>JAWNMH010000393.1:1446613-2893226 GCA_035044325.1 Drosophila nr. medialis 2 BK-2023a
CGCATTTAAGTTGCGTGTTGTATTTGGTAAATGTAATTCATATGACTCGGTAACTCGGTAACTGGGCATATTATTTGAAGAACACCTTCAAAACTTATTTCTTTATTCAAATTTTGTCACTTTCACATTTAACATTTGTTAATTTATGAAAAGCTTTTAAATTTTATTAACTTATCAAAAATATTGAGTAAGAACGACATAGTCGAGAGTGTTCGAAAAAAATATATATGCCGCACACATGCTGGTGCATAAAGAGAATTTTCTGAGCTATTTTTGTGAAAATAATTTGATTTTCCGTCTTTCTCTACTAATGACATTTTCACAGATTATCAATATATATTTGCAGTCTCAATCAGAAAGACATATCTCTATTATAGTGCAATGGTTAATCGATACTTATCGATATCTAAGAAGCTGGGGAAGTTATTGATCAAATGAAATAAACTTAATCTGCGTATTGTTAACAGACAAATATATTCCAAATTCAGAGTAACTTTCTTTTATTTATACAAGAATATATATGTCTGATGGGGTTGCACCTGCTTCGTTCTGCCTATCACATACATTTGCAGCACTTCATTCCACATTTTTCCCCCGTGAATTCAGGCAATAAATATTATTTTTCACATTTCATTTAATAAATGTTCGTCAATATCGCAATATTTTCCTTTTTACTTTGGCATCGTTTTACAATTGTTGTGTTATATGGCAGATTGATTGCATGTTGACTCGAGTAAATGATGTGTGAATGAAGTGGAAATTGAGCGACCACGCCCTCCATCAACCGCCCATACACAAACAAGTTTCTTCTTAATGAGGCAAGCCTTAAATTTAAATGCTTGTTATTAAAAATTAAGTGCTGTTTTTACTCCCATTGTGTGTATGTCAGTGTGCGTGAGTGTGCTGGCGAAAGTGTGTATGTGTGTGTGGGCGTGGCAGTTACTGTAATTGTTGCAACAGCAAACAATAATCGAGTGTAAAGTGCGCCATAAGTGGCGATAACTGCTGCAATAATCAGAAAGGCAACAGTGGCTAAAAAAAGAGTTCACTCCCAGTCAGGCAGGCAGGCAGTGGTGCCATTACCTATGCATGTTCGCATACTTATGTGTGCAGCTGTGCGAATTGCTGGCCATTTCAGCTAACTGCTGAGTTTGTACTTACACCCCCTGTTCCTCCATCCCCCCTTGCTCCCCTTGTTAATGTTTGCACATTTTCCGAATATTTTTCTTTCTTGTTCCTCTCGGCTCGCTCGACCTTTTCATTGGACTCTAACGTGCACACTTCATTTGGCCTTTATCGCATTTGTGGGGCCGCCTTATACGATTAATTGTTTTGCTGCTCATTATCATAACACACACACGCACACACACTCGCACAACCAAAATACAACTAATGTTACCAGCATTGCCCCGCCTCTTGGACCACCCACTTCTCCTCGCACACGTGCATAATTAACAGAAAGCTCTTTGCTCTTGATACTCCCAAAAGACCAACACACACACTCACACACGCACACACACACACACTTACACACACACGCACACACTCACGCACACACTTACACACACACACACACACACACACAAAGAGATGTGGACGTGGTCATATCATTAACGTGCAAGCCGCATAAATTCCTCGTAATATGCCAAAAAAAAGACAGAAATGAAAAAAAAGATCCCTGGTTGGAAGTGTTTGACTAACAGATACCCTGTGCCTTGATTTTAGACAAGTGGATATATTTGCATACAATGTTAATGTAAAAATCACAAGTCGATGGCCTGCTTATTACTTGTTGCTTACTCGCCGTTTTGGATGTAAATAAATAAAATTAATTCAAATTTCAAATTTTGAATTTTAAGAAAATTTATTTAATTTATACTATATAAGAAATTATACACTGAAAATATTTTTAAGCTGTCGGTTGTGCATTTATATATTTTACTCACTTTATTTATATTACTCACTTTTTTTTCTATTTATATTCATTTATATTTATTTATAGACAACACTCACGCAGTCTTCCACATTCGCTTGCTACCAACAAATAGTACCACAAAACACCCGTTCTGGCCATTTTATGAGTGCAGGGCATTAAAATCACAGTTTGGTTTTATGCGTGTAACGCAAAGAGCCTGAAGGTGCTCTCGAGTGCCACCAAAAGTGCGGGGGCAGTAAAGTGAAAGGAGGGGGAGTGTTGAGTGCTGCTCGGTGCCGTTGCTGGTTTATTAATTCGACGGCGACATGCGACATGCGACGAGCCACTTGTTAAGCTTTCTTGGCCAGGCCAGCCGTAAGGAAGCGCTACACTTAGCTGGCCAAAAAAATTACGATGCGAGACGAGACAAGGCGAGGCGACATCGTAAAAGGAGTACTGCACTCGAGCAATTTTATTTGGTCAAGCTGTGTGAGCCGAGTGTCCATCGCCATGCAATTATGTTCCAGTTAGTACTCGACTTGCTTAAATATTTCAAGAGCAAACATTTGCCAAATCAATCAGTGCTCGCTCTCGAGCAGGCAACGAGCGCCACTCGATGACAATTTTAGGTGATTTTCATTTGGAAATGAGTGCACCTGAAGAGAGTCCTTTAACAGACTAACTCCCTCGGTGGCAACGATGTCTTTATTGCTGGTCCAGTTGACTCTGATTAAATGCGGAAAATAGCTGGTACAAAATTGGGGTGCGAAAAGTGGGCGATAAATTTTTGCAAGTGCTGAGCAACAGCAGAGAAAACGTACCAAAATAAGCAGCTGTTGAGAGGAAGGCAGCACAGAATTGCAATGGAAATAGTTGGGAACGAGTTAAAGTACACTCAGAAAAAAAAAACAAGAAAGTATCTTACTATATGTCAAACTTTGAGGACAATTTCCAACTATTTGCTAAAGTTTAAAATAATTTTGGCATCTAACTGATGAGTCCAAATTTTTGTATATATATAGTTAAAGTGTGTTTCGTTTGATAGTTTTGTCTATTAACTTTTAAGAGCATTATTAAGTGAATTTTCAAATGGTTTAAGAAAATAAAAATATTTTATATCTGACAGATAAGCTTTTTTAATTTATGTGAAAGATTATTTTGAGCAATTTTAATAAATTTAAAGAGTTTTTAATGTGCGTGGTTTTAAGAGATTAGTTTGCGAAAATTATATCAGGTTGATAAACGTTTTTAGCTTGTGTGAATTTAAGAGGTTATTTTGAAAATTTTAATCGTTAAATTATGTTTAGTTAATAGACAATTTGAGTTACTGTGAGATTTGGCAAAGCTTAAGTTTGCCCGTATTTTTTTTTTTGAGTGCACTTAATTGTTAAGTGCTCATTAGAAATGTTTGCGTTGAAACGAGTACTGCCCGAGAGAGAGAGAGAGTGCGAGAGCTAGTGTGTGAGTGAGACAGTTGTAGAAGGGACATCAAGTGCATTTTCAATTAAGTAGAGCAAAATATTTTGGCTGCACTTTTACACCCATCGTAAAGTGTGTGGCAATGGCAAGTGGCTAAACAGCCAATAAACTGTTGAACTTACGACAGGTCCTAATAGCTTTTCGTTCCTTCACCTATTCTACACACAAAGGCAACAACAGAAACAACAACAGCCGAATGACAGCAAGAACAGCAATTCAGTAGTTGAAGTGTATTGACCAAGCTCTAAGAACACATTTCGAATTCATTGAAAACAACTTCAAACAACAGTGAAAGCACACAACTAAGTTTCTAGCAATTGCCCCTATTGTTGTTGTAGTTGTTTGTTGCTGCTTTGATATTGATTAACTTTGACTTTTACTTAGCCATTTGAGTTATTCGTAGAAACGATACTATAATAAATATTAATTAATATTTATGAACACAATTTGAAACTGGCAAACTGTGTCCATTAAAATATCTCTCTCTCTCTCGAAATGACTGAAACAGTATTTCATAATAATTTCCAATTAGTTACATTATACAAGAATTTTCATGCATACATGTCGGAAACTGGTAATTCTCCTTGTTTTCATTTTTACCATGTTAAATCCTCCTTTTAAACTTGGCAGACAGGTAGAAGTCGATAGCAGTGGCAGTGGCAGAGGCAGCACAAATGTATTTCGACTCGTTGAGAAGAGAAGTTCACGTAGCGCAAAACCTCATTTTGAATCAGAAACAGAATCTTTTTGCATTTCCAGTTGGCTGCACGAACTTTTGCCACTCGACTACATTGCCTTTTGCAACCGATAAAAAGTAGTAGATGGGGTCCAGCAGCTACTAAGATGTTGCAAGCACAAAATGCTGAGATGCAACGATTTTCATACACTGCAAACTGAGAGAATAATAGAAGACAAATATAATCCGAATACATAAGAATCAGAAAAAATGTGAACAATTTTGTGAAAGACGCATTTTGCTGGAAAATCCATGTTTCTTGCAAAGTTTAAGCCGACAAGAGCTGTGGAGCAAATGATAAGCTGGAAAATCGATGCTTATAGCACAGTTTAAACCTACAATTTTCTTACACATACAAGTCATTAATTTTGGAGTTAGTTTAAATAAAATAAAAATTAAAGTACTTTACTGATCAAAAGGTCAAACCAAAAATATTCTTTTTTTTATTTAATTATAATTTATTTTAACTAATACACATTAGAATTATCCATACCAATTTTGTGAGAGAGAGTCTCGTTTGCTCCAACATTTTCAAGGGTTATTATACTTGAAAGAGAGTATCACAAAAATGTTAACATTCCACATGAACGTTCAAACACATATTGTGGTTGTTGTGCGAAGCGGAGTTTGTGGCAAGTCCTTAGCCCGTTTGCCCGTTAGCCAGTTTACAGTTTACCATTTTCATGCCAACTGCAGAGCATTACCTACTTGAGTAATGCACCAGTGTGGCATATTGACTTTTACAGCTGCCTGCTGCATGTTGCATGTTGCATTGCTGTCTGCCTGCCTGCCAGCCTATCTGCCTGGCTGCTTTGCATCTTGGAGTTCGCTTGCCACATTGGCATGCCTTGCATGACCTTTCAATAACATTTGGTTTTATTATCAGAATGCAATTGTTGCAAGAATCAAATGTGGAACAGCACTCCAAGCGCACAATAAGCATCAATATTATGTGTGTGGGTGTGTTTATTCCTCTAAATTGAATTGGTTTTGATTTTTATGCAACAACATTTTGTTTAATGTTGCATTAAATTCAGCATTCACTTGCGCACATTGCCGCGTTTGTTGAAACTCTTTTGCGCAAAGTTTTTTGGCCAACAAAACTTAACAACAGGAAGCAGCTGATAACAGACAACACACACACACAGACAGATACACAGACACATACACATCGCTATCCAAATGGCAACAAACTGTTTTGAATTACAGTGGAAGGTGGCAGGTTCAAAGCCCACATGCAATAGATAGCCATGGACAAGCAAGAGAACTCCCATGGTAAAAACTTATGCCTGCACTTTTCACATATTCATTATGGGCAAGTGTGCTCTCTATCATTCCCTCTCTCTCTCTCTCTCTCCCTCTCTCTCTCTCTCTCTATCTCTCTCTCTGTTTATATAAATATATATGTGTACATTTAAGCAGAAATGACAGCTCTTTTGTTTGGCTTTCTGACGGCGGCCGGAAATTGTGCGGCGGAATTCGGTAAACACAGCTGGTGGCAAATAATAAGCGAGCAAAACATAAACTACAAATTTCCACAGCTCCCACAAAGTGGCAGAGTATTCACTTTGACTACTGCGCCACATTGCTTTGTGCATTATTATGCCCTTGCTGAGGGTATTATAGTTTTGTCATGATGGTGGCGACTCTGACTGCACAAAGTATATATTTAGCCACATGTCTGTTTGTCTTTTTCTATGTGAACTAGTCCCTCAGTTTTGAAGCTGGCTTGATGAAACTTGAAACGTATCTGTCTAATTGCAGCGGGCGGTACACATGTCGGAGAAATATATATATATATAGCTGTCAAAGAAACAATCAGTCAAAAGTAGAGCTCTTGTATGAAACACTCGTTTGCTTGCCACGATATCCTAACCAAATATACTAGTTCTATTTATTTAAGTTCTTCACATTTAAAATCGAACTATTGTATCAAATAGTTCCGATACAAGATTTTCAAAGGGTAAACTCCGATATATTTTTGAGCAATTTAATTAACACACCAGATATATGTAAATATAAGTATATTAGCTGAAACGGCAAGCAAGTTTAAAACACCCATTAAATACTCTCATTTTAGAAATTTTAAGCTCGTTAAATATTTTAAATATTTATAATCCACACACAGTGAAATTGCTGTTAACTCCGGTTAATCGATCATATAAAATGCATGTATAAACAACAAGAAAAAAGTTGAATGAAAGGAAGATAGACGTCTGTCTAAAAAGCACTGAAAATGTATTTAAAACTCGCACACCCTCCACTTGTGTGTGTATGAGTGTGTGTGTGTGTGAACGTGTGCCTTAAGCAAATAAAACTTTTTTTTAACTTTTACGGGGCAAAAAGTACGTCCTCACTTTGGTATTACGTGTTTTGTTTTTGTTTTTTATCGCTCCTGCCATTTTCTGTGGATGACAAGTTGTGCCACGCATGAAACAAGTCTTCGTCAAAGTTTTCTGTTGTTGCTGCGTGTTTTAATATTTACGGCATTGAAAAGTTGTTTCATGTGCATGAAATTAATTTTGCTTTTCTTCTTTTGAGTGAAGTGAGCAGCCGTTTTGTATCTGACAACTTTTTAAATGCTTTAATCTATGTATTATGTGAAAAGCATTTTGTCAAAATAAACTTAATTAAATCGAACTCATATTCAGGAATATTTTGCAATTTTAATTGATGCATATCAGCTGAATTTTGAGAACGTTATTTAGTTGTGCATCAAAATAAATAATGCTTTGGGCAACACAATTCAAAATTTGTTATTAAAGCAATTATTGCTGGGGCAAAGAGTGTGCGACCAAGAGATACCCTGTAGACTTGGAGAAGGTTTATAGTATCGCGAAAAGTAGTCGATAAAAAAACTGTACGTACTCAAGTGGCTTGCAAATGATTACATTTTATAAACAATTACTTATTAAATGTGAAATTTGATTTTATATTTTTGTCTCTATGGACTTTAAAGACAGGCAGAGAAATATACTTCTACTAAATTTCAATATACCCTCTTCACATATTTTTCAAAGCCGCAGGATAGGAAACCATGCAGATGGTGTTGATTTAAATCAGTTCAAACTGAATAGATTATGAATTTGCCTAGTAAACATCAAAAATAATTGAGTGTTTATTTAGAGCGATTACAAAAGAAATACATACAGCCAAAAATTGCAAAAGCAGACAGACCATATCACAAAATAAATATAATAATTGGCCTATGCAAAAATCGTTAAGAATTTAAAACCGAATACAAACAAGTTTGCCACAAACACACACACACACACACACACACACACACACACACACACACACACAAGCACACTTACCCACTTGAGCACACACGTCACATGTTGAATAAATTGTTGAGTGGAGCGTTGGAAAAACTTCAAGTCAAAATGTTGCAACGTTACATAAATTGAAATAGTTTTGTCGACAAGTCGAAATATGCATGCGAAACTTGCCACACGAAGAGCGAAAAGAGCTGACAGCTTTTTTTTTTTAATTAAATTTAACTTGAGGCTGCCAAAAGTTGTTGCTGCTCTGCTATTGCTGTTGTTATTGTTGCTGTTGTCATCATATGCATTGTGTGGCATATATGTATATGTATGCACAAATGTACATACATACATATTTGAGAAGAAAACCCCAAATAATAGTCAAGTGCAAATAGAAACGTCGTCAGTAGTCAAAAGTCATTTGAAAGTTTCAGTTTAAGTTTTAGTTTTAGCACGCTTGGTCAGCCATGACTTAGCATGCATGCGACTTATATCCTTATTCGACGAGTATCTCATATACAATTCTTATGAAACAGACCCGCTGCTTGCAACCCTTTCGACCCAATACCCCAAGTCGAGAACAAGCAACAAAGTAAAAACTCTTGTACAACACACAGTTGCAAAACTTTTTCGATATTTCAAATGTGTAACAGAAAAAAAAAGAAATCTTAGACAATAACTTTGGAATCCAATTACGTTACATCCCCGTGCCTTATGACATGCGTAGTGTGTACTACTTGAATTCATGGCGTTTCTGCTGCCTGCATATTAAATTAGCCAGCAAATTGGGTGTATGTTGGACACAGAGCTGAAACATTTTCGACCTGCCAATTTAAAATCAAATTTCATTTTTGCCACGTCACAAGGGTCAACAGGAACAGGGCCACAACAGCACGGCAACCAACAACTATCAAGAGACGGTGGTGCGGGAAATTGCATTCGAGACAGCTCGACGAGGAAAAGGTTCTGTAACAATCAAAAGTTTGCATGTATCAAAAATCTAGATATAATCTAAATCGATTTTTATTAAATTGAGGCAGACGTGGGTTACTTAAAACGGATTTTTACTGTGATACATGAAAATCATGCAATGAGAAATGGGACTCCAACTTGCTGAATCTATATTATTATTTTTCGCATGCGTTGGCAATATTAATTACCATTGCAATCGAATATTTCTGACTTTATTCATTTCATACCCCTTTGACAGCATTTAAATAAGTACAGGGTAAATATATAAATTAAATAATGCAACTGCACGTTGCGTATACGCAATCTCTACTGCATTGCGTCTGCATTGCGTACACGCAACGTGTTACGTGCGAAGACTGCAACTTTCAGCTTAAATTTATTGCTTATGTCTCAATCGCCAGCAAATTTGATTTGTCAATGGGCAAACGCAAATGATTTACTTAAGTGTAAACGCATTTTCCACTCAACAACATTCAACAGCAGCAGCAGCAGCAGCAGCAGCATGAGCAAAAGCAGGCAAACAATATGCAATTCATTGCACTTGTTGTCCGTCAGGCAACTCTCGAGAGTCTACAACGAGAACATTGAAAACAAAAACAACAACAAAAAAAAAACAGGAAGGCCACTGCGCTTTTCACCTTAACAGAGCATAATGGCAATCAACTGATGGAATTGACACAGCCACAGCCACAGTCCTCAGACCTTGCCTCAACCTCAGCCTCAGACTGAGTCTCAGCGCCTCAACCAGTGTCTGAACAGAGGGGGGGTTGAAAGGTTGTGTGGATTGTTTACGGTATCTAAACCAACCGATGGTGTTTGCCATGAATCATTTAAGCCTGGAATTGGGATTGGGGCAGAGTGTTATATTGCACAACCGACAAACAGCCGCAGGCAGAAAGTATTCTCAACATTTCTTACTTATTTGTCTTGCAGCTATTCCCAATGCGCTCCCCAAAAAAGGGGCAGATTTGTTGTGGGTTGCGGCTGTTGCATTTGGAAAAGAGGCGTGTGGACGAAATTGGCAACGATTTGTTTGCGATTTGGTATACAAATTTCATGTAGGTGTGTGTGAAGTGTTTAAGCTAAACCAAAATTGGTCTCGACACGACAACAAGGCAGAAACGTGAGCTGATTGCTTCGAAAATTGTGTTTCAGTCTGGGTGTGTTGGGTATTTTTAGACTTTACCAAATTGGCTGGATTTTGCCACCCGTTTTTACTTTGAGTTAAGAGCTAAAGACAGCTTACGACAATGTGGCCAACTTTTCTTTTTCTTAGAAAAAAATGGGGGAAAAGAAACGTTGATTTTGAATTAATGATGCTGGGGTAATATAAAAACAGTCAAAGGGATTTCAGTCATTTTATTTAAAAAAAACCGGAAACGACATGAGTAATTGCATCCTTTATTCAAGTAAACTCTGCTTTCATTTTATCCTGCTTTCAAAAACGCGAAAACTTGTGTGTGTGAAAACTAACTGAATGAAAGCAATACTCGAAAACAGATAGCTAGAATGTATGAGACTAAACTTTACTAATAACTTATATCGTATCGAAAATGATAATCTACCATTCTACTCTAGCTTTGCCTAACGCTCTTTTCTTTTCTGCTAAACGTTTCTAATATATTTAAGATGTTTTTCTCCAAAAATAAATATGGCTTACCATCTGCTGTTGCTATTTTGTGCACGACCTGCAATGATAAGAAATTGAGATATATTATAATTATGCATTTCTGGTATAAAGGTGTGTCAAAAGTTGGCAAGCACATAACTCATTTGATCAATGCAGCCACAGACATGTATTTGGAGCCACACATGCCACACGTGTAATAAACTTGTAATTTTGTGTAAAACGTTTCCGGCTAAATCTTAAAGTTTAATCGCACAAGATATTTTGTATGTCGACATGTCAAGGCATGCCAGAGCAGCAAACATGATTGTCAGACATTATTATTATTATTGTTGTTGCTGTTGACGATGCTGATGCTACTGCTACTGCTTCTGCTCCTGCTACTGCTACTGCTGCTCCTGCTACTGCTGCTGCTTGCCATTTCAGATTAGGGCTGTAGTTTAGTTGGCATGTACAGCCAGCCGACACATGCCTACGAGCTTATTTATAATAAAAAATCATACATGGCCACACAGACAATGAGACAATAGACAACGACAACGACGACAACAACAACAACAATGTGGCATGGACACAAAAACAAACGCAAGGCCGAGGTAAGAGAGATGTGGAAAAGGACTCCGCTCATAAGTCGACTGCTGAATGCCAGCCGAGTTGAGGCTGAGCCATCATTAACTGCGTGCCTGCTGTCAGTCTATGTGTGTGTGTGTGTGTGTGTGGCTTACATAACTGCACACACACACAGATTGAGCATACACACACACCTCATCTAACCATTCATTGACATCATTGAGCATTGTAGATAACATTCAGCCAAATGCTCTCGAGGATTATCCACCTTGGGCAACCAAAACAAAACCAGTGTAATGAAATTTTCGAAATATCTATGATGATTTGCGGTTGCCACGATTGTCGGTCTCTCTCCCTATATATACATATATATGTATATATATATATTTGTGTGTGTGTATGTTCGACACTTCCGCTGGCACAATGGTAGTATACTAACTATATTGTGTGCCAGGACTTTGGCCTCTGGTTTCCGGCAATTTCAAGTGACTAAAGTCACACTCACAGCTCCTCACTTTTGAGTGGTGTGGGCCATTTTCATTGTTTGTCCTTTTTTTGTTTTTGGTCAACGACCAGTTTAGGCCAGGCCAAGCAAGGCCAATCAGTGCGTTGCCATGTGGCAGCTGTGGTTTTAACTTCCATGGCTGCTGGGCCTAAAAGCATTGTTATTAATTTTCCTAAATGGAAATTTTGTGATTTAAAGCATTTAGTTGGCTCTCGAATGGTTTCAAGCAAATGGGTCGGAGCTTCAATTGCGTAGGCTTACGCAACATGTATTTTAAATGCTGAAAGTAAAGAATACAGAAAAGACTTTGAAATGCTAAGTTAAACTAAAAGATGCTTCTCATTTACCTGCGCAGTATCTCAACTTAATATCTTCAAATGTTAAATAATCTTTGATTTATTTTGCAAAAGATTGCTCTTTGGCTAATTTGTTTTAAGTTCAATTATCTTGTTTATGGTGCACATAAGTAGTTTTGATATCAGAGTAAATAAATCACTAGCGGATCTTTATGCTGTCATTTATCAGGTTATTGAACACAGGAAAACCAAAAACGACCTTCCTCTCAGATTTGGCTTCCCTTCTCTCTCTTTGAACTCCACTAAATATTTGTTATCAACTGACTTAAGCAGAGATTGCTCCATTGTTTATTTATTTCAAATACCATTATTGTATTATAGAGCACAGAAATAGTTGATGTTGACAACGGAATAAATAAATCACTCAGAGAATGTTCAAAAATGAACACCTTATACGGTAATTTTAGCTATAATTATAATAATATATAATAAGAAAAATCATTGTAAAAGAAGACTACAATCTATAAAGTTGTCGGGCCTAATAATTAAATGATAACGCCGACTCTCGGCTGGCCCTTGGCAGAATGTTCAAAAATGAACACCCTGTAGATACATAACAAATGAATACCCTGTATGTACTAGTGTAAGTGTTCAAGAATGAGCGTGTGTGGCTGACTCATGCAGGCCAGCCTTGTTCATCGCGGATTCGCGACTACCGTTATTTGCTGGCGACGGCTTGCCGCCAGCTCGAGGCGCGGCGATCTAGCTGCCTTCATCGACGATCGTCGCGACCCAGCCGTTATTTGCTGGCGACGGCTTGCCGCCAGCTCGCGGCGCGGCGATCTAGCTGCCTTCATCGACGATCGTCGCGACCCAGCCGCTACTGTGAGGTCGCGACTCAGCCGCTACTGTGAGGCCGCGATCCAGCTGCATTTTACATGTATATTAGGTTAAGCATTTTTATATAAATAAAGAGCCTGCTCGTCAGAGCGGGCAGTTCGATCCTACAAGTCGACTCAGTTTAACATACAATTAAACATTTGGTCCTTCGAGACTCTCTATTGTTTTCCCCCACCAGTGGTAAGAGACATAGAGTTAATCCAGCACCTTAAAGTCTGATAGTCAGCTACAGGTTGCAAAAATAATTTACTTTGCGCTCCCCCAAGAGTGGTAAGAGGCATTGTATAAAATAATTTGTTTAAACAAAAAAAAGATTGTTTAATACAAATAATAAAACACAGAAAAGTGTTGGGCGTTTTCGAGGCCAAAAACATCGAAAGTGAAGTGAAGTAAAAATCTTCGTGGGAGAAAGTGGAGTGGAAAAATAAAACTTCTTCATCGCGGGAATTCGTCGTCGTCGCTGGACAGAATTCATCGCGGGAAATCGTCGTCGCTGGACATAAAAATCTTCGTGGGAGAAGGTGGAGTTGATAAATAAAACTTCTTCATCGCGGGAATTCGTCGTCGTCGCTGGACAGAATTCATCGCGGGAAATCGTCGTCGCTGGACATAAATCTTCGTGGGAGAAGGTGAAGTTGAAAAATAAAACTTCTTCATCGCGGGAATTCGTCGTCGTCGCTGGACAGAATTCATCGCAGGAAATCGTCTTCGCTGGATAAAAATCTTCGCGGGAGAAGGTGAAGTGAAGATAAAATAAAACTTCATCGCGGAAAAATCGTCATCGTCGCTGTATAAAAATCTTCGCGGGAGAAGGTGAAGTTGAGATAAAATAAAACTTCATCGCGGAAAAATCGTCATCGTCGCTGGATAAAAATCTTCGCGGGAGAAGGTGAAGTAAAGATAAAATAAAAATTCACCGCGGAAAAATCGTCATCGTCGCTGGATAAAAATCTTCGCGGGAGAAGGTGAAGTGAAGATAAAATAAAACTTCTCATAGCGGGAAAATCGACGTCGTCGCTGGACATAACTCATCGCGGGAAATTCGTCGTCGTCGCTGGGAGAACAGGATAAGTGAACATTTAATCTAAATTTTTATATATAAATTAAGTTTGCTTTAAAAAAAAAGAGATATATAAGATGGCAAAAATGTTGTCGAATAGGAAAGACGCATTAGAAAAAGACAGTGAGGAAGAATTAAGGGATATTATAAGCCCATTGCAACAGTATCTAAGGGAAGTAAAGGAGGAAATAAAAAATACTAATAATGATAAAATCCTAACATTGCACAAGAATAAAATTTATTTTCTCTGGGACAGAGTTTTACAAAAAACGAAACAATTTGATAACAACGCTCATATTAGGAATCAAGTCGAAGAATTAAGGTTCGATGTAGGAAACATGCTCAGTGTATGTGAGCAAGGAACAAGTGGTAATGTTGGGGTTTCAGGAAAACTACCAGCATTGCCTAAAATTGAAGTACCCATGTGGATACAAAATTTTATTGCAAACAACTGCAGTGACAAAACAGTCGGGGAAACAATTAAAAATGACCTTTATATGGACGAAACAATAGCAGGAGCCGACATTATGGAAGAGGCTAAAAATGAAGTTAAGCTAGTGTTAACTGAGCTGGGAAATGCAGATAACAAAACAGTCGGAGAAACAATTAAAAATGACTTTTATATGGACGAAACAATGACAGGAGCCGACACTATGGAAGAGGCTAAAAATGAAGTTAAGCTAGTGTTAACTGAGCTAGGAAATACAGATACAGAGATAATACAAAGTATTCCAATATTAGTAAAAGAGAAAATTGAGTGGCATTTTATTCCCCCGGCAGGACCTCACTTCGGAGGTATTTGGGAGGCTGGGGTAAAATCAGTAAAATACAATTTGAAACGGGTAGTTGGAAACTCTCAATTAACATTCTTAATTGGAAGACCAACATTAGGAGCATTGGAAGCCAAAGCAGAAGATAAAATAGGAAAGCTTGATCGATGGAAATTAATTAAAAAGAGAGAATCCTGGCAAAAATGGAAAGAAAAGTATTTTGACACTGTAAAAGAAGATTAAAAGCCATAAAGTTTGTCAGGCCTAATAATTAAATGATAACGCCGACTCTCGGCTGGCCCTTGGCAGAATGTTCAAATTGAACACCCAAACAGTAATATAATATATACGATAAAAAAAAAAAATCACTGTAAGAAGATTATCAGTTATCAGAATAACAGTAATTATAATAATTTGAAAAATCATTGTAAAAAAAATAAAAGATTACAAGCCATAAAGTTGATCGGGCCTAATAATTAAATGATAACGCCGACTTTCGGCTGGCCCTTGGCAGAATGTTCAAAAATGAACACCTTATACGGTAATTTTAGCTATAATTATAATAATATATAATAAGAAAAATCATTGTAAAAGAAGACTACAATCTATAAAGTTGTCGGGCCTAATAATTAAATGATAACGCCGACTCTCGGCTGGCCCTTGGCAGAATGTTCAAAAATGAACACCCTGTAGATACATAACAAATGAATACCCTGTATGTACTAGTGTAAGTGTTCAAGAATGAGCGTGTGTGGCTGACTCATGCAGGCCAGCCTTGTTCATCGCGGATTCGCGACTACCGTTATTTGCTGGCGACGGCTTGCCGCCAGCTCGAGGCGCGGCGATCTAGCTGCCTTCATCGACGATCGTCGCGACCCAGCCGTTATTTGCTGGCGACGGCTTGCCGCCAGCTCGCGGCGCGGCGATCTAGCTGCCTTCATCGACGATCGTCGCGACCCAGCCGCTACTGTGAGGTCGCGACTCAGCCGCTACTGTGAGGCCGCGATCCAGCTGCATTTTACATGTATATTAGGTTAAGCATTTTTATATAAATAAAGAGCCTGCTCGTCAGAGCGGGCAGTTCGATCCTACAAGTCGACTCAGTTTAATCATACAATTAAACAGAGAAGGTCTTTTACTTCTGTTATTGCCAGGGGCACTTTATGCTGTCATATTTCAAGTTCTTGAATTCATGAAAACCAAAAATGCACTCACTCTCTATCTATCTCTCTCTCTCTCTCTCTCTTTCTATTGCTTCCGTCTTGTCTGTCTCCTTCTAGCATTGCAGTGCGCAACGAGATTTTAATGGCTCTTTTTATGCATTACATTTTTCAATATTTGCCTCCTTTTCGGGCGTGACAGTGGGCGTTAAATTCAAACTGACAGCACCATAATTTTATTATTTATGCTGATGACGACGACAAGGTATAGCCAGAGCAGGGGGCGTGTTGGAGGAACTGGCTAAAAAGTTGTAACGAAATTATTGCAAAAATTTGTGCAGAATATAAGCGTGACTATATGCGGTTTCGGAATGCAAACATGGAGTGAAAACTGGGCGGGTTGAATGCAATCATAAATTTTTGTGTGTGCCATGCAAAATAACGTAATAACATTAAATATGCAAATGCCTTTTGTCAGCCATGCATTTATACATGACAAACACAAATGCACACCCACACACACACACACACACAAGCACACACACACTTGTATATATGCACAGTGAAATGGGCACATTTACTTTAGTTCCTCGTCTGTGAATTCATTCAAAGAACTCGATGTTGACTGATGCTGCTGCTGCTCCTGCTGCTGTTGCTACTGCGTCTTCGGAGTCGACTTCATCACACATTTTGCAATTTGCATAAAGTGAAAATGATGCACATTTCTGTTTTCCTACTACGACAATTTGCCTTTATTGATTTTCTTTGATTTTCTTAGCACACAGTGGCTTCGCTCGAGCAGCAGCTCACATCTTCTTGCTCTACATGTGTTTTCTGAATGACGTTGAGTGCTGCTATGCAAACATTTTCTAACGAACACTTAGTGCAAATAGATTGAACACAAGCACACACTCACTCGCACACACACAGCTTTATAAAAAATACATGTGTGTGTTTAAGTGTGTGACAGTTTTTATGCTTCAGACTCCAATTCTATTTATATTGAACCCCCTTTTTTTATTGCATGCCAATTACTTCTTATTTTTTTTATGTGCCTGGAATTTCATTCCGATTCTTAAATCAAAGTTGACATTATGCACATTGCATTACATTTTATTGAGGGGGGCTCTGTAAATAAGTTGCCTCGATTGTTATTGCTATTCAGACTCAAATGCCTTTTTCTTGCTGATTCAAGTCTTTTCTAGCGCCCAGTTCAATAAACACAGTTTTCAGCCTGTTACCAAAGTGCCTGTGATATGTGCAAGCAGCCCAACTGATGTAAATAATGGGCGAATATCACTCTTACAGATTGGACAAACATAACTTTGCCAACACTGATCAGATATTCGCATTCAAAGAGTAAAACTGCATTCAAAGTTGAGAATACAACTCTGGCTTGAATCTTATGCTCAAATTACACCCCCAAATAGAGTTTGCAGCGATGAGTCAAAATTTCTAAAGTCATAATTTGGTCCAAAGTGATGACAATCCAATTCTGGCTTGATTTTGTTGATAAGATTATGTCCTTCTTTGGATGGGTCAAAATTTCCACTCCCATAACTTGGTCAAAAGGGATCGATTTTCGTATCTCATATCTTATGAAATGGATAGATCTAAAACTTACAAAAATAATATATATTGATGGGTCAAAACACAAGTAATCCGATTTTGAAAACCTACGCTGATGCTGCCCCTTTAACTTGCCAGACTTTAAGCATGGTTATTTTAAGTTACAATTGCCAGTTGTTGTTGTTTCTAGCCAGCTTCGTTGATTATATTTCACACAATGCCAAAAAGTTTGCTGGGCATTTTCTGTGCCTTTTGCGCTTATGTGCAACAGAACTTTATATTGCTAGTAAAGTTTGTGCAACGGGTGCAGCCAACAGTTGCAGCCATTCTCGCAAATTGGCCAATAAAGCGTGCTCAATACATATTGGGCACAACTAGTGGGCAAAACCCATCAAATAAAGTTGGCTTCAGATCACGCTCTCTGCAAATTGCCGCAACTGTTGCAGCGTTTTGGTAAATTTGCAGTGTAATAAACAAATGCTCAATAGAATATAGGTGAACGAGAATATTCGAGATTATACCTAAAGCATGAAATGTGATAGCAGATATTAGGAAAAGATAAAGCCTCGTATCTAAGAAGGATGCAGATGGATACAGCGTGTTTGCCATTCGAATACATCTTTCAATCATTTGGCATGAGTTTGCCTTTTTGTTAACTTTTAATTGATACAATCTGCAGTGCATGTTGCAGTCCATGCAAGCCAACACTTGCTAAAAACCCCAACACTCAATGTCAACATTTCTACACAAACACACTTACACACACACACACACACACATTCTGTCAACATAGTTATGGACAAGCAATCCTGGCAAGGGCAGGACTCGTGCGTGCGACTCCCGTTGCGCTTGGTGAAATTAGTTTGGGGATTTAATTCGTAGTATAATGGGATTGATCATTAGCTGGTGTTTCCAGTGTTCAGCCAAAGTGCCAGAGTATACTAATGTGTATGTATTTATGTAAGCCCGTATTTGCAGTCATCGCACAAATGACCAAATATTTGCACGGTATGGGGATTATTAGCATGGAAATCATGGAAACCAGTCAGGCATGGCATTTGTTATGGGCCAAAAGCAAACTACATTTCATTTGACAAACTTAATAAGAACATTGGTAACTGAAACTTATTAATATTTTGAAATTCAAGGTGGAATGAGTAGAGCGAAAATTGCATAAATTTAAAAGCCAGACTAAAAGTTAATTATTTTCATTATTTGCTAACATTGTGTTTTGTTTGTTGATCACTTCTTAAATATTGCAATAAATAAAAAACATTAATTAGGCAGCTCGTTAGACCACAATAATTGGATTAATAACATATAACAATGAATATCTAAGTGACTTCATTGTTATAAGGGAATAAGGCTGCATAATGCGCGAAAAATTAATTGCATTAATCAGATGCCATCTTATTGTTAACGGGTCTATAACCAATAAAAATGGTTGGCATTTAATAATTCAAATCCGGTTTTTATTTAGAGGCACAACTCCGTTTGACACCACCGCGCATAAAAAACTAAACTGCAGCAGCACTTTGAAATTCTACACGCAGAACGGAAGTAAAGCTGTAAATAAATGGAATGTGGTAAATAAATTCAATTTAGTAAAAAAAAGCCATTTGTATATCAATTAAATACATAATTAATTTTTATGGATTTTATGTAAAACTCACTTATTATTAATAAATATGAAAATGCATTTGCAAAGCAAATCACTAGTCACAAAAAGCAAATCATAGCAGGAACATAGGCAGCAGTGCGAAAACCAAAAGGACAATTCATTTTAAACGTTCATGTTGCAACTGTTTGCAGCTGCGTGACCTCTTTGCGGCCATGTGTCCTGTGGGGCAAATACAATATGTGAGGTCTGTGGGCAACTGCAAATTGCAGTCACACATTTTTGGTTAGATAATTATGGGTATGGCAGCGGCTGCCGGATGTGGTTGCCAAACTGCGTTGCTTTGGTTAGCTGCAAAAATTATTCGACACTGTCCCCAAAAATTCAATAAACGCGAAATTTTCCAACTGTATGTTTTGGCTGGGCCTGGTCAAATTTTCTGGCTAATGATTTGGTTTCCGTCAGAGGTTCTATGTGTGTGTTTGCTCGAAGCACTATGCGGTTAGGTGTGTGTTAAATTTATGGCCTGGCAAGTGGTTGATTGTGAATGCCAATGGCCAAACGACTGCCGCTGAATTGTGAATGTGAATGTGAATGTGCATATGAATGTGAGTGTAAGTGTGAGAGTGAATGTGAATGTGAATGTGTGTTCAGGCTGTAATGCTCATGAGCAGCAGACGTGAAACGCTCAGTGAAATGGCAATTGAATAGCGACGAGCAAATGTGGAACAGGCAGCATAAATTAGCTATGTGGGAGAAATTTCTGTTGCTGCCTGCCACAGAAGCAACTAGACTGTAATTAAGAGTTGGATATTAGCAAAAACTGTAACAAAAGCTAACGACAGTTGCAGTTGTTTCGCTTGAATACGCTAGAAATGAGATAAGTTTGAGTTTATCATGCCTTAATATAATTATTATTATAAGAGGAACATGCGACAACTTAGATAATTAGTTTCATGATTTTCATTATTATCAGCTATCGGGGAAGATATATTAAAGTTCCCCAATGGCAATATTTTTGCGCTTGCGCTGAAAATTGCTTGGCATAAACTAGTTTTCCAATTAAACAGATTTCTTGACCACGTATTACAACGAAAATAGTTGAACAATTTGTAGTAAGACGTGGAAAATTCAGTGAGCTACCCTTGACTGGAAATTGTTATTAGTTTTTGTGTTTGTTTCGCTTTTTAGCTGCTTAGCTTGTTTTTTGGCCACCGTGCTGAATACAAATTGAAGTGTATTAATGTCAATTAGAGTGCTAACTGCAGTCGCTTTATTAAAGTCTGTTTTTCTTCTTGACTTCGTTTAATCATTAATTTCATTGTCTGCTAACAGTTAAGCCTAATTGCCAATAAGTTTTCATTAAGAATTTAAATTGAAAGTCAGCGGCAGTTGATTAAACTTTCGTTTTCGTGTTTCCAGTGAAAAGCGTTCAATTTCGGAATTGTATTTTGCCATTCGATAAACTGCGAATTGATAATGAATCGATGATGAAGCTGCCAAGCATCTATGTATGTGCAAAATAGTCATTAAAGCCCAACGATAATCAAGTTTAGCTGACAGACAATCAGCTTTGCAGCTGCTGTTCGCCACAACGATAATGACAACGATTTCAATCGCATTCGTATTTTGCACAGAGTGTGGCAATAGAGTGGAATTTAAACGGAACAACTGCAAACGGCTAAGATAACACTTACAAAGTCATCGATGTGCTGCACAAAACAATTGCAATGCGAGCGCGACCCGCAGAAGGACAATGGCGCTTGCAACGCTAAGGCATGCAAGCAGTGGCAGCAGTAAAAGGAGCAAATTAATGCATGCTCCTACAGGCGGGTGCAGCGAACGCATCGCATTTATCAGGCACAATGCCACACATAAGTAACGCACAAAGGGCCAGAGAACCAAACGGGCGCCAGGACACAAAACAGGCTACCCTAAGCACACATAAACACACACACACTTAAACACACACACATTCAAACACACACACTCACACTCAAGGATCAGCGCACACAATCGCGCCAGGGTCAGTTTTTGCCGCCTCTCCAACAATTTCCAGCAATTGAAACCTGCCCCAAGCGTCGAGTGTATGCGGAGAACACCGCTTGGGGCAACGACGCAAGTGTTTCTCCAATAAATTGTTTACAAATTGTATCCTATTTTTCCACCATAAATTGTGCAGCTTTAAGAATGTGCTTAAGACCCCAAACTTGCTGCTTGTTTTATTTTTTATACTTTTGTATATTTATATGTAATTCATTCGATTTTATCCATATTCAGTTATAGATTTTTAATGGTTTTTCACCTCAGTTTTTATTTTTTATTTTCATTTATCGGATGATATAAAAAGTAAATGATTATTAACATAATTCTTGTTATGTTGATAGTGAAAAATAACTTTTAAATATTATATATTTTCATATATGGAAAACTAACTTTGTTAATTTATGTATATAACTATAAAAAACAGGAAAAGTATTGCAAGTAAATGAGACATCAAATTTGTTGGGAATAAACTCTGAAATAAATTTGGCGAAAGTGTGTCGCATGCGTTGAACGGAACACTGCAGTCGCTGATTTTCTTTATGCACCAGCAGCAGCAGCAGGAGCCGTAAAAAACCTGCAGCTGGCAACATTTGAAGTTGTCTTTTGCTTTACAGCAAAACCAATTATGATGGTGCAGGACTCATTAAAATGGGCTAAGCTGCCACCCAATGCAGCATGTATATATATGCATGTATACTTAACTATCTGCTGGTGTATCTGCAACTTGTTCTGCTGCTGTTTCTGTTGCTCCGTTTCGCTGGGCTGCTATGAGTTATGTGTTGCGCAATTAACATTTGCATTGCTGGCACAAAATACTTTTGCATATAATCTTTGTATTCTCCTTTTTTGGTTTTGGTTTTTTTTGGCAAGCACTTAAAATTAAAAATTACAATTACATTTTACTTGGCACAGTCCTGATGCCGGAAATGTTTTTCACTGCGACGCATTTTGTTTTCCAGTACTTTCTAAAGTTATATTTTTTGTTGTTCTATGCAAAAAGTTGGTACAACTAAGAAACTAAGTTGCACGACGTTACTTTATTTGCCACTTGTGCAGAGAGTGCTCGGCCTTAAGTTTGTGCCAAGTTGGCAGTCAGTTGGTTGAAAGGACACAACACAGGTTTGCCATTTGGCCAGCACGCCCCTTTTTATGGACAACTTATGGGCAGCTATTGGAAAATTCATTAAGTGCCAAATAGACGCATTATGTTGACGTCAAGTATTTTTTTTTTTGCTCGGAACATGGCCAAAATATTTGTTGCCAAACATATTTCCCATGTCTCTCTCTCGACACAGACAACGATTTGCGCAATTATAATATGTGTGTGTGATTAGATAAATTAATGTGCCGTCAATTAGAGGCAACATGACAACACATTCTTGGTAAAAGAAAAAACTTTTAATTGCATAAATTTGCTTAAAGTTAACGATAGAAAATGTGGTGCATAATTTTCAGAAAATTGCGCAAAATTGGGCAACAAAATGAAAGCTCGCAGAGAGCAACGAAGTTATAACCAATTAGTCCTGATTTTTAATATATGTATATTAAGCACATGAAAGTTGATGGCTTTTGAAATAAAGACATAAAGTAGACTTATAGACAGATGGCCTTGGCATATCCTTTCAGGCATTGTTTGCCTGACTAAATAAAAGAAACACACATACATACATATACATATAGTTAAGGAATATGCTGGCCACCTTGTGTTTATCAAGTTGTTCATAAGAATTTGGCATGCCTGCTGCATAAGTGGGTTTATTATGAATGTGAAGAAGTATTCGAGAGTATTATATTATGTGGGAGACGACGTCTTTGACGGCACATTTAGCACACATTAATAAAACCGCAGGAACGTGCGTCAAACAAAAGGAAGCAAAATAAATGAAAGCCAAGGAAAAGGGACTAAAGTGAATCTAACACACACCCCAACACACACACACACACACACATATACTCAGACTGACAGCAATAATCAGTCATCATAATGATGCCGAGACAAGGTCGAAGTGCTCCAGAATGGAGCATAAAAAGAATGTGTCGTCGTGTGTTTGGAAAGAGTAAATTAATTGAATTCATTATGGCTGATATATATGTAGGCATGTCGTAATATATGTACAATTTATATACAACATAAGCATGTGCTTCAAACAGGCATTTAATCAAATGCTTTATTCGACATATTAAATATCACGCTGAGTGCTAAGAATTTCTGTTGCTAAATTAAGCGAGTCATGTGTTACACATATTTATTATCTTTGTGCAATCTACTGCTAGAAGAAATGGAAAGAAAACAATCTTAACTTCAACGTTATTTCAGCATTGTGTGAAAAGTCTGTATAAATAATACTCCTCATTTCGCATTTTTCTGCCCCACTTTGGTTGTCATTTTTTTTAACGAACTTTGACAAAAGTACATTTTTCACAGTCACAACAATAATGATACCTTTTTTCTTTACTTTCTTCTACGCTGCTTTTGCCAATTCTCTTGTGTAATTAATTATGATGTTTCTATGCTTAGTTCTGGGATTTCAAAAAAAAAACAACAACAACAAAAAAGCAGAAGAAATACTCTATAATAATCTATATGAAGTGCCGTTTGTCCTTTACATCAGGAATTAAGTTAATCCCGCCTTAACCAACACATTCACGTTCGCCAACCTTTTGCCCTTTTCGACGTGTTTGCCATTTCCAATTGTTCGCTTCCTCTTTTCTTTTTTTATCCGAGGACAGTTTGACAAGCACTTGAATCGCCATCAGTCTACAGCATTTGAAGGTTGCCAGATAATGTTAAATTTTACTATTTCCTGTTTTTATTTCGCAGCTTATTGAAATGGTTTGGCAATACAATAAGTGAGCTGCCTTGAGTTTTGTCAATAGTGCTGATATCTGTCCAATAACATTAATCCTTAATGTTATCTATTGAATGGCCACAAAAACGCTGCTCTACAAAGCAATAATTATTCAGGAAAGTCAGATTGGTTTTTGTCCGAATTATTTGATTTTTACTATTATTTGTCTTTTCGCAACATACTAAAATGATTTGACTATTATATCGGTTTAAGAAGTACAAGGTTTATATCCAAAAACATTAATCGTTAATGTAATCTATTGTAATCTGCTGTAAATACGAATGGTATTTTATATACTTCACATTGATTTATACTTTTCTTCCATCCAGCTTCCATATGTTGAATAATATCAATATAGGTATGAGCATGTAGTTTTCAAAAACTTTGACACTTAATATTTAAAGCATAATACTGAGCTGTTGCTTATATTTTCTTTAGCCCGGGGACAACTACTCTGGCAACCCTCGCGCGTTACATGAGTAAACACGTTTGCCAGAATATGTTTATACTGCCTTTTAATATTGCCCGTTTGCTGCTGTTTGCGATTGCTCTTCTTGTTATTGTTGCCTATGCGCATGCCGCATGATTATATTTTGTACAACATATTTTTTCAATGAATATTAAATGTGAGCACATATTACCATTTTTATTTTTCTTTCAATTTTCCATTCTTTCGCTTGTTTTTATTTTCTTGCAATTTATTTTTATCATTACTCGGCGGCAAGCGAATTATAATAAATATTGTTTTTGAGGGTGTTCGTATGCTTAAAAATACAAATATGAAAAATTGAGATTTCTGGGGCTCAATCAAAATGAATAATAATAATGAAATATTTGCACAAAAATAACTATGCAAATGAGATGTAAGTAGGCTGACAGCTGCAATTGAGGAATGGTTTCATTAAGCTGAAGATCTTGTATTATTTATATGAATTATTAATTTTTTCGCGTACCATATAATCCTGTGACCGATGCCTCAAAAAATAAGTAAAAGTGCCTGAGGCTAGAGTGCTCGACTACTCAATACCCTATGGAAATGGTAAGCTTTTACTATGGAAATCAAACTTTTAAAACTAAATTAAAATAAAATAATTAAAAAACGGACAGACTAGTTTTTAAGTTGTCAAAGGAATGGAACTTTGAAAGATTTTAAAAATCCAGAAAATTGTATTTGTCATATAAAAACCAATTTATAAACTTATTTAACCGATTTAAAGGAAATCTGAATAAAATTCGACATATTTAGTAACCTGTTCATATGAGAGCTCACAGAATATAGACTAAATAGTCTTTATACTTGTCTTGAATACGGACAGACTTTAGTTTCGAGTCGGACAAGGAATAAGCATACATATATTACATATATATATATGAATATGTACATATATATATATATACATATTGATATGGTGTATCACATATTTGTCACATATTTGATATGCTATCGCAGGAACATAACATGAAAAATTAATTTTCTTCACAGTTGTGCCAGCTGTCTGAATTAATGTAATATTTATGATGATGGTTTTCCATTTGTTTTCTTAACACAAGATGTATGCCAGATATTTCGCACCTTGATTGCCCGTATTGAGCACAACATTGAGCGCTTGTAGCATAATAAATGTGCCAATTATTCACCATGCAACGCAGATGAATGCAACAGAACAATTCCAAGGAAATGGTGCAAATTAAAGTTGTAGCTGGTGTCAAGGATGCACAAGGATGTGATGCTGGTGCTGTTAATGGATGTCGGGGAGCCCTAATAGCTGCCGCAACGTAAACCCACCAATAATAACGCAGCTCACCGGGTTTACCAGCCAGAGAGACAAGAGGGAACTGCGACATGCGACATGCGACACATTCAAGACATTGAGCCACCGCCAAGAGACACGTGACACCCATTTGCAAATGGGAGTTGCGGTGGCAGCTTTGCTGCCGTTCGCTGCTGTTGATATCATTAATGGGGTTGCCTGCAACGCTTGCAACGACTCGCTTAAGTACTTCAATTAATTAATTGCAGTTCGCAGGCAAAGTGTGTCGATGGCTCATTGCCAGTTGTGAGAAGCGCAACGTGAACAATAAAGTGTGCTTAGAGTTGAGCCAGACAACCAGCCATTCAGCCAGCCAGGCAGGCAGACAGGCAGTATGATGCACACCCGATTAGCCCATTTTCAGATACAAGCAGTACGCAAAGTGTACACAACATGGCAAATACTTGATATGTTCTGCTGTTGGCGCGTTATTAACACGGCAACCACACGAATGCATCATCACGAGCAACAGCAAACAGATTTCTTGCCAGGTGTTGTCGTCATCTCTTTCAGCTTGCTCCTTGTTCTGCAGCACGGTGTGTGGCATACATAAATAACTGATGATGCTCCGGCCATGATTCAGCAACATGCACACAAAGATTGCTCAGACAGCTCAAGTTTATGAAGACGAACGGCAACCCAAGGCTGAGATAAGCATTTAACTTTTAAATCGAGCTCTCTTTCAGCTATCTCCTTAGTTACATGTATATATGATAATTTGTAACTTTTTGCAAAGCATTCTTTGCGTTTATAAAGTATCGCAGCCTGAGCTTGACTTGCAAAAATGTAAAGGTCAGGTAATGGATACTTTCCCTCTCAGCGCTTGCTTAAAGCTCAAAAGCACTTGTATTTTTCTTGGACATAATTATTAATAAGAAATTACAATTCATTGCCCCACTAAGTTTGCTTGCAATATTCAAGCAAATTGCCTGAAATTAATATGTATGCACCATGGCGAAAACTTATAAAATATGCAGAAAGTCAAGAGCAGGCGACGCGTCGTCGCACTCCAAGTTCAAAGAGACATAAAATTTCATTTTAATTACCGCAAATCGCCCGCAACTAATTTAATAATAGCTACAGCAACTTGACCGTCTTCTCGCACAGACAACCACACACACACACAACCACACACAGGGGCGTGCAGCTGCATAAGCTGCCATTAAAAACATCTACGCAGACTAACCACATTGTACTTACACAGTGAGATAATTGTGTTATTATTGTTATTGACCAAAATTCCAAAAGTATTTAATACTAAGGATTATTTTATAACTTTATTGGAAACTGTGATACACTCTCGACTTCAATACTATTTTAATCGTATTTATAATTAATCCCACGCGGATTATATTTTGTTGAAAACAGTTATTAGTTGAACCGATTTAAGCTGAAAATTCCTAAGGACCATTTTTACTGCGATTACTGGCATTTAAATAATCATTTGATTGAAAAACTCGCTACACTCTCAATTTAAAATGATTTATAATTAATAACAATTTAAAGTATCATTAAATGCTTTCTCTTTCTCTATTTAAAAAAGAAGCAACTGAATGCCCAGTTCAAAAACTAGTTGCCTCAATTTGTTAATTTTATGCAATTCTAAGTTTTAACACTGCATTGTTTACGGTGTACACATATTTGGGACAAATTGACGTTCGCAGTGCGCACAAAAGTTTCGCCGCACTCAAAATGGCTCAAACAAAAGCAACAGCAGCAATCAGCAAGGACATCATAAAGGGACTAAGTAGAGAGCCGCCACAGCAGAGAAGAGGCAGGTGAAGTGGGTGGAGTTACTCTGGTTGAAGGTACTTCAGCAAAAACCACGAGGCACCACAGATGGCATAAAACAATTGAACGTGCGCCGTTTGACGCGACAAGCAGCTCCTGCTGCTGCTGCTGTTGCTGCTGCTGCTTCTGCTCCTGTCCATAAAAACTAAGTGACACTCAAAATGGAGACGCTGGACTGGAAACAGAGTCGGAGACTGTGATTAATTGCCACCCCAGCACAAATTCGGGTGCTACCAGACCTTAACAGTATCATTAAAAGTTTCGCAGGCGTTCAACGATGTCAACGTTGTCATCTTCATTTGGGCTTATGATTATAATTGGCCACACCAACACCGACCCCATCACCATCACCGTCACCGTCACCGTCACCGACACCGACACCGACTTCTGGTTTAGCCCACCAATTCGCTGTCAATACGGCCTGATCCTGTCAAATTCTGAACAGAGCGTGTGTCAAAAGTTAGTTGGCCAATGTTGCCCGTCTATGAAATTGATGGTGTTTTACTGAGGCTCATGAATACGTCAAAAGCAAATATGCATAATATGAGGGACACTTGGTTCTATATTTCAAGCAGATGTCCACTGACGAAGGGACAAGCAAAAAAAAAAACCGTGTCTTCACCGGTCCAAAGTTTAATGAAATTTAACATAAAACTGACAGCCATGATGAATGCTTGTGACTGCTTGTGAGTTCTTGTGTATTATCGGGCATATATATATATATAAATATATATTTGGGTTCACTTGCAACACGTGCTGCACGATAAAGTTGTGAACGAATAAGGAAAGAAGAATGAAAGTTCTCAACTGAATACTGTTGAAAATATAAATTTCTGTGTAACATAAAAAACGGACAGCATATGTCATCTAAAAATACCCTTGCTTTAATAGGAGGATTTTCAGTACAAAAAAGTTAAGCTAGTAGCTTAAATTAATATATGTAAATATTTATGAATAATAGTTTATATTTGTATTGTTGATAAACGGCCCCGTTGGTCGGCAAACTATTTTTTCAGCACTAGCATGCAAATTTGCAGCTCAATTTGAATAACTATTTATTATTTATACCCAGTAAATTATTGTTATGAATTGGCCATATTTTTGAAAACTGGTATTTATGTTTTGTGCCTTAAATTTATGGCACAAAACTCTATTCAACCTAAATAAATCTGCCAATATAAAAAAAGAAGAAAAACTCTTCTTCATGATCAAAATTGTGTATGGCAATTCATTACACTTGCTTTCCTTGCCCTCTCTCGCTCTCTCACACTCTCCGCCGCTCTATCTGTCTCTTTCTGGCCTAATGAATAGGTTACTGAAACAATACTGAATAAATGCATGTCAAAAATCGCGTAATAAATCACAGCGTTCTTAGAAAAACAACAATTCCCATACCATAGCATAATTTATTTTCTAAGCCTCATGGCTCTTCTGGTCTCGCAGTTATTTGTATACACTTTGTCGGGGGTGTTTTAATTTTGTTGTTGTTCCTGACTAACATTAATAGTCCACTCTATTATTTAGCAAGGCTCGTTTGTCTATATTAACTGGAGCACATTGGACTACAATTTTAGTTAGCTAGCCTTTCTAATTGCCAACATTTTCTGGTCGAAATAATTAGGTTTATAATGGAGCTTAAAAATGTACCATACAAATCTGGTAATAGTTAGGCAAAATCAGTTTAAAATTGAGTAATGAAATTTAAGTATCTGTAAGAGTATCTTTTTTTTGCTGGTCCCACTTGATTTTGTTACTTTTTTTTCACTTTTAGCTTCCGCTGTGGAGCATATTGTACAAATTTGAAGCTTATAATAAGTTTGCGATTTTTTACGATTGTTTCGATCGGCTTGCGCGCTTGATTAAATTTCTGCTCAAGTTTTCAAAGCTTCATTAATCATTTTGTTTGAGTTTGCATAGTTTGTTCAAAAGTGCATGAAAAAAGGAATAAAATAATATATATAAGTATGGAGTATAATGAAAATATAAAGCTTGATGTTATTGCTTTTGTTGGCGCTGCATTTTCGAATGCCAATAATAAAATTTACGCCGCTGCTCAGCACAAATTGGATAGAAAAAATGGAGAAATTATGATGAGTTTTCTGCGCGACTTGCCATTTTATTCACTCGAACAAATTTCAGTTGCTTTTTGTCTGCCGGCAGTGAACGGCAGCTGTGAATTAGTACTAAATAAATGAAGAGAATTATAACTGGGATAGTTGTGTGTGTGTGTGTCTGGAAGAGTAATCGTAGTTTGTCCGATTTTCAGCTTGGACAGATGGAGTAAGAGCAATTTTAATTATTCCATTTTCAAGTAGCGCCGTGAGAAATGTGCCGACTGCGAATGCAAGTGGTAAATTTTCGTTTCCCACTTTCACGACAAACGAACAAAGGGCTTCATTTATTCATCATCAAAATGGCGTTGGTTAAAAGGCAACTCGGGCTAAGACAAAGCTTCGCAGCAGTTGCCCATAGCCCAGAGTTATTTGTATCTCGGGGATGCAAGGATATCCAGCTACCCGACCGCACTAACCAACAACAACATCACTGTCGACCACAATGCTTCGAGTCAGTGCCCGGCCAACGGGGCGGATGAGTTTGCCTTGCTCACTTAGCAGCCATACGACAAGGACTGGCCGAGGACAACGGGGCTGTCTCCATTGGCTTTCCGTTTCCTGCCTTGTGCAAATTTCATGGCAATATATTTTTGCTGGCCAACCAACTCAGCCATCATCAGTCATTTTGTCTAAAAGAATATATTGCAATTAAAAGCAGAAAATATGCTTTTACACTGGGTGCCAAGTGGGCAACATGGTTAGCTGTAGCTGCTGCTGCAGTTGCAACTTTTTTCACCTCCTCTCGAACCTTTTACTATACCCCTCCCCCTTGCCCTTACTCTTCCACAACTTCCCTCACTTTATTTATGAGACGCAACACTTGGCTGGCAACGCCCAATGCATTTGGGCTGGAAAAAAAAGAAGAAAACTTTCAGTTTGGTTTGCTCGACGCTGTTTTGCTTGTTGCTGTTGATGTTTTACTGCACCCAGCAAATTAAAATTGCTTCATTCTATACAGCACACTGTCAGTCAGCCCCTTCTGTGTGCCACACCCCCTGCTAGCCAACAGTCAATGTGAAAGTGTGGGTAGATCTGTTTTAACTCTCGACACTTAATAAATTGTCGGAGCGTCGGAAAGGCTTTAATGAAATTGCTTCCAGTGGGAAAATGCATTGACGACGTAGGCAAAACATGATAATAGACTTATGTACATAAATTTATCACAGTGTAAGCTGAATAGAAACACTGCGCAAATTTGTTCAATGCCCTTTAAACTGGAAACTTGAAGCTCGATAAAGTTGCATCAATCAAGTACACATATTTACTGAAGCAGCGAAATAAATTCTTCTCGAATTTAACTCATTTAAAGACGTAAGCTTTTTTTCATCCTTTTAGTTTGTTGAACTTATGTATGCAGCTGCACTTTTATAAAGTAAAACACAATCCAACGATGGCAGCAGCTGAATTTTTCATTAGAAAAGTTTCTGCGCGTGCTGAAAGCAGAATACAACAACACCTGTTCACAGAGAAGGAAATGAGAACTTGAAAAGACACTTGGCGGCTTAGAGGAAATGTCTAACAAATTTGACAAAAAGAATGCGAACGCACAAAAACAGCAGCGACAAAAATGGCACTGAGTACATTCTATATATATATATATTTTAAGAAGTAATGGCTGAAATTTCAGGGTCCCCCACATGTGGTTTTGAAAAGAATGCCTTGAAGGGAAGCGTTCCCCGCCCTATCCGCACACTTTTCAGACAAAACAATGAATGTCATCAAGATGGCATTGAGTTTTCATAAGATTCACCCACGCAAGCTGAATTTCTGATGAGTGCTCAAGGCGCTGACTTTACTTACACATATACATACATATACATATATCTGTTTGTACATGGTAAGCAGGTCGAGGAAGGAGAAGTAACAGCAGCCGCAACCCTTTCAGGCGTTATTTTTATTTCGCTGCCTGGCATTTGGGCACGCTCTATGAAGCGTGTCAAATTTCAGAGCTTTAATAGAAAAATTTATGAGCGCAGCCAAAAAGTTTTTTAATGATGTTTTCTTTATTTTCACAGATAGTTCAGCTAGAAAGTTGTTTTTTGCCGACAAAGTATTTATGTTTTGGGAGCAGAGCTAATAAAATATATGCAGTATAATTCTAGATCAGATGCGAATGTTTGCTTTATGATTGCCAACCAAAGTTATTTTTCGCTTAAGCCGAATTTCTTTTTCGACATTTGCCCCAAAGCAAGAATATCAATAATACGACGTGTGTATGGCAAATATTGCAACAGCTGACACGCTTCAATGTTATTTGCACTGTTGTTGTTTGCTTTAAGTCCCTGAAAACAATTTCGACGAAACAACATTACTTTTAAAGCCCCTGAAAACATATGTAGCACTAACAGGATGGGGTTGAGCACTGATACACAAACACGCACACGCACACGCACACGCACGTGCACACATGCCCACACAAAAGAAAACCTTTCACACTCGAGTTTAAAGACGAACTGACATATGGGTAAATCTTCGTGTTTTGTTAGTTGCAAGATGGGGGAGCGACTACTAAACAAATCACATCTGGGGCAAATAAAATCCCAGCTAAAGTCAGCACAAAAGATCTAGCGAACCGCCAACAAATAGACACACGCAAATACTCAAACAACACACACACACACACAACACACACCCATAGACACCCAACCCAATATGCACACTGACTTGCCGTTAAGTAATTCCATATTTTATTTGGCTTTGGCCAACTTGAGATACAGCGCATTGTATGCTATATGTGGCAAGGCCAAGCAAAAGGATTTGAAAAAGGACCTCGACTTGAACTACGAATAGCACTGAATTCACTCTGAACAAACTGTTCTTACACACGCAAAAAAATGGATTATAAAAACCAAATTTTTCATTAAGATAAAATCAGAAATTTTAAGTTTTTAAGCTGCAATCTTACACAGTATAAAATAAAGATAATTGAAGTGGAATGCAGCAAAACAAAATAAACTTTATTCAATGTTTTTCACATACAACAATCAACTGAATTATTTTAATTATTCGAATTTGTTTTAAAATTATAAATTTGTTTTCGGTATTTAAAAAAATTGATGCATCAAACATTCGACAAAGAAAAATCCGAAAACAAACGCATGAATTAAAGGTATTCAGTATCCCAGATAAAGCGAGTTGCCTTTGGCAATAAAAGTGTGGCTCAAAGTCATATTTTTTTTTTGTGAGTGTACGACAACGACTTGAACTCCACAAAGCGAAAGCAAAGTATTCACATTTGTTTGCGCATTTGTACGTAGATCTCTCTAGGCGTGTGGGAAGGCAGGCTGCCAGGTAGCAAATAATAAAAAACTTATTTAAAGGGATTGCAATAAAGTGCCTGACACATTGGGATTTGTCCTGTCCCTTTTTTTTTCCCATTCGCAATGCCATTTTTACCTGCAAATATTTGGAGCCCACACACTAACGTACAAACTCGTGGCAATGCGTTCCCGAAAGAAAGGATTCGTTCACAAGGTATTTTTTTTTTGCTGTTTTTTGCCACATGCCAATGATGGGCCTCTGATGTGACCGCCCCACAATGGGCAAGGTACTCAGCCTCTCTGCTCTAAGGCTCCGCATGGCATTCGTTTTATGTGCAATTCCCTCAAGTGCTTTATTTGGCAAACATTTCAGTCGGCCGCCTCGTTGTTAACTCTTTGGTTTCTCTGCTTTGGTTTTTCATTCGTTTTTTTCCCCTTTTTTTGACATTTTTTTTAAACTGTTGCATATAATTTATTGTAACTAAAAGTTTTTCTGTTTGGCCTGTTCTTATTTATTTGTTGCTCTCTTGTGTACAATTTTTATGGAGCGCTGCTGTCTAAATGGGTGTACGTGTCTGTGTGTGTGTGTGTTGTGTGTGTGTGTGTGCCTGCTCGACATTTTACTTTGGCAAAGTTTCAACTGTCAGCGTGGACTTTGTTTGGGGGATTAAAATTGACGTTAAGCTCAAGATTAGTAGTTGACTTACTTTTGACTTTTGTTCGCATCCCTTTTACACATTTCGTTATTCGATCCTTTTCAATCTTTTTCACAAATCTGTGCATTACTGCTAAGTCCTTTGAATTGGCACTTGCACTTAATATTATTAGCTTCAAGTCACTTGCTGTCCATAATCATGTTCAAAGTTTTCAAATATTAAGTAGCGATAAAGTGATGAATAAATTCGCACACAGACATAAATATTCTATGCAAATGTTTTTAATAACATATGCTTATTAGGGTCAACGTTTACAATTTGCATCTGTATACAGAACAAGAGTCTTTCCCCAAATTGGAAAGGGACTCCAATGAATGATTTTCGGGCCAGAATCGCGTTTTCAACATTGAATGTAGGATAAATCTTGAGTTAATCGAAAACCTTGGTTGGCTGTGGGAATATTAGATAAATCCTTTCAAGTAATTTATAAGGATATAATTTTAACATAATTTTGAGCCACAATCTTGTTTCCAACTTGATAAAAAAGCCATCCTTTTTTGAAAATCCAAGCCATTTTGACAAACTTCTGTCTTTTGGAAATTTTTAACCAGTACCAAATGAAATTCGTTGAAGTCTAGAAAGCTGAAAAACTTAAGATATTGGTAACAAACAATCAATTAAAGAAACAAATCATTATTGAAATATATTATCTTCATAGTAATGAGTAAAATTAAAATAATGTTATTTTGTGGCGAAACTCTAACCAAACAGTAATTTCATAAGCCATCCCTTTTTTGGGTCGCTGGTTGTAAAAATAAACTTAAACAATTTTAATAATATTAATACGTTAAAACAGAGCAGAATTGCTTAATTAAATAATTATATTAGGGTGAAAAATTCAAATTCTTAAAAAAATAAAATGGAAATGAGGCAGGGACAGGCACAGAGACAGGACCAGAGAAAACATCCTTTGGTACAACCACCGCTTCATATGCCTAATAACAAGGAAAAGTTGCCGCAATAACAAAATGTTGACATTAATTAAAATGTCATTTAAATGAAATATAACAGGGTCGCGACAATACTGTGAAATGCGCCCCCGACACCCATGAAAAGGGACACAATAAACAACAGCCAAAGGAGAAGTTAACTGTGAGAAGAAGATGTAGAAGAAGACGACCCAACACAAAGCAGACAAGGACTCAATGGGCAATGGAATTGGGATTGAAGTGCCAACGGACTCAAGACCCAGGACACAGTACCCAGAACCAAGGACCGACTACCCAAAGCGGTTCAAGTGTTGCAAGGATGTGTCCCCACGCATACAATACATGGGGCAAACTCTCCATTAGGGTAATGAACAAGTTAACAGGCACATATTTCTCATTTTTATTGCCATAGGCCCTCGGGTCCCGGCTGAGGGTTCATGTTGCGTTTAAATTTTTAATTTCAATTGCATGGCGCAAATTAAGTGCCACGCCTACGTACTTTCAAGAGCTGGTCAAATATGCACAGCCCAAAAATTCGATATGAAACTTGTCGGCAACGTTGCCAAAATAATTACAAATAAAATTGAACGAGCCGCGCAAATATATTGCACATAAATTAACCGCCCAAACAGATATTTTTGACAACAATTTGTTCATTAATGAACCAAGCGAAATTTTTGCCCGAATTGTGGTTGATATATACCCTGTAGAGAAAAGCACAGATTGTGTATGTTGACTCCATATGCGCAGCAAAGAACTATAGCATTTATATGTCTTATCTTATCTTATCTATCATGTAAATGAATATGAATTACATGCTCATAAGTAATATGTACATGACTACAAATAAATAATTGAATATATGGAGGGTATATCAAAGAGAATCAAAGTCACTATAAATATAAATATATTTGCATAACTACAATTATGAAAGAGAGTATCTCAAAGTTAATCAAAGTCCAAGAATCTTTTATTTTTGTTATTATTCCAAGCGGCTGGGTAAATAACTTGGTTGTAGTTGTTGTAGCTCATTTGCAAATGGCTAACAATATGAGACTCAGTCTCTGCGTCTCACTCACTCTCTCTTTCTCTCACTCTCTCAGTTTCATTCTCAGTTTTAGTCTGTCTTAGGCAATGACTAGGCAAATATCTGTCTGTCTGACTTGCTGGGGTTGTCTCTTGTAGCAAGCTGATTCAGCATAAAAAGATTAATGATTTCTCATTGGATTGTCGCCGCGTCGTTAAAACCATTGTTGTTGGGTCACAAGCAAGTTAGCGCCAGTTCCTCTTGTTTTTTGGCTGTCTGACAGCAGACGCCTTTGACTTTAGCCAATAAAATGAAATTAAATAAATTTTTGAGCCAAATCTTATTTGTTTATTTGTCAACGGGCGTTATCCTTGTCATCCTTGTTATTGTCATTTCACTGGCCCCTCCACCCACTTTCGATAATTCCTTTATTTTGTTTCATATTGGCTTTGCCAGCTTCGTCTTATTTATATCAATTTGTTAGCGAACATTTTCCAAGCCATTTGTTCTTGGACTTTATGATGTTTATTTGCCTTTGCTTCGCAATTTTCCAAAGTGGATGATTACAAAGTTTGCCTTGAGCCAAATGCGTTCCTAAATATAATGTAAGCTTTAATGTTGAAATGATGCTTAAGAGCAAAAACTTTTACATGCTTTAATAAATATTGATAACATTTATGTAATCAAATTGAAAGACCAAAACCCCAACATAGATTTAGTGGAGAGTCTAAGACACTAAAATTCCAAATTTATTGGTAGGGATTTTTTAACAACATTACACAATATGCTGGGCTTGGTGTTGAACGTGTCTAATCCCCAGGTGAGAGAATATTCTGTTAGTGCACATAAAGCACTCGAAAATACGCAGGGCCAACACAAATCCTTTGGCATATTTTATGACCATGTCCAAAGGCAGCTCCAGCTCCATGCTAGCAATTATAACTCGCGGAAAAAAACTCGAACAGCAATAAACAATTCACTTGACGCTTTATGCACTTCAAAACGCAGTGTACGAAAATGAAAATCAACTTTCCAACACACACGCACCCACACACATTCATATCGATTGTTTACCAAAGATAGTTGAACACCATGAAAAACAATACAAATTGCCAGCCAGAATTTTAAGAGGGGTAAAATCGAGTATACGCAACGTGGTATGAGCCAGTTTTTGATGATGCATGGTAAGCCAAGGGCTGTGTACCAACCATTGGGTTGTCATGCAAATTTCTGCTGTCCTTTCAGCCAACGTAAGTAAATATTTAAGCAGACCCGTGCAAAAGTAAACAACAACATGACGAATAACCAGAGCAAGCTGTGGGTGGAAGGCAGAGAAGAGAGGGGTATGGAGCAGCTCGTTTGCGTAACTCAAATTGAATGCAAATGTATGCACATAACAACATTCGGCAGCAACCACAATAACAACAACATTAGCAACCAACAGTTCCCATACCAGCTGTTTACATCGAGTTTCGTTTACAAATAATCTCACTCCTCGTTGACTTTTAAGCCAACAACAATATTTATGGAACTTCAAAATGACAGAAGCAGTGGATTTTCAAAATGACAAAGTGACAAAGAAAAGTTGTTTCATTAACAGTCTGCATTAAGCAAGCAATAAATATTTAGTTACATTTTTCTAATTGTATAACATTTTTAAAATTTATTAAAAAAGTCTTTACTCGAAGCAGTAATAATAAATGTGATTCAATGATTATCTTAAGTAAAATAATTTACTTGTTTTATGGTGTCTGCTGTCGGCTAATAAACCATACATAATAATAATAAAAAGCGATATTAAAAAATGTTACGGCGTTAACATTTTATAAATGAGCAGAGAAATTGATGCCAACACGTTTTTAATTTGCAATCTGTGCGAGCTATAAATCTGTCAAGTCAAATGCATGCACTTTTTTTTATAGACTTTTCTCCGCTCACATTTGGCAACAGGCAGACAGATGCTCGTGGAGAGAGGGGATAGCGGGGGGAAGTTGTAAATGCCGACCACGTTCTGGAAAGGAAAACCACAAACCCCAACGCTTAACTTCGTCGGTGGTAATGCAAACGACAATTACAGCTTGCCTTCATATGAACGTACAAACAGACGGACCGCAATTTGATGGCCAGCAGAATAAAACAGACATCTGCAAAAGACATCGAAGAAGTCAGACAGAGACAGAGACAGAGGCAAAGAGAAAGAGAGAGCTAGAGAATGGCAAATGGAAATAGCCAAAGCAAATCTGTGCGGTTAAACGCAAGTGTCAGCTGTCATTTTAGTGCGAAGACTGCGAAGGAAAAAATATACATATAGAAAAAAAAGTGCACAAAACGATCTCGGGTATATATGCAAAGGCAATAATTCTTTGAGCAAGTGTAACAAGAAAAGAAGGGCAATGCCAACCAGACGTAATGAAAAGCGCATAAAAAACTCTGGAAAAGGCAAAGATAGAGAGAGAGAGCGAGAGAGAGAGAGAGAGAATGAGAGACTGAAAGATGAACAGAGCTGTCAGCAAGATTGAAACGAGCGTAACCGAAAAACTTTGTGGAAGATGTCAGCAGATATATGTACATAAAAGTTCCAAGACTGAGTACAACATCGTTTAGAAGCCGGAATGGATAACGGATTTCCATAAAACCCACAGATAGATGATGGTTTTTACCATGTACTATGCAAAGACTACCTACGATTAGACTCATGTAAAACTCACAAAAAAAAGTGCCTTGTGGTAAGGACCAAAGCTGGCTTGAAATGAACAGTTTGTGTCAGCTGGGAGTGTCTTTTAACTAGATTGCCAATGAAACAATGCCCATCAACTTCAGACAAGAATTGACAAAATGAAAATGAACGCAGGTCGGCTTGAAATTATCTTATGCCCTGCTTTTGCCAGGGGAACAAGTAGTTCTCCATCCATATTTAATATGCACGCATATTTCACTCAACTCGTTGTTGACCATTGAAATCTTGTAACCTTTGTAAACTGCTTTTATTGCACTATTATAAGAAAAATATTTTTCCTATTCGTAAAACCAACAAATATTAATATCAAGCATTTCCTTAGTAATTCTTTCTCTTCTTTCACCAATGAAATATTCATTTCAAGCATCTTAAGGTTGCAAGTATTTATATGATAAGCTCACAAAGTGAACTTTGAAGGTGAAGCAGCAGCAGAGTTAAAGAGCACCATGGATAGGACAAGGCTCATAGCTTAGGGAAGTGCATTCCCGGAGAGAACATCTGTTTCGCTGTCCAGCTGACCGGTCATAATGCCTGCAAATCGCCTGATTATGTGCTTAAAAACATAGCTATTGTCCACATATTGCAAGTGCCAGGACACTCGGCGCAGGACACGGGACAACTGAAGCATGTTGACGACTGGCGAAGCAAGTGCTTTCATCACCGAGCAGATGTCGTGTTGAGAGCTCCTTGTTGCAGCAATTTCTGCTAGTTCTGCTGCTGCTGCAGGATTTGCATAGCATTGCAGTTTGCTCTTGTTTCTTTTGCTACGCTTTTGTTTTCAAGCATCACGCGCTCAAGGACCTGCTGTGAATTGGCGCCAAAGCCACAGCTAGCTATATTTGTCGGGATGTGTATATACACTAAAATCATAGCCATGTCCATGAATATCCGTTACTGATTATATGCAATGCAGCTTATGAAAACAAGGACACAGCAGCAGCAGCTCACAACCCACACAACGGCTAATATCCTTGCCAAGACTTAAAGCAGCCTCCTGGCAAAACTTGTGCTGCCAATTGCAATAGCAACTTTTATCTAGAAATAAAGCTACCGAAACTTACTACTTGCTTCAAAACAATTAGCTTAAAATTGCTTTGGCAACAGTTTTGACAACTGAACCTCGAAGTTCTTCGTTTTTTGATAAACGTACAAATATATTATGCTTAATTAAAGTTAATTTATGTGAAGTGATGCGTTAAGTTTATCTGCCTGAAACTCAAAGACTATACTGCCATGTATGTTTAGATTGATTTCGATTATTTCAGACTACCTGCAAGTTGTTATTGGCAATCAAATATATTATTATTGATGTAAACTAATTTATGAGAAGTGATTATTCGCAGTAGATAGGGAAATATCTGTTATTTTCCTTTTGTTATTGAGTTTGCTATTTTTCGCTTATGCCAGATAATTTATAGCTCCCCTAAGATAAATAAATATTTCAGATTTTAAAGCTATTACCGTGATTTGGGGAATATGCTTGCCTTAATGCCAAAATTGTCATGTGGGCAATATAAATAGAAATTAGTTTGGCTTCAGACAGCAATTAGGATATTCCCATATTTGTTTATGAACAAACTCGATTTAATGATGAAAATTGATTTAAACATTTTCACAAAATTGTATTTACGCTGAATGTGGTTGGCAAATTGCTGACAGAGCGCAGCTGATCCATTGATGAGCACCACACAGCCACCTCACATCGAAAAAAAAGAAATATAAAACCACTTAGCCGCAATTGCGCGATGTTAATGAACGCCAATTTTGGCGGCCACAACAAGCTGAAAATTATGGTAGTCATAATGAGCTCTCGAGTGTGCCACAGGCAACGCAGGACGACCGAAAACTCAGCCTGATACTGACAGGTGGTCGCACTTACAACGCCCATTCGGATTCAAACACACGCAGACATCTCGCTCTGATTGCTGGATTGCTGTTTGGTAGGTCCATAATGCACGCAATTAATTATTTGCCACTGCTGCTGCTGCTGCTGCTGCTGCTGCTGAGTGACAGCTGGCCATATTATTATTGTTCCCATATACGCAGAGAAGAATATATCCTGTTCAAAGGATGCTTGCTGTCTGCACGACGTGATTTATATTCCAATATGGATTGCCTTCATTATGCATTTTTCGCCCATTTGGCGCCCGTTCGCCATTGGTTGCCGAGTAATTGTAATTTCAGTTGTTTATAAATTTATGACCATCGAAAGTAGCAAGCAGCAACACTATCCTCCGGGAAAGTACACACATTTACTTACTTCTCCCCTTGCAACCGAGTGGTATGTGGGAGAGTGCAAAATAATTGCATTTGCCCACATTGCATTCTTTTAAGTTCGGTGCGGGAGAAAATTGAAATTCCATATGGGCGAATAGCGTACAGAAGAAAAAATAAAATTCGCAAGGTTGGTAATAATTAAGCACAGCACTGGACCAGCACAGGACATGACTGTAGTTAAGTAGTAAAAGTCAGAGTGGGATTAAAAAAAAAACGTTTGTTGAAAGTTTTGCAGAGCCATTTAAGGGTGCTGGCAGGGCTCAAGTTATTAGATCGTAAGCTGATTTACTCAACGGATAAGCCCTTAGCTGTTAACATCATTAGACGTTGCTGCTGTCGATAATGGTCATGAAAGTGTTTGGGTTGATTTTGGCCAACGGTAAACTTTCTCTGGGGTAAGAATCCAAATAAATAAAATCGCATAATAAAAAATTGGAGCGGATAAACTTTTGCGACGTGCTAACTGTTTTGTGTATGTGTGCTGCCAACTTCTTTAGCCAAACAAATATCTATCTATATAAAAAATAAACTTGTAGAAAAGTGGAAAATCAAAGGTAATGGAAATACAAATAACAGCAAACGACAATCTAAACTCACTGTGACAGGTGCTCTTGCTGTGTAAAGATATACAAGTCAATAAATTGACAGTCAGCACCAAAGCGAACAATTACTTGGGGATTAGCGAGGAGCACATTTTCTACTGCTGACCGGGGAGCAGTTAAGCAAGCTCTGTTAAGACCGTGACTGCGTGAAGTTTTCCGAACTGATAAGGGGAAAGTGGGAAAAATTTAAGGGAAAAGTTGCACTCCTGAACTTATAATTGTCTGAGTCGGAGTGTCAGCTTCCCCTGTATGACACAATAAATGCTCAATCTGATTATCAAGTTATGCTGGATAATATAAATTGTCACAGATTAAATAAATATCCAGAAATTATTTTCTAAAAGGCGCGAACTAGACGCTGCGTGTCTATATTGCTCAAAGCGTGTATGCACGCGGCGTCACTTTGGAAAAGCAGTCCAGAGAAGTGGAAGATTGAGTGGGCGCTGCCCCCAAAAAAGAGAGTATGCACTGACTATTGTGCACATTTCCGGTCAAGTGCGGACTCCAAACTAGATTTTGCTGCTCTGGCAACGGCAGCAAAGCTGTGAGGACGGAGCACTTCAGCAGTGGTAACGATTGCACCCATTGCATGACTTTGATGGGCAGCAGTCTTCCTGGTTTGATGACCGGTGCCCACCTTAACTTTGGCGGAACCTCCTGACAAGGCTTAGTCCCCTGATAAGCTTAAAATAATGCGTTTCCTTTTCGCTGCAGTCTGGCTGTAGATGTAGGAGCTGCTCTGTTACTTTATGCATTTTCTATTTTTGATCTGGATTTCCCTCCATGGACTTGTGTTTTAGACGTCGCTCCACACGCAGATGCAGCTCTTGGTTTTTGGCAGCTTTTGGGAGAATTGGCCCTCCATGGTCACTTTTTTGCGGTGCCACTTAAGCTGCAGGAGCATTGCGCAATTCTTTGTACACTTTATCTGGACGGTTTTCCATGGTCCTTTTTACTCGTGATGTTAGTCAAGCTGCTGGTTCAATGGGGTTTTGGCATCTTTTGTGCGAAGATGGAACTCCATGGTCTATGGTCAATGGTCCATGCTGCGGCGATAACAGCTGAACCTTTGTTAATGTTCAGAGTTGCCTTTTCAAACACCTGATGACGACAATCCATTTCAAACGCCGGAGCAAGACGAAGACACCGACTACGGCTTAGATTATTCGACAAGCCGCTTGGCTGAGCTAAACACAAAATGCAGAAATGGTCATAAACTAAAATGATCTCAGAGATTAAAAATTGATTTAGTTTTGAGAAATTAATTTTTAGTCTTTCGTCGACATGTAAAAAAAATGTATTTATATTATGACTTTGCAAAAAAGTACTAAGAATAATGCATTCTTAACGACTACCATGCTAGATCTTTAAACTTCAAAAGGGTGTCAACTCTAACATGGCGATTTTACAGCAAATAGTGGAAGGTTTGTGCCAGTTGCATATGTACTATACACAATATAATACGTATTATTATTATTATAATAATTCATAGGTTTATTTGAAAAGTATGTGCTTATCTAATATACATAAATCAAATAGATTACATTTAATGCAACCCACACTCAATAGTCATTTTAAATGTTATAGAGCTCAACCGGCAAATGTCATAAAAGGTAATTCAATATTGAATGCAAAGTAAGCTGACTAAATCAAACAATGTTTCTCTGGTCGGTCTCTCTGTATTTGTCTGTACGTATGGCCTAGCCATGAACTCTGTGGCAGACTCAGTTTCAACTCGCAGACTCGGTTGCAGTTCAAGACTAAGTCCGCATTTCTGTTTGGCTCCCTCTCTTCCTTTCCCAGCCATTTGCACTCTTTATCTTGGCTATGACATGATTTATATGCAGCTGTTTTATCTGCTCAGTGCACACATTGACTAGCCCAGAGTGTTCTACATAGTTTTTTCTTGCTGGGGGGCTTGAGACGGGGGTTTTTCAGTCTGCAACCCGAACACAAAGCCAGCAGCGTTTTACCTACACACACACACAGAGCGAGAGAAACACATATAGATCGCATAAAGTTTTGGGCATGCAGTAAAGTCCACATTATTTCAAAAATATGCATAAAGTGGACTTTAAAATGAGCATTTGCAGCCGCAGGTTATTTTAGTTATATTTTATTTTACTTTATCTTAGATTGTGGTCCACTCGTATTGTATTTTATTATTACATTTGCAGTATTTAGCATCGTCACGTAATGTATGCAAATACATAATCCTGATTATCTGCCTGCCATAGAATTATATATATTTAATTTATATGTATATGTAGTAAAATAAATAGTATCAATATATATACATAAAAATATGAGACATAAGAAAGCCTTTCCAATAATACTTTCGACCACAAGCGTTATAAATTTACAGCATACTGTGGCTATTGTAGTCATAAAGTGTGAAATTTTTTCAACTTTGACATGAATTCAACCATAACCTCTACCACTAATGAACAAGTATGAATTTAAAGTTTCGAAGGCGCCATCACAAACAAACAATAGCACGCACAACAAGCTGGAAAACGACTGCAAATCTCAACAGGCAACTAAACTTTCCGTCTGCATTTATGCAATTTTTAGCATGGCAAACTTTTGTGAATGTAAAAAAAGGTGTCATTTTTTTTCATGGACAACTTTTTGCCCCGCTGCACATAACTAGACCGACATGGACGTGAACAACAAACAAAAAAAAAAAGAGTTGCATACACATTTTTTGGTTTCTGCAATGGGGCATATAAAAGCCAGAAGTTTGGCCTGACAGGCAACAAACACATATGAAAAGCGAGTTGCAAAACGCCCGATGGGAGCAAATCGCGGCCTTTAGCGCAACACACACAAAAACACATTCACTTTGGAGATTTGGCATATGGCATGTGCCATATGGATAAACTTTATGACCAGCGGCTAAGTGCGAGCGATGGGAGGATCGAGGAGGGGCAGCAGGTTTGACGAAGACGTGGCGCTCTGCAACACTAATCCATTTGCTTGCCCCTCACGCATTAAACGCATTAAGTTTTCGCGCAGTGAGTTTGCTTTTTAATTGAATTGTATGGGCGTCGTTTGTGGGTGTGGCTGTGGGTATGGGCGTGGCACGAAGCAAGCAGCAAGAGACGAGACGGCCTTTGTTTACACTTGATACACTATTTGCACGCTGCGTGCTGTGCTGAGCTGTGCTCTGGGTCTGCTTTGCTATGCGAGTGGAAAAATCTAATTACTTGGCTGCTGTTTAACTAACTAGTAACGAGGAGGACAAGAACAACAACAACAATAGCAGGGACAGGAACAGCAACTTCAGACAGCATTAGCAGCTGCGTCTCGGTTGCTATGTACGCATTTGATTTTACGACAGCACGCGCATTACGTGGCGTATGTGTAATATTTGCGCATTACGTATACGCAGGCGGAAGTTGTCTCCCTCTCTCGTTAACTGCCTGTCCCTGTTGGGACATTAACTGCTTATAATTTGAACAGAAAATGCGCGTAACTTATGATGTTTACACATGACTTACAAATTGTTTATGTCGTTTGGTTTCAGCTGGTTGCAACTGAGCACAATGCACACAGCGCACCAAATGCAGCAAGACTCTGCCACACACACACACACAGAGAGAGAGAAAAAAACCGCAGATGGCTGTGGTGCTGGTAATGGCTATGACTGTTTGTAGCAGCTGGCAGTCGCACACAGCAGACAGCTGCGGGCTTTGCAAGTGCTTGTGCCATATCTCCACCTTCTGCTCCACTTCCACCTCCACCTCGCCTCGTCTCGGCTTGCCAGCGCTTTAACATATTTGTCAAGCACTTGAGCATGCTGGCATTTGCGGTGCTGTCGCGACTGAGCCTTGCAAAAGTATTTACACATTTAACTCGGCTAAAAAGCGAACGAAGCGTGCAAACTAACAATATTCATAATCCATTTCTGGAATTATCTACTGAACGCATTTTTGTAAAGATGCGGAAGGAATTTTTTTTAGCGGCACCTTTAAGTGTTATTTAAATTTTAATGTTTTTACTGAGCAGACATCTGTTTCAAGAGCTAAAAGCAATAAATACATTGAAAAAGAAATTGTTTTAATTAGTTACATATTCGAAATATAAACCACAAATATATAGTAGTAAAAATAAATAAAAAAAATATTTTACTGTGTGCAAAGATTTTGCGGAATTTGCTTCTATTGAATAAAAAATCATCTTACGACATGGAATAAGATAAATATATTATCGGCCTTTAAGTATGTACACATATCAGTAACGCACACACTAATAAAACTTGGTCATAAAAAGTTTGTAGTCAGAGGCAGACCAATCATAAATAATAGATTCGCACATGCATAAAATGGCAATAAATCAATGTCAATCAGTGCGTGGCAGCAGTGAGGATGCTGCTGCAATTTCTGCTCTGTAAATCGAAATGTATAAAAGTAAAAGCAAAGCCATTCAATTTGCATTACGCAAATGCTTTGCTAGTCCATCAAATCACAAGTGCAGATCCAAATGCAGCAGCAGCCCCTCAAGGCTACAGCTACAAAGAAGCATAAGATTCAATGTTTAAGACGATGCCAGAACTTTGCAACATTACATCAGTTCTATTAGCTTAAGATAAATTCCAGGCGGAGCACAATTAATGTAAATGAGCATTAGCCTCTGGACAGGCTCAGACAATTACACATTTCGCATACACAGCGTGTTGACTGTCCGCGAGGGATGTGTTTTTCTTGTTGTGTCATCTTACATTATATATCAAAAACAATTTATGCTTAATTTAAATTAATTATAGCTGAGTTTAGAGCATGTTCTATCTCGTTGCCCCAGCATGTTTTAGCTAGCAAAATTAATTACTTGGCATAACAGCAACAGCAACAATAGAAACAGCAACAACAACAGCTAAGTCAACTAATTCACTGACTTTGTCTCAAAATCAACACTGGCCAGCAAAATTGGGGCGCATACACCGCAGGCAAGAAGAGACACAAAGAAACTGACAGATGAGAAGAGGGCCGGAATTGAAGCGCACCAATGTTGTCAAGTAAAAGTTGCTGTTTACATTTTCCATGTCACCTCAATGAATTTCCCCAAGTCAAGATTAGGAATCAATTAATATCATTTCTGTGCCAGCGCACAGAAGAAATCAATAAATTATAAAATTATGTTGGCAAATGTTTTTATTTGCGTCTCAAGCAATTAAGAAAACAATGAATAATTTATACTGAAAATTTATTATCTTGAGCATAAGGTCGTTTCTGTTTTCTACCAAATTATAGCAGTTTATTTTCATCTGTGTATTTTGTATGTTTAGTAAAGTTGTTTTATTTTCTTGCTTGTCACACCAGATGAACACACTTTTTTCAAAACCAACCAACACTCATAACCTATGTATACACTGTAAATAACCGCTAAATAATAAAGTATGTCATTAACAAAAAATAAATGTAAACAAAAAATGTGAATACTAATTTATTATTGAAAACATTTAGCCAAATGTGTTCCAGCTTTTACGCACCATTTATAAAGTATTAATAATTACAACAGTACAAATTGAATCAGTTTCTGCGAGGGTATTTAGTTTATGGCCCACTAAATTTGCACTTTTTTCAAATTCATACAACACAATCATAACTTACGAGTTTTCCACTGGCGCTTTTCCACTGATAATCCAAATAATGGCTTTTGCTTATGCCGGGTATTTAATTAAAGCATTTAGCGAGCACACAAATACATTTACACACACACACACACATGCACATAAGCATGAACATGTTAACTCGATATTGATATGACACTTTTTTTCTATTTTCAATTTTGAACGTGCCGCGGCATTAAAGGATTTTTGATGGCGTAAATTATGCCAACAAGCTTTTGTATGTTATGGACGTTTATTAATTTAATTGATATATAAATGACTTTTAATTTAGTGTGAGCTCGAAATACACAGAACACACACACAGCTACACACGCTGTGTACTGATAACACTCGAACACATTTATGCCATCGACTTAGCCATGTTTGCCATTTCAAAACCTTTTTATGTGTGAAACTTATTATGTTCGCATATTTATTGATTAGCATTCATTTATTTCGTTTGCAATTAGGTCAAAGCGTCAACAATTTTGAATAAATTTCGATTATTACGCTCATCAATTATTCCACAAATAAGTATTCAGCATATGTGGAAAGCACTTGTCTACTTTTTTTTGTATTTATTAATTTGCGTCACTTGTTCGCAATTATATTTCACTTTTTTTAATGCGGAAATAAGTGGCTTTGTTTTTTGCTTAAATAAGTGGATAATAGTATTTCAAGTTTTATTTGTATTTATTGATTTGGATTTTTAAATGTTGTTTATTTGTTAAATTTGTTAAATCAGCTTGATTATTTTGTTAGCTTTTTCTGTTTGCCTTTCTAATTGCAAACTATTTCGTTAATAAATGTTGACAAGTGGTACTTGTAAGCTTTGATTATTACTTTTCATAATTATTTAAATAATTTCAATTGCTCTTATTATGATTTATACTTTATATTAATATTAATATTGAAATTTTCGATTTGTGATATTTTTAAGCTAATCAGTTGATTTAAAAATGCTATTAAGGCGGCTGCAACACGCACAATTTTTGGCAACAAGTCCAAAGGAGCCAAATGTGGCCTGGAACTGCCCTGCCCCAAAATTAAAAAAACTTTCACTCCAATTGAGGTTGGGCAAATTGAATACTATTTTGAAAACGATTACGGTTTTGAATTCGATTACCAGCGGCAGCAATTAGTTGCGTCTGACTGAGCATTTAAATTCATTCAATTGAATCTTTTGATTTGATTTATTCATTCGTCAATTTTGCAGCCGGTTCGCAAAACACACGCGTTTTCTGATTTTGGCGAGTTTTTTGTTCGCACAGGACGTGAAAGCTGTGCCTGTGGCAAAAGGATTTGTGTGTGTTGTGCACGCTAACAGCAACGCCGTTTGACTGACGACGGATGCTGCCTCGCTGCTGCTGCTGTGTGGCATGTGGCATGTGGCATGTTGCTGCGTCCTCATCCATTTTCTTGGTCAATGTTAGGCATTTCGAATTGTTTGTGGATGCCATTTGCCAATGCGCATGAGCAGAAATACTCTTCAGAGAGAGAGAGAGAGACCGTCGGCTCGGCGTGACACAGTTTTTTTTTTGTTGACGTATTGTTGTAGTAGGTTAGTGCCTCACTGTCCTTAAAGCCGCTTCTGGATTTGGGGAGCGTGCTGCGTATTACTTAATATGCTTGGCACCTTCGACGATGCTCCTGCTGCTGTTGCTGGTATTTGGATTTAGCATAGCATAAATGATTCATGTGGCGTTATTAAAGCCACATGTTTACAGCTCTACGACTTTCCATTCATCTTTAATTCAAGCGGACAGACAAGCAGACGGGCAGGCAGATAGGAGCAGACTTAACTACTGGGTCAGTGTGATTTGTCTCGACTGTACGTACGGGTGTAATAACTTTACGAGCGACAGCTGCAAATTCATTTATGTTAATTTGGCTCGGTTGCCCGCAAAAACCCAGTGCGCCAAGAGAGACTGCTTTGTCTGCCATCGGACGCACTTGTAGTCCGGCTACATTTATCAGTCCACATGCAGCATTTGTCTAGCAGCTCAACGTATTTCTACGACTTCGACGTCTTGTGTATTGCCTTTGGCTTAGCTTGTTGACAGCGGTCAACGGGGCGGATGCGTTATTTTAGTGAGCTTTTTCATGTAGATTAGTTTTATGATTGGGCATATTTGTCATGTCGTTTACCCTGTGGCCCCCTCCTTGTCCAGCAATCACATCCTTAATTATGCCTTTTTATGTATGTCTCTGAATTTGTCTGCTTTATGACCAACATTTGATGTTCTAAGCCGTTGAGGTCAAGTATTCAACATGTGTCTGCGTTTCGTTTTGCGAGTTGCAGGCATCCATTTGAAAGGGCGTTTAATGCTAACTTGTTGCAAATGCAATTAGATGAATAAATACATTCAGCTTGCAAAGTTTAAGTTAATTGAGTTAGCGAGTCTTGGCTTAACATTATATTTTAAATTATTGCTAAACATAACCTTATTAGGAAAAATATTTTCCTGCAATGTGTTACTAATTACTTACCTTATTCTAAGCTGATAACAAAGACTAGCACTACAGAGTAAAGTCAATAAATGTGTTCTGCTTCCTGCTGTGTGTCTAATACATTTCCACAACTTCATTATATGTAATTACTATATTATTTTAAATCATATCAAGTCGTTACTTCATTATAATGTCCGCAATTAATGCGCATTCGAAGCTTCTTAGACATTAATTGCGTGCAAACACACATTCACATTATGGTGCATAAATCTATACAAGTGCAAACATTTGACTTCATTATGTTTCACTTTCAATTACTAAATCTAAGGAGTTCATTCTGTTAACCCTACAATATCGTTGTCCCAATCCGATTTTGACAAACACGTCTCCAAATGATGCGTATATTTCCGCACAAATTTGCTCAGAGCAGGAGCAGCAGCAACAAGGCAACTCCCATCTGCCCAGACAGACAAGTTTGTCAGAGTTGAGGAAGAGTCGCTCATAAGTAATACGAAACCAAGTTTTAATCCATTGTGATCCAGTGAACACATGCAACACACACACACACACACACACAGATGCACAGACACAATGACACGCTGCTACACATTCATGGAGTAGAACGTTGAAATGCGCATTCATAACTCAAAATGGCAAACTAATTTACGCCAGACTTATTATCTCTGTGCGTCGTGGCAACACGTTGCCAGTTGGCCTACACCAACACCAACACCACGTCCAATCTGCCCCCAAAAATGCACAGCTCGGGCACAGACGACAGTTGACAAGGACGATGCCGTTGGCGCCACACTTGCGCGAACTCTAGACAAAAACAAGAAGTTACTGTCATCAATGGATTGCAGAAGAGTCAATGCTCTTGCGCAACTAAAAGCATGACAAGCAAAGGTGCCTCATTTTATTTGATTTGGTTACCTATCGCATATTTTGGAAAAGTGATGAAATTTATTAATCAGAATTGGTTAGAAATAAAAAAAAATAATGGGAAATGCAAATACAATAGTAAATACAATCTGGTATTTGAAATTGCTCTGAATTAATCAGACAAGTTCAAAAGAATTTGTTAAAATTAAATAAAACTAACCAAAAATAAATATGGAATTTATATTTTTGACAAATCGAAATTAACATTAAGCAAGTATAACTCAGAAAATTTAAGTTGATACAATATACTTCTAGTCTATTTTATATATAAACTAAGCATATCTAATATTAAATATAAGACAGATTAATTTGTTGATACAAATTATGAAATTCGAATCGTTAATATTTAATATCAGCCATTTAACTTTTATAAAACGGTTTTTTTATTTAGTGTCAAGTGCCTTAAATAATGAACTACTTATTTATTTATATTTTGATTAAATATTAATATAGCAATATATTTACGACTCACTTTCCTTGTATGTTAAAAGTGTCTGAACTAAAATTCCAATATCAAGCACCTAAAACACATATTCTATATGCACCATTGATGAATCAATATCAAATTGATATACTTAATGTTTTCATAAATTCGCAACTTCCGTCCGCTACACAGCTCTTGACAATATTGTCATACCCTGTGCAAAGGGCAAAACAAGTCAGAGGAGGTAAACAGGCTGATGGTTCTGGTTGTGGCGTTGCTGTTGCCACTTTGGGCCACTGGCAAATACATTAACACCATAACTTGGCTACAGTTGGAGCACGTGCGCGACAAAAACATAGCACAAAAGACAATGCACTGCTGTGCGCGGGCGGTTTGTGTGGGAAAAATGGAGTGAAGGGAGCGCCAGCTGCCACTTGCTATAAAGAATGACAAAAGATAACCAAGCCACACAGCTCAGGTGCAGGTGTTTTGTCATTTTAACGCCACAGACGCTGAAGCTGTAAGCTGAAGCGAAAAGCAGCCGGCAGAGTATACGCCGTAGTCCACAGTCTCCATATCCATATCCATCGCAATCTCCCAGACATCAGATTTCAGACAGTGCTCAGAGCCCTCTCTATGCTTTATTTACACTTGAGCGGATTGTTGCGCATTTGCGACATCCAGCCAACAACTGAGGCTGCCGCAAGGCTCAAATGAGAGTCTCGGGCCTGAGGAGGAAACAAATAACGATGATGATGATGTGGAAGGGAAAGGGAACAAGGGCCAGAATGAGGTGGATGCATCAAATCAGCTGCTGTTTGATTTTCAATGGCACTCTCTCCATACATACACATACAACACCAAAACAACAACAGCACATGTGAAGAGTCAAGTGATTCGAATTGAAGATGTTGTCGCAAATGTGCATTAATTTGTCAGAACCTGGCACAATGTCCTCCCTAGACTAATGCAATTTGTCGTGTGGAGTAAGTGAAACGCATGAATAATGAGCAACTGAGTCCCTAGCAACATAAAGTATGTAAACTGCTTCTGGGACTTGCATTGTTGAAAGTATATCACTCTTATGGGTGTGCGACAGGCAAATAACAAAATAATTAATAATACTTGATGAATCTCAAGATAGCTTGGCTTGAGCAGACGGTAAACAATCCACAGACAACACACATAGGAAAAAGTGGTGGTTTCCAAATTAAATTGTAATATTATTATAGATTTCATACTCAACAGGCTTAATATTTGAAAATCCGAGAAGATTTGACCAAGTAATGGATATGGAGAAGGTTTTAAAAGCTTTTGTTGTTTCAAATCACGTTTTTGAAGTTTGGTTTTAGTATTAAACTACAAATCAAAACGAAATCAGAACACTTTTGACAAAGTTATGGTCATAGAAAGTTTGGACCATATATAATGAGAGTTAAAAAATATACGAGCACTTTTCGGGTGTATAATTTTATCATGAAATCGAGGCAGTATAATGTTTCCAAATTTATCTGTATTATTATTTTGAAAGTCAATTCAAAACGTAAAACCATATTGCTAATAAAAAAGGGGTTAAATTTTGACAAAGTTAGTGTTGAGTTGACTGGCAGTTAATGTGGAAGCCAATCACTGAATGGTCAGTTGGAACAAACAGTTTCATTCATATATAGTGTTTATGACACATTAAATCCTAGCGAACTGCCCAAAACAGTGGGTGACTTGAAACATTCCCGTTGGCTTAGCTGTTAACGTCACATTAACATTTATAGTGGATAGCCTCGCCCCAGGAATTTAATTTAAATGTCAAGAGCAGAGTTACGGGTATTTGCAGCGCCCTCTGTTGCAGACACACTAAAAGACGGGCATAACTATTCCTCCAGTGGTTGCCTTCATCTCGGTATATTCGGGAAGCTTCGTTTAACGAGCTGTTAAGGCTCATGTTGATGCCCGACTTCATTATCTAATGTCTGTTTTCAATTTTTCTAGCTACGCTCTTTAATCCTTGAATTGTCTCCCGAGTTTTCTATGCGTTTCGCGCAGGTAATAAAAATATTTTAATGCACATTTTTTACGGTTGCCTTCCGGCTGACCATTAAAAGGGCTGTGGCACGTGAAAAATGTGGAATACACACGAATAATAAAAACAAAAAAGCAAAAACAAAAACAAAATGTACAACAAATAATAATAATAACGGGCAACAAACGTGCCGAAACTCATCTCATTTTGGCTGATAATGTTTCCAGTCGCTGCGTTGCTGCTGCTCTTGAGGTTGGCCAGCGAACTTTGGGTTGGCATGCCCCAAAAACATGGTCATAAACTAATTGAATATTTTAGGGCATTATCTAAGCCATTTATTGCTGGAGTTTCGCATCGCTGCATTTCATTTGCACCTGCTTGGCGTGGGCGTGGATGAATAAAAAAAAAAGAGAGACAAAAGGCCCAAAAGTCCTCGAATGAGATCTGATTTTATTTATTTATTCCACGCTGGCTTTTTACAACTCAGTTGGTGTTTTCGATGTGTTCTTTGCTTTTGTAATCTCGTTTCTGTTCAGTTATTTTTCGTGTTTATTTTTTTTTTTTTTGGATTCCTTTTTAAAGAAGATTTAACTCACCTGACTTTTTGAGTCGTTGCTCCATTTTTTGTGTTTTTCTTCCGTTTGACTAAAGTGCTCTCAATGCCGGCTTCCTTTTCATATTGGTTGTATTTTCCTTCCTCTGTGACTTTTTTTGTTGTTGTCGAGCATGGTTTATTTGAGTTGCCTAATGTTTTGATAGAATTGTGCTTGCGCTTTTTTATTTTTTCCTGTTATTTTATGCAGTTGTTTCCGGTTGGCTTTTATTCAGCGCTCTACAATACAAGTAGGAATTGATAATTGTAAAGTCTTAAAGCTTAAATTTGTACTTTACACAAGTCTTACCATATTGTAAATAATATTAGTGGACGAATGAATACATTTTTTACAGCAAGATAATATGAAGATGGTAAACATTTTTATAAAACCTCTGGCTTAGGCAAGAGCAGTACATTGTGTAAATAAATTGCATGCACTTCAACTAAATTAGTTTTAAGCTAAAAACTCTTTAGCCCACCTACGCAGAATGTTCAGAATGTTCAGATTGTGCAGCATGTGTGCACTTAGATTAAAACTAATAGCGAAATTTAATTAAGGAGCCGCAACACGCAGCACGAAGAGCTTTACTAAACCGATGATGAGTATGTGCTGCTTACACACACACTCACACACATACACTGAGTGTAGGGATAAGCGACTTGAAGTAAACATGGGGAGGACTAGAGTCTGACCGCAGCCAAGTGCAGCGGCGGACAATAACAAATGACCCCTGTCAGAGCAGGGCAATGACAATGAAGTGAAAGATACACAGATGATAGAGAGGGCGCCGCGATGCAGAGGGCAAGATGGCTTTGTGTGCATATTGAGCGTAAAACCCAAAGATTTAGCGGTACATGCTGCTCAAGATGCCTTTGCTACGACAACATATGCCGCATATGGGGCGATAATTTATGGTACAACAAAGAAAGCGATAGATAGAGTCAAACAGAATACAAGAGAGAAAAAGAGAGGTGGGGGACTAAGGGAGTCATCGAGTCAGTTCGTCAGTGGGGTTCATCTATCATGTCTGCAGCCCTTTGTAAAGGATCAACTCAACTTGGTTGCTTAGCAAAAAAACGAAGCAGAAAAAAATATGGAAAATAACTGAAAACTGAGTTTCATTGTACCAAGTGGCTGTTTATGATGCCTGTAACCCGCCACTAAACTAACCTACCTCCCAAAGCAGTCAGAAGTTATCTGTTGGCCAGGCCGAGATGACGGCTTAAAATGTTGTTAGCTCGCCATGTTGTTGTTGTCGTTGTACTCGCACTTTTTCCATTCCAGCAGTGCACTGGGAATATGCTGATTTAATATACGCTTTACAGAGGATGACCGAATTTTGTAATCAAGCATGTCAAATATGAAATAATCTATTAAAAAAAACCACCTAAAAATAATTCAACGACTGATTTATAACTTTTAATAAATTTTATTAGATTGAAACAAAACCACAACAAATGAGTTGAAAACTGATAAATAATAATTTTTCAAATTATGCTTATGATTAGATAATAATCATGCAATGTCTAACAGCTGCAAGGGTATCAAGTCTCTGGCACTAAATATTAACAATTCTTTCCGGTTTTTTCATTTTTTTTTTTGTGTGTGTGTTTTGTGTTGTGTAGATTTTAGCTGCAAGGCTTAACCAACAAATGGTTTTCTTAAATTGTTTGCCTCTTGCCAGTTTCCCTATTTTCACTTGCAGAAGTCTGTTGTTTGTTGCTGTTGGTGTAGTTCATGTTATTTGTGTTGTTATTGTTGCTGTGGTGGCCGCACTAAAATACATTTTTTGTAGTTTACAGTTTCCGCATTTGCTGTTGCCCCAAGCACCATGCACAAAAACAACAACAACAACAACAACCAAATGCTGTTTTGTTCTGTTCTGTGTCCTGTGCCGAGACATGGTCAATCGAGCAGGACTTGCAGGACGGTCCTTTGGAGCCGTTCGTCCTGTTGCTTCTTGGCTTCCGCTGCTCGTTCGGTTTAACAACGTTAATAATCTTATTTCGTGCCCCAAGAAGAGACCCTTTTGTCTACGCTAACAAACACACACACACACACACACACACACACACACAAATAGAGTGTATTGCATTTGCCCTTTTATTGCATACCTTACAATGCAATTTTCGAGTACTGGCCAAATTTTCGGGTGCTACTTTATTTTTGCGTGAGGGGAGCTGCCTAAAATATTTTCCAATGATTTTTGCTGCCTCGTTGTGTATTTTATATTGTTTCGGGCGATCTGTGTGGCATCCATTGAATGCACTTCAGAATTCCATACTCTGTTGCAGCCAAAGTCAAAGTTCCAAGTGCTTCAAATGATTTGCAGCTTGTTTTGTTAGCGTATTTCAGAATTTTCAGGTCATTGCTACAAAATATTTTTGGAGCCTTTGGCTTGAAGTCTCGAATTTTCAACTGCATTGTGGAGTTTTCCCACAAATGAAAATATTGGAGAGGACCAGAGGCAATCAAAATAAACACAACGTCGTATGGCTACTTTTGGTTTTAAAATGCTACAGCATTGACTGAGATTCTTAACAATCTCTGTATTTGTGTGGTTATCCAGGCAAAACATTGACTTAATTGACCAAAAGCTCTTAACATGTTTGCGTATATTGATATGAGAGTATCTTGCAGGTTAGTGTATGAAATTAGTATTGTAAACATAAATAGTTATTTCATTGAAAAACTTGTTGTGCAATTTAACTGGGAGAAAAACCTGAATACTAACACAATGTAAAGTAAGCTAAATTTATAACTCCTTTCAAAAATGTTACACTTAATTGATCTGTTTATAATTTCTAGCTAGAAAATAAGAAAAAAAGCATTCTTAGATATATATTTATTCTGGACGAATACATTTCATGCACGTTTTTTTCTAGGGCTTAAGTCATTCCTTAATTCAGTTTATCTTTCATAACCTGACGACCTTCTCACAAGTGAAATTTAGATACGAATGAAAGCAACCCAAAACTAAACAAATAGTAATGCAAAATCATGTGAAATTGGAATAAGCATGACAAATTTGTAAAATGGGGCTTTCTTTTACAGCCAGTCAATTAAGTTTACAATGAATACAAAGTGGAGAAGCGCAAACACATTGCAAATAAACTCAACCAAAAAAATCACAATTGTTCACAATCGAAACGTGTCGTACTTGAATCAGAAATACATTATAGGATATATTATGGGAGATAGCATATACAAATTAAATAACAACAAACAACTCTGTACAGAGTTCTTTGATAAGTGTACAAAGTGTTTGTGTACATACACTCACTCAAAGAAATTCACGTAAAAAAGATGTGGAACGAAAAATGCATTCGTAATGTGAATGGAAAATTACAACAAATTTGCTTTGGCCGCTTTGGCTTTTACTGTTGAAATGCGAAAATGTGTAAATGGGGAAATGGAATTGAGGATGGTTCCCCTTTTTGGCCAGTTGTACTGGATACTGGAGGGTTACTCTGGTATTCACCCAATGTTGCCTGCTACTTGTGGCAAACACATTGAAATCCAATTAATGTAAATAAATACAAGAAAATCCCACATAAAACAGTCGAGTGCGTGTGTTTTCCTTTATTTAAAGCGAGTGTTGAGTGTCGGTAGTTGGTGGGGGTATGTGTGTATGGGTGTGTGAGTGTTAGTGTGTGTACGCTCAATGCAATTAACGTTGCTTTTGTGTGGCCTTCACATTTGGCCAGCTCTCGATGCGAACTGAACCAAAACCGTATTTGCCTCTCCATGTCTCCATATCCCATCTCTCAGTGTATGTGCCGCTGTTTGCGTTGTACTGAGACCCGGCCCAAAGGCAAGTTAATCTGTTGCGATGGGCTACACTCTGCTTCAAGCTCAACCCAAAAAAAAAGAGAAAAAAAAACACACATGCACACACCATCACAATTTACTTGGCCATTTTTTGTTGGCAGCGGCTAAGCAACAACCGTTAAGAAGTTTCGCCTCCTTTTTCATTGCCTAACTAGATTTGTTTTTACACATGCATTGCCCGCATGGGGTATGAGTGCTTAAGCGGACAGCTTGTCAGGCAGTACTTGTTGAAGGGTATTCATACATTTAATCTGTCTGTCCTCTCTATTGTATTAATTTGCCAGCGTTTGCCCAAATATTTGTTTTTCAATTTACTTTAATGCCAGTCGGGAATAACTAAAGGTTTACGCAATAGGTATAGAAAATGAGTACAACAAGTTTAAATAGAGCATAAGTAAATAATGAAATACAGCTATGTTGTAAGATATGTTCAGACAAGCAACCTGAAGCTCGTGCTAACTAATGTTGACTGTTGTTGAGGCATATGCTTCACAGCATTTACCTCTGCATATCAAATTACTAATTACAGCGCATCTGTCCGTCGAGCACAGTGCACTCTTAAAACAAGGCTGTCAACGTGTCCTTGTTAGCCTATTGCGCTGGCAAACGAAATTGAGAACGGAATTATCATACACCAGCAGCAGGGGGATGCGGAGCAAGAGCAGTAACAGGAACAGGAACAGGAGCAGGAGCAGAACCGAAAGCAGCAGCATGACTAAGACTGGTAGTGATTCAGAGCTTTTCGTTTCCTGCTTTCCTACATGTCTGCAGCTGAGGCTATTTTTTATACGCTTGGTGTGGATTTTATAGATTTATAGTAAAGTGCGTCAATACATAAAATACATTTTTTATTAGCATCAGCAGACAAATATGTGTGTTTTTACCTACATATAGGAAATTAGGCCAGGGTGTGTAATCTTCGTTGTGCCAATACACATTGTTTTTTTCCGAATGTTTCTATGTTTTCCTTGGCCACGTTTTATGCTTCAGTTACATCTGGCTAGCCATATTCCACGTTTTTGGCCAACCGACTCCATTCATTTTTTTTTTTGGTGGTAGCTTAAGCCCTTCATGCATATTTAAATGTAATGTGACCACTGGTGTGGCAGCCAAAAACTCTAGGAGCCAGGAGCATAATTGATTAGATGAGAAGTGTTTATAATGCAAGGGATCACTGCTGAGGGGGAGAGGGAACTGTGCAGAAGGGTAGTGATTACATGTAACATATATCGCTGCAATTTGTTGGAGCCACTCTGCGATATTTGAGCGGTATTTGGTTGGCTTACACATTTTGGCCAAACCTAAATGTTCATTTGCATCAGTTGCAAATGCCATTCTCTATGTGTGTTTTTTCACTGCTCCCTTTATCGTTCTTTAGCATTTTGCACGCTGTTTGTCATGTTACAGTTGGCGTGACAGCGAAGGACGCAGCCAGGACACAGCCAAATGGGCTAAAATCGGACCAAACGGCAACCATTTCGTCATCATCATGAGCTCTGTGCTCTGAGCTGTGAGCTCAGAGATGTGAGCTGTTGGCTGTTAGCTGTGAGATGTGAGTGAGCGACGGATGGCAACCAAACTTCCCCAGTTACCAGTCACTCCGGCCGCTTGTTATCCACACCCTGATGAAAGGCTTTTTCGCATAATACTCTGCTTTCGCAGAGAGAGAGATCGGGTTATGTAGCCAGCGCGTCGAAGACTTGTAACCTTGTCATATTTATTCACATATTTCTTTTTATCTCAGTCGGTTGTAAAGTTGTCAATAAAATTTGGCAAACTATATTTCTAACAATTTAACAGCCTTGGTCAAAAAAATACATGTAAAGCCAAACGTCAGATCTTCTACGAGATCTTTTCAGTGCTATACAATGATATTGAAATATAAGAAAACTGAACATAAAAATTTTGATTTTGAATTTGATTTTAGAAGAGCTAACCAACAAGTTAACTTAACTTAAAGACACAGATCCAGTTCCAATAGGTGTAATGATATATATATATCACATATCACTGAACTGTTCATAAATTGTAACTATGTTGTTTTTGTTAGATTTAATATTTTCAAGTCATTCCAAATCACTTTGGAATCGTACTATTCTTTGTTTTGATGAATATGCTACTTAATGGTGAAAAATAAAGGCAAGTATGACAATTATGACTAATAGAAGAATAAAAAGTATTCACATCTTATGCGAGTGTACATTTTTATGGGCAAATTAAAATGCCAAGGAATTTCCAATCTGAAAATAGAGTATCTGAAAGTTGAGGGACTTCGAGAGCAAAGTTTATGCTATGTATTTGCTTGTTTTTTAAGAGTAACCGCTATGGCTTGGGACCCTTGTTGGCATTGTTGTTATGACTATTGCTTTTGTTGTTGTGGCTATTGCCCATGTTGTTTTAGTTGTAGTTGTAGTTGTTGTTGTTGTTGTTGGCAATCAAAAGCATGTTTGGCCAACAGCTGGCATGCGCCATTCATTCATTGTAGTCCGCCTCGTCGACGGCGGCCGCCTGCAATCATTTTTATTAATTTTTCCCAAAAGGGAATTTATGTTGCAAAGCGATGAGAACACAGGATTGGACAGGACGAGAGCATGCCACAGCAAACAACATGCGACTGAGAAAGGGAGAGAGTGTCAGACTGACAGAGAGAGAGGGAGAGAGCGCGCTCTGTGTGTGGTCGGTCATTAGTTATATGAGCAGCTCATAATAGTATTGCACAAGTGGCATGCAGATGCAGATTTCTCTCTCTCTCTCTCCATCAACCATCGGCTGTGCTTCTAATTGGATATTTTAATTACACAGGGGGTGTGTGAAAATCACTTGAATGTGCTCAAGCACTAGTCAAAATTGCGATATAATAACTGCCGAAAACTACAAATGTTCCTGAAAATAAAACCAGTAACGCAAAAGATGTTAACGATGCCGGCGCACATAATTCTCGGCCATGTAATTTGTTTGCATAATAACAATTCAGATCGTTCGCTGTGGGTGAGGGGTGGCCTTGGCCTGCGGGGGTGTACGGACCGGATTTTTGTGTTGTCGTCCGCCGCCACAGCGGATATGAAATGATGTTGGCCTCCTCTGTTTGCAGACACAAAATCAGCTGCTCAAATTCACAGACAAAGCAGGCAACGTAAAAAGAATTATATATATATACAACATAACTGTAATCAAGTTGAGCATAGACGAATTTTGGATGCACTTTATCTATAATTTGTAGCAAGATGAGGAGCTTAAGAAACCCAATAAGAAGGCAACATAACTCCACAAAACTATATGTGTACTATAAAGTACAAGTGACAAATTAATTACAATTACAGTTGTGGATTGATTAAAATAGAGCACTTAAAATTTGTTTGAAAAAAAATTGTCAAAAATATCTAAACAACTTAACGGTACTTAAGTGACACTTAGTCTGATATTTATACAAGGCAGTCATGTGCGGGTTGAGGGTTACAAACACACTTGGATATTCATCATACTTTTATTGTCGATTCCATTAAAAACCAACAGTCGCAAAAAGCTTGTCTCATTCCGGATAAGTTTGCGTGACGTTTGTAATGTTGGAATGTTCAAATGGCGACGTTGGCGCCGACGGCAGCGCAAATGCACATTAAAAACCAACAACAACAAAAAGAATGATACTGGAAAAAAAAATATGTATATAAAAGGAATTGTAGCATCTTCTAGGAGTAGACTGGGATAAAAAAAAAAACAACAACAACCTCACATAGTCGTTAAAACCAAATGTGCTGATTTCATCGTTGTTGTTGTTGTTGTCGTGGAGGCATATTGTGGCACGTTGTTGTTTCTATTTATTATTGTTGCCACTGTTGCTGCCAGCCCTTCCTGGGCATCCTCCCTCTCTCTACTTTGAAGCACTCGCACAAACGCGATATACATTTTGTATGAAAATTAATTTGAGCTCTCCTCGGCTCTTGTATTTTGTTGAGCTTTTAGTCCTAATGGCCATAAGTAGGCATATTTTGTGCCACAAATTCTGTCTGGGGTAGCCATCGCAAACGGTATAGGTGGCAAGTTGCAAGTTGGGCCGCTTCGTTGAAGCAAAAGCAGCAGGTGCCGTGCGCAAGCGAATAAAATGTAAATCGACCAATAACAAAAGCACCCAGCAAAACTGAGGAAGGACAATTTATGTAACTTAATAAATACAGAGATACATTAGTGAGATCATTATTCATCATAACCCACAATTCAGTCATAACTGAACTCCGCATTATAAATTCAGTCGGTACTTAAAACAATACACATTTCTACTTTCTTCGACAGTTTTTTCTTCCATTCATTAAAGATGATTTCTTTTTTGCTTTGCATTCATTTGTTATTCAAAATTATTTTTGGACATTATCATACTCATTAATAATTTTTGAAGACTAACGGAATTTTTCAAATGGAATTTTTACTTTGTTTTCTGCCAAAACTCTCAAGAAAAGTTCAAAATTAAATTTTTTTTTCCAATTCACGCAATCGATATCTTTCTCCAACTACTTTAAGAGCCAAACTTGAAGAAATATTTCGACTGAACTTGTTGAACCTTTTCCTTGAAAGTTAAACTTACAGCACGTTATAAATAACATAAACTTTGCCGTAATAGAAGTGATCTTCTGGAAAATATATGTGGACAGCGATTGCAATTTCAATAGCCATAAATCTGAGAGAAAGAGCTCAACGCAGAGCTGACTGTGTGTATCCCACGTAATTGTTGTCAATAACTTAATGTATGAACTGGCCAGAAAATAAGTCGTTAACAAGAACAGCGACACCATGAAGAAATAAAAACAAAATTAACTTCAACTGAGCGTGCACGCGACAAAATACGCTTATCAGCGAACAAATCAAGCCAGAAAATGAACGAAACCGAAACGAAAAAAAAACAACACTCAAGAACAAAGCCAAATTACACACAACAATGCCAAGTGCCATTTAAGTGCCATAAAAATAAAGTAAATAAGTAAATCAAGGCCAGCCATTTTGTGAGTGTTCGCCGCTCGCCTTCAAATTATCTGCAGCTTAAAAAACAGCAAGAAGGAGAACAAATATTTTGCACAAGTCGATTTTTAGATACCCTTGCAGAGCAGAGCCTAATCTTTTGGAAATGTGCAAAAATGGACTGTCAAAAAATCTGATCGAATAATCAGAAACTGATTAATTTATATAATTGAAATTAAAATTATGGTACCTGCCGCAAGAGTATGAGAAAGCGAAATAAAATCAGCGAGAAATGAGGAGCAGGACTCATAAAATAAGCAAAGTCAGACACACCTGGAGGACGCTCGCTTTTTTGGTTTGTGGGGTAGAAGTTGTTCGGCAGCCCATCTTTCAAATTTAATGTCTAATTTAAATGTTGTAAAAACCAGCGATGGGGCAGTGGGCGTTGTCTGCGGTGTGGGCGTGGCCCAACTTTGTTATGCAAATGACTTGCGCAGCCAACGCAAAATTCACACAGTTAACACCATGGCAAAGAGGCTTCTGTTGAACCGCTGGTCAAAGGCAGGTATGACCCCCCTCCCCTCCTTCAGCCCCTTAGCGTCCACTCCAGTTGCTGCTCCAGTTTCGAATTTGGAGCTCAGTTCTCATGCGACCACCGCTGTAAATATCATTAACGTGATTTTAAAGCCGGCTCGTAAAACTGCCAGGACAACGCCAAGGCAGCGGATGAGTTCGCTTCTCGAGTTTTAGAAATTCGCTTTTAATTTTGCAGCAGCAACAGCAGCAGCAGCAGGTAGCCACAGTGGGCGTAGCAGTCAGACAGATCCTACATTCTCCAACCCCCCTAATGGTATTTGGTTAATGCAGTTGCCGGCAAAAGTCCACGCACCTGCTATCTATACACGAAGTGTGTCTTTAAATTATGGCCAGGTAACAGGACACTCTTTGCAGCACCACAAAAGTTGGCAAGCGCATTTGAGAGCAGGCTTAGTGCAGCTTAACTTTCCTTCAATATGTGGTTGAAATTCATTAGATGTGTTTTTTTATACCTAATATCTAATATCTTATAATAAATTCACACGATTTAATCTAATTGCAGTTTGAAAGACATTTCATATTTTAAGTAACACATATAAAGTCAAAATTTAAAATTTAAAGAGCAAATTGGTAAAGCGAAACGAGGCAGTTGAAATGATTTTCATATTCATTTTCACAGCATGTATATAAAATCGAATTACGCACACATCAAATGCGACAGGAAATCAAAGTACAAACATCTGACAACATTCAGAGCGTGACTTTGCGCAAATTAGCAAAATTTGGCAGTTTAATGTTTCACATTCAAAAAATATATTCCCCCATTGAATATATGGAAACCATAAGAGGGAAAAATTATCATATATGAGTCATAATAAATTCAATTGTGATTGAAATGTTTATAAAATAGTTTGTCAACATTGGACAAAACACTAATTTTGAATGAAAATCGTGTTGCCAAATTTAAGAGAATTATAATTTTTAATTCAAGTTATCTGGCTTAAAATTTTCAAAAACCGGAGAAGCTAAAATTTTTTAAGCATATATTTAATAGATGGACATCGCGTTCCAACTTTAAGCATAGTATTAAGCTACAGGTGAAAATTTGATAAAAATATCTAGAAAATCCGCAAAAATTTGGCTTAGTTATGGCAATGAAAAGTTTTGACCCCTACCCAGCAAAATTTGGTAGAAAGAGTATCAGACAGTCAGTCAGTGCAAACATAATTACTCTCTGACCTAGTCTCTGAAATATGTAGAACATTTTAGAAGCTGAAAACTATTAAATTTATTTCTATTGTGCTTAAGCTGACTTTAGCATTAAATTTGAACTGTCCGTCCAGTGGTTGGTGAACAAATTGACAAATTTGCACCTGCTGGCAAAATATAGAGTAAATAAATTCAACCCGCACACAATTTTTGGCATCAAATAGTAGTTTAAGTCGCCACAATTTACGCCCCCGCTAAAAATGCGCTGAATAATTAACCGACAGCATAAAATTACATTAAGTGCTGCTTGTGTTGTGAATGTTGTTGGTTATTGTTGCTGCTGTTGTTGCTGACAACACTCGGCTGCCATAACCGGAAAGAGCTGTGGCCAATCTTTCACTAACTTCACGCACTAGACCACAGGCAGGCACAGTCCGGATAGAGAGAGAGAGAGAGAGAGGGATAGATAGATAGAGAGAGAAAGAACGCCGCAAGGGAGCAGCAGGCGGATCCACGTGACTCCAGTTCGGTTGTCTCAATTGTGGCTCCAATGAATATTCTCATTAAAATTACGCGCAGCTGTTCAGTCCTCGTCGGGGTAGGGATAGGGTAGGGGATGTTTTGGGCATTTTAAATTCCGCAACAAAATGATTTTATGTCATTGTAATTGCCAAGCATTTAACGGGCGGAAATGTTGCTGAAGTGTAAAACGTGTGCGGCTCTCTCAACAAAATTTAAATCGACAAAATATTATGCAACATGTTTGGAGGCGGTTACAACAACAATAAATAGCTTCAGCTGTTGACAGCCAGACTAAACATGGACAGCAGCAGCAGGGGCTGCAGTTGTCGTTGTCCCTGGTAATGCTCGACTTAGCTTGAAAGCATTTGCAACATTGGAATGCAAACTATTCTCATATTTCATTTGTTTTTAATTAGCTTAATTCACTTGCCATTGTCACGTTGGACCATCGTCTCTTTGCTCATGTGTGGCAAAGCAAACGCATAAGCTGAAAACTTTGCTACGACAATAGCTGCACAATTTCACAATCAAAAATACATACAACAAGATTGCATTTTGCAAGCATAACTTAAGCTGCAACAATTTGGATAATGAAGCATTTGAATTAGAGGAGTAATCCAAAATAAAAAAACTCAACGATTCCAAATATAAGGTTTGTTAAAAGCTATCCCTTCTCATTAATATTGAATACTTAAACTAAATACTCCCTTTGCACTATTTAAAGCAGAACAGGGTACAACTATACTGCCCTCAAACTTTCAGCATAATGAAGATTGGAAATTCAAAAGTCAATTAGTAAATGCCGAAGGGTCAAATTAATTCACATATTGCATTCGCAGCTCAAAAGTTGTAAATCGTTTTTCTGCCAAATTAATTTATACAATTTATTGAATGATTGACTTCCAACTCCAAGTCAAATTCAGAAAATTGCAGATTTTGATTAATAATATGTCTATATATATTATTGAGCTGCTGAAATCCTCATAAAGGGACAACGCAGAACAGATTAATTCCTTTTTTTCATTAGGCTCATTGGCAATTGCAGCCAACCTCATGAATGATACCCTCTAAATATGGATGAAAAGTGCAGAATACAAAATGAATTAGTTTACACAAAGCTTTTTGTTTCTATGCTAAATCTGCACACTGATTAGACGGATCAGGCATTCATATAATAGGTGATCGAGTGCTGAGTATTTAGTAGTCGAGGAACTGCATTTAATTTTGCTGTACTTTTCTGCATATGCTGCTTGAATTTAATTTTACAACCTTAATTTCCGATGGGTTCACTGTCGCTATCCAATTTCGTTAATGAGCTTTTCAGCTTAAGCGCAATTGTATTCAATTTGTCAGCAATATTACGTGCAATCCGATAAAGCCAACGCAAACTGACAACACAACACAATATCCAGGAGCCAGAGAAAGAGAGCGAGAGATGCAGACAAAGTGGTAGAGAGACAGAGAGGCAAGAGAACCGACCCACGTGGTCCATGACCACGACAATAAATAAACAACGAGCGAATAAAGAAACCCAATAACAAATTTTTAAACAAGTGTTAACGTCACCTGAGCCGCCGCCCTTTTTTGACCAAACTGGCGAAAATCAAAAGGGAGTAAAGGAAAACCAAACAAAAAGTTGGAAATGTGAAAATGTGTAAATGTGAAAATGGAACTGGCGCCTGAGGATTGAATGGGATAAACCTAGGCGCGTGTGCATTGTGGTCAGCTTGGATCTTGAAGGGTGGACTGCGAGGGTGTTGAATGGAATCCCAAATAGCTACAATGGCATTTACCGTTGCAGTTGCGTGTTGCAGTTGCAATTGCAGTCCGAGTTGCTGCATAAGTTGAATGCATGCAAAGTGTTCAACTGTCACTCGGATCGTAAATTCCTGAAATGCTCCAAACAGGTTCTGAAATATTTCGGCATGTAAGAATTAATCAAAATACAAAGTAGACGAGTGTGTGACAAACGGATTTAGTGCCACTTTCAGTAAGTAAGGAATTTAATGAAAGCAATCTTAATTTAATAAAGAGAACGCCATAGATATTTTAAAAAATCCATGGCGAGACTCAAACTTCTACTTTGTATAAAAAACACTTGAAAACATATTGGAACGGAAGTTGTAGAAAAAGAAAACAATTTAAAAAGTAGGGTGGATATTAACAAAGCTGTAATATATTGTTCAAAAAGTATTATTTATTGTTGAAAGAAATAAAGTTTGCAAGCTGCAAATATTGAAATACATCCATCACAAATATATTTCGGATTTTTTTGTTGACTGAATTTTCGGGTTTTTTCGCGGTGCTTTTCTTAATTGTTTGTGTTCTTTTGTAAACTCAACTCTGGGTATCGATAAGGTAATTGAGAACGTGTACCTAGCAAAAATATGTGCATATTTCGGTTACACTGAGTCAATACAGAGACACGATTTCGGTTGGTCCATGGCCACAGTCGTGTCTATCTGCATTCATGATAAAAATTTATGTATGCTTGTAGTTCAATTCCTGTTTCTTTCATCTTTTCCATTTTGGCTATGAGTTTTGACTGCCAGCCTGCTTGCCTGCCTGCATTACACTGCGGAAGTTCACTTTTGCCTTCCTGGCACTGCTGCCTCCCTACTCATACTCCACTTCGTTTCCTCTGATTTCCTGTGCCAATCGTGTAAAGTTGATTTGGTTGCTGCTGCTGCTGCGGTTGTTGCTGCTCCTGGTGCGCGTGTGTGGGCCATTTCCAATTTGATTTTGCGGTGCTTCTCATGTGGAGAGTCGGTCTCCCGATTGCTTGCCGCTGCCTGCCAGTCATTTTGGGGTCTAATTAGTGCCCATAAATATTTGAGCGTACAGCTGCTTTTTTGCCTCTGAAAATTCAAGGGAGCTGCACTGCAAACGGTTTCCGATACACACATTTCAAATGTCTGGCTAACAACATATAATTAAATTAAACGACAATTCACCCAAAAAAAAAATATGTTCTTCGAAATAAATGTAGCAACTTGATTTACTAGCCAAGTGCTGGCAACGTCGTTAAATTTTACGAAAAAAAAAACACATTGGCAAAACACAAAAAACTTTTCCGCAGCCAAAAATAATTGTGATATACACAAACAGAGAAAATGTTTCCAGCTTACAGTTTCAAAATTCAACATACTCTGCTCCAAGCTAATTTAGTTATTGCTGATATTTTATAATATTTGGTTATTAAAACTGTTAATATAATACAGTTGGGGTATATTTTAGATATTGAACTAAGAACACAGAATTTGCAAATATTTTGGTAAAGCCAGCTTCGAAAGCTCCCACGACTCTTCAAATCATATAAAATATGTGTAGTGCATACAAATATATATATGATAAGCTTGTGTGACTTATTTGACGTATTTGCAGCTACAAGGGACATTTAACAAATCCAATACACTCTGATTTCCTTTGGGAGCAGTGTATAAAAAAAAATGTCGAAAAAAAATGGTCAAAAAACGAACAAAATTGAAGGCGAAAACGCGCGAAATTTATGAGCCATCTTTGCGCAGTAACACGCACGCACATAACGAGCCATAACCAACACTAGCTAAAGCACACTCACACACACACACACACACGTATACACATGCATAGAGTGTGACATATATAGTATAAAGCGCTTCTAACGGTACTTTGTTTTAGTTTAGGGCACAATGGCGGCCATCGTCGGTAGTCAATAAAACGCAGGCAACAACATAAAATGAACGAACAATGGCGCCGGTCGGTTTTCCAGTGTATTTTGGACCCATAGACCACAACATACACACACAGACCACCGCCTATACAGTTCGCATTAAAGTTTTTGACCATATTTCTGCACTTGGTTGCAGCTGCAGTGGGCACGGCAAGGGGGTTAAGGGCCTTACTTCCAGAATCAATCATCAACTTTAAACGCATTACACTGAGCGTTAAGCGATAAGCAGCTTTGTTGCCTTTACCAGCAGAGTGATGAGTGAGGCGGGGTAAATACAAAACTACTGTTAACTCTATCTAATGTCATACAAGCACACTCCCACACATACCTACACACACACACACACACACACAGTTTTGCTCTATCATCAACTTGAGCTATTTTATTGTGCTGCGACCTAAAAACTGAAGCAATAATACGCTTGCTTCTACCATTGCTCTATGGGTGCTTATGTCTGTGTGTGAGTGTGTGTGTGCGAGCTATGTCTCCATAAGTACATATTGTATTGTGTGCGATGTATATATTTTTGCCTGGATTTACGATGCAACACAAGTAGCAGTAGCCACAGCAGCAGCAGTAGCAGCATCAGCAGCAGCATCAGCAGCAGCATCAGCAGCAGCAGCAGCAGCAGTAGCAGCAGTAGCAGCATCAGCAGCAGCAGCATCAGCGTTGTCTTTATTTCAAGTAGAGGGATGAAAGTAAATGGGTTAGAGAGAGACTGTGCTAAGGAAAAGAAAGATATAAATAAGAAAGAAAAAAATGAAGCTGCTTGAGATAAATCACATGTACAAATGAAACGTTAACGTTGGGAGACGCTGAGGCATTTTATACTCCATCTATAAATAAGGAACCCGAAATGTCAACAGACTTAAAGAAGTATTTGAGTAACACATATAAAGCTATTTACTGCGAATGTAATAGCTGCTTCTTAAAGTTGAAATGCATTGCAGTGGCACAAATTAACTTACTTACCAACGAAGGCAATTGGTAAGGATTTAGGGGTTCTTTATCTTAAACTTTGAAGGCATCAAGATATATTACCAACGTTTCAGCTGAACCGAGAGTTGTCAATGCTGCAGGAACTATCAAAGTTTCCTACTATTGAGGCGCGTATCTAGGCAACTGTAATATTTAATCTAGCCATATCAAATTACAGCATAAGTTGTACTTTCAATTTTATCAGATTCGAAAGCAATTTATTAAATCATAATTTAAGTTTTCAAACGATTCGTCTTATTGGCAACGCATTCCTTTAACAAATTCACAATTCTTTAGCTCTAATTGAATCGTTCATCGATTTAAAGTTTTGCAGCTAACAAAAGTTTTACACTCACACACATAAACACACTCACACTCACGGCCGCATTTTGAAGCCCATTGAGTATAGGGTTTCCATTTGCCCACACATAATTCCTGTATTGCCGCCCACTTCCTGTGAGTCCATGTTCGTGTGTGGCTACAAAAACTATTTATTTAGTTGGTCATTTTGTTGTTATTTGTATTTGTAATAGACACGCGCACACACACACACACCCAATCACACTCATACACACATTTACAGTTTGGTACAGTAATAAGTTTGCACTGGGTTCGTATCTCACTGGCTGCCTGGCTAGCTGGTATCTGTGTATGTCACCAGAGAGACGCACATCCGGCCAGACCTATAAATTTGCGATGTGTGTGCGAGTGTGTGAGCATGTGTGTGTGTGTGTGTGCTTGTGTGTTATGTCGGTGAAATTGTGCGCGCATTTATTTATTGTTGGCGCTAACTCGCCAGGCCAAAAGTATAGCAAAAACAATGAAACAAAAAGCAACTTTGACTACCCTTATCGACAGAGATCGTCTAGGATATATCCTGTATCCTAAGTAAATACCAATAGAGATAGGGCTTAATCTTGATGCTGGAATTACATTTCTTTAGTTTATTAATATTATGCAAAAGTATATCAAATTAAATTGCTATTCGCTCAAAATAATTCCTTATCTTTCTATCTGTGAGCTATTTTAGTCAATATTATGAAAAAGGTTTATGATCACATGAAATAACTTGATCTGCAAGCTCATGTTAAAATTATGAAGTCTCTTATTCATGACTTTCATAAACCATAAATACATGCTACCCCATCTCAACAATTTCAATATGTACAGGGTATTAAAAGAACACCAAAAATGATATAAAATTTGTGGAGCTGACCAAGGCAGAGCAGCCGGCTATGACAGCCGCTATATCTGGCTCTATTTTTATATATATATGTGTGGGGGTATAACGATTATTGAAAAAGTAACGGAACTGGCAGACAGCGAAACGAAAATGAAAACAAAACAAAACAAAATGAAAGCGAAACAAATGCACTGCAAAACGGATATCAAAGTGCGATTTATTTTTATTAGTTTCGGATGTCAATGTGCGGGAAATTGAGAAATTAGAAAATATTATACACGGCTCTTGGCTTGTTAACGTGCACCTAAATGCCAGCACACCCGCACACACCCACACACTCACAATTTATATTTATATTGTACGCTCTTGTTCGCCTCCCAGTCTTTTATTGGATGTTGTCATTTGATTTTATGTAGTTGCTTCTTTTATCTTGCCACGCACCCGAATATTTATATTCTTTGCCATTTTATTGGCCATGTTCTTGCAATTGTTTTTGATCAAATTACGTAGGTGGCTGCATGAAATGTCAAATAATAGAAATGAAAAATTTAATTAAAGCATAATACAAGCACAAATTTATTTGGTTGTGCTTCAACTGATTGGCAGCCAATGCAATTTGTTATGAAAATAAATAAACAGTTGTCAAATTTGATAATTATAAATATTTTTTTGTTTATGCTAGGAAAATGCTTTATTTTTGCAATGATTTAATTTGTCAATAGCTTTGAGTAATTACTTAAATTCAAAATGCACAAATTGACCCCTCGATATATTTAATTTTGTATATATGCTTTATGTTTGAATGAAAAGCCAATAATCAAGAATGCAATTGAAGTAAATTAATTTAAATTAATGTGTTGTGTTAATTACATTTATTTTCATCATTCAAATTAAGTTTATGCAAACATGCTGAAATTTTATTATTATAATTGTGCACTTTAATTATATGATCTAAAAGCAAAAACATTGTTTATACTTTAATATTGCAGGAAAAAATAGTTAAAGAAATCAAAAACGATTAACTTTAACATTGTGTCATCATACTAACACAAATTTAAGCAGCTTAATGGTATGGTGCAACAATATTTAATCAGGTGCAAATCACAGAAAACAGTTCAGACCACAAAAAACAATTAATTAATTAACAGCGACCGAAATGAGCACAGAAGCATAAAATCAATATGGTTTATGAGCAAACAGCAATTAGCACAAGCGAAAATCAAAGCGACAACACAATGAACACAAGACAAAAGTATGTGCGACTAACAGATGCCCTGTCAATAATATTTCATATAAAAAACCAATCCGCCATTTCGACAGTCGAAAAGTCTAAATTGAACAAGTATGTAAAAAATGTTAAGCTTGGAATATTTTCTTAGAATGAGTTCGTTTATTCTAATGTGAATAAGCTTGAATACAATGTGTTGTCTTCTCACTTCTCATCTTCATTGATACATCTAGGAACTTATTGAACTGTGGCTCTTAAGTAGTGCTTATCGGGCACATATATATATTATTTATGTGTATTTATTGTAGAGTCAAAACTACTTGCTGCTTTCTGTATAGATAACAGAGTATAATAATCATAAAGTAGCTACTGCCAAAAAGGGGGCTATAAAATTAGACATAATTACAAGAGAAGAGCCTCCAAACCGCCACACAATACAAAAACTAATACAATCAATGCGAAAACACACTCGCACACACTCACACACACACACACACACACAAACATGCACAACAAGCAACACATATGCGAAATGGCATAATTTGCTGGGCAGTACACAAAATACGAGTATTTCAGTTAACTGTGGTAAATTGCGAGGCCAAAACTATTGTGAAACGTTGGCAAAAACTAATAACAAATACAAACACACACGCACATACAACACACACAAAGCACACACAACACACACATTCGCTAGCATAGATGTATGAATTTACTAGCAAAACATGTGGGGCTTGGGGCTTTTATTAAGAATTGTCTGTAGTTGTTTGTGTTGGTGTTGTTTTTGTTGAGCGTACGTGCCCCGAATTAGTTTTTTGCGATTTGAATAAAATTGTTTTGAATAAATTTGAATGCCACATGCACACTCACAATCTACAGCACACACACTCACACAAACACACACACACGCAGGGCGCATTGATTTGGCGTAGTTTTGCCCCAATAAATAGGCTATGTTTTTTCTGCAGCTCCCTTGTTAAGCTTATCTGTGCTGCACTCAATGCTGAATTTTAGCCATTTTTTGTTTTGCAATTAGCAAAAGTGCCCAAAGTCCAACTTATTCCCAAAAAAAACAGTGGAAATTTCATACGGCTATCAAATTATTATAAATTATGGCAAAGGCTTGTGGCTGATTCATAAGTGACGTAAAAAAAACAACACATGCTAAATATATAAAAAAGACAATTTTTTAAATTGTTATATAGCGCGGCTTTCAGGTAAAAATATTTAATAATTGAGTCTGCATTTACTTCTGCGTAAACAGCTCAGTTTCAACTTTAATTAAAATTCCAATGAAAAAAAAACACATTGAAATTTTATGATTTAACGAATTCCACGAAATGGTTCAAATTTTTTGAAAAAGTAGCATTTAATCAGTTTATTATTATTATGATTGGGGAGCCAGCACTGCGGCATATAAGATCTATTGTGCCCCATTCTGAGCCTATAGCTCCTCAAGCAACCCCAGCTAGAATCTTTGTTGTTGTTAAATCTGTTTAAAAATGCGCTTTTAAAGTGCTAGAGCCATAAGTCTCTCGGTAAAATTCAAACCGAATATTAAATCTGCTTGATTCGAGCTCTTTTCAAATAGAACCCATCTTTTATATTATCTTCTCTTGATAAATGTTGGCAATAATGTCAAATATTTTGTAGCAGCACTTGGAGCTGCGCATATCACACAAATTGCTGGTCATAGTTATCTAACTGTGCATTTACATATATGCTTTTGTAACTGTTATGCTCCATATTTCTCAGATATTTCACTACATTGCTCATGTTGACGAATTTGTACAGAAAACGCAACTTGAAGAGAAATATTCTATTAGGTATCAGTACACATCGAATAAACGCAGTAATGCCTCAATGCACCCACACCGACACACACAAACACATACACACATGCAGAGACACACAGAGACAACCGCAGCGCAATTGATATGTACATTTGCAAAAATGTTGTCCATGTGAAGAGCAAACTAAAATTCCAGTCATGCTCCTCGCACGTATGCAGAGCAGATTACTACTTGCCCAGTTGTCCCGTGACCAGCGATGCTAGATGAGAACGTGGCCACCATCCAACAATTTCCACATACATATTGCTCGCAACATTTTTCGCGATTTTTTTGGCAGTGGCTATGTTGTAATTGGAGCAATAGAAACCCCCTCCCGGCTGGTGGTCAGCAATCGGTGAAGGCCTCCGCTATGTTCACTTACCGCCAGGGAAATGCTATCAATATTGGCTTCCGAACACTTTTTTAAGTCCGCGCGCCTACACAAACACAAACACAACAACACACACGCCCGCAGAGAGATACGAATTCAGTAGCACAAACAGATGGACGTGTGCCCATACTTGGATGTGTGGGTGTGTGTGTGTTAGAGATGAGTGTGTCTCAAATTTTGTTTAGAAATTAAGCTATTTTGTCCCATTTTAATTGTAATATTTATTTATTTTTTATTATGCATACATTTATAATAGTTTATATACATAAATAGGAAATTAAAAACACAAAAATACAAATACAAAAAATATATATATGCAAACTGTAAAGTAAACTATTTTTTGTTCTTCTAATACACATTATTATTTGAAATGATTTTTTCTTTTTAATTCGCTAATTTCTTGCGAGTTTGTGTCACGACACAAAACACGAGCTGCACCCAACCCCAATTTGCTTGTATGTGTTATATGCAGATGAAAGGGAGGCGGGCGGGGCGGATGCATTGGCATATGTTTGTTTAACAATTTTGTATGCTGCTATCTAAACGACAACCGCATCCCAGAAAACGATGTCAGACAACCGATGGCTCCCATTTGGTTAGCAATTGAAAATCTATGGCTGAGTAAATGACGTTATGGAGATTTGCTGGCTAAAATTCGATCTAGCCAATTAGCGGAAAATGTAATTTCGTAAATTAATTTTTTTATTTATTCGTATTTTTTTCGAGATTGCGAACGCAAATTTAATTAAAATGCGCTAGAAAAACACTTTGAAAGTGTTTCGACCGAGTTTTTGGGGAGAGAGGGAAATATAATTTCTTAGCATTTTCAATAACAAAAAATACAACTCGAAGGGTCTACACCCAAATGAGTAAGTAAATTTTGTCGGACCGCTTCTTGTTTGTACGCCAAATACATAAATAAAGAGGCGTTTAAAAGCTTTTCCATGAAATATTCATGAGAGTAGCGTAATTTAATTATGCAAAGGCTGCGGCCGCGTGCCAAAACTTATAATATTCTAATTTACTAACTGGCAAATGTTCAATAATAGTTCCAAAAAGTGAAAGTGAGAGGCTGGCAGGATGTGTGTGTTTGTGTAAGTGTTTGAATGAGAGCGAGCAAAATTGAGTTGTTATTTAGATAGGCCCGAAATTCAGCGTTGCAAGTTTGTTTAGGGCACCCAACAAAAACACAAAAGCTGAGCCGAAAAAATACGCAATTAAATGCAAACGAAAAATTCAATTAAAACTTTGTACGCTTATCAAACTAAGCATCTTTCATTAAGCTCAGCTAGTTTAACAATTCAATCCGAACGGTTGATCTTAAAGTAGACTCAACTTATGGGCTGAACTAACGCCAAACTTATAACTCTGCTTACTTTAAGGGCAATGCGCCAAAAAGTATGCTGCAGAATATCGTAAGTCAAGCGAATCGAGTATGGTAAAAAAACAGCTAAACTAAAGAGTTGGAACTCATTTTCAGGACGCGACACATATAATTTATGGGCAAAACTTTGCGAGAAATCCCAACAACAACAAAAAGAAATGGATGCATCTTAAGAGCCAATGACTTTGTGTCACTGGGCCCCAAGTAGGTCGTACATATACTTAGCTTAATTAACTTTGATTGAAGGCCACAATGGGGGGTGCCTATTGTTGTGATTCACTATGTGCCACGTATCTGTGAAGGACTAAATATATGTTTTCCTTAGTTTTATCTTGGTTTTACTCAAGTTTTAAATACAAAAATGAAATTCGTTTTGTTTATGGATAGAATAGTGTTGCAATTAAAGAATTCATATTATCTACATCGAAGTGTAGACTTAAATGTTCTTTGAAATAAACTTCAAATAACTAATTGAAAACCTAAACTTAACTTCGTAGGGTAACTTCTAGTCCAACAACCTTTACGATATTTCATTGCTGTGGCTGCAATACAAAATCTCATTATTTAAGCTTAAGCTACTTTTGACACACAAGAATATCCACCTCAAGTGTGCTGTACAGTGTTTCCACTGTGGTTAGCTTATCGCAGCTCTCCCTCTCGCTCCCTCTCTCTCTCTCTCTCGCTCTCATTCTTTATTTGAAGTGTGCTCCGCACATTTATCAGTTGAGTTCCGTTATTGTTTTGTAACTGCATTTCTCTTTCTGGCTCACTGCGGGAATCAGTTCGCACTGGCTGGCATTGTGCATTGTGCGTTGCACGACAAACAGCACGAAACAGAAAAACTTAAAATGGGCGAATGTTATGAAAAAGTGCACCCAGCCAGGCAGACAGGCAGACAGACGGGCTGGCAGAAGTTGCCACAGCGAAATATTTGCAAATAAAACGGCTGCTATGTGACGGAAGTAAGCTAGGCAAGAGTTTCTGGACGACGTCCAGGTCGCGGAATTGGATTGGATTCCATGGGAGCCTGAAGGTTGTCCCGAGTCGGTGGCAACTGGGGAAATACATTAAACTAAGCACTGCGCTAAGATGGCACGACTTGAACGTGGACAGTTAAAACTTGTAGAATGAGCGGCAAAATAACTTTGGCTTCTTCACTTTTGCATTTGTATGCAATTTGCGTTTGTCTTCTGCTCAGTATTCTCTTGCCTGTGTTTTCTTCTTATTCTCCTTATTACTAAGCCACCCACAGTTGGGCTCTGGCCAGCGGCCATTGTCTAAGTCACCGTCTGACATCATTTTTGCTCCATGAATACATAATTCCATAATCTCATTAGATGCAACGACGATGATGGGTAACGCTGCAAGTAGCTGCAAATAGCCGGCGTCACTGCACACAAGGTGAAGTGGGGGGAGGGGTGTGGAATAGCAAAGGGAGGGGTGGGGATGAGGTGTTTGCTCAGTAAATGCATATTGAGTAGCATCACAGGTCTTCAATTATCTTGAAAATCTTATGTACTGCAAACTGAGCGATCTTATGAGCTTATAATTTAATTCAAGAAAATTCTCTGAGGCTGCAGAAAACTTGAAATATCTTGTTGTTTTCACAGAAACCTTTAATATGCTAACGTTTTAGATAAGAAATACGATTTTTTAAAAGCAAAAAACTGCTGCAATCAGTTTTCGCCTGTGGCTAATTGAATTTTGTGTATATAACAAATATTGAAGCACTTCAAAGTTCCAAGAGCACTTTGAAGTTCAATTATATTCATTCGCTTTAAGGATTGGGGTTGATTTCAAAGACTGGTCTGTAAATACAAACAAATATATGTGCATGTGTTCATTTAAACTTTTAATTATTTCCAACTGAACCAAAAGAATATACATAACATTCATAAAGGGGGAGATGGCTTTAGGACAACATTTAATGAGCCAGACTGTTGTCAGTTGTAGTTGTAGTAATATTATAAATGTAAATAAGAAATTAAGTGTAAGCTGCATATTCAATCTGATATTCCCAAAACAAAATCTTTAGAGAACTCTCCAAAAAAATATGCAATGGGTCCGACCTAAGCTCTACCTTTTTTTACGGCATCTCTTGAAAACTGTATACAAATTAGGTTAATATTCAACCAATTTGAAAACAATTTCAAACAATGACAGCCCATAATCATAAGCCACTGACAATAGCCTCACCGCACATTGCTCCCAAATTGGGTAACCTTTGTTGGTTGCCTATCGAGCTACCATTTTCTACCAATTTCTTTGGAAACAATTCTTGTGGACCTCTGCATGCCAAAATGTTGCCGAATGACCACTAAACAACAACGACAACAGCAGCAAGCTTTTCTGCTTTGGGTTGTGTGTGTGTGTGTGGGGGGGGGGCATGCTCTGTATGCAAAAACTATTTCTGGGTGGACTCTAAAGTGACGATATAACCAGCGCCCAAATTCAGAAAAGACACGCACACAGAGACAGCGGGACAGAGAATGAGGCTGTTTAGCCAGCAGAGAGGAGGTTGTCACTGGGCGTTATCTAATGAGTGCCAGAGGGGTGAGGATGGATGATGGGGTAGGGTATGCTGACTTCTGTTTGTAGTTGGGTCATTGAGATGAGATCCATTCAACTGTCGCTTGCGCGTATGCTCATCTTCCCATAGAGCAGAGCCTGCAGTTAGCTGCTGTTTCTGTCCTGTCTCTGGCTGCTGCTGATAGGCGACAACCAACACGAAATGAACTTCAAATCGAGCGTGAATTTTTGGGGGTTAGCTGTCATTCGATTTGGCCAACAAAGCAAGTGAAAAATGTTAGATACAGAACGTAACCGAATTACGGGAGGCGTGTACTTGATATTTTGCCAAAAACCAGTCAACTTCAATTGCAGCTGCAGCAAAATCGAGCTCAAATAAACCATTCCAGAGATACTATTTTTTTTGTTGACGAAACTTATGTAGCCTGGCAGATATATAATTGTTGTATGAAACAAGCAACTGCCTAAACTGAAAAAGACTTTTCTCTAAAACTTAAATTAGACAAATGACTAAACTGAGAAAGACTTTTCTCTTAAACTTAAATTAGACTTTTTTGACCAAAGTATACGAAATATAAATGCACAAATAAAGAACCAAGAAAACAACAAGTCCAGACGAGAATTATTATTGTGGACTAAGCAACCAAAAACTTCTTGAGTATATTCTTTACTTTGGGCTGCTAATTTATCCCTTTGAATAAATAAGTTGAAGACTCTCTGAAAATGGTTTAAAATTCATTTGCAGATGCATTTCAATTGCAGCTTGTGCTGTGGGAAAATGTCGATGTTACCAATATGACTTGGTTACAAGCAAGCAAACCTAATGCTGACTATTTGTCAACAGAAATGGAAACAACAACTGCAGCAATAATACAGCAATTATTTTTGTTAGTTGCAAAAGAATCTTAACAATAATTTTCTTTGAGGCAGAGTCACCCCAGCACAAAATATGCAAGGAATTGCAGCCCCAAATTGACTGCAACATACAATTTGCAACTCCAAGCCCCGCCCTCACAATCATGCTCTGCCTTTTGTTATTTTTAATTGTACTTTATGCAAATGTGTGTGAGTGTGTTTTTGTGTTGACAAGGCACACCAAATGTTATCCCAAAAATGTTTTTGAATGTTGTATTGTAGAACGTCAACAGTTGACATGGACAGGTGTTAGTTTGCGTCCTCAAACACATACCTATACATATTCGTTTGCAAATGCAAATTGCCAACCTTGTTTTTGAAATATTTCTCAATGCCAAGCCCAACACGGACATGTCCTTACTCACACACACACACACAGACATGCACAAATACACATTGCATAATAAAATAAAAACATATTCTGCAACACAGGACAAACATCTACGAAAACTTTTTAATAAAATTCATTTTGTGTTTGTGTGTGCCTGTGTGTGTGTGTGTGTGTGTGTGTGTGTGTCTAATTCACTTTTGCTTAGTATGCGTGTGTACAAATAATAATAACAGCAACAACAACTACAACAAAATTATTATTAACCACACAAAAATATGTTTCCGGAAATTTGAGTTTTTCTGCATTTCCTTTTGCTGTGGTCAAAATATTTGTAAAGCAATAAATGCGCATACGTGGCGCGTGTGTGGGAGTGTGTGTGCGTGTGTGCGTGCACCCGCAACAATTTGCTGAAAACTTTTATGCATGTGTAAACATTTTATTTTTAGAAATTTCGCTGCGTTTCCGATTTGCACATTTTTTTCAACAAAAGTTTTGGTTGCAAAAATTCGATCGTTTAAGTCCCGGCAAGAAATGCAATATGCATAGAATTTGAAAATAATCAGGAAAGTGTCGGAAATAAACTTTGTGTGTATTTATTTTGCGTGCAATTATGTCGACATCAAACATTTTAGCGGCACAAACAAATGTCTGAGGCAATCAACACATGTTACACTTGCAACGCAATACTCGAGTTAGCTCGACTGTGAGATACCCTAAACCAATATGTTAAGCACATTATTTCCCTTAAGCCACATATTAATATTGGAGATAAAGTTTGTCTAACAAAACCTGAGTGTTTTACTCGATCATAATGAAGTTTTTTCAGTTTCTCAACAATATTTTTGAGTACATTACATATCGATTGAAAGTCCATTACTTTATAATTATGATGCTAATCAAGAATATGTATGCCATATGCACAACTTGAAAATATCACTTTCACAATTTTTATTGGTTCAGGGTATTGAAAATAAATAAAGATGGGCCTATATATTTCGAGCTTGTATTTGCTCAGTTAATATTTTATTGATATATTTTTGAATTCCTGATTTGGCCTACAAAATGTCATCTGCTCTATCTCTCCCTCACTTTCTCTATCTCGCTTTCTCTTCATTTCTTTATCTCTCTCTCTCTTTCAATTTCTCGACTAAAAAACACTTTTTTATTCAACAGTGTGTGAGTACAAAAATGTTTCTACTTGTTATTTATTGCCATCGAATAACTCTATCAATTTTATTTATTTGCTTGTCATCGCGCCGTAATTGAACTTTAATTGTTGTATCTTTTGATCCTTGCCATCTATTTTTAATTGAACAATATTGAATGGTATTTAATAACCGTTCAGTGAGTTGCAACTATTTCTAAACTCTTGAACACTACATTTTCAGCATCATTAAAAGCAGATATTTGGCATTGTCGCGAATGAAAAGCGTGAAAACGCTGCACAGAAAGTTGTGGCTGACATTGAAGCTTTTTGCTCACATTCAATGAATGACTGACAGAGTGGGTGGGTGGTGCGTGGTTGGTGGGTGGCTGGTAGGTGGTTCAGTTGCGTTTAAGTGGCGTTTGTTAAGTAGATCACGCTTGACATCATTATCTTGAATGTCAACAGCAAAATGGGCGTGGCTGATGTGGTTGCCGTACTCGTATGTTTATGATGTCGTTGTTGTTGTTGTTGCTGATGGCTGAAGTTTTGCACTCTGATTGACAACTTTCACAAGTTTTTGTCACTTCGTCGCCTGCTCTGCGCTTGTTGTCAACTGTCGCTTAAATCCAATTTTACCCATACGCTGTGAAATTCATCAGCGGCATTTTAAACATCAGTAGAAGCCTCAACATTATTGGCAATGTCATCGTTATCTGACAGTTTGAGCGTTCCCCATTCACACACTTCCCCCGTCCATAAAAGTGTCAGGGCGTTAACGTTTATGCGGTGCAGTCGAGTGGCAAGTGGTAAATGGTAAGTGGCAAGTGGCAGAACTTTTGGCGACATGTCACGCAGCTTGAGCAATTTTCCAACATATTTAGCTATCGGCGACGAAGTTTTTCTTTCGTTTTTACAGAATCTCAAGCGTATTTTAAGGAAATTTATAGAAAATATATTTTTGCTCGATGCAAAGAGTTTGTCATTTAAAACTTATAGCATATTGAATGATATATATTATTATATTAGGAACATTAAGTGTCAACATTTTTGACATGAGAGAGTTAAAAGTTTAGTCGAGATAAATACATTAAGAGATGTTTATTACATTTAATAATGAGACGACTTTAAGGAATAGCATGCCTTGAAATCAGATATAAAAAACATTAACACAAAAGTATAAATATAAATAAGAAAAGGAAACCTTTTAGGTAGAGCAGATAACGCAATATTTAAATATTCCCAAAAAAGCAGCAGCAGTCACTTTAAGAAAAAGGAACCCCAATGGTAAACGTGCCCGATGTGAGATGCTGATTGCGTCGAATTCCTGTTAACTGTCTTCAAAGGTATCTTGTGGGGCAAGGCACACAAATGGCAGCATATGGCCAAAGTAAGCAAAGGCTCTATACCATTTATTGGCAACAGATTGACTCAAACCTCACTTGAATTCAATTAAAATGGAACACTTAATTTTATGCCAAGTTCAACGTTCATTCAAAGTGTGCCAATAAGCAGCCAAATCAAAGGCAAACGAACGGAAAACGCTCAACGACAACAACAGCTGCTCGAGTGTGTGTGGCTGTGTGGGTGTGTGTGTGCCATTGTGTGTAGCGGTGTGTATGCCATGCATGCGATATGAGTCAATAATATTATAACAGCTGTCTATTTGGTTAGGTTACCCCAGATTGGGCTGTCTGTCTGTCTGTCTGCCTGAGTGTGCGTTGCCAATTTTAAATGGAAATTTAAATGCGTCACGGCTTTGAGATAGGTGAAAAGGCAGCAGCAGCAGCAACAGCACTAGCTGGCTCATCGGTGAACGGTGAATGTGAATGCGAAAACAGCGTCTGATAATCAAAGATCAACATTCTCTATTTAACACTTGATTTGGCAAAAGTCTAAGGTAAATATTGGGCAGCAGAAGTGGCTTTGTGCGAAAGGTAAATTCTTATAACCTGAATAAACTGAAAATGAGAAAAAGTATATAAGGAAGTTGTGCAAAATTATGTACAAGGCAGTAAGAAACATCTCCCCATAATGCGTATATTTCTTGATCAATTTCAGGTACCGAATCGATTTAGCCATGCCTGTCGGTCTTTATGATTCAGCCGATCAGTCCCACAGATAAGAGCTACTGACTTTCAATTTAGAGTTAAGTTCTCGAAAACCATGCTCTGTTCAAGCTTATTTAATTTTATCGATAACAGCCATAGTTGCGCAAATATCGATTCAACTAGATTTCCGATAGTAATAAAACAAAAAGGGGCATTCCAATTCAAGATCGTATAAGAATCAAATCCAATGGTATCTGCTAATCGAGCTGTGTCCACTAAATTGCTAACCAAAACTATTCGGCACATTTCAAAATGAAAAAATTATATAATCTATAAAATTATTATTGTTTGCAATGATTTCTGTTGCATGTCAAACACTAAAAGAAATTAGTTTGAATGACTGAATCAAACTGATCGGCGAGACAGTAAAAATCTCAAATTTAGTCAATTAAAAAAATCACCACTAACTTGACCCAAATAACTCTCACTTGCCAGAAACACTTGCCACACACATAGTCTGTGTGGTGTATGTGCTGCTAAGCGATTTCCAAGTCTTCGAAAAAGTCATTAAACTTAAACTTACTTTACTTTTTGCCTTTGGACAAAACTCAAAGTTTGATGTACTGAAAATAGCATTTAATTCCATTTCTTGGCAGCAAACAGCTGCTAAACTACGTATATATACATATACACACATATACATATATAAAGCTGTATATATAAACTGCGTGCAAAACAGCCAAGCAAATTAGCGACAAAACTTTGGCTGGTGGGGTTAGATGAAAACCAACAACACCAAAAACGAAAGCCCTTTTGCTCGAAATGTGAATCAACCAGCAAATTGCAGTTGGCCAGGAAGGAGTTATCATCAACAACTAAGCTGAGCTGGTCTCATATTCAATTTGGCTCTGCTTTTAATTTTAATGGGAGCCAATTAAAAGCAATGCTAGCTATTAGCGCTTATTTTCCTGGTGCCCTCGAACTCCATAGCAAAAATGCACACGCGCACACAAAACAAATTGTTGTGCGGTTACCCAGAAGGCTGTTGGCTCTGTCCCACAGCAGATACAAAACACAGAACAATCTTGAGCAGTTGCTCTGTGAAAACTACAAAATTGTTCATATCATTTTCAGTTCACTTAAAAACAGCTTCTTTGAAGGTCTCTGGAGCTGAGAAGGCAGACAACAGTTTACTGGCTTACAAGGAAGTTCGCAAACGCGTCAATAGAAATCCAGCAAAAGCACAAGAACAGAGAGAAGGATTGAGAGAGATAGAGAGATAGAGAGAAAGAGAGAGAAAGAGAGAGAAAGAGAGAGAAAGAGAGAGAAAGAGAGAGACAGAGTGAGAAAAGTAAAGTTTCATGTTTTATGCGATTATAAAATGACACAGGCGTACCTGTAATGCTTTTCAATTTTTAAATACCCTGATTTATAAATAATCCAGCAACTTTGTTGCCTTTGAGGGCTTTTGGCATTTGCCGGACTGAGCAGCTTTCAGTTTATTTAATTACATTTAAAATGAACAATCACTTTAAAATTGGTCAAGCATCGATTATTTTTTTCTTGGTATATTTAAATTGCACGTGTTTACCTATACAACTACATCCTTTATTCAGATTTTATATTTTAATTTTGTTGTCAAAACTTTTAATAATTTACAACAAATTTGCAGCTAAAGCAAGTCACTTATTTTAAGCCTTTTTTTGCTGTAGACGTCTATTTTCAAAAATCGAAAGAATGCCAAAACCAGATGAAAAATTCAGCACACGCGGTGTGTTAAAATGAAACGAATAAAGGAACTTAAAGCGTAAGCTGATTTGTGGTATTTTTTAATTTGATCTGCTCCGAACAAGAAATAGCTTTATAATCGAATGTGAAACTCAATTCCTACAGAGAGAAGTGTGTTGTCAATGCCAATCAAAATGTCAATGTGCGAATTATACAGAGAATAACAAGCACCTGAATGAATTTAAAGGATGCCCTGCAAAAGCGAAGAAGTGCAGGCAAAATGAAAAAATCTAACCAAGCAGCAAATGCGGCAAATAGGATGAAAGCCAATCGAATTTAGCAGTCGGAGTACTCCATATACATAGGTATTAACAAATATATATGTCAGGATTACCTGCCCCACTCCTCCCCCCTGGGGTATGCAGTGGTGTTAAAGGTGAGCGAGTGAGAGACCGTATGTTCTGGTTGCCTGGAATTTACAGTTAACGAAGCGTGAAGTTGAAGTCACAAAAGTCAAGTTAACGCATGCCAGCTGGCAGAGAGAGAGAGAGTGAGAGAGAGAGAGAGACAGAGAGAGAGAGAGAGAGAGAGAGAGAGAGAGAGAGAGGGAGAGAGAGAAACAAACAGACAAACATACTTACACTGAGACCAGCCTGACAACAAACCGAATCGAGGCAAAGCGATAAAGGAATTCAATCGAAGTTCTTGTCTAGTTGACAGCATGGAGCTTTGCGAATATTTCGAAAAATGAAAACACATGAATTACCAGCTAGTTTGATAAAGCCGTAGATTACATACTCTTATCTAAACTTAGCACCTAAAACTGTTTATAAGCAGACTGCTCTTATGATTTTCCAGGAATTTATAAAAATTGTCATTGTATCAAAAAAATGTATAGTTGTAGTAGGAAATAGTTGTAGCAGCAGATAAAAATGGTTGTAGTTGGAAATAGTTGTAGCAGTTGTAAGTAGTACAAATAGTTGTTAATAAACAGATTTGAAATATATAAGAGGTTATTTATTTGCAATAAATATAGCAAAATATTACAATTTAATAGCCTCAGACTTAATGGCTCCCGTTTAAATGTATAATTTAATATATCCCTTTTAATTTTAGACCTCATTAAATGAATAAATAAAATAGGAATATTTGAACATGTACCTTATGTTATTTCACCATTTATGTGTTGTGCACACTTTCCAACAAAATGCTAATGCCACCTACATCAGGGTATCACGAAAGGAAAATATATAAAAATACTAGAAAGACAGGGGAAAAATCGTGTCTCAGGGCAACAAGGCCCCAAGGCCCAAGCTCGGTAGCATGCAGAAGTGCAAATATTGTCCGGGGCAACGTTTGCTGTTTGATTTTGCAGCCATGAGATTATCATCAGAAAGCCATTAGAATTTTTATTGAATTCCGCACGCACACAACACACACACACACACACACACCCATACACAATATTGACAGACAAAAGCAACAACAACAACAAACACAGCTAAGCCGCATTGAATTAGACGCCTTTAGGCAGTTGCTGCCATTGGAATAAATAGAGATCGACGACGACAACACTTTCACGCGCATTTTCGTTAATCGCTCGGGATTAGTATTAATCAAGTTGCATTCGATTTGTTATTCGATTTGAATTGAGTTGCGCTCAGAAATTTCAATTAAGCCAGACACCCAAAACCAGAGACAGAGAGAAGAAAGAGAGAGAGAGAGAGAAAGAGAGAGACAGCAGTTAATCTTTTATAATTAAACTGATTTAGCTGCAAATGTTGCGGGCCATTTGGCCACAACCATTGACTTGTTAGCATAATTATCATACATTCTCATTCTCGGCGAAACTAATTCAAATGTATGACCGCAATGAACAGGACATTCATTGGACATACTCTACAATTTACTACTACTCGTGTCGTACACACACACACACACACGCACACACACGCACACACACACAGAGAGGCAGACAACCTATTCCTAATTGAAATTTAGTTTTGGTCTTCGGTCCACCTAAGAGGTCAAGAGTTCATTACTTTGCTCGATTTACTACCACGCCTAATGATCATTGAAATTGTTACAAAGCTCATTACTTCGCACAGACACACACCGAATCAAATTAATTAGACATTTGTGCATCGCATTGTTTGTGCCCCACATATATATAAATTACATGCATATATTGTATATCAGTTCCTCAAAAGGCCAACATTATTAACATAATCGAAGCACATTTGATTTAAATGCAGATGAACTGAATATTGTTGACACTTGATTGCGATGGACAAATAAAAAGTAAATGTATATTTACCAAACATATCTTTTGATTATTATTTGGTCAGATTATAGCATGACTTTTGTCAACTTGAATTGTGATAGATATTTATTTGCCTATTCACATTTCAGACTTTATTTTAAATTCCAAAAATATATATTGATCACATCACTTGCAGAGCTTGTCGGAAGATAAAATGCTTTTTGTTTGTAGATTTATGGTTAAGTTAAGTTATTCAAGCTGACAAACACACGAGTCAACTTTTGGCTCATTTGCAAAAATATTGACAATGCAAATTTTAAATTATTTATTGCGGAAGGAATTGTCAAAGCAATGCACACAATTTCTGTCATATGGCTTAAATGATGGCTAAAAATGCAAAAACTGCAAAAATAAACTGTAAGTTCAATGACTTTGTTGTAGGGAAAGTCAAGCAACAAACCGAACGAAATATCTTGGCCAATTGCAGATATTCGTTTCGAGAGCTTGCGGAATTGGCAACAAAATGGTTCAAAGAGCATTGCCATTGCCATTGCTTAAAACTTGGCTCAACAATCAAATTTTGCCAAAAGTAAATAATAAAAGATGACAAAAATAACAATAGGGACTACTCGACAAGACGTTATCCTATAAATATATTTAAAGTTTGCCGAATATTAAACTAAAGATGAAAAAAGATTCACTACAATTAAGAATCGAGAAAGTTATAATATTTTAAAAACCTACATTTGGTAATTTTAGTTACTTTTCACAAATATAAATTCTCTCACTATTATACCGATACTTATCCAATTGCATTTTTTTCAGGTTTCAACCATGTCCTGCTGCATTTTATATTAAGTTAACTTTTACAGATTTCGACGTCGCTTATCGTCATATTTGATTTATACAGGGTAAAAAATTGCAAGCAACAAATATGTATATATACTTGTGATACAGCAAATTTAATCCACTCCAGAGCAAAATTTTGTGAATCTTGTGCGATGGCAGGCGATGGGCAAGAAAAGGAAAGGAAAGGAAGAGTTTCTGCTGGGATGAAGGGGACAAGCAGGATGGGGGGGGGAGGAGGGCAAAAGCTTGAGCAGTGCTTTCACTAGCGAGTCGACGCGCCAGTGTTTTGGGGCGAAGAAAATTTATTACCATATCGATATGCGTAATAACTTGGCAATAAAAATAAATCTCAGCATAATGCTATAAATACAAAAAGCATCAGCACAAATGCGTTATAAATAATACTGCCGATTGCCGTATTACAAATTCATTTCGGAAGCTTCAACTCGACATAAACAAACAGTGAGACAGACTGACGACCAGACAGACCAACAGACCAACAGACAGACAGACAGACAGACAAACAGAGAGTCACTGAGTGAGACAGAGAAAACGCTCAACATCAAAAGCTGGCAAATGCAGATTGGAAATCATCATGGCCCAATGGCCAAGGCAAAACACAATTGCTGTTGGGCTGAACAGTGGGCGTAAATTTGGACGCTAATATGAATATTGTCGTGAAATAAAGGGAAATGAACAAATGTTATGCCCACTTCACGCCCACATACCGCCCACTCCCCCCACATCGCATGAAATGAAGCATGCGAGATTTCATAAAAAAGCGAAAAGGCGAGTAAAGTGAGTAAATGTATTTGTTGTTGATTGGCTCTCGGTTCCTTGCCAGGATATTGATAGAGGGCCATAGCCAAAAGGCGTTGAGGGGTGGGGATAGCTGGGAGGACAGCGAAAACTTCAATTTCATTCGATGCAGAAAAATTGCTGGCAATACGTAAGTGCTTCATGGTAAATGAAATATATATACGCTTCGCTGCGCATTGTATCCATGCCTTCAAGTTGAACGATGCCACAATGCTCAATACGCGATTCCCGCTTCCCGATACTCGTTGGTCATCCTACAAGAACAGTCGACTCTGGACCACATTTGACCTTACTTTTTACATTTCTTTGTTGCTCTGCTCAATTTATAAAGTGAATTTAAAAATAATTTTCTTAATTTTATGCCTTAGGACAACCAAATTGACAGTGAGTTTGGTCCTTTTTTTGTGTATGCCGCCAATCGGATTACTGAAATTATGTTGTAGACAGCAGTTGAAAGTGTTTTCTCAATTCGATTAGCTTTTGAGGAAAATGTGCCTTAATTGAAATCATTTGAAATCAATTAAAAAAAGCTATTTTAGCTCATTCGTTACACAAGATAATACAATTTTGTTTTGGAATATCACTAAAAAAGTTGAAGAGCAAGAGTAAATGTGAACATCTACTTATAAATAGCTACAAAAGAAGAAAAACCAAAAAATTGAATTTATTTGAGCTTTGAATTGTGTTAAAAAAGTAAACATTAAAAGAGCCAAACAGCAACAAAAAATTGAATATTATGTATAAAAACTTATTTGAGTTAAAGTTGTGTCATTTAATCATTTTTTAGTTTTTTGCAACGGAAGATAAGAAAGTTTTGGCCTGAATTTTCGAAGATCTTAAAAATGCAAAGCCTGTGAGAAGAGTTAGGTGAGTGTAAATATCTACTGATTTTCAGCAACAAAAGTATGTCAAAATATCAGCTTATACACAGCAACAAAAGTATGTATGCATATCTACTAATAAATAGTTTGAAATAAGAAAAAAATCGATTTATTTGAATAAGAAACCCATAAATATTTATCAGTTGACGTAAAGATCTATGATAATGGAATATTTATTAAAAATGCCCTACAGAATGTGTTTGTGGTTATCAAGTAATCTTTTCCATACATTATATTACTTTTGTGATTATTCATAGCTTGCAGTTGCACAAAACACACACACACACACACACACACACACATTCGCACACACGTTGACGTCTGAGGTACAAAGCTTTATGTCAGTCATGGGCGTGTCCCTGGCTTGTCATGGGCTTATCAAAATTTACAGCTGTCGTCTGTGTTCTCTGTTTGGCATCTCTCCCATATTTTGTTTAGTTGTTTGCGTTTGCATCTGCTATAATACATATATTTCAACTTGAAATTAATTTCTCAAGAGCTCAAGTGCACATGTGCCGAGCAAACACACACACAAACACACACACATACACACTCAGATACAATGGTGACACATATTCCCTTTTCTAAACACTTGCAGCAAAGAATGCTGTATATTTGTGTGTATGGATATTTTGTAAATATGCTTTATATGCATTATGTTGACGTGAAATCTGTTCAATCTGTGCCTCTGACATGTGTTCCTTATTTTGGTTGTTGCTGTAGTTGTTGACTTTGAGATTAGTTGAAGTTGTTGTAGTTGTTGTTAAAACAATTTTGTATAATAATAACTCACAGCATAATTCAAATGGAGCTGGATGCTGATGTGAAAATTGCCATTGAATTGTCTGCTTGAAGTATGCCTAGCTGTTGGCAACTTCTTCCAAAAATTACGCACTCATACGGGATTAAACTAAGCGAATATGTTTGATCTTTAATAAACGAAATGTTGTTGTTGCACTTGCTAATTGGTCACAAATTTCTTGGAGTCAAATGAACAAGTTTGCTGTCTCTGCAAAGTTATATGCGGGCTTTAGGGCTGCTTCGACCAATAATCTTGAAAGCCCTTTAGCTAACTTATATTTGCAAGAAGTTTGTTCAACTTTGAGTTGCTAAACGAGCACAAGCTAGCAATCCAAACTATAACTTTCAGCAGTCTAAGACTTTTTATGATATTTTGTAAGTGGCTTGCAATACGTATCAAATTAAAGGTATTCCTTGAGCTAAACATTATTGTTAACATTATGGTCAAGTGCGCTCAATTGATTATCACAATTGCAAGCCCAACAACTCGTCTCATATTTGTAGAAACATTGATGTTTTTCTCTTATTATTATTTATGTTGTTCTTTGTGTGGTTGGTGTTGTTAGTCTTGTTGTATGAGTTGCTTTACGCCTCACAAAGTTCACAATGTGTGACGACCGAAAAAAAACAAACAAACAAACCAATGTCAGCGCATACGAAAAATGTGTGCGAACCCCACTCAGAACCCAAACACAGGCAGCGGAAGGGAATGCCATTAATATATGTTGAAGTATACGTTTTTTATACACCTACATATATATATTTAATATATATTTATGTATATATATATTAGCTTCAATTCGTCACTGGGCTGTTAAAGCTGATGTTGCTGTAATTGTTGTCGTTGGCGACGCGTCGTCGCGTCCTCGTTTCGGTCGGGCTAAGTGTTGTTATTAAAGCCCACTGTTGACTGTCGACAGTCGACTCTTGACGTCTTTGGCAGTTGCCGTGCCAACCACCCTCTTGGCAATAATTGTTGCTTTACTTAGATTCGCTCGTTCAGCTAAGCCACTCTCACCACATTTCATCCCACCTTGAGGCACTTGAGCACCTTTTGCGCTTTTTCCTGTTCTCCTGTAGTTTATTTCATTTGTCTGCTTTTCACTTATTTTTCTCTTACAATTTTTGTTGCTTTTATGACTTTTGGCTTTTAGTGGCCTCTTAAGAGGCTCAGAGTGTTTGCACACACACACACCCACACACACCTACTCAAAACATATGAGTAATGTCCCCAGGCAGCATCCAGCAGCACAAGAGAATCAAATTATATAAAAATAATAAAAAAAACAACAACAGAGAAGCTGCTGTGTAATATTACTTATACGCACATTATTCCCGTGTTGCTAATAAACACCTTGCGGGCATATCAAAAATTATTCAACTTCATATTAAATATAACAGACTCCACTCACGTGGGAGGTGAGCGGTGACTAATTAGTTTATTTTAGTGAAGCCGGCGAAGATAAGTGGTTCCTTGTGGAGGAACTCATAATCATTTATTCAAATATAATATATTTATTAAAAAGTTTTTGGCAGCAGATGTAAAACTTCTCATATTTCAACAATCATGGCTTAACCTCTAGATTAATACAACATGCGAAGTCAAAATTGCTAAAATTATACCTGTCAGCGACAGGTAAAACCATTCCGCAGCCATAAAGGCAATATTATTTTTAAAAAAACTTTGCTTTTTATTCATTATCTGATCCCTAGATTAAGACTATACTCACGGCTTAAAATGCAATACTGGCTAGATATTCATACCATATTCATTCTAAAAAAATAGCTTAAGAAGTGGGTCAGACACAGACGCAGACATAATGTTGTCAAATGTAAGCCGATTTTTAGGAAAGCAGTGCTTTTGAACATGGTTTGACCTCTAGATGAACGCTGCATTCAAAGTTTGCAACACGATTCTAGCTCGATAGTCACTGCTCAATTGCAGCTTCAAAAAGTTCTTTTTAAACTTTCGCTGTAAATTTCCTGTACAAATTCTGACCCAGACGAGATTGGTATAATCGAAAGTGCCCACTTCGAGATGCCCTGTTCGCAGCCCCTATCTTATATAGTTTGTGTTGTTTATTAATAAAACTTGCATTGAGAGAAAACATCCAATATATAATGCACTCGCCGACAACAGCAACAATTCTCATTTATTAATTGGCTCCGCTGCTCCTTTTTATATGCACTTAACACTACACAGTGATTTTCACAGAAAAAATATACAAAATAATAATAAAAAAAAGTACCCAATTGGAACATTGAGACATAAATTATAACTCTTCATATCTTGCAATTTTATTTCTTTGCATTTCTTTGCTATCGACGCAAAAGCTGATTATTTATTTTCCGTTCACTTTTCTTCACACTTTCTACTCTTTGGATAACACACAAGAAAAAAAACTGTTAGCAGCATTCTGTATTTATTATTTTGTACATATTCAAAAGCGACGCTTGTATTGGTTTTTGCTTCTCCAGATTGTAAGGCACTAAAAGAATAATCCATAATTGGCATTCGCTGATTTTTAATTATAGTAATCAGCGACTGATTAAATTCCTCTAATATAATGAAACACAGCTTCAACGAATCAATTCCTTCACCAACCAAGCATTATACTGAACATAAATAATTGCACTAAAGTTTAGTTACACAATTTTAGCTCGAAGTTCTCATACAAATTCAGTATTCAGTTCAAAATTCCCACTGCCTTAGCTTTATGTTTAAATTGTGCTCTAAACTAAACGCGCAACTCTAAGAATATCAATCGCACACAGATAGTAAAATATATGAATATAAAATCCAATGTACGGTAAAAATGATATTATTATTTTAAAGAGATTGCCCCAGGCCATAACTACTGTTGACTCACATATAAAATGCTCTGAGAGTTGGGCAAAAGTGATGGCCATCAGTAGCAGGCAATCCCCCATCCAATCTTCAGCTTCTCCCGGCAACCTACTGTAACAAGTTGCTAATGCTGCCTGCTAAATTTATTGTGCGTCTGTCTGTCAGTCGGTCAGTTGCTTTCCTATTCTATCTCTCTCTTCATTTCTCAACATTCGTCGTCGCTGCTGCTGCTGTTGTTGTTGTTGTATTAGCTGCAGCGCCTTGGGGAAATTAGTTTTGTGCGGCTGCCTTCTTTTCCTATTAGAGATTTTACTACTTCCTATTTCCGGCACAGACACATACGCACACGCACACACTTACCCACACACGCACACACAAAACACTGCGCCATCTTTCCCTGTGTGCGCTTGCCTTTATTTTTTACGTTCACTTTCATTTTATGGAAATTTCACACCATTTATTAACCGCAAGTGCGAACTGGCAAAGTTATACTTTATGCTTCCACTCTTTTTTTATGCCACTCTCCTTTCGCATTTTTGATGTGTACACACTTTTTGTTAGCTCTTTTGTTTAGTTTTAATTTTTTTGTTTGCCGATTGCCCTGCTTAAATGTTTTCTGCGTAAATTTAAATATGCGTAGAGCTATGCAAAATTGGGTCAAAGGTCTTGAGTTAAAGTGTTGACAAGCGTATTTCAATTGTAGGCAGTAGAGAAAATTATGAAGCTTAGCAATTAAATGAAAATGCTTAAAATGTAAATGTAATAATGTAATAAATAATAAATAATAAATGTAATAAAATACGTCGATGCTGACAGGCTGCGTTGCAAGAGCATCAGATATTATTTTTCTTTCTCTTGAGCTTTGCAAAATTGTAGTTTCATTCTTTTAAATTGAATACCATTTATTCAGACCAGCATTTATTTTAAATATATTTAATATTCAGTTTTATTTACCTACATATATTGGATTAAAATGGCCATTCTACCTGCTTTTTTTCATTTCTTATCACAACATTTCGCACAATACAATCTGTTCAACAGCAGCTGCCACACTTTGGTCACACAAAAAGCAGCAACAGCAGCAGCGGCAGCATCAGCAAGAGCAAACAGCATAAAACGGAGGAATTATTTGAAAACACGTAGCAAACATCAAACAAATTGTGGCAGAATCCTTTTAGCCGAGCTCTTTTCACGCGGCACAAGCAGGAGCTTCAATGGCTGCTTCCGGTTTGCTCTGCGTTATGACAGCACTTCCGTTTCATCTTTTTGCAGCAATGCTCGGTGCTGCTGCTGCTGTTGCAGCTCTCCAAAATTAATTCAAGCAGCAAAAATGGCGCGTTGATAACTTTTCGCAAGGCAACAACAAGGACGGCAAGGACGCCCGCTGTCTAAATGCTCGCACAGATGTTGCTCTTTTTTAGTCCCAAATAATTTCTTTTTCTCCTTTTTTCTTCATTCACATTTAGCCAATTTGGACCGCATGCCGACTTAAAGCTAAACTCACAGATTTGTCGCAGGATATGTGTTTAAAGTCGCATGCTGCGCACAGAGCACAGGACGCAGACAGAATCCCAAAATCATCGTTCATGCGTGAAAGTCGCGACGCGACTGTCATATGAGCTCACATTTAAGTCGGACCAAGTTCAATGTGCCACTCACACACGCACACACATACACACATAAGACACACACAGGCTAACTGCTCATTAGTCTCCATGAAATATTATAATGCCAGAAGTTAATAATGGTTGTCTGTTTCTTCTACCATATAATAATCATAAGTTAAGAGCTTTAAAATCTACACTCCCAATTTAAAAAAAAAAAGCGGATGAAGGCAAGAAAATCGATAAAAATCAATTAATTCTAAAATAAATGGATTTAATCCATATTTCGATCATTTTTATATTTGCATCAAGAATATGTTTCTATTTCAGTAGTTAGCGAATATAATTATTTTAATCAAAATGGTATTTTGTGTCCACATTGTGCAAAAAATGTTTCAAAGCACAAAAACGAAATTTCCAACTACTCTGAATAAAAACAGCATAGAAAAGGATGTATAGATTTGTATGTTTCAGGGGATAATTTAAAGCACATGTTTCTCCGAAAAAAAACACAAAAATTAGTTGGAAATAGATGACGTGCAGCTTTTGAAAACACATTCGAATCCGATGGCTATATTTTTTGTGCCGTTTTTTTGGATGGCTTGGAATGATGGAAGCAACCACGTTGAGCCGTTAGGGCGCACCACAAAATGGGCCAAATGAAAAGTTTGCCTGGTCAATAGAAATACATATGTAGGTGGTTGAATGGTTAAGTGTTTGCCCGAGTGGGTGGGTTGGTGGTTGGGTGGGTGTGGATTTCGGCTTATGTAGAAAATGTTCGACTGCCAAGTGGGGTTTTTGTATGCTTGCCAATAAGTCAAGGCGCACAAAAAAGAACGAAAATGTTTTATCTGCCCTCGGCGCCATTTACATAAAAAAAAGAAAACTGACTTTTGCCTGTGTGGAACAAAGAGGAAACAAGGGAAAAAGTGTACAAAATAAAAATGGCAAAGGAAAACGAGCAAAATGACAGAAGTTTTGAGATTAGGTTATGATGAGAGCGGCTCAACAGAACATGCACACATGACAAGGAGCTTAACAGCCCGCACCCCCTCCCACCCCCCTTTGTTCGCAATGTTGCTTAATTAAGGACATTGCTCCCTGGCCCAAGGAATGCAAATGAAGTGCGCGACATCAAAAAAATAAGAAAAAAAATGGAAAATGGGAAAAAATCGTTTTCTATTAGCAGCCAAACAATTTTAATGCCGCAGCATAATAAAAATGCCGAACGAGAGGATAAAAGAGGCCAAAACATGGAAGAGTAGGAATAAGAAAAAACCATGGTAGCAGTCACTCCACTTATCAGGTCTGATAAAAAGCAATAGCAAAAGAGAAAAAATACTTTTTCCCCCCCTCCACCCAACGCAACCAGCAACAACAAAGTGTAAGCAAAAATCCAGTCAACTGGGCAAACTGAATTTCATACCATTCACCCACACACTTACACACTCAGGCACTCACACACGCACAGAACGTTTAGTATGGAAATTAAATTTGCATAAATAAACGTCGACATGGGGCAAAGCGACAACGACATCAACTTCCAGTAGTCAGCTTCCACGCAGCAAGGACACCAGGACACCACATGCCCACGTATGTACGCGTCTGTGTGTGTACGTGTGTCTGCCATGGTGCTAGAATAGTTGTCTAAGCCCCACTAACCACAAATGCGCCACTAAGCGACAACCAACGAAATCTCGAATACGTCTTCTACTTGCGCACAAGCAAAATTAAATTGACAACAAAAAAATAAAAAAATAAAAGAAAACAAAATAGGCAGCGAATGTCAACACATCGCGAAAAAAATATATATATACATATATACTTCTATGAAAATTGTGAAATGAAAAAAGCTCAAGACCACTAAATATTTTAAGCGCACAAAAAAATGTAATAAATAAATAAACAAAGTGCATTTGGAATGTGTGGCAAGCAAGCGAGAAAAAGAAAAGGCAATAAGGGTTGCCCGCAGAGTCAGCCAGGGGTAAGTTAACCATATCAAAAGTCAATGGGTTGGCATGGCAATCGCTTGGGGTTAGTCGTTGAAAGTGTTAAACTTGTTCACAAGTCAAGGTCAAGTACTCCTAATCTTAACTGAAACTGTCACACAGTATGAACAACTGGCTTACAAAGACAGCTCAAAACTTGCACAAATTTTCTTGAGGTTAGATAACTTAAAGTGTTAAACTTATGGAATCTTAAGATTATAATTTTGATATTAATTCTGTTTGCCATTAAAGTGATAAACTAAAGTCTGTAACCTCACCTATTGGACTTATACACCCAAAGAATATTGCAAAGCATTATGTTTCCATTTTTTGTAAATCGCTCCCAAGTCGAGCCACATAAATAAAGAGTGGCAAATACTTTGTCACACTAGGTCACAAGATTTATAATCTGCAAATAAATAAGCCGTGAGACAACACCTTAAGATTTCAATTCCATTTGAAGAATGCTACCAAAACTGCCCTTTCCTTAATCAAATGGAAGGCATTAAGGATTAATGACTTTACCTAGAAAATGCCACAAACAAGATCAACTTAATTATTCTGTCACATACCGGATATATATGTTTTCCATATGCGTGCCTAATCTCTCAAATATTTGCATTTCCAAAAATACCCGAGAGCCTCAGCTGGTGGCAAACATTACGTAACCGAATTAAGTTCATTATGCCAACAACAACAATGTGTAAACAACACAAAGCACACACACACGCACACACCCACACGGCCAGAAAATCGCGCTAATTTCGCACAGCCTAAAGTCTTCATTATTTACAATGCCGGCTGAAAAACTGAGCCGCTTTCAGTTGCAAGGCCGCAAAAACATTACTCAAGCTTAAGGGCGAACAAGAAGCGAAAAAATTATGATTCTCCTGTGGCGCACACCTTGACAAAAGCAACAACAAGAACACCAACAACAACGTCAGCGTTGAAAATGACAAGGCCAACAATAAATAAACTAAACAAGCGCCAAAGCAGCCGCAAAATCTACACAAAAATCTGCAAACAAATGACAAACAAGTGGAGCCAGACAACAAAACAACAAACCAAAACCGCTGTACGACAACAAAGCACTGAGAACGAGATGTTCTCCCAACTCTTGCGAATACATAAACACACACACACACATACAGAACAGTTGGCAATTTGGCCAAAACGCTGCCATAACATTGGCACTGATTCGCCCTTACCAACCTGGGCCAATTTTAACCGTTACCTAAATGTTCCACCAAACTCATATCGCTCAAATATCGCCAAGAAGAAATATATAAAAAAATTAAAAATATAAAAAAAAATAATGAAAAAAATACATCTGTAATATATATGTTGTATATTTAAATACAAATTCGTTTTAATCGAATAATTCCAATATAATTTAATACACAAGTAATAATTTTACAGCGTCTTAAAAATAAAACGCCCTCAAAAGTATGCTATCAAAATTTTCTGCACTCCATAAAACTAGGCGAAATTATGTTGAATCTGATTTCGCGAATGCAACCAATTAGATGGGTGTTTCCACACCCCAATAATATTCATGCAAATCGCCTTACGTGGGCGTGGCAGCATAAATTGCAAAGACCACCCACCTACATATTTACATCTAACTAGCCCTCAAGGCTATGAAGATGCCTGTAATTGCCACACGGGGAGTCTGCACTGCACTTATGCTTATGGGGGTGTGTGTGGGAGTGTGTGTGGGGGAGTGTGTATGTGTGTGTGTGGGAAAGAGAGATAGAGTGTGTATCTGTTAGTAAGCGCTTAGTAAATATAACAAACTACAGTGTGTACGTATACATATGCATATGCATTTTAGGCTGCCATCCGCACCAACTAACACACACAGAAACACACACAGACACACATCCAAGCACACCCACATGCAAATGCACAATGCATGTAAATAGCACAAGCCGATTGCTTAGATTACTTAGCATTGCATTAGTTGTTATTGTTATTATCGTTGTTCTCTTGGCAGGCAGGCATTAGCCGCTGCCAACACATTTGGCATTTAGTCGCAACTACAACAACTCTGTTGCTATGAAAATCAGATATCAGATATGAATTGCATCATATAGTAGATTAACACATTTTTTTTATCCAATCCGGAAAACATTTTACGATATTCCCCATTCATTATGCAGCTGCTGATTTTGGTCATGTTTCGTATTTACAATGCACGCATGCATTCCTGATGGGCACCTAAATTGGCCAGAGCAACACGAGTGTTTAATTAACAATGCAGATTGCAAGCATTTATTATTGTTTACACCCAGCAATCAGTAAATGAATTGAGAGGGGAAGCACAATGCAAACATGAGTTAATAAAAAAGAATGCCAAAAAACGAGCCAGATTTTTTGAGAATCTGTTATATACATATGTAAGTTAATTGTGTCATACATACAATTAATTGTATACATATATAAATATATCACACACATTTATACATACGTAAAAGTACAGGGCATCTACATAATGTGCTTGTTCAAATTTACATCTTTTAATTGTTTTGTTTTTAGTGCTTTCCGCCAGCCAATAATTGTTGAAAATGTTTGGTGCGTGATTTCAATGATTTCACACAGAGTTCAAAAACTTTTGTTTGGGTCGCAAATTGTTTTCAACCTGGCAGCAGAGAAGAACATGCAAAATTAATTACAATTGTCGGAAGTTCCATGTAAATGGTTCCAAACATTTAATGATGTGTGGCGCACAAATTGCAATTAACAATTGCTGCTGTACTCGTTGTTGTTGTTGTTGTTGTTGGGGCTGCCACTTACACATAAGTGCCTTATATATTGCACAGATTAATTTATATGCACGTGTTGAAGGTCTTGAAAACTTGCTTCAATAATTGATTGCTAATCCAATGTAGCTTTTCATGTGCTAATTTGCCGAGAATGAAACAAGACAAATGACCAAATTTAGTTGCTTGCGTTTGCAATTGAAAGTGCCGCAATAAAGCAGCCAATTAAAGACGTGTTAAGGAAGTTAAACAATTAAGCAGCTTATTTATGAATGAATTTGGGTATTTAAAACAAATAAGTTTGAAGTTGTTTAAATGTTTGATTTATGGTTTGCCATGAAATTAAGCTTTCCATGCAGAACATACTTATTACATTTTCAAATAACCAAAAAATATTAACAGAGTATTAAAAGGCTTCACACAACCCAAATGCACATTTCTTAGCTCCATAATCCACATAACATTCGATTTAAACTAGGGGTAGCTAACGGTATTTAACATTGGGGAACAAATTCGAGATACATTGCCCCTAAAAGCAGCAACCCCAGGCTGAGCTAACAGTGCCAGTTGTAACATATTTAACAGCGCTCGAATTTGAAGGCCACGCAATCCACATGCGATCCACGCACAGACTAACACACAGGAGCCCAATAGAATTTGTTGTGGGGTAGTTGAGCTCTAACGTTGCAGTAACGTTAATGCCTCTCGGCGGTGACATGTTAATTTCCAAGCCGGCTGCGTAGAGGAACGAAGCAAGCAACCAAGGAAAGATGAGCGGAAGGAAGGAAGGAAGGAATGGTGTGTGTGCGTACGTGGGTACGTCTGTGCGTGAATGAAGGAGTCGGATGCCGGGGTGTGTCACTTTGATTTCTGCAGAGAAATGCGCTTTAATTTCGAGCAAGAGGCCAATTTTTGTGAAATTGGTTTTTCAGCAGCAGCAGCAGCAGCAACATCAGCAAAGAGAGTGTGGCAATATTTTTTGGTAGTTAAACTAGGGAGACTCAAAGCCAAAGATGGTCGAGAAAATTTAAAGCAAAAATCTCTCTTTAAACATCTTCGCAGCTATTTTCAATCAATTTGAGTTTATTACGCGACATAAAACGGAATAAGAAATTTCAAATAAATAGAAACGTTTTAAAATATAAACACGCTTGAGAATGCCGAATATTTTATGCTCTGAAAATTGAATACTTTCCAGCCATTTGAAGTAGCAAAAAATCTGAATTTCGAATTGATAATTTCTGTGGTATGCAAAAGACATGGTAATCACATTGCATAATGTCATTCTTAATTCATCGGTTGATTTTCATTGAGAATATATACAATTACTTAACCTTCTTGGCATATTCCGATTACATTATTCAACCCCACCACAAGAAAGGGCATAATAAATGAGGGAAACTCGCAAGTAAGGTGCACAAAATCATTTTTACCATCAAATTTATTGCTTTTGGGTTTTCTCAAATATTTGCCACACACACGTACACACTCACACACACACACACACACAGACTTTTGCCCAGACGTTGCTGCAGACTGAACTGGCGCTCACGGGACTCAAAAGTGTTTTATAAACCCCCAATTGCTGTCAATTTATTGACAACATGTCGCAGCAGCATCTCCACTAACGCCTCAGGCTACAAACAGGTAAAAACAAAAACCCCTTTCCAAACAAAAAATAAAAAACAAAAATAAGGAGAAAAGCAGCAAGCGAAATTTGTTTGTCAGAGCCTTTGGGCATCAGAAATATGCGAAAATACAGCAGGCCACACACACACGCACACACATGTGGTTATCCTTTTCCTTATACTCTGTAGAAAAATTAAATGTTAAAGGGTATCATATATATATAAATATTGTATGAAGGCAATTGCCGATTGGGTATCTGGATAAATTCGAACTTTGATTATGAGCGATACGTAAGATTTATTATTCGTTGAGACTTTGTTACAGGGTATCAACTATTCGAGCGTACTCGCAACAATAACAGACTTATTTTTTCATCGCGCTGCGCTGCTTGTGAGAAATGCGCGCAATTTACAATAGGAATTGCTGCGTGTGCATTTGGATAACTCGGCGTATGCGCAATCAGCGCACAATTGCTAAAAGTATGACGACAACGGCAACAACAACAACAACGACGACAATATGCAGGTGACAGAACACATCAAATTCAACACAAGAACGAATGTTATATTTTACATTTCAATTGTTTTTTATGATTGCGCTCAAAGTGCACACGTACAACGAAAGCCTGCTAAAACAGCAAAACAAAAAAAAACAAAAATAACAGAGAAAAATTGCTGTTGCTGTCTTCCGGCTGTCAATTTGAATCTGTGCGTGTAAATTGCACAACAGCTGCTCGATTGACAACCGCTGTCTGTACATGTAAATACGTATAAGTGTGCGTGTGTGTGTGTATTTGTGCTATCAGCATTTTGCTTGATTTTATGGCACGCCGCCGGTTTGAAATTGAAAGTGAAAAATGCCTTTCTCAGGTGCTTAAGTGATGAAGTGCCAATTGCTGGCACTGTTTTCCCTACTTACTACTTTGCTTTGATTGCGCCCCAATTCTGATTACATCGTCGAGTGTGCATGTGCGAGGGTGTGTGTGAATTGCACCCCTGCGTATCGATCTCCACCCACTTCAACAACAAAAAATAAATAAAAGGAAAAAAAATATACATTAGGTAACAAAATTTTATGCGCTCGCGTGTGTGAATTACATGGAGCCAACCGTATGTAAATGGAAATCTATGAGACGGCTTCCCTATAGCATATATATGTACGTGCGATGTGAATGGAATCAGCTGCCATTAGGCGCTTAGGTCCCGCCAAATGGCTGGAGAGACGTAATTAGATGGGCGATGCCTATTGCCCATTGTGAGCGTGGCATATGAAAATGAAATAATACTAAAAATACACACAGCAAAATCTATATAAAATGCATAAATCGAACAAATAAATAAATGGTATAACAAACGGAAAACTCTAAGATTTTAATAAAATGGCATGAAAAGAAAAGAAGGCAAAGCTTAATAGAACTCTTCTTTGTATATACTTGAGTGGAAAAGTTGATGGCTATAATTAAATACGGCTTAAGTAGGCTTGAACCAAATAAAACCAATTTTTTGGTCATTCATATTCGTTGAATGCCTTCAGAATGACGTCAGCAGTTATAAGTTCACCCCTAATTTCCTTGAGTTGCTGTTATATACATAATTACATACATAATATACATAATTAATGATATTTATATAATATATTTGTATTATTTCTCACATTGCTTTAACATGTTAAGAATCTATATAAGCTGCAACTAGCTGTATTTTACAGCTTTGTGCATAATGAATTATTCAAAAGTTTAATCATTTTCTAAGCATACAGGTTTCTTTTTTTTTGTTTGTAAGGTACTTTGAAGCTTAAGAGCTTAAAAATGTATGAATCAAGGACAATGTAATCCTCATAAGTACTAAATTACTTAAAGGTGTTAGCTGATGAGTTTGTAAGGTTCTTCCAAAGATTTAGACCACGAGCGACTCACATGCGATTCCAAGAATTATTTTACGTCATAATTTTCAATTGTTAACAATATTCATTAAATTTTCATAATTTAACTGGCCAACTTTTCATTCAACAAATTTATATAAAGTTCACATAGTATTTTTATTTTTTTCATTTTATCCAACTTACGAAAAAAATAACTCACTTATGTTGGGCAGTAAAAGCATCGTCAGTGGCATAAAAATGCAAATTATACTCAAAAGGTTAGCCTAAATATTAAAGGAGAAGGCATCAGTCAACAGCAACAACAGCAAGAACAGCAACAACAACAACAACAACCACAACCACAACAACAACAGCAGCGAGCTATGGGGCAATGTGGCCAACTCCCAAAAGCACAGTTACTTGCTGGCAACTGGGCCACTTCAGCGCAAACTACTAAATTAAGGCGCTTGGTAATAAAACAAGCCAAAAGTAGAGATGATGCCCAAGTAGATGCAACAACAACACCAACAGTGGCAACAAACAATTTTACAACTTGAGGCGCGCGCTAACATAAAAATAAATTTCTTATTTACATAAAGAAACTTTTAGGCAGGCATACAAAAAAAAATGAAATCAGAATAAAAACCGCAAACGCAAAAATCTTAACTGGCAAGGGAAGCAGATAAAAAATAAAAAAATAAAAATAAAAAAAATAAAGGAGAAGAAGAAGAAGCCAACAACGAGGCAACAAACATTAACAACAACTACATTTGCATATTTATTTATTTACTTTTTTTTTTCTTAGCATCTTTTGCTCTACAACTTTTTCTTATGTGCAACACACCCACAACAGATTAACACACGCATACTACTCTAACTGCAGATACGGGCAGGGTTCGAGGGAAGCAGTCTTGCCCAAAAAATATGCAACAGCTAAGTGAATTTTGTTGTTTGACGGCCTAGTTGAAAAATATTTGTATATGGACAAGTTTAAAGCATGCAATCAAATAAAATGCTAATGAAAACCGACAACGAATCAAGAAACTAAATTTTTTAAATTTCGAAATTGTGCTAAAAAAAGATCAAGTCAAAATTGAATTTATATTAAAATTCAATTTATGACTAATTTTCGTCTGCCAAAAGAGTTTAATAAACTAGCAATTTAAAAGAAGAAGTCTTCTGCTCGAGTGTTCTGTAATATCTTTCGTAAAGCCAAAAGCTATGCAAAATTTGATAAGCCTCAGGATAGTATATGCTTAAAACCTGAACAAATAGATTTTATATGGGGTTTGGTAACAACACGCTGACACAAATACGCCAAAAAGTGAATAAGGCTCGAGGATCTGATGGAAACTGGGCCAACTTTTCTAGGTAACGGGCATTAAAAGCAACGATGCGTGTATAATTTGGACTGGGAATGTTTTTAGCAGAGTGTATGTGTGTGTGTGTGTGTGTGTGTGTGTGTGTGTAAGTGTGGGTATTTTTACCAACCTACTATAACAATTCCCAGCGCAGCATTTGGCTTTTGCTCTGTTTGCAGTTGTCGGCTGTTGATTTGCTTACATTGCCAGACGCAGCTGCACATTTGGATATGTGTTTTGGGGGGGTACAGATATGTACACTAGGGGACGAGGGCGGATAGGGGATGTGTGTAAAGCTAACGTTTCCCGCTTGTCTGTTTTCATTTGGCCGCTGCTGTTGTTGCTTTTCACAGTCATTTGGTCGCACAACCATCTCCATATCTTTTTTTGTTTTGTTTTGTTTTTGTTTCGCAGTGGCCATAAATATTCAGTCATTGTTTTGCTTTATTATTTTTATGGTTATTGTTACGGTGAATGCGCCCCATCTCCACCCCCCCTTTCAACGGTCTACCATTGTGCCTTTAAAATGTATGTTGATTATTTTTATGGCGCGGTCACTTGGTGGCCAATCGAGAATCAGAACAGGATCCATTTAAACACGCCCGGTAATATGTCAATATGCAATTTTTTATACATACATATATACATATATATATATATATATATATGTATATATATATATAATACATACACGCATTCAGCGCTTAAAATGACAAATTGGCACGCCTTCCCTTTAGCATGGGATCAGTATGGCATCAGTCGCTGTCAATGAACGTGAATTTATGCATTCATTCATGCCGCCAAAAACAAATGGGTTTCGGTCTTTGTGCATTGAATTGAGAGAACACTGCAAAATGGACTTAAATGGGAGAAATATATTCACATATCGAGTTTAGCGTGATTTGTGCTTTCTCATTTGACACCAAATCGCATTCCAAATGTCGAACTCGGGCTTAAAGCAAACACGATGCCATCAAAAATTAGCATTTAACAAAACACAGAAAGAATTATGTCTCTGCAGGAGTATAAGGAACGAAGACAGGAATATAAAAGAATCAGTCGCTTACATTGAAACAATTATGATTTTTAATATAAATTAGAGTTTAAAATATGAAAACATTAATATATTTCGGCAAAATGGCAAACATTGCTTTCACCTGAAAGACCAATTCGTATAGAAAAAGATGGATTGACTGAGGAGCAAGACTTTATGTATATCGACTTGCCTTTTGAAGCTGATCATGAATATATATATACCATATGGAGTCGGAGATGACATCCTTAGTAAGTTGTAAGCTCAACGAGAAAAGTTTATAAAAAGCAAGTGCAATTTGAAAAGTAATATTTGATAATCCGTGTGCTTTTGCTCGCTGACTTAAAGATCTTAAAGCTGCAACTTAGTTTGAAGCAGCGCCTTCTAGAGCAGACACAAACACCTTGACATATATAGCGGAACCACTTTTGTGACACGTGTATAAAATTTTGAGGTGAGGATTGACTTACAAGGATATCAGCAGGCAAACATACACAGAGAAAGAGAGAGAGACACACACAAGCAAACTCAAGACCCAGGATTGTCAAGTTATAGCTAAGCTGTAGGCAACAATCAAACCACTTTTTGTACCACTTTCACAGACGAAAGCTTTCCAACCTTTTTCCACAAAGTACTAAAACCCGTTGAGTTCTGAGTTGTTGTTTGCAATGTTTTGGTTTTGCTATTTTAGTATCTGGGCTATTAATATTTGTGGCTGTTGTGTTTTTGTTTGCTTTTGGCTGCTGGCAGCCTGACGCCTGACGCCTTTTCTTGCTGTTATTTGTTATTTGTTCGAAAGACGTGTCCATATCCTCATCCTTATCCTCAGCCACTCGTTCTCACGTCCTGGCTCTGTCTGTGGCACTTACTCGCTTAACATGGGTAACTTGATAAGCTAAGCAGTGTGTTTGTCTAGGCTTTGACTTGATTTTAACATTTGGTTTACTAAGCTGCTGTTAGCCAGCCCCCAACCAAATTTTGCGTCGTTTCGTTTAAGGATTGCCCTAATTTGAATCTAAATATTTGTATTTGCATTTTAGAGTGTGTGCTTGTTAATTTCTAATTTTCATTCGCATATCCCGCTCACAAACAACATATGAACATAACATATATTCCAGCGCACATGCAAAATCAATTAAAACGGCCAAACGATAACAAAACATTTTCATTGAAACCGCAAATCGTTTGCCGCAAAACCCAAACACCAATAACAGCTACTACAACACCAAAGAGTAAATCTATAAAAACCTCAAACCCAATGCTGATCATGTCCACATTAGAATTTAAAGCATGCCGCATAAAATATATTTCTATGTACTTACATTTACAAGCTCCATTTGTGTCGCAGACACTGGTCAGAGGGGAAGGGATTTTGGCAGAGCGGGGGAGTCCTCAAATAGTTTACAATTATTTGCCAGTGGGTAAATAAATAAGTGCACTTCAAATCAAGAATTAATTCTAAACACAAATTATGTTTAAAACATGGAGACACTTTCCGACAAAATTGCAACAACAAAAAAAATATATAAACATGTAAGAATGTTCTAGTCGAGGGAGCTCGGTTAGGAATTTCCCTTCAACCAGTACTTAAATATACTTTAATGTTCTCGTTTTAAAGATATTGAGATTATTGAGTAAGTGCTCGAAAATTAAATCATCAGCTTGCGAAACAAAAAACTTTTCTTAACCCTTGTAGAGTATATAATAATTTTGTCATAAGCTTTGTTCGGCATTGAAGAAATTGTCTGCGAGTTCATAAACTATATATTCCGGATTAATCGAGTATGTCGTATGTCCTTAATTTTTGTTTTGTATACATTAATGTATAAGTATAAGCAATTGACTGCTCAGTAAAATATTATATTATCATTATAATAATATGTTAAACGGTCAATTAAGTGGTTTTTACCATTCTTGATGAAATTCTTAGAGCAGTTTCAACTGTTGTAACTGAGAACAGTGGAACGGACGAATGCACAGGCAGACGCACTTGGCTAAAAAGACTCTCATTTTGATGCTGATCAAGAGTATGTATACCATATGGGATCGGACATGTTTTTTCTGCCTGTTACATAACTTTATTATAGCATTCATACCCATTTTCAATTGGTTCAGTGTACAAAAACATAACACAACATATTTAAGTGCGAACAGAATAACTTTTTTCTCTCAATGTATGCTAGTATATAAGCAGGTGCAGAAAAATACATGTATATACATAAATGCATATGATATGGGGACAGCATTTATTCACAAACACACACAAAATTCTCGACACGAACCACACAACACAAAACACAAGATATAATGTGCGACTTACTTGTATACCCTACAAAACATGCTTTTAAGTTCATATTTAGCGAATAAGACAAAATTATACAATTTGAAGTAGTTCCCTCGAATTTTATTACAAGCCAACGTTGCCTGCTCGACACCTCCTTGCAGGGTATTAGGAACAGAAAACAACAGCAACCAATTTGCATCCGATGCGCATTTTCTTTGCTGCCCCTGGCAAAAACAAAATAAATATTGAAAAAAAGATAAACATTTATAAAGTGAACGCAGCCGAAAAGCAAATACAACTTCTCATCTGAATAAAATACGAGTGAAACTGTTGAGCATGAAAAGTGCACTTGTTTGAATGAAAGGACAAAACTGCGTTGGGTGCCTGCAACCCTAAAGCCAACAAGCTGCATTTGTTTGGATTTGTGGCTTTAATTTTAAGTCAAATTCAATTTCTATTCCTAAATCTGAATCTGACGTGCAGGTTGAGTTAAATTATCTAGAAACTGAACAGATTTTCCAACAAATACTTTAAATATGAATAATAATAAAACCAAGTTGCAATGCTGCTCTATGGCAAATACAAAAAATAATAATAATTATTTAAAAATCAAACCAAACCATTTCCAATATTACACAACAGTCTTGCCAACATTATCTTGGCCCACAAGTCTGGCATATATTTCATGTTTAACATTTATACATAAAGCTGCATAAATAGCCAATATAGGTTAATACAATGAAAACGCAACTAAACCGATTATTTATAATTGAAATCAGGCTAAAAAAATCAGCACATTGGCCCACATAAGCATATCAGAAATCCACAAAAGCAATTTGTATTATGTCAACTGCAAATTATGTGTGAATTTAACAATTTATTTGAAAGTAATTGTTTTTAGTGTTTTTTTTTTTGTTTTTGTTCGTTCATTTCTTATGTTTTTCATAATTACGAAAAATAGTTTTCCCACTGAGTGAGCACAAATGCAATTCAATCGCGAACTCTGACCAAATTATAATATAATTCTTACTCAGTCCCTTTCTCTCTCTCTCTCTTTCTCTATAATTTTTTTGCACCTCTCTCTCTCTCTCTCTCTCTCTGACCCTTTATTGTACATAGCTCGTAAATAATTTAAACGGACTCACTTACCACTAAATCAATAAATTTATGGTTATTTGCGCTGGACTGAAATGCATTTTGGCTTTTGTTCAAGCAGCGCGAAATTGAAATCCATCCCACAAAAATTTGCTAATCGAAAGCGAATATTTGATTGCAATGTTCGATGCCTGATAAATAAATATATGTATGTATATAGCGAAACAATGAAGCGTAAAATCAATAAAAATTTATTTCGCTTCATTTTGGCTGCGCTCTAATTATATCCATGACAGTATTTGATTGCGTATTCAATTTGGTTTTCATTCAATTAAACAACCTGTGCGGAAATCAGAAACACTGCAGCTGAAGATGTGCAAATGAGTTTCTTTCAATCATTTCCACCTGTTGAGAGATAAAGTGAAATCAACTTTGGCAACTCCAACATTTATCTTGTGATTAACTCCCAAAATTAAATCAGATGAGCTGAAAGTTTCTTGCGTGTATACCCAAATTTTCTAGCAAGTTCTCCAATCTAAAAATCATTCAGAAAACCTATAAAAATTAGAATTTTTTAAGACACGAATAAAATTTAAAATTGTATTTAATAGTTAATTAGTTTCTCCATTTAGAAATCTGGTACATAAAAACGTTTCTCATGTATCTGCCCCCCTACTTTAAGGTTGCAAATATTGTGCGGCAGGAAAACTTTTGCCGTGAAACTGTTGCCCAAATATGGACACAGCGAAAAAGGATAAAAAGTAGGAAAGGAGCAAAGATTTCAGGAAGAAGAGAGACGTTGTCGATGCCGCATAAATATTTTAGATTTTGTTTGACAGGACTGTTTTGCTGCTACTTTGCGGGAGTCATTCAAAATGAAAGGGAAAAGCTGGGACACAAAAATGGCGGTGGCACAAGCAGAAGCAGCAGCAGCAGCAGCAGCAACGGCAACGGCAACAACAACAGCAGCTGCATATTTTGCCAGCCTAAATGGCAAGCTGTTCATCCGGCTGACGCTACATGTTACGGCCAGCAAACCGTATCCACGTCTACTGCACCTCTCCCTCCCACACACTTCCCCACAACTAGTTGGCCAAGTTGGCATGCGGCAACTGCAATGTTGTCGCTGCTGTTGCATAGTAAGGGTGTTCCTGGGATAACTGCAAAACTATGCAAGCTGTTGCGGATAGCTTGGTTTTATGGCTGAGGAGTGAAAGGATATTAATTTGTTGTATGCGCCAAAAAGAGCTTAATAAATATTTTAATTAAGAGCCAGGTCATGTTGGTTGGCCCGTGGCAAAGGATTAAAGGTGCTTGTGACAATATTTGATAAACTGTGTCAAAGCATATCGAAAGATAAGACGACGACCTGAACTCAGACAGGCAGACAGACTGCTCCTGTGAAATCTTAGAATTATTTTGAGTTACTTGCAGCTGAACTTGCACTGCAACAGACAACGAGAGAGGTATAAAGAGAGAGAGAGAGAGAGAGAGAGAGAGAGGGGGAGATGGAGGGTAGATAGGGCAAATGTGTCAACTTTGGCTGCGACAAAAGCGTCTGCCAAAAACTCATACTTAAAGAACATATCGTACATCCACACACAAATACACTGTAGAAAACGAAAGTTGACATATTTAATATTAATTTTTGTAAGTTTTGAGTTTTATTTTTAAAAATTGGTCAAGCAAAATTTCTTCTTGCTTTTTGTTTTTATTTTTAATATTTGCGAATACCAGTTAATGTCTTCCTCTCTCTCTTCCTAACTCACTGACTCTGCTTCTCTCTTGATATCTATCTATCTGTGTCTGTCTCTCTAACTCTTTCTCAAGTATACTCATTCTCTCTTTCTCATACATCTTTCCTTTTCTCTCTTACGCGCATATCAACCTCAATTTATTTCAGTGCACGCACAAACTTCTATGCATACGAAAATGTGATCTGATGCGGTTGCTGCTGCTGCTGCTCTGCAATTTTTGCCACACGCGCTTCGCTAGCCTTGAGGCGACATTTAGCTTTTGCCACGCCCCCTTGTCGCCCATGGCCCGAACCGAGACACGCAGTTAAAGCCCAGAGCAGGAGCAGGACCCCCAACACAGTGTTAGAGCCAGGGCCAGCAGGCAGCTTAGCTCTGACACATTTTACACATAATTTTCAACACCTAAATCCGCAATTTAGTGCAACCATCTGATTTTGCACACGTTAACGCAAACATAAAGCGTTGGATTTGTGGCATGTAGCAAGCGGCACACTGCACCGGGTGTTGGGGGAATCGCTGCAGTGTGGCAGCTACAACTACACTACTATTACTGCTGGCCATTCGACCTCACCCATTTTTCTTTTTTCCCTCTTCCTTATTTTTTATTTGCATATTAAAGTAACCTCGAAGAGAAAAGTGCAGCAATAAAGGAGCCAAAGGGAATGAGCTGAACTGCTTGCTGCATACGAAATCAAAAGCCAAAAAAAATGCAATTGAGGGTTGTTAACGGTAGCCCACCAAAATGATAACATTTCGAAAATGAACTCCAGCTGATGATTTAAATATAATACCATAATGCATTTATTATGATGTATATATGAAACATATGTATAAAAATAATCATTTAAAAATGATATTCAAATAATAAATGGAAAACTTTACAACAATTAACTTCATTCTACAACGCCACAAGCATAAGCGTAGCTGAAGAAGTAAGAGTGGAAATGGCTCGACAATAATAGTAAATAGGAAGAAGATACATATATACTTGTAGGATCGGAGATACTTCCTGCGACCCTTTTGCAATACACTTGTTAACCATTTTCAATGGTTTCAAGGAATATAGAATACTATTTATTTATTTATCTACTCAAAGAAATGTAAAAATATAATATGCAAAATATGTACATATAAACATTTATTTTTGATTATTAATTTTTATGTTATTTTAATATATTTTGATAATTTAACTTAAATTAGATAATTATAGTTTGCACATCCCATTTATCATTTCTGGCATGGTATTTTTTCGTGTTTTGTAAAACAATTCATTAAAGTTTGGCCAACTCTTTTTTCTAGCCCCTTCTTTTGGCTCAAAAAAAAATATATTTTTTCAGCTGGCCACACACCCACACTCACACACACACAAACACACATACATGGATGCCCGGATGTTGAACATGTGTTCATGTAATTTACATATAGATCCATTCGCAGTTGTTGTTTCTGTTGGTGTTGTTCCCTTTTTACCCCTGTAATTGTTGACCGTCCATCATATGACGTCGCTTGTTTGTTTTTAAACAAAAGTTTACATTGCAGGCAAAAGCAGCAGAGAGAGGAGGTAGCAGAGAGAGAGGGAGGTGAGGGAGAGTTGAAGGTGGTGAATAAGCCAGAGACGTTACCAACTTGAAGCGGAAATTAATATAAAAAAAATGTTGGCAGTCAGACCAAAAGCAGTTGTGAGAAAAACGTACATAAAAATTAATATGCAACATTTTGCTGTGAGTGTTGCCGCCAGACACGTGTCCATGTGCGGCATGTGTTGCATGCACATATGCAAATGAGTTGGCCAACAACAAAAACAGAGCAAAAGAAGAAGAACACTCTACACACTTTCAGGATGGTATATTATTATAATGCTGTGCGCCGCCTGGCTCAGTGTATCTTCAGTGCGTAATCAATTACATTTATAGTGTGGCAGCTGCCATCAGCTGGCTGCGCAACATTTGTATAAATTAAGTTTGCCGCAAATCTTGTGCCCTTTTTTTGTTGTGTTTGTTTGCATCAAATCGAGTGTTTGTGTCCAGGCATACATTTATCATCTGTGGGAGAAGAGGACACGATGAAGAAGAAGAAGAAGAAGCAGAAGTGTAACGAGCCACCCATAGGAGCAGCACTTGGAGCGCCTGCCACAATATTTTGCCAATCAAAGTGGCAACAACAAGAAAATACAGCAAACTTGGGCAGACTGCAGCTTAAATACTCTTACAGACCAGAGTCCAGCTGCTCGTATTTCAAAGTGTGGATCAGATATTTATTTAAGCAAAAACAGTTGTTGAGATATTTAAACGTGTACTGTGTGCAGCATCAATATGGATATATTCCAAGTTTCATTAAGATACATTCACTGTGATATAAGATAAAGCAAATCCCAAGGGAATGACCTGGCTATATAGGATCCTCTGCTAAAGCTCATCAAGTATATATACTGAACAGGGTCGCAGACGTCACAGAAGAGGCTAAGAACTCTTCTACACTCTTTGGCACACTCCTCGAGAAGGCAAGAGTATTCAAATGAGAGCACAGACCATGCACAGTCACGGCCAACAACTACAAGCTGTAAACAAATAAAGGAAACCTGACCCAAGACCTAACTCCGATACGATGACGAAACTACCACATTCCCCCCCGCTCCCTGGCCATCCCCTCGCCACACACAAAAGCAAAAAGCAAGCCAGGCAAGGCACAATGTCCCAAGGGAATCGCAACAGTTGTGTAAAAGTTTTCAATAAGCTTTTCTTCAAATCGACAGCGCAACGGAAATGCATAAACATTCCCCCCTCCCCTCAGCCATGTTGAACATAATTTGATATGGCATCCTTTTAAGGTCCTTTGAGGCAATGTGAAATTCATTCGCGACTTCCTATAACAAATTGTGCTGTTCTGTGTTTTTCCAAATTTATTCATATTGAAAAGTGAACAATGCATCAACTATAAATATTAAATTTAATTATAATTAATATTAATTATTAATTATTTGTGGTTTTTGTTTTCTTTGAATATTTCTGAATATTTTTATTTATTTTATTTTATTTTATTTTATTTTTTCTCTTTAACTATGACTATTAAAGTTGTCTGCGCATTAAAGCCTGAGAATATTATCAGGTTTCATAAGACATCAGGCAACAGATCAAAATTGTGTGATTCAGTTAGTGGTCACCTGCCCCGCACCCCTCCTACCCCCTCTACTTCTCTTCATGTATGTGGCATATATGCTTTCATTTGTAATCATCAGCTTTTGGATCTGTGGCGAGCATCTGATTTGTTGGCTAATTTATGCGCTTCGTTTGATAATAAATTTTATATTTACGTTGTGAAAATACCAAATATAACAAAAACTAAACATCTATATAGACACACATGCACGTACATATATATTCATTTATATAGCTCAAATGTATGTTTGTGTAAGTTTTGGTTTTTTTCGTTGCCAGTCTCGACGTTGTTTGCCATTGACAATATGTCATTTGTTCCACATTCGGCGCTGTCCTTTGTTCATTTCTTTTTTTGTTCGCCGCAGTTGTATTTTAGATCAACGTATAAATATATTATGCTGTATTTGTTGTTGTTGTTGTTGTTGTTTGAGTTCCAAACCATTTGTTATCGAATTTGTTTTGATACTTATTTTGTATGCCATGCAGGGAACATTTTAGCCAAGGGCAGTCGAGTGGGCGTAACGCTAAACGAGCAACAACATATCTGCATCCCCAACCCCCTAAGAGGGGCACAAACACTGACACACACACAAATACATACATCACTGTGGCAGGAGATAAACTCGTATGCATGTTAATTTGCTGTGATTCAATAGGTTTGCATTGAGTTATGGCAGCATTAGGCATCGGATCTAGATTCTTGGGCATATATGTAAACAACCACTTATATATAAATATATATACATGTATACATGCATGTGCAAATACATGTGTTTAGTCTAACAAATGCTTTGGGCGTTTATCACTATGGGGATTTGCGGAGCAATATTCATTAGAATCAAGCAAAAACCCATTTGAATTAGGTTTAAAGTTACATTTTGCGCCTCGGCGTTCTTAAATTTCCTTTATTGCAACAGACATTTCCACAAGTATCCACAAATAGATGTAGCTTTTGTATAGCTTTTGGATACCGCTAGTGGCTTACAACTTTATCGATGCACTCAGCGAAAATAACCATTAGCTAAACCCCTTACATCTGCATATAGAACAACCAGCAGCCACAACGAGTACTCTCTCCAAAGACTAAGCTCAACTTATCGCACTTCTATTTGGTGTTTGGCGGCCAACATCAACGCTGAAAATGCAAAAAAAATAAAATAATAATAACAAAAAAAAAGGAAAGAGCGCAAAAAGAAGACAACGAAGAGGAAGAGTGCAAAAGGAATTGAGATAAATCGCGTTGGTGGGATTTTCGCAGCAGCTGCCGCTGCTCATGCTGCTGCTGCAGGATTGTTGACAGCATTTCCGTTTCCGGTTACGCGATATTTGCCGACTTGCCTAGCGACACCTGGCGACGTCTGCTTGCTGCGACACGTGATAAAGTTATGACAACTGTGTGTGGGTGCCAGCAGGATTGGAGTGGAGGGGGATGGGGTTGAAGTGAGTGTCTTGCATTGCAAACAAATTGCATTTGTTTCTTGTGTGTTCTTCTTGATGTTGCTGTTGTCGATGCTTAACCCTCCCCCACCATGCTCCCCACCCCCACCTTGCATTTATACAGTCGCGTTCAATATAATATTGACGATTCTCAAAAGTTTTGCTAAATTTATTGTGATATAATCGAGACGTCTTCAAAATAACTGTAAAATTAACATATTTAAGAACTTCAATTTTTGTTGTTCATAAATTTGATAGCTACGCCAACTTTTAATGTTTACTTATCTTTAGTGGATTGCTTCTTTAAATTGTTGAATAATATTTCAAGTATTTTTTGTTGTACATTTTCCAAAATTTATGTGTGAACTACTACCATTTTGGCCGCTGCTGTAGTTGTTGTTGTTGTTGTTACTACTTCAGCAGAGTTTTTGTATTTATTTTCGTGCAAATTCAGTCACGTTCTCAGCCTGCAATCAGCGGTGTTTTTCGTGCATTTCTCCCAGTGAGGCATCCTCATTTGTGCCCCGTACCCCTCCCTAACCCAATGATGCCCCTCATTTGTCGACTTTTTTTTGGCTTACGAAAGCCGCATAATTTTAGTTAAAATATTTATTTTTATTTCGACATTTTATGCACGAACACGTTTCTGGTCTAATTTGCAATTGCATTCGCAGCAACTAGTATTTTTCGCACAGTGTAGTTTGGTATGTAGCAAGCTAAAAATTTAATTGACAACTAAATGAATTTAAATTTATGTGCGAGCATGCAAAAATATATTTTCTGTCAGAATTTTCGACTACAAGAGCGCCACATTCTATTGAAGCTTCCGCATGTGGCATAAATGCAGTTGCCCCGGCAACAGGTGCAGCAACTCAGTCCCGAATTGGTTCTTTCAACTGATGCGCATATTTATGTAAACCTCAATACATAATTATAATGTCTGTATAAATATTTGTCACAATAATTCATAGAGATAGAATTAAATATCACTTTAATAATTTTATCGATTCAGAATATATATATTCCGATTTACATCAAGTTTGTATATTTATAAGATCAGATTAAACATCACTTTAATATGTAATTTGTAATAGTTCGAGTTAATCAAATTTTACATTTTGGGTTCATTAAAACAGCTGTTTGGCCAGAAGCAAAATGCAAATGACGAAGAAATTTATAAACTTTTGGCCAATCTTAAGTTTGTGGAAAACATTTTAGTAAAATACTTGGGAAACTAATCATGTGATATGCCCCCAGTGTGGCCTGGAACTACTTCTGGCAAATGTTGGCAAGAACACAGGTGCTAATTTTCTCATGCGGTTGGTTAATGAAATCATTTGTAAAGTTTTCACGCTTAGCTCTTGACTTATTTTTTGGACAAGGGGACGAGGCGAGGCGACAAAATTTGGCAGCAAGTGGCTTTCGATGTGCTCTACCATAAAGTTTTTGGCCATGTCTCGCCCTCTCTTTCTGTCTCTCTCTGTTTTTCTCTCCGTCTTTCTCTCTCTGTCTTTCCCTGACTATCTGTCTCGCTGTCTCTGTTTGACTATCTGTCTTGCTGTCTGCTGTCGTCAAGGACGTGAATGGGTTGAAAATGCCGCTGGGCACATGCAAAATCTACACACAAACAAAATCAGTGACAACATTACCAACAACAACAACAATATCAGCAACAACAGCAACAACAGCAACAGTAGCAACATCAACAGCGGCCGCAGCAGCAGCAGCAACCGTAAACTTTTGTAAAACTGCATGAAAACTTTTCAAGATTCACAACTGCAACACTTGAAGCATGTTGAAAGTGCTAAACACACTTACACATACACACACACATGTGCGTGGAGACATCCTGCATATCCTGCCAGTTTACCAAATGAGTTTTGTGCTAGTTTGTTTTAATGCGCCTGCAGCCAGCCCCCAAAATTTATGTGCAGACAAACGCAGGACGAATCTGTCCGGATCTGTTCGGTGTAATGAACAGATAACTGCTGGCTAATTGTTGTGTGGCTAAGTGTGTGTGTATGTGTATGTGTGTGTGCCTAAGTATGTGTGTCTGTCTTCCTGTCTGTGTTTGTGGCATTCATTGTGGTTGCTCCCAAGTATTTATTTTTATTTGATATGTGCATAAATTTGCATTTTGTTTTGCTTAGCAAATTTGGAACAACTTACACACACACACACACACACACATACACAAGCACACATATACAAACACACACATCAAAAACTCAAACTCTCAACACATTTTGAATAAATAAATAAACTTAAAATACGTTTAGAAATAGATTTAAAAGGTCTTCTGTTTGTTTGTCTTGTATAAAAGTATTTGGGCTAACATTAAATTTGTTACTGTAATAAGTAGTTAACTCTTGATACTTGGAAAATATATATATTCTCAAAGTTGTTACTTGATTTCCAAAGGGAAATACCAAGAAAACCACACTCGCGTTTCCAATTTTGATTGATTTTTGGTTTTTTGTAGCATCTGAGAAGAGTTGACCAAGTTTTGATAAATGTTGCTGGTTTGCTGCTGCTGCTGCACATTCAAGTTCAGCTGAAGATAGCGAATCCAAAGTCGAGGTCAATAAACCGGAAGACAAAAGGGATTGTTTCTGTTGTTCAATTTTAAACAAGTAGCACTTGTTTTATTTCGCCTCATTCAATATTGTCCTATGTTTTGTATTATGGCGAAATGTATGCACGATTATTTGTATATGCTCCACATTTGGATTATTGAGTTGAACTCGTTTTTTTCCATTATATTCTTGCTATTGTTGTGATATGCGAAATTCGAGCTGATCGTGGGACTATATAAGACACTGTCGGCCCTGGAGTAGCTATACAAGAAGACTAAGCACTACCTTCAACATGAGATCCCAGACAATTCTTCTGCTGCTCGCTGTTTGCTTCTGCGTCCTGACCGTTGACAGCAGCAGGACACCAAGAAAATGCCCCGATACCTGTTCTGCTCTTTTTGAACCTGTTTGCGCAACCTGGACGCGTGGCAGACAAACGAGCAGTTGCACGTTTAGCAATAACTGCAAGCTGACCGTTCAGAGATGTAGGACAGGTCGAGGTAAGCTGAAATTTATATATTTTATAGATAAATTACATCATTTTAATGCTGTCCAAATCTATCACACAGTTTGGGTCGTCACTAGAAGAGAAGCATGCCCATCGGTTTCAGGTGATTGCAGGAATATATTGAGGTCCTGATAGTTCAACAGGTCAATCATATTTCCAAGTACAAAATGAAGGAGTCATGAATAAATAAAAAGCACTGGTTTTCGAAAATCGCAGAAGTTTTGACAAAATTGTGGGATGGAAATCGAGTCAGAATCTCGTTTCCAACTTCGAAAATATTATTAATCTAGTGGTCAAAACTTGAATAAAGAGCATCTGAGAGGTCTGCTGCTGCCAATTCAAGTTGAGCAGAAGGCAGAGAATCAGAAGTCGAGATCAATAACTCGTATGCCAAAAAGTATAACGCCTTATTCCCGCAATGTGTCTGGATTTTTTTTGTAATTTTATTGTACTGACTGGAAATTATTAATATAGATCTTTATTTTGCTCACTATTAAACAGACTGCTTTATATTGTCTTGTGAATTGTATTATGGCGAAATGTATACACGATTGTTTGCATATGCTCCACATTTGTATCATTAAGTGGAACTCGTATTTTTACATTATATTCTTGTTATTGTTGTGATGTACTAAATTCGAGTTGATCGTGGAACTATATAAGACACTGTAAGTCATGACAGAGTAGTTCATTCAAGCACTACCTTCAATATGAGATGCCAGACAATTCTTTTGCTGTTAGCCGTTGGATTCTGCGTCCTGAACGGCGTCAGCAGCAGGGGTTCTACAAGAAAATGCCCCGAATACTGTCCTGCTGTGAATGCCCCTGTTTGCGCAACCTGGACTCGCGGCAGCGTAACCAGCACTTGCACGTATGCCAATAGGTGCAGCCTGGAAGTTCAGAAATGCTGGACACGTCAAAGTAAGTTAAATATTAATATTTAATGAATAATTTAAATCATTTTATTGATGCCCAAAACTATCACTCAGATTGGATTATCACTAGACAAGGAGCATGCCAAACGAATTCTGATGATTGCAGGGCACTATTGACTCCTCGGCTTTTCAGCTAATACAACCAAACTTCAAATGATAAAAAACAAGAATTTAATAAATCAATCAGCTCCAATCCTATCCGGCTCGGACACATAACAAGGCTTGATTGGGCACATCTGTGGGACATATATATTTCATGTATTTCAGATCGGGACCATCTCATGAAACAGATCGCCAAGGAATAGATAGTTCGTATTTGACGGTACGCCTCCAGTCTGACAAATTCGCAACAGATTCGCGTACTTGCCGTGTATGTCGCCACAGATCTTCAGGGGCGCTTTCAACTCCAGCAGCATCAGATGCTGGAGAAAGATGTGGGACGCCATGTGGCACAATTGGGAAATCTCAGCCTCCATCAGATTCACATTATATTCTCCGGCCGCGAGCAACCGGGCTTATAATGTTAGTAAAATCGTCACGTGCCATTTTATTTGGAACAAATAGCACTGGATTATGAAAAAAAAAAAATCAAACAAGTTTTGACTAAATTTTGACTTACTCCTAAGAGCAATTTTTGTAGTTAATTTGTCGAGCATGAAAATCGGAACATTGGTGTTTGAAAATCAGATCACATCTGTAAGTAAAAGTTATGACAATGGAGAGGTTCAGCTCGACTCTATAAGCCTACTTTGAGGGTAATTTTTTTTAACATGAACATCGATTCAGAATCACTTTTCCAACTTTGAATATATTATTGATTTAGAGGTAAAACCTTGATTAAAGAGCAACTGAGAAGTCTGCTGCTGCCAATTCAAGTTGAGCCGAGGTCAGTGTATTTAAAATCGAGGTCTATAACTCGTAGGCCAAAAAGTATAGCGCCTTATTCCAGTAATATATCTGAATTTTGCATATTTTTATTTGTTTTATTGTACTGACTAAAACATTTAATAAAGATCTTTTATTTTGCTCAATTTATATTGTATTCTTGCTATTGTTGGGTCGATCGTGGAACTATATAAGACAGTGTAAGGCATGACAGAGTAGTTCATTCAAGCACTACCTTCAATATGAGATGTCAGACAATTGTTTTGCTGCTCGCTGTTGGCTTCAGCGTCCTGGCCGGTGTCTGCAGCAGGGGTTCAAGAGGAAAATGTCCCGAAATCTGTCCTGCTGTGTTTGATCCTGTTTGCGCAACGTGGACTCGCAGGAACATAACCAGCAATTGCACGTTTGTCAATAGGTGCAGTCTGAGAGTTCACGTATGCAGGACAGGTCAAAGTAAGTTGAAATTTATATATTTTATGAATAATTTACATCATTTTATTGATGCTCAAATCTATCACTCAGATTGGATTTTCACCAGACAAGGAGCCTGCCAAACGAATTCAGATGATTGCAGGAATCCTCAGCCTGTTAATTGATTAATACTTCTAATTTAATTCTCCAACCATGAATAAAAAACATAGTTTTCTGAAAAAGTCTTGACTTACTCCGAAGAGGGATTTTGTGGGTATTTTTTTTAACATGAAAATGGAAACATTGGTCTGATCACATCTGATAAAGTTGTGTCTGTGGAAAGTCTCAACTCGACTTTATAAGCCCGTTTTGAAGATGAATGGTTTGTAAAAATCGAATACGGGTTGATAAGGTTATGGCTGATTTTACTCGTCCCCAATAACATTTTGAAGGGTATCCTTTTAACATAAGAATCGAGTCGCGATTGTGACATGTGTTTGAATGTAGATTATCTACAGGTTGTCTGCTGAGGAAAATACATAAATTTCTATATATATACATACATATATATACATGTAAATTGTAACTCTGCAGCATGTTGCACAATGTAAAAGTTTAAACATTTTTTTAAGGCACTTTTTTAATTTTTTTTAATTCAAATTTGATGTAAATAAAAATTGAGGCCGTGCAATGTGATTTCAGTGTTTGTTTGAAAAGCTGTTGCTGAATTCAATGAATTCTTTGTTGTCTTACTGCAACAGCTGAGTCGAGGTCAATAACACGGAAGCTAAAAAAGATAATGCTTAATTCTCGTAATGTGTCTGAATGGAATACAATTTTATTGTTTTAACTAGAACATGGCATAAAGGATTTTTGAGTATTACATTTTAAACAATTGTATGCAAGTCGCAAGTGTTTTAATCGATTCATTTAATATTGTTTTATGAAATTTATTTATTGACTTGAATAAATATTTACTATTGTTGAGTAACAAAAGGTTCGCGGTGATCACGGGACTATATAAGACACTGTCGGCCCTGTAGTAGCTATACAACAAGTCTAAGTACAACCTTCAACATGAGATCCCAGACAATTCTTCTGCTGCTCGCTGTTTGCTTCTGCGTCCTGACCGTTGTCAGGAGTAATCCGCCAAAAAAGTGTCCTGCCTGTCTTAAGTTGAACAAGCCCGTTTGTGGCAATTGGAAGCGCGGCAAACTAAGCAGCACTTGCACTTTTGCCAACGAGTGCACGTTGCGAGCGACAAATTGCAGGAAAAATCAAAGTAAGCTAAAATATATATATATTTATAATGATTTACAAACTTGATCAACGCTCAAATCGTTCAGAATGGATTATCACAAGAACAGGAGTGTGCAAAACGGTTTCAAGGAACTGCCATGCACTAACCGCCTAACTCAAGGATCGATGAAACTGCGAATAACAAAATGATTGACAAATATTTCTTCAACATATTCACTCGGCGCCTTTAGCACATGATTTTCTCCTCATAAAATTGAAAATAAGATTTTTCAAATTTTATTTTGTTCTACAATTGATAATAAATAATAAAAAATTTAATTTCGAACATTAACATAACGTTTTTTATTAATTTTTTTGTTTTTAAAGTGAGGTTATGGTTTGATTAAAGGCAGTCACTTTGTAGCCTTCGGAAATGTATGTAGATTCCATTACATGAAATTTCTTGAATGGATTAACATATTTATTTATTATTTTATGGGCATAAATAGATTAATTTTATTCATTCAAAACTTTGAATGGGAAAGTAAAAATTACTCTCACCTCAGAAGATAGCTATGATCCTGGCTAACAAGGATAAAGGATTGTGCAACAGGCACATATCAATCATAGAGTGTATGTCCTTTAAAGCGTATTCGGTCAACAACTTCTGCATTCAAAAGGGTTTAAGGTTAACATGAAAATCGAGTCAGAATCGCATTTTCAATGTTGAAAACAGTTTTGATTTAGGGAACACAATCTAATTGAGAAACCCTGGTGTTTGACTCGTCCCTCAGAGAGCTTTTTGCGGAGCGGTATTCTTTTATAATGAATATCGAGCAAGAATCGTGCTATTAACGACAAAGTTGTGGTTTTCGAAAATCGAATAAGTATTGAAGAGTTATGGATAAGAAGCCACAATTCTAAACATGAAAATCAAGTCGAAAAGCATCGATTGCATAGGTCAGATCAGTTCTGACACAGTTGTGGCTGTGGAAACAAAGAAGCAGCTGTTGCCACATCGCTATGCGCCACAGGTGTTTGTTTACTGCTGCTGCTGCAAATTCAAGTTGGGCAGAAGACAGCGAGGTCAATAACCCGGAAAAGTGTCTGAATTTATAAAGATTTTATTGTATTGACTAAAATGTTTAATTATGCCTCATTTGTTGTTAATTTCTTGACAGCTGGCCAATTATTGCACTTGCTTTATTGTGATCCTGGGACTATATAAAGAACTGTCAGCGTGACTACTTCGAACAGTGCCTTCAACATGAGATCCCAGACAATTCTTCTGCTGCTCGCTGTTTGCTTCTGCGTCCTGACCGTTGTCAGGAGTAATCCTCCAAAAAAGTGTCCTGCCTGTACTAGGGAGTACAAGCCCGTTTGCGGCAATTGGAAGCGCGGCAAACTGAGCAGCACTTGCACTTTTGCCAACGAGTGCACGTTGCGAGCGACAAATTGCAGGAAAAATCAAAGTAAGCCAAAATATATATATATTTATAATAATTTACAAACTTGATCAACGCTCAAATCGTTCAGAATGGATTATCACAAGAACAGGAGTGTGCAAAACGGTTTCAAGGAACTGCCGTACACTAACCGCCTAACTCAAGGATCGATGAAACTGCGAATAACAAAATGATTGACAAATATTTCTTCAATATCTGCGCCTCCAAATAATTTTCTCCTTATAAAATTGAAAATACGATTTTTCAAATTTTATTTTGTTCTACAATTGTTAATAAATAATAAAAAAATTAATTTTGACCATTAACATAACGTTTTTTATCAATTTTTTTGTTTTTAAAGTGAGATTATGGTTTGATTAAAGGCAGTCACTTTGAAACCTTCGGAAATTTATGTAGATTCCATTACATGAAATTTCTTGAATGGATTAACATATTTATTTATTATTTTATGGGTATAAATAGATTCATTTTATTCATTCAAAACTTTGAATGAGATAGTAAAAATTACTCTTACCTGAGGAGATAGCTATGATCCAGGCTAACAAGGATAAAGGATAGAGCAACAGGCAAATATCAATCATAGAGTGTAAGTCCTTTAAACCGTATCCTTTCAACAACTTCTGCATTCAAAAGGGTTTAAGGTTAACATGAAAATTGAGTCAGAATCGCATTGTCAATGTTGAATATAGTATTGATTTAGGGAACACAATCTGATTGAGAGGCCCTGGTGTTTGACTCGTCCCTATGAGAGTTTTTTTAGGGGCGGTATTCTTTTATAATGAATATCGAGCAAGAATCGTGCTATTAACGACAAAGTTGTGGTTTTCGAAAATCGAATAAGTATTGAAGAGTTATGGATAAGAAGCCACAATTCTAAACATGAAAATCAAGTCGAAAAGCATCGATTGCATAGGTCAGATCAGTTCTGACACAGTTGTGGCTGTGGAAACAAAGAAGCAGCTGTTGCCACATCGCGTTGCGCCACAGGTGTTTGTTTACTGCTGCTGCTGCAAATTCAAATTGGGCCGAAGACAGCGAGGTCAATAACCCGGAAAAGTGTCTGAATTTATAAAGATTTTATTGTATTGACTAAAATGTTTAATTATGCCTCATTTGTTGTTAATTTCTTGACAGCTGGCCAATTATTGCACTTGCTTTATTGTGATCCTGGGACTATATAAAGAACTGTCAGCGTGACTACTTCGAACAGTGCCTTCAACATGAGATCCCAGACAATTCTTCTGCTGCTCGCTGTTTGCTTCTGCGTCCTGACCGTTGTCAGGAGTAATCCTCCAAAAACGTGTCCTGCCTGTACTAGGGAGTACAAGCCCGTTTGCGGCAATTGGAAGCGCGGCAAACTGAGCAGCACTTGCACCTTTGCCAACGAGTGCACGTTGCGAGCGACAAATTGCAGGAAAAATCAAAGTAAGCCAAAATATATATATATTTATAATAATTTACAAACTTGATCAACGCTCCAATCGTTCAGAATGGATTATCACAAGAACAGGAGTGTGCAAAACGGTTTCAAGGAACTGCCATGCACTAACCGCCTAACTCAAGGATCGATGAAACTGCGAATAACAAAATGATTGACAAATATTTCTTCAATATCTGCGCCTCCAAATAATTTTCTCCTTATAAAATTAAAAATAAGATTTTTCAAATTTTATTTTGTTCTACATTTGTTAATAAATAATAAAAAAAATTAATTTCGAACATTAACATAACGTTTTTTATTAATTTTTTTGTTTTTAAAGTGAGGTTCGGCATCAGCAATTGATAGGGTTAACATGAAAATCGTGTCAGAATCGCATTTTCAATGTTGAAAACAGTATTGATTTAGGGAACACAATCTGATTGAGAAACCCAGGTTTTTGACTCGTCCCTATGAGAGTTTTTTGAGGGGCGATATTCTTGTATAACGAATATCGAGCAAGAAGCGTGCTATTAACGACAAAGTTGTGGTTTTCGAAAATCGAATAAGTATTGAAGAGTTATGGATAAGAAGCTACAATTCTAAAGCATCAATTGCATAGGTCAGATCAGTTCTGACATAGTTGTGGCTGTGGAAACAAAGAATCAGCTGTTGCCACATTACGTTGCGCCACAGGTGTTTGTTTACTGCTGCTGCTGCAAATTCAAGTTGGGCAGAAGACAGCGAGGTCAATAACCCGGAAAAGTATCTGAATTTATAAAGATTTTATTGTATTGACTAAAATGTTTAAATATGCCTTATTTGTTGTTAATTTCTTGACAGCTGGCCAATTATTGCACTTGCTTTATTGTGATCCTGGGACTATATAAAGAACCGTCAGCGTGTCTACTTCTAGCACTGCCTTCAACATGAGATTAAAGACAATTCATCTGCTGCTCGCTGTTTGCTTCTGCGTCCTGACCGGTGTCAGCAGCAGGACAGCGGAAAAGTGCCGCAAAGTTTGTGCCGGCTTGGGTCCAGGGCCTGTTTGCGGAAGATGGAGGCGTGGCGGCACCACAAGCACTTGCACATTTACCAACATGTGCCAGCTGAGAATGCAGAGATGCAGGACAAATCAAGGTAATCAACAATAAATTGAATGCATAATTTACGTAATTTACTTATTTATTAATTAACCAATTTACGCAGATTGGGTGCTGCTCGGACAATCTACGTGCTCGAGAATTACGATTGATTGCAGGTCTCTACTGACGCCTAGTTAATTCAGTGGATGAATCCAATTCCAAAATGATTGGATTAATTAATGATTAGACAAATATGTGCTTAAATGTGTGTTCATTCAACCAATAAATAAACATAATAATTGAATATGAAAACTGAGTCGGAATCGAGCTTGCAACTTTGAATGTAATACTAATATGGAAGTCAAATCATCATCAGTAAAGATCTGATAAGGTAAATCGACTCAGTTCTGACTCAGTTCTGGCACAGCTGTGGCTGTGGCAACAGACTCGTTCCCAATCAGACAAGCAGCTGTTGCCACATCGCATCGCAACACAGGTGTTGAGAGTGTTTACTTGTTTAGCTGTTGCTGCTGTGGATTTTACACCTTTTTTTATTGGTTTTCAGCTGCTGCCGCAAATTCAAGTTGAGTCGAAGTCTGCATCCAAAATCGAATTGAATAACTAGGAAGTCAAACACACAACGTGTCTGAATTTAATAATATCGTGGGACTATATAAGATACTGGCAAACCTTAAGTAGCTACACAAAAAACATTAACACTGCCTTCAACATGGGATCCCCGACGGTTCTTCTGCTGCTCATTGTTGCATTCTGCGTTCTGTCTGGTGTCGGGAGTTTGTGCCGGCCTGGGTCCTGGGGCTGTTTGCGGAAGATGGAGGCGTGGCGTGGTAACCAGCACTTGCACTTTCGGCAATATGTGCCAGCTGAGAACGCAGAGATGCAGGACAAATCAGGGTAAAGAAAGCAAATGTTTTATAAAACATTTACTAATTTATTAATCAACTAATTTACTCAGACTGGGTGCTGCTCAGAAATGGCGGATGCGGCACGAATTCAAATGATTGCAGGAATCTATTGAGATCCGGCTAAGTCAGCGAAATTTTCAAATGATTAGCTTAATATTTCTGAGCTTAATATATCGAAAGGTAAAGTTTGCCAAATTTAATTATATCTATTTTTTGATAGCCCCTGATTTAAGTAGCTTGTAACTCAACTTCGGGTTGGCTAAGCAAACGCCACAAAAGCAGATAATTGAGCTCAGTTGAAGTCTAATAATTGTGGCAAGTCCAACAAAAAAGTTTTGCTCAGCACGCTTAATTGACCAATTAATGGGGCAACCCGCACAATTGCAACGTGTTTGAGAGGAAGTGTCATGAACTGAACATGAAATGGAATTATTCATGTGGAAGGGAGATCAGCAGAACAGAACTGATTAATCACATATGGTGGGTCCAACAATTATGGCATGTGTCGAGGTCCTTGGCCAGAGCCTGCCAAAGTAAACGTGACCCAAGATGTCAAGCAGACAAGACTATAACACACACACACACACACACTCGCACACACACACATTATGCAAATGTCATATATGCTTTATACTTCAATTAATTTGTAATCCTTAGCATTGAAGTTTGGGGGCGCAATTAGCGACAGCTGTTCAGCTGTTCGGTAGTTTGTTGCCTTCCGAGGATTACATGGATATCCAATTGCACCATCCATGCATTCATCAAACGCCAACACACACTCACACACACACACACACACACTCACACACACACACACCACGCGTATCAAATTCCAATTACACATCCCTAATTTAATCATCAAAGTTGAGCAATAATCAAATCTGAAACTCCTTTCGAGACTGGGAAAGAAGGTAAGTGTTGGGGAGTGGGAAGTGGGCGTAACCATTACTTAACCCCAACTAATGGTTTAATTGAGTTCTCAGAATGGTTGTTTAATCATTTCGTGTATACATATGTAAAACTATACTTAAAACTATCATTTGGTAAAGTTTGAGCCAATTAGTTTTCAGTTAAGTTAAAAGCGAATTTAATTACTGCTGAATTGTTGTCCAAGTTAAGTTCTTCATTTGAAATGGGTAAACTAAGTTTTAAACAAATTAGAATATGCTTGCAGAGAGCTCGATTAGGAGAGATACCCCTTATTTATTTTATCGATATTTATTTATCGATAGTCTAAAGTCGAAACGAGACAGCTCAGAATTAATAGACACTTTTCCCCATTTATAATTATAGTTATGACAAGCAAATAATTATGACAATTAATAAATCTTCAATTATTGAATAAAATCCAAGCATTCAAAAGTCATTTGCAATAATGTGCCATCAAATATCGAAAGAGAATTATTTGTGTAAACACCAAAACCGACAAAAAAAACTATAATTTCTGGTTGCCTTTTGTTGGAATCGTTGTGCATAGAAATTTATACAATTTATTTATTGCCCAACAACTTAAAATCTGTCCGAGAATTATGTACTGCCACGCCCACTCTATTGTTTTCAGGGGCGGCTGCTATTGTTGCTGTTGTTGTTGTGATTGCAGCTTTGTCATTTGGCTTTGATTTGTGTTTTTCTAATGTACGCACCCAAAAAGCAATTTGTCTGCCACAGAAATTAAGCCTGCCCCCCCTCCTCCTCCTGCCCCGCAGCCGACCACATGCCCACTCTTCCCTTTTGAGCACTTGTCGAGCAGAAATTGCGTTAATTTGCATATTCGAAACTTTGGCCTAATTGAACATAATTAAACTTGGAAAACTTCCTGAGGGGGAGGAAAACATCTCAAGAACTATTTGGGAACGGAGCATGTAAAACTAGGCTTCAAAAAACATTTGTGTCCCTCTGATATTTGTGGTTTTATTTTTGACGGCAATTTGTTGAAAATGTTTCGATTATGACTAAGAACTTTTCTCGCCTCTTCCTCGAACTTTTGTCGGCTTTTAGCATTTATGAGTTTGTGTCTAAATTAATTTTAAATGACTTTTAAACGACAATTGGCAATGCCCAAAAATTGCAAATGTTTTTAATTATGACAGTAAAATCATAAGCATCAAATATACATCAATAAAAATCAATGTAAATTAAGTAGTAGTTTGTCAAATCTTTCAGAAATTCAAAACTAAATCATTTAAAATTTAAGATTATAGTTTGACTGGCAACGTTTCAATGTGAGTGTCATAATTCGACTTAACCACAAATCAATTATTTCAACTAAGACTTATCACCGGAAATGTAAATTGGTCAACTATCGAATTTGTATGTATGGAAAGGGAAATTGGCGGCTTATCGATCGAAAGGTAAATTGATCGGATATCGACTTAAATGCTTTCATTATTGTCAACTATCCAAATCCAATTTATCGAAACATTAATTTCTAAAAGTATCGATATAAATGCTTTAAACCAAAAATCATGAAGTAGGCAAAGTTTCACACTGAAAAAATAAATGTAATATACAGTTTGCAGTTTTCTCAGATATGGATTTGTCACTTTTAGTTTTGTTCGCATATATTTATTTCTGTGTTTGTCTTTTCGTTTACATTATCGATTCGTTCTTTTGGGACGAATTCCAGTGGGGATAAATCGATTTCAATAGTCATCGACAATCAAAGCAGTTCCGGCTAAAAGAACCTGTTCCGAGTTGACGACGCCACTCAAATTTACTTCCAGCTGACAGATGAGCTTATCCCTGTTTGCTCTGCTGTAGAGAGGAAGGGAAATTCTCTCATCGGTTTGATATCGATTGCTGGCAAATTGCTCGATTTTCTTGAATTTATCGCCAGTGTGTGCATTACGCTCGTTGTCATCATCTCCGATTATGTAGCTGATGTAGAATGCACTCGATTCGCTAGCATTTGGTATTTGTGTGTCTCCGTCGAGCTGCATGGGATTTGAAATAAATTTGGTATTGTATATATTTTTAATCGTTTTCAATTTTTGTTCTGAGGTGAAGTTAGTTTGGACAACAACCCGAACATTGTGCGTTAGTCTGTGCAGTAACCAACTGGACGAAACTACTCACTTCACGAAAGTGCATACTCACTCAACCAACTGTAAACAGAACAGCGCTCCACACTGTTAAGCACGCAAATACTTTCAGGCGTGGAGCAACATAGTTGAAAACAAAAAAAAAACGCAGCAGATAAAAAAGAAATAAGCAAATAATATTCATACAAGCCCGAATAATAATCATACAATACACAAGCAAATGGAAGCTACATCAACATTAAGTGTGCATGTTAAAAAAAAATAATGTCACTACTCGTAAAATACTCGTGATCAATGGCAACAGCAGCACGTGCAGCCCTGGTGCCTGGAGTTAACAGAGCGCCGGAATGTCAATCAAATAAACAAAAAGAAGCGGCGTGAAAAAAAGGCGAAAAAGCTGCAGCAATATCAAAAATTCAACAAATGCAAATGCAAACGTAAATGTTGTAAATAAAAACGCACAAAATACAATTCAAAGCGAGTGCTAAACGCAATAACAACCGTCAAGCTGGAGACGCATTTTATGGCCAAGATGGGCAAGGTAAGCAAACAAAAAAAAGCAGAACAAAAAAACCACACGCAAGAAAAAAAGAGACAAAAGAGTCGCAAGAAAAGAGATAGCTGCGCTGATTGACAGACAGACAGACAGAGAAACAACGAGACAGGCGGACAGACATACAGAAGCATTTTACATTTCGTGCATAAAATAAAGAATTCAACCTTTAATGGCGCCACTTTGACCATCAATAATTTTGGATTCATCTCATCTGCTGCTGCTGGTTTGGATTTCAACTGCAATCGCTGCGTGGAGATGCCAAAATTGCGCGCCTGCTGCAATTTGAGGCAAGCCAGCAGATTCTCAAAATTGTACACTTGCACCAGATTCACCTCCCGACCAAAATCCAGCTGCAACTGCCCCTTGAAACGCTCCTCCGCCGCCTCCGCTCTCCCCATCAAACCCCTCAAATAATCCACGACGCTTTTGCTGCTTGGCCCTGGCCACAATTTCGACCAGCTGTGCGGCACCTGTATGGAGAAGGGGGAAAGTATGGCGGGGAAGGGGATATTTTGAGTGATCGTTGGGAAATTAAAAAAGGGATATTATCTAATAAGCTGCGAACTTGTCATATTTGAGAAAGCAAACACGCTCGGAAATTGTTATTCAAATTGTGGTATGTTACAATCGATCGCTTAGCATTATTTAAAAATGGGAAAGGAAATATATATATATTTATTTAACTTTTAGAAGATTTGCTTACTGTTTTATATATCTTCGTACATATATATTTCAAATGAAAGATATTGCCTGGTTCTTCTAACCAGCAACCATAAGACAAATTCATATTTCATACTACACCATTCTCAGGAATTTCAGAAATTCGATCTTAGATTTGGAGTGCAGAAACATCTTCATAAATATATTGCCTTATTCTTCTAAATTTCAATACCAAGTATAATCTCAACAGATTTTAAATTTAAATTTGTTTATAAAACTAAGAAACATCGAGTTGCATTTCATTATATCTATCTTTAATTCTGCAAGGATCTTAAAATGGGAGACTATAGGCATGGAATATGATTATATCTATTGCACTGAGTTTTGAAATGTAGACGGAAATCCTTCAATTTTCAATATACTCTGCTAATTTCAAATTTTTTATATTCCACATAGAAATAGGTTATTTTACAATTTACTCACCTGCTGCTCCGATAGCGCCTGCATTGTTTGTGCATCGACATCCGCTGGAGAAGCGTTCATTCCAGCTGCTGTTGGCGCCGCCGTTTCCTTGAGCCAGTTGTGCAGCTGGGAGAGCAACTGATGCACTGCTCTATAAAGCTGGGCGCCCAGCTGCAGTTCGGCGAGCACAAACAGTGTCCAGGGAGTAGGAGTGGGCGTGGCTGTGTGTGCCGCCTCCTTTGCAGTCTGTGTTATGCTACAAGATGTGGCCAATTTGCGCCACAAGCTGAGCAACGGTTTGATTTGCTGTTCGAGACGTTGTCGGGAATTGGGAGCAGCAGCCGCCACTGCTCCTCCGCCTCCTCCTCCATAGTGCAACGCACGCAGCTCGTTGATGATGCAACGCGTCTGTTCCATTTCACGCTGCTGCTGCGCCTGGTTGGCCAATCCATAGAGACGTGGCTCATCATGTTCGGGCAACTTCTCCACTGCTGCATAATAATCCTGCAGCTGGGAACTTGTTGGCAGTTGACAGCTACTCAAACCCAACGGTTGCCAGCGATTGCTCAGCACATCGGCGCAGCAGAATTGCGAGAGATAACTGCGCAATATATCCAAATCCCTGGGATTATTCAATCTGCCGCCATAGGCGATTGCTTCGCAGAGACGCTGCATAATTGTCCAATCACAGCGTCCACTCGCCAGTTGTGCATCCAGCCAGCTGAGCACGCCCAGTGCCGCTTTTAGATCCGCCTCACCAAACTCGTAATACTTGGACCAGCCTTGGGGTATATATTGACGCCGTTGCTGCAACACAGCGTGCAGCAGAAAGAGAACCAATCTCAGCTTTAAACACTTGGCCGATTGCTTGCTCTCCCCCTCGAGTCCGGCGTAATTCTGCAGCATGCGTTGCAGCTGCTGTTTGAGTCCGTGCGGCTGCTCGTAGCGCACCTGAAGGCATTTGTAGATGGTTGCCTCGCTAAATCCCTTTGTGGACTCGCAGAGAAGCCACAGCCGAAAGTCGGCTGACTTTTTCAGTTCGCCCAATTGTTGATCCATTTGCTCCAACCAATTGGGCACCAAATGCACATTCTTCACACACAACCATTGTCCTTTGGCGGCTGCCTCGCGCATCGCCATCAAAGCTCTCTGTTCGCTGCCTCTGCCAATGGCCAATTCTACATATTTCTCCAGGCCCCATTTCTTTACTGCCACTCCTCGCAGTTCTGTTGCCGGATCCAGTTCGGGCTGACTGATCATTAGAATGGGTCTGTCGCAGCTGCTCTGCTCCAGCAGCTGTTGCACACTCGGCTGTGTGGCTGCCTCGGGCGCTAAACCCAATAATTGGCTGCTAGCCAAACGCAGCTGTGGTAGCAGTAAATCGGGTCGAAAGATTTGGGCCAGAAGCACGCGGTGAAAGGGCGTCTTGATGTTAGCTGTGGGCAGTAGGGCAAAAGATGAAGTCATAAACATATTGAAAGTAAAATAAACATAAATAAATAACTATTTATAAATTATAAATTAAAATATATATATAAATACGATATTTAATATAATTTACATACGCAGCACATCGTCCGTTTGCTGTTCGATGAAACCTCGCCACACGTAATCCTTGTCCAGTTGCAGTTGCGCCCGCAACTCGGGCAGCTGTTGCAGCAAGAGCGCCAGCTTCAATTGTGCCTCACGGCTCATGCAATCGGGCATTGCTCCACCCAATTGGATGCTTCCATCGGCACTGCCCATAAAATTGCCAACGAACAGTTCCCATTCCTTGCCACCGATTGCCGAGCCGTAGGCCTGGCGACAGACCCACAGCGCCAGAGTCAGTTGACTCTCTCGTTGAATGGCTCGTGCGAGATGGAGGAAAACGCTGCGCACGAGACGCTCGTACAGCAATCGTGGCTCCTGCGGCTCCTGGCCACGTAGTGCACCCAGAAATAGCTCAATGTACACCAAGGCGGACAGATCGTAGCCCTGCGTTAATCCTGCGTAGAAATCCGCTGCTCGTACGCACAACTCGCGTAGGCCAGCGAATTCCGAGAGCAGTGTCTGCTTGACTTGTCCACTCTGCTCGAGAGCTGCATCGATTTGAGCACTGCTCAACTTCACCTCATTGAGGCTGGCGAGGAGTGGCTCATTGCGCAGTATGTCGCCCTCGGCTTTGGACAGCTGCTCGAGTAGTTTATCCTGCAACGCCATACGCTGCTTGAGCAGCTCACCTTCGCGTTGGAGCAACTCAATTCTCTGCTCCTCCAGCTTGGCATTCTTGAGCACAATCGCCTTGGATAGCAGTTGATCAGCGAGTCCCGTTGCGGTCACTGTGAAACGCAAGAGATTCACCCGGTCTCGCTGCTCCACAGCCAGCAACTGTTGCAAACGATGCGATTTGCTGATTAGCACCAATTGAAAGTCCTCGTGCAGATCCACCAATTTACTGCCCACGGCCAGTTGGCGTTTGTTGAAACGCACATAAATGTGTCCCTGCAGCAGCTCTAGCAGCGGCGGACGCACTTGCTCACAGTCCTGCACCAGCAGCGTCTTGCCAAAGCGCACAGCCAACTCCAGTTGATAGCCAAGTCTCTCGTTGGCTTGCGATGTCAACTCACTGGCTCTGCCCGTCGCTCTCAAGTGGGCTGTCAGCCACTGTCCCGCCGTCTGGGTGGGATCGAGCAGGAGTGGAACAGGACAGCTGCCAAAGGGCAACGATAGCATTTCTCGCAGCAGTGAAGCACTCTCAATGATCTGCGCATCGCGTGCCAATCCCTGACTCTCCCAAATGATCTGCTGCTGCTCGGTGACCAGAGTTTGACGTAGATCGAAGTTGCTTCCGGGCAGCTGAAATTCCGCGTGGAGGCGTTTAAGGGCAGCGCTATAAAAGGGAGGCAGATTAACATAAGAGTTATATATTTAGAGACGGGATAGTTAGAGTAGAATAGAAGAGCAGCGTATCTAAAGGGAAGAGATTGGATTTATATAAGAGATCTATATTGGAATTTAATCACCTGTGGAAAACTGTAATTCTCACTTACAATACTTTTGCTGTACTCAGAAAAAAATGGTCCTGACTTTCAAAAATTCGTTAACCGTTTTTGTTACATGTGAGCCTCAAATTATTATTCAGAAAGAAAACAATTTTTGTTTAGACCGAGCCAATAATTTACTTTTTTCTGAACTTCACTGAGAGTTCTTTCTATAAATTTGGGTTTGGATTTCTACTTTTTAGAACGCCTTTCTAGAAATCAAGAAAAATACCATCATTTTGGGATTTAGGATACGGCTTTCCCATTTTTAGAAAAATATTTTCTATCTTTTGAAATGGTTTCTAAAAACAAGAAAAACTGTTTAGGGCGATTTTCAAATATTTCTGCGCGTAAGCTCTTTACTAGCATTAATTCTATATTGGTTTTTTGAGAATCCTCTCTGTCTTTTCCCACCTGCTCCACTCATATTACTCACCCCCGTTGCTCCACGCCACTGCCCGCATAGTAGTTGATGGCCAAGGCGAGTAGCAGTGTTTTGCCATCCAGAGTTTTGTGGGCACGCTTCAGCTCCGCCAGCTGTTCGCTCCAGGTGGCATACTCGGCACTCAGTTTGCCCACGAGGAGCTCGGCTGCTTGGAGCGTGGCGCCCGCCTCTTGTAACTTCAGTTCCAGCACGGCTGCCTCTTGAGTGTAGGTCTGCAGCTTGGCCGACAGCTGCTGAACGCGCTTGTCCACATCATCCAGTCCGCTGGCGAGCTGCTGCATCTCATCTTCGGCTGCATTGAGATTGTGCTGGAGTTCATTCTGCTCCCGCTCCAGCGGCTTGATGGACTGGATGACACGCGCATAGCGAACACTGGCCTGCACCCAGGCGGCAAGTGGAGCAGCTGCAGCTGAGGCGCGTTTCGCATTCTTCGATTCGTAAGAATCACCTTTGGCCTGCAGCAGTCGCTCCACGGCATGACAGTTCTCGGGACTGATGTGCGCCGGGTCCAGGGAGCGTATGTCCTCCTTGACGCCACGCTTGGCCAGAAACGTTTTCATGCTGTTCCACGAGGTGTCCCTGATGCCCATCAGCCGCAACACACCCTCGAGAATATCCCTCACCGCCTCGGGCGGAGCACGCAGCGAACGTATTTCGGAGAGTGCCTCGGATTTGATTTGACCCACAGCATTGCTAGCCTCCGCTAGAATGGGTTCCACTTCGGCTAGTTCCTGCTGAATCTCACGTTGTCGCAGCTTCAGTTGCTCGCTGCTCTGCTGCGTCTGTTGCTTCAGTTCCAGCATGCTCGACTTCTGCTCATTTGCATTGTGCATCGTGGCCGAGATCATTTGCAGCGCATCATTCGCCAGCTTCCGCTTCTCGCCCAGCGCTTGCTCTTGTGCCGATGCATTCGATTTGAGCGTGTCGACAAGAGCATGTGCAGCGGCCAGTTTATCCACGCCCAACTGCAACTTGCCCAGCCGCTGATCAATCTCGGCCGCCGCATTGCTGTACAGATGGAAATAGCAGCTGATTAGCTGATAGTAGCGTTGAGCAGGCTGCTCCGGCGGCAACTCATCAGCCACGTCCGCAAAGTGACTGCAAACGGGCACCTTGCCACGTCCCGCTCCCATCGACGACGCCTCATTCAGCAGCTCAATGTACTGCTTGGGCAGCATCGTGAGTGTTTCCCGCGACACCGGGCGCACATAGAGTATATCCATTTGTCGATGCAACGCCGGACAACTGTTGAAGTAATCCGCCAGCTGGGGACTGCTCGGATCGAGCACGAGTATCAAATGCAAATGCTCTCGAGCGCCTGCAATTGAAGAGTAGAGAGAATATGTAATTTTTAATAGAAAAAAGAATATTGATCATCTGAAAATCATACTTAATATTTTTAAAGAGATCAGATAAATGTTTAAATTATTAAATAACACAGATATATTTGTATGCCATTGAATAGAAGAGAGAATATTGATCATTAAATTAAACTATATACTTTTAAAAGAGATGAGATTAACTTCGAAATGAAGCACAAGCATTTGCATCTCGTCACAGTAACTGAAAACTGGAAATGGCTAGTTATTGATACATTATTTCTGTACATATTGCTGATCTCTACAATTTGTTTAGCAGAGCTATGATTTATTATTACATTCCCTCCATTTCATTCGCACCACTTACGCTTCATGAAGTAGGCGCCGAGTGATTCCTGATAGCCCTCCAGCTGCGCCGCCTGCTTCAGTGTGCTGGCCACCGTTTCCAGATCATCGCCAAATAGCTCCAAGATTTCGCTGCCCTCGAGTAATGCCTCGATGGGTTTCAAGATGTCCGGCACATAGCTGAGCCAGCAGTGTTCGATGAGCAGATAGCTCATCTGCTGCTCCAGCGCCGCCGTTTGCATGGCCAGCTTGAGATCGTTGTAGAAATCGGACAGGGCATAACTGGCGCCACCCTGCAGACTGAGCACTTTGGCCTGCTGCAGTGTGGCAGCTGCGTAGATGGCATCCACATGGCGATCGCCAGCCTCCGCCAGTATGAGCAAATGTGCATCATTGCGGGCGAGGGTGCGTGCCACTTTTGCCGTATGCTGCAGCAGCTCCTCCGTAATGGGCGATGTTATGTTGTAGCTCTCGGCATCTGTGGATCGTATAATTATGGAAGGTGTTTAAATGTATAATATATGTTAAGCATAAGATTAATGGCAGGCATCATTTATTGCACAGCACATTCAAAATAGTTATTATAAAAGCTCTCCGCGCATCGTCATTGAAGTTGACTCCAAAAAAGCCAAATAAAATCCAGGTAATTTCCCTCGACTTCCGCATTAGTTACAAAAATTTCTTCATCTCTCACTTTGTGAGTGGCAAAACATTTTTCTGTTATTTTCTACCCGTTCTCTCTATATACTTGCAGTGGATGACCCCCGAAGAGGAGGCACGCCAAAAGTTCATCATGCGGGAACGGGATCGGGAGAGAAAGCGCATCAAACGCATGAATCCCGAGTATCGGCAAATGGAACGGGAACGGGATCGATTTCGCAAACAGACGCCAAGGCCCAGTGTAGTTATCCCGATTCATAATATGTTCATTTTCTTGTGTTTTTTCCCACCGCCCCCAAACCCTTTTCACTACTCACAACAACTGCCCGTATCTTGAAACAGCAAAAGTCACAACCAAAAGGGACATATAGATAAAGTTGGACTCTATAACAGTTCGGGAGCAATGTGCAACTTCAACTTCGATGCGTGAGATGAAAAAAGAAAATTCTGTTTAACTGGACGGATTAGAAAGTGTTATTAGGTTCAGTTAAGGATTAGACGGAATTTTATAATAGAGCAAAGGTTGCCTAAATCAAACTAATCAGATTTAATGACCATTACTAATTCATAGATAAAAACATGTCTCAACTAGAAATATTAGAAGATTATTCAAGGACGGAGTATAAAGAGTATTCATTAAGGATATCAAAATCAAAAAAAGGATTATAAAAAAGATACAGAACATTTACCCTGAATTTCTGAATTTTGATTTTTTTGGTCAACTTACTGCATATTGTTACTTGCCGCTGCACCTCCTCCAGCCACTCATCGTGGGCCAATCCGTGCAGTTGTCCCTTCGACTTAGGCGACTTGGGCACAAAGTACACTTTCTGCAGAACATTGCAAAACATTATATATAGAGAGAGAAAGAATGAGTTTAAGCTAGACCACACCTCTTTGCCAAAGTATTTGCGCATTGTTTGCTTTAAAATCGTCTCGAATTGCTGCACATGCTCCTCGCTGGCCAATCGATCCCTAAACATGCCCAGCAGCTCGCAATACAAGGCCTGCAAATGAAGTGGACAAAAATTGGTAATTGGCAATTCCATTACGAGTCGAACTTAAGCCTCTTACCTCATTGAAGTCACTCGACGGGTAGTAAAGGAGACCCTCCAATAGCTTCATAATGCACTTTGGACTAAACTGATAATGCAACTGCTGTTGCTGACCAGTTGAGGCTGTAAAAGCTGACTGCAGCTAAAACGTATCAAAATCAGAGGCTAGTTTCAACTTTGGGCTGGAGAGGTTTAAATACCCTGGCAGGCTTTTAGTGGACGTTAGATGTAGTTTAAATATTTGTTGATGATTGAGCTTTAATTATTTTTTAATGTCTTATTTTAAATCAAAAGTTAGTGATGTTCGCTATATAATCAGTCAATGGGAAATTAAGAAATTGATTTAAATATTGGATAAAGTCAGACGGACCTAAGCGGATATTGTAGACAAGAACGATTGTACTTATCAAATATATATATGCAAAATACAACTTTTAGTCAGAGTTATTCATCTATGAGAAGTTACATCAAGTTAGCTTTAATACTAGAAGACAGCCAGACGGACTTTATAGACCAGGTCGATAGAATTAACCGGACTTTATCGACAAGCCGATAACACTGAGTATAAATATATATTGAAACAAATATTTAGTCAATAATATTTATACACAAAAAATTCCAGATCAATAATATATATATATAGAAACAAGCATATAGTCAGAGTTAATTTTACCCTCTGCACAGGGTATACAAAAGTGCATCATCAAAGAGCAAAAAGTACTCCACATAATGGACAGATTCGTTACCTTCTCAAAGCACTCCATTAGGCACTCGCTAACATGCTGCAAATTGATAGGATTGCTACCAACCCCAGTCCTGAAATGCGACTGGAGCAGTGGCTCGAGGCGGCACTGAACGATGGCGAGCATATCGGAGGCACTTGGTCTGCCCACTCGCACATATTGATTGATGGCCAAATAGCGCGGGGCAATTTTCAGCAAATTTCCGCTAATAGACGCACAGATTTGCAACCCGCTAACGCTAATCCATTCCAGATTGTCCGCATAGAAGCCACCGCGTTGCACTAGTTGCAGCAGCAACTCCACAATCTCGCAGGCACCCCAAGCATCCAGTTGACACAAATCCAAATTCTTCATAAACAGTACCAGTCGCGACTGCTTCGGTTTATATTCCCGACCGCGAACACCGCTCACCGTGACGCAGTGCGTCCGCAGTGTGTGCAGCACATAGCCAGCTGTTAGCTGAGTCGAGCAATTGATGCTGGCCAACTGATAGCCCGAGTGCTCCAGCAGCGCCTGCTGCAGCAGCAGCGTCTTGCCCGCTCCACTCGGTCCGACGAGCATGAACGCACTTGCTCGATTTGCCGGCAGCTCCAGCAACGAATTGATAATGCCCAAATATGCCTTGACATGGGCAGTCATAATCAGCTGACTATCTCGAGTGTCGGCTCTGTCAATCACACCGACCGCATACTGCTCGAGGGCACTGCGTTGCGGCTCATAGTAGCTCAGCTCGGCATGATTCGGCTGGGCCACATACAGATTCGCTCGCTGCAACACCAGCTGCGCAAACTCCCGCTGCCGTTCGCTGGGCATATAGCCGAGCAGGGCTCGCAATGTGGCCGCACCATACTCCTCCAGAGACTGACTGTTGTGCAGCTGCAGCAGCAGCGATCGCATCAAACTAACGCGACTGATTCCAGGCATTTGACTGTAAAGAGGGGATGATATGGAGAAGAGCATTAAATTAAGATTTTTCAAACTAATCAAAAAATTATTCCTGATTCATAAATTAAAGGGTAGGTTGGGAAAAGAGATCATTAATGAAGAGTTTGTAGATGTGTTGTGATCAAAAGATTAGTCCTGATTCATTAAATGTATATGTTAGATAAACCTTATACATTGATCACCATTTATCGTCACTTATAATTATTACAATTAATCACTTTTCTCTCGCATACGGGAGATCCCTGTAAAGAGCTCTTAATATTTCTTCTAAGTTACCTCAACAAATGTTCGCTTTCCAGCCACTCAAAAGCCGTCCTGAAATTTCCATCAATATAGTTTTGTAGCAGATCACCATAAGGTTCCTTTTCCAGCTCATGCTTCAGCATTTCTTGCATAGGATAATAGTCGTAGCTGTAGAAATATATATATTTAAATATAAACATTACTTTTTTAGAGATGTATTCTATGCTCACCTCATATTGACGATGCCCATGCGGGATATCGTAGCTGGGGATGCGTGACGCACATCGTCCGTTTCGAATATGAAGTTGACATTGTTGCCAAACTGTATGCGCCAGCCGGAGGGCAGCGTTAAGAGTCTGCAAAGTGTTTCAAGATATGTTCAATTGTGTCAATTTTTACCTGTAGTGCACAGAAAGACACCCTTAAATATCTATTAGAAAATATTTAGAAACAGTTTTTATAATTTCCCTGTTAGACAAGAGGAATGTTAAACTCGTAAGCTGTCTAATGTTACAAGAAGATTTCTCATCGTTAGAAAGAGCTCTACCTAAAAGTTAAATTCTTTGGATGAAAAGTTAGGTATATTTTACCATACATATTCTTAATCTGCAAGAAAAAGCCAATTTCAGAGACTAAAAGATATAAGTTTTCGCATACCTTACGCAGATGCAAATAACGATAGAAATCGATTTCCGATAGCAATAAAATTGTTAAGTTATAGACTTCCAATAGGTATATAATATACCCTGACATATTTTTGATCAGCTGTAAAAATTTCATTGTGATCGACTAAAAAACAATGGTTTTTTTTTATCCAAGACGTATTTTGCTATTGAACCAAGTAATAACAAGCTGTGTTTAGCAGCTTGGTTCAGGTTATCCCTAGTCTAACTGGCGAGCTTCGCAACCCATAAAACAAATCCACGCCTTTTATTCTGTTCTTTAGAACTTCGTTTCGAGTGCGGCTCCCGCGGGCTATACTTTAGTTTTTCTTTTTTTGGAATTTTTCTAACTCTGCCTGCTCTCTCAAACGACAAAAAAAAAGAAACCAAAAACCAAAACACGCTTCTCATCTCTACTTGCAGCTGATGACACCCGAGGAGGAGGCGCGCCACAAGTTCATCATGCGCGAGCGAGATCGAGAGAGAAAGCGCATCAAGCGACTGAATCCCGAATATCGGCGAATGGAGCGCGAGCGCGATAGATTTCGCAAGAAGGCACGACGTGCTAACGTAGCATTTTTCCAATATCTCTATATATAAACTATAAAAAACACACACGCACACACCCACACTGAGACAGACATACACACGAAAAAAAAAAGCTAGCACTTAAGTAGTAGTTGGAAGGAATATATTATTTTTGGACCTGGGTTTGGCTTGGGGCTTGTTTCCACTTTAGTTTCTTATTTACACAGACTGATCGACCAAATTTCCAAACAGAGAAAGGGAGTGAGGGGTAGAGGGAGAGGGAATACAAATAAACCCAATTGTTAGTGTCAGCCACATTGTGCTTTAATAAGTTTTCCCCCGTTTTCTTTCTTCTCTTCCCATCCAACAACTATCAGTTGACGCCCGAGGAGGAGTTGCGCCAGAAAATGATACAACGCGAACGGGATCGCGAAAGGAAACGCATCAAACGCATGAATCCCGAGTATAGACGATTGGAGCAGGAGCGGGATCGGGATCGGAAGAAGGCGCGACGTGCGAACGAGGCATTTAGGCAGCTGGAGAAGCTGCGCGATAAGATACGCAAGGAGCGCAAGAAGGGACTCCTGGTGACAGATGCCACGCAATTGCCGCATGAATTTGCCTCAATTATACCGCCAGTGCCTGTTGAGCCTGAGGTGATTATATCGACGCCGCAGACACAGCAACAACAACAACAGCAGCAGCAGCAGCAACAGCAGCAGCAACAACAACAGCAGCAGCAGCAGCAACCAATCAACACACACCTGCAACAGCAGCAGCAGCAACATCAACTTGCTGCCGCCGCAGCAGCAGCAGCGGCACATCAGCAACAGCAGCAGCAGCAACAACAGCAGCAGCAACAACATCGTCGTCGCAACATGTCGCATGTGGCAACATCGGCCGCGACGCTGACGCAATTGTCTGCGCCCGCTGGCCATGCGACGCCGACGCATCTGCAACAGTTGAATAAGCTGCAACAATTGTATCCGCCACCCAGTTTTGGTCATCCCGCGTTGCCCATTGCCGGTGTCACGTTGATGCCACAACTCTGCCATCCCATACTGCATCAGAATCTGGGCGCCACACTGTATGCGGCGCCACCGAACGGCATCAAGCAGGAATACGGCCAGGATGTGAGTAGTCTCAGTGCAGCGGCAGCAGCCGCCGCAGCGGCAGCAACCAGCTCGGTAGCTGCGGCACAGGCAGCGGCGCTGGCTTCGCTACGCGGCGTCCAGACGGAGGAGTCCGAAATGGCGCTGAATCTGGAGCCGGAGATCATCTTGCAAACGCCAGCCGATATCAATCCCGCGCAACATCACTTTAATGCACACCAGCAACAGCAGCAGCAGCAACAACAGCAGCAACATCATTTGCAACAGCAGCAGCAGCAACACTGCAACATGTTTCAGCATATGGCGCCACAGGCGCACATGCAACATATGCGTGGAGCGCCGTTGCCACCGCCGCCAACAGCAGTGGCGCTGCCGCCACCGCCACCACCACAGCAGCAACAACAGCAGCCAGCACCGCCACCAGCAGCGCCACCGCAGCAACAGTTGCAGCCGCAACATGCGCAGCAGTGAGAGCAAAGCGGAGAGAGAGAGATTCATGCACTCGCCTTTAGTCCATAAGCTCAACTAGCCACATACGCATTTTCATCATTATTATTTAAGCGAGGGAGAGAGTTACACAGAGCGGAGAGTGTGATAGAGTGTACTCACAAGTTGGTCTTGTCAGCGAACTAGTTCCAGTTCATTACAGATTATCTCTGATTTCAATAATTAAAGCATAATTCGGTTGAAACTTTACTACACTTAAACCATAAACTACAAAAATAACAATCTTAAGTTCTCTTGCCTAAAATAAGCTAAATATGATCTAGTTCGTTTCAACACAAAACAAAGTATATAAATTAAAAATTTCTTTAGTGTTGTTGTTAAAATGTGCCTGAAGTAAAATTCAGTTGAAAGCTTAATGTGAACTGGTTGTTTCCGTCTCAAAGTAAATGTATTTATATAAATTTAAAGCATAAACTGGTTCCTGTTAACACAAATCAAATGGATTTATTTAGATTAAAATCAATTTTGATTTATTTGTAAATTTCAACTAAAACGAACCAGCTCAAAGTATTACTAAAAGTGCATGTACTCAGTCTACAGCCATATTGAAAACAAAATAGAACTAGTGCAAAGTCACACATGAATGTATAAGTATTTGATCGATTTTAAGTAATATTCATTTTTCACAAAGTAATCGTTAAGCTAAAGAACCAGTTCATACATCAGTGAATGTGTTTTAAGTTCAATAGAATGTTTTCAATACAAGCCATAAATTAATATGTATAAAATCAAATCAAAGTATTTTAAACAGAACCAGTTGAAAAGAGCCAATTCAAAAAACAAATTCTTAAAAATGCACAGATCTATTTTCAGTTCTTATAATTTAGAAATATTTAACAGTTGCTTGAAACAAAAAAACAGTTCAAAATAGATTGATGAACTAGTTCAAAGCAATTACCAACAACACTCTCAACTCTCTCCAATACACACACTCATAAACACACACACACATACACTCACAAAAAATACACTCATGTTCTATGTAAGAAAAGAGAGAGACTCTTTGGCGACATTTCTAAAATGCCGTTACGTTGTGTATTACGTTTACTACGTTACGTTACGTTACGTTATTTGTTTTAGCGGGCTTCCCTCATTTAATGTCATCTGTTTTTTGAGCATTTCTATGTTTTAAGTCCTTTGTTTTTTGGTAGCTAAGTGATAGGTAGAGGCAATTGCCCATCCGTACAATAAAATACTTGCAACATTAAGATACGAGATACGATATATGATAATGTCTACGTCTAAAAATTGTATACCCCATACGAAATATATATATATATATATATGCCTATATGATATACATATAGAATATATATGGCAAGCCGCAAATAATTATTACGAATTTATGCGCAAGTACGAGCAAAAAATATATTAGCAAAAGCTGTTGCTAAAAAACATTTAAGTTAAAATGACTTTTACTTTAATCTGAGGCCAAAAATGATAAACAATTATATAAATTATTGACTGGTTCAAAAATATCCTCCCATGATATTAAAAGACCTTAATGAACATACTTTAGAGATAAAAGAGGATGATATTTACACAGTAGTAATATCTGCAATTTGAAAATATCTTTTGCTTACCAAAATCTTATATGAACTTAATGAAATTTGTACAGTTGATCAATAATATTTTTGGGTATATTTAATATAAATTGGCAGGCTATATCTTGAATTGTGTATTTTACTGCTATCGGAAATCGATTTGTATCGATTTAAATGACAACAACTTGGTCTGATTCGCACTATAACTGAAAACTTGTATTCCAAAGTTGTCCCTAACCCTTAGTAGTATCTAAGAACGAGTTTTTTATACAGACGGACTAGCTCGAGTCAGCTATTGATGCTGAACAGGAATATGTATACTAATATATATACATTCATTACCCTTTCAATCCATTTCGATAAAAAAAAGGGCGTGTTGACTCACTTGTTGTCATCGAGCACGGAGTTCAATGCCTCAATCCACTCGGGATCAATGCTGCCATCGCACACAATCCACGAGTGGACATGGCCCAGCTCCTGATTGACGAGCACCGCGGTGTGGGTGAGGACGCCGTCTAGCCACTGGCGCGTATCGGTGTCCAGTCGTCCCAGCAGCTGCACTCGACTCATCGACTTGGGACTGATGGTGTGCACGCGCAGCTGTGCCCCGCTTGTTGTTGCGGTCAACGCCTGACGCAGCAGAGCCAGAATGCTCGACTTGCCACAGCCTGGTGGGCCGACGAGGACAACGCCCATGCGCTTCTGGAGCTGCTCATGCAATTGTAATGCCTTCTCAATTTGCCTGTCGTTCGCGCTCAGATTGAGCGGGCCAAAGGCGTCGGCCAATGCCTGCCGGAGCGGTGTCAACGGTGCCATCGAGTCACCAATTTCCGGAAACACATTGTGCAGCAACATTTCGAAGCGTTCGACGTCCTGTTGCGCCAACTTGGACATGGTCGATGAGCGCAGACAATGGACAACAATGCGCAATTCATCATCGTTAGCATCAGGTTCATTATGCTGTTGTTGGCGGATGGATGCTGTTAATTGTGTGCGGAGTCCCTCGCCGCAGACGAGCAGCACCGTCTTCAGTTCGCGCAGTCCCCAATCGTAGTGGCGCTGGGCGGACAGCATTTTGCCGCATAGATCGAAGAGTTCGACGATGCGCGTTGCAATATTGGCGGCAGCCGCAAAACCCTCCACAAACAGCATGACGCGTGCAATTTCACCCGGCTCCGGCTGTTGCATCACAATCGGCCGGAATAGTGCTTGAATATTGCCCGGCAACTTTTGTCGCCCGCCATATTCGCCTCCGGCTGGATTCAGTGTCACAAATATGCCGCAGTGCTGGTTGAGTTGCACCTGGTTGAAGAGTTAATGCGTAGTTCAATAAAGGTGGATTGCTTAAATTAATTAACAACTCAAATAAATCAATAAAAACGTTGGCTCTTCTTCTGATTGCTCCGATGACTTAATTAATGAATAAATAAAGAGTAATAATATAATTGTAAAAAAAGGAGGTGTTGGGGAAGTAATTGGAAGCAGTAGTAGTAGAAAATGTACAAACAGTATTATGGGAACTGGTAGAAGTATAAGTAATAAAAGAAGAATAAACTTCTACAACTATTATTATAAGAAGTAAAGGATGTAGTAGTAACAGAAGTAATAGTAGTATTAGTAGCAGAAGTGGTAGTAGCAAAGGATGTAATAATTGTAAAAGAAGTAGTAACAGTAGCAGAATTGGTAGTAGTAGAAGTAAAACCGTAGTTTTATTTGTAGCAAAGTAGAAATATTAGTAGAAGTGGAGTAGTACTAGTATTTAATAATTACAAATAACTGTATAAAAAGTGAGAGCAGAAGTATTAAAAGCAGTAGTAAATGTTTTAAAAGTACGCTTAGAAGAAATTGTAGAAGTTATTCGAAGTCGAACTAGATTTCTAAGTAGTAGTAGTAAAGGTAGAACAAATAGTAGTAGCAAAGATAAACTTTTTAGTAGTATAAGAAAAAGTAGTGGAATTAATACCAGAAGGATTTGAATTGAATTGAATTGAATTTAGAGTGAAAAGTTGAAGACAATTCCAAAAATCTGCCAAACGAGAAAATAACACTTTTTTGGGGGCTTTGCTTTCCTCTTTTCGAAGCTTAACCTCAAGCAACAGAAAGACAACAATGCATTAAAGACTCTAATGTTAATACGCTTGGACTACGACAGCAATTCCGTGACCCACTTTTGATAACACTTTAAGTTGAATGCCATGAACCCATAAATCCTTCTTTGTATTTAAACGCAATTGAAATTAAGCTGCTGATGCTGATGATGGTGTTCATCCATCATGTTTGCTCACCTTTCGTTCACCAATTTGCACAGTGTCCGTCTTGTCCTTTAGGGCACTCTGGATGGGCTGGATGAGCATTGATATGGATGAGAGCGTTGCCTCCTGCAGCCTATTGAACTCATCGAAGCAGCCCCAGGCACCGCAGCGAGCCAGCCCGGTAAGGATTAGGCTCATCGATTCGGTGTCCACATTCTGTCAAAGCAGCAAAACAACATAAGTGACAAATTGCAAGCAGCCAAAGCACTAACCTCATCGCAATTGAAAACCAACACGAGCCGTCCCAGCATGCCGCCGAGTGCCTTAACGCACTCCGTTTTGCCAGTGCCCGCCGGCCCGAAAGGATTACCGCCTAGTCCCATGTGCATGGCCTGGGTGAGGATGAGATAACACTTGTGCGTCAGTTGGGTGTGCACCAGTTTGTTGGCATGACCGAGAAACTCGTAGGCGTATTCAAATTCAGCATAAACCATTCGCACCAACACCTGCCGTTGCCCATTCACATAATATCGCAGTTGACTCAGCCAGTGCCAGTCTGTGGCATGCATCACATTGTGGCGCTGTAGCTGCTCCACAACGCTCGCATAATGCACAAGATCCAGCAGCAAGGCACTTAGCTTAAGACTATGCAAACTGTCACACTGTTGTTTCAAGGCCACCAAGTGTGAGATTTCTGCTTGCAGCTGCTGTTGCAGCTTAGCCAACGACATGCTGCCAATTGATTTCTCCGTTTGCCTCGTGAAATGGAGCGCCCGGGCTGTGGCAAGAACTTGACTGGCATATTGCCGGAGTAGCTGCTCATTGAGATTATCGCTGGAGCCGTTGGTGTTGTTGTAGCATTCGTAGATCTGGCCACGCAGTGTCTCCTGCACAACGGCAACAAGCTCATTTAGCCAACGCTGTCGGAGGGAAAATCAACTCAACTTTCAACTCTTTTGAATTTTACTAGTTGCACTCACCTCAATGTCACCTGTCATGTCAACGGCTTGGCTTAGTCGCAGCTCGTCGCCCTCGGCGCTGTGCACGGCCAGAATTCGATAGTGATTGCCATTTGCCGCCTGCTCAATGGACAGACTGTGGCAACCGGGGAAGAGTTTGCGTATGTGTCGCTTAATGATGTCAGCATCCTTGGATGCCTGACCCAGCAGCTCCAGCAGATCGTCATCGCCGAGAAAATAGAAACGTGGAAACGAGTTGCGTTTGTCCTGTGAATGATTTGTATAAATATAGTTAATAAGAATTTATATATAATATATATATACCATGACATATGATTAATCAACTGTAAAAATATCATTGAAATTGAATAAGAAGATTTAATTTTAAACGATACATAAAATCATTCAAAATTGTGTTAGAAATAATGAAACAATTCGTTTTACAAACAATTTCGATTTAAGCTGTGAAATGCTATTTCCACTCAACTTGGATTAAGCTACAGACGACTTATACAGATTAGCGGTATTCATCTTCCTCAATGCGTGCTGCTCTTACCGTTATATAGCTCATTAGATTCTGTTGGCAACGTGCCAATTGCGTTTCCAGCGCATTCACAATGGTGTTGATGTTGTTGATCTTGAGCAGGGCCGTCACACGTGGGTCCATTTGAATCTCACGCATCACATAGCGAAAGTCCTTGTCGATGCGCTTGAACAGAGCGTGCTCCTGCTGCAAGGTGCCAGCACCAAACACTGGCTCCAAATAAACCCAACTTTCGATAAAAAGGATAACAAATATCAATATATAATCATATAAAAAGAAAGTCAAAAAGGATGATAATCTCACCGTCGTTGTGAATGACTCAAGCTGCTGAGCAGCACATCAAGCGTATTGAGACGACTCTCCCAGAGACCCGCCTGATCCGAGAAGCTATCAAAGGCAGCCGAGTTTTTGGCCGACTGCAACAGGGATTGATTGTCGCCAATCTTGTTGAGCACCTCCTGATAGTCCTTGATCAACGCTACGCTTTGCCCGGCGGCATCTGTACGCTCAATTAGCTTGAGTTGGGCAGTAATCGACCACTGATCGAGCTCGACGAGAGCTTGTCGCACAATCTGCTCGGATGCAGCCTGCCGCACAATATTCCCAATCTCTGTGGCCGATGCCAGCAACGCATCCATATCCTCCAGCAAATCTTGCAGTTGTATGGCATGCAAGGGCTTCGATTGACTACGATGCAACAGGTGAAAGATGGCTGCCCAGTGACGTTCACTCAACGCATCCGATTGCAGTTGCTGGAGGATGGGCAAGGTGAGCTGCAGACGCTCCACCTGTTGCCGAATGCGTTTCGCGGGCAAATCAATGGAGCCATGAACCGTGCCCTCCCAGCGGCCAATGAACTCGTTGAGAATGTACGGACGTCGCCTGTAGATGGCCCACTCCTCCTGCAGAATGGGCTGCAGTTCATCCAAGAATGAATCATAGGTTTGCCACTGTTGCGATTGTGCCTCCAACTGGGCATCGATTGTCGCAAAGGGAGCCAGTGCATCTGCGGGAAATTCCATATTGAATTTGTGGCACTCGTCGAGCAGCTGCTGCTTCTTTGTCTGCAACTGTTGCCAGTGGGCGCGTCGCTCCTTGAAGAGTTCGAGGCTGGCCAACTCATTGGCCTCCAGCTCCGCAATGGTCGATTCCCAACGCAGCAGAAACTTCTCCGCTTCGTTGCGCAGATTCTGGAGTTGTGTGTGCGCCTGCGTCTTAATCATGTCTACCTGCCTCTGCAAGATGACCGCATGATTCTCCAGCAGCGGCTGCAGTTGCTCCCACTGCAGCATAATCGTGGCCAATGCCGTCACACGCTCCTTGCACCACCCCGCCAAGCAGGCATCCTTTTGCCGCACCAGCTCCAACGTGCCACTGATCTGTGGCAACTCGCGCATAATCTTCTCATACTTCATGCCCGACTCACTGATGCTGCCCTCATCCATGGGCACATTCTGCAGGAATTGCAACGCATTCTGCAGAAATTCCTGCACCGCCTGCACATCGTTGAGGATGGAGGAGCGCAGACTGCTGGACAACGCCTCCCAGTAGCGTCTGCTCAAATACTCAATATCTGAGCGCAGGGGCAGCACATTGATCACAATGCAATCGATGGATTCCTCAGATTGTTGCAACTTGGCCAGCTGTTGACTAAATTGTTTGCACGCCCGAAAATTCCGATCCCAATCGTCGGCCTCGTTCAAATGAATGCCACACAATTGCTCCACATCCACACAGGCCAACGCAATCCAGGGCAGCCAAATCCGCTTAAATTCCTCCAGCTTATCGAAGAGTTGAGCAGCTCGCGCATAGAGCGGTCCGAAATGATGACGATTCACCGTCACCATGGACTGAAATAGCTGAGCACTCTGCTCGGATAGGCCACGAAAATTGCTGGGTCTCTCAATAAAGCGTCGCAGCTGCGAAAAGTAGACATCACGTATCTCCTCCTCCGGCGGATTGTAGCAGAGTTCGCGCTGACGCAACACCAACTTGATATGTATATCTGGCAACTTGTTGTTCATGTCCAGCAGTCCGAGTATATATTGATATTCGAGCACCTTGTACAGCTGATGATCCCAGTGCAGCTTGAAGGCATCTAAATTGGTGTAGCCCTGGCGTTCCAGCGTCGCCACCAGCTCACGCAAATGACGCAGTTCATCCTTCCACACTTGGTTTTGTGTCAGCAGATCGGTGCCCATCAGTTTCATGACCTGAAGGAAGAATGTGGGTTAATTATTGCGCTTGTACAAATAATGGCGTTAAATTTTAGAAAAAATTTATAAATTTTTCAGCATATTTGGAAATTATTTCAAGAAATACTATCTAATTTTTAAGGCGATTTACTAAAATTTAGAAAGATAAGTTTCCTCTAAACCCACGCACCGTTCGCTTGGCTTGCTCATGATAGCCGACTAGCAGCGTGTTGTCCGCCGATAGCTTGGACACCGCCTCCTGCAGGATGTTTACATAGCGCTGCACAGATGCCTCATCCTGCCAAGCGACCGTTTCGCTTTGCACCAGTCGCTGCAGCTCCAGGGCATTCTTCAGCATTATGGGTCGCTGGCAGGGAATCATGCGATCCCCAATCGTATTGTGGAACGTGGCAATCTGTTGCAATCGGCGTGCATAGCACATATACTTTGCAGCATGGCTGGCTGCAGAGCGCAGCTCGAGTGGCACCGTGTAACCGAGATTCTCAAATTCGCGCACATCCTGGCAAAAGGTGACCAACTTGGGATTGAAGGTGACACGCATCAGCTGGCGGCCCTCCTTCTCGAACTTGACCACGGCCTGATCGTCGCGTAATCTGTAAACGAGGAGCCGTATTTGAAAGCTGATTCTTATTTTTTGAGGAGATTTGACGCGGCTACTCACCTGAGTTCGCCACTTTTCACAGCCGTTGAGCATTGACCTGACCAGATTTCGAAATTTGTGCGCAGCAGGGACTCTGTTTCCTCCTTGATCTCCTGCACCGCTTTGTTGATCTTATCGAATCCCTCACGGCCGCTTATCAAATGGCTGACCTTCTCGATCTCCTGGATTTGATACTGCACCACTTTGAGCCAACGGCACTCGTTGCAAATGACAGACAAATGACCCGTATCCGGTTCCATATTCGTATCCGTCATCGCCTTGCGCAGATCCTGCAGTAGCAAATGCAATGATTGCAGAAATTGCTCCCGCTCAATTGTGAGCAGTTCGAGCACAGCGGGTCTTTGGATGAGCATCTCGTATTTGGAAAAGATGAAGATGACCTGGCGTGGATTACTCAAATGATGATGTAGCTGTGCCTTCAAAGCAGCCGCTATGCGCTCATCGATGGGCTGCAGCACCTGCTCGAAATGCTGCAACGCCTTGTGCCACTTGACCTGACCAGGTGGCGAGGTGTCAAATATGTTGAAATCTAGATGGGGGAAGAGGGAGAGTAAGAGTCAGTTAAAGTTGAAGATTATATGGTATTATTTAAAAGCTAAATGATTTTGATGTCGATCTGTATATGGATATCCACTGGGAGACATCTCCTTCCATGCGCTCCATAGTTTTTAATATTTCTCTTTTTCACTTTTCACTAAACATCTATGTCTCTGTCCACTCTCACCTCTTCCATCCCAGCTCCCACTCTCACTGCCAGTCTCTCTCTCCACTCACCACTAAACGCTGCCTGCTCCTGGAACATCTCCTGCAGCTCGGCATCGTTGAGGAGCGTGGCAATCTGTTTGTACAGTTGCTTAATATTCCGAATCTCGCCGAGACGCTCCTTAAACTGGTGCCCACGGCGCGGAAGATGTGGTTCCCCCAGCCACGGATGTTTCACGTAGTTGGGCCAAAAGAGACGCGTCAACGAATCGCACAACTGCATCCAGGCATCCACTGTGTCCATGCACTGCCCCATCACATTCTGAACATGATACGAGTTCAGGCTCCAAATGTCCTCCTCGGCGAGCAGTTGGCGGAGACACGCCTCCCACAGCCGATTGCCCATTATGTCCAGCAGATCCGTCATCCGTTGCTGCGGGTAATTGTAGGGCAGACGCCACAATTCATCGAGACTGTTGTGGGCGTGGTCGAGGAACTCCTCAATGCGACTGCTCGAATTCCCGCCATTATCAATGGTGCTAAATTAATAATATTAAATTAATAACATAAAAACAACATAAATACATAATTACATAAATACATATTTACATGCATCCATGCGTATATATGTAAAAAAAAACACCTGGACATTAAAATGGGTTCGAAGATGATTGCGACTTCAAAAAAAGAAATTTTAATATCATGAATGACATCCATGAGTCTCTGGCTTATCTGTTAACAGTGCTGAACAGTGAAATAGGTGCGAGTTGCATAAGAAAGATGTAATTTCCTCTATTGATTTTGTTTGCAAAAGGTAAGATTTGAATATATTCATTACAAGAAAATCTTAACTTAGCTGTCGAATAACATTAAATAAGCCCAAAACATCGCTGCCAGGCTAAGTAGGGAGGATGGTGCGTAAACTGTATATATTTTACCATCCAAGTGTGTACATAGATTCACACATGCACACACATTCATATATAGAAATTGCACTTACTTAATTTTCTGCTCAATATTCTCCAGCACGCCAATAAACACTTGAGCCATCTCGCGATCAAGGCGTGAACTTGCCTTTTGGCCCAGTTTCTGTTTCCAATATTTAATTTCATCTTTAATGCTTGTTATGCCTGCAACGTTGGAATTTGTACGTATTAAAATTGCAAGCTGATAAAATTGAGCAACTACCGTTATTCACTGCAATCAGTGTGACCGCGTGCAATTTATGTGTTCAGATGATCTTTTTGCCACTGAGCAGCTTTCGCCAAGTCAATGACTTTGCATTGCATATGTTCAATTAGTGCTTTAAATATTAATTTAACTTAGTTAAGTACTCCAAAGTTATATTAGTATTATTTTTGAGTATTTGGTAAGCTTTGTTGTGCTAAAATATTAAGGATTGCAGTGGGAAGACCTAATGTCAACAAGCAGTGCTTCAAAATGATCTACCTTTTTGAGTAAGAAGCTAAACATATCGATAAGTTTGATCAGCTTGGTAATCGAGCAAGCGTGCGTTTTTATTGGAATTATGCATTGATTTTTATGGTTCTCAGTAATGTTCGCTTACCGCTCTGTGGCAGACCCAGTGTGGAGCCCAGCGAGATATGCAGATTTTCAAGGATGCCGCTTAGCTCGGGACTGTATTCGTTGCGCTTTAACGATAGAAAAATGTCGAGACACACAGTGTAAAGGTAATATTGAGAAAACAAATTGCATCCGCTGGCAAGTAAATATAATTGACAAAATGAAATTGCAGAAAAGAATCGAGTTATGTGCAAATGCGATTAAAATGCCGCTTGCCGCTTGCAGCTGCCACCTGGAGATGAAGATGGCCGAGTGCAATCAGTGCTGACCACAATGGAACACAAAACAGCTACATTTAGAGGGAAAAATATGAAGGCTTTATGCTTAATTTATGTTGTGATAGGCATCAATTCTAGTGAAAATAAAAGAAAAATATATACACAAAAAATATTTAACTAAAAATAATGAAGTAGATTTATTTATTTAAAAAAGGTCATTTAGTTATTTCGCATCTTGTTAGCTAGACGCAGAAAAACGCCAAGTATTGTCAGCTAGCTAGTTTTTTAAGGGAAAAAATTGTAGTTCGCAGCACTGAGTGCAAACAGCAAAATAATTTAAGCTCAACGGGAATTACCATATGAACTACAACGGCAACTACAAAAACGAATACGAATCAAATATTTGTGTATATAGTGCATATAGTTCACACACACACACACACCCTCATATATACACTTGGAACTTACTCGAGCCGTGTTGGCATGGGGCGAAAAGACACGTGAAACGGAATTGTAAATGGATTTAACCAGGCCACCCTCCAGTGTTAATATGCCCAACAGAGGTTCAACTCCCCCCCCACCGCTTGCCCCGGCCGCACCCTGGCCCACCTGAGGCACCTTGTAGAAGAGCAAACAGACTTCGTCGTTGGGTATGCGATGCTGAAATTTGATTTTGCCATCCGATTTATTATGCACGGCCGAGATAACCGTGTGCTCCTCCTGCTCCACAAACTCCAATATGGTCGCTGTTTGCTCATCCAGTTCCGTGCTCGGAATGCGCCCGCCAAAATACTCAACTGAGCGAAGACAGAGAGAGAGAGAGAGAGCGTTAGAAATGGTAGAATTTTTATAGTTTTATGTGTGTTGTAAAAATGTGTTTTGTGGCTTGATAGATTTTTATTACCTGAACCTAATTGAAAATGCTTAAGATGGGTATAATGCAGTTGTGCAAAAGTCAATACATTAATTTTAATTCTATTTTTACCGACAGATATTGCTTGTTTAAATCATTTTTTGATTATAGCTGCCCAAGAGACATTAGTCTCTGTCTGAGAGCTGATCTGGTGCCGCATAACAGAGTACTTGGTATAGGTATCTCCTAGTCGGACACTCTCAACCAAAGCTTTATTACTTGTTTATTATACTACATATATAAATAAAATTGTTTTTTTTTAACTACTTTTAACTTTGGCATTTCACTTTCACCAATGAAAAAGCAAAGAAAAACACTTTAAATTTAAAGGAGTATTTTTAGCAAAGTTTACCTGATGTATTTATTATGAATTTGGTGCGCTGACTCATTTTATGAATATGTATTAGTATAAGTTTTAGACAAATATCAATTAGTTCTGCATTTATTTAAACTGAGCTCTCGCTGCACTTTCAGTTTTCACACTGTGGCCTCTTTCACTTTTGGCCCGATACAAAGCAAATAACCAGTTTGTTGTTGCTTGCCGTTGTCCGGGGCAACTCGATTCCGGTTGCCAGGGATTCAAAGTTGTGGGTTTCTATTACCAAGCACAGCTTTTTTTTTCCTCTCTCTATGTTTTTTTCTGTTTTTGCTTTTTGCACCTGTTGTTGTTTTTATATTATTTTTTTTTATGTACGGGACACGTGTTTTGCGATTAAGTTAAGGGGTTGCCAGGTGATGGGGGTTGGTTGGTTGGTTAGTGAAATGTTTGCTGACATTACCTCAAGCGCAGTGCCTGCTAATGAAACTGAACGTTGTCCTCTCTCTGAGCACTAAAAATGCCTGAGCAGGTTTATATCATTTGAATGTCCATTAATTGAATTGTAGGCGCGTGCTCAGATACCACTCAGATGCCGTGTCCTGGGAGAAGAACCAAGAGCAAGCAGCCAAGTCACGATACGACAACAAACTTTATGGCCATGTCCAAGCAGTAAACGGAAGCAGCAGCAGCAAAAGCAGCCACTCAATATTGACAGGCAAAAGAATTGGTTAAAGCGCTGGAGTTCAAGGAAACAAGGATTTCAGCTGTTGGCAGACGCAGTACAGCATATACTTGTAGATCATTTATTAAAGAGGAAATGAAGACATATATGTATGTATGAAGAAACGTAAGGATAATCACATATTTTCTTAAAGGGAAATTAAAGGCTGTCGCGGATGCCACGGATCGACTTCGATTTTAGAGCCTTGAGACTCCAGAAATGAGCTAAGAAATTAAAACTCTGAGACCAGGAATAATCATGAAATTATGGCTGGGACTAGAAGCATTTATAAGGAAGAGGCAATAAGGCTGATTCGTCGACTCTAAGAGACTCTAACTATAATGATGAATTATATACCTTAAATCAGCTTATTAGTCAGATGAATCTAGCTTTATTTCTAACAATTCAATTGTTTTTGATATAATGAATGATTTTAAATAAAATCAATCAAAACGGAAACAGTTTATTTGTGCCGTTTTGACTGTTTTTTGATTATCAAGCAGTTAACAATAAGTTAATAATTATATAGACCACATTGATTTGATCATAACAAAGTATCAGCTAATTGCAATTATTGTTTCGTTTATTAATTGAAATGATAATTGAAATGAATTTGTATATAGGGGTATATACTTATATGTATATATATTAGATATATACAAATTCATGTTTGACACCTCGCACAGTTGATTATAATCACATTTTGGTTCGCAGGGGAATTTGCATTGTGAGCCTCCAAAAGTTACGATTATGTAATGTGCGTGTGTGTGTGTGTGCGTAAGAGTGTGCAAACTTAGTTAAGCCAACTAAATGCTACCTTAGAGAACTCTATAGAAACCCGCTCCTGTGCGAAAAGTCTCAAAAGGCAACTTTCACCGCACGTGAAAGCGAATGAAAGAGAAAAGTTTCCACTCTCCCCTCTCTCAACATGCCACATACTCATCCCATCCATTTGGAGCTTATACAGTCAGCACATCTGCTTGTTGCAAATACCGTCAAAATATTTGAATCCTGTTGCCACTGCTGCTGCTGCAGCTCCTGCTATTTCTGTTGGCTTTTTCATTTCCGTTCGCTCAACGATGCAACTTTTTATTGGCACACAAATATCTGTGCGTGGCATGCTACACTTTTTTTTAGCGTCGGCTTCTTTTGTTTTTTTGTGTTTGTGTTTGTGTTTGTGTTCGTGCCAACAATTTAAATAGCTATGCAACCAAATTAACTGCATTGTTGCCTGGCACTTTTTAAACCGCCAAAAGCTTTTGCCAAACGCAATGGAATTATTTTTTTTTAACACTTTCTGCCGAAAAACACAAAAGCTAAAAACAAAAATTAAAGTTTGCTTTCATTCACAAAGCAGTTAAATCGTTTGCATAACTTTTGTTTATACTTTTTGACAAGGTAAGGATGATTCTGTCGGGAGAGCTCGACTAGGAAATACCCCACAATATGTGGCTTGGTATCATTTTTACTGATGATGATTTATGCTTAACATTTTAGTTATCATTGCTTTCAATGAACGATTTGTATCGATATTGGAAATCGAAGAAAATTATCGATAATAAAATGAAATAAAATAGATCAAAGTAAGTTAAACGAGAAAAAATACTCAAAATTTTGAATGGCAATTATCCTAATGTCCCAGAATTTGGCTTGCTTATACAAATTGACGGACAGATGGACCGACTAGGCTTTTAATGCTGACGAAGACAATGTTCTAAATTAAGTAATGGGAACAAATAAAAAATCATATTCATAGAATATGTGAATTTGTAATTTAAATTCAATCCTTATTCCGAATTTAATTCCTGTTTTTATATAAATAAAACCCTAATTTATTTCCACTCATGTCGAAATGCAGCTTAAATGGTTTTGCAGAACAGCAATCGCATAAATACCATTAAATGGCTTTCGGGATTTGTGAAGCTGTCTCCCAAAAAGGATTGCAACAAAAACAAACTGTGGCAACAACTATTCAAAAAATGCCGCTATGCCAACTTTGAAACTTTGAAATTGACACATACTGATGGATGCTTTGTGTGCTGGGCGGTTGCTTTTTAAGCGGCACTGTTGTGTGTGTGTGTGTGCTCTCTCTATGTGTGTGTGTGCTTGTGCGTATAAATTTAACACCAATTTGGTTGCTGGTGTAATTCATCGTTGGAGGCCCATTTAGGCCTTGATTCAAATCAAGCTTAGTAATTTGGTTCATAATGCCCAAATGTAAACGTTTTCTTGACAAACAATCCGAAAACTTGACACTAAATAAATGTATTTCCATGTCGCTTTGTGCTTTCTTTTATTCTCTGTTAGCGTAGATGGTTGGGTATATTATTTTTGTTATGCCTTTTGTTATTTTAGACTCTTGATATGCTGTTTACATATTGGCTTATGATCAAGTTTTAATATTAGAAATTCGTATATCTTTCCAAATGCCTGATAAATCTGATATATTTTAAGGTATATTACTAGGAATCTCCTTCTAAGATTAGTAGACACATTTTTTGGCCACGCCCAGCGCTACACAAAGATTATAATAATCCCCTCCGAAGATTGATAAAAAAGATATTTCCAAGCAGACCCATTTCTACCCACACAAATTCCTTGGGCGTATATCTCGTACAGTCCCCGATGCTTGTTACAACTAATATCAGAGTTTTACGCAGTCGGTTATGCCCAACTGTCAGATTCTCACTTGTTTTTTTTGTTGTCTTATTACTGTGGCTTGTAGTTGCCCTAATAGACCATTGTTACATATGACGATTTATTTGTTTATGTGCTTTTTATGTGCGAGTCAGTGGCTGACAGTTTCTGCCAGGGTTGCCACACACACACACGCACACTTACGCACACCCAAATATGACGATTTCGATAATATTTTATGCGGTCTTCTCCTGCTTCGTCGTTCTCCTTCGACTTTTGCCAGCAGTTTGCTACTTGGCTTGTTTTTATTGCCACAGCGATTACGAGAGTGAGTTCTTTCTGACTAAAGCCGACTGAAGCTGTAGTGGAACTAAAGCAATAAATATATATATTTATATATACATATATGCACAAGTATATCCACTGGCAACAAGAAATACCAAAAACAATGGCCTGTAGGCCAGTGGGCTTTAGGCCATTTTAGGCATCCTTCTATCACACACAGAGACAGGGCGCAAATTTTAGTGTGTTGGCTTTGGCCAAAGAATTTATGGTTTATGGCAATTTTGTTGCTTTTGTCAAATTGCAAAGTGTTGTCATACCCTGAAACCATTGAAAATGTGCGAAAGGGCATAATGAAGAGAAGAAAATGTATATAACAAGCAGAAGAAGGCATCATCGAACCCATAAAGTATATATATTTTTAATCAGTCGATTTAGCTACGAACAAGTCGATCTCAAAACCTATAAGAGTTAGGCAACGTAGATACTCGAAGTCCATATGCAATTTAGGTTTATTTTGATTTATCGATAATTGCACCTGTTTTGTGAAGATCGATAAGAATCGATTGCCTATAGCAATAAAAGACATAATTTTTAATATAAAGTGAAAAAATTAAGATACAGATTTTTTCTAAGTAAAATTCTCGTACTCATCTATGTATTTAACAGGGCATCTCCTCGTCGAGCTCCCTCGATTAGATAATTCTAAATTCTTGTTGCTGTTGTTGTCTAAGCAGCTGTAGCTGCTTTTGTCTTTTGCCTAAGTGTGTATTCAAGCGCATAAATTGTCAACACATACATACACCCTCTCCCTACACACACACACACACACACACACACACACACACCCTCACACACAAATGTAAGTATTATGTCTTCTCTCATGCGACATTTTACATTGAGAATCGCTCTTTGATGGCTGACCTCTTTGTTTATTTGTTTACATTTCGACACTCGTAAAATGTTAGAAATGTGTAAATTTTTATCCTGACGCTGCTAAAAAAAACATCGAGCAATAACAATCGGCCATAAAGTGGAAATTATATCAAAGATTATGATTGTTATTCGAATGCAGCAACACAACACACACACACATTTATAAATATAAATTGAAAATAATATTGTTGCTCAAAGACAAATTTACATTGAGGTTATGTGCACATATAAATTGAAGAAATGTCGCCTTTTATTGCACAGCTGTGCCAAATACGTAATCCTGTCACTTAATATGAATGTTATCAATTCAAATTTGTATTCCTTGTTTTGCCATGTAAATCGGAAAATAAAAGCAAATACATTATGTATTCTGTGTTTAGGGGAGCAGCTTGGGAATATTATTATGATGGACTACTTTCAATGTGGATTACCTTATAGGAAGTTTGAAAATATTAAATTGGCAATTAGTTAGTCGATGTTGCCAAGAAGTTGTGGAGCAATTCTCCTGTTCATAAATATTTTGTCTTGACACAAGAGAAATCACTAACTTTCACAAAGTTACAAGTGAAATCCATCAGATTTTACTGTCTTTGTATATCTATCTATGTATATATAAATTCCCCTTTGCAGAGTTATTCCATAATACTGTTGCGATGTAGGTTGAGACGCTGTCTTCTACGCTAGCTCCCTTTGTGAATTCTTAAAAATACAAATCCTTGCATCAGTACCCTGGATTTTAACCTTTGCTCGGCTCTTATCGTCTGTTCTTAACAATGAATTTCATGCTGATTTTAAGTATCATTTAAGCATTCATTTGACTTTTAATCATACCAAGCAATTGTTACTCCACAGTTTAATATAATTCAAAATAAAAGTGCAAATTGCTGGCTTCATTATTGTGTACATAGCGCAAGTTGTTGGCCTTAAGGTATATTGGCCGAGGTGAGAAATTTTGCTCGGCAGACATGTGCCATAAAATATGCAAACGCAATATTAATGGATGCTGCAACAATTCATCGTTATGCCTTGGCCTTTAATCAACCAAGCACACGCACACACACACACACACACACTTATGTATATGTATATATATGTATTTACATACATATCAGGAGTTATACTTGTGCCACACATGGAAATATGCGCCTGCCTCTCTTCGGCCAACCCCCTTTGGGAAATGGCAACAACATAATTCCGTTGCATATTCGGAGGCGCCACCAGTTTCTACGCTTGATGCATTTGTTCGACTTGCGTGCAATAAATTGCGACTTTCAATGCAGGTGCAAGCCGGTATTTGACATTTACTAATTGCTACAGACACAGACTGACAGAGAGACAGAGAGGCAGAGAGAGAGGGAGAGAATGAGAGGGAAAGAGAAAGAGAGAGAACAGTTACTTTAAATTTGCGTTGAAATGAGATTCGCCAACTATTCGCGCTATTCTAATCAATTCGTATGCACGTCCAAAATGACGAGATCGCATCAGCAATTATTAATCAACGTTGTGCTCTGAGTGCTGTCGATATGTTTGCTATACTCGTATATCTGATTCTTTTAGCACCCTGTAAAAAATGCAAATGCTTGACATAGAGTATACTGTGTGTGAGAAACAGACTCTCAGAGTTTTGAAGTTCACAAATGGGTATTGGAATATATCTGAACAAATACTAAGTCCAACAGATTTTTGACTTGCCTTACGATTTGATAAATATAGTTAGAAATGTATTTTGTGATTAATTATTGATGTATACAAATATATGCTGGGATGCAGTTAAGCTCTTACAGGATATCTTCAAATCAAATACTCTGTTCAACTCATTTTTAGTTTGCTTGCTCGATAGCAACGTATCACTTTCGCAAATTGAAGTTCCCATTCATTTTTTTTTTTTGCATTTTGTTGAGCACTCGTCTATGCGGCATAACTTGTTGTTGCTTTTGTTGTTATTGTTGCTGCTGCGACTGGCGTGCTTCATTGGAAAGTCATGCATATTCATTGTTTACTTAGGCAAACAAACATCAACAGCAGCAACAACTGCTACAGCAACAGCAACAATAATAAACCCAACACGAATTTCACCTGATTTCTTTACAAATCATTCTCTTCATACTCCACCACTTTCTGTGTGTCCTTTGGCATTTCTCATTGCAGCAAGGACATCTCTGGGTTGTTGCTACCATTGCGTTATATTTAGATCTGCAGTTTCGTTGCCGGTTACCGGTATTGCTTTCAATTAACCAGCAGACAAAATTGCAGCCCCTAGCTGCCACCCCACAAAATGGAAAAGATATGTAGAATTCCAAACACAAATCGATAAAATTGGTAAGCATCTAGTTTAGCAGTCACTGGAAAATTGAGGATTTGGGGTTTCCCTAATCGCAATCGAAATAGGGGCATTGACAATGCCAAAAGTTTGATTTCCACTCTTGGGGCATCTGAGGTTAGTTTTAATTAATGTCTCCCACCATACTGACAAGCATACTAGGGAAATGGAGAAGATTACTTTACTCTTGCGTTTGGATTTTGCAATTATGATTCCGTTTTGTAGGTTGTTGTTTGTCTGTTTTTAATACTCTAGTCGAGGTAGAGATCGACGAGGAAATACCCTAAACCAAGCTGTTAAAGACTTAAAAACATAATTAGACTTGATGATGGTATTTTAGTTCAATATAAAAGTGCATTTTGCCCAACTTATTGATATTTACAGGATTCCTTAATATAAGAAGGCTATATCTTTGCAAATGTGGCTCTTAATGTTATCGATTTGTATCGATTGCGTCGAAGCTGGTGTAGTTATCAATAAACTTAATTAAACTTGAACTGTAAATGGAGTAAGTGTACTTTTATTTAACATTTTGAGTCTTTAGCATAATCACTGAGATCGGAAATGGGTAAGATATGGCTTATGGGTGTCAGTTGTGCTTCACTCCACTTATTGCATAATTTTGCAAAACTTCTTTATACACTTTTTTCCATTCCGTTAGTTATCTGCTTATAATTTCAATAATAGTTCTGCACGCAATTTTGTTTTCTTGGAATATGTTCTGGTTTTGGCAGCATTATTTGGCTTGCCAAAGACGACATGAATAATTCAGTGTTTATCTGTAGATCTGTGCAATGTGCAAAATTCTTACATCTGAAAAGGTATTTAGCATGATTGCGATGCCGCATGCAAATGACTAACTAATTAAACATAATTAGCAACTATTAACAAGACAGCTGCACCCTCCCCCTTCTGGCCAGACACCCCCTTAGCAGTGTTTAACTAGGACACACACTTGTTCAGTTTTGGTCAGGACAAACACCCCAAAAGGGACGACTAAATCAAAGCAAATCAACAAGCGCGGGCAGACCAACACACAACTCACACACACACACACACTACCCACACACACACACACACACACGCCCATACACAATCACAAATAGGCACTCGGACCCTAATAAGTCAACTGCAATGCATAAATTTAGCAGCATTGTTCGAGTGGGTGGTTTTTGGTTGTTGGGTTGGGGCAAGTGTTGGTCAAGTGTTTGCGCTTGTGACTTGGCCAAATAGCAGACAAGCCGAGCTCGGACCAAGGCATTTCATGATTGACAATGTGGTTGACTTCTGTCTCCCATCTGACAGCCCTCCCCTCCCCGCCCATTCGCTTCTTTGCCAACACTTTGGCGCAAATTTGGCAATACAACAAACGCTTTAACCTTTGGCAGGCCGCACACATTTCAATTGTTCGTACCAAATTTGTTGCACGGCCAGCAGACGTTACGCATGTGTACAGTGCTGGTCATTTATTTAGGTACGATTTATAAAAATTCAAACGAAATCATTATGTGGCTGTTGAATATAGTAAAGTTATAAATGCAATAAAAAAAACTCTTCATGTTTCTAACACAATGACCAGCACTGTATGTGTGTGTGTTTCGGTCTGGGCCACATTAAAATTGATTGCCTGCAAGGATTTTGTGCCCGGCTTAAGCAGTATAATAAATTGCGGCTCTGGGTTTAAATGTCTTCTTCTTGTTCCTCTTGTTTTCCAGCAGCTGTCGGCATCGTCATCATTTTGCTGATGTTTTTGATTTTCACACTTTGTTGTCATCATTTCAACATTAGAATTTGGCCTACAGTGCTAATTTTTCGATATCAACAAATTCAACGACAAACATTTCTATGCAAATTAATGAAAGTGGTCAGTTGCCCAAATCGTGCCCCATTAAAACAAATGCCTCATTATTTATTTTGTGAATTGGTCGAATGAAATAATTTCCTGTTTTGCTTAAGCGCATATCAATTACGCTCAAGTTTCTAATCTTGTCTGGTAATCCTTTCGCATGTCAAACGGATATTAATATTATCAACGATTTACGCATTTAACTGCATAACACACAAACACACACAAACACACGCACACACATAAATACTCATTTAAAATTCAATTTGTCCCTGCTGGCAACGTCACCGCTTCAATGCCAAAAATAAAACTCATAAAGTTCTAAACATATTTGAATATGCTTGCAAAATTCACGTTTGGCTGGGACCGTTGAATGCCGGGCATTCAGGTGGAAATATGAGTTTATAACTTGAGCCAGCGCATATATGATGCCCATAAAATGCCATTCCATTTTACATTATTGAGTGTGCGGTGTGATGTAAGCGAGATTCCCTCCAAGCAAAAAGTATGCCAATACAGCATTTAAGTCCATTTTGAGTTTTAATATTACTTTGACATTTTGCCTGTCAGAGCTGTCACCGAAACGAATTTAGCTTCTGGTTACGGTAAAATGTTCCAGTACTAAGTATAATTTTTTCAAATTTATATTATGGTATTTTTGAAATAAAATTTTGTTATGTAATTACAGTTTATTTTCCTATTATTATCAAACAGTATTCCCTTTATTTCGCAATACTGTCGAAATTCTATGTTTATTTCAAATCAACGTGTTTCTCACTAGTTCAATATAATTGTTAGTAAACAAATAAATCCGTGATTTTTTTTTCTAAATTATATACGAGTATTTTGACCCGCTGTCCCTTCATGTTTGCCCTTCACTTCCTCCGTGCCTGTTCAAGCACAAAACTTTTGCAAATAAAGCAGTTTATTGCGCCAGTGGGATTTATAATCCACACAAGCGTTATAAATGCTGCTGCTGTACCTCAACCCTAGCCTCGACCTCTGAGGAACCACTTAAAAAAATATATATATATAATAGAGTGAGCCACATCCTGGACATCCTCGTTTGCTTGCTCTCTGCTCGATCTGCTGGTGTCCGAGTCGCAGCATTTCAAATTAAAAGCATTTGCCGTTTTTATTGCTGTGTCTGCAGTTCGTTTTTCTCTTCTTTTTATACCCCGAATCTTTTGCAAATGGTGAACAAGGGTGTAATGGGGTTGTGTGAAGGATATGTAACAGGAGGCAGGAACCATTCCCGACCTCTTCAAGTATACATATTTTGCCTCAATTAATTTCATCAACAGCTTCCTTCAATTATCTAATATTAATTAAAATCGATTACTGATTCTTCAACTCTAATTCTTTAATTACTTGTTAGTTGTAGAGTTTTTCTTGTCTTATGGTTCTGGTTCTATTAGATGGCTCTCTCCCCCCATTCTGGCGTTCACATATTTCTACGAAATAGCATAGGATAAGTATGGGGTATCTCCCAGTTGAGCTAGCTCTTATTTGTTTCTCTTCTTTCTGCCGTTGGCCATACAAATTTTTATGTCCATTTCGCTTTATTTCACACTTTCTTGTTTATTATTGCAGTGCTCTGGCCCCACTGAAGAAAATTAAGCATTTGACCTTTTTTGCACCGCTTCCCGCTCAGTTCGCGTGCCCCCGTCACATTTACAATAATGTTGTTGCCATTGATTTATATACACGGAGTTTTTCGGCGGTAACCCGTAACCCTTTCCCTTTGTTTAACTCCTTCCCTCCATCTCTGTCGCTCTTTATGTGTGTCCTTTGTCCCTTATTGGGCTAAAATGCTAACTTAATTGTTCTGCCAGCGCCTAAAAGCGGGCAATTTGCCTGTTTTACGCTCACTGCATCTGCCTCTGTCCCTGCCTCCATCTCTGCCTCTGTCCCTGCCTCTATCTCTGCCACTGTCCCGTCCTATGCTGGCACATCCCAAGGCGGCGTCAGCATTTAAAAGAAAAACATGCTCTTCATTAGGACAGTTAATTAAGCCCCAAATCATTACACAACTTGCATTGAGTGCGAGCAATTCGAGTTGGTTGTAAAAAATGTATAAACACTTCTAAGCCGTTTTCTGAATGAGTAAGTAAAAGGGAAAAGTAATTTGGATTGCCATGGGCCTAAGGACATATTTAATTTAACACAACATTTTATATCATATATTTATGCAGAGAATCAAATCTGTTTGACTTTATTTAAAGATGATATTTTACATAAAAACATTTTAATATTGCCAAATTCAAATAATACCTTACACCACATAATTTAATTTGTGATAATATATATTTCAGTTCAGCTGTGGATTATTTTCATTTTATTTAGACTCACACACTGCTTAATAATTTGTTTATTTATTGATTCAGCTACTCAAAAAACTATAAATATTTAAATGTTCGCATTTCATAAAAGCATTTGTCAAATGATTTTCAATCTAACTTATAAGTACACACAAAAATATTTATTTATATTTATGGTAGTGGTCAAAGTGTTATTTAGAACGAATTGCTTCCTTTGACCTCCTTATTTTTATTTTCGCATTAAACAAGCAATAAATGTCAACGCCTCGAGCACGTCTCACCTCCTGTAAGGGATACTTTATTTAACACTTGCAACACACCAGCAACTTAGAGCAGAGTGTATATCTGCATATGTATGTGTTTGTATGCCTTTGAAATGGATGGGAGTGGAATAAAATTGAAAAAGTTTCTATTTAACTATAACTATATATTTTTCTTACGTTTCGAATTTGTTTCTAAATAATAATATAAGAATGTTTGATCTTGATTCTAGTTCTGGATTTCAATGGATTAAGCCGCGATTATGTTTCTGGTTTGACAAGCTCGTAAAAAGCTAAGCAGTAAAGGGTTGACTATAATTTTAATTAAAAAAGAATTCAAAAGTTGTAAACTATTTTTGATTTTAAATAAAAGTGTAATTTCGCTGCTCTTTAGCGAGCTTTGCTAGATTTATATTTGAACAAGAACTGAACAAAGTAAATTGTGCATAAAAATCGAAATGGTTTTCCTTACAAAAATCTTCTTAAAGCAACAACTCCTGTCAACATCTATGCAAGACAAAAAAAGAATTCACAACACTAAGCTTAATCCTGTATCTTCCCCGTTGTGCGTCAATCCACACATTTATTGCTCCTAATGGCATTTGTCGCTCCTGTTCGCTCACAATGCTGCAAATGCGACTCTTAAATCTATGCAGGACGTCAACAGTAAGCCATTAGGCCAGCTCAATCACCCACTCACTGACTAACGGGCTGACTGACTAACTGGCTAACTGGCTGACAGACTGACTGAGCCTGCATTATACCCGCCTGTGGCACAAGGCAAAAGCCATAAAAAAGCAGAATATTATGTCAATAGATAAAAGTCAAAGTGAAAACGACACCGACGCCAAACATCGCGAGTTCAATTGTGCAGTCGATGTTTGCTGCTGCTGCTGCTGCTGCTTCTGCTGCCTGCTGCTTAACCAGCATCCTAAACATCCATTTATCCATTCATCTATATATCCATCCATCCAAGCAACCAGCATTGACAGTGTTTATTTTATTGATGTCGCTGGTTTTATGCAACTCGAAGCTGCCACAACAAAGTCATCATTGCGACGTGGCAAGCCAAGCCAAATGTGACTTGGCATTGTGATTGTTGTTATACCCTGAAGCCCAATCAAAACGGGTACGAAGCATACAATGAAGTTGTGCTAGGGATATGTTACAGGCAGAAGGAAGCATCAATTAAATATATATATATATATATTCTTGATCAAGATCAAGAGTCGAATAGATTTAGAGCTAAAGACTTCACATTTTGAGTACAAATTCTTGTACATTATAAATAAATTGAGTTTATTTAATTTAATCCATATCTGACTCCGTTTTGTGAATATCGATAAAAATCGATTTCCGATTGCAAGGATACAGGTTTCCAATTGATATGATGAACATACCCCGATATATTATTGGTCAACTGTAAACAATTTGTTAACCAAAACATATTTTCATTTGGGAACTTCAAGTCTGCTATGTTGGGTATTTGTTAGTTGAGCTCTCTCGACTAGAGCATTCTAGCTTATTGTTCTTGCTGCTGCTTTACGAGCTAGCGAAGCGACTATAATTGTGCATTCACATTTACATTCACATTCACATTGACAGTCGCAGTTAACAATCCCCATAGTACAGCGTCCTTTCTGCCCGCGGCTCAGAAACTCGGTAGCTCTTTGGCCGCGTCATTTGCAAGTGATTTATGGGACTTTGTTTTGGGGAGGTTGGGATTGCGGGTTTATGATAGGGATGCTTGGGGCTTGGAATTGAGCGCAAGTCACATTTGCTGTACACTTGATTAACAGGCAAATGATTGAACGGTTATTGGCAAATTGACTGTTGCCCAAATTCACTTAAATCAATATATTCGCGTTAGTTTTGAGCTATTTATGAATATTTCGCAGAAAGTACAAGTTAACCACTCTTGACCACAGCTAAATATTTTTGTAATTTTGAATATTCTATTAAAGAAGACTTTAGACTTTGTTCAGAATCACTAGCTGATTCGATATAAAGAAGTCTCTCCTTCCTTCTGTCTGTTTCAGTTTTAAAGCTGTCTTGATCAAATTTTGAGTATGTCCATTTTACTGCTGCAGGCAGATCCTATCTCGAAACCACTATATCATATAACAAGCATTGAATGTTTTTATATAATCTGTGGGTACATTAAGTAGATTTTCAGAAAGTACTCAGTGTGATAATAGATGGACTTAAGTGAAATTTTTGCATTAATCATTTTATAATTCATAAAGCACTTCTGCCTTAAACATTTCATCAATCACAAACATATTAAAAACATGGAATACACTCCTAAAAGACTAAAAGTTAAATAATGTTCGTTGGATGATTTGATGGCATTGTGTGTCTCTGTTCGAGTCTTCCAATTGTTGTCAGCTGCAATTTATTATAATATATCGGCTATTGCCAGCCACAGACGGTGCTGCCACTCACAAAACACTCCACAAACATCGTTTGTGTAAACCCACAAAACAAGTTCCTACCCCCACACATGCAACACACAAAAACACTCTTACACAAATGACAGCCACAAAAAATATTATGGATATAAATATTTTGCAAACTAACACATGCAATCTTCTGCAATTTTCACACTGCACATGCGTTTGCCAGCAAAAAGGGGGCGAAAACCAAACATAACCAAAAACTGAACTTCAACATTCCGCAAACCCAAACCTAAACCCGAATCCAAGCCAAAGCAGCTGTCAGCACAAACAGTTGCCAGGCAGACATATAGATGATACTTACGGTTCTTATTGTAATATACCCTGTTGACTTAATAAATATCTGAGCAGGGTTAGATAAAGTGGCGTGATAAAATAAAAGCTTAATCTTCAGATTTTGTTGGTCATTTCTAAGCCAATCCCAATCTTTGCATTGTTTTCTAATGTTTGCACGAAATCTACCTAGCATACTTTGCTGTAAATCCAATAACAGAGTATCTTGCAGTCTCTCACTCTTAAATTAAATACTCTAACTCGCTTCCTTTCATTGCAGCTAACGATGTTGTACACACATACCAAATATTTAAGTAACTATTCATATCATCTATGTAATCCAGTTCTTGTTTTCATACATTCTTATTTTGTTGTTGTTGTTCTTACTTTATTTATGGTCTTCAAGCATTGTAATATTCTTGTTGCTCTTACTTGAGCTAAAAATAAAGAAATATTGTTTAGAGACCAGGCTTAAGTTCTTTGTGGATGCTTAAAATGTTGTTGTCCAATTTATTGAGCTGATGGAAATACCCCAAATAAAGATCTGCATATGTTTCTGGTCTCTTGTTCTGACAATTGTAATTTGTTTTTAAATGCCATTTAGATTGCAATAAATCTAGTTTTATGTGAGCCTGCACGTTAGCTCATATTACTCATATTGAGGCAAGAGTACTTGCCACATTGTTGAAAGGAGCTTAGATATCTGTGTGGAATGTGGCTTAATTCCATTTCAGGTGCTGATTTAATTTAATGCGCTGACTTGTTGTCTAGTCTGTTATTTTCAATATTTGGCTTTCAATTAGAAACGCGTAAATCAAATTCAATAAAGTTAAACGTGATTAAAGTCACTTAATCATAGCACATAAATCTCAATGTTGTTTTGGCTCTCTTCTTTGTCGTCGCGTCTCCAAATGGGTCTTAAAGTGTCGACTCTGTCAAGTCAGCTCCAAGTAACCATTAGACGAGCACAATCTTTAGCATACACAGAGAGAAATGAACAACCTGAAATAAAGAATATAATGCCGTACAAAGCATCTCCGAACCAGCAAGGTATACTTTCTTGATGAGTATCAAAAGGCTAGGCGATGTCTATGTCTGTCTTTCTGTCTTTTCTCACTGTATACTTTCAAGACTTTCTGCGTTTTACTTTCAATACCCTGCATAATAGATTGAAGTGGTATATTACTTTTGTAATGTTGTGCATTTTATATGTATTGTAATTAAATTGCATTCTGAAATGCTTTCGTTAATCAGATTTACTTTTATTCTAAATTCCTATATCCTCATAACTTATTTGTTTCCAAAGTTATCCACACAAAACTCACCAGCTATGAGTATTATTATGATCTTCATACTTGAACAAAAAATGAATGAGATCAAGCTTATATATCTACAGCTGCTTAGAATTTATAGAGCAATTTTAATGTCTACAATTTGTCTTCGTCAAAAAGGGTATATAATCTTCGGCTTGCCTAAGATAGTCTTTTTTATTTGTTCTTTCTGTTATTTTGTGTTTGTCGGTTTGCCAGCATTTTTATTTGTTTTTCTTTAACATTTTTTGATGTGGCCTCGCTAAACTGCTGGAAAATAGCAAATTTATGTTAATTTTGTACGTTTGGCATTATTATAAATGAAGAGCGTAAAAAAAAGGAAATTAAATGCCATAAAAAGTGAAAGTTGACAAAGAAAATGTCGAGACATTGTAAATGATATGCAAAATATACAAAAAAAAAAACGGAAAATAGACAAAAACTGTTTGAAGTACATGAAACTGATACGAAAATGAAGCTCTAGCCAGCTGCTTGGAAACTTTTTGTTTGCTTTCTGCAATACTTGCAAGTACATAATTCAATTTCTGCAAATCTGTTTGGGGGCAAAAGTCCTTATACAAATCTACTTAACGAAGTGATTTACTAGTAACCCAGAGATGCACACACCCAAGGACTCATTGATATATAAATCGATATATATATTTATATATATGTTCACACACACATCAACCTTCTTTTACTATGTTAAGTAATAAGATTTTACAACTATTTCTTTTTTTTGTGGCTTTAGCTGTTTGTGTCAAGTATTGGCTGCCCACATATCATTTCTCATGCAGTTGGTCAGCAGCAGTCTTATCTTATTGCGGCACACAACCACACACACACACACAAGCATACACACACACTCACACAAGCATACACACACACACACACATGCACACTCTTTACACACACAATTTGATAGATGTTCGAGCTGTGGAAAAGTGACGCATTTACATTTCTCCATTTTATTTTTTAAAGCATTTTTATAGCTAGCATTTCTTGAAAAGTTTGTTTGTTTATTTACTTTTTCCACTATCTGTCCGCACTGTCATTTCACTTTCCTCTCCCTTCTTGTCCCCACCGCTCCTGTCTATGTTTATTTATTTATTTTATATAAATGGTGGCCAAACTCAACTTGCTGCCTTCTGCTGTTCAATCTCTTCAAAATTGAACTGAATTCAATTGAATTCATCTTTGCAGCAGCCACCAACACCCCCACACCACCCACCAATATGTGGGTGGGAATGGTTTGCGTAAGGACATTCGATATTAAGGGTAAATATTTGTGGAGCCCTCACTTCTTTTTGTTGTTATACCTGAAACTCATAATGAAGTTATGGAAAAGTAAGTAAGAAGGTATCTATATTGTTTAAAAATATCAACAGTCTAGTCCATCTATATGAGCAATCCGGTATCAGTGAGTTCAAATTTGGAATGTAAGTTATATCTTCATATTTAACAAACTGATTTCCGACTATAATTAGCAGCTGGGCTTAGGGCCAGTCTTCTAGTCGAGCCTTCTCGACTGGATCATTCTAATTCAATTTGTAATAAATTTTCACACAGTGCAGTTGTGCTTCAGTTACAGGGTATCTTCTAGTCGCAGTCTCTCGACAGTTTCGCTCTTACTTGTTTTTTTTTATGGTTAAATGCAATCATTGAGTGCAGCACAGAAAAGCCGCTGCAATCAAATGTTAATAAGTGAGTTGTTTGTGGTTTAACTGACTGTAAATCCAAGCGATTAATCCGATTATGGCCATTATTATCTGTCGTATAAGTAATCGCTGCATTTAAAATATATTTTTACATGCTGCATTGTTAATAGATTCAGTTGTTTACTATACGATAAGCGTAACAGAGTGATGCAAGGAATTTATTTTATTTAACGATTTTATTAACTTTTTATTGTACTAGTTTTCATAGTGCGGCAAGCTATATTTAAGCATTTATTTTTTAACTAACTTTAATAAATAATACTATTTATTTATGCAAATCATATGTTGAATAGTCGTATTTAAAAACGGGTCGCAATCATTTTCACATTTAAGTTAAAATGAATACATATTTTTTATTGGACAAACATTTTCTTATTTTTATTATATATGTTATATATTATATATGTATATGAATATTTTTCTGTATTTGTTTTCGTTATGTATAGTATCATCACTAATAATATCGGTTATTGCGACTGGATCATTAACCTATTATAATCAACATCTAACGACTAACGATACATGGCTTTTCATCATCGTCACTTCGTAGACAAGCCTGTCTTTCATTCTATACTCATGATTGGCAAATAGCTTTTCTTAAACCAATCAATTTTGGTTTATTTCCAATTAAAACTACAATTTTTTTTTTGTCTTTGACAATTCCATCATAAAATGCAATCGCACAAAATTCCACTTTCAACTGGGAAATATTACTTCGCTTAATGACTAACGCTGGTCAAAAGGCAAACTGATTTAAGTGTGGGCACACTTATGCCCGACATGTGGTTGCTCATTTCCGGTTCCAGTTCCAGTTCCGATTCTTTTTTTTCACACTCTCGCCATGACTTCCTTTTCCTCTTTGGTAAACACACAATAACCTGAGCGTGGCCGTGTCATGATTTGCATTGCACTTGAATTATTTCCGTTTGCGCTGCTTTCACGTGCCCCACAAAGGAACTGAACTAAAGTAGGCGAGATGGGTGCTTAAGGGATGGGGAGCGGGTGGCAGGTTAATGGAGGGTTTCTATTTCTGCACACATGCATAATTTCATGCTTAATGCTACGTGCCATTCATTTTGTTCGCCCTAAATGCAGTTAGCTCGTGTTTTTTTTACGATTTTTTCCAACTATTATGGCCATATCTTCTCTTAGGTGAAACGCGAGCTCGCGCATGAAAGAGTGCATTCTAGAGTAAGATGAAATCGGAAGGGAGGTCCTTTCATATGCAGATTACCAGCTGTAAAAGTCAGCTGCTCTGATGAGACTCCCCGCAGCATCTGCTCTGGCCTCTGGCGTGTCTCCCGGGCACATGTGTCTGCTCACCGATTGACTGCACATGGAACGGGGTGGCAACAACAGGCAGCACGTCATGCTGCGTATTATGTGTATGCTAAATTTATGCGCATTGAAGAGTGAAAAGCAATAAGCTCTGTTAAGTTGTGCATAAAAGGGAAATAGGCATATTGACATGGGCCCATCAACTGGCAAACAAGCTTCCATTTTTCTCGACTTGGGATGGGATTAGCGACCGGAAACGGGCACAATATGTTTATTGAAATTAAGGCGGACATCATATGCTGTCAGTCCAAGCAATATATTGTTTTAAGATGGCGCGACGAAATGTCAAAGTTTATGTTAGCTGACAGGCAGTTAAGTTTGATGGGAAGCTAATAGTAATTGAATAAACGTCTGAGGGAGGATTAAACCCTAAATGAGGCTGTGAAATAGTAAATGCAACAGGCAGTAGGATAAAGTATATATATTCTTGATCAGCATGACTGACCGTCTGTTTGCATTACGTAATCTAATATATGCAGAACTCCATCAGCTTAAAAGAAATCTTGATGAAACTTAGAAACTTAATTAGGCCAGATCAGACTGGATTGGTCTACTATATCATATAGCTGACAGAGGCATAATCGATCGAACAATAAATTTGAAATAAGATTTGCATAATATTTCGAACTTCGAACAAAAACGTGCCTCTTAAGTTTGCAAATGTTACAATGGATAACAAAAATCTGTTGAAATTATTGACAAAAACAACTTTATCGAATGTGAGCCGAAAGCATTTTTGAGAACACTTGCAATTAACGCACAATGAGACCGCATACTAATTGGCGGCCTTGTCAGGTAAATTGATGCATTTACGCAAAGCGTTGCACGCATGTTCAGGAGGAGGAGAGGTGGAAATGGAGGTGTGTGTGTGTGCGTGTTCAGGTTTCAATTAGTTTTAACTGTGCCACAACCAATCAAATTCCAACAAGTCTCAAGCGAAGTTTGCATTTGCAATGCGACAGCGATTGGAACGATTTTACCGGCCGCCAATTTGATTGCGGTCCTTTTGACACTTTCGACTTTGGATCTGCGGACGGATTAGTGCCGGCCACCAACTCAATGCTGTTAATTCAAATTATTAAAACAAATACGCAAAGTTTTTTTGGGTTGAGGAAAGTTTGCCATTTAATTAAATTCGAACCGCAGAAACTATGCGCAGCGACGAAGACGCCCTAAAGTATGCAGCGAAAGTATGTTTTGTGCTTTGCATTGCGCTCCCTCACTTTGGGGCAATACGCTCACACTCGCTGGAGGAATGTGCATGAATGTGTGTGTGTGTGTGTGTGGGTGTGTGTGTGTGTGCACTCAGAGAAAGCGAGAGAGTATTCGCTGCGCTTAGTGATTCGACTTTTGAGTACACTTTGTTTTAAAAATGTTCTAAATAATTATGAACTTCACTAGTTGACTTTAAAATAGACTGTTAATGATATCTAAAAAAAATATGAATTTTGCATTTGAGTGCTTAATACAAGATGTTCATTGATAAAAATAATCAAACGCTAAATTAAATTATAGTTATGGGCTTGACTTAAAAATGCTGTCAGATCTGTTTTGAAAGCTTAATGACTAACCAAATAATTAAGTCATCAAGTTCTTGATTTGCGTACGCAACCCGACATAACTTATTTCAAAACAGGAATAAAAACGTTGAAAAACTATCTTGATTTGAATCAGAAAACAATAACTGTTGTTTTTGTCACAGTGTTCGTATATAAGCCCACAATAAATAATAATGGCCACCAGGCTTGGCCATAAAGTGCATTGAAGCAAACAATTTTTAATAAATATATTATTTCTCGTTCTCTCCCTCTTCCTCTTCCTCTTCCTATTTCCCTTCTTTTTTTTGGAGCCAGTCCCTAATGCTCTCATATGCGGGCACAAACAGAAGGGGGGAGACGAGTGAGGGGGGCACATACATGTTGTGAAGCATTTACATAGTTTCATTTTGGCGTTTTTTGGCAAGCTAACAAGCAGCCCAAATTCTATTTCAGTTAGACAATCCTCGGTTCTGGGTTTTTAGCTTCCGTTGCCTGGCAAAAACCTTGACCCAGTAAACGTGGCTCAAAACCAAAAATAGAAAGAGAGAAGGCTAACAAGTGAGAGCGGGGAGAAATAAAAACAGCTCTGACTTTGGTTGATTAGTGTCTGCATGTGGAATTTAATTGACTTTAAAATACAAATTCAGCTCTTGTGGAAATTACTTGTTTTGTTCACATAAAATATTTTTGATGTGAAGCTATTCTTTTTAATTTAACCAAGATATATAGATTAAGATGTAAATTGCTTATACAACATATAGAATCTATGTACGCTTTAGCTAAGAAACATTTGCATGAATAAAGTTATATCTATCCTATTGAAATTACATTCATCCGAGTGAGAAAACTGCCAAAGTCACTGAGTCAAGACTTTTTACATCCCTAACTTTGCTCAAAGTCATTTGACTTTCAAAAAACAGGGTTTCTTAATCACTGTTTGACTTCTGGATTTATTCTGCATATAAAGTTGGGCGCGTGATTCTGGCTTCATTCATGTTTTGAAAAATAAACACAGAAATTGCTTGTAGGGATTGGAACAAGAATTTCTACCTCAATAACTTTGTCAAAAGTTATTTTTAAAACCCAGAACAGAAATATGAGTGCTGATTTTTTAATGATGTCATCGATATTTATCGATTTGAATTTACTGATGCCACCAGTTTTCCTGTCCCCAGTGGAGTTGAAATGACAATATTCAGACTTTATGTGGCGAATATTTATTTTAAGGCGTCAGACGGATGGTCAAAACCATTATTTATATATATATATATATAAATACTTGAACAACTTTCGCTAACTTAAATATTTCCCTTTTTTGCAGGTCAAGAAAATTATCTGATTTTAAGTGAACTGCGAAGTGTGAATGTTGTGCGTGTTACTATAATTAATACGAGTGTCTGTTGAATATTTATACTCCCACTCACTGACCAGGCAGGCGTCTGACCGTTTCTCTGTCTGTCTCCCTGTCTAGAGCCATCCAGCGAAATCAATTACCTTGTTGCAACAGTCACAGCTGTGCTTATGTGCATGCCTGTGCATGTCTGTGTGTGTGTGTGTGTTTGTGTGTGGGACAATTATAACTTGTTCGTGTCTGTTAATTAAATGTGTCAAGTGAAGGCATTTAATAAGCTTCAGTTATTTACAAAGAAAGAACATGGCGTATACGCAACGTGGTGCCAAACGCCAATCAGGCATATGTACTTTGGGCTTAAGGATGTTGCTTTTTAATCACTTGCCTTTTGATTCTCGTTATTCAGTAAAATATTCATTAATTGATTGTAATGAATATGCATTAGGTACATGCATATTTCTCAGAAAACTATCAATCGATTCGAATTTTTGTTCCGGTAATGCTTGTGGATTGCTTCCAATTCATTTTTCAAAATTCGGCTCAGTTAAATGTATCTGATTCTTGAAACAATATGGATTTGCTGTTATGGTTCAGGTTTTCATTTTCAACCGATAAAGTTGCTCTACTTCTTAGGAAACCTATTTATTAAGTTGTTTTTAATTAATTTCTGTAATGTGATTGCAAACTTTATTAGAATAAAATATGAAAAACAGATGTAAAAAAATAAAAAAAGGAAAAAAAATAATTGGCTTAATTATGGAAATAACTGTTCATTTTCAAATATCTAATTTAATATTGAAACTGTCAATGGGTTAACATAATCCTACGTTTAGCTCATTACTAGTTCGCCATGGCCGATATCATTTAAACTTTTTGATTGACATAAATGCCTTCAGGAAATATTTTCTTTTCGGTCGCTTTCGGTCTTCGGTATTGATTAATCGAATCACAGTTTAAATAAACGCACTTTTCGAGCAGTTTTTTTATTTACAGAAGTGCGACATCTTGCGCCACTAAAAGTGAATTTTGAACGCAGTTGAAGTGCCCTTAAAGAGTCTGCAACAAGACACTGTTAATTTGACGCGACCTCAAAGCGTTTAATGCGTGTTAATCAGCTGAGAATTGTGTGAGAAATCAAGGCGTTTACTGGCACATCAGTTTGGCTCCCCCTCAATGTGGCAGACAGACAGACAGGCAGACACCTGCTTGAAATACATAAGCTCCAAGTAGTTCTGAATCTGTGGGTTCAGTTGACGGTTACGCAAGCGGCATTAATTTGTAAAGTTCTGCACCCTACAACTGACAAGCGGTTTCGTGGCTTACGTCGAGTTGATGAGGAGGACTAAATAGTAAACTCTACGGTTACCCATTTGCAGTTGCTTGTCGTTGCCACGAGAGTTGCTGCAATAGTAATTGAAAGAGTGGCAAGATAAAAAACAATTAGTAAAGAGTCTAATTGATGCGAGTCTCTGTAGCTGTCAAAAGTATTCAGAAGCATATATATATATATAAATATTCTTCATCAGCATCAATAACCGATTCGATTTAACCGTATCCGTCCGTGCGTCTGTCTTTCTGTCTAAACGAGCCGATCTCAGATGCCATGAGTTGTCGTATTTCATATCAGAATCAGCTGCCAGCAATGTATGTAAAATCTGTAATCAGGGAAATTCTTAGACGAGCTCTCGCTCAACTCAAGCCATATTGACTGCTCAAAACTTCTTAAGCCGCCCTCGCACTTATGCAGGTGTTGCATTCTAAATATTTGCATACATGTTGCAAAATTAGTTAAATAAGCATTTAGCGTTGTTTTAATGTAAGTGCTTATGTTGCTGCCACTACAGTTGTTGTTGTTGTTGTTGTTTTTGTAGTTATTATTGTTGTTGCCGCGTTTCGTTTAGGCCACATTTGTATTACTTGTAATGTTTGCCTCCCATGAGCGTCCGCAACTATTAACAAAAAGGTAATTTTACCAGCAAATTGACATAGAAGACAAAAAGGTAAAAGTTTGCTGCTAGGTTTGTGACACACACACTCGCACACACACACACACACGCACACATACATGAGCTGAATTTATGTAAATGGAAATTGCATTGCATAAGGTTAGCGGCGTCGTTGGCAAACGTTACGTATACGCAATGTGAATGTGTTGCAGGCGGGAAATGCCGAAAACCATTTTGCACGTAGTATTAGCGCGCTGCTTTCATTATTTGTGCCATCTTTTAGGCGACGCCATTACGACAGCTGGCAGCCATATTGTCGCCTAGGCTCAACTTTGGGACTTTGGGGTGGGTGGTGTGTGTGCATGGAGATGGGGTTGTGTTTCGGTGGTTTTTCTGCGGGTCTGGCACTTTGCCTTTAGTTCTCGTTATATGTATTTTCTTTATAGGTTTTCTGTGCCTCAGCGCCATTGCAAGCGGCCAAATGGGTTTCTCTCTGTATTCCATTAGGTGTGCGCGCTTGGCCCGTTAATTGCAAGGGTTTTGTCTTGCCCAAGTAATTGCGTTGAGCACACGAGAGTTCATAAGCACTAAGCACTTTAAATATTCTAAAACAAACATACTTAAAAGCCATAACGGATTCCATAATTGCATTTCAAGCAGCTGAAGTGCTTGGCACATAAATAAACATGAATATGGCCAAAAAATAAAATAATTGTATAGAATTTTACGACAATTTAGAATTTGATAATTAAATTTTTTTAATATTTTTAAAAGGTATCAACAATTTGGCTTTATTGCTGTTTTTACCGTTTTCATTTCAATAAAAACGTTATTTCGTGTTTCTAAAGTGCCAATAAAATGAGGATAGTTTGGAGTTCCGAGTTGCGATTACCAAATTTGAGGACTTTAATTTAATTCAAGAGAAAATTATGAGAAATTTGTGGAGTTCTCTAAAAAGTTCACTAAGTATATATTAATGCACAATATCAAAACTATATTGCTTTTAATGCAGAAACTAATCGATCCACTTTTCAACAATGCCTTTGAAATTAACAACTTTTTCAGTTTGCCGCTGGAGAAGAATCCAATTACAAAAGTAATTCATAAAATGTGCCCAGAAATGCACTGCTAATTGTCAGCACTGCACTAGGAGGATGGGGTGAGAGAGTGGCAGCCACTTATTAAGCTGTCGGCTGACTGTGACCAGTTTCTGTTGCAGTTGCTGTGGCAGTTGCAACTGTAGAGAATATGACAACTGTCCCTGGTCGGCAGTATCAAATATACAAATAAATTGCTTCATTTTCGAATTTCTGCCATACTCGACGTGCCGTCTGTCTGTACGTCTGTCTTTCTGTCTGGCTGTTTCCTTTCTTTTCTACACATATGTTTTGGAAATCTATTCGTGCCACGAATTTCATTTTCAACTTGGCAGCAATGTTTGCTTTTGTTGCTGCTGCCGACGTGCAACGGCTGCCAGCAACTTATTAAAAATGTCTGCAGCAAGCACAAAAAAACAGAAAAAAGAAAAAAGAAAAGCGCACAGAGCAAAGGAAGAAAAGAAGAAGAAAATATTTGCCGCAAAAATTTGCAACGAGCGTAGTTGACAATGAGATGACAACGAGCAGCTTATACTTTGCAGAGGCAGCAGGAAAAGTCATCTCATGTCTTGCTCTGTAATTGTTAACACACAGAGCGACAGAGATAGAGAGAGGGAGAGAGAGAGAGAGGGAGATATGGAGTACTTGCTTTGATTTGCCAACATTAAATTTGTGACACACACGAATTTAATTGTCTTGCAACATCAACATCATCCCCATCATCCGCATCACTCCACTTGCCACCTGTTTGTTTGCTTGACTGCAGCTTCTGCTGCTGCGACTGCTCTGTAATTATTTGCAATGGCTTTTGGCCTCTTGCTGTAAGCCGGCTTAAAGTGCACTCAAAGAACTTCGATTCGTAATCGAATGCGTTGCACAAGTAAAGCGATGTTGAGATGAGTCCTTGCGTCCAATCATTTATTTACTGCAGCCTGCTGCTTGATGGAAATCCAACGCATGTCAGACAATTCAATTTACAGGTAGTTGAGGCAGGGGAAACGTGTTATGCAACGAGGAATGCCATTTTAATAAACGTATTATTGTAAATACTTAATCAGCTTTTGTAGCCGGGGTGACAGAGTATATTTGCCTGTGTATCTATTTATCTCTGCGTATATTTTTCAGTTGCCAAGCGATTGTTATTATCCCTCAGATATCAAGCTTGATTTTGCTGATAGAAATTTCATAAGACGAATCATTCCACAAAACGAGTTTTTGTATAATAGAATTTTTAAAATTGGCATATCTGTTTGGCATCTCTGAGCGTGCTTAACTGTGATCAATTTCTTGTCTATCTCTTCATTTTTATCACTCTCGCTCCTTATCTCTCTTTCTCTCTGCACGTACTTCACTTTTAACCTTTCTTACTTACGATTAACAATTTTTGTTCTGATTCAGCTGTTTCTTTCCAACAATTGTTAGACCAGTTTATATTTTAATATCCCCAAGTATTATTCTTTATTCAAAATGTGTCTTTAATTTAGTCACCTTAAAAATACAAATTTTTTAACTTAACTGTATTTTTTATTTATTTTTTGTGGGGTTGCGCTTGCTTTTTGCCCTATCAGCAACTTGAGCTGTGTCTGAGCCACCCTCTTCGTTTGGCCCGCTCAATGACTTTACTCGTTTCTTTACAACACTTATCCTCGTTATGCATTGTTGCACTCAATTGTTCGTGTCGAGGACTCTCCTCAGCGTCTGCGAGATGTGGCTGCGATAGGGCAGGCAGCCAATTGGCCAAGAGTGGGTCTTAATGTGGCTACTTCTCAAGCAGCAGCAGCAGCAGCAGCAGCCGCGGCAGCTAACAAACAGTTTCAGTGTCAATGCCAGCAGTGGTTGCCACCCAGTTCCAGGTGTGGCTCGTTTTAATGAATGATGATTATAAGACTCGTACTTTGTTGTACTACATACACACTACTTTTGAACAGGTTATTTATTGACTTAACAAGCAGCTCTCTTTCCCTGCTTCTCTCTCTGTCTCTGTCCGCAGCCAAGATAAACAACATTATAATTAGAGCATCAAATGCAGACAAAGCCGAGCAAACTTATCAGACATATCGTTTGACAATTCAAATATGAAACTTCTAAAGAAACAAGTAACAATTACTACACTTGAAACTACACGATAATTTGATACTCGCTCTACTCAGTCCTATCTGATATCTATCAGCGATTTTTATGTGTTATTTAATGACTGCATGACTTTATTGGGTTTTCAATTGATTGCTGTGTTAAGTAAATCCAGGGACGACTCAGACAGAGCTCAAGTTGCACAGACAACATAAAAAACGAAACCATCAACAATATTTTTAGCGATAGTAAAAAGCATTTTGGTAGGGAATAAAAGTTTCTGCTGATTGTTGCACAATGAGAACAATTACTGATGGCAACTTGTCCAAAACTCAAATGCCTCACAGCATTTATGTGTGTAGCGCATTAACAATGGGTAGTGCCCTGAGACAATGATAAAACACATACGCGTCGTCAAAACGTGAGCCTGGACGGACAGATAGGGAAAGACTTCAATGGGCAGCGAGCAAACGAGCAGGTGTTCCAACTTATTCATTAAAACAAAAGGAAACAGACACGCCAGACAGACAAGACGGACGGACAGCAAGACTGCCACAACAAGCAGGAGAACAAAAGGGGCAGCAACTCAAGACGCCAGAGGTACACTGCGCAAAAGTTGAGGCATACAACCAGAAATTTCATTGGTTTTTTTTTTTTAATTCTCTTGTATATACTTTTACTTGTTCATAAAAAATTTAATTACATTAACATTTACATATTCATATGTATGTTTTGTTGTTGCACTGTGCACTGAGCACATGTATTTTTCTCTCAGTGCGAGCAGTCAGCTAGAACTTTTTGGTGCTGTGGTGCTCCTGCTGTTGGGTGCTTAAGATTGTGGTCGGCACGCAATTGCGGCAATTTCAACTTGGATGCGCTCGCTCTCTCCACACACACTTCAGGCTGCCTGTAGCGAACGAGGCGAGTTAGAAGCCGCAGCCAACCCGCCTCTTGCTACTCCCTGCCAGAGCACCTCAACTGACATCCGCCGCAGTCCATTGGCATCATCCTGGCAATGAGTTGAGCCACTTGGCGCCAAATCCGGTTTTTGAGTACAGCGCGTTAACTTTTAAATGCCCGGTAGCGATGATTGCGAAGACAACAACGGCAACAACCAATCCCAATTCATGCAACACCAGCTGCTTCTGCCACAGTCACAGGTTTCATTCAGGATACAGGTTCTTACTCCTTCTTCTCGCTCCCCCCCGTCTACTCTCTCATCTCATCACTTGCTCTTTGCATACTATAAATTTCCAGTTCGATTTAGCATCCACAAAGTTATGATCGCTTAAGTGGCTGCCACTTGTGCATTTAGTTGCCAAACTCCAATTGACCGCCATAAATTTTTCCCATGACAACTCTAATTATGCTCGAGTTTTAAAATAATTGCCTTCTGGCTATCTAATTGCATATTATATGTCAAGGTCTCCTTAGTATATATATATTCACTGATTAATAAGGCAACCGAAGTGCCTTAGACTCAGTGTTGAAAGTGGCAACCTCACTACTGCTATATTATAAGGCAGCCAAGGAAATAACTCATAATTCAGATCCATATCAGCCTTATGCATATATTCATTATGGAATAATGTAGTTGTGCGAGGGAGATGTAACAGGCAGATAGAAGCATATGAAAAATATATATCATTGACTAGATTTGAAGCATATGTTTTTGTAAGGACAAAGCCATCAAATTGATTTTTGACATAACCAGCCATGTTAATGGTCAATTGTGAAAATTTCATTTAGATCGGATAAGAAAGAAAAGATTTAGTTATGCAAAACGTATTTTCATATTGGAATGTATTTAAGACTTCGACTTTAGGGTATCTTTTAGTCGTGATATCGTGACGAAGCATTCTATCTAGTTTCAATTAAATTGTCTATCGACTTGTTTTGTTTTTGTAATCGCACCTCAGATTGTATCTTCGGTACGCGCTGTACATAAGTAATGTGTATTTTTTATTCTCCTCATAATTGCTGGCAAATTATCATAATTCAAATGAAGATTGAGCCATGGCATGGCTGAGACTCGTGCCAAACGATTTGTAAACCATACCAAAAACATAAATATTTATTGTTATGTTAGCCAAAATTCTATTTACGTATGCCACAAGCACAGGCACCCCCATATAAAATCATAAAATTATGAATCAAAAGCACAAAAAAAAAAGAAAAAAAAATATAGTACTGTTGCCATATAGTAGCATGGCGGAAGTTCGCCAGCAGATATTATGGAACTTTTCGAAAACGTAGTTGGAGTACAGAAAAGAGGCCATAAATATTGATCATTTGTAAATAAATGGCTTAAAAATAAATAGAAAAAGATAGAAGTAGAAACACACAAATAGAAAATGCACAGCGTACAACAGCAAATAAAACATTGTCCAGTTTTGTGCTCCATGTTCATTTCCACAATGGTTACTCGTCGCACTTGCACTTCTTGTATTTCCTAGGCAAACATGAACATGGGCCGACCATATACAGATGTATTCTGTTGTGTGTTGTGTGTGTTTGTTTTATTACAGTATCATCTTCCGGTCACTTTGTCATTTCTCCACAAACATATTTCAAACAGTTACGATGAGACAAGTGGCCGTTGCGCGTGTCCAGACAGACGCACTGAACCAGACCCAGGAACTAGCCGTACAACAACAACAACAACTACTGTAGCAAGAACTGGAATTATTAAAAATACAAATAGAAAGAAAGAAACTCCGCTGGACAGAGAGAGAGAGGGAGACAGAGACCAGTAAACGGATGTGGCATAGACTAAGTCGATTGCTTTTCGATTCAACTTCCATTTTAGTTTTGCTTTGTCGTTAATACTGTTGTATACTTGAAAAAAATAAACTTACTCCGCAAACACTATCTATTGATATTTATTTATTTTATTTACAAATTTACTGAATAATAAATTCGAAACATAAAGTTTTATTAACGACACGTTTCTATTAATAAATATGTCATCTTATTAGATGATTTGCATTAATAAATTACGACACTTATTTAAGAGATTTTCCATATTTTTTTTCTTATTTTAAATGTTGCATTTAAGCCTAATCAAAACGGCTTTTGCAAAAGGGTTCAATTTTTTCTCATGCGGTTTTTGTTTGACAAAAACAATCCTGTCACGATAAGCCTACTACTAGGAAGAGGCAGTTGGGCAACTAAACAAGAGATTTGGGAACAAATGGATTTTTTAGCTGAATAAATTAAAATAAAAAACTTTTAATGTTGCATTTTCCAGCTTATTGCTCAAAATATGTTACACTTAAGCGATGTCCCTTTAACTGAAAATCACTCCTCAAATTGATTATTTAAACGAATGAAATATTTTCAAAATTATATTTATGCTTATAAGAAAAAAAGTTAGCCTATAATTTCATGTTTTTAGCCTTCTTGCATCTTAACTTGAGGTTCAGATTCTGCTTATATGATTTTAACTTTTGGTCTAAAGAAATCTAGAACTAATTAATATATAAATAATTAGTAATATTTGTATCGGTTCTAACTTGATCATTTATCTGAGTGCAATAATACTATGTGGAAATTTTTCGAGTGCGCTCCAAAACTAAAGCGCCATAGCGGCGTACAATTGCCACGCCAGCCGCAATGAACACATCGACGAGGCACACACACACACACACCCGAAAACTCCCTCCTCTGACACACAAAGTAAGCCGCTGGCCAATGTGCAACGCACGGCTGCTGGCCAACGTGCAACGCACGGCCGCTGGCCAGTGGTCGCCACTTAAAAGCAATGCGCGCGGTTGCAGTGGAGCAGTGGCGGGGAGAGTAGAGTAGGGGAGCCAGACGCCTACACTAAACCCTCTGCACCACACACCTACCCACCCACCACACTGTAAACCATAGTAGCCGCAGCGTGCTGTGTCGCATCGCGCTTTGAATATGAATTACACACAGCGGGAGGGAGAACACACACGACTTTAGCGCGTTGCATGCAGCAGCAGCAGCAGCAGAAGAAGACGAACTAGAAATTTGAGAAGGCAACGGACGGAACAGTGGCAGGCAGCAGGTTGCATCTGTGTTGCTGTAAGCTGACTCAAAGCATTCGAAACTATCCGAGTGATCCGAAAATGATGACATTAACATGCATCAAAGGTGAAGTTGCAAAGACATTTGGGACAAGTTGTTGCTGTTGTTGTTGTTGTTGTTGCTTCCGCATAGTTGATTATGATTGTGTAGATTATTGGCATTGTCAACTTTGGTACGTTGATTGATTGATTAATTGACAAAAGCATTGCCGTTATATGACAAACAATGTTTGAAAGTATTGCCATTTGCATATTCTATTAAATACTCGTGCAGTGAGTGTGAGTGCATTCATTCAAACTAAACATGCATTCATTCAACTAACTAACTGACTGGCTGACTGACTGCCTGACTGCCTGACTGGCTGATATTTGGTTCATTGTGTTAGTTATGCAAATGTTGCCGTTGTCGCTTCCGTTCGAACAACGGTCAAACGGGTCCCCAAAGCAACTTAATTATTCATTAATTTCAACTTAAAACCAACATCGAGGTTATTATTGCAATTTAAATACCCTGTTTTAAGCAAATGGGAGGTTTGAGATGAGTGATAAGCTACAGTGTAGACTTCGACTATAATTAAAATTTTAGCAGAAACTTCACTATTAATTTAATTGTCAAGCAATAAAGTTTATTTAATTATATTAAATACTTTCGAAACATATTACGAATATTATTCGCAATCTCTTAAATGTTGTCTTTTAAAAAAAAAATATTAAATGTTAGTTCTATAGTTAGAAAGATGAATGTTAAAAGGGAGAAAATTGTTTTAGAAAATTATCACTTTTAGAAGTTTGAACTACATGTATACAGAAATCCTAACTATTTCAGCATTCAAGCAACAACTATACTTTAAATTAGTGTACAGAGTATCTACTAGTCGAACACACACCCAATGACATGCTTAATTGTTGTCCCATTTATTGATTGACCAGAGATTCCCGCCGGGGCGTGTCATTGTACTTACAGGCTTTTGTCACTATCAATGAAGTGTTGCTCGAATATGAAATAATTATACGCATTGTGGGCTGGGGCTTGAGCGGGGGAGGGGTGCACGAGCTTATGTAGCCATTATGATTGGGTCAATGTGTCTGCAGTGAGCCTATTAATGTCTGAATGTGCTGGCCAAATCTGGCTTTTAGTTTATTTTAATTACAGCAGGCCTTCGGCCATGTCAGTCAAGCCAGAAAAGCAATGTATTATACATTCTCAGTTGTTGCTTTGAAGGCATGTATTTCGAATCTGTGAGCATCAAAATTTAGCAATATTATCACAATGTCGTATGTATTCAATCCTGGCTATATTGGACCCAATCCACCCTGCTGTGATCCGGAGTGCACTGACGAAAGTGATTGTCCCAATGCCGAGTGTGGTCCATGTCCAGGGCCTCAGGCCCCTTGTGGCGGCTGTTCGCCAGCTGTGGATGGGAAACAGCAAAATACCACCGAAAATGAAGATTGTCAAAATAAAAAGGACGACACACAAGATCAAACCTCAAAGAAATAAATAAATATATATCTCACCTTTAATGTGATGTTTACTTGCCTTGAAATGTTATGGAGTAGTGCTGGGCATCTGAAAGCAAAATCAAGCTGCCTTTGCTTTCCAATTCAAGTGTAGGACTTCAAAATTTAGTAACATAAGCAAAAGTAAGATTTTCAGTCATTTCTCAGCTCTTTAGACTTATCTCAAGATGACGGGTCCACTTTGCAGTTGGAAACGCACAAATCCCTTTTACATCGGCCCCTATCCAGATAACTCATCCGGTTCGTGTCCATATGGCATTTATTCGGGATTTCTGCCATGTGGTTGGAGTGATCGCTGCAAGGGAATGGCCGAGAGAAGGGAATGCAAAATAGACTTGAAAGAGAGCCAAACCAACAGCTAGGAAAATAGAAAATAATAAATTTCGTCTGGAAATGATTCATTTTGAACCAAATAATAAAATTTATATACTCCATTTTTGTTTTATACAATCTAAATTATATTAAATAATTATAATTATTAATAATATGTTAACTTTAAAATTATTGAGAGTTTAGAAGTGAAGATAACGAGGCACATATTAAATACAGTATCAAACCGCAGTTTGAGCAACTTGTAAAATGGTTATTTTATAATAAGAAATTGATGAAAAAAAATTCCTTTCATTAAATTCAAGCCCAGTTTACCATCACAGCTAATAAGTGAAAAGTCCTCCGGCTGGGACTAATTAGCTCAGCAGCAGCAAACGGAACCGCAGCGTCTCCCGCAAGGACGCCAACCACCGCAACCGCCAGCTGGGACCAGACAGCCAGGAGAGCAGGGTCCTACGCAGAATGGATCAAATTTATAAGCGATTACATTTTTAAATTCTAAATGTTGAACAAAAAATGCTAGCTGTAAATTATCTTTATTATTTATAAAATATCAACTTGTTAGTAATATCTCAAACTGAGAAGATATGTCAAATAAGTATATCAGAAAACTTCGATAAATGGTGAATTTCTAAATACTATAATAATACATAGTTGCTGCTTAATCCGATTCATTCTCTGAATCTGGCTGGTTATGAATACCTCGGATGAGGTATAGTGCGAAGTTTTAGATGCTGGGGGATTGATTTGGGGATAGAGAATATAAAAATATAATCTTAGGGCAATATGATTAAACCCTAAATTTTAACTAATCCATTTATGCCGTGATATGGAGACTTGTTTGAATTAATCAGTCTGTTCTTATTCCTGTAATCCTTAAGCGGATTCAATCCAACAAGATTTTCCTCAGTATTCAACAAAGTGACAATCAATGGAACTGATGAGACTCGTATCGTGTCGGAAATGTCCATCAATGCCTTGTGCATTGTTTCCCCAAAGAGGGTGTGTCCAGTTTCGGGTCTGACTAAAGATTGATGAACCGCCAAAAATGCACTACACACAATGGACACCAATTGAATAATGTAATCGAAATCGATCATTTTGACTTTCATTTTAGGTTTTGAAAAATTTCAGAGATAGATGTGAAAGGAATTCATATTGATTTTAAATTAGAGTTGAGTAGGCTTTGCCTCGGTTCGACTGTAAAAATCTTAGTTGGCTTTGATACATTTCTACAGTTCTCTGTCCTAACGTTGCCCAAGCTTCAAACTTTCATTTCCTTCCAAATTTTCGGTACGTAAGCAACACAAAATATGACAAAAAAATAATAAAATAAAGAACGACGAGCTGAGGGCGATAATATATATCACACATCTTTAGCCCACAAAAAGTAAATAATATTTATGTAAGTCGGCATTTGGCATTGTTTTCTTTTTATTTTTAATTTAATTTTTTTTTATTTAATTTAATCTTTGCTGTTGCATCAAGTGTTTACAAAGGCGCCGCAGTGATATTCAGTTAAGCATCCAAAATGTTTATCGTTTGCAAATTTGATCCGTTCTACGTGGGACCCTGTCCGCCTGGTTGTCTTATACCAGCTGGCAGCTGCGGCGGCTGTCGTCCTTGTGGATCTGGGTGCTGTGGTCCCTGTGGACCCATGGGTAGTCCCTGCTGCACTAGCTCCCCATGCGGTTGGTAAACTAGGTAAAAATATCTTTCATTTAAAAATGTTGATATTTAACATTGGTTGCGGCTAAGGATATATATATTGTTATTGCCAACTCTCTCTCTGAACATGAAAAATAATAAACAATATCAAAAGATGTACATACATTGAGCTCTTGGGTGCAGGATGCTGGATGTTGCTAGGACTAGCGTTCGCTTGTTGTCCTAGGTAAGGGCTAAACGCTTGACAGCTGTTCGGTTCGAGTTGCCACGGCGCAGACTCCCTGCGAACCGCGTTGCGTTTGATGGGAGTGAGGTGAGTTGGGTGTTAAAGCTGAAAACATCGAATGTGGAGCATTGTGTCAGGTCAAAGGCTGCGGCATCCCTTCTGCCACCTGCCTGATGCGTGATGCATGATGCTTCCCTCTGCGCTGCGACTATGTTTTGTTTTGGCTTAGCGCGATTTATGGCGCCCACACGCACACACACACACACACACACATAGACACACATACACAGTTAAGTTGTGTGTCCCTTTAAGTTAGTCCTGCTGACATTAAGTTCGGTGTATGTGTGCTTTTACGCTTCTGCAGAATATTTCACTCTCATTTTGGCATACGCGCTTGGAATTTATTGCGGCAGGTCGGAATTTTCATTGCTTTGCTTTATGTGCAAGTCACCTTCGCCAAGCATCTCCCCCTGCCCTCCCCTCCGCCAACAAATAGCTTACTTTTTAAAGCAATTGCTTAACAATTCTTGTATATAGTTTTTCAAATCAAGTTTCCAGTCATTGTGTAGCCAACAAAGTTGTGTAAATTTATGTTTGATTTGCAGTCCGGAATCCAAAATTCAATCAGAATATATATTTTTGCTCTTCTTCCGAATTGTCCTACTACTTACAACTTATTTATTTTGTCAATTGTAACTATTTATATTTATGTTTGGGTTAAAAAATATTGGAATATAGTTAACTGTTGTTACCCTCAATCTTGATCAGCATCAAAAGTCGAGTTACTCATGTCTCTGTCAGTTCGTCTTTCTGCCTAGAGCAAGCCACACTCAGATAAAGTCTACACAATTTTATCGATAACTTTTCCTGTTTTGTAAATATCAATAGAAATCAATTTCCAATAGAAATAAAAAACTAATGTGTGAAGATATTGTCTTGCAATTGATATATAATATACCCCGACATTTTGTTGATCAACTGTAAATTATTTATTATGATCGAATTAGGAACGCAGAGCTGCGATTGAAAGCTGTGTTAAATGTTAATTGTTTAATCCTGATGCTGTTGCCAATTTATCTACAATAGTTTCCTAGCTTTTTATGTAAAATAGTTTCATTTTTAATTATGATTAAATGTCCTGCATAAAACTTCAAGCTACATTTGTTATTCGTTTGTATTCAAATGTATTCACTTCAAGTGTGGAGCTAATGATCATCAGCAATGAACGAAGCAGAAAACATCGAAAACCGAAGCCATAATTGACTCGGCTTGAGCCTGCTCGAAGTTGTGCGAACATGTTGCGTGTCAAAGAAACCGCTTCCAACTTGTTCGAGCTTGCGTGACAGTTCTTAACTGGCACTTCGCCCAATCCCAAATCAGTATTCGTTTTACATTAGCACAGTGCGGACGGTGTTCGTTTTTTGCTTCGTCGCTTCGGCTGAGATTAAACAGACGTCTTCGCGGGACTTTTGAAGCCAGCAAACAGACTTATCGGACCCAGTGTCTGAGTTCGAGTTCGTGTTGGACTAACTAAATTCAAGTTCAAGTGCAACTGTACAAATTGTGAATGAAGCAATTAAGCAAGGAATTTTTGTACATAGTTCGTGTTTGTTCGTAGTCGTTGCTGCGTGTCGAGGGAAGGGGCAAAACCCCAGCAAATCCTTTAACCAACTTTGATTTAATGGCAGGCCTCAACTGATTTGAATATTTTTCCAACACCAAAACTAGATTAGATTGTACTCGTGTGTGTGCGTGTGTGTGTTCGTGGCTTGTGTTTGCCATGGTTAACAGCCGCCTGCCGCAAGAGGCGTGATCGAAAGTGACATTTTTCGTAATTTTTCGATTTGCATGCCTTTGAAATTCAGGTAAGTTCAGACAACGAAAAAAAAAAAATTTATCAAAACAAGAAAAAATATTTAAAATGAGGATTTACATATTGATGAATTCGAAAATATGGAGCACTTTCTTAAAGCAAATTAAAGGAGGTATTTTAGGGACTTTCATTTGCGTAGCTGCCTGCAATAATTTGGACGGGTTGCAATGCAGCTTTTCAAAAAGGGCACCTAATTTAATTTTTGTTATTTATTGTGTATTAAATGAAAACTGCTAAAAACTTACAGTTTTGTATTGTACATTTAACATTTTCAAATTCGAACTATGTATTTTCAGTTAAGACCAAATGTTTTTCACTTAAGTTATTCACTTATTTTTTGGACTGCATTTAGTCTACTTAAAAAATATATATATTATTTCAAGTATCCTAGTTAAGCAATAATTCAAAATTTGTATATTAAATAAATTTTCAACTACTTACGCTATTTATATGCATAACGTGCAACAACAAATTAAAAATGTAATTCTCAATGAATAGCAAAATATTTGAAGATCGTTTAACTGCTCCACAAATGGAGCAGTAAACTTGCCCTTTTTCCTGCCTGCCATAATGGGGCACTTATGTTTGGGAGGCACTTAGCTTTAATGCTGATAACATAAATTAATTCGTATAAAATCGTTGATTTATGCTGCCAAACGTAGACAAATATTTTTTAATCTTTACTGGCCAGCAACTTATGGGCCTGTCCTTCAATATAATTAAACAATAAAGTTCTATCAAATTTGGTTTGTTAGTTATGTAATCCATAATCAACCCAAGCGGATTGAATGAGCACACAAATAAAACGCTTTTTCGATAATTAAAAACCGTATATAGTAAAACAATTACTATACTTTTAGATCAAATTAAAATGAATAATAATTACTAAGTTAATATGCAATTTTATAATTGCAACTTAATTACTTTGCTACCAAATTATTGTGCAATTTTATAATTACAACTAAATTACATTTCTACTAAATTATTATGCAATTTGAAAATTGCAACTTCATTACGCATAATTTAGATTTAACTGATTACAGCTCATTAAATAAAAGATTGTTGGAAATAGTGTCCATAATCAGCTGCAGGTTTGTCCAATGCGAAACAAACTTTAAGTTAGCATTGTGAATTGATAGATTAAACGTCAGATATTTTGATAAGCCGCTTTTTGCTTCTCCTCGCATTACTCAGCTGCGTTTGTCAGCCTTTAATTGAATGGAACTGAAGATGAAGCTTAAGCTGTAATCATACGACACCTGCGCCAATGTCTGGAGAAACCGCAAAATCAATAAGCCTATAAGGCCAACGGATATAACAAATATACATATCACATAGCTGCTCTTCCGCTTTTGAAGGGCTTCCATTTGTAGAACATTTGCGTTTATCACGAAGCGTCAATAACATTAAACCGCAAGTAATTTAAAGCTGACAAATAAATCTGTAAATGTGAAAATAAAATGTGCACATTGTTGGCCAATCGATTGCTAATCCATTTCCTGACGCACTACCAAAAACAGCTCATAATTTCCCATGGAAAACTGAAGCTCATAAATTAGCGCCTTGAAAATTGTCGCACATAAAATCATATTTTATGGGTTTTTGGGCCAGCGCGTCGAATGTTCGCCATAATAAACTCGTGACAGCTCCTATGAGGGGACCCATTTTAAATTATCAGCCAACAGGTTGGCTGTAATAAAAACCAACATTGAATTACTTGGCAATATTATATGCCTCAACTTTCCGCTACTGCACCTGGTGGTCTTTTATAATTTTTATTCAAATTGGCAAACTTGAGAAACTCATTCGTCATGCTCAACTAAACGGGGGTTAATACGAGTATGATGAAAAGCATTTTTATTCCCTCATTTTTGCTGGTCAATGAACCAGCTGGACACTTCGCTTGAAGGGGTTGTGCAAAGAACCGTCTGATAGCCATTTGGGTCACTTTTAGCCGCAGGAGCAAAAGTAATTAAAATTTATACATACTTGCGGCAGTTTAAAGTTTAAGACTTAAGTTGGGCTGCTTCAACCAAATTTTCAAATAATTAATATTAACATAGCAATCATTATGCCTAAATAGATAATAATAATAATAATATAATAATAATAATTATTATATTTAATACACACAAGTGGTTGCCCACGTTGTGAACTGGAATATATGTGAATGATTTAATATTATTTTTTTTGTTTATTGATTGCTTACCTTTGTTATTATGTAAGTATGTTTTTCGCTGTCTCCAGGTCAAGTGCTATTTTATTTTTACAGTTAATATACAAAGGCATATGTATTCTGAATCCATCGGGAGCTGTCGAAGTACATTTTTATAATTATATTTTGGTGGTAGTTGGCATTTTTGTTGACACAATTAAGAGTTGAGAATGTGTAATGTTGAATTGGTATTGGTATTAGTGTACAGTATTTAAGGATGTTTTGCGTATATAGTGTTTACTTGTGATCCAAGTGTAAATCGTATTATTTTCATTTGGTCTAATCTAGTTATTTATGCTCTTTTCAGCTGTCTAAAAAAGTTGGTAGTACTTGTGTTATTGGGAATTACTTTTTTTTAAACCAGTTTGCGCAGAGTTTGTTCCCTTATTGCACTATATTAAATTGCTGTCTATTAAAATGTTTATTTGCTAAGTTTTCTATTTGAATATGGAATACGAAGTCTCTGATCTTAGAACGAATTTATGGCTTATTGATTTTATAATATTGATGGCTACTAACATGGCTATCATTGTTACGCAGTATCTGTAGGAGTTGCTGATAAGGATTCATATTTGAAGTATCTGTCTTCTGTTGCTGTAGCGTATTAAGTTGAGTGTACTGCTTCAGAACCGTCTGTATATTTAAATAAATAAATATATGCTTGCAAATGGTCATCTGAAATATGCTTCAAGAAAGTCGATCCTTAACTATAGATTTGGACGTATCTGTAGAATTTGCGCTTTAGTTCCTGGTACGGCAACAGATTTAACATTTTATTTAAATTAATTTTAATTTATCTTAATATATCCATTAAGTAGGTATTAGTATCAAATTATTGATTTTGATTATGATCAGTGGAGCTTCCCTCACTGAAACGAAAGAGGCAGTAGAAAACGACTATAAATCCTTATCGATTCGGCAAGTGATGTTGATTAGGAATATATATATGATAAGCAACTAGCATAAAACACTTTTTATTCCAATTAAATTGTTCTCTGAACTATGAATAATAAAATTTGGCTAAATACAAGAAAAGAACATTCGCTTGCAATTTCATGTGATAGAATAAATAAATTCTACTCATGTGGCTATAGTTTTCCCCCTAGCCACATACATACATATGTACATATATGTACATAAAAACAGCATTTATGTTTATTATTTTTTCGGTTCTGTTCCTCACCCTTTTGCGCCACTCAAATTGAGTTCGTTTTGGGTGTTGTGCGGCATCATTAGCATCAGCATAAACATTATCAGCAACAGCCCGTCTCGTCAGCATTTTCCAGTTGCTCTCTTTAGCATAATTTGGGACATAAACTCGCATAATCCGGCGCCTTGATGACAACTAAAATGGTTTAAAAATGGAAACACACCATAGAAAAACATATAGCTCGAAAGTGAGAAAAGTTGTCAACGCCCCAAAGGTTTTCGTGTGAGTGTGTCTCTCTCTCTGTCTCTCCCTCCGTCTCCGTGTGTGTGTCTGTTAAATGTTTAAAAAATGAAGCGCTGAAAAGTTTGTCGGTTGTGTTACGCATACGCCATGTTGAGCGCGCCTTGCGGGGATTATATCTTCGCTCATATATTTAATGACATGCAGCTGCTGTGTGTTAACTCTGCTTGACAAACTTATGAATTTTAAGGTGATTCTCATGTCGTTCGCTTGAAGTTTAAGTCCATATCAAATGAGCAGACGGCTCAAGCATACGTCTCGCAGGGGGAGGGGGTCTCACTTGGGGGCGTGTGTGAGTGTTTGTGTCACAAAAGGGTTGTGCGCATCATAAATCAAATCAATGTTGACTGCCTGCCAGCCCAGGCCACCGAACGGGCTCGTTGTAATCAAAATCATTTTGTGGTTTTCAACATTTGCTCTCGCTTTTTGCTGTTCGCAAGTAATTAATCATTGAAAGTAATTGGTTTTATGTTTTTGATTTGACAGTTGAAAAATTGCAGCTGTGACAATTCATTTCCACATCTCACTTCACCTTTTTCCACTGCTTGAAATTGTTAATTTACTTTTATTTTTTTTCTTTGCTTACTTCATTTACGATCAAATTCATACATATGGAAAATTAAATGCAAGTTTTTGCGCTGTTCAAAATAAAATCTGTTTAAGAGCAAAAATGTTATGGCTAAAAGTGCTTGACTGGAAAAAACCTTGTTCATATTATCAAGATACTTAAATGATGTAGAAAAGAAATAAATGGCAAAAATTAAACGCTTATCCGCTGGCAGAATTTTTTAACGGATTTTGGATTTAGTTTTGCCAATTTCCCTGACAATATTTTACCATTCAAAAAAACTTTTTGCTTTTTAATAACAATACACATTTTTTATACCCAATAAACTGGCTAGAAACATAAAAAAATATATAAGCTGCCATGTTTTATGAATGAAAATTGAAAATAAATAATCGAATATAATCCTCTGTTTGCCATTTACATATTATAGAGATAGAGAAGCTTGTAGGGCTTAAACAGATTGCGTTGCTGCAACATTTATGCACTTGTATTTGTGTAGAATAACAAGAGTATTATAATTAAGGCACGCTTATGGTCAATTAAACAAATGTGCATTTGACCACTTTTGTATTAATGTGGTAAGTGGACGCTATTAACTGTTCATAATTTGTTAATAAAGCAATTATTCAATTACCTCTAATTGTTGCATATATATACATATGTGCTTTTCATTTGTTTTTTTGTGCCTTTGCCCATTGGAGTGTTTTGAGCCGATTCAAGTTTCAATTTGAAATGTTTATTATACCGCTGAGTGAATTGTTTTCAAAGTTTTCTTGAAGCACAGAACCGGACTAAATGACAGAATAAATTCAAGTGCAGCTTTGGGCATAATAAACAAACAAACAAATTTCAAATCCCAAAGAGTCGACTAAAACTTTACAAAATGTTGACAATAAAAAATTATTAAAAATGCGTCAAAGTCTTTACAAGAATTATGCCACAGTCGCAGTATCCATAAACTTGACTTTGAGTTTATTTCGCTTACACAAACACTCATGGCTGGCAAATGCCGCTGCTCACTGTGATGACTCGCTCGGTGCCACTTCAAAGGAAATAAAACGTCAGCTTACAAAAATATACAAAAGAAACAACAAACAACAAAAAACACAATTCTGTGCAAACAACAACAAAAATCTCTCTTTTTCTGTTGGCTTGCTACCATGGAGAGTCTGGAACTAAGGCACTCTGTTTGTCAGTTTGTGCTTCTGTGCTGCTGCTCAATAATAAAATTTATGTCATATTTTTCAAGTGGCCGCATATATATTTTCTCATTTTTTTTGTTTGTTCCAAAGTTTTTGCGGCTTTGTTTTCGCGTTTTTATTGAAGTATATTTGGCTAGCTAATCAAATGTCGTTTTTTGGAGCCCATCTTGAAAGTAATACATATTAAATATTTATGCGGCATTTAATCAGATACACAAATAGACACTCACTCGCGCTCACACTCACAATCCAGCACTCATCGCCTAGCTGGGTATTCATTTTTATTCACTTAAACATTAAATGAGCCTACATTTGATTAGCGGCCTGTGTTTTTCTTTTTCATTTCAATGGAAAGCTGCCAGCGCAGTCAGCCGAACCATGTGGCTTAACCACTGCGGATTCTTGGGCTTAATTTCGCTTTCATTGCCAATATATATTTAATATATATATATACGTATATACGCATATATATATATGTATATGTATATAATTGGAAGCATTCGACTGACAAATAGCCTGTAATCGTTAGCGAAACATAAATCAGTTTACTTGGAAACAAATCACGTATTTAAAACGAGAACTCGAACTGAATGCAAAATTAGATGATTCGAGCTCTCGCTTTATATATTACAAAAATGAAAACATTTTTTTAAATATTGAAGTGGAATTAAATACTGTGAAAGATAATGGAATTGAATATAATTTCTTATGCAACTGCTCATTTAAATACCCGCACACCCATTCATATTTTTGTGTACAGGGTATTGAAATAATGCGTTGGGGTCGCATTTTATTTGCTTTTGGCTGACAGCGTTCATTTACATTACATTTGTTTTTCATTATGTTGTTGTTACTGCCTTTTGCCTTTTATGCGGCCAGTCGAATTAAAATCCAAAAATGTATATTGCTACCCATCAGCAAACCAACAAAGTCCATTTGGAAAATGAAAAAAAGGTGCGCAATTTTCTTGTAATTAAATATGTAGGAGCACATTAATAAATTGATTCTTAATTAAATGCACGCCATAAAAGCAATGCGGTTTAACAAGATTCTTTTTTCCATTCAATTCTTTAAACCAGTAAGCAAAATGTGTATATTTTAAGAGTCGAAGATTTATACAAACTCAGACTTTTGATGACTGATGTAAAATCTATGTAACTGGCCTGCAATCTTGACACAGACTCAACTTCTTCGTCGCGTCAACTTCTGTCTAAGGGTGTAAAATAAACTAAACTCAGCTGGCAAGGTATTAAGTATTTAATTAAAGATGCCAAGCTATTACTACTGTTTAGTACCCCGTTCTTAGCTGCCATTTACGAGTTCGATACCCCGCCAAAGCACCAGCTGGAGGGGGTGTTAACTGTGGAGATGAAGGAAAACCGTGTGTTGACTGCTGGCAGCAGCTTCAGCTGCCGTTTTTGTTGCCGACTGTCAGCTCGTTGTCCAAATGACAAATGGGCGCATTTGCCTTTTGTCAGACAGCAGTGCCAAAGATATGGCGAAAGCGCGCCAATCGTAAAAATAAAAACAAAATAAAATGTGTGCATGGCCCACAAAACGTAAACAAAACAACGAAAAACACAAACAGCACGAAGCGAGAAGCGGAAAGCGGCGAGCGAAAACAAAACCCCAAATACAAAGCGGCTTTATGCCACACACGTCACAAGTCGCAAATGGGGAGTGCAGAAATCGATGCATATACAAATATACATACATGTATATATGTATATGTATGTATATTTCTTTATTTCTGCACACCGCCAAAAATTGTCAACATGGATCAATATCGGTGACATTACCGAGTCGAACTTTTCAGCTGGCAGATGGGTAACATCGTCGTCGTCATCGTATCTCAGATATAACCGGGCATAAAACGCAGCTTATTTGTATCTTTAAGTATCATATTTCTGCTCATAATCATAATACTTTCTGATCCTGTTGATGGTGTTCTTGTTGCTCACTCTCGTTGCGTTTGCTGTTGAAAATTGTGTAAACAATAACAACAACACAAATCAAGCGCAACAACATTTTGTGTTTTCCACTTCATTTGCTTTGCTTGAATTGCTCTCAAACTTGTTTTTGACTTGACTTGAATTTTTGGCCTTGGGGTCATCAACAGCATTAAAATGTTTTCCTTGCCAGCTCATAACAATCACAAAGCTGATTAGGTTATTGATTTCATTGGAGCTAGCTAATGTTATCAAGTTAATTGCTATTTACTAACCCACTAAGGACCACTTTGGAAAAATATGTGCAAATAGTTTGCGTAATTAAATCATTTCAAACTCACGCTTCCATAATGCTTATGTGGCTCAAGTCAAGTGCCAACAACACTTACAACCTTTTATTACTAGTAATGTAATTATACTTTGCATCTAAATAGTTACAACATTTGAGGAGCCATGATGAAGTTGCCCTGTTTTTTGAAAGATACGTTAAGAGAGTTAAACGATTAAGTATAACAACAGTAATGATTGAAATTCAAGTCTATCTATGAAGTCACTATTGTGTCAACAGCAAATGTTAAAAATAAAATAAATAAATTAAAAAGAATGAAAAATTGTTTGTTTATCCCCCTCCCTTGTTGACTCGCCTCGTGTGTTTTTTCAGCTGCTGCGTTAAATAAAATTTGCATTGGAGTTGCCAGCGTGCTTTTTTCTGGGATGTCAATTATCAAGCGTACAAAAACCAAAACAAAAAACGAAAAAAAATAGCCACAAGCAAAGTGAAGAATTGCAACACACACAGACACACACACACACGTCAAGCATACGCCGCATGTGCCGGATCAAAAGCTGTTCAGTCTAATTGCAAGACAGACAACTTAAAATTTATAAAACTCAATTTGCTAATTGCTATCAAAATAATGAAGTCTACCACGGAGTCTATGGAGACTGCGTGACGGGCTGCTTGGCTGCCCAGCTGGCTGCCTGGCTGGCTGGTTGTCTGGCTGTTGATTGCAACCATCAAGTATCATCCGAGGAATTTAAAGTGCACTCGAATATTCTGCGAACACCGGATGCTGCAGTTGCAGCTGAACTTACTGCAGCAATAAAATCAAGCTAGTAGCAGCAGCAGCAGCAGCAGCAGCACTAAAAGCTGGCATGAAACTTTCTCGGCACACGACGATTCATACAAATAGAAGTTCAGCTTGAGCTTATGCAAGTCAAAAGTTCACCCTTTTGCCAAACACACACACACCAAACACACACAAACACACACACATAAACACTTGAGGTGTTTGAACAGAACTTTTGCACTACGTTTTCCAAGAGTTTTGCGCTATCGTTGCTTATATATTTATTTTGTTTTTCCCAAGCTTACTGCATTGTCCATTTATGTCTTGTTAAGACTTTTATATGTTTAAGTCTATATTTAGTTTTATTCCTTCGCAAGTTTCCTAAACTGTTCGGCTAACTAATCTTTAGTCGCTTTCCGGAACCATGTGCGACGGAAGTATATTTCTTCAACGCTGTTGATTAATTTCTTAGTAGCTGTGAACTGCAAAGTTTTGCACACTTTTTGGCATCTTTGGTTGGCACTGTGAGAGCAAACAAGTTGTACAACTTAAAGTCATCTCAAATTAAATTTCCTTTGTTTTCAGCATCATTTCACGGTATGCTGAAGCGCAGTCCTTCTGATATCCGGTTGCTTGTTTTAGAGTTAATTACCGTATTAATTCAACATTTGGTTGTCCTTAGTGTGCAGAATTTATTGTAAATAATTGTTTATCTCAATGTTGCTTCGTAATGCTTAAATACCACAGACAATGTTTTTGGGACTCCTTGGAACATGTTCGAATTCTCTAAAAACAGCACGCTTATGACTATTAATCGGGCTACCCCAGCGCTAAGGAGACTGTCTAAAAAATAACCCTTATTGCAAAGTAACCAATTGCAACAACGATAATGATTGGTGATAACTGCAGCAGTAGCATCTGCAGCAGAGTACAGAGTAGAGCTACATCTACTGAGGTGGCCACTACTTTGCCAAGGTGAAAATTGGGGAGCAGCATGACAAGATACTCAACCAGCAGAAGATCGTTATCGTCTCCAAGATTAAGAGCCAAATTCAACAAATCTAACTCAAATTCAAGCTGTACCAATGTATCTCGACGGAGTTGAATATATTCGTAATTATAGAGTAGCTCTTTGATTATATAGAGAAGCTGGAGTAGAATCAGCAGCGTCGCATTCCATTGCCAATTAATTGAATCTGTTGTTCGATCACAAAGTACACATGAAGATCGCCGATCTTTCCAAATTATTTAGTTTTCTCTCATTCTGTATTCGATAATGATCATGCGCCAAGATCAAATCTAGCATCTTTCGCATAACCGAACATCAAATCAAGAAGATCGGCTCTGAGTCTTGTTTTTTAGTAAAGTATCTCCAAAAACACTGCAAGGCTAGCAAATCAAATAGGCTAAATAAAAATAATAATCTGTAACTTAATATGCTTGACAAATTTTGTTTCTCTTCTAAAACATAATTTCAAAGCTCCTTTATCAGAAAAGCAATAAGATTGCCACAAAGAAAAATGATTGAAATTTCAGTGCGTATATCCTATTTAATCTAAATGCACGAACTCATTAACTTAAAATATGCGCAATGGCAATTTGATTAGGGTAATTTGCTGATGATTCTACACGACACACAGGCGCACAGGCACACACCCACACATTTACACCCACCCACACAACAAACAAGAAGCACATTGTTGTTAAATGTCTCCACATGCGGCAACATATAATCTTTGGTGTAATTTGTTGATGGCTGTGGCGGCGTTTATGCCAAATTAATATGCAGCATCAGCCAAAGGCAAATTACGTCAATAAATTAAACGACTGACTGTAGAAGAAAAGAAAATGTTCGGCGGAAAGTTAACAAAGTTGTCTTCTTTGAAATTATGAGCAATTTTCTTAGGAAATGGAAGCCTACCCAGAAAACAGGGAAAGTTGCACGACTTTGCACTTTGAATAATTGCACGCACGTTTCAGAGAATTTTGCGCCTATTTTGGTGTTAGCTGCCTGTATTTAACTCGATAAATGGAGGGGAGTGGCGCAAGAGAGTCTCGAGAGGAAATGTGAGAGGGACTTTGAGAGGAACTGAGAGTGTTTGAGTAACCCCTTTTGGCCGCCCCAGCGCACTACGTGTTTTGGTTACCATAAAAGCCAAATCAGTTCCGGCCACGCGGCTGTCTGGGCCACATTTACGACAAGCTTCGCTAATTTCAAGCAAGTGAATTTAATTTTGCCTTTTTTTTGGCGTGCTTTTGCAACTGTGCTGTGCGAACGAGGCAATACCTTTGTGGCCGGCTCGTCGGTGCGCGTCCTTAATTTTGTGCAAGCATATTCGGCTTATGAACAGCTGTGATATACCCGTTATCAGACAAATAGTTAACTTATTTAATGTCAACTAATATGAGTTCACACAGAAATTAAATAAAATTTAATATTTAAATTAAAAACCATAGTAAATTTATATGAGATTTATGAGATTTCAGGAGGAGAAAAGCGATTAAGCAAATGTGGGAAGAAGTAACGAGGTGGTCTAGAGGGAACAGAAATATTCATTTAACTCAACAGATCAGCCAAATTGATTTAAGCATTAGGTTACCATAACTACAAACACAACGCCTAGCATAACACGATGATTAGTTAGGAAAGGAAGGCTAATAAGGAGCATTCTATCGCACCCCAATAATAGCGAAGATTAGCAAAAGATATGAAATTCGAACAGATTGCAATATTTTTAGAATTTTAGTTATGCTAAAAAGCCGATGTTATCTTCTAGTTAAAATGCCAACAACAATGCTCAGAGTTCGTTGAATATGCTCCTGAAACAGAGGATCAAGCAAGCTTTTTGGTCTATCAAAAGGAATTTAAGTAACACACAGGAAGCTGAACAAAATAAAAAAATCAACAAAAGTAACGCAAACAGAGAGAGGCAGAAATAGAAAGAGAGAGAGAGAAGCTTAAAAAGTGGCAACCACAGGAGCAGGTAAAGAAGCTGTTGTGAAAACCAAACCAAACCAAATGCAACGAAACTCTGCTCAAAAACACAATACATTTCATACAATGAAAATTTACAAAAAAAAACGAAATTGTGTGTGTGTGTTAGTGAATTGTTGGCCATACACAATACAAGCGAAATACAATTTGGCCAAAGTGTAGCGAAAATATTGCTGTAAATAAATACTTTAAATTTAATTCAAGTGGCCGGGGTAAGAGCTCTCAAGGATACTTGAATGTGTCCTTTGCCGCTGGCCAACGGACGCATTGACGCTGTTTGGCTACTTCTTTGGCACCGGAAAGTGTTTGGCCAATATTTTCATAATTAATGGCTTGTGCATTGACTGGCAGTACGACATCAAGAAGATAATTACCAACTGTAATGCGATGTCGTTGTGGGTCGATTTTAATGCGTATCATTAACCGAACGTGAAGCCACTGACTGCGTAACAAAGACTTTGCAATGGTTGCCGTTTAAAAGGCGATTGTGTCGCAGGCAATTGAAAGGAATATCAATGAAGTTGAAGTTCTCATTCTTACATGGTTTCGGTCGAAACGAAATAATTATGCGTATGATTTTAACATGAACAAAGCCAAGATAAAACTGTTTTCGATACAACTTTAAAATCTCTTGAAGGCCTGAGTGAAATGAAAGCTGCTTTAAATAGCAATAGCAAACTGTTATTTTATAACACAAAATAAATACAGCAATAAGTTATCATTTAAACAGATATTTAGTACAAAGTTATACAAAAGTTGGAATACAAACAAACATTGCCGCTTTAAGCAACTAGAAACAATAAAGTTTCTTATAATTTTCTTTATCAAATGTTAATTATAGTATTTTAACTTAACGCATTTGAGAAAGTTTTAATTATGCGTAAATTGCGGTATCTATAATCGTAACCGATCCTTACGACTTAGGCAACTTTAATGTGACTTTAAATAATTTCAGTGGAAAATTATTGAAATTTCATAATTGCCTCAAATGGCCGGAAGCATGCAAAAAATGAACCCCAACCCAACCCAGCCTCAACTAGGGCAACTCCAACTCCCACGCCATAAGGGCTTACAACAAAAATAACAGCAACCGCAACAGCAATAGCAACAGCAACACCAGGAGACAGGACGAAGGACGAAGTAGGTATCATTGTCGCTTATCTATGTGCATAAGTTATGAGCCACAGTCTCGGTCGGAGGCATCTCGTTAAAACGTGCTCGGTGTCACGCTGAGACAGTGCCCCTGGCCACCGACAAACCACGCCCCCAAAACGCCCCCACAGCCCATGCTTGACTGGCTACCACGGTCAGCATTTGCTGTCAATTTGGTCGAGCATTTCACGTGGATAACATTTTCCATATTTAAGCGTAGCAAAATAAAATGTTCACTTGCAAAAGGGGAATACATTAACACATCTTTACAATTAAGGACCGTAAGGAGCAGCAGCTGCATGAGGAACTCCCCAATGCACTTACCAGCTACAAGAAGCAGTTGAGTCCTCGCTCAAGTTGTGCAGGCAACCAAGACTCTAACGCCATCCATATATATGCATAAAATTTAACATACAAAGTGGTGGGCCGGTTGGTGGTCCTGGCCAGAATTGGTGCAGTGGATGCTGCAAGCATCGTGCACATTATGCAGAGTCGATGCAAGTGACCACAAAACGAGCCGGCAGCACTTACGTAGCCAAGCAATGAGCCAGGAACTGCACGCACCGAGAAAAGGACTCTCTGCCTGACCGCAACGCAAACTGCAAACATGCATGTTTCGGATACACACATATACATATATATATATTTATATATGTATGTATATACACGAACCCATGAATACATTTTTGTAGGTGTTAAAAATGTAGCATGCCATTCTTCGCAGCCAGCTCCTTGCTTATAGGGTTTCTTTTTTATGCACGCCAGTTAATTTTTTATTTCTGAAGAAAATTGGACCGAGAATTATGAGCATCAAGTTAAAGTTACAGCAACGAATTTGAAATTTTTATCACTTCAATATTGTCTGTTTTTAATCTGTTAATATCATTTATTACTCAGTAAAAAATTACAGGAATTTGGCAAATTGGATTCGTATCAAATTTGATTTTAAAAATAAATGTGTTAAAAGATAATTAAATTTTGTTTGTCTTCACAATATTTTGCTTACATTTTTACTTTTATGTGTCACCTTCAGATTTTAATTGCACTTCTAGCAATTAGTAAAGTGAACGTCAAATATTTGTATGCCTCATAAGTATGTTCAGTAAATCTTCGCAGTTGGCAAGTGCCTTGATTTTAATTTGCATGGAATGTTTTGGCTTGCAGTTGCAAAATTCTTGCCAGTGTTAACCACAAGAACCGCAAGTGCTAAATTGTCAAGTAGAAACTAAATGCGGCTGCCAGCGCACAAATTCAATTAATGCAAAAACGTTATGCGAGCCAAATATTTGTACTACCCGGATAGCCTGGCCAGGGTACTGAGCTTGGCAATATGTGCGGGTGCTGGCTGCATATCGTAAAAACGAATGTGTCTAAACGCATCGAGCCAACTTGGCTGGCTGTCCGATTGTCTGTCTGCTTGGCTGACCATTATGGCTATCTCCGGTCAGTCTCAGTGCTTTTGTTACGGCTGTCTGCCAAACTATCGATTGCCTCTGCCGATGGCCACAAAAAACTTTGTTTACCGTACTTGGGCATTTTGCAATCAGTTGAGGGCAAAACTTTGCTGCAATATTTATGACGTTTACGCACTGAAACTCACACACTCTCTCTCTCACTCACACACGCACTGTTCGTAGTTGACAGTTTCTAGCACTTTCTAATGCATTTGTGACCTCAATATTTTTCCAAAAATATATTTTGGCTCCTCAGTGTTGGCAACGTTTTGTCCCAAATTTGCATGGCCGGGACATAAATTGACTTGAAATGCTGAGAATTTTATACTTTAAAATATTTGATATATATGCAAAAGCTGTTTAAAAATCCATCAATTTATTTCCAATCTTAATGTCATTTATTATTAAACAACTATCACATAAAAAAAAACAAAAAAAAAGTTGAATTCACTTTCAGTTTCATTTCAACTCCAATTTTAGAGCTTTTCAATTAGTAATTTTAATCATGCTACTGGCAACTGCATTCGTGCTCCACCCCTTTTTGGCAGTCTTCATAATTTGCCACAAATTCGCCGAATTGCACAAAACGTTATTGTTGCTGCTGGGCTGCTGGTCTGCTAGTTGAATTGTTTGTTTGTTTGTTTGTTCATTTGCGGAAATATTGCACCGCATTGAATCGGAATGAATTCTATTTGCGTCGCACAAACAAATTGCAATTTTACTATTTTTTTTTGTGAAATTCATTGAGCTTAATGGCGAACTTTTGTTAGTTGGGCTACATTGTTATTAGTTGCACAATGATCATAATTGTATTTATTTACAAAACGCAGATAAATTTCAAAGAATATTTGTGTATCATTATTATAGCATCATTAAATGGAAATAAATATTAAGAGTTTTGTTTATTATATTGCTTTTTGTTTCGGTTTTCAGAAAAGGAACAGCATTTCAAGCAAAAATATTAAAGCATTTCGAAAAAGATAAAATAAATCAATTTATCAATTTAAATCAGTATTAAAGCATCATCAAATAGAAGGAAGAATTATTCAGGGTTTACTTCAATCAATTGCCCTCTGATTCAATATTACATATTTATTATGCAGATGTAAGAATTTCTAAACAATTTTACTAGCAGCAAATTGATATTCAATTTCACCCTTAACACACATTGGAAGTCGATTTCAGCTTTCTAGGCAAATACGCTTTGTAAAGTTTTCTCTTCTTTTTAGTGTTCTCCGTTTGCAAAATATTTACTGAAAAACAAATATTCCATTTCAATTTCGGGCCATTAGTGTCGCCGCTTAAATGTGGCAAGAACCAAGAAAAAAGTTTTGTTTTCACGCATTGGCATTAAAATGAAACAGTCAAAGCAAAAAAAAAGCATAGGAAGAAAGTAGCGGCAAAGTTTGTCAGTTTCTCTGCAGTGCCCGCAGCTAATATGCCACTCTCCGATGAACCCCACAATCCTCCACAACTTTTATTTTTTGCGTAGCCATTTCACAACTTTAGCCGCTTTTTGCCCAGTTTTGTTTGCTTACACAAGAAAAAATTAAAGGAAAACAGGAGTCGCAACCAAAATAGACCCGATCAAAATCAATTTGTCTACGGCATATGTAAACATATTTGTCCTGTAACCAGTCGAAAGAACTCTTTGGCTTTAAAATGCACAAATATAAATAAAATTATTTAAAATATTTTAAGTTGTTTCAGCAGATTACAAGCCATAAATTCAGTAACAAGCAAATCTTATCGATTTGAGTTAGTTACATTTTGGAGGATAATTCATTAACAGTTATTTAACTAACTTGTTTAAATAAATGCTCTGCTTACGTAAACATTCGCCCGCATAAGTATGCAACACTTTTGACAGAAACCACACAATGCTCTTTTATTTAATTAATGTATATACAATAATATATATATATATATATGTATATAAATGTATATATATATATATATATGTTGCATTTAGTACGTATATTTATTTTTGGTTTACTTGATGTTTGCCCAAAACTTTGCCATATAAAAAAATGGCTAACGATGTGCTGAAGTAATCCACACACACAACAGACACGCCTACACTAAGCTTAGTAAGCCGACGCCAGCCCTTCCCTCACCACTGCCTTTGTTAACTAGCCAACTTCAGCTGTGGCAGCTTCCATGAGCCACGTTGCTGCTTTTGTTGGCTGCAGTGGGTCATGTGGGTCAAGTGGGTGGGTCAAGTATTAGAAGAGTTGGCTTACAGCCTCTCACACTCTCTCTCATGGCATGGGTTAAGTGGTTTTTAATGAAAGTTAGAAGCCGCTTTAATGCAACTTGTTGTTGCTAATTGTGTTATGGAGAGACCACGTGACCAAAGACTTTCCCGCCTATAAGCCACCCAACCAACGGTAAACCGCTCGCATAGCTATTTTAAAGCACACCCAACAAATGTGCGACTAAAAGCAAAAGTTGGTCCTTCACAAAACGTTGAAACATTTAAAGCGATTAAAAGGTGACGTATCATTAATTGTTCCGGGTAATATTCCAAAGCCGTTAGTGATAGCTTCATAGAAATGTATTAAATTATAATTTATGCAAGCTGCCATATACTAAAAGTGTTAATCATAATGTTTCCAGCAAAAAGTCACGCATAATTTAGCCAATGCATTCGCTTTGTTATTATGCATCCAGCAAACTGTATATATATATATGTATATATATACATGTATATATATGTATATATATGTATGTAAATATCTTTTTTCAGCTTATTTTTTCTGTTGTTCTTTCTCTGTTTCTCGCAATTTTCTGTTGTCACTTTTTCAGTTGATTTCCTGACCCCTGGCTTCCTGATCGGAATTCGGTATTTCCGTTTCGTCCATTACGCTTTTAAGCGCGTTGTGTTGTTGCCTGCTTCTTGTTATGCAGCACTCGGCTTATTTATTATTGTTGCCGCTGGCTAAATGAGCAGCTGTGGCAGCTCGAGAAATTCAATTTTTGCTGCTGCAAGTTTCAATTTGTTTTTAAACAAAATAAACAAAACTAACATTTTTTTAAATATTTAAAAAAAATTCAGTAATGGAAATTATTTGCTGTTAGATTTAGTTGGAGCGTAAAGTAATTTAACGAATTTTTTGCATGTTACACGCCCGAGTTATTCGCTTCGTTTGGCACACAAATTTTTAAATTCCTTCCGCCATATATCCTGTGCAATTTTATTTAAAAAGCTAAATGCCGGCAATATGGAAAACGTTTTGCCTGTGATTTAAAGAAGAAAAGGACAAAGAAAAAATAAACTTAATCTCTTACAAAATTGTTTAAATCTAGTAGATAGAGCGTATTATGAGCCTTATAGTTTTGGATCGCATTGTTATATTGCATAGAGATTAACTGGCTCACTCATGCTTTCCATCTAATTCATCCAAATGAGTTGCAATGGGGAGATACATTTTTGTTTTGGAGCAACATTCACAATACACACTTTTCCTCTTCCATTGAGTTTGTTTTTTGTTATATATTATTCAGGCTTATATTCATTCAAACCTACATATATATGATTTGAAATTCTACCTTACTTCTGTGGTCAAAGCAGTTGGGCTTTAACCTTACTTCCTCCCTACCAAACCAAATTACATTCTTAACAAAATACTTGACTCTGTCAGTGTCTGGCTGGCAGAACTCAGCTGACAGTGTCATAATTTAGACCCAAATTAATTTACTTTGCTTCTGTACAACTGTAAACACGGTGTATGGCAAAACATTCATCTTCTCCTTGGCCCCATTCCTTGGATGTGGCTAAGGGATTTCGTTCCCAACTGATTTCCTTGCTGTTTAATATGCTCAACGCTCAGTGATTTTAATTAACATTTCTGATTTTGTGGCTTAGCTGCGTGTCTCCACGTACATATATATGTGTATGTGTGTGTGTCTGTTTGTGTGTGTGCTACGCTCCTTATTAGCACACCTGTGTACACTGGTGACACACCGAATCTTGGGGCATGTTCCCTAATTAATTGAATTGCTGCTTGTTTAATTAGCTGTACAAGTTTTTTACGATTAAGTTTTCGTCAACAGCTAAATTTTAATCTAATATAATTAATTCATTTTAAATACCGATTTTTATCATTACAGAATTGAACATACCAAGTAGCTTTTGGCCAAAATAAATTTAACTAAAGGTAAGTTTAACAAATCAAGACAATTGGAACTCAAAATTTGTGTGTTTGGAGAGAGCTATCAATAATCTAAAATTTATTTTGCCATTTCAATTGAATCGTAGGAATTTAAATTTAAATCGCAGTTTTTTCAAAAATTCATTTAATTTGATATATTATGGAAAAGTTTTTGGCCTGTGCATATATGTAACTAAAATCCAATAGCAATCGGACTATTTGTCTGCATAGCTTTTGTTATGGAACAAAAGTGTAATTTTGCTGTTGTTATTGATTTATTAATAGTTGGCATTAGTTTCTAAGGTTTCCAAATATATGCCGTAGGATGTATTTGTGTTTGTTGTTCATGCTGTATGAATGAGCAAAAGAATGCAAAGCTTGTTCAGCAAACTGCTGACCATAGCTTAAGGCCAAAAGCAGCCCAAATGAACAAATACTTCCGAAACGAAATTCAATACACCAAAGCACAACAAAGAAAAATAAACCAGCTGCAGGCAACCAATTTTGTCAGTGTGTGTGTGTGTGTGTGACGATATCGTTAATCAAAGTTGTGTATGGAAAATCAAATTATGAGTGTGCCTACACATAACACTAGGAGACATATGCACATAAGTATGCCACAAGAAATAAAATACAGTGCAGCAGCAGCAGCAGCAGCAGCAGAGGGAGATGGACTAGCAAGGACTTGGCTGCTAGCCTGCCTGCTTGTTAGCCTGGCTGGCTGGCTGCTTGTCTGCCTAACTGATGAAGTTGATAATGATAAAAAGGGACCAGATAAAATGAATGGCAAAGACGCAACGAGGCGCACGAAGCAAGCAGAATGAATTATGAAAAGAATGTTTCACGCATGTGCATAAGGAAACGGGCGTGAATCCTGGCGCTGGCCTCCTCTGCACATATATATATAACTATATAAGTGGGTGGGTGGATATTTGTGTGGATATGTGCTGCTACTTAATTAATTTGATTTCATTCATTCAAGTCAAGAAAATGAAAAGGAGCCCGGCAAAAGGCAGTTAAAGAAATTGAAAAGGAAAAAAAATAGCAGCGCAGAATTTCGCAATTGCAACACATTCATAATTCCCAACAAGTTGAAGCTTGGGGCTGGCACAAAAAGTGGAGTATTCAAGTGTGTATGTGTATGTGTGTGTGTGTGTGTGTGTGATTGTGTGTTTGTGATGGGAAAACTCATTGAACTTGCTGCAGAAAACAAAAAGAGACGCCGATGCCTGTCGACATTGGTAATAAAGCGCTCACAAGCAGCATATCCTTCCAGCCTGGCTGCCTTCTACACTCTATTTGTGTGTGGTGTGTGTGTGTGTGTGTGTGTGTGTGTGTGTGTGTGTATAATCCGAATGAGGTTAAGAGCTTAATGAGAGAAAACGAGGGCGTGAGTGTTGGCAAAACAGCCTGCAGTTGACATATGAGATTTTTATGTGCCGCACACAGCCTTGGGCAACAAGAGTTTGCTATTAACATACCGAGTGTCCTCGCAAGGTAAATGCTAAGGTTTTAACTTAATTAGTGCAGAGAGTCCTTTCGCCATCTACGAAATGTGACACAATTTTCGGTCATTTACGGTTGCGTACGCACACACGTATTGCCACAAAACGCACATCCGTAATTGACAAACAGCGTAACTGCTATTTATCCGGGGAATTTCACTTCTATACTTAGCTCACACGTTGGGTTTCGAAGTTGGTTTTTGCAAAACTTATTATCGTTTTATCGAGTTCGCTCAAAAATATTTATAAATTTATGTTAGCTTTTTATTACACTTTAGTTTGTTTATTTTTTATTGCATATTGCTTACAGTGTATCAATTAAATGAGTAACTCGCTTATGCATTCACTTAATTAACACAAAGTTCTCGTTTAATTGGAAATTAATAATTGCATTACTTGTGAAGTGCCATCAATTCTTGGAATAAGCAGTGGAAAACAAGCAAGGAACAAAATATTTAATAACTCAGTTGTCAATCACGACATAATGTTGATAACTATGTTATGGTTTTCCTATACCCTAGCGGAGAGTATCATAATTTTGACGTGTTGACTAATTTATTCTGATGAAATTTACCAGCTACGCATTCTAATATTTAAACAAATAATTACGAACAAGGAAAAAACGATCGGTAAATTTTTTGAAATTTTTAATTAATTGTTAACAGCTTGACTCCGCTCTGCTAGGGTATTTAATCATTGGAGTGCCAAAGAAAATCACTCTATCTCTTGTTTTTAATTGCTTTTCTTTGCAAATCCGATTAAGGACTTTTTGTTGGGACAATTCCGAGAATCGTTGACAGTCTGTTGATTACTATAGATCTCTTGAGTTAATTCTATTAAATTTCAATTTAATCAGGTTTAAATCATTTCTTCTTATTTAAAAAAAAATAAATAATTGTAAGTTTAAACCTAACACTCAAGCCGCAAGCGCCGCCATTTCGTAATGAACATCCTGGATAACACTTGCCATCAATTTGCTTAAGTTATATTTAACTGGGAATGCTAAAGCACTCCAATTTGCCAGATTGCATATCTTCATTCACTGTTTGTACGCTTGTGTTGTATACTTGCAACCAACTGCTGCGGCTGCGGCTGCTGCTGCACTATTTCTATGTCAATTAGTCAAAACAGACTAACAAGTTATGTAGTTGCATTTACCTTGTAAACTGTTGTTATTGTTGTTGCTGCCGGTTGCTGTTGGCTTGCTGCTCGTTGCTGTTTATTTATTATCACGTCGAGCGGCAGGGAGCGTGACAAACAACATGTAAATACGGATAACCGTCACCCGCAGGCAGAGCACATAGTTACACTAACCACCAAATACAGATACAGAAGTGTGAGTGACTGTTGAAGCTGCATGCAATCTGCGACACTGTTTGTCATTGTTAGCCGCCTCGGACCATTGTTTACAGGCTGCTGATGCTGCTGCTGCAGCTGTCATATTTGCAGTAACTGATGACATTAATTTCTGCATTTTGTTTTTGGTTTTTGCTTGGGCGGTTCGCGAGGTTTACGCAACGTTGAACATGAGTTTTTGTTACCAACTTTACCTTTTAACGGATTAGATTGCAGCCCCTCTGGCTGAGATATCACTTACTTTAGCATGCGCTCCTTATGTGTTAGTCTGTGCTGCCAGTCAAGGTCGTCAGCAGTTTTGACGACTTAGTTAAGCAGTTTTAATTAAATTTCATTTAATAATTCAGCAGCGTGTCGTTTGGGCGCTCCTGTGAAATTTATGACGAGAAGTTGGCTGCATATTTAACTGACAGCTTTTAACAAAGGCGCAACAGAATTTCAGATACCAGATTGAGGCCGTAGCTGGCGTCGAATTTTAAAGAATTTTCATGTGAAGGTATTGATGTGGTTGTATCAAGCTGACTTTTGTTGAAACGTAGACAGAAAGCATTCAACACCTCCGTACTTTTTTCTTGTGAAAAGAATTCCTTGAAAGTCAAAGCAGTCTGGCAAAATAGCCAACTTGAGGATCTGCTTTGAGCAGACTCATTAACTTCACCCATCCTGATGATTAACAAGTTTGTTTCAGGCTTTCATCAGACTTTCTGTATTTAATTATTTTTAATTAATCTAATCTAATACAAAACCAAAATGAATGAGTTGCAAAGCTCTTGAAATCTTTAAATTCAGACTTAAGCGATTGCAGCTAAAAAATAGTACTCAAATTGAATTAACTTTTGCAATAAATGCCACTTGTGTTTCGCTAGTTAATTAAGTGCAAAATGTTCGAGTTCACAACTGAATTGCACGCAGAATTCGCAGTATTCGTTGCATTTGAGCAAATGCGTTGACAGACGAACGGACAACCACAAGTTGCAACAAAAAGCGCAAAGCGCACAGTCAAAAAAAAGAAGAAAAAACACGCAACATCAACAAGTTCATTAAAAAAAGTTAGCAAAGCGCAAAAAGCGCCCTCGAGTTGAACCCAAACGAATTCTACGCTTCACTTGAACTTTGCGCAAATTGTTGTTCTTGTTGTTGGCTCACTTTTTTGTAATGCACTCGATTTTTTATCTACCCGGCAGCAGTTCCTTCCTAACTCCACCCTCCGCCTTCCGCCTTCCGCTCTTCGCTTGATTTAACTATTCGCACACCTACACAATTTGGCAAAAAAAAAAACGGCATCAAAAGAACGCCTAAAATTAAAATGATTCGGCTCATTTGTGTGCGGCCACAAAAGTGCTGTAGGAGTGAGAATGAGAAAAATGCTCGCCTTAACAGCGGCAATTGATATACTCTAGCATTTGGGCTTTTAACGATCGAAATATGATATGACTATATCTAAAAATATATTGTGCTGACTGAATGACTTTTAGCAAATGATTTCTTAAATGATGTAAATGAGCACCGAATTTTTGTTCACAAGCGTGAACGATGAGTGGAAATTTGTTGTATGCAAATCGGTTTTGAAATCATATTGCCATAGATAAATTAAGTTGATGAACTTTAAGTTCAGCCGTTTTAGGCAGACATTGTCTATAGAGACATGGAATCTGCAAAAGTAAGGTAAATATGTGAGGAAGCCATCAAGTAAGTTATTGAGGAAATGTACTGCGTGCAGGGTATCTGACGGAACCGGAAGTGACGTTGCAATTGAATTGTATGCGCATTGTATGAGCATGAGAAGGAACATGCTCAAACCAATTTCCCCCTCTCCCTCTCTCTCTCTGTCTCTCTGTACCTTGTGTAATGTTCACGTTTTGTTGCACTTTATGGCCAGCGAAGTGTGTCGATGGTAGCGAAAGTGAAACCGCTAAAAGTTCACTCAGCGTTGGCCCCTTTTTTTCTTGCTGTGTGTGTGTGTGTGTGTGTGTGTGTGTGCGATGCATTGTTAACAAGCAGCCAGGAGTGCACAATGTGATGCCGGAAGTTTGCGGTGGGAAATTTCATTTATGCTGACACTTGACTTGGTCTGACTCGCCCTTTTGGCCAAGCCGCCCGTTGCTGCCTTCTGACTTTAATTTGCAGCACATAAATAATGGAAACAGACGTTTAGTCCTCAGCTCGATTTGTTGGCCATTTGGCCTTGACGGCCGGCAGCAACATTTGCTACCAATTCTATTCAATTTCGCTGCCCAACGTTATTCGTATTATTTTCAAGTTGTGCACTTTTTCCATTTCCTCTATGTCCGCTAAAGCGGAAGTGGACTGTGGGGCCAAAGAAAAACAAAGGACAGCCGATAGCACTTCATTGATTTTGTTGGTCTGCGTTGACTTTGGTTACACACACATATACATATTTATATATATATCCATTTAGACAACTGACCATTGGCCAAGTTTGCTCTTCTGCCGTTAAATGTGACAATTTAATTGTTTCGAAATTGTTGACTCTTTGAAGTGAGCTGTGATTTATAGCCGAAAATTGAATAAGCACCTAACCACAGTGTTTTAGATAGTTATTTGCCTCTAATTCAGCTCCAAATACAGTTAAGCTTCTGTAGTTTGTTCGCTGACCCAGATTCTCATTCCTATTGTATGCCCATTTCTTTGTGCTTATCAAAATTTCAAAAAAAAGAAAAAAGTTAATAAAATAAAAACCTTTTGAGCTTTGCGTTGCCAAAGGCAATTGAGTTTTCAGCCGTATACAAAATCGCATTGCAACAGGATGATAAATTAGGTAACAAATTTATTATTCTCTTTTGTCGTATTATGAATTTGTTACTGAATAAATTTATTTAAATTTCAACATTTGTCAGTAGTGAAAGTACACGACTGATTTATTAGATAATATTTCAAGTAGAAAGTCTTGACGTTAACGTACTTTATCCGTATTATTAAAAATGTTGTAATTAAAGTTAAGTGTGTGCACAGACTTTGGTTAAATTGTAGATGTTTTTTTTTAATAAGTATTTGTTTCAACAGCGCATAAATAATACGAAAACAAAAGTGTTTTATTCTGCAGAATATAGGAGAAAAAGAGATATTTGTTTATTAAAGAGTTCCCTTTAAATTAAATGAACTTGAACTTAACTCAGCTAAACTAGAATCATATTACAATTGAGGTAACTAGCATAATTGAGCCATTCCTTAAGTGTAGTCTACATTACCACAATTACACAATTTCGCTTGCCTGCAAAATCTTACTTAACTTAATTGCATAAAAGCAATAGTCTTAGTTTCGGGCTCGTATAATCTGTAAGTGTTGCTACACGCGTCATTTTCCACACAGTGCCTATGCAAGCTCCTTAAGAACACTTTAATGCAACTTTTGTAGACGTTTTAAGGTGCAGCAGAAGCTGGCCTCGCCTGAAAACGGTGTGGCAAGAACGTGCCTAACTAGCAAACAAGAGCAGCAGCTAAAACTTTTTGTAAATGATTGCAGTGCATGAAATTGGCTCGCATTCATCTCAAGAACGGGTATTGAGGAAAATTGTAGCTTGCTGCTTGCTTCCTGCTGCTGCTGCTGCTGCTGCTTATGTTGGCACTCAAGAACAAGCTGGCAAAACTGATTAACTCTCTGCTGCAATAGCAGCAAGCACAGCTCGGCATGATTTTTGCCTGGTTGTCTGGGCAGACTACAAGCCTCCAAGTAGTTGCTGCATAATTTAATTTTGCAAGCAAAACCACCCCAACGAACGAAGTCCAATGGCGTTGCTTAATGCCTCAACTTTGGCCTCATCTTCATCATAGTTTTCACATCTCTCGACAGCGTGCTTGGGTGCTGCACCATATTCCTTTTGGTATTCGAATGCAATTACAATTTTCACACTGACTCTTAAAACATTACTTAACTCTACAAATAAGCTTATAAATCCTTTAGTTGACACGCCCACACGCCCCAATGTAGTGGAAGCTAAAAGGTTCGTCAGCCTTTTGGGTATTTACTTTAACTGTCACTCCATTGATGGTAGCTATTTGCTTAGCCACGCCCCCTTTTTGGTGTCACGCCCCCGCCAAAAACAAAAGAGTAACAGAAGCCGAGGTTGGCTGTGCTAATTTTAGCAGTGGCCCATGATAAATGGCAACCACAAAACAAATTTATATAAGCGAGCCAAAATGGTATCCACAAAAGAACCCACAAAAATGTTGCAAACATATTTCTTAATTTTTTCACTTTATTTTTATCATGTCATAGAAATTTTTTTCTCTCATGAAAATTTATGATTTTTCATAGCTTGTTCAACTGCCCCTTTGGCACTTTAAATATTTGCTGTCCCTCAAGCTAACAGACTTGGCTCCTATCTGCTTGCATTCAAGGCGACATTTCAGTTGCTCAGCCAAGGTGAAAGGGGAGGTTGACAAAAGTGGTTGTGGGTGTTTTGCTACACTTATTCATAGAAATAGCACTCAGTTAACTAAAAGTTGGCCAAGTGTCGCTCTTGGCTTTGACTTCGGTTTCGCCATAAACAAAGTGGCCATGAATCTGCTTGCTTGAACATCTTTATAAGTGTGTGTGTGCGAGTGCGTAAATTTGGCTCTCATTAAAGTTAACTCAAGTTTTCTCATGTGCAGTTAATTATTTCGTAATTAAATAATAATTTTCTTCAATTCTTGCAGGCTTGTGTAACCATTAGCAAAGGTGAGTACAAGAACATTTTTAATAATGCCGAAGCACTCGAAAGTAAATTAATCATTATCATAATAAATAAGTTGCTTTCAAGGGGTCACTTTGGAAGTGAGCCCAAAATATGTGATTTCAAGAAAGGGCTGTGTATGTTTGGGGCTTAATCAAGATAAATCAAGGGACAAAAACTTGAGAAAAAAGGTCACTCCTCAAAGCAAATAGTTATTAAGGATATCATTATTATTAAATGAATTTCGAGCCAGAATCATGTTTTAAACTTTGAATGTAGTATTAATTTAAGAATTGCTGAGAATTGCTTAAGTAATGCCTCGTCAAAGTTTTCATCTGTCCTTATCAACACTTTTTTTGAGTATGACTTTGTCAACAAGAAAATCATCATCAATCAATGGTTCAAGTTGCTGTCAATGCTAAAAACCTCTTGTCAAACTAGATTTTATTTGCACGTTCTCCTTCTACACTTTTAAATGTGCACTAAGCTGTCTATAGATCAATTCATCAAGTGTTTGAAATTACTTAGTCGCAGCCTAGCAATAAAATTAAACTCTGATTCACCTTTCCAACTCATCGATTTGGACCTGAAAATATTAAAGCTGCCGCTTTCAATTCTTGTCAAACACAAATATTGCTGAACTTGGAAACTTTTAATATGTGATAATGAGCTAGAAGGTGTGCATTATGGAACAATTGCTTAAGCTAGTATTTTTGGTGCTATAATCTCTCTTGCTAGTGCGCTGTGTTCAGAATCCATGTACCTTGAGGCGATCGGCTTTGGCCAGGCCAGCTTTAGTTAGCCACTGGCAAATGTTCTCGCGTTGATCACCCTGTAATTGCAAAACCTCACCGTATTGGGGATGCTCAATGACAGTGCCGTTGCATGCGAATTCCCTTTTGCAGGAGCGAACGATCTTCTTCAGATCGTATTCAGCCGACAATCCCTGAATGGTGGTTAAAGTCTTGCGCCCGTTGCGCTGTTGGATACGTATGTGGACGAGGCCGTCCTGTATGTCATCATCTGCTCCTCTAATGGCATCTGCGAATGGATCGCGTGAGTTGAGATTCTGTATGGACATCAAAGCTTAAATGCCCAAAAATGCGCAAAGATAGAAACGTTTGTTTTCTTGCTGATCTTTTATGACCGATTAAATTTATTTTCTTTGAATTATTTTTAAAAAATTTTTAGCCAGTATTTATGAATTTTTAGACTATTGTTTTTCGTATGGCAACCAAAAGTTATTTAAATTGTACACAGCACTACATATAACATTTACTAAAACTGCTACGACACAAACAATACTTGGTTGGCATTCCAATTCAAATCGATTAGCCTCAGGCTTACTTAGTTTTGCCTCATTTCATTAGCAGCTTAATGAAAACTAACGAAGTCTGCCAAATTAGTCCAGCTCTTCGATTTTCAAGCCCCATCAGCAGCATCAGCTTGACGATAATGAGGGCCAATAAGCTGGACCGATTTTCTTCCCATCCTCATATCTGTAGGGGCAATTATTGTTCAATTTATGAAATTGAACAGACTTCTTTTATGGCCTTATAAAATTCAATAAGTGCCTGCTGTTTTGTTCGCTTTGAGGGGCAGCAGAAGAAAATCTTTTTGGACACGCGCGAAAAGAAAATGCATAAATTCAATTTAGAACAATTTCCAAAGAGGTATTTCGAGCATTGCGTGTTCTAAGGCGCTGTTGCGTAAAAATATGCTTTTTTGCTTGATTAATTTTTGGGGTTGTAAAAATCCAGATGAGGGTTTGCTGAACAAACCAAAAGTATTTGCTTTCTGTTGTCGGCAAGTGGGTCGAATCTAATTTTATTTTTTTCTGTATGCTCTTCCAGAGTTTTCATAAATTATTTTGTATATAATCTAAGGCATAGGCTGAGAAGTTAATCATTACAATTGCCTAACTATATCATACCCTATTACGCTAATTTGATTGCTGCAGGGTGTTTAAAGAAAAGGTAACGAGAAAACGACAACAACGAAAAAGGTAGCAACGCAAGCACAAAATTAAATTACAAAATTTGCATTTAGTGTGAGTGAGTGCGCACAAAAGTAGGCAACAAAAACTTTTTGCCAAATCACATGCATACATTTGGTAACCCAACGCACACACACAAATACACGCACACCTGCTGCTGCTGCTGCTCCCGCTGCTGCTGTTGCTTGATGATGATTCCGGTCTATTATTTTCTTTTCCAAACTAAATTAAAAAGTTTCTGGGCTTTCACAGCAAAGCTTTCCAGTTTCGATTATAATGAGCTTGTCATGTTGCTGATGGAATTTTCTGTTTTATATTGTTTGTCTGTTGAGCAATAATCTAAAAATGCGGATGCCAAATGCAAAGTAACATTGACAATTTATCACGCCGGTGAAAACAAATTTGCATTAAGCACTGTGCACAGTTCTAATTGCTAATATCATGTGCCTTGTGGCAAGCATAAAGCTCCATGCCACATGATATATGAACTGACGTCTAACTGTATTTGTGTTTACTTGCCCCAATGGGCAGACTAAAGTTCCAACGGGAAAATATGATGAATGCGACGCGGAAACTGCGCGCTGAGCGTGTGGTAAATAATGAAAAATTACAAACACAAACACGCACACACATGCAACAACACTAAACAACTAAAAACTGTTACACACACACACACGCACACTCTGTGCTGTACTGTGCTGCTGCATACTTTTGGGCGCTGTAAAATATAAAATTCTATGAATTTGTACGTACATCATTTGAAAATCGTAAAACTTGCAAGTGTTGCTTGTTGAGTACACACACACCAACGCTTCTGTGTGTGGGTGTGTGCTGTCATAAACAGGCCCAGTCACTGGCACAAAAAGGTAAACTCAGTATATATTTTTGTGTTGAGTTTTATTTTTATTATTCGTTTTTTTTTATTTTTGTGTAAAAAGCGCATACACTTCTTTACATAATTATAATGCCTGGCCAAATGCGGATGGTTGCTGAGTTGAGCATGACGATAATCATGGTGCTTTGGCTTGATGATGATGGTAAATGGAGTTGGCAAAACCTAAAAAGCTGCCGTAGACGTTTACACACTGCAATTTACTTTCGATTTTTTTTTTTTTGTTGCTTGGGGCATTATTTGCCTAAGTTTATGACTGTGCAAATTGTGGCAAATTTTATGTGCTGTGAGCCATGTGTAAAAAATTAATAATTTTCACTTAACAAAATGAGATACAAGGCAAATGTAAATACTCACTATGAAGCTGTGCAAAGTAAATAAAGGAAGGCAGACATGCCCAAGTAGTAAAAGTTCTCGAACAAATATTTACATTCCTATACAGAACACAGTAAGGTCAAACTATTGAATTTGGAAATTGTAATTTCTGCTCCATGGACAACTTGTAATGTTTAGTTATTAGAAAGCAAACAACTTTTGTGCGAAACAAAATTTGAAAAGTTTATAGTTTATGTTTGCCAAGAACTGTATAAAACAACAATCCGAAGAAGGCAACAGTTTTTAGCAATTTTCTTGTACTTTGATTAATTCAAATATCAAAAATGTTGTATAGGGGAAAAAACGACATTACGAATATTGATTTTAATATTTGTATTTTAAAAGCGATTTAAATTCAAATAAAACACTTGTAACTTAATTTTGTATTTAGAATTATGAGAGCTTCCCAGTGGTCATTCAATATTTGAATATTTAAGCCCTAATCCGAAATACTTTTAACAATGCAAGAACACACACAAGGCAATCAGCTACAATGATTTGCATGTAGATGTCACACACACTTCAAAGTCGTGTTTATAAATAGATGCTGGCAGAGCGAGAGCGAGATTGCGGTAGAGAGAGAAAGAGAGAGAGAGAGAAAGAGAGAGAGAGTGGGGGCTAGGGTTGTTGAATGACATAATCAATAAAGAGGTTAAATTGCAGGTTGACATGTGATAAGAGTCGCTTGTGTTGTGGGCGACTAATGAATGCCATGGACATGCTTAGTTTCTTTTGCCCTCTGTCACCTATCTGGCAGGCGTTCTGTCAACATATCATGCCACCCATCCATCAGTCCGACAGTCAGTCGGTCGGTCGGTCGTGCAAACAAATAAAAGCGATTTTATTGTAATCCGCAAAGTCAAAACATTGCAGCGGATGTTTAGTAAAGCGATTCGGACAGCGACAGACGAGAAGGGGACAGCAAACAACTCTGTTTAGCGTGTGAGCGGGCAATTGAATATACGTATACATTTATTTGCGTGTGTGTGAGTGCTTGTGTGTGTGTATGTGTGTGACCTACCTGTGCAGTTTTATCGCATAGCACGCAGTTGCTCTGAAAATGATTTTTACTATATTTTCTTCATTTTTTTTGCTGCTTCCCTTAACGACACACTAAACCATAATGCAAGGGAGGTAGAGTGAAAAAAGGGTTGAGCCCTATTGATTTTCCATTGATAAATAGCTGACAGTTTACCGGCGACTGCTTTTTTTGTGACACGTACACACAAACATGGAGCATGCTAAATAGTTTAAGACCGCCAGCGACATTAAAAAACAATTTCCGCTTAAGCACTTTCAAGCGTATCACGCACGCAAAATGGAAAATGGAAAATGGACGAGCGACGATATGATTTTGCAGAAATCAATTAAATGGATGATGCTTAATTTTGGGAAATTCGGATTGAAGATAGTTGAACTGATAGTGAAGACCTGCACTCTAATTGAAAGCGAGCGATTCATAAATTAACCAACCTGTGCTTAAATGGTAACTGTAGCTCTTAAATTGTGGGAGATGTTCATTGGCTTTCCAGAGAATCCATACCATCGGTTTCAAGGTATAAAAATCAAACTATGATAAATTTAAAGCCTGTACCCATACACCTATTGATGAATTTAATAAAAAACTTAAGCGATTTGGCGCTGGCTACTCAACTGCCCATTGGGGAAAAGAAAACATGTCACGGGAATAATACGAGGCCTGCGGCGGTCACATAAAAAAAATCTCTAAGAAATATTAATAAAAGATGAGCGACATTAGTGTCATCTTCTTCTTCCTCGCTTTGTACATCTTGCGTTTTTTTTGTGACTGTTCAACCCAAAATCGTAAAAGTATCAAACCAAAAAAGAAAAGAAAAAATAAGCAAAAAAGGGAAAAAGGAAGAAGAAACTTTTTACTACTTCCTTTGAAACCGAATGAACGCCTAGCCACACCTCCTGCTTCTGTGCGTCTTTTGCATTGGCTGTCATCTAACCTCAAGCGCTTTGATGACCTTTTTTTCTGCTTGCGCTTTGGCCAGAAGCTGTTAGCTTTTGCTAGGGCTCTCTTTAAACCGATGCCAAATGCAAAAACAAAATGCCGTAAAATTTGTAACACTTTTAGGGGCACCAGACTTTGGGATTGTTGAGACGGCGTCGCGGCAGGAGGATGAGACACAGACACAGACGCTATGCTTGAGCTACTTTCTTGCGAGGAGATGTTGTCCCTGACAAGTATAACACAAGAAACAACAACAGCAAGCAGCAACAGCAACAACAATAACTGTAAGGAACCAACATCAAAACTTGGCCCCTGGCACAATTTGTCACACATACATGACACATAAATTATACATGTGTTCATGTGCAAAGAAGTCTGGCTCAGTCTGGACTTCTTGGGTGTGTGTGTGTATGTGTCTGTGTGTATGATGTCCTGGCCTGGCCTTCTTTGATTAATAAATTGTTTAGAGTACGCTGAGCAATGACCAAAACTTACTGACTTGTGGCTAATAAAATATGAATGTCTCAAGTTTTCAGCCGCATCATCAAAGCACGGCCACATGCATGAATACATGTGCGTCCACATATGTACATACATATACTTTCGACTCGCAAATTAGTTATGCGCATAAAAATATTGCTTGTAATTCATGTCTGCTTTAATGTTCGCTTAACATTCCCTTTTTTGCATATGTTTTTTGTTGTTTTTAAGTAAAACTCATGCTGGAAACATGTCTCGACTTTTGTGGGACTGGGCCTGCATTGCGTATGCGTAATTTAAGCTTTCCTTTTTCTGTTCTGTAATTTTCTGTAGATCTCAGTTATTTTTTATGATTTTTATTTGCCCAGTTCGTTGCGATATATTTTTCTTGTGGGCAGCTCTTTTGATTACATCTCAATCAATTGGTGGCTGTTATATGTTTGCACATTTCAACAGCAACTTTCGGCTTTTGAAATGTTCGATTTTTATGATGCCTTCGGCCGTTTTTTCGTCTCTTCTTTTTTTGGGGACCCTCTCATGAAAATTTGTAAGCATTTTAAGCTGTTTCCTTTTGCTGAGACTTCTTACAATCTTTCCGTTTTCCATTTTTTTTTTTTGTTTGTGTTTTTTTTGTGAATGCGTAAAAGTTGTTTATATCAAATTACAATTTTATTGTATTGCTGAAATGCTTGCAAATTGGCAAAACGTACATTTTAAATTCAATTCTTATTTTAGGAAATTCCATAAAATTCAACAAATAGCTTCGAAATAAAGCAGTTGTGCTGCTCTTAGAAATGGTTTAAAATTTGTATTATTTTACCGACACACGAAAATTAATAAGGCGAGAAGGAGAGAGAAAGAATTCTCAAGCAAAGCAAATTGGCTTTGTTGGGCAATTAAAATATTGTATTTATGTATTTGATATTGTATCCCAAAGCTTATCCCTTTCTCTAGCTCATAAATATGCTGTGGCAGAGTTCTGATTGTTGCTTTGAATATTAAATAACAAAACAAGAGTATTTAGCTTTGAGAGTAACTTCTAATTAAATAAATACTAACATATTAAGCTTATAACCAGTATTCAATTCAAAATAAACATGATTCATGAATCCACGTTTAAATTTCCTAGCTTCTAATGATAAAGAATATATATATATATGTATATATATATATATATATATATATATGTATTGACATGTTTTCTTCTCTATTTTGTTTACAGTTGAGCAAGTTTTTTTTCCGAACCACTTTTAGTCACCTTGCGCCTGGAAATATTTACAATTCATGCAGCATTTTTTTCGTAGCTCGGCAACATTTCTTTTCAATTAGCAGGATACAGAGAATCAAATATATTTAGCTCAAGGACAATTGAACTGTTAGCTTGGCTCAAAGTAAAATAGATGAGGAAAAGCCAATCTAACCCAAACTTAGGTCTACTCGATGTTGCCTTTGTTCACAAGGACCCAGCACATGACGGCAACTAACAGGCCCGACTTCGTAGCTGACTGGCAGTTGAGTTTTGGCAGCGCTCTTTTGTTTGGTTTCTTTTCTTTTTCGGCTTCCACATCAGTGGGCAACGAACAGTTTTGTGGTAAACTCACACTCGTTCTTGTTTGTACACACAAGTGATTCACTCAAAGCCATCACACTCACATACACTCACACACACACACTCGCATATACATACGCAGCACATTCATCAGTCATGCAAGAACGGGAAAAACAACACCAACACCAACAACAACAGAAACAAGTACAAAACTGAGCTCACACTTGTGCATCCAACATGTTTTTGCAATTTACCGATTTAAGCGCTAACTGTACACGACATCTGATGCGTGCTCCCTTCTCTCTCTCGTCCCTCTCTTCCTATCTTACTCCTTCGCCTTTACACTTCATACGTATGTACACAGTAAACAAAATGGGGCTTCAATTCCATTACTTGTGATATTTATCTTAAAGCATTCTGGAATAAAAGCTGATATTGCATTTTAACATAACTTTAATTTAACACAAACAACGAATTTGTGTAAAAAAAATTTGTTTTTCTCAATGTTTATAAGCGATTCTTTTTTTATACTGAATTTCGACATGTATGTAAATTATTTGAGAGATTAGGCCGCAATACAAAAGTTGTTGCTCATAAAAATCGAATCAGTTCTGACAAAGTTTTTAAAATGAACTTTTAATTGAATTTATGCTAAATTTATTTTTAATGTTGAGTTAAACATAAGACAAACAAGTTAAACCCTTATTTTGTAAAGTGTACTCCCTTGGCTTCTGCTCTTGTGAGAGCCACGTTTTTGTGATCATCAGCGCGCAATTCAAGCGGAATTTTCACGAAAATTTACTTTGACGTTTATGCATTGCGTATACGCCGTACATGTGCCGTGAAGCTGGCGTCTTAAGTTTTGTTTGCTTAAGCGCAAGACAGCCACGTTATTTGATTAGACATTAAAAGGCAGCTAGAAAAGAAAGAAAGAAATCATTGCGCATAAAACTGTTTATTTAGCGTTGAAAGCTTGCAGCAGCCTGTCGGATTCTGCCAGTTAAAGTAAACAGCAATGTGACATTTATATTTGTAATAAGTATTTGTGTATGACATATCTATACACACACCCACGCACACAGCATAGCTCAGCTCAGTTAAGTAATTGAAAGTTAATATACATTTGTTGGCTGACAGAGCGCAAAATTATCAAACAGCTTAATATAATTGCACACGGCGTATGCTTAATGCCAATGTGCCTGTGCCAAAAGATATGTGTATATAAATAAATATGATCCTAACTGAGTAAAGCATCTGTCAGCCTAATACCTTCAATGTAATTTCGGCCCGGTAACAGAGCCAAAATAGTATTTATCAGTTAAGGCTACGCAACAGTTTGCCCAGAAAAAAAGGGAAAAATAAACAAAAAAGTGAACTTGCCTGAAGTTGCTTACCAGGACTTACGCAGTCTCCGAGTCGCTTTTTTTATTTATAGATTAACAGCGTCCATCATGAGCGTACAATAAAGGGAATACGGGCAGCAAATATGTTTGCTGGCCGTGGCTAAAATCTCGGTCTCAGTCTTTAAATGTTTCAAATTGTCGACAGGGGATTTGGCATGGCATTTATGCTCAGATAAGCGCCTGTAGTTGGGTCTTATCTTCGAGCAACGCTCGCATTCTTATGCCACGTTCCTCCGTTTAGATTTATTACAGACCATTTTTTGTTTGCTCTCCTTGTAGTTCCTTTTATTTTTAGCCTATTCGTAGCAATTAAAGTGCTTGGCTTTTTCTTTTAAGTAGTTGCAGCATTCTTTGTATTTGAAGTGTTGTCTGAAAGTATGCAAATTCCTTGAGCAGTCATCTGTGTGTTGAAAACTTTTGCAGACTTGCGCTCAATTTAGTCATTAAGCCTAACTTTCCTGCCGCCAAACCCTTATACATCAAAGCCAGTTCACACTGACATTTGCCGTATGAAGCATAATTATGCCTGGCTGTGAATGACAAAGCAAACATATGGCCAAAGAAAAACTCGCATAATACGCCAAAGGCAAGCGAAGTTTCACATGCGGGGAAAAGAACCCCACAGAAAAACAGCTAAACTCGCAGCAAACAAACCATGCCAAAGTCAGTGGGGGAAAAAAATACTTTGCAGTTTAGTGAAGTGCGCGCCATGAGAGACATAATTATGCGATTTAACACTCTAGTGTCGGCTAAGTGGAACGACAACCGACAACCGTCAGACCCCAAAGATCCGCTTCTGCTCCTCAATTGCCGTCGCAACATCGTCCTCGTCCTCATCATCGTCGTCCCCGTCCTCATCCTTGTGGCGTTGTCGTTCTCGTGGAGGCATTCAACAAAAGGAAACGTTTGCAACAAGAAAGGGAAATTTGTGCGCTAACAGTGCACTTCCTCGCAAAGTGAGACGAGTACAAACAATAAATACAATCAAGTTTGTCTACAGTTACTAGAGTGCTCAATTAGAATATACCCTGTACTTAAGTATTCACTTGAAAATAAATGAACTAGATTTTTTACTTTTTGATTATAGTTGAGACGTGCTACAGATTGAAAAACACTTTCATATTAGTTGTTCTATCTTAGTTTCTGACTCCTATAACTTGGCTTAAAATATACAGTGTCTCGAAGCTTATTCGGATCAGTGTCAAAGAAAAAAAGTAATTGCCTGCCATAAACTAATCATTCATTATTTTTCAAAAATTCCAAAGACCGATTGTAGGTATATATATTACCCACCAAAATTAATATATGACCCCAATACACTGGGGTTTCCCCACCCACTAGGTATAGTTATGTAAAAAAGTACCCTAATTTAAGGGGAAATTTTATTTGGAACAGTATAAATAAAATAATATATTTGCATTATGAAAACTTAAATAAGGATGTTAATACTTAGTATGATATCCTTGAGCCTTAACAACTTCCCTTAACCTATTATTCATGGAAAATACCATCTTCCTGGTAGCTTCTGGGCTGATTTTGCTCCACTCATCCCGCAGAGCATTTTTGAGGTCTTCTTTGCTGGATATGCTGGGCTTCCGGATGTTATTTTCCAGCAGAGCCCACAAATTCTCAATGACATTTAAATATGGAGACTGGGCAGGTGGAATTATCATGTGGGGGCAGTTCCTCATGATCCAGGACTGTACTATATTGGCCTTATGCTTGGGATCGTTGTCCTGGTTGAACCGGAAAGTACGTCGGATTCCTACCTTCTCGACACTTTGGAGTAAATTTTCCTTTAGTATGTTCAAGTACACATTCTTGTCCATTGTTGTTTCAAAAATCACAAAATTCCCGAATCCGGCTGACGAGATACATACCCAGCCATGTAACTTCCTCCACCATGCTTGACTGTTGCCTTTACGTGTTTGGGATTCAGGTCAGTATTGGACTGTCGCCACACATAATTCCGCCCGTCCGAGTCAAAAATGGTGAATTTGGAGTCGTCTGCAAATATAACTGTGTTCCAGAACTCCAAATCCTTGTCCAAGTGGGTTTTGACGAACGTCATCCAAGTCCCTATATTTTTCACGCTTAAGCCCTTTATATTCCGTGGTACTCGGCCATTTAAGTCATGTTTGCGCAGAAACCTGCACACAGTTTCCACACAGCACTTTTTCCCCATTTCATCCTGCACCTGTTGAGTCAGTTTTGGAGCCGATAGCTTGGGAGATCCCCATATTTTCCTGATGATCCTTCGCTAATCCTCTTCGGTGAAAATCTTGTTTGGTGCCATTCTGCCCTTGTTCTCAATCCGATTTGCGCCGAATGATGTTATACGCAGTTGAGTTGCTCAGACTGACCATTTCAGCTATTTGGCGATGTGAATATTCATTTTGGAAGTGTTCCAGGATGAGTTTCCGTTGTGCAATGGTAGTCTGTTTGTCCACAGTCCTTTTTGGCTTATTGCACCCGAGATGCAGGATAAAACTAAATTGACTAGGAAGGATTGGTCTGTTTATACCGAAAATACTCAACTTTAGGTAAAAAATCCGGGTTTTATGGCGTCCAGGTTCCCACAAATGACGCCTTCTCCAAATGAACTACGCCTGTAAGTAGGCAACATTTATTTATAATTCTTCCTAGCAGGTGGGGAAACCCAAGTTTATTGGGGTCATATAATAATTTTGGTGGGTAATATATATACCTACCATCGGTCTTTGGAATTTTTGAAATATAATGAATGATTAGTTTATGGCAGGCAATTACTTTTTTTCTTTGACACTGATCCGAATAAGCTTCGAGACACTGTATATCATGAATATCTTTGGATGTCAGTTGGATTTATTTGACAAGTTTGATTTAATTGTAGAGTGGCTTTCTTTCCCACTTTCACTTTCTTTTACTTTTTTTTTGTTTTTCACTCCATTTTAAATTATGTTTAAAAGCAAACTTTTTGCTCTTTAATCTGTACCTCACTCTTGCTCTTTCTATTAGATTAAAAATGTGCCTAATGAAGCTGACATGAGGTTTTTTTTGCACGATTTATGTTATGCTTTTGATTTATTTTAATTATGAACGCTATGTTAGGCCATGCACACATTTTTTTCTTTTGCCAAAGAAGTCAATGCAAATGATTGCACAAAATGCCTCATTTAGCAGCAAATCAAATCGCTTCAATTCTAAGTGGATAAGCACATAAATAGCTATGAATGCACGCGAGCTGGTCTGTCCAGCAAAAAATAAGTAGGCCCAGAGCAGAAACCTGACCAGACGAATGAGCAAAATTGAATGAAAATAAAAATGATGCTGGCACTCGCCTGGCTGACTGTCCGTCCGATTGACGGCTCAGCAGCCTTTGCATCCTTACGCCAAATGGAAATGTTCTAAAATAAGTTGACCTTTTTTTCAGATCACTGAACTTTTCGCCAGTTTGCCAGAAAGAATTACAAAATACAGCATACATTTTTGTTGAGCAAAATTTATTTGTATTTTGACTTGGCTTGAGGAATTTTTTTGTTGCGTTTTAGCAACCAAATGGCCGAGGCATTGAATTCTGAGAAGTTGTTTAACTTGGAGTAGTACAGAAAAGTTTCAACAAATTCCAAATAGCTATTCACATGAAAAACGAACTATTTGGCAAACACTAACATTATAATTCCAATTGTAAATGAATATTAAAATTGCTAACGAGCAAAACACAACTTAAGTTCTGTGTTTATAAACTGATCAAATCATTCTCAATATACATCAATTAGTTCAATTTACACTTATGTTAAAATGATCAGATAAATTGAAAAGTTGTTGTACGAGTAGCTTAGCTATTTACCAATAGCACTTGGATATTCTTGTATTCAAAATATTAAAAGGTTTTATCTGTTATAGCTTAAACTGATTTAATACAAAGTGCCAACAAAATTGAATTCTTAATTATCGTAGGCAACGCTGTGCCTTTGCTTTGTCAGACATAAAATGAAATTATTCTCATTTGAGCTTAAGGAATGTTAACAGCAGAGCCAAGAAAATGAAAATGAATAAATGAAAGCATGGAAACTATATACTCGTAGTTTTTAATTAAGTCTTGGCTAAGGGAGAGCTGCTGATGGCCAAGCAGTCGAAGCAATTCAAAAGTGTTAACAGTTTCAGTTGACGCAGCTAACAAACTCATTTCGCCGTGGAGGACAAAGGCGGAGGGAAACACTCACGAGTGTGTGTGTGTGTTTGTGAGTGTTCATCTCCCTCCCTCCACCAATGTTGTGCAATATGAACAATGTTGGGGATTTTCATTTAAGCCCATGGCTTTAACTGAACACACACTCACCACACACACGCACGCGCACACTCACATCCGAAACTTTATTCAACCACACTTTTGGCGTATGAGCGATGTCGCTGTCCTATGCCGTTATGATTTTGCTGTGCGCTTATCTACACAGCTGCACAACAGCTAATAAATGTGTGTAAATTAGTTATCAAAGGACGGGCACAAAAGCAGCTCTTTATCATAAACTCATTATAATTAATACGATATACCATTGTTAGGTTTTGGGTCTCATTAAGTTTAAGTGCTGCCACTAAAGTTAGTCGCTTTGCTCGGCTTAGCTGCTGATTAATTAACGCTGCAATGCGCAAGATAAAACTTTATTCCTAAAAGTGTTCAGTTTATTACCACAACGCCTAATTATCCTAAGGCATAACTATAAAATGGAACAAAGCCTTAAAGCTAGAAGAAATTACTGTTAGCCATAAATAATTTAATTAAATTAATTTCATATAAGCTAATTAGAGTGCTTGCCTCCTTTTCGGTTCACTTCAAAGTTGTACTCAAAAATATTATTTCAAGGAAATTAATTTTCACCACAAACCCGCCAATAAATATTTAAAAGAAAATGCCAAGTGCGAGGGACACTCGAATGTCAAAAGCGGGCAATTAATCATTTTAATATAATTTATGCACGCTCCAAAACTTGGCCAAGGCATCAACAATAACTCTTCACTGCCATTCGTAACGATTGCCAATTCGCTTCAATATTTGCTTGCCATTTTCCGTTTCACTTGTTCCCCGCTCCCTCTCCGCCTGCTTCGCCTGTCATTAAAACGAATTTTGCAATTGAACTCAATTGAAATGTCGAAATGCTCATTAATTTATCAATTCGTTGACGACTCTTGCACATAACTGTCATTGACCATGGGACGAGGGCGATGCTGTGAAATTTCACTTCAATTTGCATGCATCTACATTGTGTACCCTGTAGCAAGGTGATTTATTTTAGGATGTTATTAACTGTCAAACACTGTCTAACAAAGAGAAGCAGACCTTGCAATTGTTATGAGCAACTGTTCTGAGTCTACTAGAAAACTAGAAGATATCGAACGCAAAGCTTAGTTTTACAGGGTATCACCCATCCGTCCGCTCTTGTCTATGACTCTAGAGATTTCAGCCTTATTCTTGCCCTTTCGCAGATCATTTTAATCAATCATCTCGTTCCCTTATGATGCTTTCAATTCTTTGCTGTAGTCTGAAAGCATCCGCTTCTGCTTTCTGTATTGAAAATTGAAGAACTTAGCAGGGGAAATGTTTTGCAGCTTTGCATTCGTTTCTTGGAAGCAGCTAATTTATCAATGCTGAGCGACATTGCAAATATTTTGTTTTGTAGTGCATAGCATAATTTTTCCTCAATTCGTGCCCTCGTGCTGCTGCTCTCGTCCAGTCACATCCTGTCCAGGGGCAAACGAGTTGAAAGGATGCCAAGTGTCGTGTCCGCTTCGCTTGGTTTATGTGATCGAAAGCACATTGTGTCACACTTTAATATTTATGACAAAATACCAGTTGGCTTTTAGGGGTCGTCCGAATTTTTAAACTGTACTGACAGCATTTCCGAGCATATTTTTTTTAATTATATTCTTCATCTCAAGGATGCTGCTGGCTGAGCACGGTATATCCTTCGCAATATTAGAGCACAAAAAATATTACCCAGTGCATTGCATTTTTTATGGCTATCTGAGGCATTTTTCCATTAAATTTTTATTATTATTTTTTTTCCACTCTTATGTCACCCTTTTGTATTGACTTTTGAACACATAGACCGCATTATACATACATCAACAACAAATACCGCAGCTCACATGTAGGAAAACTCAATCAAACTGTTAATCGACTTGTGATGCGTCCCACCAACCACTCAACCATTCCATTACTTGCACCACTCGTGCGTACCACAGATCCACCAATTCCCCAGTCTCCTAGCCATCCTGTCGACCAACATTTCATACGTGTTGGCCCTGCCAGTAACCCTTTTTGATTGTTTTTTCCAAGAGTTTTCCAACCATAAAATGCCAATAATATGTTTGCTATTTGCGCTTCCTTATTGATATGTTTGCCCTGCATTGAACTGCGACCCATCAGCCGGCTTAATGTCAATAGGCCGTAATAAATGCCAAATTGCTTTGGGTGGAGTATTAAAATCGTAGAGCTTGCCAAATGCTCTTTCATTTCACACAGCCGTTTCTAATGCTTAATGAATTGCTTTGCTTATTGTCTTTTAGAATTAAAAATGAGTTTAACATTTTTGTGTAGAAAGTTTATAAATGTCGAGTATGCATGTGTGAAAATGTATGAAAATTGCATAAAGGAATTTTCATTGACAGATTATTTTCACTGTGAATAACAGCACTCGAATGACTTTTGCTTTCTGTTAAATATTTGCTGAACATCAGTATGAAGTTGATGATGATGATAAACAAAGAAAAAGTTACCCAAATTACACAATACTATTAATAGCTTGCACGCAATGCAAATATCTTGAGGTATCTGAAAGATCTCAAGGTACTTGCTAATGAACTTCTTGCAGCGATACATTTCCAGGCTGACAGCTCCTGTTAACTCGAGCTGTCCCAGATGTCAATCTGGAATAATTGATTTATCAATAGTTGCACAAAGCAAGCTAAATTCCATTAGGAAGAAATTAAATCCTTATTAAGCTACGAAATAATTTGCAGGACTACCTTGGGCTATTCAACATATATCAAGCACATTTTCCACTTCAACGTTGAATGTTGACAATTAAATTCGACCACAGGACATCTTTGATGTAATTAGCTGTACTTGTTGTTGCTTAAGCTCAATATTATTCTAAGATCGCTTTCACGGAGTCTTGCTTGGAATAGTTGACAGCTTTGAGGCTGCGAGATTTAATGAAATGTCGGAAAAATGCCACAACTGCACAGAATAAGTTAAATTAAACAAAACTAATGAAGTGTATACAGATGGGTGTGTGGGTGTGTAAGTGTGCTTGATGCATGAGTCCTTGACGCCCAACAGTGGCTGCTATGCGGTGGCAAGACATACGGCTCAGCTGCCTGGCCAGACACCGCACGTGCCTCCGTTTGTGGCCAGCACGAGTACACACAAACGACGATGTTGTAATTTCTGGCTACCTTCTTTCAAAATGATATAAAGCTGCCTCCTGCCACCAGCAACCACCAACCACCACCGCCAAGAACAACAGGCAAAAACAAAGTACACCAAAGTTTGGGACGCCGATTATTTGATACTCTCTGCAAAACGGAATCAAAGTGCTCATGTTTAAATTTAGTCATTTTTAATGAAAACTGACCGTTAGAAATAGAGAGAGAGAGAGAGAGCGAATAGTCCTTGAGAATTTATATTTGTGATTATATATTTGGTTCATTCATTGACTTTGATGTTGGATGCTCATCGTAAGTTCGGACATGCCAACACACATTGTGATTAAATTTGGAAGAGCCCACGGCAAGGGTATTACAATGTGGTGACGGCATCCACAGCCTGTTACTTATGGCTGCCTGTTTGAATTTGGATTTGTGTGTGTGTGTGTGTGGCCTTGTCGTCTGGGCTTGTTAGATGGAGATGCTTAGCTCTAAGGCGGATGAGATGCCAGCGTTATTATATATGCTGCTCCACACAGCACTTGCCTGGCTCCGGGGCAGCGAAATGAGCAAGCGGAAACAATTAGCGTTGTAGCATTATTTGTAACAGGCTGTTTGCCTTGGCATGCCTTGCCTTGTCTTTGCCAGCCAGTAATTAAGTGTCTCATTAAAAAATGATAAATTTAAATGGGAAGATCTTTTACAATACTCACAGACCGTCTCAAGTGCGCTTAAAGACATTACGGCAATTTTATTTTCTACACAAATTTAACGAGCTTACCAAACTTTGCTTTTTCGGTGGCCGTAAAAGTTAAACAAAAACTATACACGACTTTTTTGCCTTCTTTTTTGTTTTTGTTTTGTTTTGTAATCTACAAATTGGCGCCTTAAACCCTTTGCTGGGAGGCCCTCCTTTTTCAGTCTGTCAAATCGCAAACTTTTTCGGCTGGCCAAATTCAACGGCTTGTCTTTCTTGACTTTCAAACTTTAAATTGTTAAAATAAAAAAAATAAATGAATAAGAAAAACCAAAGTACACAAAAAAAAGGAAAACAATTTGATGAAAGTTTCTAAGTTTTCGTTTTGGGCTTTGATTGAATTCCATTTGAAGTTCATCGTTGGCATTTATGAGCAGCTGCCGTATACATTTCCTGCCTATGTGCATATCCCTTTAAATGAACAACTTTGACAATCATAACACACTTTGATATTTGTGAACACATAAGTGCGAATAAATCCATAGTTTCCACAAAATGTACAAACTTTTGTTGCGTTGCGCCAAATTTGCATAATTTAAAAACCATGCAAACATTTACGGAACAAAGTTAAACAAAAATGAGCTGCAACTGCAACAGTGCAGTTGAAATTGAATTAAATTAAATCCCCTGTAATGTGCGCTACCAGCTCAAGTGGCATTAAAATTCATTAAATATTGAATTCCGCACTTTCCATCTCTGTCTCGCACACGAAGTGCATATAAATAAATCAGTACAAATGCAAGGACAATCTTTTTCCATTTACGTTTAATTGCTTTAAGCAACTTTTTGGGAAAAGAAATTAAAATAACAAAAGCTGAATTTAAATTGAAGCTCGTTCTGAAATAACACTCGTTGACAGGCTTAAAACAGATTTAAGCGGGTGTAATAATAACGAATTCACAAAGACCAAGTTAACATGCTGAAATTCATATTTTAGCCGAGCTTATTGAAATAAATCAACTGTATTTTGTACATTGACAGAAATCTCTGTTCAGATAGTGCTAGTTGTGAATGAAACAAAAAGTTACAATGCTCAAATTAAATACATTCTCTTATCAGATTTTTGGTCGAGCAACTGTCAAAAATTGTTGTTAAATAATGTGGTGGCTAAATACCATTTTTGTTTGAATATTAAATGTTTAAATATTTAAGCCAAGATTTTTGCACTACGAAAAGTTTCAACATAACTATTAAACAGCTGACACTTGATGGCCATCGTGAAAATCTCTCTCTTTAATATTGCAATTTATAATCCACACGTGTGCGCGCCAAAGAGCAGGCCAAACATTTTTATCAATTTAGGCAACGGACAAACAGGGGCAAAGTGTAACTGCAGGCTATCAGTAAGCTAGCCGGATTGAGCAAAGTGGCAGTGGCGCGTGATTATGCCACGCCACAAAATGGAGCAGCAGCCAGAAGATGATAGACATGAAGCTGCTGCTGGCAAACACTTGGCCTGCTATTGGCCAGGCCATAAAAGACTTGAGCGATTAGTTGCAGAACGTGCAATGCATGCGATGTCCTTGCCAATCCAATCCCAATCCCAATGCTGCCACTGATGGCACCAGCCCACACGTGTTCTGGTCTCAGTCCGACCGCCTACATAAAGCCAAGCTCAACAAAACCGCCAAGGGCGTCTGGGTAGGGCGAGTGAGTGCTCCACTCTCTGGCTCTAAGCCGAGTTGGTCATTTCTTTTGGCTTGTGGGATTTACCAAGCCAACCAGATTGTCGATCCCAGCTGCAGCCACACATTGCCATCCAAAAATAGCATTACAATTGTTTTTGTACAAATGTTGTAATTGCCAAAACATGTGTTTAACAACCAATCGGCATACGCCCACTTGTGGTCGCCCACTTGCGAGTCACTTGTGTATTCTCTATATTCTACTTTTTTTTTGGTTAGTAAAAATGCTTGTAATACTCTGTTCCCAAGTGACAAAATGAGTACTTTTGATTTAAAAACTTTCTCGCATGTTTTTGCAATAGATAAAGTTAATAAATTAAGCTAGAAGTAGTTTGAGAAAAATGTTTTATAAATATGGTTTATTTATTTATTTCACAAAAGCCAAAATTGTCTAAAATTTGTATTTGTTCAAGCTTACAATTTTATCGACCTGAAAATTCTATTTTAATTATGAGGTAGGCTCTTCACCTGCGTTTCAGCTGTTCCAAAATTGGAAACGAGGCATTGAGCAGTCGAGAGATTTCCATTGCAACAATTTTCTTTTGATTTATTTGCAGCACCCATAAAGCGTGTGAATATTCGCCTAATTGCCTTGTGCAGACATAAGGAAAATGTATAAATAAACTCAGTGCGAGGAGAGTGCTTGTGTTTCTATCTCTCTCTCTCTCTCTCTCTCTCTCTCTATCTTTCTCTGCCAGCCTTCATTTATCTATTGGTCTTTGCTTATTGGTGTTTCTTTGTGCACTTGGATTGCAGCTTTTGCCGCTCACTTTTGGGTCATTTGGTCGATGCGATTAGCTTGTGTGGCTCTAGCTTTGGCTTTAACCTAATGTGATTACCAACTAGCCATGTCCGCAGACTGTGTGTGTTTGTGTGTGTGTGTGTGATAGAGTGCGTATGTGCGTCCAATGCGGAAGTGGAAGTGCGCCGACGACATTAAGCTGGCACTGGCCAATTAAGCACGCCAAATGAGCAGCAATCTTTTGACTCAATGATGCCTAAAATGCTCCTAAGGCCACACAGCTACACCTTGACTACTTCTGCGTAGTGTAGTCAGCTACCCACCAATGCGTAAGTTCATTTTGAGGCATTAAGCCTGACTGAACCAAAGTAAATGAACTGTGTGTGAATGTATGTGTGTAGCGCAAATACACTCAAAGAAAGGACTTGCTTAGAACAGGTAAAGATATCAGTAAGCTTTAAGTGCTCAACTTCTTTCTTAAATCTTTGCCGTTGCCTCAGCTATGCGATACTTTCTCTGAGTGTATTTGATATTTGAACGGCTTTAAGTTTTGTGCAAAGGACCTTTCACTTCCAGCCCAAAATGCTGTGGCAACTGTTTCGGATATCAGTGGCAGAACCCAAAACCTGCTGCAAGATATTAACTTTCAACTAAAGTGCGGCGAGCGTTCAGCGGTCTCATTGTCGCTGATGTCGATCGCGGTTTTCTGAGCTGTCCAACCCGTTTCACTGTCAGTTGCCTGCTTTGCAGTTATTTTCCCACCTCCGCACTCCTCAGACCTAAGTCCGCACAGTTCTCTGCTAGTACCTGCTGCTTACTGGTCACGGTCGCAGGTTTCCTTTGTTGTCATTTGATTGCATTTTTAACGCTTCACGCCAGCGCTTCCATTCACACAATAGCCACACACCCTTTGCCCCTTCTCTTTTTATATTCTGTTCAAATCGGCTTTGAAGTGCAGCAAAGGCATCATCAGCATTCACTTCTTCATATCTGGTTGCTCGCACTTCAGCTGCCCCTGCTTTAGTTTAATTGAATTGCAAATACCGCACAGCTGCTGAAATGCTTGCAACAAGCTGCAACTTTGGTGGCCAGAGAGTCAAGTGCATTTTGACAGCCCATTCAAAGGCAACAAAGAGATTTTTTTAAAAAAATGCGTTTAGTGGACTTGAAGCTTATATGTTGAAAGTGTTTGGATGAACTAATGTTTGGGATGGGTTTAAACTTAACACTGTCACAACTTTGTCTAAGCTTAACTAATTTTCCTAATATTTTCGATTTTCATTTCTGGACTTCTGCTGAAACATAATATAATTTGCAAGCTATACCTTCATGACTTTAAATTCGATATATCACTCATGAAAGGCCATATCAGCATACAGATTATTTCGTCTCTTATTATTTTTTTTATAAATTGCAACCCATTTTGTTTGTGCGCATAATTTAACACTTCTTGGAGCAACAAAAAAGCAACCAACTCAGCAAGCCAGAACACGCAGTGAACCCATAAATAAAGTTGCTGGTCTAAATTTGTGAAATGCTTTCACTTTAAACCCGCTTGGCTGGCCATTAAAGTCTAAAACTTTGGTTGCCATATACAATAACAAAACACAAATCTAAAGCCACCCAAAATATATATTATATTGTAATATAATTTCTCGAGCGTAAATCTAATTTATCAATTTGTGTGTGCAAAAAAGACGATGGCGAGCAAAGCGCCAAATCGAATAAAAGGCAACCAAAAAGGCCAAGAACAACAGAAAAAAAAGAGAAACAGAAATCGGACGCAACATTTGCTGCCAAATCAGAGAATTGGACAGAAGCATGGGTATGGGAGCAGTGTGTGTATGTGAGGTATTTTAGCCAGCTTCTGCTCTCTATATAAAACGTGCCGCAGGCCTTGTGGTAATTGGCAATAAATGTGTTCATGAATTTTAATGTTGGCTCGACGGTCAGCGCAAAGCACCACCCAACATCGAGGTTACAAATCGAGACACGCCTACGCGCTAGCAAATAACTCATAATATTTGGCCAGCTGCTTTCAGTTTTTCTTTTTGTACAGAAAGAAGCCCCCCTCTGTTTTAGCCTTTAGGAGAAATTTAATGTAATTTGATTTTCGGCCGACACACACAAATATTGAGATTTATTTCATTTTGAATTGTGTGCTAAAACAAAACATGTTTTTCCATTAAACCTAATACAATTGAGTTTCGCGCCCAAATCAAAAGTAAATGAGCACATTTGCACAGCGAGCGTGTAACTTAATAGGGCCATAAGCCAACAGAAGAACAATTTAGACCCGTTTCTCACACACACACCCTTCAGTGAAAAAGAAGGCCATGCATTTGTAGCTGGCCATTCTGGCCACTTCCGAGCCATCCGACCCGTGTGTCGTTGTGTGTAAGTTGGTAGTAACTTTTCGATTTGATTTATCATATTCAATTACAAAAGTAGCGCACGTATTAAATAGCCGCATCCGCATCCGAGTGTCCCAGGCGTATGAGGCGTATGAGTAATTTAGTTCTGCAAAGCTTAATACCCACACTGCTCCAATCCCCGCTGCCTTTTTGGTTACGCTGACTGCTTCCGGCATGTTCTGTTTGCATTCGCATAGGCAAATGGCTTGGCTTGCAAACGGTTGCTCAGTGTTTAAATAGCACGAAATGCGACGAAGACCAAGTAAAATATGCACGCTGAAAGCTGATATCAGCAACTACTTTAGCTCAAGTGGTCTCTCTGCCTTTCTACCCTCTTACCCTCCCCTCTTACACTTTTTAGGCCAATTCGCGTGCGCCACATGCTCGAACCGGCAATACGAACCGGCGGCCCAGAACGCAAACAAACTTTGCAAAAGTCCAAATGGAGCGTGTGGAACGTCAGCTGGCAACTCGGTTAACTTCCACATAACTAAATATGTTTCTTCTCCTCTGTGTGTGTATGTGTGTTTTTGGGAGGGGGCGTGGCTTAGCGTGCGGCGAGCTCACAAATCTTCAGTTTCTTTAACGAGCTTGACAGATGCTGACTTCTGGGTTAACCCCTCGATTACGGTGGCTTCTTCTGCTCTGCAGCAAGTTTTCATTTTGTGCAGATTAATTTTTAACTTGATTTTAGTAATATGATATTTCTTATTAAGTTACAGCTTTATGTTTACTTTAACAAAGTTGATAGCTAGGATTCATTCTAAACGTTGGAGAACTAGCAAATAAATTTAACGATTTAAATCAAAGTTTGAAAAGTCGATAACCAGCCAAACAAATAATGTTGTTAAACAAACCTACCAACTGCTATATGCGACCTAAACAAACCCATTATGTTGAGAAAAGTAGCTTTCAAGTATATATATTTTACACAGCTTACGCCTTACGTTAAAATGCACTTTTTGAGATTGTACAGCAATCCCCAAGTTAAATTGAGTGTGTACTGTGTGCAGAGCAACCAAAAAAATAAATGAAAGAATAAGAAAAACGAAAATCGAGCTTAAAATTGAAAATATGTAGGAAAGTGTTTTTTTTTTCTTTTTAAACGTAACTCAAGAAAACTGTCCTCTGATTTTTTTTTCATTTTTTTGGCCGCAAGGCTACAGCAGGCGCAACTTTGGTCTCGGCTGCTGTCGCAATTTTTCACTTTTACCGCAACAACTTTGCAGAAATATTACTCAAAGGCGAGCGGCAGCATCAGCAGCAGCAATATCCTGACAGCAAATCCGAGGAGCACACAATGCATAAGGTGGCGACGATGAGCCGCAAACTTGACAGTTCCTGCCTGTTCGCCGGTTATGGAAAATGAAAAATATGCTGCACATAAATCCAGCCTGCACCATCCGTCGAGGCGGCGTACAGAAGCATTGTGAAAATTCTTATAAAAATTACATATTCAGGTTTCATGTTGCATTTTCCGTGTTGCATATTTGCCTTTCAGGCAAATTGAGTGTGTCCCCGAACACTGGGATTGCATTATAATATTGCGCTTAGTTTTGAGTTGAGCTCTCTTTTTTTTCCCCCGCTCATATTGTGTGTGTTATATGTGTGTGGTGTGTATGTTGTGTTTGTGTGTGTGTGTGTGTGTGTGTGTGTGTGTGTGCGTGTGTGTGTGTTTGTGTGTGGTGTGGCTAATTTATGCAGAGCGCATTGCTGTGACAACGCCACGAGAACACCGCAGTTTATCGCCGAGCACACCAGTGTCCAGAGATGCCGACCACAAATCACTGAGGTCAAACATGGGGTGTACGCAACCCACATCGACTAAAGCTTGAACATGTGTTAAAATAAATACAACTACAGCAACTGCACCCAAAAACTAAAATAACTACAACGAAAACAGTGCACAACTATGTCAACATCTGACACCACGTTGATTTCAATTTAAACGGCTAACACTGAGTGTGTCTGCATGTGAATGTGATTGCGGGTGTGTGTGTGGGTGTGCGAGTGTGTGCATGTGGGAGTATGTGGTTTTCTAAACCGATTAGCAACAGTGGTCAACACATGACAAACAACAAATATATATTTTGCAAAGACAAATATTTGATACACAAAAAGAGAATGAAGGTTATAGAAAAGTGTTAAACTAAAAATAGCTACAAGGAATTTCATTAAATTTAAATTGTAAAAGAAAACTTCCAATTTAGAACTTGACTTTTTTTGATCCCTATATCATTTGAAATGAGGATAGTTGTACAATTACAAATTACACAAGTATTAAACAGAACTAAACTGGTAATATTACTGAACCTTACCGATAATTGCATCCGTTTGCGAAAATCGATTTAAATCGATTATATTCTGATCCTAAAATATTAAAATCAAATAAAAATCAATTATTTCAATAACCATTTTAATAACTATTACTATTAAATTACTATCAGTATTTATTTTTATGTATTTAAAAACGGAATCCAGGGCATCTCCTAGTCGAGCTGTCTTGACTAGATCATGTGAAATATTTCCTATTTACACCATTGAAAAAGTTTAAAATGCCCAAGTAGGGCAAACCGTGACTGTAGGGGTGTTAAAAAGTGAAATTAGTTTTGACTGCGGCCAAGTGTTTAGCGGTAATTAAAACCCCCACTAATTGCCACTCAACCGCCCAACAAAACTAAAAACTAACAAAAAAAAACTGTTTTTTTGTTGTATATCTATTACAGATGCTTTTAAAGTGGCTGCTGTTCAGCCTGTGCATAATGCCGGCCATGTTCAGCAATACGACAAGGAAGTGCCCTTTGGAATGTAGCTGTAGCATTGATGATTTGGATCGTTATCAGGCCATCTGTACGAAAGGTAAGTGGCGCAATAAGTGCAAATGGACGTCGAGCGGAAAAAGGGCCCCACAGAAATTGTGTCTGCAAATTATACAGTACACGAGCTGAGTGGTGGAGTTGTGCCATGTAATCCACAGTTGCGGCAATTGTGGATGTGGTTCATGTACATCATTAGGATAACATCATAATTACAGTGGTATTTTCTACTCGCAATACCCAGCTGCCAGTTGTTTGGCAGTTGCTGATAGTTCGATTTGTAAACTGGGAATGCTACGAGTACGTTTGTCTACACATACACGACTGTGTACTAGCAGGAGTACGCTTTAAGGATTGGATATTCGCCGTTTCCCTTTTGAATTGCCCGACAATTTCAATTTGTTCAACTGTCATTTGCCGTTTTGTGTGGCAGCTTCTTCTTCTGGTTTTTTCTCTTACTTATGCCAAAAATCTATAATTTCAATTTAACGCTTGTTTGGTTAGCACACATTGTAAGTCCTCAAGTCCTTGAATGTGCTTTGAATGCGATGCTTCTGTCGTTTTAATTTCATTTAACAAATGTGTGTGCCACATCTCGTAGTATTGAAGCGTCTGCCATTGGCAGAGAGTAAGAAAACGAACTCAGTTTCAATTTGAAGATTATTCAGCCTGCATTAGATATGCTCGTTATGTGAAAGGAATTTATTTAAAATGCCTGATACTTTTAGTTATTTATTATATGTGATTTGTCGCCTCCCTTTTTTCTGTGTTTGCAAGCGTAAGGTTTTCAAATTAAATTCTATGATTATGATTATTCACTTGGGTAATTTTAAATCAATGCGTGTAAGGATTTCCATATAAGATTGAGAATTCTTAATACAAAATTCGCCAAGAAACAATAAGAGTAATTTAAAAAAATAATAGTAATAATAAAAGATGTTCTAATGAGCAACCTCGCTCATCCATCCTTTCTGGTTGAACATATAATACTTTCTCACCGTCCTCCGTGAAACTGTAACAATACTCGTAAATGCCAGCAAAAATTGCTGTTGCGCTAAAATATGTTACAATCAGCATTAATGCCATGCATTTTTTATGAAAATTCGCAAAGCGCGAGCAGAGGCCACATATACTATATATACATGTATGTATATCAACTGCTTCTGTGGCCCCAAACAATACTATGGGAACACAATAATGCAACCACAAACGCACACAAACATATATACATATATAATGCAGTGCGAAAGAGAATATAATAAAAGTAGACAACAAATGCGGTTACAAAATTGTAAGCGATACAAATGGTTGGCGAGGGTAACACAGTTGTTAAAAGGATAACTGCTAACTGCAATTTTGTATAGAAACTAACTGAAAACATTGTTTGCATGTAACACAAAAAACGAAGGGAGAAATGTGCTAGATTCTGCAGTTAATGATCTTGTTGTGGCATTGTTACGCTTTAGTCATTGTTGGCCGAGCAGCATAAATTTTATTTAAATTTTTATAACCGTGAAATCGCACTGTAGTAGTGGTAGTCATAGTAAAATTAGTTTATGTACCACCCGAGTGACCTACCATTTAATTGCTTTCGTACGCAGGTGGATTGAGCTCTTTATCTGCGATTCAGCTGGATGTTGACGTGAAGGTAATCATTATACGTGGACCTCGTAACTCCATAACCATTGGACCGGCACTGCGTCAGTTTATGCAGCTACAGGAGCTACGCATCACGGACTGTAATCTGCCAGCGATTGGGTCAGAGTCCTTTTGGGGCCTTAAATATCTGCGCATATTAGGTGAGTAATCAATGGTTTATGGCTGCTGCTCTTAGAAAGTCGCCCAAAAGTACGCAGAGCAGCGATTTCAATTTAAGCAGCTGCGCTTAGTTAAAAGTACACAACCGAGCCGAGCAGCGATATGCAAATAACACAATCAAAAACGGGGCGCCTCAAAAAGCAACAACCGTTGCGGTTGTCCTGCAGCCTCGTAAAAGTCAACGCAAATAAAAGTGCGCCTCGCAAAATGTTAAACGAGCGCCGTCGTTGCGGTCGCCAGCACAAAGTAATACCTCCGAGAGGGTATCCTTACTTCTTCGTGTCTCCTGTAACGCATAGATGAATGTCATGCTTAATCATGTACAAATACCCCAGGGGATTTACAAGATTTTCTGCTCTGTGTTAAGGTTTTTGTTTTTTTTGTTTATGAATATTGAACATCATGTGAAAATCATGAGGTTGTAAAAAAGTAACATAAAAATATTTATGCTAGATTTGCAAGCGAAATTTTATTAGTTTTGTGACATGTTGGAGGGCTCTAACACGCGGAGTGAACGCAAAATATATAAGATTTTGTCTTTATTTTAAATTTCTAATAATTTTACAGTTGAATAAAAATCGTAATCAATTTGATATAGTTGCAGTTACACTTGCTTAACACTACATAAATTACTTATTAATTTTTCGTCACACACAAAGCATACCAACCAACTCCAAATGAACTGTCAAGTGTATTGTATTTTCGTCGGTATGCGAGTGAAATTCTTATTTGTCAATAAAATTGAAATTGATGCGCCAAACAGTGAAACAGTTAGCGACCCACAAATAAAATAAGATTGGGCCAAAAATCAAAAGTAAAAGCAGAACCAGGCAATACGCTGATATCGCTACCCGCTTCCCGACTTGTTTATTTGTGTTTTATGTGCACTCGTCTGTCTGCTTCTCGGTTTGCACAACAGAGCCCCAGGCGTAGCAAGCGCGGCCCTCCAATTATTTGAATGCGCGTTTCTTTGTTTTTTTTACTCTTGTCAAAAGTTAAGAGTCGACATAAAACACACGCACACACTTCAACATGCAGGGCAAAAAAAAAGTTGCTGCTGCAGTTAACAATGTTGCCTCTATTCAGCGAACAAATGGCATTCTTTTTTTATTTTTTTGTTTTTTTTTGTGTTTTCTGTGCCGCGTTTCGTTTCTATTTAAATTAATTTTTTGGCAATTGTTTAAAATGTTGAAGAAGGCGGGCCACGCTGCAGCTGCTCCCTGCCTCAGCGTCCCACTATCTGACACAATGCCAGACAAACTGGAGCAAAAGTTGCTCTCCTGGCTTTTAGCGAAAAATGCTTGTCATTTTGCCTAGACAAAGGGGCGTATGTGTAATTTGTTTTGTGTGCTGTGCTTTAGCTGCAGCAACTTTGTTTTTAAATGGGGCAACAGCGTATTGAAGTCAGCAATAGTCCCAGTGTGTGTGTGCATGCTTTTTCCTACAGTTTGTTTTAAAGTTTATTTTAATTTTTGTTTCACAAGTACAATTGCATTCAGTTCGCTGTGCAGCGAAATGTCCTTTATTTACTCTTTCGGTTTTTCCATCATTTTGCACTCCAATAAAAATATTTTCACCATGATAAGCAAAATATGCTCTTTGTGGTTATAAAAGAAAAAATATCAGTTTGCCCAACAAATGAACATTTATACTTTGTATACAATATCAAAAAAATAATATCATTTTCCACTTTCCTTAAACAAACCACTCGCGAAAAAAACTGTTGCGTACTTTTATGCGTTGAATAACCGCAAACGAAATGGCTTCAAAAACAAACAATTGCAATAATAATATAATAACCTGAACGTCAATGTTTGGCCACAGATCTTTCGAAGAATAACATCACAAACATAACGGAGAATAACTTTCGTGGTCAGGATAATCTGCATGAATTGGATTTATCAAAAAATAAAATATTACGCATGGCCAGCTCAACATTTCGCCATCTGACGGTGAGTATTGTGGCCTATATCCATTTGAAAGTTCATTTGTTTTATTGCAGCGCAAAAAATGCCATGAAGAATGTACAACGAAATTATTCAATGAATATTTAAAGCGAACATTCAGTCCACCAGACAGAAAATTGTGAAGTTGCGAATAAATGTATGAAACATTTTTCAGAATAATGTTTGATAGCTCTCAGCGATACCTGTAAAAGTAGATCTACAATTATGTATTATTAATTCATAAAGTTTGATAAAAATCAATGAACGACTAAAAAACCAATCAAAATATTTGAAAAGCTAACAGTTTAAAATAGTCTGTAAAAATTAGTGATCAAAGAAATATGCAAATAATTTAGGTATTGCTGAAGCTGTTTGAAAACAAACTGCTTAGTTTTTAAAAAAACACCATTAAGAACACCAAGTTTGATTTTGAACTCGGAAGGCTACAAAATGGAGACTAACAATTTTTTTTTTTATCAAACATGAGATTTTAAAAGGAAATGACAGGACTATTTTGAGATTAAATAAGAAGCACAGGCTATCTTAGGCACGGCGGTCATTATATACCCTTGTAGACCGAAGTTAAATTCCCTATACTTTTATATTAAATCAGAGTTGAAAACATTAGTTTATTTCGTAGGTTTTTTAACTACATTTGTTTACATTCATATCCTTATACTTAACTGAATACTTCTCGCAAAGTTCTGTTGCCATTCGATACACCAAGTTCAACGCTCCAAAAAGTAAAATAGCTAAAATATTAGAGCAGATTTCGACTGCATAGTTTTGTATTTGCTAGTTAGCCACTTTGTAATAAATATCATGGAATTTTTAATAGCCTGCGCCAAAAATTGTTGCCTTCATCTGCTGCCTGCAAATGAAAGTTTCTACGTGCCTGACTTAAAGTTTGTTGCAGTTGCAGCTGCAAGTGAAACTAAAGCTTTTGCTTTTGCGTTCGCTTTCGCCTCGACGGCTTGAACGGAAGTGTCAGTGCACAAAACTTAGTGCATTTTCTTCAATTTGCTTTCGATTTTGTTTGCCCCGCTGCTGCTAGCTGTTTTCCACTTCCTTTTCCTCTCTGCCCGCTGCGCGTACTTGCAACGATATCTCTGAGTTCCTTTGCAGCAAGCGCTCTCCAAACTTTATACACTGCTACAGTGAGTATTATGATTTTGTTACAAAGTGTACAAGGCAGAGGCAAAGGAGACTTTTGCGACTAGAGCTGGTAGGCCATTCTGATAAGACTTGTAGTTTAACGAAATGTCAATATTTATACAGCACACAGTTGACATAGAAGCAATCGGTTGTTTTTTTGTAAACATATAATGCCAGTTAGTTACAATCTGTTGGACTCTAGTCTACAAGGGTATTTAGTTTTCGGCAAGCCGAAGTTAGCAAGTTAGTTTCCGGTCCAGAGTGCAGCTTGGCAATATTTGTGCCCGGTCTGGATTTATAAATTACTATTGGCAATGAATTTTGCTTTTTGTGTCCCATGAAATATTATTATAAATTTGAATTTGGTGCGTGGCCATAAAATGAACTTATGACAATTGTAAAACTCTATTTTGGATGGGGGTGGCGAACAGGATCTGCGACGTCTTAATTTGGGCGATAACTCAATTGTGGATTTGGTGCAGCGCAACTTCTTCATGCTGAGCAGACTCAAGTACCTGGACTTGAGCGGAAATCCGCTACAGGATTTACAGCCGGATGTCTTTCGCGATGTCTCCGTGAGTATACACAACAGCAACCAAAATAACAACAGCAACATTGTACGGTTTGTAACTGTACGCACTTTCCGGTTCTGTGCCTCTGTTTGCCTTTTTGCAGGAGCTGAAAGTGCTCAAATGCCGCAATTGTCAGTTGAAAAAAATCAATCCGCAACTGTACAATTTATTGCCACTTTTAACCGAATTGGATATGGGACGCAACGAGGTATGTCGTCAAAGGAACCACCAATGGAAAACTTCTAAACCATTTGCCAATTATTTCTTGGTCCCTTCGTGTTGTTTCTTTCAGTTCAAATTCCTTGACAAGGATGAATTCCGCGACGTGAAGCGTCTCACAAAAGTTCTACTCGATGGCAATCAATTGTCTGTGGTCGTGGACCAACTCTTTCGCATGCAAAAAAGTCTTAATCACTTGGGTGCGCCATTGAAATTGCAGTCATTTAGCTTACAGCCAAATCACTAAATTCCCCCATCTACTTCTCTCGCTTTCTCTCTCTTTTAATCCATTTAGATTTATCTTATAATCGGTTGGCCAAAGTACCAAATGATTCGTTCCTACAGCTGACCAATCTCACATTTCTGGACCTCTCCTACAATAAGCTAGTGCGCTTGGAGCCGCAGTCTGTGCGCAGCTTAAGCAACTTGAGGTCGTTGAACATCAGTGGCAATGTCCTTATGGACTTAAGGGATATGCATGAAACATTTGAGGTCAGTTTTAAATCTAAATCGATATCGATAAGGTCCTTAAATTGAGAGCCGCTCAGACATTCTGATTGAGTGCATCGCAATCCATCAATTAATGTTGAAATTACGTATACTGCCTTGTAGCTGATACCGGATCTAACGCATTTGGCTATTGCGGATATGGGTCAACTGCCTGTTGGATTGCTAAAACCTTTTCGACAGTTGCGCTATTTGAATATCTCGGGAAATTCATTGGACAACATGGCATTGCAGGTTATCAATCCGTGTCGACAGCTTGAGGTAAGTTTTTTCTCAGTGATTGAATAAACCAACGTAAAATTATTGCCTTACACAACACAAGTTTGCCACGCCCTACTCTCGAAGCTATTGTGATTCCTTTGCTATTCACAAGGAGGAGCAACCATGAACAGAATTCTTCTTTGTTGTCCTTGTATGTGCAAGTGCTGTGTGTGTGTGTGTGTGTGTGTGTGTGTGTGTAGACAATTGTGTATTTATTTGGCTGTTGATAACTTTTCGGCCAATTGCAAACGTATTTCAACAAGATGCATTGGCCAAATGACAAAATCGCATTGCTGCCTGTTTGCAGTTTTCAGTTGTTGGCTTTCAGCATTTTCGATTTTCTGCTTCTGTTTCTGTTTCAGTTTCAGTTTGTGCTGCTCGTGCGAATCGCCCATAAAGAAACTACGTTTATTTTGTATTTGTGCCTAAGCAAGTTGGCTGACAGTCTCAATTTCTTCAGTTTCGGTCTGCCTGCGTCCTTGTACAACATGTCCTTCCTCCTTGTCACTCTCTTTCTCTCTTTCCTGTTCGTTCTCTGTGTGCATTGTTTTCATAGTTGCATTGTCATTGTAATTCCACATACTCATGAAATTGTTAACAAGGTGTATATAGAATAGGTGTATGTAGAATACATCTTAAGGGTAGATATAAAGAGATAGAGAGAGAGAGAGAGAGAGACACACATATATTCATTTTTATTAAGTTTATCTATTTTTATTTTATATTTTACGGTCCACAACTTTAAGCTTGTCCATTTTACAGCGCAATAACAGCTAAGGCCTTCAACTCAAATACTTTTTAGGTACCACTTACAAGGTACTTCCAAGTCGAGCAAATGTCTCGCAACTCGCACTCCTACCTACAATGTTTGTCGTTATTGTTGTCATGTTGACTATGGCAAATTTATGAGACAACACTAACAAAAACAACAATCAGTTGATGCCATTAAGCTTTTCATTTTAATTGAATTTAATTGTGTATAGTAGCTTTCATTGTCGCACACTTCACTTTGGCCCTTGGCTTTGCTCTGGTTACTCTTTGGTTTATGGTTTGTGGCTGGACAACAATTAAACAATGTAACCGATGTTTTGGCGACATTTGTGGCTAATTGCCATTTGATAGGCAAATCCCATGCCGCAAATAATTACACACTTTTTCAGCAATTCAAAATGTTTTTCTATTTGGTTTTTACAGTTCTTGGACCTATCACGGAATCAATTATATGGCATCAATGCGGATACGGCGCTTCGAATTCAGGGTATACGCAATGTAAGGCTGGACAATAATCCGTTGATATGCGATGAATGCCATATGGGAAAATTAATAAATGTCGTGCGACAAGTGAGTCAAATTCAATTCAACTCCATTTCAATTAGTTTTCAACGTGAGCCTGATTGATGATTGCCTAAAAGAAATTATAAAAATAGACAACCTTTTGCGCAATGCAGAGCTTAACTTACTTTTCTGTTCACTTTGCTTTCCATTTATGCAGCTGCAGTGGAAATGGGATACGTATCCAATTTGTTTTTTACCAAAAAATTTGCGTGGCGCTGAAATAATTAATTTGGACATTGGCGGGCTGCACACGTGCCTCGATTACATCAGCGACGAGGAACAGAATGCGGCAAGCACTTCATATAACTTTCTTGAACATGGTCAGTGTTTCAATGCCACTTTTCAATGGCAACTATAATTGAAAATTCATTCAGAGCGTATAATCGTATTACATTTGTTTATATTGCTTTCTACAGGCGGTCTTAATACTTTGGCTATTTTGGGTGGCATCATCTTTGTGCTGCTTGCCGTCATAATCTTATCACTGGTGGCCTGTTTCTCCAAGAATCGAGCACGCTACTACACCAGAGAGGATCATCTGAATGGCAGTGAGTATAAAGTGCAGAAAAAGAAAAACTAACACAAATTGAAGCCTGGCACATGAGTGTCTAGACGCAGCTGAGCTGCTGGTTCTGGTTACTGAAACTAATGTAATGCTTTATTCTTTTGGGCAAGGTGCCAAGTTTGCGTAAGGTGTCAACATGAAAAACTGCCTTTGCGTTCGTTACCTACCGAAGACAGAGTGATATTTATGTGACTGTTTCAGGATTTTCTCTTAATTTTTTTTTTTGTATTTCTTCTTACTTTATTTTTCTTTTGACTAGCACGTAAAATTTTTGTCGAAATTAAAAAGAAAGCAGCGGCCACACTTAATTAATTACAAGTACGTGCTTCATTATGTCGAGTAGCCTTTGCGCTCCGCTCCCTTGCGCTCCCTTGCCTAAATGAGGAATAAATAAATTTCAAGCTGACCTGCGATGCAAGGTACTACCTTGGAGGCCGTCGCTAATGTTTATGTACACACCTGCCCCAGCCTAACTTGGTTACCTGCGCACAAATTGGCCCCGGGGCCAACGTGGTTGTGCCATTCAGCAGAACGCACTCAAGGGAAACGCAGCTCCAACGGAAAACAAACGCAAACTTCGGAATTTTGCGCAATTGTAGCAGTTTTTCGTTTTTTTTCTCCTTTTTTTGGCAAACAATAAAAAATGGTCGCCAAGGCTGTCGCAACAGAAAGTTTTGCCACACCGCATTCGATTCCCTCGATAAGCGAACGTTCCAGCGTACAAAAAAATACGGGGAAATAACAAATTGTGTCACACTCAAAAATTCAAGCGGCGATGGCCGCCAGAGTTGGGCACATTGCAAATATACCGGCAGGCACTCAGGACACGTGACAGCCTGATGTGAGTATTGACAAGTGCAGTCACTTCTGCAGCGGTCGCAGTGGTACCCGATAGATTGAAGATAACTATGCCTGCAAAATGAGAAATGGTCCAACTAATATCCTGTGAAAAATGCTCCATATTGAGCTCGAAACGGATCAACATGAAATTCAATATCCGCACATACAAATTTTATATGAGAACAGAGACGAAATTAAAAAAGTCGAGAATACTGCAAGCGTAAATGAAAAGGTATTACTATTAATAAATAAAATGAAGCAGACGAAAATACAGTCGAGCGCCAAACAAGGATAAACAAATTGCAATAAAAACAGAAATGTTCAGAGCAGAAATTTCATAAAAAGAAAAGATTCAAATTAAAACCAGCAAAATAATCGCAGCATCTGGAATGGTCAGTGTGTTGGCTAACAGAAGTATCTTTATCTATCTGTATCTATCTGCAATAGCTGACGGCCGTTTCTCAGAAAATTCCGAATTTTAAGAAGCAAATCACATTTAACATACAGCTTCAAGGAGTCAAAAAGTTACAGTTAGAATTTGTTTGGCAGCAGTACCCAACGCAACGGACGGATTAAAATAAATGCAAATTTCATTGGAAAGAAATTTTATTATTTAAACAATTCTGCATGCGTTTTATTTGTACTTTGTTTTATAAATTGCCATAGTCCAATATTAAAGAGGTCTATTGAAAGTTTAAAGTATATATTTGATCTTAATTAAATACTGCTTATATTCACAAAAATGTTCATATTTTACTTCTCCACACCACTGTGCTGAATGCCATCTCGAATGCTCATCTCTATTGATGTTGTTTTCCTCTGCAGGCGAGAGCAAATGTTTGGAAAAGAATTTGGAAGCGACCACAATAACGACACTGGGCAATGGCAGTTCACCGACAACAACAACGACTTTGACACTCGCCACATCGCCGGCAGGAGCAACAGCGGCAACAACAACAACCCCAACAGCTACACCAACAACAATGGCCACACTGTCAACAAACACAAACACAACAAATGGTCATATTCAGAGTGCAGCAAATGGCAGCACGCCATCGCATGCTGCAAGTGCTGGTGGCAAGGAAATCAACTTTACATTTCCCATTGATAATCGCGTTTGCACCATTGATGAACTAGTGCTGCCACCGGCGCCGCCGCCACCAGCCGTTGCCCAAGTGCATCCACATCCCAGCATGGGTCGCCTAATGTACAGTGCATCGCATTCGCCCAACAACAGCAAGAGCAATTGTGCAACGGCGCTGGCAGCGGCATCAGCGGCCGCAACAATAATTCCAACTGGTGCCCCATCGCCGATGTTGCCACTGGTATCGGGTGCCGCTGAGGCTGTGGTGGTAGTGCTGCCACCACCACCACAATCATCATCGATGCAGCATCAGCAGATGGGCAGCTTGGCCAGCCTGCGCGAGGTGCAGCAGCAGCTGGTGCATTTGAGCAGCACGCTGGAGCCACTGGTCAGCGTTAACTGACCCAGGAGGTTGGCACCATCATCAGAAGGAGCCGCCTCAACCGCAGCATCAGTGGGTGACTTTGCCAGGCAAACACGGGGCACGACAGCGACGTAAGCCACAGGAAAGTTGCCCACGGGACCAGAGCAATAGCTCTTCGGCAAACGTGGCGTATAATTAATGAGACTTTTTAATTTTTGTTTGTTTTCATTGGGGTCAAACTGAAGTGAAGTAATTGGGATTTGAGTTCTAGTAATTAAGTTCATTTATCATTGTTGCGCACTTCCCCCTTCAAAATACGACTGTTGATTTTCATGGACCTTTGAGAAATGTCTTCAAAAATAAACTTAAAAAAAATTTGAAGTAAATGAAGACATTTGGTTTTGCAGCTACTTAAACTGCATTCCAGTAACGAGCGTCGGGGAAGGAGCATATTAACACACAATGCGCATTTCTATCATTGAGCATTTCCCATACATACCGTTGTGTACTGCCATTTTGCTGTTGATGATAAATATTGCGCATACGCAATGTATTGCGAGCGTTTCATTTAACTCGTAGTTTTATTTATAAAACACTTTTTGATATAACTCTGCATCTGTGTGTATACAAAATTGTGAACATCACCGAATACACAATTAATTAAAAGAAAATAAACAATTAGACAGCTAGTTCGTAAGCATAAAACGACACACATTTTAAATGTGATCAAGGTAAATTTTGTAAATAAAAAAAAAGTTTAATCTTTCTTAGTAAGAGAAAAGTAAAAAAAAAAAAAAACTGACATGATTAATGATGATGAAATTAATTGAAAATTGTACATTTGGCAAATGCGATTCAAAATTGAGAAGCCGCTGTTTTGTTTAGGCTAACCACTAAGTTATACATTTACATAAGTTTTCGATCATAAGTAAGTACGTAAAAATTAGCACTTAGCTAGTTGCATAGATTTTAAACACATACAAATTAAAATCACTAAATTATAAGATATACAAAAAAAGAAAATATGAGAATATGTTTATTAGCATACAAATAAAAATGACTCCAATCGTTTAAATGTTCACAACTGAAACCCAACCATTAAACCCAAACGATTTATTTGTATTCAATTTCAAATAACAAGAAGAAAAGAAGCTTCTGTAAATTTAAGAGTATTTTATTTTTTTTTTATAACAACTAAAAGTGTATTTATGTTCAACAACAACTTTTAGCGCTAAACCCGTAATACATTGTGACAGTTTATGGAAAATAAAAATAATAAAAATAAATATGCAAAAAATCTTTAATTTATTTAAAATTTAGCAGCTAACCCCAAAAATCAATCGCTTTCAAAAGTAAAAAAAAAAGATGAAATACCAAAATCAAAGCAGCTAAACGAAGGGGACAATGCGAATCAGCGATGCAATTTATTAAATAAAAATGCGGCATTTGCAACGGCTTGTGGTTACTTGGAGCGCATCGCCACTTGGCCGCACTTGCCGCCCATTATGTGCCATTGTGTGTGTGAAAACGAGTATTATTCTTGTAAAATGTCAAACCACATGTGCAGATGCGGCTGCTGTGAGCCCATACCGCTGGCTTGTCCCCAAGTGTGGCACCACAAGAGCCACCATTTTAACTCAACGCAAATGAAAATTGCTTCCGTTTCCGTTTTGTGGCACACTTCCGTCGTGCGGCTGCCCTGCGAATTCGAATTTGGATTTGCTATTGTTGCTGATTGCGTTGTGAACAAGCTGCCACAGTCGCTGCGGCTACTTTTTCCATATTTGGCTTTGATTTACGAGCAAAGTGCACTCGGAAGATTCATTGATTGTCTCCTCGTTCGTTAGGGCATAGAAAATGAAGCTCTTAAAGCTTGCCCCCTGCAAGAGGTCCAATTGCACTTTATGCCAGGCAACAGCCATTTGTTTATGTCAGCCATGAATCTTACTGATAAGTTTGGATTCTTTTTTTTTTGTAGCCTTTACTGGGGGTGTTTTTATTTTGGTGCGAAATATGTTGCGCATACGAGAATCTTAACTATTTGTGATCAGAACAAGTAGCTGAGTCGATATCATCAGTTAGTCCAAACTTACTTCTTGACTTATCTGCATGAATATGTTAAAGGGTATTTAATTTTCCACAAGCCAAAACAACTCTTCACAATTTTGTTATTTTTCCATTTGGCTTGTTCAAAAAGCCGGTTGCTTTGCAGCTCTTTTCTCTTGCACTTGAGTGGCTGAAAACAGTTAAATTTATGCACGAATATTGAAGAAGGCATTGGCATGACGCCCAGTGTTTTGTGCTGGTGCATTGCAAATGTACTCGAAATTGGTGTGGAGCATCGAGAGTTGTCACTCAAGATAGCACATGCAAATGGAGCTTGTCCGTGCACGTCGCTTGAGATTGCACATCAAAATGGGAGCACTGGGCACTTGTCGATGTTCGCCATTGATTAACAAGGGATGCTTGGCAAATAGCATTACAACTAAATTAAAATGCCAAAAACTGAGATCGTTTCAACAACATTTGGGATTGAAATGCAGTCTAAATCCACCTACGTTTAAATATATTGCGCATTCGTCACGTATTGCTGAACTGGGGTTTAAATTTTGAATTTTGTGCAGAAACGTAAACATTTTTACTGCAGCCACTTACAGGCAATTGATGAAGACGATGCCAACTTGTCTCCCATCTGTTGCCATCAATTCACTGCCAACTTGAAGGGAGAGTGCCGCAGGCAGCATCTGCTGCCAGTTTGCCCGTTTCCCCGTCTGCCAGTCTGCCTGCCGCTGCACCTTTGCTTTGTTCAAGCCTGTGAAGAACATAAAATCTACTCGAACTTGTCTGCTGGCTGCTGCCACGCTGCCCCTGAGTTTTTATTAGTTTTCGGTGCAACAGTTGTGGTTCGATGTGTAAATTTAATCAGTCAACTTACTCAAGTATGCGCCAGGCCAACACCACTTCCCCAACCGATAACATGTCTGCCTGTCTGTTTTATGGCTTGCATCCACTTTGGATATACAACATTTCAAATTTAATGAAATGCATTGGCTTTCTGATCGGGTAGGCTAGTATATAGGATACTGCCAGTTATTTTCAGGTAAAATTTTATTTAATTGGCCATGATGCGATGGCAACCTGAGATGTGCTTGGAAAAATGTTTATTAAAGAAATCCTATTAAGTAGATAAATTAAATTAATTGATTCAATGGATATCAAAATCTAAAGTGAGTTTTAGAAAAATAATGCTTATCTGATTTCCGTTCGCCCTGCGACTGAAATTTGTGTTTGGCTTCTTAGACGACAAATGAATTTGGAATTAATCCTTGCGATTGGAACGCACATGTCTTTCGATAATCTGTAAAGATTATTGTAGCTATTTGTGGAGCAGTTTTAAAGTTGCACAATCCCAACTCACATACCTAAAAGTATGCCTCAATAATCACAACTTGTCTACAGTTAATTGAAAAGTTATGCATTATGTATCTTATTTATTTTTGAATATTTAATGTAGCAGAAAATGTGTATTATGCAAAACCAATATTTATTAATTATATCCTTATATAAGTCCTTAAAATATTTCAAAACAGCTGTTTGCTTATATATAATTAGCATAACATAATTATCAATTAGCATTGTTTAAATAAACATTTTTGGAAAGCGAAGTATTTATTTTAAATGTAACTCGTGCTTTCCTGTGTAATATCTTAGTAGAAAGTCTTTCACTATGCTAGGTAATTTACTAACTTACTTACTCACTGTGTTACCCCTCCGAAAATTACACCTTAATCAGAGCGAGCATTTCATATTTCAGCCTAATCACGTCGGTTTTTCAAACCAGTGATTGATTAATCAGCACATATGCAAAGTAAGTATTTCAGAGAATTGGTTGACAGTAACTGGTGGGACTTGGTTAAAAATAATGAAAGCTTTGCCTGTAACACTTAGCCGGGGCAATCAATCAGGCTGTCAGTGGACTATTAACCCTTACATATTGCTGCATGACAAATCGCTTTTGACATGCCAGACAGCGTGACAGACAATGTCTACACTTACAGCTACAGTTAAAGCAGCAGCTACTGTTCACAGTTACATTTTCAGGACTCGCATTTGTCAGCTTTACTAATTGCTTTACAAAGCATGTTCAAATGTAGCCCACAGCAACAACAAGAAAATCAAAAAAAAAAAAAAATACAACTCTGGTTAGCACTCAACAGCTTACGGAAAAGCACGAAATAAAAATACCAAAAAAAGAAAGATAAAAATAACAGTGAATAGTTAGAGAAAGATTTCATTTCGGCTCCGACATATGTGGTATGTGGCAAGCACGCTGAGCAGCACTTTCAATGCAACATTTTTGAGCTGCAGCATGTAAGAAATCAGAAATGTTTTCTGTGACCTGCAAAAAACTGTGGCAAGAATAATGCTGTCCTCTGTCCATTGACAGCTGCCCCCAGGCGCGTGTGCCCAAAGTGAGAATATCCAAAAGGATATTGTGAATAAAATCAAAGGTGATGAAAAAAGCCCTTTCACCAGAAATGTATATGCTTTTCACAAGACGCATATCCAAAACAGAACGGAAGATGTGCTTTAAACAAATCTTAAGTGCTTAAATTAAATATACAATTTGAATTTACTTTAAGACTTTAGGAATTTACTTTCTATTGCCAAGTCCAACATAATAAGAATTGTTTAAAGTAGCTTCATTGGTCATTATGCAATGCACGGTAAATTAAAGGTAAAGGGATTTGCCAAGTATGCTCAAAAGGTGGCTGCAAATTTCCCGCCTTGAAGCTGACACAATGTTAGGGCAGTTAACAGCCCACCCGAAATGTGCTGTTGGTCAAATGAGCCGCATATTTGGCCAGCTAAATTGGCAGCAACATATAATTTAGCCGACGCCAAAATCTTTCTCACCTAAAACGTACCCTTGGGTGTACTTTGAAACTTTTCAAAATGCATAAATATTTATGGGTGAATCTGAAGTTTTAGCAGCGGTTTTTGGTTTTTCGGTTTTTGTATTTTTGGCAAACAAAACAATTTGGACAGCGACCGATACCGAAAAAGTTTCAATCATTTTCGGTCAATGTCATTTGTGCGATAAGATCGACACGTACATCAGGTTTATTACGTAGGCGCCAGACTAATTTGATGGCATCTGCAGAGAAACTTTTGGAGGAACTTTTAACAATTCGGTCATAATCACGATCCCAAAGACAATGCATAAATCTAGGTAAGGCAAAAGCAAACTCACAGGCATAAATATCCAATATGAGGCCATATATATCACGCTGTCAGGAGACAGACCATGCCCACGTTTCCTGTGGCTGCTTAACGCCCCGGCACAGACAGCCCGCAGCCCAAAGCAACATTTTCCGCATTTCCCGCTGTGGCTGCCATCAGATTTATGATGAGACAAAGTCTCGCGCGTGTGTGACTCCATTAAATGTGTTAATAGGATAATGTCACCAAGCAACAACAAAAAAAAAAAAAAAAACATAAATAAAAATATGCCTTGCGTTTATTTCAAAATTTCGGAAGCGAAGGGAGCTGTGGCAGCAACAGTCGCAGTCCCGCTGCGATTAAAATGTAAATTTAGAAAGCGAAGTAAGTCAGTACTCAAATGCACAGCTATACAAAAATAATGTGAATTGAAGGTACATTGACAAAAAATGCTTATAAAAATATATATATATATAAATATTATTATAGGCTTCTCTTGAATTTAACAAATATGTTGAGCAGTTGGCTTGATTAATCACATTTATATATTTCATACTTTGTCATTATTAAGTTATTTGGGATATTTGAATATGTTTGTTGAATGGAATCTAACAAAATATTTAAAGTAATGCTTATCATATAAATTTATTTATTATAATATCAGTTTTTTAAATAGAGCTTAGACTTCAAAAAGTAAATATCAAACAACTTCACATCGCAGTGTAGTAAGGTCAAGGTTAACCAACTTGGGCCTAGTGTATGATAAATGGCAGCAGACAACGTCGCCAACATTCACAATCACACAAAGCCTTATTCACTTGTTGTAACGGCAATTGCTGCCATAGAATCAGGTACAAAAATATGCATACGTACCTATTCAAGCGGAGGGCAGACCCGAACACGTACTGACAGTCAAATAAAGTAAGGACTCCATGGCCTCTATACATATACATACATATATGTACATATATACATATATATTTATGCATACATGTATCTATGTTTATAACAAGAGGGACGGACGAGTTGAAGCACGCAACTTTGTGTATTGAACATGTCATCGGCAAATTTGTGTCGAAAAACCCACCGCAAATACCATGAACCGGTGAGGCAGGGATTGTGGTAGGTCATGGGGATTGTTGTTGTTGTTGGGTATTTTAGTTGGGCCAGCACAAGTTCCATCTATTGTTGTGCATCAGGTATTTGACAATATTTTGCGTTATGGCTCAACATCGTGCAACATGGGCTTGCAGCTTTTGCCAGACTTTGCAGGCCAGACCCTCCGCTCGACTGAGTGCCCCTGACTATCCTAACTATAGATCAATTTAACAAGCAAGCATGCACATGGGAAATTAGCTAGCAATAACGGCATTTCTAGGATGCAGCGCCAAAACTGTGCTTACACCAACAACAAGAACTGCAACAGCAGCTTTGTGGTATCGTCTTCCCAAATTGTTGCACATACTCTGTAACGAAACCAGTCCTTTTGGCTTTTGTGCACACAATATTTCCGTTCCTTTTAACTGAATTTTATGCACAACGCAAGCAAAAATATACCAAGTGTGTGGACTGGACTCTACAGCTACGTACAGCATTTATAAATAGCCAACTGAGACATACATACATTACGATAAATTGTTAATAAATCACTGCACAATAAGTAAGGTATAAACTAAGATTTCCTGATACATGGAATGCATAGGTAAGTATCGAGGTGAACTGTAAAGCAATCAAAATAAGGGTATTACAAAAAAAACACACAATTTAAATATTTGTCTGCGCTTTTAAGGAAAATGTGTATTAAAGACAAAGAAAATGCTATATGCTAAAATGCAGTCTAAAGTATAATTTATGAGCATTTTTTATTCCGATCTCGAAATGTGGAGGGTTTTCTTAAAGCGCAAAAAGTGTTTGCTGCTTTTGCCGAACAATTATAATTAATGTAAATTCATTGGTTGTTATATTCTTGCTCCTGTATTTTGTAGACAACTAAACAATAATACATTTTACATAATTAACCATGTTTTGTGAAAGTTTAAGTTAATCGAAATAAAGTTAAACATCAATGATTAACTGCACAACATTGTATCCCTTGTTCTGCGCTGCAATGCAATTAAAAGTCATTTGACTATTTGGTTGGAGAGGTGAGAGACGGAGTCAAGTCATCGGAAGTGACCATAGCCGGTAGTCAACAGCCAAGAGCAGTTGACGTTGAATGCATCAATGCAAATATCAAAGCAATTATTGCATGACCATGACGCCCTTAGGGCGTGGCTGTTGGCTTGAACAACAAGAAATTCCGTAGCCATGGCCCATAACACTAAACACCTGCCGGCTGCGGAGGCGGGGTTAAAAACACAGCTTTTAATGCTGTCAATGTGTGTGTGTGCTTATGTATGTATAATGTATGTATTATGTAGGTGTGTGTGTATGAGTGTGTGTGTGTGTGTAGATATATAGAGAGATTTGTTCACCCACGATTAGTTGACGTTGGCGCACACAGTTTCCGCGCCATTTGCTGTCACTTCGCCAGTTTGCACATCGTCAGCTCCGACGATGACGTCGTCGTTCGCGTCCACGTCCTCGTCCGCTTTGTCGTCCTCGTCCACGTCCTCGTCCTTGCCAAGTTCGCTCATGCAGGACTTGAGCATTTCTGTGTTTCTTTTCTCTTGACTCTAGCTGTGCTTCCTTCGTCTAATGGTAACTGGAAATGGAAGCGACTGCGACAACGTTGATTGCCGTTTGTTGGTGTTGCTTACCCCAAAATGTTGTTCTGGCTATACCGTATACACATGACAAATGGGTATCTGGGATTTAAAGAAATTATTTGAAATATCTACTTTACAAATGTGCCATCAAGAGCCGACTAGACTTACAGCGAACTCAAAGAATTTAAATGTTTGAGATCTAAAATTTAAATGTGGTTTTCTTTCAATTTATTTTCCTCGATATTTCTCTTTGTACGAAAGTATGATAGGGTATCTGCTAGTCGTGCGCACTACACTAGAGCACTTTGACGTGCTGTGGTAGTTGGTGTTGTTGGTTTTGCTGTTGACATTTGCGTTGGCGCCAATGTTGCCAATTTTTGTTTGCCTTTTGCCTTCAATAAGACAAGCATTTGTTATTGTCGTTGTTGTTTTTGTTGTTGTTATTTCACTGCAATTTTACGTGCTGTTGGCCATGATAATCGTAATACTATTGACAATGTAGATGTTGATGTTCAATTTGGCCAACTGGCCCATAAATTTATAGCTACTTGCGCGCACGTGTTGGCACATCAACTCTGGCTTTAAACATTGCCTCTTTTTCGAGCCTAAAGCTGCTTTTGTTCATGCCTCCTGAATGCTTTGTATTTGGCATTGGCTCCGACTTTGGCTTTGACTCTGGCTATCATTGCAGTTGTTCGCCAGACAATTGGGCCAACAACAATTGCACTTGCTGCACTCCCAAAAGCTCTCCCGCTGCTGTGGCAATCTCACTGATTGCTCAATACAATTTGGCAGTCGGCTTTTGTCTTGCAACAGGCTATTGAATTGAATTGCGAAAATTAGCAGCTCTTTTTGGGTGGTTTTAATCTTCTCCAGGTGCAGCACAGTTTGGCTCTTAAAGCATTCCGGTCAATATATTTAACGAAAAGCACGTTAAAGGCTAATAGTGAAATAAATAAAATGAGGTGATGTTTGATGCGATGCCTCATCAATAAAACCAGGCCAAAATCCATGCGGAACTTTTCTATATTATATTAATATGTATTTTCGATTAAGGATTTAGTTCAACATAGTCTTAAGTCTGACTTTCAGGCAAACTTTAGCTTTCTAATTTTTAAGAGTCCAAAATAAATACGCAAGAACAATAAACAGTCGAAGAGTTGCACAAAGGACTGTGAAGCGAAAGAGGGTGAGTTTTGAGGCACATACATTGAGAGGCTGCACTTGCACAATTGCGCGCAAATAATTGAAGTTGGCATTGTTGTTCTTGACGCTTTGTGGTTGGCGTCGACGCCAATCTGGGCTAAGCTTGTAGTGGGTGAAGTTGCGCTACACACAATACACATGCACCAGAATAAGTGTTCATGCATGTGTTAAGTTGCAAGTACAACACAACTAAGAAACTAAACTTGTGTGATGGCTAAAAGCACTTGGGTGCGGTCCGTGGGCGCTTGCCTCTGAAACTTGATTGATTTTGAGTATGCTTTCAAAAACCTCAGCACACTATTTGGAGTCTTTAGGTTGTTATACACTCGGATAATTCCTTAAAGTAGGAACTTTGCTGCATAACCAAATATATTTTGAAGAAATGGACAAAAAATTAACTTTAATGAAATTAGTAGAACATTTCGTTGTTTCTTCGAAAATTGCTTCAATGCATTTATTTAAAAAATACAGTACAATTATTTCACATACATATGTTAATCCATTTTCTTAGCCTCATGACCCATTTTCAGAGTGTAGGTTTTAGTAATGTATAAAGAGTACTTATAAATCAAGCACTTGGCCCTTATTCATGTATATATTTACACAATGCTTAGCATATTGCATAAGCTTGGGACATGATAATATCTACGCCACACTTTGTTTAAATTATTAGCCCACTAAGGCATTTAAATGGGCGGGGCAGTGGGCGCGCCAGTGGTCACGCCCATTGACTAACACAACCTACAAAATGTAAGTGCAAAACTTTTGCTATTATTAAAAGACTCATTGTCGGTTTTGTTGGACCCTGGCGACTGCCACTGCTACCATCCCATCACATGTTAATTTTACGTCCCCTCACACACACACACACACACACACACACAGACACACACGCACACACTTAGACACACACACATTCGCCAACGGTATCACAATAAGGCACAATATATTGTAGACAACTTTGCTCATATTTTTAACGTGAGTAGGGAGCATAATAATTAAGTTCATTGACTTTACTAAGTAGCCAACTTTATGCTAATGTGATATACTAACGCACGAGTTCAGAGTGTGAGGGACTTAAACTGTCATAATTTTGCATACATAATTGAATGCAGTGGAAATCATTTCCATAACTTGGCAGAACAAAATATGTCCGTAACTTTTAAATTGCTCCAGAATTATGAAGTAATTGTAATAAAGTACATCATTTTATGCGCAATTATGCCATTATTTAATGTTATTAATTACTTGCAATATTGAAAGAAGTTTTAAATATACTAATTTACTTATTCAGTACTTTCCTTTTCTTTTTTTTCATAGAACAAAAATTGAAAGAATATTACAGATTAAATACTCACCAATCTATATCAGTTACGGGCAAAATCTTACAATGATTGTTAAAGTAAAGTATTATTTGCTACACATATAAGTATAAAGTATAAATAAATAATAATAAATAAATAACAATATAATGTATAAATGCTTTAAAAATGTATTTATAACTTTTGCCACTTGCTAACAATTTAATTAGTAAGAATTACGACACAAGTCTCGCTGGGTACGTAATAATATTCCCATGCGTCATTCAACATGCGAAGAACAACAAAATAAAGAGCAAAGGAGAAAAGTAGGAAAACGGAATTGCACGCACACATTATTGATTTTGTTAAGTTAGCTATTTATGCATTGCTAATACGCCATGTTCTATGCGTATTATTTAATGGCAAGCTATCGATTTCTTTTTATTTTTATTTTACTTATTTTTTTGTTTTGCACTTGCAGCAATGTCAATATCAAAGACGGGGAAGGAAACCTTAGTAAGTTTGCAACGGTGAAATTGTTTGAATTCTAGAAAAGGTGCAGCTACGCGAGCTAATTCAATTTGCTACCTGGCTAACAATGCCAGGTATAAATGACGGACTGCCGTTGGCCGCTAATTGAAAACGACGCGAACAACGCAACGCGGCGTAGTTCGAAATTGTACAACAAACCAACAAACTAACATCATTTAAGACCGGCGAGCGCGAAGCGTTGCGTTAGAAATTTAATTTTTTGGTATCGAACGAGAAACTCAACTGCATCAAAATGGTTGTCAACTTTAAGGTGTTTAAAAAAAGTTCACCGAACAATATGATCACGCTCTACATGAATAGGCGTGAATTTGTGGATTCGGTGACGCAAGTGGAGCCAATTGGTAGGTGATAGTTAAAATCTTCAGTGTGGATTATGGATAAAAACAATAATGTTAACTTTGTGAAGAAAATGTAACAACTTTAACTTTAAGCGACTGACTGAACTTCTTCCTCTGCAAATCAATAGTTTTTCTTTACGTACTTTTATAAGTATACTTTAGTAAATAATATAGGAGTTTTGTGCTTATTATTTAAACTCAATACTGGCAATATTCGAATTTTTAAAAATCATTTAAGTAAGTTCAGTGTACAAGTACAAAACTATAAACGTTGGAATTAGCTTACTCCATACCATTTAGGACAGCCAGAAACAACAACTACTCTACTTGTCTCCAAGATTATATTAAGTCTGTTTGTTGCAAAACCGATTTAATCAGTTGATGAGCAAGGTCTTTAATTAAATTATGGCTTAATTTATGCAATGGCCAATGAGCAGCAGTTACATCGGCCACAAAGCCGCTTATTAGATACGTGTTAATTGGCCGACAGTGGCAAATGGGCGAGACACGTATTTGTTTGTTTGTCGGTGGCAATGATTATAGCTATATTTGGACTGGTGTCCAATTAATTTTGCAGATGGCATCATTGTCCTGGACGATGAGTATGTACGTACGAATCGCAATATCTTTGTTCAGCTCGTCTGCAACTTTCGCTATGGACGCGAGGATGATGAGATGATCGGCTTACGTTTCCAGAAGGAGCTGACACTAGTTTCGCAGCAGGTGTGCCCGCAACAGAAAAAGGATATCGAGCTATCCAAGATGCAGGAGCGTCTGCTCAAGAAATTGGGCCCCAATGCATTCCCCTTTGTCATGCAAATGCCAAACAGCTCACCAGCATCGGTGGTTCTGCAGCAGAAGGCCAGCGATGAGAGTCAACCATGTGGTGTCCAGTACTTTGTGAAGATCTTTACGGGCGATAACGATTGCGATCGTTCGCATCGTCGCAGCACCATCAATCTGGGCATACGCAAGGTGCAGTACGCACCCACCAAGGATGGTATGCAACCCTGCACGGTGGTGCGCAAGGACTTCCTTTTGTCGCCCGGAGAACTCGAGTTGGAGGTCACTCTGGACAAGCAGCTGTACCATCATGGCGAGAAGATATCGGTTAACATCTGTGTGCGCAACAATTCCAACAAGGTGGTAAAGAAGATTAAGGCCATGGTGCAGCAGGGTGTCGATGTGGTGCTCTTCCAGAATGGACAATTCCGCAATACGATTGCATTCATGGAGACCGGCGAGGGTTGTCCTCTCAATCCAGGCTCCAGTTTGCAGAAGGTTATGTATCTGGTGCCCACACTGGTCGCCAACTGTGATCGCGCCGGCATTGCCGTTGAGGGTGACATCAAGCGCAAGGATACTGCACTGGCCTCCACCACGCTGTAAGTATTAAGTCCTAATAAACTCAGAGTACAAAGTTTAATCTTTAAATTTCATGCAGCATTGCCAGTCAGGATGCTCGGGATGCCTTTGGCATTATTGTCTCCTATGCGGTGAAGGTGAAGCTCTTCCTGGGCGCTCTAGGCGGCGAGCTGTGCGCCGAGCTGCCCTTCATACTCATGCATCCCAAGGTTTGTTTGCAACTTTTAATCGAAAAATGCGGTAATGAAAATCTTACTTACTTTTCAATTATATTTCCGTGTTTGTTACAGCCCAGCCGCAAGGCTCAGTTGGCAGCCGAGGGCTCAATCGAGGCCTAAACATGCAGCTACCTCAACTACAATCGAATACAAAGTGCATATTTATAGAAGAAACGTTTAATCCAAGTGTTATATGATGTTAACAAACAATTGTAAAGCTGATGTTGCTGAAATGTTCTGATCTGCAGTCGTCGTATTTTCTTAACTAACAACTCTATTTGCAATTTATGTGTGTATGTGTATTAAGAACGCTATAATTATTTATGTTATGATTGAAAATTAAAAGAAAAAAAATATATATTATACAAATTATAAATATTTAACTTAAATATGATACAAGTTTTCAACCAAGACTGTTACATTCATCAGCCTTTAAATTTTATTTTGATTTATAGTTTCATCTTCTTGGGTCTCAATTGAAACATTTTCCACAGATTTGCCCGCTGATTCAAATAATATTCATTTATGTAGTAATACATTAACCACACACACTCAAAGAGAGACTGCATTATACAACAATCTGGCACAGATGCCTCAATGCTGGCAAAGAGATACCTTGGCTACTGCTATGGCCAAGAGTATGCATTTATTCAAGTAAATAACTGCAAACCAATGCTGAATAAGGAATTATTTACCACATAGTGAACCAGCCTGCTAAAATCAATATGATATAAGCTCATCTTAAGGTTTACTTTTGTGGCTTTAATTAATGTCAGTTCCAATTAATGCATACCACTGTACACAAAGCATTTGCAGTGCTGTCTAGTGGTGCCTAACCGCATTTACTTGAAATTGAAAATTTCACAGATTGGCAGCAACCAAGATAATGTGGAGAGAAATGTTGAGCTGTTCCATTTAAATAAATTATTAATCAAACTACTGTTTGTACTATAACACTCTTTTATAGTTAACTGAAAGTCATCGATAAGATTAAGTTATCTTTTTTATGACCTTTATGAATTGGTTCACAACAAAAAATTATTGTCTATGGTCTAAAAGTCTGTCTGAATTCTAATTTCTGATAAGTTTTTCCAAATATACAATCATCACTAGACTGCAATCTAAATTGTGCATTGTTTGAAAACCAAGTGCAGTCATAAAGTTAAGGAACAATTAATAATGCCTGATCCCCCCATAAAGCAAACTTAAAAACAACAAAAGAAAAATAGATTAGCGCATGGTAATCGCGTATGAAACGATTAAAACCACTGCGATTATGCTGCAATGGGTTAGTAACCAAACAAAGTGGCTTAAGGCATATACTCACTTTCGAAATGTGTTGTCGCTGCTGTGGAGTGACCCAGCAAAAAGTTTGGGTTTTTGGCCTTGGCACGCTGTTCACGATTATCGGATTACTATTTGTAACATGGTGGCCCAGTCTCATAGATAGTATCATAATGAATGTCAGTAGTTGAATGCAATAAGCATTTTTTTATTTTCTTTATTATAGTTCTTCAAAATTATAGGCATTGCCGCTGACGCCCACATCGAGAACATTCGACAAATGGGAATCGCTGCCAATACCCGTCTATATGAAAATGTATCTTTGGAATTGGACTAACGCAGAAGAGGTAAAACTTCATGGCGTTAAGCCCAACTTTCAGCAGTTGGGACCATACGTCTATAGAGAGGAGCGATTGAAAATGGATCTGGAGTGGCATGAAAATATGACGGTAACCTTCAAGCCAAATCGCACCTGGTTCTGGGAGGAGGAACTCTCCGGTGGAAAACAAACGGACCTCGTGACGGTACCTCACCTACCATCGATTGTGAGTATCATTAAAAATATGCAAAGTCATTGGGCGTATATTTAACAATCAATTATTTTTGTTGCCATGTTTAAATCATCTTCATTACATATATATATAGAGAGTAGATAGCATTTCCCGTACACCACGAAAAGTAAAATGTGCATCGGAAAACAAAAACGTAGTCCAGCAACAATCACCTTACACCTAAATTCAATATGATAACTCAAGCTAATGAAAACAACATTTGCTCACCTTTCAGGCGGCAACTGCTGAAATGCGAGATAAAAACCCGATAGTGAAAGCTGTTTTCAACCGAGAACTCAATGCGAATGGAGGTGCACTTTATGTGACGCACACGGCCGCCGAGTGGCTCTTTGACAGTTTCTACGATGAGTTTCTGCATTATGCAATGAACAATCCATTCGCTCCGGAAGTTGAGTCGGATCATTTTGCCTGGTTCCTCGATCGCAATGGGTCTAAAGAGTTTGAGGGAGCCTTTACAGTGCACACGGGCGTTGGCGATATTAAGGAAATGGGCGAAATTAAATTCTGGAATGGTGCAAATCACACTGGCTGGTATGAGGGCGAGTGTGGTCGACTCAATGGAAGCACCACAGATCTCTTTGTGCCCGATGAGCCCAAAGAGAAGGCATTGACCATATTCATAGCGGACACCCGTCGCATTATCAACTTGGAGTATACAGGCGAGAGCTACGAGATTGAGGGCATCAAGGGTTGGAAATACGAGGTGACGCCGAACACATTCGACAATGGTCAAAGGAATGAGGCGATGAAGTGCTACTGCCCAGTTTCTCGTCAACCTGATAATTGTCCAGCTTCGGGCGCCACAGATTTGGGTCCCACGGCAGACGGAGCTCCCATGTACTTGTCAGCCTCTCAATTCATGTATGCGGATGACAGTTATGCCAACACAATAACTGGCTTTGAGCCAAACTATGAGCGTGACAACTTCTTCATCATAATGGAGCGCAAATTTGGAGTGCCGCTACAGGTGAATGCTGCAGTCATGGTCTCATTGTTCATAGAACCAGACGAGGACATTGAGTAAGTCTATGTACAGAGCCAAACATCTCCACTAAAACCACAAGGCTCACTTCAATTTCAGCAAATAGAAAAATTATAAAAATGAATCGTCATTTGCAGCTCTGCACATCTACTTCCAACAAATACGTTTCTTAGTAGATGAAAGAAATCATATAATAGATTTACCTAAACTTCAGTAAATACATTTCTAGCAGTACTATATATAAAGCGAAATTTTCTTTTGTTACACAGCATATTGACCGGCATTCCGAGCTTCTATGCACCACTCTTCACAACGGCCAGCTCAGCGGTTATTGACGATAAACTGGCTTCCGAGCTAAAGGTATGTGTTTGTGCAAAAGAACCTTATGTAGTTTAAGTTACAGTTAGAGTTCATTAATCGTTCATTCATTTGTTTACAGCTGATAATAAATCTGCCAGCAATTGGACGCTATACGGGCGTGGGCATTCTCTGTGTGGGTTTCATCCTGCTGGCTTTTGGAACTTACTTCACACTCAAACGCCGTTGGTATGGACAGAAGGCAGCGGAATTGAACAGTCCCATAATCGACCACGAGGAATAATGTGGAAGTACTGATCTCTAATAGTTACTGGCGTAAAGTCTCTTAAGCCGTAATTAATACAAATTAAAAAATAAATGAGAACAATGTCTTTCGGAATGTGATTTATTATCATACAATTTTTATAAATAAAGCTTGTGATGTAATCAATAAACTGAATACAAAATATTAATTTTAAGCATTACGATTTCATGCCAAGAAGTCTTAAATCATATTAACTATATTGCATATTTTTAAGTGGCAATTTAAAGCGAAATTCAATCAGCCAAAAATTATGCATTAGCTTACTTAAATTTGACTTAGAGATTAAATGTGTATATATACATACATACATATGTATGTATATAAAAGGAATTGCAAAAGCCTGCTAATCTTAAACAAGCTTTCATTATTATTAGCTTATAGATGCCCAAGCATTTATTTATGAATTGCTATTTTTGTTTTGCCCCACCAGTAATAGATATTAACCCATTGAAGCCATAATCTAATCAAATATTTGCATAGCTAGATTGATCAAAAACCGATTACAATAATACAATCTTATCGGAACTTTAAGCTTGACCCTCTTCTGGCTATAAACATTGGTAACTTTTGGTTTCGTACAACAGTAGCAAAATGTGCTGCGACTGCTGCAGCGTGCGCCAACAGAAGATCTGGGTATTTGGCCTAGGCACAATTCTAGTTATACTGGGCACTGTGTTGCTCTCTGCCTGGCCTAGTCTATCCCGGGAGTTGATGCGTGGCATGCTGCCACTGGCGCCCAATTCATTTATGTACAAGCGCTGGGTGACCACACCGGTGCCAGTTTATAGCACCTTTTATCTATTCAATTGGACCAATCCGGAAGAATTGAATAATACGAATGTGAAACCGCATTTCGAACAAATGGGACCCTATACATTCAGCGATTACAAAGTCAAGGAGGACTTGTTCTGGCAGCAGCCGGAAGTTACCTACACTGGGCGACGTGAGTTTCACTTTGTGCCGGAGAAATCAAATGGAAGCTTAGATGATGTCATTATTACCCCTCACTTCATCGCAGTGGTGAGTATGATAAAAAAAATAGTTTTTGATTGGATGATAACTCTAAATATATGATTCCCAGACTGCAGCCAGCTATGTGCGCAAATATCCTCGGGTGGTGCGTAAGATTATGAACTTTGGCCTGAATCGCGAGGGCGGTGGCACCCACTTGAAGTACACAGCTGGACAGTGGATGTTCGATGGTTTCTACCATGAGCTCATGGAGTTTGTGATGCTTCTGCATTCGCCGAAGTTGCCGATATATAGCGACACCTTCGGCTGGTTCTACGATAGGAACAACTCAAAGACGGCCGAAGGCAATTTAACGGTACACACTGGTAAAGGGGATCTCAGCAAAATGGGAGATATACAAATGTGGAATGGCAGTGTACATACGGGTTACTATGAGGGCGAATGCGGCAGGGTCAATGGCAGCACGGGTGAATTGTGGGCGCCGGATCGCCAGTGGGATGACACAATTTCCATATTTATAGCAGATGCATCGCGCTTCATAAATATGTACAACATGGGGAAGGTCAGCGTTCAGGGCATCAATGCTTGGCGGTACGAGACCACCGAGCTAAGCTTTGACAACGGCCAACTGTCGCCGGATACGAAATGTTTCTGTGTTGCCAATCACAAATGCCCGCTAAATGGTGTTCTAGATTATTCACCCGCAACATATAACGGTCCCTTTTACATGTCGCATCCGCACTTCTATATGACGGATGCGTCCTATAGAGAAAATACGACAGGACTACAGCCGAATGCCGAGGAGGATGGCATGCATGTGGTGATGGAGCCCACATTTGGCGTACCGATTAGCCTGAAGGGACAAGTTATGTTGAGTGTGTTCGTGCAACGCGATGAGGAAATTGAGTGAGTGATGTTCTCAAATATATTGGCAAAAAAATGCATAGGTTATATATCATACATCTACTTTAGCCATTTCAAGGACTTAGCCTATGATCACTATGCGCCTTTGTTTATTTATCAACTGACTGCCGATTTGGATGATGATTACATCAGGCTGCTCAAGGTCAGTTCGCTGCAGTTCTACAATCCACAATTCCTATGCCAATTCCTATACCTTACAGCTGGGCTTAAATGTGCCACGAATTGGTCAATTTACCGGCCTGGGTTTGCTCTTGATTGGCCTCGTTATGGTGATTGTCGGCGCAATACTGACAAAGAAACACAAATGGCACAATGAGCGGAAAACTGCAGCTGTTGACATTGTTAATCCACTTGAAGACGAAGTCGTAAACAGCGAGTCATTCTGATAAGACTGTGCTTTGCTTGTCATTTGTGACAATACTGATATTTTTAGTTATTTTTCGGCAGACTAGTGATTAAAATAGCTGATTATTAGGTGAAGTGTGCCATAAAACCGAAATTCCGATTCACAAGTTAGGCGTTCTGTTGGTTTTAGCCAATTTTATTGAGGTGTTGCCCAGCTGCGCTCGTGTAGAATTACACAAAATTATGACCTTTCAGATATGCTAAAATTTATTAATATGTTAATAATTGTATTTTTCTTTGCTTTTGTTTCACTTTTTTTTTTCTTTTCCTTTGTTTTGACTCATGTTGTGTGTGGTGGTGCCTGGCGGTGCACGAGCAAAAACCTTGAGCACGTAAGCTGCATACTTTACGGTGTACGAACTCTTTCACCTAGCCACACACAGACACACACAAATTCACACACACACTACCAAATTGCTAACTGGAAATTTGAAAAATGCCAACAGAATATTATAAGCGGCTAATTTATATGCGACTGGCACGCAAACCTACGTTTTGCACACACATTGTTCAAAGAGACGGGGTCCCAGGAAGTGGGTGGCGTTGCAAGTTAAACAATGTATGAAAATATGAAAATTATATGGCAGCAAGTATGTGTTGGCCATAACTTTAATAAATACACGTAAGTTATGATTAAGCCTCAGATACGGTGTTTCACGAATTTCCTTCAAAATATGCAAGCAAGTTAAATAGGAAGTATGAATTAATATTTATAGTTTGTAAAATATTTTTGTATTGTATTTTGAAGTTTAAACATGAACAATATTTGATAACAAGTATAACCAGACAATCGTAGAAAACAAATTTTAAGTCTATTTCAACTTCAAAAATGATAAGTTTATTAAGGCTACGAATGTTATTAGATCTTCCGCACTCACTAAATTATGTTCCATGATAAATATTCAAAATCATTGTATAAATTTTACTGGCTTTTTGGAATTTATAAATTGGAATTATAGATTTTATTGAAATGAACTCACTGCCATCAAAACAAAATGTATGGTATTTTAGCTTAAATTATTTAACTGGAAATTTATTGAATATTCTTGTAAATACTTATTTTTCATTTTCAGTATCAAATACAGTTGCCAAATTCCTGCATTTGATTCAGACAGGATTCCAATTATTTACTTATTTATACGCATTTGCTGGCATTTCAGACCAAAAGTTATTTAGTCCGAACGAATCACTAGAATTGGATTGGATTACCCTGGATTGGTCGCTTTGCGCAATTGCAATTTATTACATTTAGATGAACAATTTCAGACAGCATTTGATTTATGGTACATTTAAAATGTCGGATAAATATACCATATACATATTTTACTAATATGCAGAAATGCTTCGATTAATGCAGCATAAGAATAATATGTTAACAATTCAAATTGTGTAAGCTGAATCAGTTATGTGATTGCTAGATTTAAATTGTTGACAATTTTGCTCCTGTGAAACTTTTCCGTGTAAGGACAAGTTTCGGTTCCGCTGCGTTGCATAGTTTCCGTAGTTGCGCAAGGAATTTTCAGTGAATTTATTAAAAAAATAAACAAAAAGTTGTCATTTTGTGCAAAATAAAATTTGGTAGATGAAAAACGCCCATCTGTTGAAAGACTACCCCAACAAACAGCATTCAAAGGTTGGCCGAACACGTCGCTAACGACAGACTAACCTTAATATGTACATGCCGGAAAACAGATACTCTTATTTAGTGCTGAACTTTGGAGAAGTCATTTATGAACTAACATTAATTGCAATTTTTAAAAAATTCACTTATTTGAAACGTTTTTAATATAATTTCGATCAATATTTAACAAATTAGATAACTCGGCTTTGAAGCTACCAAAAATGTTAGAAACTAATAGCCATATAAACAAGTAGGAAATATTTTAGTTATTCGTCAGTGTATTTCGAATTCGTTGCTAAAAACCTTATTTTTTTAGGTTCGCTGTGGTTTGGCAAACAAATGCAGCAAGCAACAGATCGAGCCGGTGAGCGACTTCATTATTTCGCTTTAAGCCTAAAAAAAAAATGGACCGTAAAAAACGGTTTTGTTAACATGCGGAGGTATGTATGTATGGTTGTGTGTGTTTGTAGGCATTTTTATACATAAGCCAAATGCCATTGTAGCTGCTCGGCTCGAGCTGTTGTCCGTTTATGTCGCGAAAACTTTGGTGTCCTAATCTGCTGGCTGACTTGCATACTAATTTGTTTGCTCTGGGCCTTCTTACTCTTTTACGGCATGTTTTCTTTACCACCTTCTATGGTCTCATGTCCCTCTCTTTTTCGTCTCTCTCTCTCTCTCTCTCTCTCTCTCTCTCTCTCTATCTTTCTCTCTCTCTCTGTGCGTCCTTCGTTCCATATCTATTTGTGTCTTTCTCTTTCGTTTTGTTGACAACCCATAGATTATGTTGTTGGTTTTGGCTCTTGTGTGTGTGTCGTTGTGTTCAAAGCCAAAGTATTTGTGTGTGTGTATATACATATGCATATATGTGTGTGTGTGTGTGTGTGTTCCAGCTCTCAGTGTTGTGTTCAGATGAGCTTATGCATTCAGTTTGGCTTTGTGGCCCCAGTCTCTTGTCCATGGACTTCATTGGCTGGTTTTCTTTTTTTTATATTTCATTTGTTTGCTTTTGGTTTTGCTGCCCCTCTATTAAGCCTTGTTTAGCTGCTTAATTTTTCCCTTTGTCATGTTGACAGCCCTTCGACAGAGAGGCTCGCCTTTCCTGTTTTGTTCGTTGGGCGTGTTGCGTGGGTTCATTATTCGCACAATTTAATGTTATTTAATTGGCATTTAAGTTTATGAAAATGTTTGTGTTTCGGGTGACGGCAAACGGCCTTCAACAAGGGTCGTCGCACATACTAATGTCGAGGTCAGTTCTTATCTGGCAGTTTGTGTCTGCCTAATCCCTGCTTCAAGGGTGCTTCAGAGCTATTTTTAATGTACATCGCGTGTTGAATGAAATATCTATTAAATACATAGACACAAAGACAGACATTAAACAAGTTTTATTTATCACATTTTTTTGCACACTACACATTTTTTTACCTAACCCAATTAAATAAATCGCATTGCAGTTAATTTTAGTTGACATTTTAACGGGAATGTTAACCACAATATGGTCCCATATTTTAAAAGTCATCGTGTTTTTTTGTTTGGATTTGCAGCTCTCGTTTGGGAAATTTATGTTGCAATTTTCTATGCGTTGTGCAGTAGCCGCCTACAAATTTCATTTGCGTTCAAATTGCATTGGCCGTTGGCGTCGGACAGCCGCTGCCAAGTTGACCCTAACACACAGGATGCCATAGCGTAAAAATTACAACAAAAAATGGGAAAAATCACACAATTTTAGTTACGTACGCTGACAATGTTAGCGGAATTTAAAAATACAATTTGAAAAAGCCAAATGTTTGATGCACGTGTTTTTCCCTATATAATAAACTATTTCTCTATAAAATTGGCTATGGAATTTCCACATGCGACCGTCAAACAAATACTACAGTTTTCAATATTCCAACAGTTTTTTGGCATTTAGCGAATAAAATAAATACACGACACCAGGGGCCCACACGGTTTTTCACAAAGAGTGATCAGTATTTTATTTACTATAATTTTTTAATATATGTAGCTGCAGAGAGAGATAACATCCAGTTGCCTTTGAGGAGACATCGCTGACCCCATTAAGCAAATATTCCCCAAAGTATAATTATATAATAAAGCTTAAGCACAAAAGTTTTTTTTTAATACCATGAATTTTAATTCATTTGAAAATAATGTTTAAACCCGTGTTACTTTTCTGCTACTAACTAACGCTGCATAATTTATCTCAAATGTAACAAGCCAAAATAAAGACAATAATTTTGCACAACTTTGTTTGAGATGAAAATTTATGTGTGCGCTGTCGTTTATTTTCAATTTGGCATTTACGAGCATAAGAAGCTAGAAAATGTTGTAATTAAAACTACGCACGGCTAACAAAACATATTTTAGCAGCTGGCACAACTCCAGTATTCATTTGGTCAGCCAAAATATTACGCATACGCCATGTGCGCGCTCGCAAAGTGCGTTCTTAATTGCCGCCGCGTGCTTTTATGAAGTGCACATAAAATGCCAGCTCTGAAGCCGCCTTTTGTGTCCAGCAGACTGTGCACAGCAAGCAAAATGCAGCAACACATTTTCAGCGTTTGACACTCATAAATCGTAAAATGGAAAAATTCTCGTTTTAGTATTATATGTTCTAAGCTGCAATGGAGTAAACTTTAAGCAGCAAAGTGATTGTCTTTGTCCTTGTGCTGGCTCCAAGCCAAATAGTACATTGAAATCGAAAGTAAGAAATTTTCAGCATTTACTTGAAACTGCTTCAAGTGATGCTGCAGCAAGTGCTCCTTGGAAAAACAATTTCCCAAAAGGATGGAAACATTAAAAGGAACAGCAGAAGACTGCACTCATGTGTGTGTGTGTGTGTGTGAGTGTGTGTGTATGGATGTTATTGAGTCGAAAGACACACACACTCGAGCTGTGCTGACCATTATGCTGAAGTGCGGCGAGTGCATAAATTTTTGCTGGCAAGCTGTTGTCGTTAGGCAAACGAGCTGAGGCACAACGCATTGAAAGTATGATGAAAGCAGATTGTGTCTTATTCTATTCGAGCAGATGACTATGCATATTTGCAAGGCAATTTCCTGGCATACGATCGAGCCGGTTCATCGATGCAAATGCAATTTTGTATCGCTTACAGACACTTTAAAGTGTATACGCATAATTGCATTGCTTATCCACTTCACATTCACACCTGACACGGAATTTATTGCCTAAGATATTATTTACATGAACAGTGTGTATATAAATGTACCTAACATCTGTCGCTCAATTCGCTTACAAACATGTTGCAATCAATTCATTCGCAAATTTCACATCCGTATCCGTTTTGCGCAATTTATTGATCCGCAAGCTGTGCGCTGTCTGGCAAAATACCTGAAAATGCATTTAACAATTTTCACACCTGCACCGCAGCATTTTGTTAAATTCACATTAAATTTAAATAGGGCCATAGCCAGCCAGCCAGCCAGCCAGCCAGCCAGCCAACCAACCAGTCGGCCAGGCAACCAAACTGGCAACCTTACCACCACCAACACCGTCAAAGTGTCACTACCAATGCCACGGATGCTTACGTATCCGTTTATGCAATCACAGGTCGTGGTAGAAGGGATATTCACGTGATAACAGCGTATGCAAACACGAAACACAACATTGGCATTATATAAAAAAATATTGCCAATTGCTGTGGTGCATAAGTGACGCAAAAAATATGCAAAAACCCCGCAGTGCAATATATTGCATTTAAATTAAATTAATAATGTATAAATATACATATTGTATAATTTTCTATATTGTTTAGATAAGTTCTGCATTATTTAATAATATACTTGCAGGACTTTTGGCTATACGATTGTTGAAGCTTAGGAGGAGTACTGTTGTCGACCGTTAAGATCTTTAAAAACCCTAACTCATCGCAAATTATATTGCATTTTAAAGCCACAGTTCTGGCAGCTTCCTACAGATGTTCCACTAGAATTGTATTCATACAATTTGTTTACTTTCATTATTATTGCATTCCAACTAACTTTCGATTTGGATTAACCTACTTTTGGTAAAAAGTTATGATATTAAAAATAATGAATATATTGAACTGTGCTAGTACAGAAATTAAATCTATAAACTAATTTTGAAAACATATGTGCAATATCAACTATTTTTCTGTAAACAACGTGTTCAAGTATGAACATGAGAGATGCTGATAGCTGACCCATGCATGCCAGCATTGTTTAAGTATGAACATGAGAGATGCTGATAGCTAGCTCATGCAGCGCCCGCAAGATTAGGCACTTGGGGCTGGCTTGCATGGGGTTAAGCTATTTTTAGAGAGGTCGATGGAGTGAGACGCCTTACAAGCGGCTGCCCTCGATGGAGTGAGATAGCGGTCGCCTTACAAACGGCCGCACTCGATAAGGGCCTTAAGCGGCTGCATATTGTATTTTAATGTATTTCTATGTATTTTAGGTTTAAGAGTTTTATATAAATAAAGGGCCTGCTCGTCAGAGCGGGCAGTCTGAATTTACAACTCAACTCGTAAGTGTATAATATTTATACACAACGTGTTCATTAATCCATTGAAACTCTATGGTTGTTTTCAATTGTTATATTGTCCTAATCATGATGTATTACGTACTCCCAACCACAACTATTCACACAAAATGCATATATAGATGATTTTCAGCAATTGCACATTGCTATTTAATTAAGCCAACGCAATCGAACAGTTGGAACAATTGGCAACTCCATAGTAGCCGGTGTCACAATTAGTAATTCAAATGAACAGAATAATAAAAGAAGGCTGACATTTACAGCTGGGCCTGTGACTGTTGAACTGTGTAGGTCAGTTGGAATCCAGTTTCGTTGGCACTCGTCTCTGCATCGCTGGAGAAGTGTAGCACAAAGGGCGGACGTGCGATGAGTTTAGTGCCGGCCAGTCCTCTGCCACAATAATAAGTGGGCTGTAAAGCCGGATTGTTCGCCACATATGAGTTTGGAATCAACAAATAGTCCGAGGCACGTCCCAAAGTATTAACTGTGCTGTGACAATCCGAATCATAGCCAGCCCCAGGCGCATCATTGACTTTCGACAAGGCAAAGTGCTCAATGCTGTAGCTGTAAATTCAATTGAATAGATATAGACAAATGTATATATATATATATATAAATATATATATATATATATTAAATATTCTGCTTACCTTATTTGCTGATTTGCACCACCTGCCACACAAATGACATACTTCAGATTGGGCATATAAGCGCCGCTAGCAAAATTGAAGCTAACAATGCCACCCGTCGATCCCCTAAAGTACTGATCGCATCCAATGGGCGCCAAGAGCGGAAGATCGGCTAACGGATTTGCCACCGGCATCGGCAGCAGACCCGGTCTAGAGTTGACACCACCGAAAATGGTGCGTGGCAACAGATTGTTGAGAAATGGCAATATGGTTCGCACTGTTGGCAGACGTTGCAGCTGCTGCGTTTGCTGGTTTTTGGCCCTGCCCAGCATATATTCGGGGCACTCGAGTTGCGTTAGCGTCAAATGCCACGTGGACTGCGTTGAGTGGCTGCCGAGTTTGAAGTGCAAATTGAGGGTCTGGCCGCGCAGCAGTTGCACGTACAAATGCTGTCCGTTGTTGCGGCCGCATAACTGAAAACGCTGCACCTGCATAAAATCGATGCACTCCAAACGCTGACTGCTGGCGTTGAGGTGCGGCTGTGGCAGCTCCAAGCGCTCGAAATCGATGCGCACTTGACAGACTTGGGGGCTCCACGGGGCCACCTCGTACTGGCAACTGTCCAGTTGGCTCAGCTGTTTCTCATCCGGATTGTGGATGACAATGCGCTTTTGTCGACTGCTCGACACTGCATTACACTGCAGCTGACACCGAACGTGCACGATGTGAAACTCGTGCAACACCAATAGTTGCAGGGGCAATAACAATTGTGGCCACTTCATTTTCATGACGAGCAAGCTAGCGAAACGAGCGTTGAATTAATTTGAAATATATTTTTTGGCAGAATGTGGCTTTTATATGTGTTCCGCATATTTTTTTCCTGTTTTCTGTTTCTTATCAACTTATCAGCCAATCGATAACGGCATTTGACATTCAACAATTCTGCTGATAACAGATTTCTTCGTTAAAAACAAAAAAAAAAACATAAAAGAACTTGGCCCACACAGCATCTGGGCCAATACTTGTCAATAGATTGTCAGGTTGCGAAATGTGCGCACATTTTATGAGTCAGCAGAGCACATTTTTCAATCAACAACTTTTTGTGGTTGAAGTTGAGTTGAGTTGAACTGAAAGTGTTTTACTTACTTCAACTTTAAAAATATCTCATTTATTTATTTTTTATTTAAATTAATCTTCATGCTGCATATCTGTTTAATCTTCATGCAGCACTTGCATTTTGTTTGCCTCTTGTTAAAGCAAAAATGAAAGGTTAAATTCTGCTCCTAAATTTCAAACTCAGCTAACTGCCAAAAACTATGCCAATATTTTTTTGAAATGCTTTCCTATCCTTGCTCTCTTCTCTAGTTAATTCAAAATTAGGCACTTGTTAAAACGAAACGAAGTTTTTATCTCTTGAATAATATCTCTCAGGTTATGCCTTTGATATTCTGGCATCAAAACTGTTATTTGCAATAAATAGCATTTTATTTAGTAATGCTTTAATACAAATTCATTGGCCAAACGTTTTATCAATAAATGCCATAAGCAAGTTTTACGCACATTTTATGACACACACACACACACACACACACCCCCGACTACACGCAAAGCAATATCTGCTGCTGCTGCTGCTGTGAGACATTTATGGCAGTCTTACACCTTTTATGACCCTAACACACACACACACACACATACAAATACAAGTCACCTCAGCACGGCTGACAATAAAATGCCAAGCATTTATGTGCGCTTATTTCCGATTGTGTGTTAAGCATGCGTGTGTGTGTGTGTGTGCGTGTGTGTGTGTGTGTGCGTGTGTGTGTGTGCGTGTGTGTGTTTCTCTGTGTGAAAATGAATCTGCTTCTTAATTCATTTAATTTATACTTTGCGGCATTGCTGAACGTAATTTAATCATCATCATGAACGTAATTTACATCAGCCCTGATGTCACAGTTGTCGCATGAACTGAGTTTTCTGCTTAACAAACAACAATCTAAAATGAAAATTACATGCAAAGCGCGATTAACATATCAAAAATAATGTTTCACAACAAGCTTTCAGCTTTTTTTTACCATTTGCATAAAAAAATACGCTTGCGTTTAAGTTTTGAAAAATGTATGACACAAGTGCAAGCGCAACAACATGAAAAATAAAAGGAACGCACAGCCTTCGAAAAAAGAAATAAAACAAAGCGTGCAGCCGGCGCATAAAAAACAAAACTGCTAATAAGTAAAAAGAGAGCAACAAAAACAAAGTCAAACAACAACAAAAATGTAGGCGAAAAGGATGAACAAATTGGAGCGAACTGACGTCGTTAGTAGAATGTAAGAAAAAATAAAAATAAACGCAAATGCGAAAAGTTAGCTCGGGTGACACGACCAAAAGCTACCCTGTAGCCAGGTGTGAAGTTCTCTGCATAAAAGTCGCCACAAACTTTTTCCTTGGTCAAGTTAAAAAACTTAAGATAGCTATCGCTTTTTTATCGCTTTTCTAAAGCATTTCAATCGCTTCTCCATCACTTTAAAATCCTCAAGTAAAATGAAGTTCCTTTTTTTACGCCACAAATGCATTAAGCAAATTGAATCAGTTGAGTAGAAAGCGCACTCGTAAATATTGCACTTTTTTTGTTAACCGACAAACTTTCTTTCAAAATGATATCACCTTATTTTCGAGGGGGTATTCAACATAAGTTTAGCAACCGCAGCCACAGCAGTTATTCCCCTTTTCCCCCCGCTTTCTTATTTATGTCAATGTTTTTGTTTTTGGGTTTTTGTTTTAATCATTTTGTTTTTCTTATTATTATTTTTATTATTATTATTGTAGTTGTAGTTGGAGGCAGTCGCCTGAACGGCAGCAGCTTGCATGTCGTATCCACTTGTACTACCTTTTGAACTTGCAATAAGAACAAAGAATGAGACAAAAAAAGAGAGAAAAAACTGAGGCACATTTCGTCGGTTGTGGGTTTTATGGTTCCAGTTCGAGTTCGGGTCTTAACTCTTGTTTCTTTTCCTGGCACTGACTGGTCTGGTCTGGTCTGGTCTCGGCCCTGTTTTATGTGATCAACAACGTGTGTTTTGTTCTTACTCAACTTGTTTTGTGGATACTGTGGGAAAATCGGTTCGGCCAGAGAAATAGTAAGTGCAGGCATGTCAAAAACAAATGCACTCACACTCTTTTAACTCTTTTGTAGTTGTGTGTCGCTGCACACATAAGATGTTTTTTTGTGCAGTTTCTTGTTAGTTTTGAATAAGCACCTCATAAAAGTAATACCACAATATCCTTGGCAGCGCAAATTGCTGTCGTTGTTATTGTCCTGTGCAGCGTTTCTCATGCACAGCTTGATCGAAATTTAGTGCAAAAGTTATACAAGAAAAAGTGGGTTAAAAGCAGCGGCATGTACTAGAAGGCCAAATTAGTTAAACATTCGATTGGCTGCCAGCTACGGGGCTAAAAGGAGTCTTCACTTTCAAAGGACTGGCTGCCACGCCCCCTAATAAGCAACGACAACATCAGCAATGCTAACAATGGCGACATCTAAAATGGAAATCTACCGGTAACAAGAACATGCATATTTTTCTTTTGCTTGTGTTGATTTTGCTGCCGCGCCCGTCTCATGCATATTTTACCCCTATTTGCTTATCAAACGAAATGCATGCAACAACACCAGAAACACACAACAATAACAGCAACAACAACAACTATAATAACAGTACATTACAGATGAACGACGTGTTGCTTGCTGCCAGCTGTTAAGAAAAACTAGCTGTTTCCGGCGCTCAAACACTACGCCAAACTGATTACGGCGGAACAAATAAAAATGAAAGCAAAAAAAATGCATGCAACACTTTTATTTTATTATGCTTTCGCAATAAATTGTAATGCAATAAAGCAGCAAAAGCGCAACAAATAAATATGCTGCAACCTGGGACTCCAGAGTGTGTTCTTAAACATTAATACAACTTGAAAACGTAAGATAAAATAATGGTTGAAAATAAACTTTTATCATGAATATTCCGTTAAGCTCCATAGAACACACATTGCAATTCTAACAACTTTTTACAGAATAGTTTTTCCAAATAGTCTTTGGCCATTTCATATTAAGTTGGGGCGACAATGTAATACAGAATAACAACTTTTTTATTATAGCCGGAAACGTTGACAAGCGTCAACGAAAACAAATCGAAAACTTGATGTAAATAACAGCTGGGATATAAAGACGAGAGGAAAACTTGTTGTGAACATTTTGAATCTGTTGCTTTTTCAGCCCTGAGTCGCAAATTGCAAAACTGATTTTCCATTTATTTATATTTAATTTTGTGCATTCGGGCCATGACCAACTTTCGCTCTGACTGTTTGGCAATTGTTATCACTTTTACAACTTTAGCGCCTTTGAGTTTTTATGCGTATACGCAATGCGAATTATAAGCTTAACATAAATGCGATTACAGTTAAATATTTATTTAACTAATGGTGTCGAGGAGGGTTAAGATTACTCAGCCCTTAAGAGCCATGCATCAGTCAACGCATTTTTGGTGCCAGTATAAGGCATGTTGATACCACATTCAACTCCAGACTGACGCAGAGACTTATTTATGTGTGTTGACTGCTGGCAATGAATTGACTTTGTGACGTTACAGTCGGGCCACATGCCAGCTATTCCACCCGCCACCCCTGTCCCTGTGTCTGACAATTTTCTGCCAGTGCCAGCAGGCGGCTGCGTTGTCTTAGTTTTGCCACATAATGCACTCTTGCCAGGCGGCGGGCCAATTTGGGTTTGATTTCCGACTAAGCATTAAGCCAACCACAAATTTCCCAGACTGCTGCAAGCTGCAACCATCCAAGCGCCTGGAAAATGCCTCCAATTGTTCTTATATCACATTTCTGCCTGTTGAAGTGAAACTACTTTATGAAATAATCCTTGAGCTGTCGCTTAAAGTGGCACAAATAAGCTGTTTGGAGACAACGAAATTACCAAGGCAAATTATGTATGTACATAATAAATATTATAACATCCTACAAATAAAATAAAAATAGCACTCTTGTTGGGCAGCTAAAAAATAATTTTTTTTTTATTTATGAATCAAATTTACAGTGCTTCTCACATTTATGCTTAGGGCTTCATGCATTATAGATTAAAGCATTTCATTTCCTAAATCTTTAATATTTTATTTAACTGCAACCTGAATACAATGATCTTAAAGCTCACTCAAATCTTCCACTTCACCAGCAATTAATTTTTCAAATAAATAATCGTCAAAAATAACATACACAAATTTGTATATAAATTAATTTCTCTATGACAGAAATTGCAATAATTTCTCGAAAATAATTCAAAATAAATTCAATTCGTACAAATTTGAAAAGCAAATAAATGCACAAGAATAAACAAATTGATTGCGTTTAGCGGCAACTAGGCGTATGTGCAATATTTGCATATCAAACGAACAAAATATAATTTAAAATGCAATTTTACTGTGGCACACGTTGCATGCAGCAATTTAAGTGTTATCTACACAGCATTTTGTTGACTATTTATATACGCCACAAGATATGTCACGGACAATTTATCTGCAGGCATTCATTAAATCTAACTTGAAAATTGCAGCTATCTAAGCAGATGACACTTGAACGATTTGCCAGGTAATAATTTAGTTAACTGAATATATTGAATTGCAGCAAAAAGTTACATTTTCAATGTATAATATTTATATAACAGTTTTACATTTCCTGATAGGGTATGGAATGTTTATCTGCCTGTCTGCACGTAGTGCAAATAAAGTTGCCAGCTCCAAGCCAAGTCGATTTATGTGCAGCCGGATCTGGGATGAAAGGGTTGAGCACCAGAAATCCAATTCGCCGGACAACGCACGACGTATACTTAATACACACGTATGCAATGCGTGACTGCTGCAGCAAACACAGGCCGCAGCTGAGTGTGTGCTTATCGAGTATGTGTGCATGTATTTGTGTTTGTGTGCCTCGACCTCGGGAACTTTGCAAAAGAAATCAACTTAAAATGTGAAAATTGTTTATGTTTATATTTGAATTGGCTAAAGAACATAGAACGAGTGTAAAAATCCCTCGGTCACATGTAAGTATGAGGAGGACATTGAATAAGATTAATGAAGGTTTTGTTTATGGTTTTTAATATGCGGTTGTCTGGCCGCCTGCTGCGGCAACGTTGGTGTGGTCGAGTGATGCTCTACTTGCTGCTGTTACAACAACATTTTGCAAACAGCTTTTTGGCTGGTTCCATTGCAGACTATAAACATATTTAAATGGGGATTTTTTGTTTTTTTTTTTTTGGAGTAGGCGGTGCACTCGAAACACAACAGCAAGCAGGCGTCTACAAACTGACCCACATACACAGATACAACACACACATAGCACACACACACACAATACACACACTTACAGCACTGTTGACAAACTGATTTGTTGTCGTAGCCAAGAGCAACTGTCACATGCATGTTGCGAATTGTGTGACAATTCGCTTATTGTGTGCCCTGTAGGTATTTTTATTGGTCTGACATAAAATAATTGAATATGTGAAAATTATACCAGTTGCTTAATATTTTATTTACACAGATGATTTTTCAATTTAAACTTTATGATAGGTAGTTGGGGGCAGCAATCATTTACTAAGGGGAATGCATTTTTGTTGAGCCTTCTGTTTTTGATTTTGTTTGGCAGCATCAACAGATTTCTAGCTCACAGCTTCATTGTCATTATATTTCAAGTTTTTTAGGTAAAGATTTAATTTTTATTTTGATAATAGTATTTATTACTTACGATGGGAATTAGTTAGTAGATGCAAAGATAAATTTAATACACAGATTTCGAGTGTGTAAACAATGAAATTAGCGCGTTCTCTCTTGCTCATATTCAAACTTTATGTTAAAATATTCAACTTAAAATAAATATTATTAGATCTATTCACCAACGATTGCATGCAAATAACAAGTTGAGTATTTTTAAGAGCTAGCTGTTGTTGATAATAACGAATTAATTATATTGCAGCCAAAACTTAGAGAAAAAACTTTCTGTTCGTTTTCTGCAGTAAAACGTAAAACTTTTTCTTACCTTCATTTCTTACGGACGAATGCACTCCGTACGCTTCAGCGAATTTCTCCAGTATTCGAGTTAAATTATTCGCACAGCTCGAAGAGTGCATAATTCATTATAAACAGCCCGTAAGTAAAGCTTCAGACACCTTTAATTAGAGCTGCAGTCAAACTTGCAGAAAATATGAAAGAAAAATCAGAGAGAAAGAGTTTGCAAAAAAACACAGAAGGAATGGAAGGAAGTAATCTACTCTGAGTGCGTACTCCATTACACTGAAATAATGTATTACGAATTGCAATTTAATGAGCTCATTGACAGCCACCACAGCCAGCTGCAGCGCAAGGAAAATGTAGAATAGTTAACACAGGAATAAGTTAGTCCTGGCTAAATGGTCCGTAACTCTGCCAGCAAGATAAAAAATGGCAAAAAAACAGAATGAAAAAATGAAATTTTAATTATACTCGCAATTCTGGCAGGTCTCGCAGGCAGCTTTAAGTCAACAGAAATTCAAGTCAACACATTTACCATGTTTTAATTAACCACCAAGGGTCCTTGATGAATCCCTCCGAAACACGGCCATGCTGTCAGCTGCTCGAAATGTGTGGCATGTTGACATTTTTACCCACGCTACATGCTACATGCGACATTATAAATATTGCGCTTGCAGCAGCGTGTCGCAACAGCCCGGTGAGTGCCACATGACAGCTGTTGCTCGAATACTTTTTAAGTACTTACTAATGAGTCCTGTAAGTTGATTAGACTAGTTATGGCATCAGTTTTCTATTTTGGCATACAAATTTCCCACACAATTCCGCCATCCTGGTGTACATTTAAAGGAGTCTGATTATTAAATTAAATTGCTGCTTTTCCCATTTCATTGATTGCTGTGAAGTCTATATTTGTGTATTCTTCACATTAAATCTGAATTTTTCTTAAATACTCATTATACTTTTCATAATTCAGCAAAGTACTTTTTAATATATTCTACTGATTGCCCAACAAACTGCTTTGCAAATTAGGGTAGAAATAACTAAGTGACACACATGCATATCCGCTTGCCGTTATTAAAACCCTATTTGCAACCCCTTTTTTGGTATATCTTGTTAAAAGACAACGACGACGAGTGCCCAGCGGGCAACCAGGCTAAGAACAATGGCTAACAATGTTACGCATACGCCGAATGTGTCAGCTGTTGTTACTTCGTTGCCCTGTTGAGCATTTCAAGTAACGTGCCAGTTTAAACCGTTTCAAGTAGAAAGCTTACAATTATATCACAGTTGAGGGCGAAGTGTATGTGCGAGTCACATATATAAATTTAAATACATCCATATATACTTGTTTCATGCTGGCGTTAAATTTAAACAAGAAAAAGCGATAGAAGCAGCAGATGAAAAAACTGTATTCACCGTATAAATTTGCACTAAACTGGGATTCGAAATGGATTTTCTAAGCTAAGGAAACAATGGCGTCGCAACATAATCGCCATGAATGAAAGCGCAGCATAATCGACAACGCTGACGTGGGGTTGGTAGGGTAGTTGGGGGTTGGGGTGTGGAGGGGGGGATGACTGGTATGACGGTTGTGTAGGTTGTGATGGGTGACAGCAACATGGCCATGACAGGCGGAACAAACGAGCTCAGCGTATATGAACCAGAGACAGAGGCAGAGGCAGAGACAGAGACAAAGAGAGAGAGTGAAGAACTACATCTACAGCTGCTATAGGGCTCAACTGAACAGGAGGCTGTGACAAAATGTACTTTAGTTTCTCTTCTAGTCGTAGTCACTCTGCTTAATACATTTGCATGCTGTTCGCTGTAGTGGCGGGGCTAGAATGGGGGGCGTGGCAGTGGCATTATAAATCGCATTAAGTGGATCATACTTTGCATATGAAGTGCTCGACTCACCAACTCTCCACAGTTCCGATGCCGAGACTACGACTGCCTTGTAATAAAAACCAAGCACTCAGCAACAACAGCACCAGCAGCAGCAGCAGCATCGCAATCAAAATTCAAAAGTTTCATTTCAGGTGGAATATCTACGTCAGTTGGGCGTGGGGGATGGGATTTTAGTGTTCGCTGCGCTCTCCTCGTCAATTGTTTGGCAGCTGATGATGAATGTTGCCGATAGCGTCGCATTCCTCCCGCTGATAGCGGAAATTTGTAGCCGCATTAAGTTTGCACGTGGAACTTGTAAAACAGTTGTACGCTCCGGCGTTGAGTTGAAATGAGCTTCCCTAATGTAAATTGTGTAATAAAGTTTTCATTTTCTCTGAAACTTCAAACTTCTAGCGAAATTTGAAGAAACTTTTGCGTTTGATTAAACATTTTCTTAAGATAATTAGCAAGCGAAATTGAATGGATTAATGAATTATGAACTAATCATCTCATTCATCTTATACATCAACTTTAAGACAACTGATCGATTAATCTATTAAAATAAATAAGAAACGCCCTTGGCGACTATAAATGAAAATTGTCTTCGCATGCCTCACGATTTATCAGTTAAAGTGCCCGTTTTAATTGGGTATTCAGTGTGTCTAGACATCTTTTGCTTATGGCCAATTTCAAATTCGTGAATCGACATAAACTGAGAACAATAATTATATTTGTCTTTATGGCTATTGAACCATCTCTCACTGCCCCAACGCTTTTACAAAAATAGCGCAAACTGTTATCATAAAAATGACAAGACAAAAACAATTGCGAGACTGCCAAGTACTTTAGGCCAATTAAATTGTATCTTATTTGGAGCAAAAAATATCAATAAAAGATTTTAATGTTTAATGAATAAAATGCAGGACAAGTTCTTCTAGCGTTCGTCGAAATTAATTGAAATAAGTATTTAACGGGCAATAAATTCAAATGAAAAGTCAAGACGAGAACAGCAACGTGTACAACTACCACTACTTTACAGGACAGGGATTGTTAGCTTGTACTAGAATAGAACAATGTACTTGTAAGAACAAAGTGAAGAAGGGAGTGCCTCACCTCTGCCTCACCTCTCCCCGTCCACTCACTTCGCTGACAACGCCCACAAATGCCATTAGAGTACAAAGAGAATACAAAGAGATACTGGAGCGGCATTGGTGCTTGGAGCGATTGCTATCGGCAATCGCATAAATCTCGTCCTTTGAGAGTTGTTACCGGTTCACAATGCGCGACAGCGTTGCCACCTAGTCGCAAATTGTACGCAAGGGTTTCCTTAAAGCAATTACAAGACGCAGTTTCCTTTTTATGCACTACAGCTCGGACAAGGACTCGGACACGAACTTACTTTCTGCTGACTTCACACTGTGGCAACGTGACTTTTATTGGACTTTGCCCGTATATTTTTTGTGTATTTTTTCTTTGTTTTTTGTTGTTGTTTCTTTTTGCTGTTTTGCGTTCATTGCTAAAACTTTTCGTCTCTTGTTTATGGCATTTATCGTGCTATTTATTCAGCTTGTTATGCCTTTTGTTTCACAAGCGAAACACCCCCATTGAAAACCCACTCCAGTTCAAGATTTGTATTTGTCTAGGCTCACGGTTCAGGCATATCCTGCAGCGTTATCCTTAACGCGCCTTTGCGCTTATCTAAACGATTGTCTGTGGAGTGATTATGAGTGTTGGTAGGTTGTTAGCATAATTGACGCCCCGTGCCCGTTTAGTAAATGCCCGAACCATCCCAAAACTTACCCTCTGTGTATGCCCCATCCAAACAAACAAAAGTGACTCAACTCTAAAGACAGATACTGAATAATAATCAAGTGCTATTTAGTTACATTTTCATGCCTAATAATAACTTTGATTGTGGGCAACAAATGCATGTGGGTCTGAGCTGAGATACAGATTTCTGGTCCACATACAGAGTTAAGTAATAGCAGCTAACGGGAAAAGTATTTAGTTTTATTTATTTAACATTAATTAAACCAAATAAATTAAGTACATCATTAAACACAACATTTGCTGTACAAAATCTTTAATTTCGATGCGAAAGCATGAAGCCCGCCGAGATTTGTTCGCCTTAGTAAATACGACCAAGTTTGCATGGTGTAATGGATTTTAAGCAGGTACCAAGCAAATTTATCTTCATTTTATTTCAATTTTCAAACGCATTTTGCACAGTTAACCGCCGTCAGCAGCTGCAGCGGGAAAATCAGCACAATTACCAGGCAGACACCGTAATCATGCTCAAAACACCGCAAAGCGCAGTTGAAATTAGTGCAGACTAACGCACACCATTGCCACAAGTACTACAGTACAAAAATACACACATACACACACACGCACACACACACACACCCACACACACACCCACACACACACCCCCACAACTTTTGATTACAACAGAAGTGCAATGATGTTCGGTGTTTAAATTCCGTCGGAAACTGTCGCACAGATAAAATGCAAAAGTTCGTTTGGCTGAAACGAGTTTGTGGAAATTGTTGCGCTTAACCGAAAAACAAGAGAAAACCGTCAACAAACATATAACGAGTGGTGTGTGGAGGAGGGGGAGGGGTTTTGGCAAACATTAAAGCCAAGTGCAAACATGACAAAGACAAGCGGCGACAACATCTAAAGATGCCACTTGATGCTTAAATTCCAGTTCGCTTTAGCTAGATGACATTGTTTCCATCAAGCTCTAATGCTGATTGCACAATCAGTTTGCCACGAAAGCACGCACGCCACAAGTTTAAAAGCTACAACTATAACAATGGCATTGCGCATACGACCTGTTGACTCGTCGGCAAGAGCCAAATGGCATTTCAAATTTTTTGGTGGGGCAACAACAGCCACAAATTGCGGGACAAGTAATTATTGAAAGTGCTTGGCAACAACAACTGCAATTAAGGCAGTAGACAATAAGCTCTGCTGGAAAGCGAATGTGATAGGGGTGATTGGAGGAATGAATTAGAAATTAATTCACAATGTGATAGCCTGCATAGTTTTAACCAAAAAACACGTTCTTTTACTTTGTTTAATCTGCTTAATGGACTGAGTAGCACACGCATACCGGCCTTGAAATTTCATTCATACCCCAAAATGCCAGCACAACGATTTGAATATTTTCACCGGCGAAAGAAAAGCAGGTAACTGATTGCAATTTGCCGTGGCAAGCATGAAAATAACAAACTTTTGATATGTTCAACGGCGTCGGGGGCGCATTAATGCGCATTTAGCATTTCGTATTTCAATCTGTGGCATGCCGCGTTATTGCCGCTGATGGTTTCGTAACGTGCTGCGCATATAAAATCGACAAAGCCAAATAAATATTTAAGTCCCTATCGAAAAATCAGCGTCGTGCTCTATTTACGTTTTGTATATCATTAAACTGCAATTTTGATTCCGAAATAACAACTGAGATTTTGCCAAAGTTATCCTGATTGAAAAGCAACGAATGTGAAAACATAAATTTAATTCAATAAATAAATTGAATAAATTGCTTGTGTAAAGATTTAAAAACACAACCCTTCAAACGTAATGAAGCAATCTTACGTAATACATTTATCTCTATGTAGTATTGATATTTTATTTATACTTCAAAAAGGAAACCTACTAAAATTGAGCTTCACTTTGTGTTCTTGGGCACTAAACCAACCCATCGAATAAGTTGAAGCAAAACATATTACCCACACACATGCATCGATATTCTTAGCTATTTGTCATTGCTGGAAACTAAGAGATGTTTCCTAAAAACAGACAATCACAGGAAGATACCAAAAGCTAAAAGAAAAACAAGTTGAAATTGCATTTTTGCGTTGCACCATCAAACAAAAACTTGTTTTGCATCAATAAAATTGACATTGGCGCTTATGCATGAATAAAGAGTGTTTGTGTTTGTGTGTGCGTTTGTGTGAGAGTGAGTGTGTGTGTGTAAGTCTGTGTGAGTGTGTGTGTGTATGAGTGCCATAAATGGGGTTTTCATACAGCAAACAAGCATGCTGCATTTGATATTGATGCATGATGTGGAGGAGGGCAGTAATAAAAGCAGCCCACAACAAAGCTAATGCATTGAGTATGAGAATAGTGTGTGTATGCATGTATATATGCACACGAGCTGAACTGATGTATCTGGTCAGCTAAGCAACACACACATGATGCTCAAACTAAACCAAAAACTTTCCATAAAATCTTTAACGCAAAAATGCATTTTCCGCTCTGTATTATTTTTGTGTGCCTTTTTTGTGGTGCAATTTTTTATGGCAACGAATTGATGCACATACTCAAATCCCAGACTGAAAGCAAATCATCAGCAGCATCCGCTAAGTATTTTGCTTTTTTATTATTATTTTAGCTTTGTCTAAAGTTTTGAAGTCTGGCATCAAATTAATTATACTTTTATCATCATCTGCTCAACTCTTAAGTACGCTTAAAAACTAAATAAAAAAAAACTGCACACAAAAGCTTTATATTCCCTCATACAGAACTTATTCTCACTTAAGGAATTCGATTTTCTTAAAAAGCTGAAACTCTTCTCCGAATAAATATTTTTTATTCTTTCTTCTACTTTTTTTATGTATGTACAAATCATTTTCGAGCTGAGCTTCTACACGTGTCAGCCTTGTGGAAATTATAAAAATCAACTGCTGCACAGCTTTGCTTCAAAGTTTTTCATATATTCGTTTTGTTTTAAGCCCGAAACTACCTGTGTGTTATAACACGTAGCCATATCATGCGTATGCTTAATCATAACTATTAAAATATAAGCCACAAGGCATTGAATATACAAGCTGCTCAAGCGGAAATTTGTTTTAATTCAGTAACCACACAGGAAATTAAGGCAAATTTGACAAGCTGGCAGCGAAGAAAAAACAATAACCAAAAAGGGAAGCAAAAAACCATGATAAAGAGCATAAGCTGGTGCCATTAGCTAGACTTAGAGCAAGGCAAAAATCATAAGCTTGTAATTTCGCCAGGCCTAAAGATGGAAGATGACGAAGAAGCATCTTCACCAGAGCTATCATATCTCTGTCTATGTGTGCTGTAGTTGTGTTGGTGTGTGGCTGTGTGGCGTATGCGTAATATGCCTAATGCAAAACGCAAACTCAAATAAAAATGATGTGCGCCGGCGAGACAGAGACAGAGGTAGAAAGAGACAGCGTGCGAGAGAAAGAGAAGAAGCTACGCAAATGTATTTGTAAGCAGCCACTTAGCACACTTACGAGTGGAGTTTGAAATATGCTCGGCTGCCAACTGCTTTCAACAAGAGCAACACCAACAGCAACACCAACAGCAGCAGCGACAAGAACAACAACCGTTAAGGAAACAAAAGAAGCAGAGCTAAAATCCTCTCGAGATTTTGACAACATATTCACACGGGCCCTAGTCTTTTTGGCTCGGCAATCTCAACGCGTGCCACACGGTTTGCGCATTTAACGCATATTTTACGCTGGTTTGGGGCACACTTTGCCGTCTCCATATGAATGTCAAATTTTGTGGCATGCAATGCCAAAATGTTGCATAAATTGTTTTTAAAGTCACAGTCACAGTGAGTGAAATGTGAGCTGAGCTTAAATGAAGTTGCAGTGCCATCACCTAAAAGTGGCATTTTATACACTTTCAGGGAGTTTTCACATTTTGAAGTAGACAGTACTTCACCCACACATGTGCAGCTGGCAAGGGTATGTTCGTTTCTGCTTACCACGGTTAGCTGCTGCTTTTCGTTGGATATTTTTTTGTAACCTCGAGAGGACGTTGGCTTTGCACTTTGCTTGCAAAACCCGATCTACTAAACCGCTCACAACTGCTGACATCAAGCCCCAAAAACTGGCAGTCAACGGACTCCAGACAGCTTTTGCAGACTGACAGCAGGTTAGGGGCTTGACTGTGGTGTTTTTTGATGTGGCACTTTTGCCACTTGCGATACTGTCATTACAACTTAATAACAAAAAATGACGACGAGTTGCCTTGAGTACTGTTGAAACGTGCAGAGGAAAACGCTTTTTGAGCCTGCGTACATTTTTAATTTCTCCTCGATATATCGATAAAAAATTCAATAGAAGAAAGTTAGAAATTTCTTATTAACTTTTCTGTATTTCTTTGAATCAGAGCTTTGTACGTATAAATAATTCAGAATTACTTATCAAATAGAAAAGGCAACAAACTCAAAATCCCTGTATCATCTTGGCGAAGCTGCTGTGATTTTGCAGCTTGGCCACGTAAATATGTGTTGAGTTAGCAGCCATCACAAGGATTACATTTGTTAGTCAGCATTTTTAGACGTTTTCATTTTGGTAAAAGCGTCTTTGACAATTTACAGCTACTTGACTTCAAATTACTTTATAGCTGGTGCATTTTAATTTTTGCTCTGCAGACGTGCAAATGGCTTGGCATTCATTTGGAGACTTACGCAAAACGATTCCAGCGGGATTTGCGGGTTTGCAATTTATGTTATGTGCGTGCTTGTAATTTGGTGATTTAATTAGTAGCCATAATTCATTTGTGTTTTTGGCACCAGCACACCAAAACCATAGATAATAAATGGCATTTAATTGTTGGCCAAACTCGTAATTAGTTGTTGGCCATAAGCCATGCTCTGTTGCAAATTGAAGGCCAACGCTTATCGATGATCTCCTAATGGTCTGCAGTATTTGCCTGAACTATGCGAAAGTACTTTCGTACGAACGGAAGTCGTTTTGGGGTGGTTTTTGCAAGGGTTGCCAATGAATTTTAATTGAATTTAATTTAAGTTTTATAAGCAGATAAATTATGTGGTGGCATATAAATTTACCTAATGTTGTTTAGAATTCATTAATGATACTTTCGAGTTAATTCAAAAATATAATATAGATTGAGTCACATTTTCGAGTCGTCAGAGCTTGAATCCTAAGAACAATTAGCTTAATGACTATATGGCCTAAGGACATCCTGAATTGCAAGGTGTGCAATTAATATGCCTCCCAAAAAGCAAAGCAAATTTATACCAAACATAAATCACGAATGCATTTGAACTGCTATCCGTTAGATTGGTGGGTAAGCGTTGACCAAAATGAATCACCTGCGGCGCATTCGAATAATTCGTATCTAATATGCGGTTAACCGTTTTGCCAGACTATAGATACGAGTATACCAAACCGATACAATAATGACAACAAGTATTCAACGATAATTAATAATCATTAGTAAGCCGCACATTATTAAGTGGTCGACTAAATATTGAAATTACAATGGTATTAATGACATCAGGAACAACATAAACAATGGCATTATTATGGCAACGGCTGCCAGTCCAAGCAGACAACGACAACAATCGCAGCAACAACAACAATCGCAACAGCAACAACAACACCAGCAGCAGCAGTAATGACAACAATGTGGAAATTGCTTTAAGCAAACGATGAGCGGCTGCTGACGGGGGAACGAAACATGTGCGTGGGTGTGTGCCTGAGTGGGTGTGTGCGTGAGTGGGTGTCTGCCTGAGTGGGTGTGTGCGTGAGTGGGTGTGTTCATGTTTTTGTTGGTGGAAAATGCGTGTGAATTGCAAGCATACGTATTGAAATAGTTACACAGCCGAGCTCATATCCAAAAGCATCATTCCCTTGTTGCAATATTACTTCAATGGATGTGTTCCCAAAAACGAATTCTACTTGAAAGCGTTAGCAAAATATTCAAGTAAACTATATCTTACAATTAGTTTGGCAATACTCTAGTAGAAATAATAAAAGAGATACAAAAGACATTTCGAGAATATTAGCGAAATGTTGGAGAAAGTGTTTTGAGGCAAGTGAAAGCCATGATGATCATGTGGAGGGGAAATGATTGTGGTGTCGCATGTGGTGGCCCTGCTATCACCATTGCAATTGCATTAATAATGCTGCAACACAAGGACGAGCACGACGGCAGGGTGCAGGCACACATACACGAAAACACATATACGTAGAAACACAGACACACCATTACTGCATACTTTTTGGCGTAGAGAATTTCATATTTGGCAATAATTATGCCCATGGTTATGCACAGAGGAATTGTGCATTAACCCGACACTGTTACATATTTGCTCATGTGTGTGTATATAAATACATATTTACATACATATGTAAGGTTTGCCATTTAAATGGGTAATTTATGTACGCATTTAATTAAATTCCAGTAGTTGCGCATATTTTCGCATTGCTGACCCAAATTCCCATTGCCAACGAATTTTGGTTTTCTTACTAATTAAGTAAGCCCAAAAAAAAGAGTAAAACGTGACCGCTAAAATTTAACTGTCAAAATATTTAGTTAAATTAATTTTAGTAAAACTAATTGGCAACTGGCCCACATTTAAATGCTGCTCTCGATTTGGGTAAGCGGCTTTTTTTTCCCACAAATGATTGGCTCAAAGTTAATTATTCTTAATGAGCATTAGACATTAAGCAGATTGTGTTTTATTTTTATCTGTTAAATTTGCCTGATAACATTGCATTTGGGTCATTTATTTTAATTTCATATGAATCAACTGTAAGTGCACAGTCATTAGCAATTTTTGTATAATTTATTTCATCAGTTTTTTTTTTGTATATCTATGCGCTGTGAAAGTCATGCAAAATAGGAGAAATCAATTTGCCTTAAATTAAAATGTGAATTCTGCATCCTACATTAAAAATACTATACAAATACTATATGCCAGCTATCCTATACTTATCTAAGCATCTAAGACCACCACTCTCTCAACAAATTAAAATAGAGCAAAGCTGAACCATATTTTCACTATGCCTGTTGATTTATGTATTAATTATGCATTTTAATTGCCACACAATGGCAAATGAAACCAAAACAATTGTGCAAAGCGACATTTTAATTTGTGTGCTTAGTGTCAGTATAATTAATGCAACTACAAATAAAATAAAAATTGTCATAGATATTTGCGAAGGAATTCAAACATTGATAAAATAGTTCAACACCTCTGGGTGGAGAAAAAACTGTTAGATTACAAAAAAGATAGTGTATACGAAAAAAAAAAAAAGCAAAACTAGGGAAAACTTTATAAACTGCTAAATAATATCAAAATAGTCAACTAAGCCCAAAAGCTGGGGCCGAGTTGGCCAGCAGCTAAGTAGCTAAACAGTTGACCCCCTTTGGAGACCCCTAAATCAATTGGTCCAAGTGTCTGACGTGACATGGGCAACTAATGATGATAGATCAAGCATACTTACACTTAGTCACACGCACATGGAGCACAGAGGATGACAGGATGTCGTCATGCCAAGCATCATTGTGCGACACCGTAACTAATTTCACTCTACAAGACAGCATCGATGTGTATGCAGCTGTGAAGGACATCGTGTTGCCGGCAGGGACAACAAACAACAGAATATGTCAGGCGCACAGGACAAGACCTGCTCATTATTTAGTAATTGCATTTAGCATCGATGCAAATTGCAACTGTATGTAAATGTGCAAGTTTCAATTAATTTCAAATTCCAACAGCAAATCGCATAAGCACAAAAAAAAAGTAACCAAAACCATGTCTATTTATGGCATAACCTAAATACTTGTGTTGACATTACTTATTTCACAACATAAATAACTTAATTTCTTTTACATAGTTGAGCATGTTTTTAATTAACATAGCTGAAATATTTGCATGTGTTTGAAGTTTGCAATTTTTCACTGATAGCATTTCGCAGTCACATTTTGTGCCCACGGGCAATTTTTCCACATAACTGCTTGAAAGCCATGCAAATGACTAATTTATAATTCATTTATCGAAATGAAGGTTGGGCATGGTATTTATGAAGAAAAAAACACGAATATTTTGCATTCCAAAGAAGAAGAAAAAAGAAGAAGAAGAAGAGTTCATTTTATGTTTCGTTATTTATTGAAAATATTAAGCATGTTAATTATTTGTTGCAAGACCGAAAGAAATTTTCGAAAAAATCACTTGAGGCAAAAATATTGTTGTAGAAACGTTTGATTGTGCTTACATGCACAATATTATCATGATTTTCGAATCAGAATCGGGCATCCAACATTAAATGTAGTATTATTCTAAAGATCAAGCCCATATCAAATCAATTTTGACTGAGGAAAGCTTAATCATTCCAACTAGCACGTTTTGAGGAAATAAATTCAGTATCGGGATAGAATCACATTTTCAATGGGAAATTATTGCAACAAACATATTTTGAGGGCATTATTTAAAATGATTTTTGAGTCAGAATCGCGATTCAACATTGAAAGTGGTTTTAATCTAGAGGCTAATGATGAAAAAGCACTGTCAAATTTTGTCAAAGTTATGGCTTTCTAAAGTTGAATACCAACCTTAGATGAGATTTTTTGGCGACACTATGGCGATCGATCTACAAATCCCAACATTTTTATAACGCGGCCAGTGAACAAAGCCCTTAAATAAGGCAGAACGTTGCACCATTTCGCTATAGCGAACCTCTGATAAGCCCTATTATTAATGGCTACGTTTGGGTGGATTAAATCCCTGCATAGATAATAAAAACAAGCAGTGCGATCCAGATTCGCCGTCCGAAAAGTTCGGCTTAACTTTGGCTTAACTCAAAAAAACAAAAACACAAAAAACAAACCACATAAAATAAAATCGCTATTGGCGGCTTTTGGCCAAAACAAAAAAAAAAAAAAACATGATGCGTACAAATGCAAGTCTCATTAATTTGGTCTGGGTTGCAATTTAAAATTTAGTACTTGCTGGATGGGATGCTGAGGGAAATGGCCTTAGTTAATTAACACCTGTGTGCTTCTAGAATGGGGAGAATGTAGAGACAGGGAGGAGGGGGCTCTGGAAAAACCACTTCAGTCACATTTTTGTGCGCGATTGTTGTGTGCGCTGACGCAAAGCGTAAGTGGCACTTGGCAGGAAAGCAGCCGCCGTCGCTGTCGACGTTGCCACAGCAGAGCAAGAGCAGCAGCAGCAGCAGCAAGCGTATCGAAAACCGAAACTTTTGATGGAAAAAGTTTGCAACAACAAACGCATTCTGGCCGAACAGCAGTTGGATGTTGCGAAGGCGGCGCCTTAAAAGCCGTCAAGAAAGTCGCTATAATTCTCGAACATTGCCTCATGAATTTTGATTTTACACTGCTTTAACTTTTTTTATTCTGTCGCACAGTCTTAGATTTGAATAATGAGCTTGTGCTAAGGTGCACGAAAAATGCAGGCTTAAAGATTTAATGTTGAATGCGGAAAATGGCCAAACAAATTTATTCCTTGATAGCGGGTCGCAACCTAAAAACAATTGAAAAGTGCGAGACGGCGAAAACTTTTTTGGCCGGCCCAACAAAAGTTGGCGAAGTGCTCGGTGGCCAACAAGAGCAATGCACTAAACTACCGCTATGACAGGCGCCATAAAATACGGCACAGTTGCAGACTCGGGCCACAAGCCACAAGGCCTGGCAATGCCAAAGTCTCTCTCATAATTCATAAAGCAGCGCATCCCATTGCGGTCATATTATATTTCTGACCAGAGACCAAAGCCGTGCACCGGCTAACAAATCCAAATTTGATGTCAGCAGGCTATCTCGAGATTTGTCTAATTGCTAAGCAGCAGCAGCAGCAGCAGCATCAAAGGCAATTATTCTTCTACGTCCACTTTTCCATTGATCGGGCAACTGCAGTAAACTCCATGTCTCTGAAGAACTCTGGATTATGCAAATGTGCAGCAGCAACAAAAAGTTTGTCACTCGAGAAAAGAGCAAACTAAAAAAGAAAAATACACAAATAAAAAAGTGTGGTCGACTAAGAGATACTCAGTATGTATTGATTTTGTTTTAGCAATAAATTCTTTTATTACTCTCCGATGGTTTCTGGGAGAGTGTATTCAGCTCTGTAGAAACTACAAGTTAAACTTTTACTTAAAGCTTAACCAACAAACAATACTATCTTCTTAGAATGGCCTACAGTGTGATATCTTCACAACAACCTTTTAGCCGATTAGCTGGCGACAGGGTATACAAAGCAACAACAAAATAAACAACGAGAAACTGCAACAGGGGCAAGTTTTTACTGAGTGTTAGCCGCAGTTAGAATGCTGATGACTTTGGTAACAACTTAAATTGTTTGGCAGCAATGGATATATGTGTGTTTGTAGATACATATACACTAGTCGCCAAAGAGGACAAAGTTGAATTGCGTTTAGGGACTCACAGTTTGTAAGTAAACTCGTGCTGCTCCTAATACTGCATAAGCTTTGTCAGACATTTTAGCCAATTATCTCGTCAACTTGAAGCTATACATGCCGGTCAGATCAGGTCAAGTCGATTTTAAGGTCAAAAACTATAAATTTAAGATAGACTCAAAGCGAAAAATATAACAAATATTTTGATGTGTTTTAATAAATAATCGAATTGCAAATACACATTTAAGTATTTAAGAAATAATTAATGTGTTAGCTTAAAGTTTATAAAATACACGACCAAAATTGCAATAATAAAACAATTAGTTAAAACACAAAAAGCAAGTGCAAAATTGGTCAAGTTTTTGAAAGCAGACCATTCTCCATCCGCCGGAGACTCCTCGGATTGTTCGATATCGACTTCTGCAATCCGATCGGGCTCATCAGCGTTACACAACAAATTTTCTCGACCTTTCCTTGAAAGATAACACATTTCACAATAACTTCATCTGGATGTGGAATATTTCCATAATTTAATTACCACATAATCCAGCAGAGCAGAAGTTTAATTCAAAAGTATAATTCCTTCGGCGATGTTGTCAGCTTAAGGTCAGTTGGCAAACTGAAACAATTTGCACTTAAAACTGCTCCAGCTGTGTTGTTCTGCGCTCAATCTTCGGTTTCAAATGCAAGAATCACACAACAATACCCAGAATCAGCATAATACATATCAGAAAATCTTTTTCTTCTCTTCGCTTGAACGCCAATCATAACATATACACATAATTGAAGCTATGTAAACACTGGCTTCTAAAAAAAGACTGTACGACTTTTAAACAAAAAAAAATCAATAATTTGAGGTATGTGACAAACTTGCAATGAAATTAACAAAAATTTGGTAATAAATACATTTAATTTGAATTACTTAGCAGTCATTTACAGAGCACTAAACTTGTGAATTTATCATTTAACTAATCACAGAGTATTTCAGGCAGCCAGCGGCTTTAAAAATTAAACTTACCAACACTGTTTCAATATTTAGTAAACAAAAACTGACAAATGTCAACAACAAATATTTTCACAACGTAAACAAAAATGCACTGTGCTTGTATGTGTGTGCGTGTGGGTGTGTGTGTGTGTGTGGAGTCCATTGAAAGTAAATATTGTGATCGTGCCTAAACATAAATTGCAAGTGAGAAGATACCCTATAACAAACCTACAAGTATTATTGGGGGAAACTTGGTGATACTATAAGTTGCAATTGAAAAGAATAATATATCACATATATGATGAGAGTTCGTTTTGAATCATATACAGTGTCTCGAAGCTTATTCGGATCAGTGTCAAAGAAAAAAAGTAATTGCCTGCCATAAACTAATCATTCATTATATTTCAAAAATTCCAAAGACCGATGGTAGGTATATATATTACCCACCAAAATTAATATATGACCCCAATTCACTGGGGTTTCCCCACCCACTAGGTATAGTTATGTAAAAAAGTACCCTAATTTAAGGGGAAATTTTATTTGGAACAGTATAAATAAAATAATATATTTGCATTATGAAAACTTAAATAAGGATGTTAATACTTAGTATGATATCCTTGAGCCTTAACAACTTCCCTTAACCTATTATTCATGGAAAATACCATCTTCCTGGTAGCTTCTGGGCTGATTTTGCTCCACTCATCCCGCAGAGCATTTTTGAGGTCTTCTTTGCTGGATATGCTGGGCTTCCGGATGTTATTTTCCAGCAGAGCCCACAAATTCTCAATGACATTTAAATCTGGAGACTGGGCAGGTGGAATTATCACGTGGGGACAGTTCCTGATGAGCCAGGACTGTACTATCTTGGCCTTATGCTTGGGATCGTTGACCTGGTTGAACCGGAAAGTACGTCGGATTCCTACCTTCTCGGCACTTTGGAGTAAATTTTCCTTTAGCATGTTGAAGTACACTTTCTTGTCCATTGTTGTTTCAAAAATCACAAAATTCCCGAATCCGGCTGACGAGATACATACCCAGCCATGTAACTTCCTCCACCATGCTTGACTGTTGCCTTTACGTGTTTGGGATTCAGGTCAGTATTGGACTGTCGCCACACATAATTCCGCCCGTCCGAGTCAAAAATGGTGAATTTGGAGTCGTCTGCAAATATAACTGTGTTCCAGAACTCCAAATCCTTGTCCAAGTGGGTTTTGACGAACGTCATCCAAGTCCCTATATTTTTCACGCTTAAGCCCTTTATATTCCGTGGTACTCGGCCATTTAAGTCATGTTTGGCGCAGAAACCTGCACACAGTTTCCACACAGCACTTTTTCCCCATTTCATCCTGCACCTGTTGAGTCAGTTTTGGAGCCGATAGCTTGGGAGATCCCCATATTTTCCTGATGATCCTTCGCTCTTCCTCTTCGGTGAAAATCTTGTTTGGTGCCATTCTGCCCTTGTTCTCAATCCGATTTGCGCCGAATGATGTTATACGCAGTTGAGTTGCTCAGACTGACCATTTCAGCTATTTGGCGATGTGAATATTCTTTTTGGAAGTGTTCCAGGATGAGTTTCCGTAGTTCAATGGTGGTCTATTTGTCCATAGTCCTTGTTGGCTTATTGCACCCGAGATGCAGGATAAAACTAAATTGACTAGGAAGGATTGGTCTGTTTATACCGAAAATACTCAACTTTAGGTAAAAAATCCGGGTTTTATGGCGTCCAGGTGCCCACAAATGACGCCTTCTCCAAATGAACTACGCCTGTAAGTAGGCAACATTTATTTATAATTCTTCCTAGCAGGTGGGGAAACCCAAGTTTATTGGGGTCATATAATAATTTTGGTGGGTAATATATATACCTACCATCGGTCTTTGGAATTTTTGAAATATAATGAATGATTAGTTTATGGCAGGCAATTACTTTTTTTCTTTGACACTGATCCGAATAAGCTTCGAGACACTGTATATAGAGTTGATATTAAGTTATGTATGTATAACACCCATTTAATAAGTATTCTGTGTACAGGGTATAGGGTAATTCACACCCTGCTAATCAAACCAATTATGCCCTATGTTTAAATGATGTAATAAATGAAAGTTTTAATTTGAATTGATAAATGTCAAGCACAGAAAACTGATTTGAGAAATATTATTTGCCTATAATTTATAAAAATATTTATACTCAAATAAAGATATTGTCTCATAAAGAAAATGTAACAAATGCCCAACTTTTAAACTATTATTAATTTATTTTGAAACTTGAATAAAATCTGCGCTTGAAGTGCGTATTTTGATGAGTCTGATGTGCTGATCATTAATTACTTAAATATTTCCCTTAAATTGCAACAATATTAAAAGTGCAGCTTTGAAGCACACTGTGAGACTTTGCTTAAGATATCAAAGTATAATCTGAGAGGTCGGTAATTGAAATATAAATTGTTTGCTTGAGAAGTGTCAACAGCGTCAGAAAGATTTCACTCTTGTTTACAGTATTGGACAGTAAATGCATTCCATTCATGATGAAAGCATACGAGAAAAATCAACGCAAAGCATAAACGGAGTAAAGCTAAATTGTTGTTGTTGGGTCTAAAATATATTGAAGTCATAATTGATAAAGCTGCAGTTGTGGAAGAGTCGAACAAAGAACCGTAATTGCCTCTCTCTCTCTCTCGTTGTCTTATCTTATCTGAGTCACAAAATAAAATGTACATACAAGAGCGTAGCCAGCTATTCTTGAAGGGGGCGCTGAATTTTTTAAAGGGGTTGGACCGAATTGTAGTTTTCTCACAAATTGTATAGCTTTGTTTTTTAACCATTATGTTTCTATGTAAAGTTGAGACTTAGGTGGGGTACAGCATTCTATCCCTGACTCCCTCTGCATACGCCCGTGCTTAACTGCACACAAAAACACATTTGTCAGACTCTGTTTTCGTAGCTGTTGTAGGTTCTCAGTTGGTATTGCTGTCGCCTCTATTAACACCTTTGGCGATATGATAATAAGCCAAACAACAACAACAACTGTTGCTGCTGCTGCTGCTGCTGCTCGATGTTCGATGTTCGATGTTGGGTTTTTTTTTTAGTTCAAAGTCGAACGCATTACGGCATGGACACGGAGGGAAATAAGTTCGCGTCAACGTCAAAAGCGATTGACGGCCACGATGAAGTTGATTTTACCAGCGGCTATGAGACACAATATCGCAAGGAATATAGTCCCCTAAAGCCAATGTTTGTGCCACCGCCGGATAAGCGAAACGCCTGGTTTCGCAGCTGGTCCACAATTTTTGTGACTGTATTTCTCCTCATCGTTTTACTTCTGGGCACCGTGCTGCTGGTCGTGCAAGTCTTCACTGTCAATGCCCTCCATGTGCTGATCATTGTTACCGGCTATATAATTATAGCGGCACTCCTGATCTGGCTGGAAGTGCAGAGCATCAAGGTGTTGTGATTAATGAAACCACGTAATTCACGTATTTAGCACCCTTACCTCAAACTGTGACTAATGTGACGATGTTTAGTTTAATATGTGTTGTGCAAACTTATTGAAAATTATTATCATAAGTGAAAAGCCATTGCTGATTAAGGCATTTTACTGATATCAACTAGCTTTATCAAGCCATTGTTTCTTATATTAAAATAAAAACAAACAAAACACATCCGCTTCGAATCATTTTTGTGCAACTTTAAATCAAGCTACAGCTCTATATGTATATATCCGTAGCATTGATACGGTGTGTTGTATACGACCAATAAATGAACCATCCCATCAACAAAGTGTGTATTTCGCTCACGACTTTGAACTAAATTTTTTGATAACCGAGACTCTGCCAATGATAACTAATTAACTGTTATTTACTTACTTGTTGCATGACATGACAATAAAAAAAAAAACCTGTTGACAAACAAGGCTAAATCAAAAATAGCTATAAAGAAGCGATGGTTCAAGATATAACAATGTTTTAGGTCATTTTTGGATTACTCAGCATCTGAAGAGCATTTACTCAAAATGTCAATAATCTTACGTTATAGTGGATACTGTTGGGCAAATCTATGTAACATATCTTGGTTATAACTTATAGCCCGACACGATTTTAATACTCTCTGCAAGGGTAAACAAAAAGTGATTATACAACAAATGCACCACAAAAATATATAACGAGGTAAACAGATCAATTTTTGGACAGGTTTTGTGAACTGCGCGAACAAATCGAACAAGTTAAATTTTTTTATAATTTTTTACTTATTTTTATCCGATTACGGCAGATCACATAAAAAATACCGGTACAGCTTGAACTTTACTAGTTGCAAGCATTTTAGCGTCTGTTAAAAAAAGGCAAAGCAAAACACAACAAATCTCATCAAGCTGAACGACAAGAAAAAGTGCAACTTTAATTTCCGCTGGCATCCAAATCGAGTAGAGTCGAGGAAAAGAACAAGGAGTTGGATTGGGGGGTGGGGTAAGGATAAATGGGGACAAAGGGCAACAGCTGACTTACCTTAATTACTCACCGAATTTCGAGCCATGCTAATTATTTGCACTGCGCTCTGAGTTTTTATGAATGGGTGTGTTTCTATCTCTGTGTGTATATACATATACATATATATATATATATATAGTATATATGCAGGGTGTAGCTCGTGTCTCAGGCGACGGCGTTGACATCGTTGCCGACGTATTTAATTATAATGGCGAATGCGCTTAGCTTAAACATTAATGTCGTTTCCGTTTGTTGACGGCGAAGGCAATTGCTACAACGATGACGATGAAAATGCCAAGGACGAAGTATATATTTTTTGCTTAGCAGAAGGCGTGGCCGTTTGTTGTCTCTTTTCCTGTTTTTCCTTTTTTTGTTGGCCAGCGAGTGGCTTGGAGTAGCGTTTTAATTAGAAGCCCGCCATGTCCTTTGCACATAATTTTTCTTTGGTTGCCAAAAAAAAAAAAGATTGCTTTGGGAAATCTGGATTGCGCTGTGATGCTACACAGATTTAAGTGAAATAAAAAAGGGATAATAATAATTTAAAATACCCTATAACTAAATGTTGCACTTGTGACACAGTAGCTCATAGTCGTGCCTGTCATATTTTATCGGCAAAGTCAATCTTTAATTTATTGCCCGATTGCACAATATTGTCAATAAATGCATTATTTGAACAAAAATCTGGCTTCGTTTATTGTTCTGCACTTGCAATTGTAAATTTATTTATTTTCGGAAATATTTAAAGCCTTAATTTATTCATATGTGAGGGAATTTCAATTATTCTATAACAGCTATGGACATGGTCAATTTGCAGAACAGAAGGTTGCAGGTCAACTATGTAAATAAACGAGGTTGCACGACTTGCACAAGGACTCAAGGGTCAAACTGCAGCAACTGCTGCTGCTCCTTTCGGTCTGAGTTTGATGCCATTTGGCTGCTGACTAGGGAAATGTGTCTTCGAATTTACTTAAGTAAATCTCAGTTGAACGCTTTTCATTTAGCCAAACAAGGGACAAACTGAGTAAATATCAAATTGCCATGCAAGTTGCGCCGAGAGTGTTTATTTGTGCTCCTTGAACAAGCAAAGTTAAAAACTTTGTTAATAAATAGAATTATGCTGAGAATGTGTTGACAATTTTCTGATTAAATGCTTAAGATAGAAAATATATTTAAATTATTAAAAAAGGACAGCCAGCAACCAATAATTATTTTCTTATTTATTTATACTTTATTAAAAGTTAGCCCAACAGCAATTTCACTCTTGGTAAACTCACTAATCGTAAATTCCGTTAACGACAAACTATAAAATTATTAAATTTAATTATATGCGAATAACGCATCATATATAATAAGTGAACTGAAGAATATTTAACCACTTTGTTTGTCATAAAAAATGCAGAAAGTAACCGCTTTCAATTAGAGTAATTATTTTTAAACGCTTTGCACTTAAATGCCAAGTAAATTTAAATATGTGTTTTGTAATTGCATCAAACATGCTTGCAAATTATAAAATCTGTCTGATATTTTCCATTAAATTCTGGCAAAATGCTGCAGGCCCGATCGGACCACACTTTATGCCAACACAATGAGCAGCAGTCGCATTTAAAGTTTTGCACGCAAACGCATTTGAATATTCAATTAAGTCCAACTGCCAATTCAGTGATAAGCTGCTGCTGAAACCCCAACCAACCAACTACCGACGGAGCTCTAACAAAAATTTGGGACTTGTGTGAAATGGACAAAATTAGACTGAACTCATGGCCAACAACTGTCTTTTGTATTTTAATCAGTTTGGCCAGAAAGCCGAACAATTTTCAGAGGAAAAATTACAGTTGTGAAGGAAATTGAATATTGCATTCTTTATCCATACAAATTTTTGTCATTTTCAAAAATACATAAATCTTTTTACCATCATTTAAGGTCTGCTTGAAATTTCACTCAAAAATAGCTAAATAATAAAAAAAAAACAGTAAATTTGAATTTCTCTTAAGTAGTAATAATATTGAAAGGTAAAAAACAGGGGAAAGGGAACTGAAAAGTAAAATAAGATGAAAATACCGCAAAATTCTTTACTAACTCTTTGTGTAGACGGACACACATGCATATATATAATATGTAACGAGCATGTCAAAGCATTTTGCAACATATTTTATTTATTCTATAACGAGTAAATGTCGAAAAAGTCAAGCGTATGCAAACAACATGCATAAATTGCCACAAAAGAGGGGACACTTCGGGCGTGTGGCGTGGTGCTGAAGCTGGTCGAGTCACCGCAGCTGTGCAGCTGGCCAATGCAAAATGTGTTGAAATATTTAAGCCAAAATAGGATTGAGAGAAGGAGAAAGCAGCCACACCAAAAAACGGACTGTGCCCAAATGCAGATGAGCAGCAGCATTCTTTCTAGTCCAAAGTTTTTGGACACTTTTCTGAAAGCCTAAGAGGCCACTTTAGTTTTAACCACAAAGTTTGGCTATGTGCTCTATGCTGTATTCTGTATTCTGTCTGCTGTATGTGTGTGTGTGTGTGTGTGTGTGTGTGTGTGCAGCAACATCGTTGCACTTTTGTTTTTGCCATTGCCCTTTCATGTCATTTAACTCTTTTTCCTAATTTCTGTTCTTCACTTTTTTTGCCATGCCCCTTTTTGGAGCCAGCAAAATGGAGCAAGGACAATGTTCTTGATTGCTATGCATTCTCAATGGGTAATTGTGAAGTTGTCTCGACTATATTTATTTAAGCCTCTGAAGTTCGTAACTAACTCAGGTATTTAATTGTAAAAATTTTGTTCGAAAATTCAGTTTTCCATCAACTATTTATTTATTAATATTTATTTTGGGTTATTTTGGGTATTATGATTTTATTACATCGATTGTTGGTTTTTTGTCATTTTCATTTGATGCTGCACTTAATGGCATGACAATTAATTTGACAGTTAATAGTGGTTGAATGTGCTTGTGTGTGTGTCGCATTGTGTTGCTTGCCACGTGGCATGTTTGTTTATTTATTGTTTTAATGTTTGCGATGTGCAAATAAATTGGCCTAGCATACATTGTGCTTGTTTCACATTATCACATGTTGCTTGCGAATAATGCCAGCATATTATGTTTATAAATATCGCAAATAAATCAGACCATTTATGTGTTAACTACTGCTCCGCTGGCGTATACTTGATAAATATGCAATTGCACATGGCAAGCAATGGCAAGAAATTAATTTAAAGCACAAACATTTTGCTGGAACTAGCAAACACAATGGCTTTAAATATTTAATTAATTGAACCAACAAATTTGTTGTTTTCGATATTTTCGGTGTTCACAGATTTGAGTGTTCATATGTAGATATATACATTATTATTTTTACAGTTAGCATTGCAGTTAATTTCTATTCCATATTTACAAGTTATAGTTTCATTTGTTTTGCCTAATCATAAATTGTAGTTGCTAAGCGGCAATGAAATTTTGAACAGTCAACAGTGCGTATGGTTAATTTATATATTTATTTGTATGCTGTCAACTCTAGCGGTTTGTGTGCGTACTTAAGCAAAGCTTTTTAAGCTTTCAGCAAACATTGCAACTTTAAAGCTAACTACATTGAATGCGTCTGGACTAATGGCGCTATTAGCTTTGTGCTCTTGTCAATATGAAAAACAAACAAACAGGTGAGAAAATGTAATGAAAATGTTATAAATATATATTTGTAGCAAACTTAAAATAATACTCCTTATGTGCAAGCACAATACGCAAGCTTCTGTTCAGTTTTGACAATCCGTGACAACCCTAGGCACTGTCTGAAGGAGCCCTGCAATGGAAGACAACGTTGACGACGACGACCACGGCGACGACGACTGCGTCTAGCAACGCCAAAAGCTTCTCAATTTGTCGTAAATTTTCCGGCACAACAGACGCAATCATTGTGTTGGCGAAGACGCGCGAGAGCTCTGCGACCACAACCTAAAGTAAAGACACCATCAAAATTATACTAAAAATCTTTGCAAATCAACAACAATATAACTAATCTAATTAAGGTGTAAAAAATAAAAATAAAAAGAAAAATAACCGCGAAATTACATTTAAGGAATGATAGTACAAAAGTGTTTGGCAAAATGTGTTTGGTGCCTGTGTGTATTTGCCGAGAGGGCGACAGAGAGAGAGAGAGAGACAGAGAGAGAGAGAGAGATGGAGAAAGAGAGAGAGAGAGAGAGAGAGAGCGAGAGAAAATTGTGCAAGTGCAATAAACTGTGAATTATCCAGAATAAGCAAAGCGCTACACAAAATGCAGCTGGGACCAAACAAGCATCCAGTAATTCTATTTGTTGAATGTCCAGCTAACTCTCGTTTCGTGTATTATGCAAATTAATTTCAATTGGTTTGCACTCTGGATACACAAACGCAGCAGCAGCAGCAGCAGCAGTAGCAACAGAGAAGCAGCACTAGCAACATTAGCCGCAGCGGCTTTGCTGTTGTTGTTGTTGTTGTGATTGTTATTCTTGTTGCTTGTAGTATGCGGTAGCGTCGTAGTAGTAGTAGTAGTAGATATAGTAGTAGTAGTAGTAAGTAGTGAATAGTGAGTAGTAGTATATAGTTTTTTTCTTCTTCCACATTTTCGTATACACAATTTGGACAAACTATGCTTGCTTCTTTGTCGAGTTGCAGCTCGGGAAAGCTCTTTCTCTCTCTCACTCTCTCTGGCTCCCTGGTAAGCTGCCCTTTAATAACAAGTGTGCGTACTTGATTTACCGGCATTTGCAGCGCTAAAATCATAAAAATAGTTTCACAAGAATTTTTTAATCATACATGAGAGTACATGCGTGCAAGCCACAAAAACCGCTAAACGAAAGATTAGAAAGTGCCGCAAAAGTAATTAAAAATACCAGAAACTCACTCACTGCTCTTGGGTAAAAATATGTTGTTACACATTTGAAAGCAATGTACTTTTTCATTATGAAGTGCTTTCACTAACTTGTAGTGTGATATTTTATGTATTGTATAATATATTTGATATTCTCATTTGAAGTTCAGTCGTGTTTTTTTATCACGTCAAAAATGCACTTATCTATTTAATTATCGACAAGTATTTAGAAGTACAACCTGTGTGGCTGGCGTTTAAGATTGTGCAATTAAGATTAAGATTGAATATAATTTCTTTAATTGGTACTGCATAACTACATATTTCGTGTAGAAACACTATATTATTATTCGAATGCATCTGCATATATTATTTCAACTCTCAAATTATTCCCTTTCCTATATTACGAATGCTGCTTTGGAGAATTGTTGATTGAGGGATGCTCTGTTCCCAGTTTATGAGAATACCATACTGTACTTTCTTGACTTAAATCATAAATGTATATATAGATATACTTTTATTGATTTGTTAGACTGCTCAGAATACAGAAAATACTTTATAGGATCTCTCACTCTGGACTCTGCAAAACACCCTTTCTTGCCCTATTATTGATCAGCTACAGAGTATTAATATGTAGATATATACATTACAAAATTACAATACACTTTTAATCAAGATAATCATCGTAATCATCATCATCACTCACTATGCATATGAAATGCAGTCAGAGGAGGCCCTGCTGATTCTGCTGCTGCTGCTGCTGCTGCTGCCTATTGAAAGGCGACTAAAAATAAAATATCCGCCTGACAATAATATCAATTACAATGACGAGCCGGCAGTTTCAGTTCAGTTCCATTCCACAAATATAAACGACAGACCAACAATGACCAAACGTACGAAAGAAGAAAAAAGAGATAATAATAATAAAGTTGCACGAGACTCTGATTATAAAGCAGTCGAGTCGACGCACAATAAAGAAGCCGAAAATGTTAATTTGTGAAAAAAAAAAAAATAAACCTACGAGTTCGACTTCGAGTTCGACTTCGAGTTCGAGTTCGAGTTCTCGTACTTCTGCTTTTTGTAATGAATGCAGCAGCTGTGGACACCGGCGACGATTCAGTCGCCCCAACAATAATCACAGCAATTGCTAGCAGACAGCGGCAGAGTGAGAGAGACAGACAGACAGAGAGAGAGAAAGAGATGGGAACTGGGAGCATAACTGTAAGTGCGGCAGAACGTCGAGACGCGACGTAAGTTGCACAATTTTGCACATAAACCAAAACCAAAGCATAATCATGAATAATGAGCGCTTGTGATAAGTGATAAATGCCCAGTGGGAAATGTGTAAGCACACTGAACACAACAGACTTAGAGCAAACAAGAGTAAACTGCATTCGAAAAAAACTCAAATTGAGAAACTCGATAAGACTTTTTACCATTATACACAATCTCAAATGAAGAATGTCTTAAGTGCTGCCAAAAATTACAAATAATACATTTTATTCCCATCGGGATTCTTCTTATCAGACAAAAAGAAAATAAAAGTTGATAATGACTCACTTATAAGCACTTGGAATAGAGACAACTAATTAGGAAAAAATAAGATCAGCAATTAAACTTTTATGTAAATTCACATATAAGATAAAAGATACTTAATATCTTGATATCTATTAAGAAAAAACTTAAACAAAGCAATTCATTTATTAATAGAAAAGTTGAAATTGAGTTGTAAACTGCTCTGTCAAAAAATCAGAATTAAATAAAATGGTTTCCTCGAACTACACAAATTTAGTGCACACTTAACGAGCTTGCATTTGTCACACCGATATTATTAAGAAAAGCCACAACAATACTCTTTACATAGCGTTGCCAGACAAACAGGTTTTGCTGTGTGTGCATGTGTGTCATCCATCCCATTTGCAACTGGGCATTCGCTAAGCCCGTTTTGGACTCCCGGTTGAGCACCAAACGCGCCCAGACTTGCAGTATGAAACGGGAATTGGTTCGGTTCGGTTCGCTAAATGGACACGCCAAAGGTGAAAATTCTTTAAAAAAAAAAAAAAAATCGCTGCAAGTGCTTCAAAATAATCATCATTATAACAATGCATATAAAATCAAATTTTAAAAAATAAACGTTGAAAATTTTGAAAGAATAAATTCGAAAATTGTAATTTTTTAAAATGTCGCATAGATCTGCTTAAATCTTTTGATTAGTTCTAAGTATTTTTTGCCGCCCAAGTGCTTGTGTCACAGTTTGGATTATTCTACGCCGTAGTTGTTGTCCGTTTAGTTTGTCAACTTCAATTGAAATTAATTTACTTTCTTCTGTCTGTATCTGTATCTGTATCTGAATCTGTATCCGTAACTTGTGCCTGTATCTGTGTTTATATATGTATATGTATAGCCGCCGACTGTCAGCCTTGTATGCGATCAGATTTAAGCACAAAGGTCAGCAAATAAACAAATTGTCTCATATTATGGTTGTTTATTATATGAAAGCACACGCAAAAAGTAGAAAAAAAAATAAATAAGCCAAAGCCTGGCAAATTTTCAATCTAAATTCGCAAAGCTGCATGAGATACAAAAAGTATCTTTAACTAGCGACTTGGCTGCTGGGAAAAAAAAACAAAACTGTCATGAAAAACGTGAGAGAGACTGGTTTTTTCGGCTTTTCCGCCGAGTCGAATACGTAATCAAGCCAAAAATGGCCAAACTGCAAACGTAAACTGTGCCATTTGTTTGGCAACAATGTTCAAGTATTTATATCTGTAAGATGATGCAAATTCGATCGTGATCAGCTCAAACTATTCTGGGCATAAAAAAAGCATTATTTGATTTGCATACAAAACACACATTAAATTTCAGACACAACGGCTCGAATATCAATGAGTTGCAATAGCAACCCTTTTTTTTTGTTTTCAATTAATTACAAATTGTTGAACTTCTATATATATATATTCTATATATGCCAAAGAAACACATTAAGCTATCTCTCTTTCTTCAATGCCTCTAATTACCACTGTATAGCATTTGGCAATTATGTAACGTGTTTGCGCAAGAATTTGCAAAGCGAAAATGAATAAAATCGTGGTACCATAAGTAAAACGAAACTCAATCTGCAAAAATACAACAAGAACAACAACAACAACAATAAAAAGCGGACAACAAAACAAGTGCAAAGCAAGCGAAACCAAGAACAAGTCTTCTTCGAAAGTGCTAACAATTAAAAACAATTTGCGCATACCAGAAACACAAACTTGAATGTCACACAAAATGTTGCAAGTGCCGGGAGCAACATTATTGTTGCTACTGTTGGCAGCAACTGCAGCTGCTGCAGGCAGCGCCGATACAACACCCATCACCATCGTGGAACGGCAAATTGATGCCAGTCTGAAGAATGCCAAGATGATTGAGAGCAGAGTGCTGCCCGAATTAAATGGACTGCAGCGCAACCAGGAAGATGACAAGTGGCACCACATCACCCGGTTTGTCGACGATGGCTTTCCAGTTTTGGAGCTATACGGCTACACGTTTAAGTCAGGTGAGTGACGAATACAGAGAAATATATTGATGTACCTATATGGGCGTGTGTAAGTTGTAAAAATGCTTTTAGTGCCAATCATTGAAGTTAAGAAAAAAGGTTGAAAGAGTATGGACGTATTGAAAGTTTCCTCAATTATATATATAAAAAAAAGTAAGAATGCTTTAGTCGAGGGAGTTCGACTGGGAAATACCCACCTATATCTCGACCTACCATAACTTCTACTCGTCCTAGGTATTCAAATCAACAGTCGATTTTGTGTAGATAAAATAAAAGAGTTCAAAAACCCTTGAGAGAACAACTGGAAAAATTAACTGAAATCATATTGATATAATACATCATATAATAAAGGAAAGTTTAGACAAGTATGATATGGGCCAGTAATAATATTAACATAATTAGTGAGCTACTTAATGTAATAGTGACAACTTGTAGAGAAACAAGATTTTTAGTTGCAGAAATAATAATAACCAATTCAAAAATACATTTTAAAAACTTACTTGTTGCTGTTTAGAGCAATTGTTTTTGAATGGAAGCAGCTAAGCTGCTGAACGTATTTGAGTTTGGTACACAAAGCACAAGGGACATAGCAATGAACTCCGATCCCTTGCTGATCCTTGCTCATTGTACGAAGGGCAATCTCCGCCCACACAAGCGAAAGGGAGCAGAAGCAACGCAGAATGTTGTCTCAGTTGCATCAGCGACACATGTATTCAAGTAGTTGCTGATAGACAGCAAATGTGCAACGTTTGTTTTAACTGCTCGCTAGTTGTTGCAACTCCTTGCAGCAGCAGCAAGGCCAAATATGCCACAGGATTCAATAATAGAGGCTGCACGCACACAAAGACTAGACTTGAAACCCCAAAAATGTAGCCAGTTGTTGAGTCATTCTTCATCGCTGATATATTGTCAAAAACTGATTGAGTACACTTTCAATATGTTGTCTATGATATTTATATGGATGAGAAGATGTTTATGTATTTCATTATTAAATGACTCACAAAATACACCATCAACTCTGACGAACCATTCTTATCCTTATCGCCTGTCACAATGAACAAAAACCTGAGTGTAAAAACGCGAATATTAAAGCAGTTGCAATTTTGGTCATCGCTTGCATTTGCCCTGCTTGGGTAAAAATCTGTAGATATTACAACCGAATATTATGGATAAAAAACCGTAAGCAAGGACATGGTGCAAGAACTAAACCCATTTGCTCGGCATGCAATTTTTTGTTGCTGGTGGGTGGCGTTGGTGGTGGGTTGCTGCCACAATGCCGACAGTGATAAATTGCCAACTAAATGTTCAGCTCATTTGTTTAATAGTGTAGCCAAACAAACAAGGCAAAGGGAACAAGTGTCGCCAAAAAAAAAGTTTGATAAATTGATAAAGCTCTTAAATTAAGAAGGCCAATTCACAAACTATAAATCAGTTTTTGAAGAAATTCATGCGAATATTAAGTATGAGCAATCAAGGGGATAATTAAATAGATGACGAACACTTATTAAGTATTATATTCTATTCACAGAGAAGTTTTAATTATGTTATCACATAAGCGTCCATTTGAAATGGGAAAATGGATAGTTGTGTAAAAGTATGTAACATAAACAAGTAGCTTGCCCTAGCCCATAAAATATACGTATATCTATTCTTGATCAGCATTAAGAGTAGTGCGGATTTAACCATGTCCATCTGCCCATTTATAGGAGACTACAATAACTTATCATATACAGTATACATTTTATTTGCTTTTGCCTTCGTTTCGCAAATATCGATAAACATCGATGTCCGATTGCAATAAAAGATACCGTATACAATTTACCCTAATATTTTATAGATCGATTGAGAATTCGTGTTTAGCGAAACGTATTTTCAGATTGAAAAAAATAATTTTTGTTTCGGTTTGGCAAACCTGTGCTTAAATTATTAAATAGAGCATTTTAACTTGCAATGTTTTGAAAAATTGTTTTGTTTATTTCATTTAAATTCTCAGCCTTTTAATTTGTATTGCTTCCACTGTGTCCTTTCACTAGCTTACTTCCATCTAACCATCAAATAATAAAAATGTTTTGCACTAAGTTCACAGAACTGTCCAAATTATACCAACATTGCTATGCCCGTGTTCGCATTCGCGTTGAATAATGATAAGCAAGAAACTTGGAGTCCAACGCAAACACACAACTATAAAATCGCACGTGAAGGTATCTCTGAAACTAAATAGAAGTAGAATGGCTTATGCAGCAAGATAAGAATCTTAAGTTCAGCGTACCTTTGCACATATCTTTACATTCTGTTATGTCTGTATATGCATTCATCAATTGTATTTGCAGGTACGCCATATACAATGATAATACCAAAAATTGATGTGCGAACAATTGAGAAGCCACGTTTGAAGGAATTCATGTTGGAGCATATGGTGCCCGGCAAGGTCTTCGACAGCTACAATACGCTGACCAATGGCAGGGAGGAGGAGGAGTCGTTTGGTAATGGTAATGGACATAAAATCGTTTTTCGTAAATTGGAAAAGTCCCACAACAATGTTTGGCTACTCAACGGCCAGCAAATACTCTACAAGCTGCGTATCAATGAGCATTTGATGGCCATTGGAATTGATGGCTATTTGGGTGATAGAAAGTCGCCCTACTCCAAGCGTAACATACAGGAAATGAGCAAGTGAGTAAGACGACTAACACAAAAACCGATTTTTCGTTTCCTGCCCGCCTGCATGCAGAATGCAATCAGTATATACGTACACTCAGCGAAACCACAAAAAGTTGATAAAACTTAAATTATTATCTATCGAAACGAGGAAAATCCTAAAAATTATTAAATATTTTTGATTGTGGAAAATTCAAAAAACTATTTTGGAAACAATTTGAATTGGCCAAACTACACAATTAATTTTCTCTGAGTGTATGCTGTAATGCTAGATAGTTTGTTTGCGGTCAAAAAGTGCACTCATGCAGAATTTTTCCAGGCTCAGACGAAAAGTTTTCTGCTCCAACTTTTGCACACACTTCCTAACATGTACACCCCTCTATCTGGCTCTTTCCCTAACAATCTCTCCTTACCCCATCCTATGGTGCAGCCGCTACAATGACCCACAGCCGCTGGAGCAGCCAAATATAACAAATGCCCATGCCAAAGTGGAGCCCATTATTAAGGAATCGAAATCGAGTCCATTGATGTCATTTCTGGCCAATATGAAAACGGGCACAAAAGTCTTTCAGCACTTTCTGTCCAAATCGAATCTGACACGCATTATGGATGATAATGCGTACACGGTGCTAATACCATCGGATAATGCCTTTCAACGTTGGCATCCCATCGATTGGGGCTTCTATCCGTTCAGTGTGCCCGAGTTTACCGAGAGCGTATTACGCAATCACTTCCTGCCCATGCAGCGTCCATTGCGTATGTCCGATGTGAAGAATATGGACCAAATGGTCGTTCACACAATGGGTGGCGAGGATGTCATCTTCCACGGCCAACGTAAGTCTCAGAAAACTGTACATTTAATATTGTTAATATTTAATCAACTTGCCAGCCACGCCCACTGTGAATAATGTCAGCATCATGTCGGATTACACACTCTCCAATGGCAATCAGGTGTTCATCATATCCGAGGTCCTGTTTGTCTCCGAGGCTGTGGTTTCCAAATTGCATCAGGTAACACACAAGCACACACCTCACACACACACACCCTACACACACACTCACCCTACACACGCACACTTACACTCACATAATATACTACGAGTCTAAGCCATAATTTACTCACCGCAGATGCACAAGGATAAGGAGACACCTCCGCTTTTGGCCTTTCCCTGGTTCGGTGCACAATTTCTATCGCACTCGTTTCTGGCCTTGGAGCGGGATTCAAGATTCACGCAAATTACAAGGTAAGGATATTCCTAACAGTAATTAGAGTAAATTTAATCAGCAATCAAGGAGAAGGAAACCGACTACCTAATACCCTATATGCAGTAACTTAAAGTGACTGTCCTTAATAATAGAATATTTTTATAAATTATACAAATATAAAGTACTTAGAAATATTTATGCTATAAAATCGGACAGATATGGAAAGGAAAATATGCTGTGTTCTATACTATGCAGAAAAATATTTACTTAAGTTACTGTAAAACTACAAATATTTGCTTAAAGTTTGGTTTACAGCTCGATAGTTAGATATTAAAAATTGAAAAATGGTTAGAATAAAAGGCTTTAAAGATAAAGGTTAGCTTAATCTTTTGTAAACGCGTTTCTGGCTCGATTTTGATATTGAAATTATACTCTCAAAAATGCTCGCAGGTCAAACTTTGCACCACCATAACTTTTTCAGAACTAATGGGATTTGAAGAATAGCTAAAACCCCTATTCCGGCTCGAAATTCATGTTTACATTATAAGTTCCTGAGTATTGATTTAATATAATCATAAATGGATTAATACTTAGGCACCGTTCCTAAATATAAAAGTGCTTTAAAACTACTATATTTGATCCTCCTGCAGATATTTAAATAATGCAGAAATCGCACCACACATTTCTGGGGCAAATTATACATTCTTTGTGCCCGAAGACAAGGCGTTCGAGAAACTCGGCTTCGACAGGCTGTCCGACGATGCAATGGTAGGTTGATGGCAGTCCCAAACCGGTCTATGTATCTATAAATATATTGTATTCTTGCAGGCTTCGCAGCGCGGCATTAAAATGCTGTTGAATCACTTTGTGCGTGGACGACTCTACAATCGAGATCTGAGGGACAATGAGGTGTTCGAGACGATTGGCGGCGGGCATATTAAGATCACCCGCAATCCGGGCAGCAACTATACGAGCGTGAACAATGCACAGATCACGGAGAGCGAGGTGTTTGTCTACAATCTGGGCACCATGTACTACATCGACGATATACTCTACTCGCATATGCTGCGCGATCACATCACCAAATCGACCAAAACGAGATCAGATCGAGACCCAACTGGCGGAGGCTATCGCAGCACCCAGCGACCCGATGTCGAGATTGTGCCCAATGAATTCGAGAGTGAACATAATGGCGGCGACTATGCGATCCATGGTGATGATGATGATTTCGAGGATGAGATAATAACACCCAAAGCATTGCCCGTCCAGATCTATGAGTTGCCCAAGTAGATGATGAACAAAACCCATATATGAATGCAACCAGAGTTCTTGGAGTTGGAGCAGTTTTTTGGGGGGGTCCGTAACATTTTTGATATGTGTGGGTTTTTTTCCTAGGTGAGAGTGTGTGAGGGACGCGCTTAAAGCGTTTTTGTATAGTTCTGAGCTAATTTTGTAACGAATTTTTTTTAGTTAGTTATTAGTTTTCTGCGTGTGTACATTTTAAGTTAGCGTTCGAAACGAGGCGGTGAAACGAAGTATACTACAACAACAAAAAAATGAAAACAAAAGCAACAAAAAAAAATAAAAAAGCAATGACAACAAATATATATATATATATACCTTATACTAAAGAACTTATCAGCAATTACAGTGAAGCTTGTAGAACAACGTAGCGACAAATTGCAACTAAAATACAAAAAAAAAAAATGCGAAACTTAGAAACGGATTTCTGGAAAAACTTCAATATATATATATATATATATATACTACATATATAATGCATATTAAGATATGTACTAAATTTAGGCGCTCTTTGAAGGTTAGAGAATGAGACAGTTAGAGAGAATGAGATAGACAGTGGGAGAGAGAGAGAGTGCATAGCGAAAAACATATCGGCTAATAAATTTAAACATTATCAGAAATGAAGTAAGCAAAAAAAAAAACAGAAAAGAAATTAAATTCCAATTCGTCGTAGCCAAGCGCAATAGTTGTGAACCAGAATCAGATATACTATATATATATATATATATGTATATGTATATGTATAACTATAATGAATACGAGTACATTATGACAGACATTGTATTTTTTAGTTTATAATTATTATATTGTATCTGTATCTGTGTATATGAACAGGAAGCAAAAGCAATGAGAACGAAAAACATGCAATTTTATAATAGTTTGTTAAAATAAAAATAAAACCATAAAAAACAAAAGCCAAAAAAAAAACCAAAACAAAACAACATCGAATACTACTACATCACCATTTTTCACATGTACAAAGGTGTATCAATATTTTATTTTTTATTTTTATTATGAATTAGTTAAACGCAATACATGTAAGTACGCTTAGGATCTATATATTTGGAGTATTATTGTATATATTTGATTTTTGTATGCCTTTTTTTTGTTTGTTTGTTGTATAATTGTTGTATATAAGTAGATAGTATATATATGGTAGATGTGTGTGTGTATATAAGTATGTATTTGATTTTTGTATGCCTTTTTTTGATTGTTGTATAATTGTTGTATATCAGTATATAGTATATATATGGTAGGTGTGTGTGTGTATATAAGTATGTATGCATGTAAATAATACCTGTTATTCTAATTGACCTAAACGATAGCTTTGTATTGTTTTTGTTCTCCTTTTGTCCTTCCTCCATTCTCCCTAATCTCTAATGCCATTTGGGTAACTTTGCAAAACCTAAACTTATCGAAAGTGAACAAAGCGCGGCGTGCACATAACAAATGCCAAAAAATAAATAAAATCATACCTCAAAGAAAAGCACTAATAATTATGTAATAGGTGTAAACAGTTTAACTATTGGGGCAGTGGACTTTGTTTTTTTTTGTGTGCCAGAAAAATAACACGTTTTCGTTTTGTATTCGGAACACTTCAAAATCAAATATCAAATGCGTATCGCTTATATTTCTATATAATGTATATGTTGCAGTATGTACCTAAGTGGTATATATATATATATGTATATGTATGTGTATATTATGTGTGCATGATATGGCGCTTTCGTATTGCATGTCGCGTTTCCTCATATTTGATGTTCCATCTTCAAGATTAAAGACTGACAAACATATACATTCATACATAGCTAAAAGTCTAATCAATATATATATATATACTAATCAATGTTCGAAAACTGCTCGAATCACAATCGTATCAAATTCTACAAGGTAAGACTTCAATGCTTAATATTAAAACTTAAGTTTTCATAGGGTTCACATTTTTTTTCGGCCAATTGTAATATTTGTTTCTTTGTGAGATCTAAAAGAGGTTGAACATCAAATTTTAAACAATATTTATAAATGAAAAAGGTACAAATAAAATCGTTGATTTTCAAGTGAACAGATTGGAGTATGCTAATCATACTTTACATATGTAATTTATGTTAATTAATCGCTTGCTTCGTGAGTGCTTGCGTTCGTTTGTTGGCTACTGGATGTGGTTGCTGTTGCTGGTGTTGCAGGTGTTGTTGCTGTTGTTGTTGTTGTCATTGTATCAGTCTCGTTATCACTCAAATTCAAGGGTTCTAACGTTTGCTCGGCTTCCGATTCGGGTGCCGCCTGGCCACCCACAGCGCCCTCGAGTTCATCGCCCAATTCCACAGTTGGCGCCGGCTGTTTGGGCTTGAAACTATTGTTGTCCGCATTCAGTTCGTAGTTCTTGAAGGGATCAGCCAGCTTGTTGGCGGATTGTTGTTGCTGTTGTGTGTTCTGTGCCGCAACGCGCTGCATGCGTCGCTGTTGATTGCTGAACGTGGGACTCTCGGAACGGGCGCGTTGCAGCAGCGGTCGCTGCTGCTGCTGCGGATTATAGCTGGCATCGTATTCCCTGGAGCGTCCAAACTCGAAGCCATTCTGCCACTGGACATGCACATTCTCATAGGAGGGATCCTCATGACGATAGCTGCTGTTGCTGTTGACATTCTGACGCTTGTCGGTGCCGCAACGCAAGCGACTCAAATTGCTGTGAAGCGGTCGCGTCGCGGCATTCATATCGCGTCGCATGCTGGCCGTGCTGCCCTGATAGCGCATCATGTCCTGGGGCAGGGCGCCGATACCCAGACGTGGTGTGCCATAAGGATTCGACATTTGCGAGGCCACCGAAGCCGTGTCACAGCTAACGCAATCGCGCGAGAACATGAAATTGAAGTCAATCACCTGCAGCAGAAGCAGAGAAAACAGTTTGAAAATTGAGTATAAGCAAGTGAGAAATAATCTGATACCAAAAAGTAATAACAGCTGATAAGAGTTGGCCCAGAGCAGGTTTAGTGTGGCCAAGAAACACCAATCTTTGAAGTAGTTTCCTAGTAATCACTACCAGCAAGATGACCTCCAAGTTTGGGAACTCTATCTTCAAGCTGGGCGTCCAACGTTTCCTAACTTTGGCATCAGGTTATTAAAAATGGATAAATGCTGCTCACCTTGCACTCGGGTCCCTGGCCAATCCACAGTGGCAGCCACTTGTTCACCAGGAGCCACTGCAAACTGGACTTGGAGATGCGATTCAAGGTGCCATTGTTGCTGGCATCCGACGAGGAACTGCTACGCGTTGCAGCAGTTGTTGCTGTTGTTGTGGTTGTCTTCTTGGCCAGCGTTGAGCTTTTGTTAGCTGCACCACTCGCTGTGCTGCGCTCTTTGTCCGCACCACCCTGTGTTGTGGCTGCAGCTGTTGGCGCAGCAGCTGCACTCGTCTCCTTTGCAGCTTTGTTGGCACTTTTTATTTTTGGTATGGCTCCCGTTGGCCGAATCAAAACGGGCGACAATCTATCTAGATTAACCAGCTGCTCTTCAGTGGCAGTTGGTGCAATGGCCACAGTTGCTGGTCCCGCGGAAGCAGAGCGTGCTGCACGCTCCATGGACACGTTGGGCGTGAGCGGGTAACAGTGGTGCGCTGCGGCCACAGCAGCCGCTGTGGTTTTGTAGATATTTGTCATGCTCTGCGAATTCTCGCCGTGCAGGCAACTGAAAAAGGAGCTGGCACTATTTTTAACTGGCACTTTCACATTGCCATAATCCATGCCAGCGGCGGCGGCAGCAGCTGCAGCAGCGGCAGCAGCAACACCACCACCACTTGCACCCGCAGCAGTTGCAGCAGTTAAGCCACTGCCACCACCAGCAACATAGCCCTGGCAATTGGGCACCGTACAGGCGGCATTAGTTGCCGCCGCTGCAGCACCGTTGGCATTGAGGCGTATGTGCCCTACCGTGCCAAAGTGGGAGTGGCCCAGCACCGCATAGTGTCCGCCCAGATTGTAGTGATCGATGTTGCCGCACGACGAACTCAAATGCCGCTCAATGCGTCCAATGCCATGGCCCAGAACATCGAGGCGCGCATAAAGCGGCACACGACTTGCTGCACCACCAGCTGCTGCGGCTGCTGTGGTGCTGGTGCTAGTGCGATAGAGTGGCTCATCGCGTATCTGTTCGTAGATATTCTCGTAGCGCATTGTGCCAGCACTGCTTGTGGCAGCAGCATAAGGCAGATTGTAGCCATCGGTGGATTCGGTGTCGTCAAAGCTGCGCTGACGTTGACAATTCGAGCGGTTGCTGGAGTAGAGTGGTGCACAGCGCAAACCACTGCCATAACGATTCGCTGCTGAGAAAGAAAGCCTGTTAAAAATGCGTACGAGATTTCGCTTTGTATGGTATTGCTGAACTTAAGATAGCCTTAGTTTTAGATAGAATTTAACAATCGTTAATTCTTCAAAAAATTTGAATGACTTTTTTAAAGTTTTTAATTCTAAACTAAAATCTATATAAATTCGTCGATCGAGCAAAATTTTCTGATATAAATATATATTATTATTGAAATTAAAATTTCATTAAGATCGGAAAATAACCTCAGAGACTTTCAGCAAGTCGATGTACTTTACTGCTCAAACTTTGAATAGCATTTTAAAACGTATTTATTTTTATGGCATTCACTAGAAGCACGTGAAGGTCTGAAGATCTCAATGAGCGATTACGTGACATATCATAAAATGAAGAGGTCTCATAAAAGTATACTTAACAGCAGCCCCATTACAAATTTCAAGATCTTAGAGCTATGCTTAGCCTCTAAGGTCATAAAGTCAGAAAGAGAGCCATCAAAACTTAACTGTTATTGTCTAAATTCACTTTTGAATGTTGCACAAACTTGATAAAAATAAAGTGCGGAAATGAAAAGTGAGAGCAGCCGTCTTAAGCACAACGAATTCTTACATACTCTATTTGTAAGTCTAGTTCTGAACAACTATTTAAACAAAGCGATTATTCTTATGAAAGCTAAATGATATAGTTAAGCGATGACAGCTCTGTGATATAGCGATCTGATACAACTCAGATATGTATACTGCCAACAGCGAAAATATATCTTTTTGTCAAGTGTCAACAAGATATCTGAGGAAGTTCTGCTAATATACAAAGTTGAGAACAGGATTTGATGATATTGATGCTGGTCAAGAATACACTATATACTTTATGGCCCTCATTCAATGTGCTACAAACGTGACAATAGACTAATAATACCCTCTGCAAGTGTATCACAATATTTTATGGCTCCTATATACAATTAGTTATGATTCTGCAGTTTTTCAAGGTGCTCAGCATTTTGCACATCTATGCGAAAATATTAATGGCAACAGGAATAATAGATCCTATACATAAAATAGGTTATAGACTTCTTGACTAGTTCAAGGTGCTTACCATTTTGCATATCTATGCGAAAATTGCGACGATAGCCCAAACCAGAGCGCACCGCTCGTGGCACATCGTAGGCAGCTGTTGTTGTGGTTGATGAGCGATCATACAAATCATTGCGATAATTATTCATAGGCAGCATTCGAGCTTGTTGTTGTTGCTGTTGTGGTTGTTGTTGCTGTTGCAGATTGTTGTTGGCATTGGCTTCAGTAGCTGCTGGTTGTTGCTGTGGTTGTTGAGCCGCTTCTTCAACATTCGCAGGGGCATTGGCATTGGCATTGACGACGACAGCAACTTGTTGGTTGTTATTATTAATATTATTATTGTTGTTGTTGTTGTTATTATTATTGTTGTTGTTGCTGGGCTGTCCAATTGGCGCATAGATGTTTTCATAGTGCGGATGATTAGCTGGCTGCTGCTGCTGCTGCTGTTGTGCAGGCGTTGGCGGTGCAACAATATTGCCATAGACAGCACCACCAACGGCGCCCTCCATGCTGCCCTCAGCCTGGCTATTCTCATCATCTAGCAGCGCTATGGCCAGCGAAGCCGCTTGCCTAAAGCAACCGCAGATACATTAATTAAAATATGCTTTTATTATTAGTTTCAAGCACGTACCTTGCCAATGCGCCCTGCTCTTCCATTCACAAGGGCTTGTCTATCATACACACGCCCGCATAGCTGCGTCCGATGGTCATCAGCGCCGGCAATATGCGCCAGCTATCAGAATCAGGGCAATAGACCTCCACCGATGCCAGATTGGAGGTGCCATCGTCACCACCCACCACATAGAGTAAGCCATCGTGTGCCACAACGCCCGCATTGCGCCGACAATAGGACATGTCTGCGACGGATCGCCATTTGTTCGCCTCGTAATCGTAGGCTTCGACAGATTTGCGCACCATGGGTCCGTCGTGGCCGCCCACCGCATATAGAATATTATTGAGGACGCCGACTCCAGCGCCGCTGCGACGCGAAGACATTTCCGCGACCACACACCATGTATCCGTATCGGGATTATAGCGTTCCACGGAGGATAAGCATTGGCGGGAGAAGCCATCGTAGCCGCCGACAGCATAGAGCAGACCATTGACCACGCCCACACCGACCGAACTGCGACGCGTCGACATGGAGGCAATGAAACGCCAGATTTCAGTCTTGGGATCATACATCTCGGCACTGCAGAGGCCGGTGGTGCCATCGAAGCCACCCACAGCATAAATGCAGCCATGCAGCACAGCCACACCGAGTGTGGAGCGACGCGCCTCCATATTGCTACAATTAGCCCATTGATCCGTTACCGGATCATACACATCCACTGTCCGGACACGCAGCGATCCATTGAAGCCACCGACAGCATAAACCTTATCGCCCAGCACCGATAAACCGCTGCGGCAACGACGATTAGGCATCTCCGCGGCCTGATACCATTTCTCCTCGCGCAAATCATACCATTCCACGGAGCGAATAGCCTTCGGCGCCTGTCCGCCAATGACAAGCAGGATTTTGGGCATGCCCACCGGTTTGCGGGGCACAGTGCGTGCGGATTTGGTTTCCGTCGGCAGCAGATGATATGTGAGCGCCTCAATTATTAAATTCTTGCACATAATATTGCCCTCGAGCAGCAGTTCCTTGTCGACCCGTTGTGTGATGTACTCCTTGGAGAGGAATGGCAGACGCACATGCTCCATCAGAGCAGAGGTGAACTGCTCCCGCATTGGCACATCGTAGCGCAGCCAGCCGATGACGCATTCGTAGACACGCTCCTCATTTGGCACCGAGATCCGATCATTTGCTATCAAATTGATGATTTGTTCATGTGTCAAATTCAGAAACTCGTCAAACTGAATGACCTCGCTGTGTGTGCGTGTGTGTGTGGTGTGCGTGTGCATATGCATGTGTGTGACAGAGAGAGAGAGAGAGAGAAAACAAGTTAACGAATTTGTCATAAATTGTGCTAAATTAAATGACTAACAAGTTGAATGATCTAAGTTCTATGCAGGCATTTCTATAGGCAGATCAGCGAGAGGCTGATCAGGTTCTGTTTTGCTGTTTTTATGTGGATCGAAGCGATATTATGTTAATATACAAATATGAGCGATATGATATATATATATATACATATTTGTCACTATAAAACTCAACTATGTCAAGCTGACTAACAACACATCTCAGAAAACAAACAATCTCAAAGGTTATTGATCGATGACAGTTATGCATGTACATATATCAGCATATATATATAAATATATATTGATAAACTATTGATCAAGAATCTATATAGTTTAAAGCCTATGCTATATCTATCCATACGTCATACTAGTTATTACCACAGCATCTACACAAGTTAACACTGATTGTTTGATTGATAGTCCAAGATAGCTGAGATAAGTTCACAGAAGAACTGATCAAGAATCTATATACATTATAGCATCCGAAAATAACTAGAATTAACTTACAACAAAATTGGGAATTAATTGATGAATTATGCAAAATAACTGAGAAATGAAACACAATCGAATTAAATATGTACAAATATGTTTACAGCATAATTGATTGATTGATTGATTGATTGATTATCCCAGATAGCTGAGAAATTAGTTAACAAACCGAATAACAATCTAAATAGTCACATCTACAAATTCCCAACAAAAATTACTTTTAATTTAATATGCATAAATATGTTTATATCTAATTGATTGATTGATGGATTGCTTGATGGATTGATTGATTGATTCCAGCGTTTCGGTTGCTCAACTCACTTGAAATGTTGCTCAATGTAGGTCTCCGCATAGTTGAGCAGCTCGACGCAGCCATGCAGATCGGCGAATTCGCGTATGCCCAAACAATTGCTGGCATCCAACTGGGTCTGCAGGAAATCACAGCACGCATCCCGCACATCGGTCAGCTGGAGAAGATTGGCTGCCGTTAGCAGGACTTGCACATTGTCCTCATTCACCTCCACGGTCGATGTGTACACATAGTCGATGAGCAGCTCGAGGGCACGTGCATCCACACTCTGCAGCGTGATGCGTGTCTTGCGCGACTCCTCGAAGCTGGTGAACATCGCATAGAAGTACGGACTGCAGCTGGCCAACACCATGCGATGGGCATGGATCTCCACATCGTCGGCAACCAGGATGACATCACACAGCTGCTTTTGTCTATGCGAAATGCGGAATGGAATCGTATATATGGTATATGATTAGTAATTGTTGAGTAAGGTCAGCTAATAAAATTATAGCCGTTTAGCTCGACACATTCTAAAGCACAGTGGGGCAAATTTCAACTCAAAACATATACTCCAAATAAATAAAAATATTAAAATAATAATAATTATATACAAAAATAAATAAAATGGTTTACAATTAAACACTTAATTCACTTAACATTTTTAATTTGACAATTTCTGAGTAATAATTGTAATCAGAAAAGTAAATAAAAAACAAGTTAGAATGCGCCAGTCGAGAGAGCTCGACTCGAAAATACCCTGAACTCAGCTTTTAAGTACATAGAAGGTTAAGTGACAGCAGTTTGCTCAGTACGAAAATACATACGCTAAATCTGTATTTCTTGATAATAATAGTATGACAGGGTATATTAGCTATCACTTGGAACAGGTTGTCAAAAATATGTCTGGATAAATTGTATATAAATTGGAAGGCTGTACTCTTGCAATTGTGCCCTTTTGCTATCGATTTATATCGAACTTGATCTTATAGTCTTCCAACAGACGTACATGGCTACATCGAGTCATCTGGAAAATGATATTATTATATAATCAAAAGTCAAGCGCATTCTTGAATTGCCTTCCGATAGTCTCATTAACAAGCCAAATTTCATAGAAATTCCATTAAGTTGCGCAGGCCTGTTTAAAATTCATTACAGGTAAGCACCTTTGGATCCACGGCTCGCTTAGGGCAGTGGCTCACAACAACAACAGCCACAGCAATAACCCAGAAACGAGTTTGCTGCCGTTGATAGGAAAAAATAAGCAAAATATTTCCATTGAGGTAGTTTTTTGCCCCAGTTATGCGACATCTAATCGAGTTGGTCCCACGGAAGTGGGAAGCATGTCGAATATATATGACAAGAAATATAAAAAATTAATTAACAAACCAAAGCGATTTGAAGTTCAAGGGCAATATTTGAACTGCTGCGAAAACTAAGCGCTAATAAGCAACACAAGATGAAATAAAATAATAAAATCAGAAAAGTTACAAAGTCGAAAATGCGAATGGCCTCTGGAAAAAAAAAAATATATATATACATAAATATACATGTGTGGATCAGGTATATAAAAATATTGTTTGTAGACACACTTATCTGCCAAAAGTTGAAGGGGCCAAAACAGACAAACAAAGCGTAATGCGCAAATTATGCGAGAGAATGTGCCGCAGATCGGCCACAATATACATATGCATATATATATATATATATATATATATATATATACACTCATATATATAGACTTTGATATGTACACATTGTTGACCGTTTTTAGCCCATCATGAGTATTTTTTCATATTTTTGCCAAGACCAAAATAAACAAATCTTCAGCGACGTCATATTTTTGAACTATGCGGACTAAAAATGGACTGCAAAAGGGGTATATAGGTGCTAATTATATAACTGACGGAAGCTGAACATATATATATGTCAGTTTGATTAGGATTTAGCTATATCCATTTATACGCATCATTTGTTGAGTGAGCATTTGTTGAATTAAAGTTTGCAAGGCACTTTAGAGACATTTAAAGGGTATTTGCTAGTCAATCACATTGCTGCTTTTCTATTTGCCTGTGCTTTTAACTATCTATATATCTTTTTACAGTACTTTCGACTAGTATGATTGTATATATATATCCCTTTATGGGGTATGCGCGAATCTTATCCAAATAATACTCTTAATAGTCATTTACAGGATATCTTATAGTCGACACATTTGCTGCTCATTTATTATTCTCATCCATGATCAAATAATGCTTCAGTTAATTGTTTACATCGTATTCGCAAGACAGTCACTTTTATAACACTCACATTTGATGCGATAACTCCTTAGCTTTATTTATGTATTTACAGGGTATTCTTAAACATGTGCACATGTGCATTTACCACACCTTAGCTATTCTTATCCTAATAATATTCCTGTATGATCAATTAGCATTTAAGATACCTATTTACAGGGTATGTGCTAGTCTAGTATTCACTAGTCCATTACACTTTAGCTACTCTAGCCCTTTTAATACTCATTTACTATCACCACTTAACAGGGTATTAAACATTAACAAACACTATACACTATCTACCCATTTATAGGGTATTTTGCTAGTCGAGCCCTTTCTATATGTCTTTCTTACTTGCGCATCTCGTTCATTGCGTCAAAGGATCTCGCCGTGTGCTGCTCGTTGTTGTATTGCCCCACTGTGCCCCGCTCTTTGCCGTTGGGTCGCTGGATGTGCTTCTGCGAGGATTCGTCCAAACTGTTTTGGCTCGCATAGCGCAGCAGGCAGCTGCCCCTCTCCAAGCCGCTGCCCTCCGCGGCAGGATTTTGTTGTTGCTGCTGCTGCTGTTGGCGTTGTGGCAAGCCCCAAACGACGACGCCACGGGCGGGTGGAGGGGCGGGGGCGGGCATTGCAGCTGGTGGCTCTATCAATATCGGTACCACCGCCGCCGCCGCTTCACCGTTATTCTGTTGTTGTTGCTGCTGCTGCTGCTGCTGTTGTTGTTGTTGTTGATTCTGCTGCAAGTTGCCATTGCTTAAATTGCTCATAATACCGATTGTGTATTTGGTTAGTAAAGCAGCCAACGCTATCATTCACTTCACGTCCAAGCCGAATGTAGCCAACAAAAACAAATTTTGTTAAATTTTTTTTTTTCTTTTTTTGGGAGCAACTCCGCTAGACGCAACTTGAAAATATCGACTCTGCCTAATAACTGACGGGGGAAAAAAAAATACCATATGATTGTTGGCATCAATAGTTTAACAGCTGTTAATTAACATTCTGCAGTTAACAGTTTTGTTTGTAAAGTGTTTGAATGTAAGATATATGTGTTCGCTGCTAAATTATATATATATGTACATACATATATATTTATTTAACTATTTAAATGAAATTTAACAGCTATAAGCGGAACGCTCACACACTATCATAACATTTACATTGCTGTTAAGGCAGTGTTCAAATTGTGGCGGTCTGGCAATAAGTGCAATCGTTGCTAACAGCATGTGTGTGGTACAAATGAATCAAAGTAATTACTTTAGTTATTCAAAGCTTTGAGCTAAAAATATCAACCCATTTAGAATACTAACTTTTCCACTTGTATTGAAAACGGAACGAAAAGTATGCATTTGTGAGTGAGACTTCTTGTACGCGATAACAGTTAATTTTGTGCCCGCTCACATTTGAGTTTTACATTAGGTCACTTAACAGCAAAAATACCAAACGCATCACAGGTGGCAACGCTATTGTATGTCGATATACACGAAACAGCTATCGATAGGTGCATCATATATTTTTTAGGGCGGTGTTCGCATTTTATTTTCATTAATATTATTTGCTGCCTACAAATTAGTTTATATTAATAGAAATAAAACCGTAAATAAGCAAAATGAAGACAATTGAGAATTGGCTCGTGGCCGTCGTGCTGCTCTGTTGTGCTCTGCAAACTGGTAAGTCGCACGCACCTGCGTAGAAAACGATGAGAAACAAGTAAACAAAAAGTTTTTTTTTTGCTTGTATTTTCCCTCTCGGGATTTTATTTTAGCTAATGGCATTAAATGCTGGGATTGTCGCTCCGATAACGATCCCAAGTGCGGTGATCCCTTCGACAACAGCACACTGGCCATAACTGACTGTCAACAAGCCCCGGAACTGGAACACTTGCGGGGAGTGCGGCCGACAATGTGCCGTAAGATCCGACAGAAGGTGCATGGAGAATGGCGTTATTTCCGGAGCTGCGCTTACATGGGAGAACCGGGCATCGAGGGGGACGAACGCTTCTGCCTGATGCGCACCGGCAGCTACAACATCTTCATGGAGTATTGCACCTGCAACAGCAAAGATGGCTGCAACGGGGCAGGGCTGCAAAAATCAAATTTACTCGCTGTTCTCATTGGTACACTTACGGTTGGAGCTGTCGCCCATTTCCTCAGGCATTAACAGTGATTTTCTCTGTTACTTTTCATGTGCCTTCAAAACGTTACTCGAAAAAATAATATCTTATCTTATATGTATAAGTATTCTTATATATATTTACTCTGTCTCAGCGCTAACATTCCGTCCAAAAGTTTCATCTCTTTTTGGGAGATTCGTGTTCAGTTTTCTATAAAAATATTGAATTTAGCTTAAGAAAAGGTAGATTTACAAATTGTATTGTAATGCAAAAGAAACTAGTTCATTTTTACAACTGAATAAACGATTTAAATACAAATTAAATGTGCAATGTTTTCCAATATTCATTATATTATTATATTTAAACATATTTTCATCTCCATATCGCTGCCTCATTCTAAAAATTCATTATCGCCTTTTTATGCAATATCTAAATCTGTAACTACTTTTTCTGTACTTAATAATTTTAGTAATTGTAGAAAAATGTAAATATGCGATGGAAATGAGTTAACTAATTTCTCCTTGACTTAAATACTCGTTTTTTTTAAATAAGTAAATTAAGAACTGCTGTGCTGACTATGGAAAACATTTAATTCCATTCTTTGCATATGACATTTGCAAATTTGCTTAGCGAGTCAAAGTATCGATACTTTTGCTGCATGTGCATTTAAATAAACATAATATAAGAAATTACATAACTTTAGCACTACTTTTAAAAAGTAATCTTAATTTATAATTGTACATATATATATAATACAATTTTTGTTCTACAAAACATAATTCAATACCATTTTTAGTATTTCATCATTCTTAATGCATTTCTACTCGTTACTCATCCAAACGATACTCTTGAAGACGATTCTTTTTCGCGGCTTTAACCATTTCCTTCGTTGTTCTCATCCCGTGTGCACGCATTTAATTTGTGTTTTAATATGTCCTCGAAAGTTTAATTAAAGTCTCAAAAGTGGTGTAAAAGATTGTTTAGTAAATTTGCCATTGTTCGTTTGTCGAGAACTTGCATTTTAATACGTTAAATTGTGTTTTTCGTAATTTTTTATTTTTTCTTGTGAGTTAAAAAGTGCCGTTACTTGGCAAAGTTGGTGTTGCCACAGAACCATTTATTTTACGTTCAACACACATACATATTTATTTGTAGTGGTTTTTTTTGTGTGCTCTGATTTTAAGTAACTAATAAAATAACCTGCGAAAATGGATAAGGAGTTGACCGATTTTTTCGAAGATTTAAACAGCGATTGGATAATTAATTGCGATCTGTTAAAACAAATTAGGTGAGTTTTCCAATTTTGTACTTTTATTATTTTTGTTGTTTTTAAAACTTAAAGAACGATTTATATAAAATATATTTTTGTTGTACATATATCTTTAAAAATTGTTTTTGCAATAGGTTTGTTAGATATACTGAGAAACGATTTCTCTCTCCTTTTAACAATTTGTAATGCAATTGTTATTCAATTATGTAATTATATATAGGTTTACCTTCTCTAATACAGACATACATGTATGCATACGTATAAACATACATACATACATACATACATAAATACATACATACGTACATACATACATACATAAATACATACATGCGTACATACATACATACATAAATACATACATAAATACATGCATGCATACATAAATACATGCATGCATATATAAATACATGCATACATAAATACATACACACACGTTAAAAAAAATTTGGCGAATTAGGCGAGAAGAATAATGGAAAAGGAGTGAACTAATTTCTCACTGCATATCGAGTTCAAGTATCGATACTTTTCTTGCAAGAGCATTCGAATATTTATGAACATTATAGCACTTTTAACTTATCACAACATTAAAAAACAAATATTTAAATTAAAATTGTGTATACATAATGTATATTTTATTCCACAACACAAAATTCACATGAATTTTCAGTATTTCACCATTCTTATTGCATTTGTACTCGTTACTCATCCAAACGATACTCTTCAAGAGGATTTTTTCGTGTCTTTGCTAATTCCTTTCGTTTGTCTCATCCCGTGTGCACGCTTTTAATTTGTGTTTTAATGTGTCTTCAAAAGTTATTTAAAGTCTGAAAAGTGGTGTAAAAGATTGTTTAGTGAATTGGCCATTGTCTTTTTGTCGAGAACCCTTTGTATGCTTGCATTTTAATACGTTAATTTGTATTTTTTTTGTTGTGAGTCAAAAGTGCCGTTACTTCGCGGATTCGGTGTTGCCATACAATTTTTTTTTGAATCCAGGTGTCTAAGTATACACACAAATTAACATTTGTTTGTGCTCAGTTTTTTTTTGTGTTTTTATTATAATTAAATATTAAATCAAATCCCTGGAAAAAAGGATAAATACAGGATGCATTCTTACAATGATTTCAAAAGTGATATGAACTGCCCATATATCTGAAGTAAGCTTAACCATTTTATTCGTTATTTCATTAAACATTTATAATTTTTGCACTTTATTTAAAACCAACAATTTGTACATATCGTAAAATTTGTACACCACTAAATTTTGTTTATATATATTTATATTCAAAACTCTGGCGGCTTACAGCGCCATCTGCAGGGCGAGGAGTGCGAGCAAAGAAGCTACACTAAACGCCACATACCGGCCAGCGCCGCTGGCATTGCACAGATCTCCCTTGCATGTGAAACAGCTCTCCACTTGGCGGCTGTGCGTTACTGTGCACTCGTTGTCCTTCTGTCCAACCACCTCAAAGTGACAGTCGCGCGAAACGATGACACCGGCGCGATCTGTGCGTTGAGAAAGCGTAGGAAAGAAAAAATAGTTGAGTTTAGTTCTCTATTAGTTTGACAAATCCAGGTTGCCACTGTGTGCGTTTTGAAATGTATGTAAAGCATGTGGAACAGACAGAGACAGCAAGAGCAAAGCAAAGCAAGCAAAGCAACAGCAAAGTAACGACTCTCGCTTCAACGAGTGCACGTGTCTTTTTTGTGATTTCTTTTTATTTTATGCTTCATTGGTTGTTGCTAAGGAGTCGAAGAGTTTTTTGGATTGCTGCTCGAAGTAACGAGATAAATTATATAAAACATTGCTGCTAAAAGTAACGAGAAATCGTTTGAAATAGTAATATTATTTTGCTTATACAAAAATGAAGAAATAGAGAAAATGTGTATTATATTAATCGATTAAATGTGTTTAAAAACAAATAAATATGATAATGAATGATTTTTATATATATTTTTTCATGTATGGTAGTATTAATTTCTAATCGATGATTGCAAATAAAATTGAATTGCTGATCTTAAATGTTTTTTTTTTTTGGAATTTGCTTACATATTCCATTTGGGTTTTGTACAAATATTTGTATTTCTAACAATGCATCATCACGAAATTCTGTATACATGTCTAAACGGATTTTATTCAATTGTTTTTCAAACATTTTGTTGATTTTAATTCGATTTGTTATTTTCCTTTTGTCTTGCAACTGTTTAGCCCACGCAAAGCTTTTTTTATATCGTTCAAATTAACAAAAACAAAAAAAAACTTGAGACTCGTTAAATTGCGTTACTTTTGAGCAGTTTTTGAATCGTTTTTTATTATACAATATGCTAATTTGGTTTGGCCTCCTCGACAAGTTGAGGCGTCTACGCAATGACATCATTAAGACTCGTAAAGACTCGTAATATTCGTAATTGATTTATATTTGTTCAAGGTGTATGGAAAACATGCTCAAATGGGGAGGGGGAGTGAGTTGCGTAATTGCTTCACTTACCACTGGTGACGACCTTGTTGCACCTGGTCACCGCCTGCAATTGATCCATAGTATTCGGCTTGGGCATAGTGTCACAATCCACTTGACGAATATTCGAAGTGGCATCTAATTTATCCTTGCTGCAATTGGGATCCGTCAGCGATTTGCATTGATAGCATTTGATGGCCGTTGCTACAAAAGAGAGATAGATGAGTGTTGAATGAGTGAGCAGATCAAAGTTTCATTTGAGATGCGATATTTTCTCTGGCTTACAACCAGTTTGAACTTAGCTCGCATTATTATGTAACGCCCTCAGCTCGACACTGTTTCCAACTATAAATCTCTCTGTATACATATATATATGTATATCTCTGTATACACACATATATATTTGACAAAGTATGTGCCTATATTTGCTTTTGCTATGAAGTCAGCTTTGAATCTACATACGTCTTTGTTTTGGTAGCAAATACGTGCTAAACAACAAATGTAACTTTTTTATCTGTATGTTGTGCTAATTTTTGCATATTTATTGGTTTATATTTGCATTTAGCATTAATCATAAGATGGATTAAGAATGTTAGCATTTTTGTTATATATTTTTTATATATAAACTTATTTAAAGGTCTTTTAACACTGACTAATATTGATAATTAACAGCGTGATACTCAATTATTGGCAGTTTGAGCTATGTCCAGAAAATATTAAACTAATTTTTTATTTTAAACTTCCTGCATATGTAAGGTATTTTTCCATTATTTTTTAAATGTGGTTTCTGTTTGGAATTTCTAATTTTGCCATTTAGATGCAGCTTTAAAAATTCAAACCGGTTTTCACTTGATTTTTTGTATCATATATTTTGACCCATTTGAAATTAAAAACAAATTGAAGTCAGCAATAAAACTTACCACTGTGCATGAGGCACATGGCAATTAGAAAACAGGCGAACATCTGTTGCAGCATTTTTACACAAATAATATTTTGAATATAATTTTTTAGTTGATTTTTTTTCAAAAACAGAGTCAAAACTCAGAACTCAAAACTCGGCAATGTTTTAAACGCTTTAGCAGCCGTCGAACAACTGAATGCGCATTTTGAGTTTGGCATTTTGCATTTCGTATTTTTATTTGTTTGTCGGTTTCACCCTTCCCCTGTCCACATAGCACGCCCACTCCTACAACACTCGACTCAACTTGTTTTGAGTGCAAAGCGCAAAAGCTTTTTGCTTTCGTAAATTGTTTAAATAAATTTGAGTGGAACTCAAAACGAGTTCAGCGCCAAAAAAAGGGGGCAGACAAACAAAAAAATTGAGACAATGAAAAAAACTATTTTGTTTTGATCGCCAGCTTCGCTTTACGCTGCGAATGGCTTTGGGCGTGTATTTGTTCTGTGTGTGTGTGCTTGTGTGTGTGTTTAAGTGTATGTGTGTGCCTCTCATTTGATTTTTCTTTCAATTCATTTATTGTAATCGAATTTAATTGCAAGTTGGCACAGTTTTTCAGCAAGTATGTCGCTATTTTTCTATTGAGTTTGTTTTAATACCCTGTATTAGTGTCTAAGTGGGCATGATAGTCATAAATTTTAGTAAACAATTATTATTGATGAGCACCAATACTTGAGACGATTTAGCATGTCTTTTTGTATGAAAGTGCCGAAATATAAGATTACAAGAATTAAAGACTTCAATTTCGAAATATATTCTTTATTCATATCAAGTTTATTTTATTTTATCGGTAACTGGCCCCGTTGCGCAAATATCGATTAACGATACAAATAAAAGCCATAATATTTAAGATGTATCTTTTTTAGCGAGCATGAATACACTGACATAAAATTGATTAGTTGTAAAAGTCAAAGTTTAATATTTATCAGCGGCAAGCGCAAGTATATGCTGTACAGAGTATATATATCGAGCTCTCTCGACTCTCGAGGATTCTTACTTAGTTTAGTTCAAATTCGCATTAGACAATTTTATTGTCAATTTATTGTTAAGTGCTTGTCTGTTGTTGATTAAAATTCTCAAATATGAAATCTGTTTCTCTCTATCTGGAGTGGTTTATTAAATTGAACGTGAGCGGTTCATGAACCATGTATATATATATATATATATATATATATATATATATATATGGATATGTACATATATTTACCGCTTTGCCTTGTCTGTCGATGCTTTTCGCCAATTTTCCTTGTCAATCTCTATCCCCCCTCCTCACTGTGTTTTTTTTTAACTTATAGAGCATGATACTTGAGCCATAATCGACTACCCTGTAATCTTGGCAGTCTTGTCTGTTGCCTTAGTGACCGCTTGTTTTGCCCTGACTTGCACTTGGGGCAATTGGGCGCAATAAGTAGCAGCAGCTCAGACAGCATTGACTACAAATCCTTAAAAAGGACACTCCTTTTGTCGTAAAAGCTGTAAAAAGGCTAAGAAATATTTGTGTCTCATGCCACAGTGCAATATGTTTTGCTGCCCCTTGATTATAAATCAGACAAAAGTTCACTGGCCACGAAAATGTCTCATCTTGATGTTAAAAATAAATGAGGGATTGAGAAAGATTTTTTTATATTTTTTCAATTCTCTGTTATAATTATGAAAATGAATTCATGAGCTCAGAAATAACAGCCAGAAGACAAACATTTTTATTGTGTTGATTCTTGCCCTTATATTTTCCAAGTAAAGTACACAGGTTATAAAGTCGAGAGTTTGTAATTAAGGGCAATTCAGAGTTGTTTTGTATCTTTGTCGGTCGAACAACGCTCAAGTTGGCTCTTTACTTTTCAAGATTCATGGAAATCTACCGAATTTTTGTTTTGTCTCACAACTAAAAGCAAAGTAAATTCCCTTTGAAACACTCTCCTTATCTCTCTCTCTCTCTGCCCCTCTCTCTTTCGCTCTCTCTCTCTCTCTCTCTGCCCACTTGTTGCATAAGCTTTGGTTCAGCATTGAGTGTGAGTCGCTTTGCAGCGAACTCGTTTCAATTACGCAGCAACTCAAAAAGCTTCGCTTTGAAGTGATCTCTAAGTATGCGAATATACAGTGCGGGAGAGAACAATAGCACCATTTTAGCAATATATATTTGTTTAAAGTTTTTCTTTAACATATAAATAAAATAATAACTAAGAATAAGTGGACGTTAACCCATGAAACGTAAATTTTGTTTTTGATTTATTTTATTTATCTTTCAGATAATTTTTGAACACTGTTCTTTATGAAATTGATTTTTTCCAGCTGTGCATATAGAGTATTAGGCATGCTGTTTCTGTAAATCATTTGTAGAATGATCCATCTCAGATGGGCTTCAACCATTTCAAAATTGTCGTATTTAAATTTACCAATTTACTTTTGCACAATTGCAATTAACGGCATGGAGCATTATTATGGCTTTGAATAATTTTGACAATGTTGCACATATTTAATAAGTAAACCTTGTGATGGATGAGTTGAGGGACTCAAACATACCCTGTAGTTGACCAAGTAATACAATTTGAATATGCAGTTATTCCATTAGGCATGTTTATATATTTAAAATAATATGTTTAAGATAATCTACTTACATATTCGTAATTTTAAATATTCTCATAGAGTAAATAAAACTTATAATTCACAATCCAAGCAGCGGCTAACCTTTTTAAGTGATTCAAATCATTTTGTGAAGCGTGTTTTTCAATTAAATAAAATGTATTAAAAATCAAGGAATTCGTTATCAACTTGCTTACAGGGTATTGTCAAAGCTCTATTTAATTTGACTGCTCAACGGAGCGTTTGCGTGATGCTGTGCGTCAAAAAACCAGGCACACAAAATATGATTGCAAAAGCAAATTTTCGATTTCCGGCCGCGTAGCGTGCTGCATTTGCCAGTTAAACATGTATTTATACACTGAGCATGGCGAAGAGGGTATAATGAACGGACAGAGCCCATCATCTTTGATTGATTACTCTTTTCGCAGATATCGATAGAAATCGATTAACTGTGCAACATAGGTTTTGTTAACCAAAATGAATAGCCCTGTTGATCAAGCGTTCAGGGTACCTCCTAGTCGAGCGCTCTCAACTTGTTCTCACGCTGGGCCAGCTAATAATTTCTCGTAAGCTAAACGGCATTATTTTTGGCCACATAAAATGCATAATAATATAACAACAAAAATGGCAACGTTGTCACTCTTTGTCCAATAATGTTTTATAGTTGAATGAAAGCAAATCTTAAGCTGCTTTTGCAACAGACATCATCAGCATCATCATTATTATCATTATCATTATCGTCCTCAGCAGTGCACAGTGGCAACAATATATTCTGATTGAATTTTTGCCAGTGATGAGAGGAGAAAGATGCATTTTACTGCACACACACACACACATATATTTAACATTTTTCTATTCTATTTTTTTTGAGAGTTGCCTTGTAGCAGGTGTGTGTGTTGTCGGGGGGAGGGTTGTTTCTATCAGTGTGTGCATTTACCGTTTTCTGGTTTCGGCTTTCGTTTGACCGTCTGCTTTTTCTTCTTCTGCTTATTATTACCCTGGAGATGCCGCGTCGGGTTAGAATTCAATTATATGGTTGCATAGAGTGAAAGATAGAGGAGAAGATGCCACGAAACCGACAAGCGCATACAAAATGCAAGCAAGCTGCTGCATACCCTGTAAATATGTGCGGGTATATTTTACTTTGGTTCAGTTCAGTTCAGTCCAGTTCAATATATTTAATATCGTTTAACGGTTCCGTAATGTTTGAGTGGTTGATATTCGGTTATGTTTATGCCAGATTTATGATATACCCTGTTAATCTGAAGAATGTTGGCTGCCCATGTTAAATATTGATTGTTTTTATATGCTGAACCCATTGGACGAAATGATAAAAGGCATAAATAAGTTATTTTTAATTTAAATATATTGAATAACACTCCTTAAAACATTTACAGGGTATTTCCAACTCGTTGATTCTCTGTCACACATAACTCCTATTTGTTTGCTGCTTGTTATCCGACTTATTATTATTATTATTATCTAGCTGAGACTCAAACCTCTGACTTCTGTCCGAGCGTTGGCGTCTTCTGTGCTGTGACCATTTGTAATATGATATTTATAGTTATTTTCTACGTATATATATTATATATAATATTCAATCTGCGCATTGCTTGCTCGTTTTGTGCGCTGCTTTTGATACCATTGTTGCCAAAGATTTGCCGGCCACAGAATTTGACTTTGGGTTTCTTTTTTTTCAGTCTGCACACACACACATACACACACACACAATTTTAATAAGCTAGCTCTTTGTCTGCCTCACCTCTCCCTCGTGGCAGGTTGTACACCTACTGAACTTCATTCGATTCGATTCGAGACTATTGTCATTTCATTTGGAAAACTTCGTCGAGCAGAAACAAGCAAATTTTCAATTTCGGACTTGAGCTCGCTCTGCATTTAATGGCGTGTTGGAAAAAACAACAACAACGACAACAAACGGCTAGCTCATAAGTTACACTGAGTGAGGATAAAATTGAGACACTCTCTCTCTCTCTTCCTCTTTCTCTCTTTCACACGTAAACAAATTGTTTGCAGGCACTGTGTAAGAAACAAAACGCCCATATAATCTGTTCAATAACTTGGAAAATCATTGGCAATAAATCAAAATGACTTGCAGGAAGTGGCAGCTACCACGAACACAATCAAGCCACAACACAGCACACACAGCACAGACACAACACAACACACACAGAATAGCATTAGAGTTGAGTTGCATTGAGTTTGAATCCGCTCTTAAAGTCGATGTGCAAAAACGAATTTCAAATTCCATTCCAACACATGGGCGGCATAAATTTACGCCAGGCATTTTACGCAAAATCAGCAGAATTTCAAGAAAACAAAATCCGTTTGACTTGCTTGGAAATCGCTAGCGTCGTTTGAATACCCTTTTGGACAGAAGCTCCAAACCAAAAGAAATGTATTAGAAATTTATTATTATTATTTCAGAAACGATAAATAAACATTCAGTTTTAGAAAGTGGATGTATTCAATTGGTATATTTAATTTGATTTATTATACTGTAATTATAAAGTTTGTTAATATAAATTAGTATTAAAATTGTCAGATAGTTTAAAGAGCAAGACTTGTAGCAACTTGGTGCAAAAAAAAAGTTGAAAAAATCACTATAATTGAATTGAATGAACGATTGAAATTCAACATTTTTATCTGAACAGGATCCAAAAATAGTTTCGGCTTGGTATTTCAATGGATATCGATAATATATTCAGGAATTTGATATAACATTGTTGCCATAGAGAATTCTATTTTTTTTTTGTTGTGGTAATGTTGAATGAATGAATAATACACATCACTGTGTTAGTGATTGATGATTTATTGCTAGATTGACGATGATTGATAGTCTATTTTAAATACACGTTACTAGTTTCTAACTAATAATTAGACATAAGTTTGTTGACTGCAGCAGTTTGCTTAAAATAGCTGAACCAACCAACTGCAGTGTATAATCAATGAGGTTGGCCGTGTTAGAGCTATTTTTTTTCTTTCCTTTTTGGCTAGTTTTCTTTTAACGCTGCCGTTAACACATCATTTTTGGGGTCGCCTCTGCCATTATCTTTCACTTGCGATCAAATGAAGTGTGCAATGTGTTGTCTCCCCGTCTTTCACTCACACACCCCCTACTTGCCTTTATGTCTGTGTGTGTGCTGGTGAGTGTGAGAGTGTGTTAGACAGATGCCCTGGCACGAAATGAGCTAGTCGTCGAAGAGAGGTGCTCTCCTCCTCAATGTTGGGGCAAGTCCACGTTGTCCACGTTTAATGTCACTCGCAAAGTCGCAAATTGCTCTGCATGAGCTTTTTATGTTCATGCAAATGTCACCACTGCAACCAAGGGGTAGGGAGAGATGTGAAAATAGGGGGACTGGGGGTTAGACATGAGGGTTACGTAATGTGCCCGGTTTTTGCGAGCGGGCCTTTTGTTTGGCTAGCTGCGAGGAGAGAAATGCACTCAAAAGTTTACACAGAAAGGCCATAAGTGCCTAGTCCGACAAAGAGGAGGAGTTGTTGTATGAGGGAGGGGGATGAACTATACTTGCCTATGTGCCTGTCGTTGTCCCGTTGTCCTTGTTGTCCTGTCCATTTGCCTGTTTCGGTAATTTTGTGCTTAGTGCCAGTGCAAAATCTCTCTCCCTATCTCTTTTTGTTTGCTGCTGCTGTTTCTATCTCTTGTTTTCCGCTTAAAATCAGATGTCGAAATAATTTGCAACACGCCGTGTGGCACATGAGCCACAAAAGGGGGTCACAGGCTCTAGGGGTCATGACATTTTGACGTGGGGGAGAGTCTCCAAAGAGTGGCACGTGTTTATGGGCTTTGGCCAAATGTTGCAGCTCAGCAGAATAGCTTTTAGTGGTACATCGAAAGATTAAGGGAAGCAGGGATGGAGAGGAGGGAGGTGCTGAGGGGACTAACAGCAGTTGATTTAAAAGAATCGTGTTTTGTTTTTGGGTTAAGTGTATGGCAGCTAGAAAAGATTGTCCTACAATTAGAAAAAACAACGGAGAGAATGAAAAACTTGATTTGATAATTTCGGTTTGCTACTTGCTTTCTTAAGTGAGTTGATTTCGTAGTCCTTTTTATTATTATTTATATATCTGTGAATGCATTAGCTATATTATTATTTGAAGTATGTATATTTACAACAGACAGTGGGTCACAGTTCAAAGCAAGCAGTGTGAAAGAAAAAACGTAACTGCCTGCCATAAGCTAATCATTCATTATTTTTCAAAAATTCCAAAGACCGATGGTAGGTATATATATTAACCACCAAAATTAATATATGACCCCAATAAATTGGGGTTTCCATACCTGGTAGGTAGGATTATGTAAAAAAGTTGCCTATTTTCTTTCACACTGCTTGCTTTGAACTGTGACCCACTGTATATGTGAGCATCATTTAGCTGAATTGCATTAATCTAATTATAAAAAGTGATTAAAAAAAAAACAAATTAATTATTTAACATTTTTGAAGAATTCGGACAAAGCCGGGATTTGTATTCACTATCTACAATGTAGATTCTTCATCCAGAGCTCAACGCCACAAGAGTGAGTGGCTTTGGACGTTTTTACGAGCATTTTTATATATTTGAATTTAATGCCAGTAGAGACGCCCTGAACCAATCACCCTTTAGCATAATGACGAGAATAATTGAGACTGAGATATAATTTAATTGTGCGACTATGATGAAGAAGATGAGCAGAGTAATCCAAAAATCGGTTATTATCTTTCGGGTAAGAATCTTGCTGTAATTGCCAACAAAATTGGCTTGCAATAGACTTTGGTAGATTTGTCTAAAGTATGAGCTGTAAAGACTTATAGAGTCGCAAATATAAATCGGTTGTTGTAACTCGCCGCTACATTGGTGTGCAGCTTTTGAGAATGGTTAGACACATGTTTATGTATTCGGCAACATGCAGCTAGACACTCCTAAAGTTGCTCATCTCTCTGCACACCCACGAGAGCGATTAAAGGGATTATCGACTATGATGAACAATCAAATCACGGTTTACAAAGTGAACTTCATGCGATTCGACGAGACCAGTGTCATTTCATTTGGAAAACTTCAGCTATAAGTCCTAGATAATCTTAAGAAACTAGCTATTATTTTGTCAAGTTTTTCCCCAATATTTGCTTCCAATTAGGAAAGTCAAATAGAGACAGACTTGGCATCAAAGTCGTCTTAATGAATCTTGGAATATTCCACTAAACTCGACTTTTTACTGCACATATTTGAATCAATTTCAAAATTTAACTGATCAAATGTAAAGTGCGGAGTTTTCATCCATAGCTCGTCGCCACAAGGGTGAGTGGCTTCGGTCGTTTTTACGAGCATTTTTATATATCTGAATTGAATGCAAGTAGTGACGCCCGAGACCAATCAACCTTTAGCATAATGAAGCGAATAATTGTGACTGAGATATAATTTAATTGTGCGACTATGTTAAAGAAGATGAGCAGAGTAGTCCAAAAATCGGTTATTATCTTTCGGGTAAGAACCTTGCTGTAAAGACTTGTGGAGCCGCAAATATAAATCGGTTGTTGCAACTCGCCGCTACAATGGTGTGCAGCTTATGAGTAAGTTTAGCCGCATGTTTATGTATTCGGCAACATGTAGCTAGACACTCGTCAAGTTGCTAACCTCTATGCAGAAGCACGAGAGCGAACAATCAAATCACGGGGTTTACAAAGTGATCTTCATTCGATTCGATGAGACCAGTGTCATTTCATTTGGAAAACTTCAGCTATAAGTCCTAGATAATCTTAAGAAACTAGCTATTGTTTTGTTAAGTTTTTCCCCAATATTTGCTTCCAATTAGGAAAGTCGAATAGAGACGGACTTAGCATCAAAGTCCTCTTAATGAATCTTGGAATATTCCATTAAATTCTCAGCCATTTATCGTTTTTCCAAGTACCTTTAATTAAACGTTGGTTGTTCTTTAGTTGTTCAGAACTCAGAACATTTTTTTCACTTGTATTAATTAGCAATGAGACAAGTGCTAGTTTGTGTTCGTGCAACAAGTTGCAAGTTATTTGTCAATGGTTTTGCAGCACAATATTGCGAAAAACACTTCGATAAAACAATAATGAAATCAAAGGCAACAATGTGACACAAATTTGCTTGGGGGAAATGCAATTAATGAATGCCAGTAGAGAAATACTAAAAGCGGCAATGAAATTTCCAAATGAAATTTGAAATGCATTAAAGCAGCAGCAACAATAACAACAACAATTAAATGCAATGCTAAACTGAACTGAACTGAAAGACACATCTGCTGACGGAGTCGGAACAACAAAGTTAATTAAATTGTGCACTGGCTGAAGCTGTGGAAATTAAATCCATCTGCCAGTTGCTGTTACATTTTCCCCACTTCCCATTTTCCCCAAAGAGACGATGCCAGAGATTGGTTTTGGCATAGAATAGACGCGCCTAATGTGTTTACATAATACAAATAATGTGCAAATAACAATAAATTAAGCCAAGCAGCAAAAGCAAGCCAAAGCTAAAGGCAAAGGCAAGGACTACACGCAGTTCCAAAACCAAAATATAAATTCATTTAAAATACGATTGAAAATTAAATATAAATGAATAGATAAACGCGAGAGTTGTATTGAATTTGATACAGTTATTGATTATCATTATGGAGTGCTGAGTCCTAACCAGGATTTTTGAACTGGAAGCGAAACATCAACTTTACTTTAGTTGAAATGCAGCCAACTTTGCGAAAAATTTTAATTATTACTTTACAAAATTTTTATTTTATTGAGAGTTTATATTAATAATATGCTCAATTTCAAGCTAGATTTAATTGAATTTAGATATGTAAGTTTTCAACTTAGCGTAGGCATTTAGAAAATATTTAAAAAATACAAATTTCAGTATATTTTGTATTGAAAACACAAATGTTCTGTTGAACTTTAAAAATGTTTGACGGGAATCGATTCAAACGCACAACGAGAATGGGAACCGAAATTTCATTATGAATCGAAAACCGATACAAATTTGGAACCCACCAAAATACGATAATCACCATAATGGAACAGTATATCAAAAATAAGTGGAATCAAAAAATACCCCCCCTGGAAACTTTATGCTTTATGTGCCGTAAACGGAACTGAAGTAAAATTCGAATTCTAAACCCAATCTCAATTTAGTTGATCATAGATTATGCCAGGACAAATTACATAGAAATAGGCTTACACTTGAATGATATACTTTCGTAATATTTAGTAATTTTTGTAATTATATCCAAAATGGAAAAGGTTACAAAACAACCCTCGCTGGAGATGTGTGGCATGCATTGGGATTCATTGTGTCTATGGCAACACACAGCTGAGATACCCAAAAGCGCAATAAATTAAAAGTTTTTGCCAGCCCAGGCGAGAAATAAATTCATTATTATTATCGTCTAAATGTCAAAGCGCATTAAAATCAAGTGGGTGGCAAATACGGGAGTGTTGAGGGGGGAGGGTGGAGGGTGGAGGACACACATAAGAAGAGGACTTGGATTTAGAACAGATGTGTAGCTTGTTGCTATAACTGTAACTGTAAATGCCGCAGCTGAGCTTGAATTGTGGCAATAAACCACGAATCGAATTCGCTTCTCCTCTTCTGGCCAGAAAACACGCATATAAATTTCAATTTCCGACACTCGAAGTGGCAGGGCAAATGAAATAACATTTTCATTTAACCTGCATTCGATTTCAGCCCAGCAATGATATCGCTCTCAATCTCTCTCTCTCTCTGTGTGTGTGTGTGCTTAAGTGTGCGTGTGTGTGCTTGTACGTGCATGTCCATTATCGAGTGTTCGTTGCTAAAGGCGGCTCTCCTCTGGTGGCAGCTTCTAGCTCATAGCTCCTAGCTACAGCTGCTGCTTCTGTTTCGGCTTCGGCTGCTGCTGCAAGCTCAGCAAAGTGCGCCGCTTGCCTTTTGCATTACGGATTGCATTCCTCTCGTCGTTGCATGTTGGCCAAGCATCAAACACGCAACGACAGCAGAGAAGAGAGGGGCGGTCAGAAGACAGACACACACACAGACACACTCTGACTCAGATCCGGGTTCTGGCTGGCAAAATACACTCGAAAAACATATGTAGCCTAACTCCAAAGTTTTCTAAAAGGGATTTTGCTTATAGAAATCGATGTTTTTACTTTTCTGAATTAAATAAACAATATTTTTTTTGTATAAATATAAATATGTTTTTTCCTCCTTTTTTTTATATTTTGTGCGAAGTTTTTTGTAATTTGATGAGCAGTATTTTAAAAAATTCCTCAATTCTGTGCCATATATTTTTCTGAGTGCAAGATGCAGTCTGCTTGGAGAGAAACAGGAGCAGGAGCATCGTCAGACACTCATGAAATTGCCCATAAATAACATTTTCTTTACATTTCATTTGGGTTTCCAATGTGCAGGCGAGGTGCTCCAGCTGCTTCTTCTTAATGATCAGTGTGTGTGTGTGTGGCTGGCTTCCTGGCGAAGGCGGCTTAACCAACGGGGCGTGGCTAAGTTGCAATTAGCCACAGCTAGCTGTGCCGCCCTCTAACGGTCACCGTGGGGCCTGATTTAAAACCTAATGTATACTTTGTGAACTTGAATTGAATGTAGATTTGTCTGCAGATTTTTAGACGCTAATTAAAGTTGAAAGTTTTCGGATTGAATTTTGCAGAGTTAATGCAATGTGACAGAGCCAACATATCAATTGTCAGCTTGGAAATGCACGTAGTCAATTAAAAGTGGTTTTATATGGGAAGAGAGAGACTTAAAATTTGATTATATTTTTATAGTTGCAGAAAATAGAGAAAACTCATTTTTGCCCTTTGGCTGCACTTTAACTAGCAGCAAGCAGCGAAACTAAAAAAATGAATAAATAAAAATAAACAACCAACAAGAAGAGAGAAGCAGGATAAGAGGTGGAAAAAAGGGCAAACTTATTGCTTGTTGTACGGTCTGATTTCCCCATGGAAATCAGTTTAGCTGTGCTTGGGCTGGAAAATCATAAAAATCTTGTGCTACAAATGAAAACGATGTGATGAAACAGAAATTGTGACGACAAAATCAAAGAATGAATATGACATTAAATGCGTTACGCATACGCAGCGTGTACGACGCACTTTATATTAGTAAGTCGTTGTTGTTGTTGGTTGACTGGCTTAGCAATTTGCATTGGCAGCAGGCTTTGTGCTGTGTGAAACGCTTTTAGTCAGCTCCTTAGACTTTATTTAGTAGGGCAGTGCACACTGAACAAAAATTGATCACTCAATATCTCCACGCTGCTTAAATTTTAAGTATGATTCGAAATAGACTGATTTGATATTTAAAGTAATTAAAAGGTTCTTGATTTTACAATTTAGAATCGAAATAAAAAAGGTTTTTCTTGACAAAAGTAATAGTATAGTATAGTATTTTGATTTTAGTGTTTTAAATCTGCAAAAATGTAAAGTTTGAAATGTTATTGCTTTTTCTTAACAAAACTATTTATTTCTTAATATAAACTTATTGATTCTATATTTCAAAATGTCGAAGTTCTCGATTTGAACGTTTTTTTTTTTTTTTTTGTTAATTTCCAAGAAAGTTGTCAAAAATGTGCATGTTGTTAAACCTGTCATAAAGAATACTCAACATCAGAACGCTATATCGTATAGCTCTCATAGCTCACAATCGGTATATTTTTTGATTTTATAGTGAAATTTTGAAGTTAATCGCGCCTAATTGAAGATGATAGTTGTTATTTTGCTTGGTTCATCTTCTCAGTGTAGGCAAGAACACACACAAAGCACACACAGCTCTTGAGTTTATTTCATGCATTAAAAGCTTTCAGGCTTTCAAGTGTGTGTGTTTGAGTGTAAGTCTGTGCGTTTTTGTTTCTATTGGTTTTTGTGGCCTGGCGTAACTTTTGCAAGCGCATTTATAGACTTCAGCCTTAGCTTTTAGCACCCCAAAGAAACTTACATGCAGATGTGGTTTGTTTCCATGTCTTTTGGCTATCAGTTTGCAAGAATCGTCTGGCCATTATAGAAGTTTTGTTGTGATTCACACAATTGTGCGTTTGAATGCGTTTCCTGCATCGAAACTTATCTAATTCCAGCTAATTTGTCGGCACTTTTTACGCTCAGCTTTCACGATTGTTTTCCGGCTCGCTCAATTTCAATTATTTGCCACAATGCCCGAGAACCTATTGGCGGAGTAAATTTAAATTTATTGCCCATGGGCGGCGGCGGTGGCAGCACAAACATGGCTATAAATTTTAGTTGTTAAACAATTGATGTTCAACACACACATGAAGTGTTTGGGGCAGCGAAGGCTTGAGAATATCTTACAGTGCACGCTCGATAACTGGAACATTTCGATTGGTGAGCGGATTATGGCAACAATAACTATTGATAGGTAAAAACAAGTATGGTTTCTTTTTGGGACAGAAGGTTAAAATTATTATTCACTAATACATTATTTACAAATCTCTCAAATGTTAAATTCAAATAACCAAAGAACATAGTTTCCATAACAGCTTTTATATGCATAATGAATATCTGTTACATTCGTTTTCCATGATTGTTAAACAGTGCTAATTTCTTTAATTGCATTGACTACTGTACGCAGCTGCTTGAACCCAATTAAAGTATTTACTTAATGAACAACCCTCGCAGTTGGAGCGTAAAATAAATTTCGATTGCATGAAATAGTTGATACTATTTTTCTTTCTCCTTTTTTTTTTGGACGGGACACTTATCCTTCTTAGTTACACTTTCAGTTTGTCTTCTTGTTGTTGTTTTTCTGTTTGGGGCAACAACATGCACTTATTGATACTTATAGCGCCACACACACCCACACACACACACACATACGATTGCTATGCATCTGCTTGGCTTTCTCATTGCTCCCTTGGGTCCGCTGGCAGCGCTGGCAAAATAAATTCAATTTTATAAAACTGATTCCCCACACAATTTCCTACACAGACACACACACACATCCTCCAGCCTCCAGCCCCGCCTTCTCTCGCACCCGCTTGCTGCATCCTGCTTTATTTTTGTGCTTGAAGTGTGCGTGTTGTGCATATGTGCTAAATTTTAAGCGAAATGAATATGTATTGGCATTTAGCTGAAGTAGCTATAGGTAGCCCTGCTACTAGCTGCTTGCTGCTATCTGCTGCACTCAACCAGCTGCCAGTTGCCACTAACAACAACATACAACAAGTTGAAAAACACCATATGATGTTGATAACAATTTATTGCCATCAAGCGCTCCAAAATGCTAGAGTAAAAGTTAATGAAAGCAATCTGTTTGACGCTCACTGGGGGAGAGTTCAAACACTGCATAAAAAGGGTAAGCAAGCTTGAAACACGCACGACTCAGACTTGAAAGAAGTAACAGTATAAAGGCATAAGACACGCTAAATGCCTAAGAAACTTTTGAATTCCATATAAACTCGGCAAGCTGAAAGATTTGCGAGTTTTGAACCGGGATTGAAATTCACAAATGTAAACGGATCCCAAAACTCGATATATGTTCATTGAACCAGTTACAGGAACCGTTATTAGTACATATAGCACCATAACAAAACTGAATACCGATAAATTTGAAACCATTGCATGACCTTTAACGGAACCTGTCTCGGAGCTGGTACCCGAATAAAATACAGTAAAAACTACTTTTTGGGTTATAAAAATGTGCCGTATTTTTGTTGCGTCTAATAAAATGTTTCCAAATGCAATTTCAGTTCAAATAAGACTCAGCATTTCATAAGTATTATTCATAAGAGCACCCAAAGGCTCTCTCAATAAACAAACAAATAATTTAATAATGTATTCAGAAATCGCTTCACGTGTTGATTTCGGCAGTTTTTTAATATGTTGCAATTTGCTGTCATCAAATTTGAGTGCCTCGCAAGACGAGCAAACCTGAAACGCCGTGTGCGCGCGTGTGTGTAAATGCAATCAAAGCAACAGCTTCAACGGCTTCAACTGCCAACTGATGGCTGCCAGCAGCGAGCAACTGGAGACGCCACCGGAGCAATAGCAAAAACAGCAGCGACTTTTCAATCAAACACTGATGGGCCTTTTTATGATTGTGTGTTTTGTTTCCCCTTTTTTTTTTTTTTTTGCTTCTTGTGCTACAAGCGCACACCCACACACGCAATAAGGTAAAGCTCGTAACCCTTTTCTGACCGGTCACGACGTTCCCGCAGGACAACAAGGACACACACACACAAGCGCAACCAAAATGTTGCCAATTCGACAACGGCACTCAAATGAATTGGCGGTTATTGTGTAACGATGGGTCGAGGAGGCGGTGGCAGAGGTGTGGGTGTGTGTGGCAATGTTCGACTGCTTTTGTGGCATTGCGTTTGCTTTACGGTTCATTGGATTGGTCGCCACACACATACACACACAACCAGTAGTCAGCGGCTTGTGCTGCCAATCTTCTCTCCCTGCTCATCTCTCGCGGCGGGTATTGGGCAAAGTAATCACGTTTAATATGAAACGCACTGCAGCAAAAGCCACAAGAGAGAAAGAGGTTATGGAATATATATATATATATGTGTGTGTGTGTGTGTGTGTGTGTGGAGGAGGGTGTGTACGTGCCCGCATAAAAGTAAATGCATACATTTCTCATATTCTCTCCTCTTTTTTTTCTGGTGCTATGCGATGGGGGGCGTGTGTGCTTTTGGACATTCACTTCCTGTGACCACTAATTGAGCCAACGGAAGTCTAGAAGCCGCACAACATAATTTAAATAAACAAAATGCCACTAAGTGAAGTTTGGACCGCAACCGGACGCCAGCCAGACATATATACAGGCCAACCAACCACCTACCCAAACACCCCCTGGCATCCCAAACCCTAAGTAGGAGCTGACCATTTGAGTTGTGTCACATCGTTCAAACTTAGGTTCCATAGAACCAGGCTTTCAACTGAACAAGTAAGCAATTTTGTGTGGTTCATAATATTTATTAATCATCTCAAATCGCCTAGCTTTTTATTTGACTCGCTAATTAGCTGGTTCATCAGTTCATATTTTGATAAGCAATTATATGGTTCATAATTAATTTTTAGCTAAAAGAGTAGTTCATATTTTTTGACACTATTTGACACTGAACTGGAGCTAGATAGTTCAACACTGCTGACCATTATTATGTTGCTAAGAGGAACTTCCGCTCCTTTGACTGGCTGCATTTGCAAGTTTTTTCACTCTTGCATCGTTGTCACACACTAAACACATTTTTCAAAATGCTTCCCATTACAGATACTACTCCTCTATATATGTTTATATATATATGTACTCTATGAAAATGAGTGTGTTGTCATGTTAAGAACGAGGCTCATGAGTATGGGCGTCTGCCCCCACCAGTGTGCCACCAGTTAATGCAATCACATAGCATTCATATTCATCATGAAACCGCAAAAGACACACCACACTTGACTTTCTCTGCAGTGTTGCACAACGTTGCTGTAGAGCTTAAGGGGTCACTTTGCTGGGATGCCCATTTGCTGTGCATTTGCCTAAGCTATCTGTCTCTCCCTCCCTCTCTCTCTACCTCACTGCCTCTCTCTCTATTTAACTGTTATTCCACTGTACGTGCCTTTTGCCTGTGGTGCTTCTTTGACACTTGCGTAGCGTTTTAAGACTGTTTGCCTTTTTATTTGGCAAGTGTGTGAATTCGTTAAGGTGTCCCTCTCGTGCTGCTAATAGTCATGAAATAAATATTAAAGGTGTTTAAAAAAAGTAGGTTTTTCAAACTGTTCCTTAACAATTTATAAATACCTTATATATATATATATTTTTTTTTTTAAGTTTTTAAAACAGCATTAATTAAGGTTTCAAAAGATAATTAAATAATATTTAAGTTATTGTAAATCATTCCCTGATTAAGTTTAATTCATTTTATCGATAATTTTGTTTGTTTTCAAATATCGAGTGTCAAGATATAGGCGATCAACTGTAAAACTTTGATTAAGCTTGGATAAGAAATGTAGATTTTGTTAACCAAAACATACTTTCATATTGAACAAACTTTTAGTGTTTCTTGCAAAATTAATTCAAACTTCAAATTTTGTCCAAATTTACAGATGACTCTTTCATATTCTGCACACAATTCAGTTTTCCATTATCTGACAACCTTTTTCTAGCACGATAACTCCTTTCATATCCTCTGCCATTTCTAATCACTCTTTGTGCATCTACAACTCTGGCAAACATTTATCAACACATTAAAAAAAAAAAGTCTGTCTGTGTCATAAACTGAACACTTGATTTGTGCAAAATTGTTAACGCCCCTTTCCCTTTACTCCCTACCCACCCTACCTTCGCATTCTTTGTTTGTCTTCTGGTGCTGGTTACCTTTCTTTTTTTTTTTTAATCATAGCTCACCTGTTTTATGCGCTTTGCTCCTCATGCAACTTGATTCTGGATGCAGTAGTAGCGAGTGCTCGGCATAATTGCAATGTTTACCTCTCTGCACAGGGCTAAGTGAAGCGTTATGGCAGCGGAGGGCAGTTCCAGGGGCGGGATCGGATGCAGCATACTCTTGATTAAAATTTCTGATTACTACCACTGATAGCAGAAAAGCGAAAAATGCATATAAAACACGAAAAAAAAAATATAGAAAAGAAAAGACAAACAACAGAAAAAAAAGAATTGAAAAGCTAGCGCAAAAGGTGCCACAAAATTGCAACGATGGCGCTTTGTGACAGCGCAACCGGTTGCCTGCCACCTGCCACGCCCACTTTTGTTGCCTAATAACACATCCAACACAGCCAGCAGCTGCTAACCGTTTATCTATGTGTGTGTGTGTGTGTTTTGTTTGGCTTTCATTAGTCGGCTCTGGAGCTTTACAGCAGGCGCAGCCAGAGAATGATGTAAAGTTCTTCCTTTCGGCATGATTGATGATTTCAATTTGAATTTCCATGTCGAGCATCATAAACAACAACAACAAAAATATCCAACTTGCAAAAAAAAAAAAAAGAAGTGTGAAAAAAAACTACTAACTTAATTTAACTTTTTCCCTAAACTCAACTGGCCCTGGCAAATGTAGTTTGAGCTAAACGCGACTGTACTTCCGGTTTTGTTTTTTTTTCTTTTTTAGGGAGAAGATGAACGCTACGTGGAACGCTAATTAATGATGCCACATGACAGAAATTTATGTGCAATGCAAAAACTTTTGCAATATTTGTTCGCATTTCGAGTTGAGGCCGGCCCACGTCTGTTTTTGTGTGTTTGTATTTGCATGTTTGTTTGCTTGTGTATGTGTTTTGGCACTTCCGTTTCCTGTTTTAGGCCGGGAAAATGTACTACCTACATCACATTTCCTTATCTGTATTTGTGGGTATTATTGTTTTGCCATCTAGTTTGTGGTCCAGTTGTAAAACTTTCGAACTATTAATTTGTATAAAAAACCTAGCTTTTGTACCCAACTATTTTTTTTTTCAACTCTATCAGCACTTTCAATATATATCTTTCTGTCGAATTTCACTAATTTGCAACTTGACATGATTGTGAAAATCAAGAAAATCAACTTTTGCCGTTTCCCTGTCTAAAGACGACAACAATTATTCCTCTCTTAAACATAGCCATACAATTAAAGGGTATACAAAATTCAAAAAGTGTTTACATTAATTCAAGTGTAGTTATTCCTTTCATGTTTATTCATACATAACTCTTTTTGTCTTGTGGCATGGTGCAATGTGTATTCACGTGGTCCATATCCATGAGCTGGCCGCATGCTTTAGGCTACTTTGTCTGCTAATGGTCATTGGCTGTTTGCCTGGATTTCATTATGCATTGTATCTGCAACTGAACCGAGTCGCACTCTATTCCTCTTTCCGCCCCGTTTTGGATCCGTTCGTGTATAAATGCTGTGCGAGCTAGCTTAGTTTGCACATAAAACTTTGCTACTGCATTTGGGGGCTGCATATGCTCTCCACTTCTCAAACTCTCGCTCCTTTGTTCCCCTGTCTGCCTCATAGTGTCTATCTGTCTGTCTGTCTTTCGAGTGGTGGCTTTTCCTGGCGCTTGAGGTGTGCTGCTCAGCTGGTGTGGAAACTCAATAGCACATTGCACATCGCACGACGTCATTTTCGATGAGGCAGTCATTTGGTGCTTGCTGCTTGAGCCTGGAGCTGTTTATGATATGCATTGATCGGTTTCAAGTTACACATCTATGTTAATAAGCCCTATACACGATATGAGCACCAGCGGCAACAAAAGTTTATTATTCACAACAATGGGTTGCTTGAGATGAGGATTTTAACATGTTTATTTGCAAGGGTTGATAGGTGTTTCTTTTGGTGTGACTGGCTTTGGTTCAATGTGGCTTATTTACTTATGAATAACCAACAAACTTTGTTTTATATTAATATTTTAGAGACTACCAATAAATATTTTAAATTTTAGCAGAATTATTATTTATAGCTTGCGTCATTTTTATCCTGTTTCCCCTTTAAGCATTAATTAATTTGTTGTCTTCTTTTTATATATTTAATAATCAAACAGACTTCTCCTCCTCTTGTATCTCAACTTTGATCAAATCCAACCCCTTGTTGTGCTCAACGTTAATCTTGCTGACAACTTTACATCTTCCACACCATTTGGCGCTATCAGCAGCGCTCGACTATGAAACAAATGCAACTATGCACAAGTATATATGTATATACATATAGAAAAAAATAGAAAATAGCAGCAGAAGCAGCCAGCAGCGTCAGAGAATTTGAGTTAAAAAATGTGTGGAAACAGGCAATGCACAATGACAACGACAATGACGACTTGTCAAATATTGACGTATCTCTTGAAAATTGTGCTCCAGCGCGGCTCATCCAATGTAAGCAGCCAATGCCTGACTGCTGAATGCTGCTTCCTCCCGCCTCCCGCTCCCGCTCCAGCTTCTGCTTGTCCTGCTGTGGCAGCGTCAGCAACATCATCAACTGGTTGCCAACACATGATACAGTTGGCAACAACACTCGCCAAAATATATGATCTATATTTTACTTAACAAAATCGCAGAGCTTATTTTGATACAATTTTTATAAATTGATTATGACAATTTATTTGAAGAATAGCAAAAATATTTAATTTTGTGTTTAGCTTTTTAGCAAATCCTTATAATAGCTGGAGACTTCAAATTTCTTATAGACAACGTAGATCGAGCTTATTTAATTTTATCGATAATTTCTCCCGTTTTGCGAATATCGATACAAACCGATTTCCGATGGCTTCAATTGATATAGAATATACCTCCAATAGTACGGTTAACAGTTAAAATTTTGAGATCAGATTAGAAATTCAGATTTTATATTTCCCTATCGAGCTCTGTCGACTGCAGCATTTCTAACTTGGTTTTTTCTGAGTGTACTCACACTCAAACACCGACTTTTCGCACATATCATATGTGTTGTTGGGTTCGACATTTTTGTATTTGTTTCAAGTAGTTTCCTCCCTTTCACGCTGTATGTTTTGTTTCGCTTTCGTTGCACTTTTACTGTCCAGACCCGATCCTCCAGCACCAGCTCCTCTGGCACTTCATTTGCAGCGCTCAAGTGGATCCACTTTCATTTGTTTGCGCACTGCAACAAAACGAAAAAAAAGGAGAAAGAAAGAAAAAGAGAGAGCAGAGAATAGATGCAAAGAATGGGCAGTGCAGCGACAGCGCTCCAATGAGTTGTCTGCTTTTCTTTGCCGCTGCTACTTTTATTTTTTATTTTCCTTTCTTTCTTTTTTATTATTTTTTATTTTGTCACCCCGCTTATTGTAGTTTGCAGAGTAGCTGTGCTGAAGCTTGCCGCTGCTGCTGCTGGTGCTGATTCAGCTTTGTTTGCCTTAAGCTTTTGTGCAAACATTTTGCGCCTGAGACCAGCCCCAGGACTACAACACAGAGCACATGGCACAGAGACAGAAGCAGCTCGGCTGCATAATAAAACCGAAAATACACTAAGCCCCGTGTGGGGAAAAGAAGGCCACTTATCTTTACCACGTCGAAGATAATATACTCTGGCAGACTAAAATCGAAATGTTCGTGTTTAAATTTAATTATAGTATTTGGAGCAGTGCTGTAAGCCAGGCTTAAATCGCTGCTATTGCAGCAGAAGCTCAGCTTAAGACTTTCTACTGAAGTGTGAAAACATTTGGGCAAACTAGGAAAACTAGAATTATATATATTGACAATAACTCATCCTTCGACTGATTTTTCTTTTTGATGGTTACACATACACATTTGGCCACAATTTTCAAATGCCCCGCTAAAGTAAGAGAGCAGACGTCGTTGCCTGCTGCCCTCTGCTCGTCTCTGCTCTTGTTTGCCTCCGAGAAATGCATCATCACTACCGTACCGAGGCTGGCTATGCGTTTGGAGGCGGACTCTCTGAGCCCTTTATATTCCCCCTTCTCCGCCACCCCTGCTCACTTATCACGCATGCTGTTCCCTGTTGCGCTCTTTCCCGCACCGCGCCCACTCTTTGGCCCACCACTTTGTGCGCCTTTGGCAGTGGCCTTTTTCCTGTTAGTTACTTCTTTTGTTGGTGTTGTTTGTACGCCCAACCCAACCCAGTGTGAAGCACATGATATCAGTCATATGCGTCATGCTTAGTCAGTCAATGACGAGACGTCGTTGTGGCCCAAAGTTATTGGCTAATATTTTACTGCCCACTGTTGTAGCTGTGTGTGTGTGCATTTTTGTGTGTGTGCGTCTCTTATTTACTTTTCTACAAAAGTCAGTCATCAACTTGGGCATCAAAACTTGACATTGACTCATTATCATGCAAACAGTTATAAATATATAGCTATGATTGAGTAAATAATAGCAAATTGTCTTGGGACATATCTTGTGTACATTTCTTAAATGCTGGCGAAAAGTCAATTCAATTCAGTTCTTCAATTTAATGCGTAATGTTTGCTTTAAAATTAAATTATTGAATATATTAGATTTTAGTCTAATCTAGACTTGGTCAATTGTAAGTTGTTAAAAAATCGTTATTTTAAGAAACAAATTCTTCGAGACTATTTCTCTAATTTTACATAATTATTAGGCATATATGTTTATAAGTTGGGTATTCACAACTGTCATTGAAGTTGGGAGTTAAGCGGCTTAATCTGCCTGCAATCATCTCAGCCTCGACCTTATTATGCAAGTCATTTTTATCTTCTACCGCCAATAAAACAACTGCCTGGTAAATGTAACTTAGTAAGTCAAAAATATTTTCGATTCAGAAACGAGAGTTTCCATTGATAAATTTTTACTTTTTACCTTTAAACTTCGAACTTCATAGTATTATTTACTTGATCTTCAACGAGAATGAAATACGACCGCGAAATTCATGATTAAAATATGTCTTTAGCAATAATATGTGATTAAGGACCTTTAACTTGGCCAAAACTGAAACGATTTTGTAAAAGCCTTTAAATTCATTTTGAATCAGCTCAGCATTTTTGGATATATCAGAAAAGCACAACAATCTTATTGCAGCATAGCTGTTTGAGAAAGCAATTGACAGCAACTGCTAAAAACTGGGTCTGAGTCGCAGGTCTTGATGAAATCAACAGCAACAATAATGGCAACAACAATAATAATGAGAAGGCAAACAAACAAGGCGAAAGCAAACTTTGCACTAAATCCTTACAAATGTTTATCTTTTCTTAATCCCGCACTTAACTCTCTGCTCTAGAGACCCGCATCGGCCTTACTCTCTCTATCTCTCTGTGTGCCAACATTCAATCCGACTAAGAAATGAGAATGGGTTTTGTGTGGTGGGTTGGTGGTGGTAGGGGGGAGGGAATATAATGGGGATAGAGGGATACATCTGCCGTCAAGTGGCAAGTGCATGTAGCTGGCAAATTGCTTAACGCTTCGCAGCGTCCACGACGCGAACCTCATTGCGAACTTGGTTGGTTTGCTGTATTCTTAACACAGTTGTGCAGAAAACTTTTTGCACACAGTGAGAATTTTGGTACTTGCCGGGCTAAAAAGTAAGCTGGCCGATGAGTGCAGCTAACAAATTTGTGCAGCGACAAGTTTTATAAGTAGCTGCCTGCCTGCCTGCCAACCCACCCCTTCTTCCCCGTCCACCCGCAACATTGACCGCCATCACGTCGTCCTTCATTTGCACATCGACCGCGAACGTGCAAAGTTGTCCTCAGCGTTGACTTTTAGCCACGCCCATACCCCGCCCAGCTCCCGTCCCCTCGCCCAAAAGTGTTGTAGACGTCTCAACTTGGTATTTTGTTTAATTGTTTGTCTTTTTTGTCTTTTTTTGGTCAAAATGTTGCTGCAAAAATACGAACAAAATATTTGCAATTGTCGCTGAAGACTTTTTCGTCGTCTCCGTCTGAGCTGAATGCGTCTTAATCTTTTGTTGATGCTTGTTTATTTTGCAATTACTTAGGCGTTTTGTTTGCGTCTGCACTGCGGCGGGGCTCTGCCAACTTCCTTAGCTACACTGCGCTCAAATTTGTGTTACTAAAATTTGTCAAATGAAAGATTTGAGATCGCTTTCAAAATTGATAAATAGAAACATGTGAAAAATACAAAATAAATAAAAGATATAAGATATAGGATAAATAGAAATAGAATATTAAAAAAAAAAATAAAAAATACATAGATTAAAAATATAAAATACGTAAAAGGAAAATAATACTTTTAAATTTCAGTGACTGATCGAGATTTGGAATCGGAACCGAACATTTTGTAAGAATCAGTTGTATTCTATATTATTAATTCATACAGCACCATTACGGAATTAGATTATTAGATTATTTTTTCGAGTGTAAACTTACTGGGTGCTTCTCCCCCCTTCATTCTTCGCGTGCGTTTTAAGTGCTTCACTGCGTCGTTGTCTTCCTCCTGCTCCAGCTGCTTGCATCGTTTTGTTTGCCTTTTCGTTATCCTTTCCCCTTAACTTGTCTGACTGCGCTTTTCACGTCTTAGGCTTGGCAGCTGCATTTCGGTTCTTTCTCCTGTTGTGCTCGCTGTTATTCTTGTGAGTTTACTGTGAAAACTCTTAACAGCCAAAAGTTGTTTGCTCAATTTTAAGCTTTGATTAGTTGTAAAGGAGCGCAAAAGTGGGCGATTAATTTATAAAATGTAAATTGCAAAGATGCTAATATGTTGTGCATATAAATATTTGGAGCTTTTATATCATACAGAACTTTGTCAATTTGCTTCGCTTGGCTGCGGTTTATCCATTCGACTGTTTCAACATTTCATTTGTATAAATACAAATTATAACAAATCTTCTAGGGAATATATCATTTATTTAACTCCTCCCCCCCCACCACCACCACAAACTGCTTGGCTTTTTCTGGTACGCCTCATTAAACACACAACTGGAAGAATTTGAAAGCATTTTCAATAAATCAGCAACACTAAATCGAATGCCAAAAACCCGCTTTGAAAATGCGCCTTCTAAAAGGGCACAATTAAACGCCCATTAATCAAGCGATTGATGATGGCGTGTTGCTGAAGGGGGGCTGAGGGGGCTGCAAAAAATGTGGCTAACAACAATTGCTAAAATCACTTGAGATGAATGAAACTTTTGACTGCCTGTGAGTGAGTGAGTGAGGCACAAAATCATTGAGTGAAAACTATTTGCTCCTTTAATCGGAAACGGAAACAGGCTGACAGTCGGCAGTTAGGCAGGCAGTCAGCCAGTTGACAGTCAATCGATAGATGAAATTTGATTCGGGGTGTGTGTGTTTGTGTGTGTGTGTGTTGGGGCGGTCCGTAGTTGGTTTTGCCGCACAATCAAAGCGGAAGTCATTTTCGTACGTTAATTGACAAGCACCCAGGAGCAGTCAGTCAGCAACGTTGGCAGAACCAATAACGATGACGACGACGACGACGATGATAAACATGACGATAACGATGACAATAACGATGACGATGACGTTGGTGGTGTCGCTGACGTCGTCTATCAATCAGTAACACAACCAACTGCAGGCAGTGCTCAATCTACTGCTGCTACACAGAAAAAAAAAGTTAAGATGAAGATAGCTCATCTAGTTGATTATCAGCAATACGAAATCAATAATAATTCTTGGTATATTATATCATATTTTTACTATCGTATCATCAAGAGTTTAAGTATATATCTTATGAGATAGAAGATGTTTTCTAAATTTTGCGCATCTTCAAGTTGGTATTTAGATTTTCCTGAAATCCTTTAAGTAACTAAGGATCCTTGATTCGAGAAAGAAAAATATTTTTCTTAACACATTGTCTACACTGATTGCAATTATTGACTGTATCATGTCCCATTATACTAATCATGAAGAAATTTAGTCTTTAGTAATATCTGCCGTAATATATATTATTAATTATATATCCAGTTATATATATATTTTTTTTTGAGTGTACTCCTTTTGCGCCTTCGCTTACCAATTGTGTTTTGTTGTATGACAAAATGGTAGTTGAATTGTTTTGCATTGTAAAGCGACAGCAGTGGAATGGTTATGGGAAACATATATCTATATATTAAGGCGTCCTGGAATGGGTTTTTGCTTTTAAATGAAAGCTTAATGAAGCTTACTTTTGCCATGGCTCAAAACTATGTGCACGATTGGTTTTTAGAGTGGTGCCCAAGTGAATTTTGTACAACTGTATATTGCATATATATATAGATGAATATCTGCCACTTTAGATGGTAGTTGGTGTAATAATTGCGACTGATTTGTGGCTTGTGCTGTCTGACAATTGAAGTTTGTGAGAGACGTGCGGCATTGTGGGAGTCGAAGATGATTTGGAGCATTGGGAAAACTTGCATATTGAAAATTTAATATTTCTCATTAGAGATTCATGTAGAATAAAATTAGAATTCACATATACAAATATGTATATGACCTTATATATATATATGTTAACTGCACTGCAATAAAATAGTTTATCAAGGAAAAATAAAATAAATAAAAATGTTCAAATTCGCTTTTATACTGTCTGAAATTCATTGAAATTTGGCTGACTGCGTCGTTTATTATATTGCCTTCTTTGATTATCTTTTTATGTGCCGCTCTTCTCTGATTACAGTTCACTTTCGTATGCATATATATATATATATATATATAGTTGAATATGTACTTTTCACTTTGTGGCTCGCCGGCAGCCATCAGCGGATTCTGATGCTCATTACCAATGCACAGTCCAAAAAGTATCCATGTCACTTGGCATTATCCAACTGCACAATGCTGCAGCAGGACGGAGGGACCGATGGATGGATGACTATTCGTCAAATATACATATAGAGTAAAACTGTATGACCTACTATTTGGAGCTCGACATCAACAGCATTTTAAAATAAAACGAATACGAATTCGAATACGAATCCAAATGCGATTGTGAATGTGAATGTGAATATTGTGAAGGAATTGCGAGCACAGCCATTTTGTTTTAGTTGCCCTGAACTGAACTGAACTGACTGAATGACAGGCAGTAAGTCTGTCTGTCATTCCCTTTCTTTCCCTTTTCAGTGTGTTTGTGCGTGTGTGTGTGTGTTTTGTGTTGTTCGCTTTTGTGCGAACGCCACGCGCTGAATCAGCATTATTTTGTGTTGCATACGCTGGGGAGGGGGTTACTGTGGCACGTGAATATCAAAACTGCAGCGGACGATTCTGCTTGGGTCATCGATGGGTAGAGAAGGATGGCGGTGATGATGATGATGACAGACGGACACTTTACTGGCTTGGTTAGCTCAATTGTTATAATCCATGTGGCGTATGATTCACTACAAAAATTTCCACAGTAGTTGTTACATTTCATGTGCTCTTTGTGCCCATGTGGATATGCTTGTCATAACTCTTTGATGTTTAAATGCAAGATGTGTGCAATTACAATCGAGCATAGCTCCCCTTCTAGATTTGTATTTATATTCTTTTCTCTTTCTCTAGTTTAGCCGAGTTTCTAAAGATGAAGGCTAAAAGCCACATTCAAGCAGCAAATAATGACAGATCAAAATGGTTCGAATAACCGACCAATTAGGCATTAGTAGAGGTAAAAAACATATATTTATAAAGGTTTTTGTTGAAGTAAAAACAAGGTTTTCTTTATTTTATAATAAATAATAATAATGAAAAATAAAATAGTTAAAAAAGACTAACTCAACTGAACTGAGTCTTGGGAAAGCTCAAAAGACTGTCGCTAAAATTGCTGCCTTAATATACTACTTCTTTTAAAAAGACTATAAATTATTAATCTTCCTATATTTAAAATTAACTAATTAATATCTTTAGATACAATTATTTGTATTCTACCTGAAATCTAGTTGTCAAAGAAACTCAACTTCAAATATCAAATATTTCACTTGATGTGTAAAATTGTTTAAAACAAAGAGTAAAATTTCAAAAATTATTATTATATTCTTTAAGTGTATACAATATTCGTGCGGCTTGCTGCAGAGAGTGGGACGCATAGAGAGAGAGAGGGGAAAAGAGAGAGAGATATGTTGTTCTTGTTGCTACTGGTGCTGGCCAACTCGCTGTCCAATCGACCATTTATGGGGAAACTGCATTTGCTGCTGCTGTTGATGAGACTCTGACATAAAACAATGTGACCTGCGTTCCCAATATTCGATATGTTGTAGTACAAATGAAAGGGCCAGCGAGTGGGACCGAGAGAGACAGACAAAGAGAGGGAGGGGTATAGAGTGAGAACTACACAGTTCTTATAATCAAACAGAGAACATCTGGGTGCAGTTTATGTGGCTATCTCATTCGCGCACGAAGCGGGTCGCTGCAAAAAAAAGAAGAAGAAAAAACTGCAAATTAAACTAATTTAACGCAAATTGCTCAACGCTATGTGACGGCTATTGTTTTATTTGCTAACAAACTGCTTTTGTTTTCCAACAGAGGCCCCAGATACGGAACGAATGATGTTCCCCCTGACATGGCGGCATGACATAGAATTTTGGTTTGGTCTGGGTTCTGGTTGGTATTCCGTTTGTTTTTCAGCACTTTTGATTGTCCATTGTGAGCTTTTGAATTTCGAGTCTGGTGCTGCCACGGCTGCTGTGTTCCTTTCTGCAGCTGAGCGGAAATTGATTTGTGCATTTGATGTCACGCTTTTGTTATTGGCATTAACCCGAACCCGCTACTAATAGCTGACCGAGCGACCGGTCGACCACTGTGCTAATAGCTCCATTAATATTTTTGTTTATCGAGGAAATGCCATTTCAAATATTTTGTCCTGGCACTTTATTACCAACTGCCCCCAATTCGATCGCAGTTAATTAAATGCATGTCAATTGTGCGTTGCCCAACCAATCCATACCATTAAACTTTCAATATTATTAAAACAATATTTTTATTGAAATATTTGTTGTAAAGGAATGCCTTGTTATTGAATAATATTTATTTTATCCACATAAATTCGATGCAGTCGCATGATTTTCATAAACACACTTCCATCCAGTCATTTTTATACGCTTAAAGGGAGCATTACAGATTTTTCGGGAGTTTTGCTGGAAACGCCGTTGATTCTAGAATGTATATGTATTCGTGAACAGCATCAGAAGTTGAGTCGATATAGACAAGTGCGTTTGTCCTTCTGCAACTATGTGTCTATATCGGAGTACTATTTATATTATTTATTTATAATGAGCCTTAAATGCCATCACTTTGACTCTGATCTGCAAGGGTGTGTGATAGTTGATTTACCGATGACAGTCATTCTTACTTGTTAGCTAGTTTAATAATGCATTTCAATATCAATTGTTCAACTTTAATTCAAACTTATTGTTGTTTTTAATGCACAGGCCAACGCAAAAAAAAGAAAACTTTTGTGCTTTTTTTTTGTTTTGTGGCATTACGAAAAGAATAAAAGCGGAAAAATGTGGGCTATTTTTGCATTTTATTGCTACGTAAATTTGTATTAGTCTTTAATTTATATGTTAATTATGTGCCATTATTGCGTTTCATTAGTGTTTGTCTGACTGAGCGATGGACGGAGGGGAGTGGGTGTGGCTGGAATGTAACCTGCTGTTGCTTTGTCAGTTTTGTTAATTATTTTTTGCTGTTGTGCTATGCTTCGGTTCACATTCCTAACGTGTTTCGCTGCCTGCCTTCTAATTATTCTTTATTAAATTTGCTGATTTTTGTGTGTGTGTGTTGGGTGTATGGGTGTGAGGGTGGCAAAATAATTAAAACTCAGCCCTCAACATATGTGTGGCTGCGTGTGTGTATGTGTGTGTTGGGCCTGTCCTTGGATTTGCGTTTATTTATGATTATTGGCAGTCAGCTAAATTAATTGAGACAGCATTCTCGGACAATTGTGCCTTTGGCCTTGACTCTTGAACACAATATTTATGTTCATCATTGTTGACACGCCGGCCCAATTAATATGCTCTGTTCTCGCCTGGACTATGTACACTTGAAAAAAAAAACAACCGTGATGAAGTTGTTGACTTTATGAATGTAGCTGTAGAACGTATTTATACTCTTACTGATTACCCACCCGGGCTCAGAATATGCCTCGTTCTAAACTCTATAACCTTCTCTATGCACTCGGATAAACACGCTTTGTCCGCTCAATTACCAAAATGCCCAGCTTGTGGATAGCTATATATATATTCTCACTTTAACATATCCTTATTTGTGCCATCATACTAAATGTCTGTTCCCTCACCGGTTTACTTTAGCTGTACCTAGACTGTTACTTATTAAAGTATCTAAATGCTCAGTGTATTGGATGGCTCTATCTATGCCCATCTTTCGCACACACACACACATTATAAATGAGCCAACATTTATAACACTTTCGCAAGTTAATCGCACTTCAGTCAATGTTTGTTTAATATAAGGGACTCCTCGTTCGATTCTGTTCGTCGATGTTTCTGTTCCTGTTTCTGTTGCTGTTGCTTGTGGCTGGCCATTAGTTTGCTGTTATTATGCTCATTAGGCTAAATGGTAGCTAATTTCTTTATAACACTCTAAAATGATGCTCAGCTCATGGGTGTTGCAAATTGCACGTCATTACTTGCAAAACTCTGGTCAGTAGTACAACCCAAATGGCAGAGCATGCATATATCTATATATAACTGTATATGTATATGTATTTGTATGTTAAGGGCTAGTTGTTTGGTCTCTACGCTCCGTATAGCTATTAAGTCGCTTGCCTTATTGTTTATTGATAGGTTTGCTGGGAATAACTGCAGTTGCTCGAACAACTTCTCCATTTCAAGTATGGGTAATAGCAGTAATTGTCCCTCTTTGTGGTTAGTCTTTTTCCATCGCAACTTATACATATTAACATAATGTCAGCAATTGTCTCTTTGTGGTTAGTCTTTTGCGATAGTTATTCATAATTATATAGTTCTTACAAAAGGGCTGTTGATATTTGTATGTCCTGCAAAGTATTAATTATTGATCACGAGCTGAATTTCAACATGTCTCTTTTAATCGGGGTGTCAATCCAAATTTCGATTCCGGTGCATACGTTCTAAAGTTTATGAATTCGTTCAAACATTTCGTCTCTATAAGGGTTCTTGAAACAAATCAGTTTTAGTTCCCGGTCCCGGTTCTATTTCCGCCCAAAAATAAATTCACTCAACTGGAAGCACCACTTAAACCATAAGCCGTTTATTCAATTTTATACCAGAATGTTTTGTGACAACTCATGGGATTGCTCAATAGCTCTTCAGCTAAATAATTTGCAGCATTTATCATTGCACATTTGTATGAAAGGCGGCGCCACACAAAACAAATAATATAAATAAACTACTTAAGCCCATCCGAGCCAAACAATGCCGGACAATGCCTCAAGCCCAAACCAAATCCGATTCGGACGTTTGCGTAAAAGTAAAAGTAATGCCGATATTGTCATCAGCCACAGGTATTAAGCAACACGTGCCATCCGCCCTCTCATCCTCCTTTTCCCCACCACACGCTTGTCACCACCATTGATAGAAGAAAATCCCCAGTTTACCCTCACCATCATCTATGCCATAGCTGCTGTCATTCATGCAACTCATGTCGCCAACAGTTTTCCTACGAAAATGAAATTCTTTTGTTGTATTAATCCATTCGGTGTAGAGCGTGACAAATTTCGATAAAAAGGAGGCAGTGGCTCGATATAGAAATGATTGTCTGGGTTCCTTGAGCCCATTTAACACTTCGTTAAACTTTGCAAAAATGGAAAGCTCGCGGCTCATAAATATTTTAACACACGCACATACACACAGCCACACTCACACACACACACATGCAGAGAAATTGTGCAATAAAATGCATCGAATTACATAGTTGAAAATGTAAACATACACGCCCGGAAAACTCAAGCAGGCTTCTCCTCACCCTCACCCGCACCGCACCGGAGACGACGATGAATGGCTCAGCTATAAAAGTCAATAATAGTACGTTGAGGAACTGCACCAGACATGGTAGTACGCTTGCTCCCCTCATTTCCCATCCCCACCTACCCCTATTTACGTGAGCTAATACAGTTGCGTATTTGCACAGGGAAAAGAAGAGAAAAAAAATAAAATAAAGCAGAAAGAAAAACACTTCGTCTGTGCCTGAAAATGGTCAATACGTGGGTTCTGCGGACTATACGACTACGTCCGCTATTAAATTTCATAGCCTTGTTCTAGCGAATTTACGGCTCTTCAAGTTTTTAAGTAGCCATCGAATAAGGGGCAAACGCAACATGGTGCAACATGGGTCTGTTGCATGCTGTGTGCTGTTGGTGCATTGATCGATGTTGCTGCTTATGCCAAGGAAAATCGATTTATTTTTTTATTTTTTGCTACTGCGCTGTCTTTAGCAGTTCAGCAAATTTATAATTCTGAAGTTAACTACACACGTGCCTGTTAATGCCTTAGTTGAAAGCAGTGTGGCATTGTTTCTTGCTAGACGCGAAAAGAAGTTAAGCAAAATTCTTAATATACTCTGCATCCAATAAAATCGATTTAAGCAGTATTTCAATGTAAGCAATCTAAGAGATAACTAATGATACCGTAGCTCAAATTTTAATCTCTAATTTAACATTCTTATTTATGTTGAACTACGCTTGCAATACTTTAAACAAAAAACAGTGAAGGGGCTATCAAAACAATCAACATCGTGTTTCGAATTATGAAATATATTAAATATTAGAATTATGTTTTAAAACCAATTTTATTACACCTTAATGTTTATTCCAAGTTTTGTTAGGAATGAGTAACTCGTTTGCTTAGAAGAAGAAGATGTATATTGATGCTTATAGGACGAGGCCTTCCTAATTTTGAATACCCTTTGCAAGCGTAAAAAAACTGACTCAGTCTGAAAATATTTTGCTTCCGATAATTCAGTTTGTATTTATTTATTTTTTTATTCCATTCTAATAAATATGTGTATATATATAATTTAACAGCTTCGCGCACTCCACATCATTAACATCTTTAGCAGCTGTGTGTGTTACTGATAAGCATATTCGACTTTACGGTATTTTCGGCATTAGAATTTCGAACACACATCGATTGCCGGCTCGGCTGCTGCTGCGGTTGCGGCTGCTGCTCGCATCGATCGATTTGCGCTTATCAATTTCGAAAATAGCTCGCGTCGCCGTTTATCTCCCGCGCACGCTCTCGGCATTGGATGCCGCCTCTTAATTCAGTCAGTCAGTCGATCGGGCATTATCACAACAAATAGCAGCAACAACAACAACAACAACAACAACAATTGAGTGTATGTCACATGCACATCTCATCTAGTCGCAGCAGTACTTGGATTCGTATTTGGTATTTAGTTTGTCAGAGTCTGTTGTCTTGATAACGTTAACGTTTCCCACTTGCACATTTCTATATCTCTCTCGTATTCTCTTTGTGTGTGTGTCTGCGTTTCGTATTGCGTACTGTGCGTCTGCTAAATAAATTAAAAACTTCACCAAATTCAATAAAATTTAAACATAATTAAATATATCTATATTTGTTTAAAATATTTATTACAAGTGCCGTTGCGTAATAAAAAAAAAGAAAACCAAAAAATATTAGCTACGTCAAAGTCTACGCTTATGTCATTACGTCTCTCGTAACGTGTGTCAAACGTCAACGTCAAACGTATTATTAAATAAAGTGCTTGTTTCGCTTTCTTTGTGGGTTTCTGGTCTATCTTAGATATAGTTGATATATCTGATAAATAATATCCTTAACTTCCATATTTGTTTGTGTCTCTAGCAATTTATGTGAGTACTCGAGTTAAGGTGATTTAGTTTTTAAGTCTGTGTGTTTAATTGTAGTATTTCCTTTCCATGTTGTGTTTTCATATTTTTCTCTTCAATGTATCCCACTTTCCCCTTTGCCGTAATTAAACTCATTTCATTTCGTTTGATCAATGGTAAAATAAATCTGTTGCGAATAATTAAATATAAGCAGTGTGTTTTGTTGATACATAAATCAACCTTAATATTGCTAACAAATCTATTTATGTGTGTGTGTGTGTTTATATAAGTGTGCGCTATCTGTTGAACGTGCTTTCTGTCTGTCTATATGTCAATAAAACTGTCCACCTATTAACCCTGACAATATATTTACATATATACATATATATATATATATATAAAATATTTGTCATTTTATATTTTAATTTAATTCCATTGAAATAAATAGAGGCACGTGTTCGATTTGTAATTGAAAATTCACTTTTACCTGAGAAGCTACATTTATTTAGATTTCATTAAAAATGGGTTAAATGGGTATACTGGAGTTGTCCGACCCTCTATATATATATATATACTCTTGATCGGCATCAAAAAGTCAAGTTGAGTTCAGAGACTTTAAGAGCCAAAGGCTTCAAATTTAGAATATAAGTTCTCGTAAGCCATAAGCAAATCCAGTTTAAACATTTTATCGATAGGTGTCCCGATTTCCGAAAGCAGTAAAAGACACAATATATGGCCTATGGCCTTCCAATATAAACTATGAAGTATTGTTTTCCTATAAATTCCGATTTGTTTAAAGTTATCTAAGCCCAAGCAACCGTTTGAGTTAGCCCTTTAGATATTTAACATTGGTCAATTACAGTGTATACCCAATAACAATGCCTTAATTATGCCTCATTAGAGGCGTCTTTAGCCAACTTGTTGCAAGAATAATAGAGCTAATAACAACCACGCTGCGGACGCTAAATAGCAACACCAGCAGCAGCATGGATACTGAGATAAATACAAACACAATGGGGCGCAGGACACGAGTTTTGTTTGCTTTGACAAACACAAGTTCCTAATGCCAATAACTGAACCCATAATAATATTATTTATGACCTCGAGCTGGTGCTGGTGCTGCCTCTGCTGTTGCTGCTACTGTTGCATATATAAATTTATACATATTTCATTATGGGTCACAAAAGCAGCGCCCTGCTCATTGCTCCTTGCCCTCTTCTCCGGCGCCCTAGGCGACTGTTTAGTCTCATACAAATTGCATTGATATGGTGGGTAGTTCCTAAAGTACACGACTGGTATGCCTTTGAAGCTACGCTTTAAATAACCTGTAAATAAAAGAAAAAATTGAAATGGTTGCAGAAAGTGATTCGCACTTGGAGATTTTTAAAGTAAATCCATCTTTTTGGGTATGTAGATACTCCTAGAACCACAGGGTATATTAAACACGAGCAGACTCTCAGCGACTCTTTCGATTTTCTTAAAGCCAACCTATTAGGATATGTTGTTGGGTATCTGCTAGTCGATTACACTCGCCTAAAGCATCCTAGTTGCTGTTTTTTTAAGCTTGTTAACAATGGGAAATCTCCCTCCCTCTATTTGTTATCCGCTTTTGCAGTTTGTTTGCTTGCGTCTATTGTGATTTTTTATTGTTTATATTTCATATATATTTTATGTCTTGTTTGGCTGTCTTTTCCTTGTTTTTCATGTTGACTCCAATAATATGTGCATTAAGTGCGTTCTTGTTACACTTATTTTTCTTCTGTCTAAGACGCTAAGTCTTCCTTTTGTTTTCCTGTTGTGCATGTGTATTGCTGCTCATTTTCATGTTTTTCCTGTTATTTTCCCACTGGATTTTTTTTATTTTTTGTTTTTTTGCTGTTCATTTTTCTTGTAACATATGTGCATTTGTGTTTTCTAAGCTTGTTTACAATGACGACGACTCCTCTCTGACAGCGTCAACAGAAATTGATGATGTTGCGCATACGACATGTATGGCAATTATGTTCTTCTTTCTACAGTTTCCCTTACTTGCACTTTGAACCCTAGCTCTTAAGTATTTTATGTTGTACAATTATAAATAAGATGTTCACCAAAGCATTAAAAACAAGTTGACCCCACAAAAATTAAGAAAAGTTGAGCTATGGCAGGTGAGTAAATAGAGTTCTCAACTTTTGGTATTTTTCGACAAACAACGAGAACAATTTGAAATAATGTTAACAAAAGTTGCATAATTGCTTTGGAGCTTTGCTCTTTGCAAACTTTTGATATACTTTAATTAAGTTTGTGCCGCATTCAAATATTTATAGGCAGCAAATAGCCAATGGGGCGGAGAGAGAACTTTTCGAGCTAATCAAAATGTTAATGGGCTAATGCCCAAAATAGTTGCTCTATATTTAAATTAAAAAAAAAAGCATCTAGTTAGACTGTAAATTGCCCAAGAGTCAATTTCATTTCATTAATTGACAATATCTGGGAAAAGAAAACAATTTTTACAATATTAACCAAACCAATAAATAATTTTAATTTTAACTGCCAAACTTCCATCACGTGAATCGTATTGCTTCATATTAACATTCAGAGCAGGAAGCATTTATTATCGTACGTTTTATGATCTCTAAAGTCAAATATCGCAAATCGAAATATAAATTAAACTCAATGTTGTAGGCACAACAATGGCAATCAGTTTGAACGTAGTTTCTGTAACCTGATGACTTTGTTAACAAAATGCCAATTGAAATACAATTTGAGACGCACGTAAGCTTCGAAAATGAATCGAGCCTGCAAATCAGTTGAATTCAATATGTGAGTGTGTGTTTTTCAGTGCGTGTGTGTGAGAGAGCGTTTTAGTGTGTGTGTGGTAGAGTGTGTCATTGAGCAACAATTTCATTAAAATTTAAATAGCCCAAAACAAATTGAAAAGTTGTGCCAAGAAAGTCATTTGCCAAAATTGGCAGAGTGTGAGAGAGAGAGATTGTCGAAGCAATACACAGAACAATAAAAGTAATAGAAAAATAGGAAAGAAGAAAAACTGTTGTTGCTCTCCAACACGCCAAATCAGAGGGAAAATACTTTCAATCAGTCGGCAAGTCTGTTTGGATAGCTGCCAAATGTGTAGAGCGAAAAATGTGAAGAGGAGAGCGGGATAAGAATTGTCAACGTACTTTTTTAATCAATTAATGAAATTGGCAAGAGACACGAAATCTGCCGTTAAATAAGTAAAGAGGAGGGTGCTGTTGCTGCTGCTACCTCCAAACTGATTAGCTTTGGCAGTTAGGAGCTGCAATTTTAATTACAACAATGAATAGTAGACAGTTGATAGGCAGCTTCAACTAATCCTTAAGCCGCCTTTTCTGCAATAATGAGCAACTAAAACTTCATCATCAGCATTAGCCTTGATTATCATTGGCATGAATTGTGTTTGTTGTTGGCTCTGAGGCTAAAACAATAAACAAAGCAAACGAAACAACTACCAACATTATCGCACATCATTATCATTGTCATTCCGAGCGCGCACTGCTTAAGAAAGCGATGGATCAGAAGCGTGGGCTGACTAACAAATACCCTGTAGTAGTACAAAGCACTGCTTGATCAAGATTTGAAATTCTTGAGTAACTGGCAACAAGTTAAACCTATAATTATGAAATTATGAAAAGAACAAAAACCATTTCTAAATTGTATAGAGTAAAAGTTGATCTTGCAAACATTTTAAAGGAAATAAATAATTGATCTGTAAGTTTCTGTCTTTATTTTGCTAAAACGTTAGCGACTATTCAAATTTATCCGAAACCGACTGACCTTCAGAGCCACAACCGCAATTTAGCATTTTTTTAAGAATCAGTTACAGGAGCCATTATAATTACTCCTTATATAGTATTGTATTTAACGGAAATGAATACCTAAACAAATTAAAAGTCCATTAACGGAACATGCACACTCTACGATTTGGAACGGGAACCGGAACCGAAATACGATTCCGTTTGACACACTAAAAATAACTTAAATAATTTTCGGTTTTTATCCCCTAAAAAACAAAATTTGTATTTAGATAATTATTGTACTCTATTTGATGCGTGGTAAGCTAAGCACATGCAATCTTTTCCTGATGCATACATAGGGTATAACTATAACAACCAACAGGCTGCCATTAGTGTTACACTTTCCCCACCTCTCCTCTCGCCTCCTCACCCATCTAAACACACAAAAACAACCCGAGCATTTCTGTCTCTCTCTGTCTATAACTGAGTGTATTGCACGTTGTCGTCCTTTTGCTGCTGTTTGCTTTATTTTTCTGTTTAGTTAGTTTTTATGAGCGTCATTATTTTCGCTTGCCATGGCGCTAAGCATCTTAAGTGCCTCCATTTTTGGAAAAGGACTCCCTCTTCTTAAGCAGAGACTCCACCCCAAGCTCCCTACTTAGGGTTTTTGGGTGTTTGTGTTTGTTGTTTGCATAGGCGGCGACAGACATCGTTTGGCGGCTTATAATTCAACTTTTGCTGCTAGTTTCGAAAACAGCTTAATAAGAAAGATGGTGGGCCGTTGTGCTTCTTCTTTTTCCATTTAAGCGCAACCTGTAGAAGAAGCAGAGGTTGTCAGTTTTGTAAAAGGCCATTGCTTTGTGGCATTTGAATTGTAAAGTTTCATAAAGTTGTGTTTTGGATTAATTACTAAACCAAACCAGATAAGTGTAATAATGAGCTTAGGTAATATTATGGATAAATATTGTTAAGTATTTGAGCCAAAGTAATTGTTGACAAAATTTGCTAATACTTGGCTTATTTTATAACCATTTTTTTTTTTTTTTTTGTATATGTGCTCAGTCTCAGCACTCTGTGCAGAATGTTTCAATAAATGTGAACTATTTGTTTTTACTTAAAAAATCAGATTGTGTAGCGTACATTTATTTTATAAAAGTTCAATTTCGGCTTCTTAGTGGCAAAATTCTCAATGTGTTAACTTTTCGGCCGTACCGCGTCACGATCTAAATATAATTAGCAAAAAAAGCATATAAGCATATTATAATATAAGCAATAAATAATCAAGATTTCGAACCAAATTCGCAATAGACCAAATCTGAAAGAATTTTAACATCGTTTTCCTTTTTCGGCCAATCGCAAGCAAACTACAAAATAGGTGAGTGCCATCAACTTGTTTGTGGGGTGTTCTTTTCGGGTGGAGTGAGTGTGAAGGGTGGCTCTTATGCTTGCCCCGGCGCATGACAGATTAACAAGCGATGTCCGCCTTTGAGTGCTCTTAACAGTTATTGAAATTGCTGCAATTGAGTCCAGTGTGCTCGAAGCTATTTAATTGCTGCAGCTCTCTGAACCTACAAACAACAACAGCAAAAGCAGAAACAACAAAAACAACAACAACTACAACTATAGCTTAAACTCGACTCGACTTTTACCCGCAGGTGTTGTAATCTAGCAACGCGTCTCGCTTCCGGACTGAGCTCTCTCTACGTGTGTGCGAGTGTTGTGTGTGCTTCAGTGTGTGTATCTTTGTGTGTCCCTCTGCGCTAGCTGGACCGGGGCCAAAAGCAGCTCGAGTGCTAACTAATTTCGTCGCTGTCGTCTTCTCGTGTCAGCAACATTTCTTCAATTGGTTTCGTTTGGCGTTGCCCTGTCTTGTCCTGTCCTGTCCTTGCTGTCCTGTACTAACATGGCTGCTACTCCACCTTCATACACTAAGAAACTAGTCGATAGGTTTTTTTTTAATTCGGTATAAGTTTCTTCAATACTTGCACATATGTTTTTAAGTCAAGAATGTTATTACGTTATAAGATATCGATTCAAATTGATTTCCCAATAAAAGCAATCAAACACGATAAAGACTTCCAACTGATTATTTCTGATATATTATTGATTATTTCGATCTTTAATTGAGTTATTAAATCAATAGTGATATCATAATCAAAGTATTCAAGCGATTCAAATATATATTGAATTATTTATTTTATTATTTGATCCTCAAAGAATAATTCATACCTATTCGTCTGCTTGCAGGATGTAATCACTAACTGAATAATATTTAATTATTTATTTGAAAATGTCTTAACAATAGTTCTTTTTGAATTTCGCATATAGTTTATTCTCTGAGTGTACCATATCAACCTGGCATGTCCTTTATGAGTTCGTATGTGTGTCCGTTGCTGCAGTTGTTGACTCGTTTTGTGCAACTTGGTCCGAGCCAATTCCTTTTGGCCAAGTCATTCAATCCTTGGCCTGTTTCTGCTCTTTATGCACTTGGCGCCACTCTGCTCCTAATGCTCATATGATCTGCTTTTGCTTCTGCTTCTGCTTCGGCTGCTAGCTCACAGCATCAGAGCATTTTTATGGCACTTGCTGTTTACTTTTAGCGCCGTGTATTGCAGTTGCACACTTGCCATTGCAGTTTCCAGTTGCTTGTTATTTTCCAAGAGCTGCTGCATGTTTGTCGGTTTTTTTTGCCTTCTCCTGTTTTTCAACGTTTTTGCTTGGCTCTCACCTCCTCCGATTGTGTCTCATTTCGATCGTAACATTTAGCTTAATGTTTATTACGTTCTTGTTCAAAATTGAGCTCCTGTGTTGAGGGTTTTTAGGTTAAGATATTCCTGTGGACTGCAACACGAGACTTTATAAATTATGTACAAGCTGAATTCTACCAAGGCTTGCACTAAAGTTATGTGAATCGATATTCATTTTTTAGGACCTAGAAAGCATTATATACAAACAATGAACGCTTGGCATTTGATGCCAAACTAGAATAAGTCCATTAAATATTGTCAGAGATAAATAAACAAATGTAATTTATACTCTGCATGCTTTCTAGTTTTTCTTCATTGCAATTTTCAGGTTACCAGCTTAAATCAATGATGAATTTATTACAAAATCGGTAGTATTTATAAATTCAATACTCTTTAAAGGGACATCGCTGTTAATTAGACATGAGCATTATCGGCATTTCCCAATTGCTAAGCTTGTTAAACAAGTTGTTTCTAGCTCGTTTTTTGTTGCCTCATTAGCCCAGGCATTCAAATCGTACAAGACCCTTTTGCATACCGCACAATTCCTTTGATATGCGATGCTGTCAACCGATAATATTAAAATGCTAGTGGAATGAAGGCAAAACCTGGGGCTGAACACAGGGCTGTGTTGGAGGCCACAGTAAAGCTGTCAACAGCGCCGCGTAATTATTAGGTTGCAGCCAAAGTGCCCTCCCACAATATTAGTAGCAAAGCCACACAACACCCACAAAACTCTTGCACACACAAACACAACTACACACGAACACAACTACACACAAACACACACACTCATACGTTTCATTTACTTTCTATAATTTCTCTAGAAATTCCAATTGCACATGTGGGACTTTATATTGGCAGCGCTGGAAACCAATTAAAATGCTGCACTACTGCTGATTATGCCAACAACGCTGTTAGAATGTAGGTGTATGTGTGTGTATGTGTGTGTGTGTGTATGTGTGTGTGTGTGTATGTGTGTGTGAATAGATTGGTATGTGTCAACTAAGTGCAGTTAATTAGTGCGAAAATCACTTCAGTTGGCTGGGGACTTTTCGCTCAGATTTTCTTTAGCTGTTTTTATATGTGTGCTGTTTTTTTTTTGCCCCGCTAAAGCAGCTTTTTTCATTTATTTTTCTTTAGAAATTTTGCCATTAATTGCGCTATGCACTGAGCGTGATGGGGTCTGTGCGACTCCGGCTGCAATCAGCCGTAAGGGCAGCACGGAGAAGCTAAGCCACTTGGGGATTTTGCTCGATTTGTTGTCGTTGCACAGCGGCTTTTATTTGGCTTACACTTTTTTGGCCAAATAATAATAACACTGCTTGTTGTTGCTGTTACCAAAACTCAGTGTTATTTTGTGCAATTAAGGTAGTTGCTTTTTTGGCTTAAATATAAGCATATCCGCAAAGACCATCAAATTCTAGTCGGACATAAGTTAAATGCTGCATTTATGCTGACAAATATTTAATTAAAATTGTGCTAGTTTGTCATCTCGTCAGTTATTTATACCCGCTTGACATAATTCTTAATTGAAAATGTGTGCAGTATAAATTTGCAAAAAAAGATGATTGACAATATAAATACAATAATTATGATTGTCATTTCTCTGTGACAGTGATGCTAACAAATTTAGATCATTTGATATGGCTTCTATATTCATTTCACTTTTGAGCATTTCTCTGGAAAATGGAATTGATAAGTTTGGTTGTGGAATCAAATGTGGGCAAACGTTTATGTATTATATTTATTATTAATGCTGTGTTGATGGGTTGACAGATTTTGCATATTTTCATTTATGCTGTTCTTTTTTTTTTTTTTTGGTTTATGGTATTTTATTATTTAATTAGACTAAACTTTTCCATAACATTTATTTGTTATAGTTTCTGTTTGCATTCTGTGATTTGCCTTTTGATTATTGCTTTCCTAATTTGAGCCTACCTATTTTAGTTAGGTGACTTCTTGGTCAACAATGGCCTGTCAGCAGAGCGTTGAATATTGTAAATCAATTCTTCTTTATTGATGAGACCTGATCGATGTCTTCATAAATATTATTTTTCTTTGAAGCCTGTTATCCGTATTAAAAGCTGCTGTCTTAAAAAGTAAATATAGCAAACAAAGCATTTAACAAGATTAAACATGATTCAAAAATTATTATACAATGCCACCAATTAAAAACATATAAAAAGTATGCCTTGGCAAGCATTTTTATATTCATTAGCTGTCAATACTAATAACTTGCTGCGAGTACATACAGCAAGTTTATAAAAAATCAACTAAGTACACTTAATAAACCCCAGAAAGAAAAAAAAAATGGAATATGACAGAGGAGGACGTGTTATTTACTCTGTTGATTAAGTTAAAATACCGAGCAGAGATCACAGAACAGCCAGAAAGGCAGCCAGAAAGTCGGCGACTCGCATTAGCTCAAGGACAAAACACAAACCCCAACCAAAAGCCAAAAAAAAAAAAAACGAATAGCAAAAGCGCCAACCAAGCGACAATCCAAAAAAAAAGAAAAATGTACGCTGTTGTTGCATGAGAAGCGAAATAAAAAGCAGAAGCAGTAGCAGAAGAAGAAGAAGCAGAGAAACACAAGCATACGCCATGCGGGGATTACATTAACGCAATTTCTGGTCACTGAGGGCGGCGACCCCAGCGAGAGTTGGCAAATTAAACGCCCACTTAATCTCAGCTGGGTCAACTTGTGACACGAAACTCATTTGTGCCGCCGCTGGCCAGGAGAATGTGGCCAGTGTGGCACACACACACACACACACACATACATACACAAACACACCCATGCACACACACACACCAATGATGGGGGGCAGGCAGCAAGTTCAGGGACACAAACGGACAACGTCAAGATCAAGGCACACAACCAACTCGAGATATGTCTGGCGGAGGAGCTCTTTGCAGCCAGCTAGCTAGCTCAAACTCCCTTTGGTCTAGTCATTTTCAATTAATTTGGCAACGTGGGCACAACTCAACCGAATGGGGCGGGGGGTGGTGGGGTGAAGGGCACTCGCTGCTGCTTGCTCAAAAAGAAAAACAGTTTTCAGCACTTTTGTGTCAAAAGTTGTTTGTCGACGTTGTCGCGACATTTGCACTGCTGAGCAGTGTCTACATTTCAGTGCCAGCTTTCTCTCTCACTCGCACTCTGTTTCTCTTAGTCAGTTTGCCTGTTTTCAAGTGCAGGAAATGCGTACTTCCTGTTTTGTTATTGTCACAGTATGTGTGTGTGTCCCTGAGTGTGTGTTGGGAGGGTTTCAGCAGCAGCAGCTGAAGCATCAGTCAGCCTCCAGTATATTTGCGTGCTCGACTGCTTTGCCCAAAGACAATAAATGCACTTGGCTTTGCCTCGCCTGTCCCCTCCCCTTCTACCCGCTCCTTCTACCCGCTCCTTCTATCACTCTCTCTCCCTCTCTTTTGTCGCTTGGGTCAACCATAAAGTTTTGCTTGCAACTGCCGCATAATTTTACATTTTGTCTCGTCTCATTGCTGCACACAAAGAAAAAATCAAGTACGGTGCTCGCTCGCATATTGAAACGCTTTGATTTTTGATTGGTGGATGGTATTGAACTCTTCTTAAATGCATGATTTTTTTGTGCTTTAAATAAGAAATCGTGCAAAATTAAGTTAAGTAAAGCATAGAGAATCTTGATCAGCACATCAAAAGCCGAGCCGATTTAGCCATTTATCTGCCTGTCTGTCAACCTCAGAGTTAGAGACTTCCAATTTGTAATTTATTCCACACAGAAAAAGTTTATTTCATTTGATCAATAACTGACACCGTTTCGCGAATATCAATAGAAATCGATATCGATTGCCGATAGCAATAAAATACATTTGTAAATAATATATAATATACACAGACGTAATATTGGGAAACTGAATAAATGTCATCGGATAAGAAACACAGATTGTGTTAACCATATTGAATAAACTTACCGGATGCCGATTTAGTTAACAGGTAGCTTTCACCTTAGAAATAATTTTTAAGCTATGAAAATTCAAATTTTTCTAGTGATCACTGTAGTAGTTTTTTTTGTGTTTGGGTTTGTCTACTCAATGCACTGGGCCCGCTGTCCGTTGGTTTTGTTAAAAAGTTGCTACCATTTATCTGTTTTGTATGTGCAGCGCTGCACTTCACTCACTCTCCACATCCACATTCTCAGCTCATCCGCTGTGTGCCACTGCTCCTTATTCTTTTTGTTTTTTTCTTCTCTCTGTTGAGTCCTTCGGTATGGGGGCCGTCTTCTGCAGTTGTCCCTGGTACTTTGATGGCAAATGCCAAATGGGTTGGGCGTGTGGCAGCAGCTGTCTCTCTCTCTTGAGTCTTGAGTTCCAGCACAGAACGCCAAAAGCTGCATGAACTTCCTTTTGTCGCATTGTCTACTTTGTTTGTGGCACGTAGACACTGTGGCAGTTGCTTTAAGGAATTTCCTGCAACTTGTTTTTAATGGGGTGCTAAGGCAACCTTTTTTCATTGCCCGAAATGTTGTGTACTATTGAAATTGCATTAGAAATGCAATTATAAATCTATCAACAATTTTTGGATTGAAATATTTAATATTAATACTGCAGCTCTTCTCTCATTAGTCAGCCTTTACTATAAGCATTAAAATACAGCTATTGTCGAGCTTATTCTGTCTTTAAGTTTACAAAGATAAACGATTCGCTTCATTGCATAAACTCTATTTAATAGCCCAGATATTTGCAATTCCTTCTAAGCACTTCACAACCTTGAGCAGCCTCCTCTGTTTGGTGCACCTTGACAACGTTTTTCATTATGAAATCTACATAATGAAATATGGAGTGGATGCAACTCTCTGCCTGCCTCCTGCCTATCCACAAACTTGGTAACATTTGCCAATACTGTAAAGTTTTTGAAGCCTCAAAGGCTGTGTGAGAGAGAGTTGCCTGCGGTTAATATGGAGTGCATTTGATGGAGATGACATGGTTGCCAAAGGCAACAGTCTACCAGGGACATCAATAGACACGCTGCAACACATTTGGACATACTCAAAGAAGCAACAACAACAGCAGCAACAACTACAGAATCTGCCTGAGACCTCAGCGACCACAAAAGTAAAGTTCTTCGTGTTGCTGGTCGCGTCAACTTAATGGAGTTCGGCAAAAGGCCACAGCGTTGTATGATAAGGAGGGAAGGAGGTGTGGTGGGGTGCGGCGTAGCAACGAAGCAGAGGCTTTTGGTCACGTTAGTGTGTTTCGTCTCCTAGACTTGAGCTGCCTCGTTGCTATTGTTATACTCTTTTATGGGGTATTCTAATTGCAATGCGATATGTGCAACACATTCAAGAAACCGTCTCTTTGCCATATTCTTAATCAAGCATATAGCTGCCAAAGGTCGAATTATGTTAACTCAGCTTGCAATCCAACTATACAAATCATAAATATCATAGATATAAAACACTTAATCATATCGCTGTCTTAGCAAAGATATTTAAAGATATTCCAATCAAATTTCATTATTTATTTGTGTTGTAATGTTCCTTATATATTGACAGACAATTATTAACATAAAACTATCGTAAATTGAGCTCACATTTATTAACTTAACTTCAGTGCTTCAATAATTAACTTAATTGCTACTTAGTGTTGACATCTTTCCACGTATCTCGCGAGATATTTTGTTAATTTTGTGTCTAACATAAGGTAAATTTAAGTGTTTTTGAATTTTACTACCAAGTAGCAACTGCAACATATTATTTTGGTATTCCACTTTGGTATTCCATTTCATTAACATTTAATATTAAATATGAGCCTATTGATTGTGGTCTGCAAGTGCATGTAAGCATCGGCTTGCAGAAGTAAGCAGTTCTTTTGTGTTGCTGCTGTTGTTGCAACATGGATTTCTGCTCGCTGCTGTGGCAGTGTACAACCCACTAGTTTATGGCGAACCACATGTGCACTTTGTAATCTGTCGGCGTTATTGCATTGGAGTGGAGTGTGTCGAACGGGGAGCGGGGAGCGGGTGGAGTAAGCAGTGCGAGAGTGTGGGTTGAAAAGTACTGAGTGCATTTCGCTGTGGCCGAGGCATTTTCAAGTTGTGCGTGTGTGCCAGTCTCTGTGTGCGTGTGTATGTGTGTGTGTGTGTCCTGTTCGCCTGTCCGTCTGTCTGTTTGTCCGTCTGGAGTGGATTTCAAGTACTTTACTTAGAGAAGCCTCTACGACTTTATAATCAATTTGAAGCACTGTTTATGATACAGCCAATTGATTTCCATTTTTTATTGTTTTTCTCGTTGCAGGTAAGTGCGCTCAGTCAACTTTGTATCTTTTGAAAGTAAGTGGATGGGTATTGTTGTTCGCAAGGGGGGTAAAGGGGAGATGGGCGCAGTATTCCAATCAGATTTTGTTTAGTATTGGTGCAATATGATAAAGAAGCTTAGCGCAAATGCTAGCTAAGGATTTGTCCTCGCCTTACTTTACTTTATTCATGCACCAAGAGAAAAATGAGGTTTTTAATTCAAGTAGAATGTTTTTATAGCAAGCTGCTCGAGGCTGAATAAGATTTTATATAACTATTTAACTAGCTTCAATTATAAGTTAATAAATCTTGAATCACATTCGCCACTTTGACTCTTTGACTGCTTAAGTCATGAAGTTTGTAGAAATGTGTTTTTAATTCGTTCTATTAAAATAATCTACAAATTTGTATTGCCATAAAACTAGCAAGCTTTTTCATATTTGTAGCTTCATTCACAATTTCCAAATTTAATATACCTTTTAAGTATACAATTTTCTGCCTATTTAAATGCAATGTACATTTTCTTTTTAGTTTTCCTGTTAAGTTTTCTCAAACTCAACTATTTTAGCAAGCTCATCGCCTTTTAGTGAAAAAACCACAAATATTTGGCATCTTTGTCATGTGATATATAAAACCACCCACCCCTCGTGAGCCACCCACTCTTTGGTGGGCTGTGTGCCTCGACTTAACAAGGCGTCTCATAATCGCATCAGGAATTTCCCTGTTAAGCGGAATCAAAAAAAAAAAAAAACACCAAAATAAAAAAAATTATTCGCAACTTTTGATGCGACGCGTCCTGTGAGTCCTTTGTGGACAATGCTAACAACAGCAACAGCTGCCGTTCCCCTAACCTGCCTGCCCACCTGCCCGCAAACCGCTCTTCCCTCTGCTCTTCTCTTCTCTTTTCTTCTCTCTGCTAAGGATACGTTACACACAAACAAGCTAAAGTTTGTAAACAAAAATATTGTTGACGGGGTCGACGTAGGGTAACCGAGCAGCAGCGGAGTGCTTGGCTGTATGGGTGGGTGTGGGTCGAGTGGTGGTTAGCTGGTTTGAAGGTGGTTTAAGGTTCTCGAATGCAAAAAGTTTTTACATCATGATGCTGTTGATATGCCAGTTAGTCGTCGACTCCAACGCTGTTGCTCTTAGTTTGTTGTTGTTGTTGCAGCTGCTGTTGCTGTTGCGTATTTATTGTCGTTGTTGCGGCGACCACAGCGGCACAAGCCAACGGCAACTCACTGTTGTTGCTATTGCTGGGGACACTGCCGTTTTACTACTACTTCTATTGCTCTTCTTTTTTTTCGCGGTAAAAGTTGCTGGCGTTTGTTAGACATTCGTTGCTGCTGCTGCTGCTGCTTGCCACAGTTGTCGAGCAGCATACAATATATCTGCACGTTCATCAGTTAGTTGGGTTCGGTTTGGGTTTGGGTTTGGCTTATGTGCTTTAGTTGTTGCTGGTTGGTTGGTTAGTTAGTTGGTATTTGTGGTGCCCAGCGGAGCTGTTTTAATAAACTCGAGCATTGAGCTAAAACTAATCAAGCGACAACGTTGGCTTTTGTTGGTTTTTATGGTTTATGTCTAATGAAGAAGTCTCCCTCTCAAATAGATTGCATTCCTTTTCAGATTTAAGTCATCTACGTTCGAGTTTGAATTGCTTGCCAATTTTGTTTACGTTTTTGAGCTGATTCGTGTTTTTGTTTTGGGCTTTTTTAGCTCCTTGTTTTTTACCCGTTTCGCCTTGGGGCATATTTTTCCCTTTAACCGTTTGGTTGTAAGGCGCCTGCGCGCTCTTTCTGGGAAATTGTTCTCTTTAACTATCGCAGAAATTTCCCTTTGCTTATTAAAATATGATTTTTCTATCCAATTTTATTAAATTTAAAATTGTTTATTGTTGTACTAAGCATAAATTAAATATGCATTAATAGGCAAGAAGAGCTCTTCAGAAATGAATCAGATTTTTTTTTTTTTAAATTGTATTTGTGTTGAAATTTTACAGCTAAATTAATTTATTAATAATACAATATTTTAAAATGCATAATAAACAAGAAATGCTCTTTTAAATTGAATGCGAGGCTTATTGTGAGCTATATGATTGTTACACGTATAATTGGGGTATGATTGTGAATTATATAAAATTAAAATGTATATTCTAATTTTGACTTTGATTTTTCTTTACATAGAATACGTAAAATTCGAATTTGACCCTAGAGGCTGCAGTGTAGTCAGTAAGTAGCTGGTTGCATTCGTTACTCATTCATTCATACAACCAGTACAACCAGAGACTCCTGAGACTCGCAAGGATGTCTAACAGGTTGCTGGCCATGGCAACATGTGGACGCGAACGAACCACGACTGCCAGGCGAAAGGCCAAAACGAATGCTTTCGAGAGAGAGAGAGAAAGAGAGAGTGAGCATTCACGATGATTGAGTCTCGTTAGTTTTAGTACAGATTGCCGCCTGTAAACAGAGAGCAAATCCTGTCCACAGTGAATTCAATTTGCCGTTGGCAATTTGCCGAGTGCGTGTTGTGTTGTGTGCCACGATTTCATCCGTTCAGCTTGACTTTAGTACAAATCGTGCATTCAAACGGTACGGATGCGCGTTGTCCTTCTCGTATCCCTTGTCATCGTCGTAGTCGTTGTCGTTGTCGTTATTATCGTCGTCGTCCTTAGCATCGAACGTGTGTTTTCCCTCTAAGCTGGCATAAGACACTTATCAATTTTCAATTAAACTTGCTCACAGTAAATATACATATAGCAACGCGCAACACAAAGGATTCGTCGTCCCTTTTTGAGTGCACAATTAGTCGCGACAAAGCAAATTCAATAAACACGCCCAAACCCCCAACACATAACCAAAAAGTTAAAAGTAAAATACAAAAAAAAAATCGCTAATTTCTGGCTCGAACCCCGCCATTAAGAGTGTATGCCAAAAAGTGCTGTGGCACTTCAGAGTGCCACACAAACACACACACTGCAGCAGACGAGCAAGTAATGACAAGAGGCCCAACTACGCCTACTGTGTCCCGCCTCCTGCATCGTTCGTCCTTCGCCGTACGTCGCCCAAATTAAATTCCAACGCAATTCGCAATCTGCTTAATAAATAATTAAGCGTAATTAAAGAGTTGTACAAAGACATGTATTAAAAAAAAGGTATTTTTATTATTGTCAATTCCATATACATTTGTGTGTGAGACGTGTGTGCTTAAACAGTTGTGTGTGTGTGGCTCTTTTTTGATAGTACAGTAAATATTGCAACATAAGGACAATTCGTTGTACTTTAAAGGCATTTTTAAAACTTAATAAATAAATATATCAGAGTATATAAAAATTAAAAATAAAGAACACGTGAAAAACATATAACTTTGCACTTGAGACTTCTCTCAGTTATTTTGTTATGTTTTGTGTTAGCTAACAAAAAAGTTGAGTAATATATATATTTTATATATAAAATAGTATATCATGCTGCAACTTACTATTTAATATAAATTTTTCTTTAGAAATTGTTACTAAATAAACCAAACAAATGCTTTGTTTATAAAATAGAATATTTCGAATTTTATCAAGCATTTTAGTTGTTGAATTTCTGAAGAGCTTAAACGAAAAACGGATTAAACTGATTAGTAAACAACACAAGCAATACAAATCTAAAGCAACAGATAAGAAAGCTATAAAATTGCAATGATTAGATTATGCTGTAAATCATATACAATGAATGCATAGAATGAATAGTCAATCAATGTGTGAATAGCTTGCTCCTTTGTGGTCTAGTTAACAAAGTTTGTTTAATCAATTCCCATTTTCATTACAACCAATTGAAAAGTAATTCGATCGCTTTTAGTCAATTCCTACTGTATTTGCCAAACTGGCTGCTATTGTTGCTGCGATAGTTTGGACTATTGTGAACGTGTTAAATGCAAATGAGTTTTGTGTTGTGTTGCGTTGTTGTCTGCTGTGTGTATTCTTCGCTTTACACTTGACTGTTAAGCTTTATCAATGGCAAACGACAATAACAACAACAATTACACACATATTTACGTCTTGAGCATGTGTCAGCATTGCTGTTGTTGTTGTTTTATTTTTGTTCTTTTTTTTGTTGCTGCTGTTTGCATACCGGAAATGCAAAACTTCAACAACAGCAGCAGCATCATTGTCCTCTTCCTCCAACTGCTTGCTGTGCCACTTCCTATTCAGTCGAGTTGAGTGTATGTGTGTTTTTGTGCATATGTGTGTGTATGTGTGTGTCTGTCTCTGTGTCTGTTTTTCACAGCCATAACCATTTCCGTTGCCTGGCTGCTGTCGCTTCTTATTCGACAAGAGCAGCAGCTGAGCATAATAAATTTTTAATTTCATTTGCTTTTATTTATTGTTTCTTTTTTTTTTGTTGCCTCAATTACATTACAATTTCTCGCTCGCTTCTCGCTTCTTACCATGCAACATTTATTCCTCCTGCTGCTAGCATCATTCAAATTGTGTGATTGCCATTTTATTGTTGTGTTGCTCTGTTCACATATATTCATATATTGTTGTTTTGAGTGCTTGCCGTTGTCTGCATAAATATTTAATTGATTTTTAATATGCGCAATGCATATTTGATCAACGATTTGATTTCTTCATTTCATTCGGAACGCTTTTTGATGTTCATTTCGATTGTCCATGCATAATGCTGACATAGTTCTTATTACGGTGAAATGCACAGCTTTTCAGTTCAAAATAAAGTTTAATTTAAAATAAAGCCAAACAAAAGTTTAAAATAGAATTTCAAAACTATGTCAATAAATAAAAAAATATAAAATTTATTAACAGATATTTATCAAACATTATATATCAAAATTGTATATATAAAATAACAATTAAAACAAAATCATGCAAAAAGAACTTCAGATTGCATTTAAGTTAAACCCAATTTAAATCATGGTCGTAGTCTCTAAAAAGAAATAATCTGAAAGAATATATAAAAATAAATAATAAATCATTGAAAATTGTTTGCGAAGCACTTTATGAAAAATGTCGGCCACTTCTGAATTTAAATAGATAAATGTGAATTGCAGTTTTTCCTAAGTGCTTAACTTTTTGCGTTGCATTCGATTGCTTAAATAATTGATTTATAAATAATGCCAAAATGTGCAACAAAAATTGGAATTATCTTAGCTAGACCAAAACCACCAACTGCAAATAAATATAAATAAATAAATAAGGTAATAACAAATATGGTGCAAAAACGAAATTTGGCAATTTTCACAAATATTTAACCGTAATTCAATTGGCAATTATAGGTGTGTCTGTGTGAGTTGCTCGCGTGTGTTCTGGCCGCAAACATTTTGTCCGCTGACAAATATGGTTGAATAACACAAACCCAAAAATCGCACACAAATCACGTGCAACGTCGGTTAGTGGCAATAAACGCAGCCGTGATTTTTCACGCGCATTTACTTTTTTTATCTTTTTTTTTTTTGTCTATTTTTGTGTTGGGTTTTTTTTTTGTTGACAGGATATCCCAAGAAGACTTCCGAGCAACGAGCTTTTAATTAAAAAACGTGCTGCGGATGCGAAAATTTCTTGATCTAATTTTTGCTCTGCCTCTTCTGCTTTTATATCTACTTTTTCTTAAACTTTTAGTTCTATTTCTTTGCTACCTACTTGATATTGTTTTAATTAAATGCACTTGCATTGTCAAGTCATATAGCCTTCTTCTAGCATCTCTTATGAGTCGAGTTTTTTAAAATGATTTCCTTAAACTTGTCAGCATTCTGATTTATGACTTTTAATTAAATGCATTTGTTGTTCGCCTGTTTCACTATTTTGAGTGTGTGTGTGTGTGGGTGTGTGTGTATGAGTGTTTATTATTTATCTATTTTGTGCACAAGTTCTTGAACCTTCACAAAAGGCAATCTCCTCTTCCGTCTTTTGGCACGTTTCAGCTTTCAGTGGCAGACATATAATTATGCAATTACCTAACCATTTAAATGGACATCACACGAATTTCGCAGTGAAACGAAATACGTTGGCCTGGCCACGCCTCCCCTCCCTACCATCACCACCGAAAACCCGTCCCCATCAGCCTTTGACGAGACTGCAGAGTTGTCTGCGGTTGCACAAGTGCCCAGACAAACTCCCATTTTGTTAACACTGCTCATCTTTTAGTTGTTGTTGTTTTGGTTTGTGTGCCTTTTATGCGCCATGCGTTGTTGCTAATTTGTGTTAGTGGGTGTAACGCAAGAGCGGCGGCTGCTTTAGCTTCAGTTTAGTATGTAACTGCAGCTACAAATCACTCGGAAAGCATAATTACAAGCCATGGCAGAGAGCAGAATCCAACTGAATTTGTGAGAATCTGGTTTGCTGCCATTTCGCCAACTTATACATTAAGGATGAAATTTGGTGGAAATAGATTGGCAACTGGTTTTGTGGATGATAATAATAAGGGCGCTGCTTATACTGTATACTTATGGACTTAGGACTGGAGTGCTTTAGCTAATAGAATTTGGCAAACTCGATGTATTTTGGGATATACTCTTATGAGTTGTGTTTTAATGGGGCATAGATTGTGGACAATGTTTAAAGTGGTGGATTTTGTATTAGAATCGTTTCATCTCATTTCATTTCTGATATTTCTAAATGATGACAATTAATTGAACATAGCACAGTCCATATAATATATTTAATTGCCATTGTTTATAATTTGTATATTGTTGAAATGTCAGCGAAAATGTTTGGTGGAACACAATAGTATAAGTGCATTATTAAACCGTATATTTTATCATTCATTCAGTAAGTAAGTCAGTCGCTTTACGCAAAGCCCTAGCGCCACCTCTAACCCCGACCCTCTGGACTGGCTCTGAGTATCTGTTTAGTAGTGCGCTTAACTTAACTTCCGTTTCCGCTTTGAACAGCTTCCGTTGAGCGTTATTATCTAACTAACTAGTGGCACTCGTGCGCGTAACGTTCTTTATGCCTGTCCCCCGCCCAACTCTATATCTCGTAGTTTGTATCTGAAGTTTTTTTTTGCATCTCAGAGATGAGTAGCTGATGCTGCGGCTGCTCATCCTGTTGCTGCTGTAGCTATGACGACGGGCCGGCCCTAACGATGGGCGCTATATCTTCTTTTTCTTTTTTTTTTTTGAAAAATTTAATTACAAACTCTCTGAGGCATTATTAGAGAGATAACAGGATAATAACGATGGCAAGGACGATGGCAAGCTAACAGCATCTGCTGCTGCTGCTGCTGCTGCTCCAGTTGCCAGTTTCGTTGGCTTTGCCTTTGCCTTGCGCTTTTTTCTTTATGCTACTCTTTTCCCTTTTTTTGCATTTTCCTTTCTTTTTTTTTGGTTTGTGTAGGCTGCTTCTGGCTGCTGAGGAGCATTTTGTGTCATATGCAAATTTGTTTTTGCCCGCTTCGCAGACCTCTTCGTAACCGTCTGTCTGCCTTTCAATTAGTTTTCGAGACTAGACGCGGTGGCACGTGCCACGTTTTGCTTGTCCTCTCGTTGTCCTCATTGTCCAATTCCATTGAACGCGGCAAACTAGGCTACAGTATTTGTTCGCTTTTTCAACTTAAACTTTAATTGAGCGGCACTTGAACTATTTTCTGATTTTCTTTCTTTTTTGCTTTAATATTTTTATTGGTACATTGGCATTAATTATGGTTGAAGAGCGCAGAATATGCCAGAGCCCATCAAGTATGCATTTAATTACCAATCATATTTCAATTAATTGGTTATAAAAAGGCGATTAAAACTACATTTACATACCGTTTGCTGGCATATATATTGTTATTATCATTTCACGCGAGCGCTGCCCGAACAATTTCACTTGAAATTTTATAGTTTTAATTACTGCTAGCACGGATGCAAAGCCAGTGGAAAATTTTAACAACAACATTAATTAAACCAACCGAAAGCGAACGCACAAGGATATTAAGTATACGCACATATAAACATTAATCCATTGGCAACAATTAAAAGCTTTATTTGGTCGGTCGTCGGTCGACGGTCGACGGTCGACTGGCTAAAAGTGTGCCACAAACTGAATAATGCAGCTTTATTTTTTCCTGCGCCAAGTATTTTTTGTAAAAAAAATACCCTCCAAGTTGAAAATTGCATAAACTTTTTCGGTACTGCGCCCCATGAATACCAAAATAAATATTAAAATGATCAGATATGTTGGAAAATCTTTCGCACTTAAATGTGAAACAATTATCTACATTTATTTGGAGTTCTTGCTTACCTTATATGTATCATCTGATTTTGTATTCAAGCATAAACTATAAGCACTCTAAAAACAGAGTATTTATTTATCGGGCATGCCTCATTTTCATATTTTTTAAAGCTCGTCATTGTTTACTAATTGCCTTTTATTTGTGTTTTGTTCTGCGGCAAAAGTTTTCTATAAAAATTAATTCGCTTGTTTTAATTTTCATTTGTTTGCATATTAATTGAAGCAAATACTTTGCCACAAATAAAAGTGAAAGTGCTGGCTCCATAAAAAATATACTTGTTTTATTGCTTTCGGAATACACATTTCTTTTGTTTTTGTACACAAGTTAATTAATAAATTGCAATGGGGCTCAAACAAACAATGGCAACAAATTTATGCTGCATTTTCCTCCGAGCTAGTAAAACTGCAGAAAATTGTATTTTGTTACATGAAAACGCTGCCAGAATCCAGCTGTTGTTGGGGCTACTCCAGCAGAACAAAAGCATTTTTACTTGTATAGTTGAACAAAAATTCTTGCCGCAAATGCAATTGTGTATTTGAAGCAACTTATTATTTATTTTAAAAAATATAGTTTTTTTTTATAGCAAATATTGCATAATATTTTGTAATATTATTTATACAAATGGCTATTCCAGTCAAAGGTTGAGCAACGAAACCTACGAATCTATGCCACATTATTTTAAATATATTCTTGATTAAGTTAGAAAACTTATCAGAAATGAACGGAGATTAACATAAATCTTAAAAAAAGAACAAATTCCTAGGTTAAACCTGATTTATACTTTGAACCAATTGAAAATGTTTAAAATGGGCATGAGTTGTGCAGAAGTATGTAAGAGACGGAAGGAAGCATATCTGATGTTGTATATATGTACTTGATCAGCAACAACACTCAATCTAACCATGTCCATCTGTTTCCGAGAATAGACGCAATTTCAAAGAAATGTTTTTTTTTTGACATAATTGATAATTTGGGAAAAGTCTAAATATTTAAGACTTATAAATAGCTTAAGACTTAAGTTGAGGGCATCTCCTAGTAGAGCTCGCTCGACTAGAGCATTCTTCCTTGTCAAACTGTGTACTTGTACATTTTTGTAAAGTTTTCTCAGAAGTATTACCCATACCTTGTGCCTAGCGTCGCGTGTTGCTCAATTCAATAATGATGGCCACCGTGCCCCGCTTGCCTAAGCAGCCAATTAGCGCACCATTTTTTGTGAAAAGGAGCTTCGCATGTCTTTATTAAATGTTGCAATGTCTGCACAGCTGCTGCTGTTTGCTTACATTCATGTAACGCATATGTCCTGGCACTTGTTGTCCTTGTTGTGCTTGTCTTCGACTGCGTGTGTGTGCCTGTGTAATTTAATAAATTTAATGAACATATGCCGACGGCAGCCAACAGCTGCGACAGGCGTGGCAAATAGACTTCAATGCGACATCGGCATTGGATGTCAAAAGCACAACCAACGAGCGAGAGTCGGAGACAAATTTCTGCACTGACATCTATTTTTCAATGCCCATTTTGAAGTCTTTAAGGCACTGGCTGAAAAGTAAATATATGGCGACGGGCGAGAGTTCTCTGACATGCCAGAGAGGAAGATATAGTGGATGGGAGGGGGTGGTTGAGATTATGTAGCATGTGCCACGACTTATGATTGATGCCTTTTGTTATTGTTGCTGCTGTGTGTGCTGTGCGTGTGTATGTGTTGTATATGTGTGTGTATGTGTTGTATATGTGTGTGTGTGCGTACGTCTTTTTTTATATTTTTACTTGCTTTGAAAGATTTTTCTTATGGCTCGCAGTTGTTTTGCTTGTGTATTTTGCCTGCTGCTTTATTAGATATAATATTTTAGTGGCCTTTTGTTGCGCTCAGTTTCGTCCCGTTATTTTTTTGTTGCTCTACAGCAGACATATGTTTTGTTTTGTTTACAGAGAAAGAAAAAATCCAAATATATAAATATAAGTATACATTTTATATCTTCTGTTTGTATTTATAACAAAGGCGGCACTCAAATGACTCTAAATGTCTTCTTCCCCTCTCTTTGTCCATCTGCGTTTGTGTGTGTGTCTGTGTAGCTCTAAATTATGACCCGCATGGTCTGCTCGAAGGACTCGTTGCTATAAATGTGCCTCGCATTTTTCTTAACATTAAAGCGACAATATTTTCATGGAAATTGCTCATTTTATGGAACGAATTCTTTACTTCTCATTTTTTTTAAGGACGCAAATTGTTTCTTTATATTTATGTGGCTGGTTTAATTGATGCCAGATGGGTGGATGGGGGGTTACGTTGTGAAGGACAATAAAGATAATGAAGATTTGTTATATTTAGTATATGGAAGTAATGACGGTTTTCTTTGGCTGTAAGATTTTGGTTGAAATCTTGCTTTGCGAATGCCCCACGAGAAATGTTATAAAAAAACTTATTTTACGATTCAATTCAATTCAACTAAGGTTCAAGGAGGTGCCCTTTACTTATTAGAATAATAAATGAAGCTGCAAATGCTAATCTGCAAAAATAACAGCCAAAGTTTCAGTGGCATCGCATATGGGGAAAGGTCTAAGATTTTCCAGTTTCGGAAAGTTGAGTACGCAATTTTAATTTTCAGAACTTTCAAAAACATTAACCTTATTAAAAGTGATAATGGCTTAACAAACTTTCCCTAAAAATACATTTCAAGGACGTGTCTCTACTTTTTACATCCTTAACCGTAGAATATAAAAAAATACTCATTATCCTAAAATGCCATTGACTTTTCTTTAATAGTGCTGTAAAAAACGTAGCTGGCAACAGTTTTGGCTTAAGTTCAACAAAAACTGAGGCAATTCGCTTGCATTGTTTTCGTGCTTGGTGGGGAGAGGGACGAAAACAAAAGCGGCAAGATTTACAAAGAGCATAAACAAGAAACTGCTGGCATTGTTGAACTCAGCGAGCAGTGGCAGTAACAAAAGTAGCTCGTGGACTTAAATTTTCACCTGACCAAAAGCTGGTCAACGGTTGTCGTGGATTCCCAGTTTTCATTGCGGCAAATGTTGCATCATTCACGTTGTTGTTGTTGTTGTTGTTGGCGCTCCGGTCGAGTGGGTTTTTGTAGCTGTGGTCATCATCAGGGCAACCACAAAAGGCAGTCAGGCCAACCAGAGGCAGACAGCAGTCAGCGTCAGTGTCTGTCGCTCAATGAAGCATGGCTACATTATTTTTGCTGACCCACAGGTTATGCATTCATGTAGCATACTTTTCAGCGCACACACACACTTCCTCTCTCCCTCCCCTTCAGCTCTCCACAGCACTCCATTGCTTTCACTCGCAGGTGAAAAACTGAACGAAAATAGCCAGCGTTTAAACAGCAGCGTTTATTGACAGGCGAGCGACTTTGCCTTAAATTGCTGCGTTTACAATATATTTTTTTTCTTCCATTTTTCCCTTTCGGAGAGTATTTTCAATTTGTCAAGTGGCATGCCACGCAATGAAGGGTGAGTTAAAAAGGTGACATCTGCGAAATATTCCTATTCTGGATAAGGCAATATAGCCTGAGGTGTTCGCTTATATTGATGGAAATTTAACACTTACTAAATTTATTCGAATGTTTTCTAAAATTTTTGTTTATGGTTTTTATAATATTGCTTGTATGGAAAAAATCGCTGAAAAATGTCATTCGACATTTTACTATCATTATTGTGTGGTGGAATCAGGAATCAGCTCTGTATATTTACTATAAGCAAGAGTATCAAGTCTGCGGCATCCCAAAGATAGTTAAGCTTTATTTTTCTGTTATTTATTTTGCTCAGATGTTGTACAATTTGTTGGCTTCCACTTTTTTTTTATATTTTTTATTATATGCATATTATTTATACTTCTGTATATTTTTAAATTTTTTTGCGGTTGTATTCTTTGGGTTTTTTGTGGCGCGTCAGCTGCCATTGACATATATAATATACCATGTGTTCTCTCTCAATTTGTATGTGCGTGTGTGTGTGTGTGTTTGTTGTGCAAGTTGAACAGAGCTAATTTGTTTACTGCAGTAACAGCCTGCTTTCCCGCCATTTATATGCCTTGCCGGGCTCTCAACCGATTGGTGGCACCCACATTAAACCTTATAACTTCTTGTGCAAATGTGAACCGCAACAGTTTTATAAACACTTCCCAGTATATACAAAGCACACTTGCCCTCGAGCAAAATTATACGCTTAACGAAACCAAGCCGGTTTGCATAAATTAACTCTGTTTTAATTAAATTTTCCAGCTAAAGTCGGTTAAAAAGAAAAAGTAGAAAATTGCTGACTTTGCCCCTTCGAACGGGCATCCAAAAATAAATATTTAATTCGCAGAGTTGCCTACGCAATCTTAAACAATTAAACTCTCATAAACTTCTTGGTGCTGAATTGTAAAAAAGAAAGTTGACAGCTTAAGCTGACCTTTTGCTTAAGCTGACAGTCTTTATTAAATATTTAATTGAAAAGAAAAAGTAGTTAAGCGCATAATAATTAAAAAATGTGAATGAAGGACAGGGGGGGCGGCAACCTCAGCCTTAATAAATTTAATTTTAATTATTTGAATTAAAGTGAAAACCTGGGCATTGTTAAAGACATCTTTCTACAGAAAGAATATTTTAGCAGAGAATAATTCTTTTTAATTATTAAATGGACAAACATACAATTTGTGTTTTTTGACTTTAAAAAAAGCTGAATTATATTTAATTCCAATCTCCATATATTTAGTATTTAGAAAATGAAAAGAACTAAAGGAAAATAAATATGTATATTTAGAAACATCCAAAAGGCAGATCTCATCTCAGGCAATCTTTGCAGCAGAAACGCTGTCGTTTCTTTCGACACAATTGTAAAAAACAAATCAAAATGTTGTTTTGCAAACAAGCGCAGAGCCAGGAAGAACTTATCCTAATTATATTATACGGCGAAATACAGTCCGCAAATCGTCCAAAAGTTGGCAATATTTGTTATGCCGCTGTTGCGCCCCTCTTTCTCTTGCCGGTGTTTGCAACGGTCTGGCCCGTTGTCTGCTTTGCCAGGGCTTTTATGGCAAGCAAGGAGGGGGCTTCATAGCCAGCCTTAACGTGCGAAACATGAGCAGATCTGACTTGGCCTGGGCGTATCGGTCCACATCCTTGTTGTTGTCTACCGGCTGTGTCATAAATCTCACGATTCCAGAATGAAACTCAGCTGCGCTTGGCTTTATTGCTATGCCTGGGTGTGTATCTGTGTCTGTGTGTGGGTGTGTGTGTGTGTGGTGGTAGCTGCTGTTTTCTACTTTTATATAAATTTCAACGTAAAATGTCTTAATAAAGTCCTCAGGCCTGTATGCAAACATCTTTATGTCAAGGACACTTTTATGCCTGCCACAGCCGTTGTTATTGTCCTTGTTTGCTGCTGATGCTTCGGCAGCTACTGGATGAGATTTTACTTAATGATGGACAGGATGGCGCCTTTAACAAATACCTAAATAAGCAAATGCTAAGAAATTAAGTGTTTCCGAGCGTGTGAAAAGTATTGCCCACATTTTCGGTGCTTATATGGCAAAGGATAGGAATTTGTGAAATGGAATTTGAGTGATGAGTGGAAATAAATGGGTTTTCTTTCACTTTCGATGCTTAACTATAAATAATACTGAGATTTAAAGCTCCTTTTCAATATTACTTTTTTGCTCTGGATATCCAAAATAATGCTCACAATAAGGGATAACCAAAAAGTTGAATTTTAAATTTTACTGAACCCGAAAGCGACAAAATCGCACACGTACAGCGGGTGTGTTCAAAAATCAATAACTAACAGCAGCGTACGCACACCCACACCCAAACACACACGCACAACCAGCATGTGAGATCTTTCTTGCATGCGCACAAAAATATGCACACAAACAAAAAAAAAAAGTGAATGTATGCAAACCAAAAACAAACCCTAAAACCAAACAAACGTTCGCCACTTCCGCCAAAAACTGACAATGAATGCAACCGAACAAAAAAAACAAACAGAGAAGTAAATTCATTTTATATCATAAATTAAATGCGATGCCCAAATACTGCATTAAACATAAATCAATGAGAGCCAGAGACAATCTGATTAAATGAGTTAGTAACGGAGGACAGACAGATATAGAAACGGGCGGGTGGTGTGGGGCGTAGCAAGGGTACTAACAGGGGCTAAATAATGACTGTCATTTGCATTCAGCATGCGCTCGATGCACCCGATTTAAAATTGTTACTAAAAATGTATGTGAAATTAATCAAATATTTAAAATGCAGCACACAAATTTTCCAACAATTATAAGCATATTAAACTATTAGGTAACTGTATGAGTTGAGGGTGTAATTGTGTGTGTGTGTGCGTGTGTGAGTTGGAGTGTGTGTGAATGCGAAAAATCTGGCGCAACCTTATTATGAAGAGGCAAACGCCAACAAAATGCGAGTGGCGTAAATTTGCATTTCAAAGCTGCTAATAGAGAGCCACAGAGAAAGAGACGGATGCCACAACAGAAAGAGAAAGCCAAACAAGCTAATGTGTGTGTGTGTGTGTGTGTGTGTGTGTGCGTGTGTGTGTGATTATAATGTGCTGAGCGTGTGTGTGTGTGTCATAAATGTGTTATTTATGAGGCATATTAACAAGCGACAAACAACATACGACACAACACACACGCAAACGCACCCACAAACGACAGCAACAACAATTCAGATATGTATATATGTATAACAATCAGAGCTTCATAACTCATACGCACTGTATAACATATTTATTGTCTTTAATAATTGATGCGACTTGGACAAACGGACAAAATCAGTGGATAGCCAGCCGTAGCTTTAAGCAAATTTCAACAATGTTTGTTAGTGTCTGCAAACACAGCAATAAAACAGTTTATTTACTATGCAAATTTTAAGCTGCATATAAAATAAAATGAGGGATATTTCTATTAAGTAAGCTGAGTTGAAAATGTCAGAAAATTGATACATATCTCCCTTTGAAATTGATTCGCTTTTGATCTGAAATATAGTTTTACGATGTGCGACAAACATTGCAGCACTTTTATAGCTCTCTAGGTGACTATTTTGCCGTAGTTCATCATTCTTAAAATACATCGGGCTTTCAGTTAACAGTTTTTTATAGTTACTACCATAAACCATTTGACGACATACTTCCAAAATTGTAACACACTTTTCCACTGTTAAGCTCGATGAATATTTTTATACTTATGTGCTCATTTTAGTCCGTCTAATATTAGATTAGTATTTTATTTGATTTGAAATGTTCAACAATTTGTAAAAACAATTTGTTCCTCCTTCCATATCTCTGCTTGAAGTATCTTTGGGCTGTCCTTCACATTCAATTTATATCAATAAGCGACTAAATTCAATGCACACAACAAATCACATTCTATGAAATCTAGAATTAAATCCAATTCGTACGCAAACAAATCTCGACATTTTCACTGACTTAATTCAATTCAACAGTTTACAAAACCGAAATAAAAAACCGAAATGAAAAGGTTAAACAAACAAAAGAAAATGTCTGATAATATTTTGGGCTAAAGGATGAGACAAACACCTGCAGATGGTGAGACAAAAGGGACACCCGACAACAAAATGAAAACCCTTTCACAGGGAACAAATTCGACTCGAAATCATCCTGATAAGAGTGCGACGTGCTGTCACATAAAAAAAAAATGGATACTGCGCTTTAAAAAAAGGGTTGCAAGAAACAATTTTGGTCTTTTTGGTTTCACTTTGGCGACCTGCCCCTCAAGTTTGGGAACACATTTGTCTATTACACACGAATTAACATTAAGACCCCTGAAAAAAATATAAATAAACAAGCGACCGGTCGCAACTTATCTCTCTGTCTGTATTTGTATTTGCAACAGGCAACAAGCAACAACCAACAAACATGTCAACAGCTTTGTGCGCACCTATTTTCTGTTTGCCCTTCTCCCATATCTTTTGTGTGGCACAAACAATTTTTTTGTTTGCTTTTCTGTGAACAGCTTTGGTTGGTTGCGCTGTTGTGTATTTTATGCGGCTGCTGCACATATTTATTTGCCGAAAAAGCCTTATGTCCCTTTTATCAGCACACGTTCGTTGGTTGCAACAACAGCAAGGGGCAGGCAGACAGACAGTAGTGAGTGTTAACTCTGAATGCAGCCAAGCGTTTCACACAGCCTGAAATTATTTGGTTTGCATTTTATGGCAAATCTATGACGGGCTTATCAGTGCGTTGCATACTATAACTATATAGTGTGGGATGCTCTATTTGATCTGCCATTATATTTTTTTTTTGTTTTGAGCTTTGTACTGTTATTGACGGAATTTCTTTATGTCATTTTTAACCCAGTTGCGGTACAGCTTTTTTCATGTGTAAATACACATGAAGCATTTATTGCAGATAGCAGCAAACATTTTTTGCATCTGCTGTTGTTTAATAAATACCCAAAATAATTAAAAACTTTTATGAAATGAAGTAACTGAATACCTAAAGTTAACAATAGACATTCTTCAAAAATTGAATAAACGCAGCATTTTATTTTTCACAACTACATTTTTCATAAATTTACTGTACATGCTGAAATAGTTAATATAAGTTAAAATAATAATTAAATATATTTACAAGCCCGAAATTGACATTAAATTTTGGCATTCTAAAAAAAAAAAAAACTAAAAAGATAACAAAATTATATTAAAATGTATTTGTCAATGTACAGAAATACGGCAAAACATTGTTGTTGAATTGTCAACGATTCTTTTAATAGAGCACAACAGCCAAATAGCTAACGAACTGCATGACAATGTCAAGTTTCGGGAGCAGCAAACGATAAATTCTCATGAAAATTGACAACATCAAATTGATGGGAGCAACAAATGAGTGACAAGGACAACACAACACAACAGAACAGAACAGAACAGAACAGTAAAGGGACGACTAACCGACCGACCAGTTGGGTAGATAACATTAAAAAACGAACATCAAACGCACAGAGCGACATCGCGTGTCACTGAAGATTATGATAGGATATATATACATAAATAAACAAGAAGAGCCCGGTACGATAAATTGGACGTCGCCCAATTTGACTGACATGTCAACACAGCAAAGAAAAGAACAAATAAAAGGATACATAAAAAGTTTAAAAGTTGTACACACACAATACAATGTGTATGTGTATGTGTGTGTTTTTACCAGCAGCCAAAACAACAAGAGCAACAATAAACGGGTCAACGGCAAATGATTGACAATTGAGAATACATATTGTCAAAGTTTATTGCATTTAACAGCATTTGAAGTCTAATTGAAGTTTGTGCATTATTTCATGTGCTTGACTTTTATGTCAGGTTCAATGCAGATGGCGAACTTTAATACACTGTAATTAGCCAGCAGGGCGACAGACGAGAGACGACAGAGTTATTTCAGACCAGACAAGTGCTGCAGTTGTTTGTGGTATATGTACCACCTATATGTGTGTGTGTATGTGTTGGTGCAGACAAGGACTTCTTCTCGTCTCAATGCACACCTCTGTACACCACTCTGGTCTAGTTGACTTTTTGCTGCTACTGTTGTTGCTGCTGCTATCTCGACAAATTCACAACGCAAGCAAATCGCAACGGAGCAATTAATGTGTCCAACTCTTGTGTCTAGCCATGCGAATTGCCATTGCTTTCCTGACATTTTGCCTGCTCTCTCCGTTTTGGCTAATTTGATATTTAAAGCTTTGTGCTGCTGCGCTACAATAATTCTGCAAAACTTTGTCAGACGCTATTTCATCATTAGACGCCAATTATGCACTTGTGCTTAAGCGTGAGCAATTAGGTATTTTATACTTTAATTATAGACTGAATGCTACAGCAAATATTTTGTGTTTCAAGCTGAGTATCGATGTAGTAGATAATTCATAATCCAAACGGCAATGACAGTGCAAACCGGTTAAATTTTGAACCATCTCTAAAAGCCGTTTTTGAAAATAAGCATGAATTTTGAAATATGTACTTTTTGAAGATATTTTTGTGATAGGATTTTCAAGCCAGAATTGATTATATATCAAAACGATTGTAAAAATCGTTTTGTTTTTGTCAAAGTAATAGAAAAGGAAATCACATTAATTTTCAAAGCATTTGTAGATGCTACCTTTATTGTTCCTGTTGCCCGTACGCAACCACTAAGTTTCTGAATTGTCAATGCCAAATGTTGAGCCAATGTTAAGCGGAATGGGCGAACTTCGTAGAGGGACAAGCTGCCTGCCACCACCTGCTTACGACGTGTCCAAACCAATTAACACATTGTCCACGTTTTTAATACGCCCAAAACTCTCAGAAACAGGAAATGCCAAAAACACTTAAACCAGAAACTAAAAATGGAACTTGCGTGCCAAACACTCGCAAATTCAACTTTTTAATGCCCAACTGACTTTTACCTTTACGAGCTGAGCTGAGCTGGGGGAATCGAATTTATGTGGCTCATACACGCAGCGCACGCGGCACATTTCTCATTTAACTGCCTGGCCATTTGCTAATTAATACCGAATTCCATTTATTTCAACGCTGAAACAACTAAATTTTCTCTCAAACAAATCAATTTTGTTTTCTTTGAGTTTCTGTGTTTTTTTTTTCTTTATTACTTTTGGTTTGAGATTTGTGCGCTTTTACGACTTTTGGCATGTCTGAAAGTTGCCTTTAGATATTTGGCATTGCGTGTTGCTGGAGTTGCCCTATTCTGTTGCTGGGGTTGGGGATGATAATGGTGGTGGTAGGAGGATGATGAGGAGGAGGAGGAGGAGGAGGAGGAGGTGGGTTGGCTGTGCTTTGTCAGCATCGTTTAGCTGCGATCGCACGCAAAAATATTTGTATGTAGTAAAATTAATGGCGTCCGTTGATGTTTTATTAATTTATACAATGTTTGCTGTTTGAGGCCAAGGAGGAAATAAAATATATTGCGCATACGACGCGTGCTTTGCATTATTGAGCAATTAAATACTAATTAAAGCGTAACATGAGCCAATTTTCCTATTTTCTTTATTTCTTTTAACGTTCTTGTTTGTCCGTGTTTGGCTAAGCAATAAAATCAACAAAATCTTGTCTGAGCACTCTAATGAGCTGATTTCTTGGGGGTATGGCATGGCGACTTTAAGATGATTAGTTTTATCTGCTGACTAATTGGATAGCTTAAGTTATTGCCTGCCTGCATATGATATATGTGCTCTTAGAAGTAGGGGTGGCTTATTATGCTTAGCAAGCAGTTGTGTCATAAGCTTCTCGTGAAAACATTATTAATATTTTATTCTGCTAGTTTAATTAAATTTAGTAAAGCGATAATACTAAACTCACTGTTGTTAGATTAAATCAAAGTAAATATATTTTTGTGTGATTTTTATTAAGTGTATTATTAAAACTGTCGTAGAACTCGAATTAATCGTTACGATAGTTGATAATGAACACCATTTATACTACCAATTAAATAAACACATTCTTTCGTCTATCTGAATTCGAAAAAATCTAAATTGACCTAATTTTAATTCAATCAATTTAATTCTCTTTTAAAAATTTGTTCTATATCAATTGTGCTCGACTGTATTTCATTTTGATGTCGTTTCCTATTTTTACCTACCCCATGTGACTTTAACGAGACATTTGAGATTTGCATAACAACCTGCAGTCCTGTTTATAACTTTACCAACGGGTTGGCAATCTACCAATTGCCAGTTGCTATCCTAAGGACTCATACTCATACTGCCCCCAAAGAAAATTTCATAACTGACTCAATGTTGCAGTACTTGAAGCAAATAGATAACAGCAAATACATAAATATAAATTATTATGGAGCATGTGCATCGCAATTGCATCGCATTGCCATAAACATTTTTCCATTTAGCTATCAGTTGCAAAAGTGGCAAAAGTAACTAACTATAGAAATTGCTTTTAAAGAAAAATAAATAAAAAAAAATCAAACTATTGATATAAATTGTGAAATATGATTTGAATGGTTTTTGCCTTCAGTCAATGTTGCTAGTCCCCCCTTTCGTGTCTTTTTTTGATTTTCATTTTGCATATTTTGCACACGATTGTTTCGTGCCATGTATTCTTGTTGGTTTGGTTAGGCCCACATCAATATTTTGTGGCTGTTGTCTTGTTTTCACATACCCTGTAACCACAATATGAGTGAGAAGAGTTGAACAAGTTACATTCCAGGAGTAAAGAGTCTGTCAGTATATGTAATGTATACTTGTTCCTTACCGATGTAAAGAAGACTTCAATAATATAGCTTTATTTGTATTTAAATGCAACTTTCTTCATTTCACAAATGGGTGTCAACTAATTGAGTACTCTCTCAACTGTATCGTCTACCTTTTCTGGTTGTTGTTTGATTGTTGTGCATTTTTCGTTTGATCCTTGGCAAGCAATAAATATTGGCATATGAAAATTGCATTTAGAAATTCCAAGTGGCTAACTCAACTCGCTTGCTAATTTTGCTGCCTCAATTGTTTGTGTCGCTGTTTGTTCTGTACGCCAGCAACAGCTTTTTGAATTTATTGAAGGCAGGCAAATGCCAGTTGATATTTAAATGTGCACTGCCTGCCAGTATTTTGGTAGTTTTGAGCTGATATTGAAACTGCCGCCGGACTATTATAAATATAAGAATATTTATGTTTGCATTTGGGCTTATGAATCAAATCCATGCAAATAAGCTTAAAAGTAAATTTATTATAACTTGGGTAAATAACTTTGAGAAATGAAAATTAGATTCCTAAAAATAACAACAAATAAAATAAATTTCTTAATTGCTTTCTCAAACTATTTGAAATAAATAACAGCATATCAAAATTAAGGCGTACATATATTTTGAGCCAACAAAAATAAATTTGTTAGTTTAACAAGTTCATCACAGATTGTGTTTATTCCTTGTGGCTTTGTTAGAAAACTCATAAATAGGGGTCCTCCCCATCGAGCATGCGGCGTTTATCAAAATACAAAAAAGCCAAGGCAAACAACTATCATAATAAAGATAAGCAGTTGCAGAAAGTAAAAAAATCGAAACTGTAAAATTAGTTCAAAACAACAATTTTGCAGTGAAAAATATCAGAATGGAAAAGAAAGAAAAAAAATGACAGATTAGCGCTAAAAGTTTGGAAAGTTGGGGTGGTTTCTCTATAAGCGAAAGCAACGTCAGTCGATTGCAGCGGTCGGACACGTCGTGAAAGTTGCAAGGAAAAGAAAAAAAGCACAAACCACTAGGATTGCCGGGAATTGGGAAAGTGCTAAAAGAAAAAGTGGAAGAAGCTGCTAAAAAGCATGCGACTTCAGCAGCACAACAAATAAGCAGCGAAGGGGTGAGGGCCAGCCAAGTTAAACGAAAAACTTTTGAATTCCCAAAAAAAAGATCATATATATGTGTAAGCATATATACATATATATTTATTTGCCCTTAAAGCGTTACATACATTAAAAAGAAGTTGCGACCGCCAGAAAAGGTCCACAAAAAAAAAGAAAAGGAAAACAAAGTTTTGCTAATGAGAGTAAGAGTTTATTTCTGCTGCCCATTCAGTCTACTGAGCTGCAAAGTTGCTTGACTTCCGCACTTCACTTCACTTGATTTGAGTTGCGTTTTTTATTTGTTGCTAATGATAAGTTAGTTGAGCAGTTGATTTTTGAATTTGCGCTGAATAGTGTATTTTGGCTAGAAGCGCTGAACATTTTAATTAAATCAAAAACTCGACTTTAATTGAATATTTTGGCCGAAATGCCACACAATAAGCTACTAAGCCTTAAAGTCCAATAAAAATAAACAGTAAACACACTTAATGCCTTGATTACCAGCATCAACAATGGCTCCAAACACAACGTGTACTTTGCTGGCCTGGCCTGGCCGCCTGTCTAAGCAGTTTTGGCTGGCTGTCCTGCGCAAGACATTCGAGAAGGCACCGATTTATTTATGCCAAGCAGCCATGAAGTTGACCTCAAAATTTTGTACTCGACTGCTTCTGATGGAGCCCGAAGAGTGCTGCTGGCTTTGGGTTCGAATTTTGTTTTAGTCGCCAGCTCTCATAGAGTCAGTCGCTTGAGTCCAAAAACTGTGCAAGTGAAACACATGTTGGAGGCCAAACTGCGCTCTCAAGCATGACTTCTTAGCTGTGGTTGTTGTTTTTGTTGCTTTGCTCCATAACTCCATAACTCTTAAAAGAGATTTCGCTACAATTTCGCCAAAAACTTTAAATCAAATAATAGCTTTAATGAATCAATGAAATATTTGAGAATATTTTCTCTTTTTAGTTATATGTTTATATTTTTGAGTAAATAATTCAATAATAATTTTTTTCAATTATATAATTGCTTCCTTAAGCTGCCACTAATCACTTGAAAGCTAGTCGGAATCATAACGTAAATGAGTTCTAGAACATGCAGCAGTATATTTGTGGATACTGTTTGTTGTTACTAAGTTGCGACTAGCTTAAGGCACACTGTTCGGCTAATGTGTGTTGTTGTCTACTTGACTGTTTTCGTCTGTGTTGCAAGTAAATTTATAGCAATGATGTGGTGCTGTCTTAAAGTAAAATATTGACAGTTGACTAGTCGCAAGTGGAGCATGAACTGTGCTGCCACCAGAGCCATCAAAAGTTTTCTTGTGTTTTCCTTTACTGGCTGCTTCCTCCTTTTTTTGTGTTTTTTTGTTGCTTTATTTTGGGCTCTAGAGAAGCAACAAGCAGCAGCAGCAAGCACAGGAAGAAGTAATTGCTTTCTGCTACTCATCCTTGTCGTCCTTGGCAGCAATAGTTGTTGTTGTTGTTGTTGTTCGTTTTATGTGTCAGCGAGAGAGAGTGGGAACGAGAGAGCATGTCACGGCTATGCTGCTTGGGGTCGTGCTTCGTCCTTCGCCTTCGTCCATATCGTGTCAGCCATTAGGCTACTGGTGTGATACCACTATGAAAATCGCATCGTTGGATATATAATCAATTTTTAGGCATGCTGTTGCTTAAAACTCACTCTAAGTAGCGGGATGGAGAAGACTCACCAAGTTTTGTAGTGCTTTATAAATAAGTTATGCTGCCTACAAGTTGGCGCACACGCATCATATTTTATTCATTTTGACTCAAAGGAAAATCAATGACACACTCCTCTGTGCAGTGTATAAAGTGCGTTTTCGTGTTTCTGCCGATGACGCAATAACATTTGAACAATGCATAATAATAATTGCAAACATTTCTAATCAATGCATAAACATTTTACGCAAAACGTCTTGAGGGCGCCCAGTTCTTGGGGCTCAATAATTAGCAGCAGCAAGTTTGTCTATTGTCGTCCTTTTCGGGCTAAGCATTCTTGACGTCCTCCTTGTCAATCGGTTCGATTTTGGCCCTTGAATTAATTATCATGTTGCACAGAGTCCTGCACTATTAATTAAATTGTCAGCTGTAAATTTATGTGTGCTACTTGCTTTCAGGGCACCCAAAATTGCAAATAAACGCTTCGTTTGATTTCATCCGAGTCGAGCACTAAATTCACAAATATTCTTGTAATTGAAGCTCACAATAAACATGCCATTCCAAGGCAGCAGAGTTAGTTATGTGCACAATGTGTTTGCTTAAATCAAAATAAGCTTTATTTGCTATTTAACATCTTAGAAAACTAAATACATCTAGATTTTCAATTAATTTTAATAAGTTGTGTATTTTAATGAGTCACTTCAGTGCTCCATGCCACAGATCATTATGTGAATGTTCTTAATATTGTCTTTTGGGGAGGCCCATAAGTCAAAGAGTTTTTAAATACTAAAATTCAATACAATGTCCGAAGTTTATTTAAGCTGGTTTTTTATTTAGTTTGCTAAGCTTGTTACCTCTCCTTTTTATATTTTCTTTGAGAGTGTTGGCACTTGTCACTACTCCCAAACTTTAAAGCTGGTTTTTTTTGTTTGTTATTATTCATTTTGCAGAGTTCCTTATGCTCTGTCATTCTCATGCAGCAAAATTTCATTATTTTTTTGTGGCTCCACGGTTTCCTATTGCCACTAACCCCCCAAACACATTTAATAGTCAACGTTCCCGTAATTCTCTGCACCCTCCTCTAACTTTGTATGGGTGTTAGAAAATGGTTCGTCGTTGACGCTTATCAACTTTTTCCACTTAGGTTTCCCACTCACTTGCATACGTACATATATTCTAAGGGTGTATGTGTGTGTGTGTGTGTGTGTGTGTGTGTTGCTGTGTGTGACTCGAATAGATAGTCTGGCGACTTGCAGCATATTCATTTCTCTCTAGCCAGTTGCTTTATTTATTTTCCAAAGGATTTATGTTTTTGGGTTATGGCGCGTTTTCTTTGATGTTGCAATTTTTCCATTCTCGCGCGCTTTTTCACAATTTTTTCATTATTTCTCTTTCATTCGCCTTAGTTTGATAACATTGCTGCATGCAGCTAGATTTTAAAGCCTTTCCAAATGCTATTATGCGACAGCTTTGCTGACTAATGAAAAAAAATAAAGAAAATAATAAAAGATGCCGTCGTCTGCCGCTGTTTTATGAAGACAAGGACTTGGCCCCAAGGCTGTGGGTTGAGTGGATTTTTTTCTTTGTTTGAAGTAATTAGTTGCTACTATTTTCGTTGTGGCTTTGCCAAATTAAGTTGTAGTCTTGGCATACTTTCGACAATAGATTAAGGCGGAAATAAAGACAGAAAATTAAAGAAAAATTTGAAATAAATAAAAAAGAGTTTTTATTTAATTAATATGTTCGCGAGAGTAGCTTTAATATTTAGCAAACCATTAAAATATCTAAGAAATGTGAGTAAAAGCTAAATCTCAACCCTAAGCAAATAAAACAGCCGGAAATCCTTAGAAATATCAGCTTTGGTAAACAAAGAGCACTTGACTTATTGATTAAGAACTCATTTGCTCAAGTTTACATATCATACTTCGTGGTTAACTATCTATCAATCAATCATCGCCTGTTTTCTTCAGGGCTGCTTATCGTTAAGTCCTCTTCAATGGTTTACAATGAATCCGCTTGTAAAATACTTTTGTGGTCAGACATGATACTATTCAAGTAGTTTGCAACTTGACCACAAGCAGGCTCCATCTCATGGCTAAGCATCTTACAAGCTTTTTGGTCAAGTCATACAAAAAGACAGACACACACACACACTACACATACACCTGCTTCACTGTCTGGCAGTTCACTAGCCGTTGCACAAATTGTTGCAAGTATCTAAACTAGAATGTTTGTTTAGTATCTTTTGCACACTGTGTTGCTGTTGCTGTTGCTTGCTGCTCTGTCAGAAATAGGTTCGCTGGGCGCTTTTTGCTTTCTTTCAATGCTGGACTCGGACTTGTGTTTGGTCATACATACGTTTTTGCATGCTTTGAATGCTACTCGACTTGCACAAACTGTGCCACACAAATGCAAACACACACACACACACACATCTGTCCTTATACTCTGTTTACAAAATGACCGGCTATATTTGACGTAAGCATTAGTTCAAACTGAGAATCGCTGTGTTAGCCAAGTCTTTTATAGATTTGAAGTCACAATTTGGGACCCAGTAAGCCTGTTTTATTTTTTTTCATCTGAACAGCGTATTGGCTAGTCGGCTATGGCCAACTGTTCAACTGTTCTCACTTGTTTGCTGTTTGTTGTATGACATATAAAAGTCAACTTGAATGCGCTGTGTAAATTTAGCCACCCAGCATTCACTGCTGCATTTCGCATTTTGCTCTGTTCTAAGGGCCTGTGTGTGATTGTGTGTATCTGCTTTCCACACACTGTTGCAACTTTAAGTAGTTGTGTGCAAAGGAAATGGTTGCATTTGAAAGGAATTTGCCTTTACAAGATTTTACTCTTTGCAATTTACACGCGCCGCGCACTTTTCTGATACATATCCAAGTACATACATATATAAAGCATTACTTTGCTGTACAAGTAGATATATACACATATATATGTATGTATGTGTATATCATTGCTATATATGCATGTATTCGCAGATATATGTGTGTATGGACTTGTTTTGTATGCATTTGGCTTTTGAAAATGTTGCTTTCTTATTACATGGCATTATATCGTGTCGTGTAGATGAGAATACTTATGTGTTTGTATTTATGTGTTGTGTCTGTGTGTGTATATTTCAAATAGTTGTGTGCTGACTATTTCTTGCAGGATGTTGTTTGCTTCGGCTTTAGCTTGAGCAGACAGGAAGTCATCTTCAGGAAAGCACTGAAAAATTGTAAAAAAAACTGATATTTTGTTGCTAATGGCATGGCAGCTGCGTTTAATTAGCAAAATAAAAAATAACGAGATAATTAAAAGTAAAGCTTTAGTTAGCAACAAATTTAGTTAAAGGCATTTTAAGTGTTTTGTTTACTTAGTTGTAAGTAAATAAAGCCAACTTACTGGTCTAAAAGTTTTTAGTTAACTTTATTAACTATAATCTTATATATTTATTATTTAAACTTTTGTTCCTTAATACTGTATCTTAAAATCAACAAATGCTTTGGTGGCTTTTTAAAAGCAACTTCTGCTCAATACGTACTTTCCTGAAATGCTGCTACTTTTTATGCCTAACTGTGCCTCTAACTTCTTTGAACTTATCAGCTGAGCCACGTTTTGCACTCCCAACAATCAAAATCTCTTTTTGATGCCTCTGAGTGCCTTAGCGTTTGTAAATTGCTGCAGCTGATCCCCCAAAAACCAACCAGACGGCAACCTTCAAACAACCCCTCAAATTGTGGACCATTAAAGTGAAGCCAGCGCTGGCTCAGTGCCCCAAGAGGCACACAGACAGAACCTGTATCCGTACCCTTTCGCCCCCTTTATCCACCTAGTACAACTGCCCTTCGACACCGGCTATTGCTACTGCTGTTGTTGTTGTTCGCATTCAGTGCCTGGCTTGTATGGCTCAAGTGTTTGCATTTTACAACCACACACTCTGCTGCAAGTGTGTGTGTGGCTGTGTGTGTGTGTGTGGCCTGATACGTTTTGTGTTTGTGCGTTGGCATTTTGCAGAAGAGTTTCTCTAGCAGCAGCTTAAGTGAAATGTAGCTGACCTAAGCTACAAAATAAACACAAATGCAATGCAATGCAAACAAACAGAAACACACTCGCACATACATATAAACACACACACACAAACACACACACACACATAGTTAAAGCACAATGAAGAACGCAAATGTCAGTGAACATGTGATAAACAGAAAGGAGAGCATTTTATCAGTCTCTCGCACTAAAGAGAAAAGTGTTGAATCAACATTTGCTGTAAAAAGGTAGTCGCACTTAATAACTAATTTTTTCAACATCTTAAACAATATTAATTATTTTTTTTTAAATCTTTTTCTAGATTTTTAATTAAAAAATAAAATCTTTCACGTAATAGTTGGTAGTGAATTCTTTCAAATGATCAGATAGATTTGAATCATTGTGTATATATCTATCTATTTGTTGTGTGTTTGTGTGTGTTTGGGAGCCTGCATGTGTGTGTATGTGTGTTTGTCTAATAACTGTCAAGGCCGCCGTCACACATCACATCTGAACCAATTTCATTTATTTGACGTTTCTTTCTGTATTAATCGAATTTGTAATTTGCCTCCTAACTTTTCCCTCAGGCAATTAACTAGTCTAATTCTAGCTAAGCAAGAGAGGGAGGCAAAAAGTGAACAACAATAAAAACTCTCAGAAACAAATATCCAATAAGAAAATAACTAAAAAGCAAATAAACCCCTACAACAGAAAGAACTAAAAACAACTGTATGCTGTTCAAAATAAAAATAAGTAACACGACCGCAGAGAGAAAGTGAAAAGGCAGAGACGAACTACATAGAGAGAAAGAGAAAAAAAGAGAGAGAGAGCGAGAGAGATAACTGCTGCAGGACGATGCTCAGTTCTCTGGATGCGCTGGCTGGCAAAATAGCCAAAGCGACGCCGGCAACTGGCGCCATTTCGGCCAGCGGCAATGGCAATAAGCCAACCATGAACAATAATAGTGCACATCATCCAGCGCATCAGCATCATCCTCATCATCTACATCCGGGCACGCGTACCATGGACTATGATTATTCCGCTGTCGAAATTGAACCACCCGCCGAACAGTTGGCGAACTCGCCGCGCAGCGAACGCGAGAGGCTGCAACAGGCGCAACACGCCTACGAGCAGCAATCGCAGGCAGAACTGGAATTTGGACTGGCCGATGTGGACACGAAAAGCTGTCTAACACTGCTCACCCACAGGCGCAGCAGCAACAATGTGCAACAGCAGCAGCAACATATTCAACAGGCGGGCAAATCGAATCATGCTCGACAACAGCAGCAGCATTATCATCATCCCTATCAGCGTCCATTGCGGCCAGTGTCACCGGCGGTACAACATGGTCTGCAACAGCAACAGCATAATCATCAAAGCCAGTCACCATATCAGCAGCAGTTGTCCCATTTGGCCGCACTCCAGGATCACCATCAGGAGTTGCTGCAATCACAACAGGAACTATTTCATAAGCAGCTAATCAACTTGCAACAGCAACAGGAAAGAGAACGTCATGTTGTCGCTGCTAATAATTATAATGATAGCTGCAACAACAGTGACCACGACTCACAGCATGAGTATAAAATTTGCCTGAGGGATAGGTGAGTGTCTGACTAAAAGCCACACACAAGCCCACAGTCCACCCAACTAAAAAAAAAACTGAACCAGAACTTGTCCTTCCTTGCCTTGCCCCTCAACTCTGCACTCTTAAAGCTGTCATATTTGTTGCATTACTCCACCCCCTGAAACACACTCGCCACTAATTAATGCCATTAGCAAGCTGAACTACACAGCTAAAAAATGTATGTTTGTTTTAACATTTTTCCTATCAACTTTATTTCTACAACGCAAAACTTACTAATTTAATTGTCTGCTAATCCCACTCATTGTTATAATTTCAATTAATTTTCTAACTTGTTGTCTACCTCTTTAATACCATAATCTGCCATATATTTTTCTCTCCATCAATTATTATATTATTCATACTTATTCCCAGACATCGCATGTTTGCAAGCACTTCACAAGCAACAACAACAAAAACAACGGTGGCGAACATAAAAACATAAAAAAAAAAGAATTGTTTTAAAAACAAACTTAATTCATTAACTAAAATCAACAGCCAACCGTTGAGTGAGTGAAGCTGCCTGTTGTTGGTCATACACTGAAAACGCATTAAAAATAGAACGCATAAAAATATCCTGAGGGAGTTTGCTAGTCGAATGTTATTCACATGACTGCACACGTGTGCAAAGTGCGCTCCCATTTCCCCCAGGTGCTGTTGCTGCTTATACTCAAGAGCCGTTGTTATTCAGTCAGACAGACAGACAGACAAGAGTTTATATAGCTACTCGTATTATCGTTAACATTTATCAGCTACCCAATAGAAAGTCATTGATTTAGTTGCACCTTTTATGTTACTGCTTGAATATTTTGAGACGTGTTTAATGTAGTATATCACAGACGGAAGAAAGCTTCCCACATTATCTAATATAGCATATTCTTGATCAGCAACAAAAGCCAAGTTATGCCAAGATTATGTCTGTCTATATGAACACACCGATATCAGAGTATAAAAGATCGAGCAACTTCTGATTTGAAATATAAGCATTCAGTTCATTTATTTTCGTTATCAAGTTCAATTTGTCATCGGTTAGTTTTGAGTTATTGTTTCAGTGTCAGCTGTAAATAATAATTATAAACAACAAGCTGGACTTAAATGATATGATTATTATTCTGCTACCGATAGACTGCAATTAATTACATTCATTAAGACTGAACAATTTGGTCAGTTGCAGTTCAGTTGATGTGGTTAATAATTCAAAAGTTAAATATTTATCTGATTAAATTTAAGTATAAAAAAGTGTTTTTCATATTTGTTGTCGCCATTCGCTCATTCATCAATTAGGTATACCAATTTTTTAATATATGCAAATTGCAAATGAGACATTCAACTTTGGCACCAAACCACCTGTTGAATGTATGAATGCACTCATGAATTAAGTCATGTGAAGCTCTATTTTTTTTTTTTTTTGTAACTCTGTCATGTAAACACGCCAAGAAACAGAAGAGAATGAGAGAGAGAGAGAGAAAGAATAGGAGATGAAACGTAAGAAAAAATGACCTCAAAAAGCGAGCTACACAAATTTGTGCGACTGGAAACAGGATTAATTTGTTGGCTTTGCCTCGAAAGCAACAAACGAAAATGTTACAACAGCAACAACAATCAGCCACCTCAGAAACAACAAGAAAATGAAACTCTCGTGACAAATTGCTGCTGGGCAAAATGTTGTAAGGACGTCTTGAGCAATGAAGCATGAAACGCAGAGGAGGAGGCAGTTGAGTAAGGAGAAACAAAGAGAGAAAGGCAAGCAACCGAATCGAGTGACACGCATAAGCACACACACACACTCCCACACGCACACACACTCCCACACACACACACACTCCCACACACTCCCACACACACACACAATCCCATGTGACATTTAACTTTATTATACATCCAGACATATGTTCGGTTTGCATTTGGTTTGTGCATTTTGGTACAACGCATGCTTTTAACTAATTCAATGTATTATTCGACATATTGTTCGCCTTGTTTTACTTTGATTTGTTACCCGAGTTACGTTAGCCCTTTGACTTTATAACCCTTGCGGGAGTGGCAAGCTCACAGCGCCCCCCCTCCCATCAGTGTTGAACCTTGTTTGCCTGTGCCTTGTTTCACACATGCAAATGTATTTTGGTGGCAAGGTGTAGGCGCCGCCTTGACAGTTGCCTCGTTCGTTCCCAGCTCAAACTACTACACTGCCAAAAATGGAATGTGTCGTCTGCCTTTTATGTGTTCTTTTTACGGATTGTTCATATGCAAGTAAAAAACATTTAGAACTTGAATAAAAACTGTAATTGAAATAAGTATATTTTTTATCTGAAGCCCACCTACTTTTTGTGAGTGACTTTAACAGCCAGTCTGGTTATTTTTATGCACTTTGAAATGCAAAGCTTAACATTTATTTTTATGAACATGCTTAAAATGCTAAAGAGACTTCGCTATGCATACCACGCATGTGACTTTTTACTGTTTATTGTTTCTTTTGCAATTTGTTAATGTTGTTAATGTTGTTTGTATTGTTGACATTTGCGTGCTTGAGCCTGGCTGGCGACCGAACCTTTTCAGCTAACCGTTCATTGACTTTAAAGCGCGTGTCGTAATGCAATTAGCCTTAAAACAAAAAACACTGCGCTGGCCTGGCTAATCGAAATCAGTGAGAAACGAGGGATTTGCATGTGATGGGACACAACAGCCAATTAGTTTGAGCAGAAAAAGAGAGAAACGAGAGAGTGGAAATACAGAAATAGGAAGTTTAAATTACGAGCCGATGACACAGATAACAGTAGAGCGACAGACTAACCATAATAATTACGTAAAATTTCTATTTGCCTACTGTGCTCTGTGTGCTGCTAAACAAAATGAGAGAGGCTCCCTTTGGGAAAGTGAAAGCCGAGTGACAAAAGCGCCACCAAATAAGCAAAAGCAACAACAGCAACAAAAATAGAACAAAACAGCAGCAACAATAAATACACATGAACAAACACTTGCAAGTAAACAAAAACTGGATGGTTTTTCATTTATTAAAGTGGCTACACAACATGATAGAGAGAGAGAGAGGGAGAAAAAGGGGGGGTAGGAGAGCAGTTCGGACACGTAAGCAAGCAAACATTGTCAGTGAGAGAGTGGGTGGCAGGGGAGAGGTGTGACTTGCATATGTATGAGACGAGTGATTGTTTACATGTGTGAAGTGTTGACTTTGGCCAGAACGCTGACTTAATACTCTAGGAGCCGGTCTACTTGCATTATATAAAATACAATTAAATAGAACAAAAAATATATGGATAAACAAACACATTTTCCTAACTAGTTGAATTGTGAAATGCATCTAACGAAAATATGCTGCAACTGTAAATAAGAAAGCATTTCGCTCGAAGGACATAATAGAGTATCACTTGGGAAAGGCTTAGAATATAGAAAGTTTTCTGTTGTTTTTTTTCTTTGCATCTTGTTGAAGTACAATATCAAAATCCAAGTTTTTAACTGAGTTTAATCTTCACGATTTGCTTGCGCCATTGAATATACCCCTTCAAAGTTAGGGCAATCTGCACACTGCAAGCTTACATTGAGATATTCCCGCGCACACTAGAAAATACCACCCTTAGACTAGGTGAGTGCTTGGCGCCTTTTGGCTTTGGCTTTGGCTTTGCTTTTTCTATTATGCATGCCAAAGTAACAACAACAATGCAATATACACACTCGCACACTCACACACACACACACACACACACAACAAACACACACACAACAAACACACCCACACAGGTTTATTTATAACATTCAGCAGCGGCAGCTGCGTTTCATTACAATTGTTGCAGTTTGCACGTTGTGCAACCTTCACTTTAAGCTGCCGCCGTTGTTGTTGTTGCTTCTCGGACCCTTAAGCCTGGCCAGCTAACTTAACTGCAGAGCCGCTTGGCGCTTATTTAAATGTTGGGTATATTTTCGCAACTAACCCACTGAGAGACGCTTTATTGGTGGAATCGAAAAATACTATTCCGCCAACTATTTTTTATTTATTTATATATCTAATTCTAGCCATGTTCTTGTGTAAGATTACCGAAATGAAACATATTTGTTATGGATGTGTGCCTTTATTATTTTGCGAAAATGTTATATGCATAAATGCAGAATATTTTTTTTTTTTGGCATTTATGTGTTTGTTTTGGGCGGCGGGGAGGCGTGTCTGTTTTGCATACGCTTTCATTGTTCAAAGCTATTTGCAAAATTTGTTATTTAAATGGAGAAGAAGTTGACATATACATAAATTGTATGCATGAGTGCTGCCGTGTTTTTGTCGCTTACGTAATATTTTGGCATTTTGCATTAAGGCGGAACCAACTGTCAGACTGTTTTAGTTAGTTTTCACTGTTTTTATATGTGCATGTTAGCATTCACTTACGATAAGGTACAAATGAAAATAAAATGAATCAGAAATATAAGCCTTGCACATCAAATATAAATGCCAACATTAAAATCTGATAATTCCGGCATTAAGAGAACTGGAAAGTCAAAAACAATTGAACTTAAAATATATTTTCTTTTTAAAACACATTTCGTAAAATCTCTATAAACGCATATAACCGTTCCGTAGCTTATTTAGAGTTATTGAAATATTCCTAAACTTTGCTAATCTTAACCACCAAACTACTGCTGCAAGTTGAAAAACATTTGAGAACATTTCACATCAGTTATTTGGCAATCAGATGTAAGCAAACATTTTCTCTAATCTTTTGCCAATATTCTAATTGCAAAGCGATTGCTTTGGCTTTGATCTTTTCACAAATCTATGTTTAAAGCAAGCCAAGAGAAAGCCAAAAATTGCATGCTTAACAAAACAAACCGCAACATAAATAAAAGCGAAAACAAATAATGCTTACAAAGTGCCGAAATTCTGCAAAAAAAATGAAGAAAACTAAAAAGAAAACGAGAAAAGAATTCAGCTGACGATGCCGCAAAATCCTAAAAAACTAGCAAAGTTCATTTCCACACCAAAATCAATGAACCAAGCGTCGGCAACCCAGACACACACACACACACACACACACACACATAAAATTCACACGCACACTCAGACAAAAAGCAAACTGAGACACAGACAGGGCACAGCTTGTTGGGGTGGGTCCGGATGTGGATCTGGTTTGCTGGGGGCTGCTGAAAATGGGTAACAGCTTTGCAGCTTTTGTTTTGCCATTGCGGCGAATAGCGTTGGTAGGAGCACGGAGCCAGAGGGAAGGAGGCAGTCGAAGTCAGCCAACTGTAGACCGCAACGCAGTTACAAAAACACACACACACACACACACATAGCAAACACTTGCAAAGCATAGTCGAACAAAACTAACCGCAATTTTCGAGGCGCTTGCATGCAATATAAAAAGAAATACCAAAATCAAAAAAAACGACTTGAATGCGAAATATATAAAAAACTGTAGCGCAGCAAACGGGTGCCGCCGCTGCTTATTTTATTAATGTTCCACGCTGCTTTCACTTTTTGCAAACTTATATTTTGTATTTGTTTTTTGCCACATATAAATAAACATTTATATTTTATTTACTTTATGTGGCCACAGGGGCAACAACTACCCATCAGCCAACTGTTCGCCAACAGCACATTTTGATGTGCCAGAATTAAAGCACAAAATGAGAGCGACAGGCGACACTTAAAGCAAGTTTTTAGATGCTCTCTTATTTAAAGTTGATTTCAAAGAGAAATATTTATAAGCGATTCTGAGCCATAGCGCGCCATTGATAAGTTGAAGCAGTTGCAACATTCGACATTAGCTATCGATTTATTTTATCTAATCTAAAATTGGTTATTCAAAATCAAACTCTAAAAATCTGAAAGACTTAAGAATTTCTCTTATAGGTATTTCCTATTTAATACAGAGCATCTTGCAGTTCATCATACAACTCGATTATTATTTCTTTGGCTCTTCTGTTTTTATTTTGTTGCTTTTGCTAACCAGAAAACCGCAGCATCGACTCTTATCGACTGCTCTTTGGCATTTCATTCACTAATTTTGGGGCTTGTAGTTTGGGCAAACGAAGGGTTTAGTTATTGGTTTCTGTACCACACTCGAGGGCTCAACGATATGGAAAAAAAAAACTTTGCAGACCGTTGCTATAGGGGGTTGTGGTGTGTGTGGATATGTGTGTGTGTGATTAATACTTTTGGTCAGGCATTAAGCCCAGACTCTGGCTGTGTTTTATTTGAACGGGCTTTCATTTTATTTGCCACGAACCTTAAGGACACTTGAGTAATGATGGAACAGACCTCGTGAACAACGTTACCCCTCTGCCCACCGCAGCAACCTTCACTTCTTTCGAGCGCCGCAAATTTTTGTGGCTCATTCTCGGCACTGTTTGAAGCTCCATTGCAAAAGTGCTGACATGTTATTTGTGCAGTTAACGAGCTGAGTTATTTTGCGGGCACAAACCGCACTTGAAATGCCGGATAAGAAAAAAAGAGAAAATTGTAAAAAACAAAAATGTATTTATATATATGTATAAGTATATATAAAACATATATCCGCCGGCGTTCATAAAAGGCAGTACTCGATTCTGTCCATTGATTTTGACTTTTCTGCTTAACAAATTAAATGTATTTCCTGTGTCGATTTTCTATGTGACTTGTTTTGTTGTTGCCTTTTGTTTGTTTATGCGAATGCCGCACATTAAAATCGAATTGCCACATTTATGTGCAGGAATGAGAGATTACTCAACCCATTGTAAACAGTTTTATATAATGCAAATTAACATTTGCACACGTTTTTGGTTTTATTTATTTGTCGGCGACTGCATAATTTAGTATGTGGCCACGATTTGCTCCTCAATTAGCTGCGCACACTTTTTATGGTAATTCCCTGTTGCATTTAATGGCCAATAAATTGAAGTGAAATGTGCTGCCTGAAAGAAGAAAGAGCAGCGGTCTGCTCTGTGACCCTTGATTGTATACCTTAGTCCTTAGTCTTTATCAAATTTAAACAAAAAAAATGTTCATTGCATCACATTTTTAATAAAAATGATAAGAAGCCTTCACCTGAATGCAAAGCCTAACATTTTTAGCCTTTGAAACCAATTTGCATGGAATGTCAAACGCTGATAAAAGCAAACTCCCTTTTTGTTGCCCCACCCACTTTGCTGCTGGCAGCCCTCAGTCTGCCGGGCTTGTCAAAAATGTCATAAATTAAAATGACGCTTCAACGCCATCTAAAAGGAAAAACAAGATCAGCAAATAAAATGCAGAAAAAAATATGTTTTCAAACTCACAGGCCGTCAAAGAGTTGCAGACATTCTCTTGTTTGTTGCTTCATTTTTTTCGGTTTTTCTCTCCGAGGTTTTCATTGCCAGCCAGACGAGCCCCAAAAAGTATGCTACACAAAACAATAAAACATGTAGCGCACAACAATTGCTGTTGTTGATTTTACTTATGGTTGTTGTTGCTGTTTCTGTTGCTGTTGCCGTTGCCGTTGCCTTTGTTATTACCTTGGAGATTAATTAATTGCAAGGCACAAAAATATGCTTCAAGTTGAGCGCCTACCCCCCGCTCCGCACACCCCCTCCCCCAGCTCGTGCTTTGCTCTGTCAGTCATTTCCGGTCGCTTCCTCTGCCTGCATTTATGAGTGAGCCAAGAGGCACAGAAATAAAACCAACAACAAGATGATAATTTTCAGGCTCGTTTCGATGCCGCCGCCCACGACTCTGCCCCAGCACCCACCATCGCCACCGTTTTGTTTATGGCTTTTTCTTTTATAAAGTGGAAAATTGCAGACAGCATTGTTTGTTATTTATTGCCATTTTGATATGAAAACGTTTTTTATGCCAAACGGCTGTATAAGGAAATCAGCCCACCACCAAAACACGCTTGTTGGCCCAATCCCTAAATATTTTATAGGTGGATTGGACGGCTCACTCTGCCTATTTGGCCTGTCATAAAAGGCCCAACTAATGATTTGTTTTTGGCCCGGCTTCATCAATATCAAGTGGCTGCCAATGACAGGGCCAAGCACAATGAATGGATAGCTAAGCGCTCTGACTAGACATTTGCGTTAATGATATTAACATAACAAGTCAGTATCTGAATTTACATTGATTGGTTTTTGTCTATTTATATATTAGTCGATTCAATCGATCTATTCCAAGCATATGCACTAATTGTTTTTTACTAATCTGTTTTACTATTGATTCGCTTATAATTATAATGTAAATATATATCTGAGGGGTGAACCACACGCCAAAAAAAATATACCACAGCTAGTTCTCCCCATTTTCCGTAACAATTGACCGACGAAACCACACCTTAACATTTTCACACTTTATTTATTATCTGACATGTGTCATCTGCAATTACATTAATTTCTTATTTATGTGCAGATTTTTATTAATATAAGATTTCCCCACAATATTTGTTCTTATCTTTTTTAAGCAGCCGTCAGGCAATCTTTTATTTTAAGTTAATACGCTTTTGATTATCCGTCACACATTTTTCATATTATTGTCCGCCCTCCTGTGCTAACTCAATCAGTGTTGTGAAATTGTAAAAGAGCCACGTCCGTTCGCCCTTTCGTCCTTTTGTTCCTGCCACACAGTTGGCCTGTTGTCAACCCTTCTTAACATTGAAATCAATTTGACAAAAGCCACATAAATTTAAATAAATTGCGGCCACATAAATTTAGACATGAACTTACAGCAAAAAATAAAAAATAAACGAGGAAACAGAAAAAAAAAATGTAAGAAAGGACGAAACGCTTTAGAAAGCCAAATACAAATAAACTTACAGGCGACGACTCAACTAACAAAATAAACAGAAACAGCAGCAAAAAAAAAAAAAGGGTATGTGGCAGTAAACTAAAACGGAGTCCTGTAAGCTTCTACAGGAATCGGTGAGTGCCTTCTACGGCTGTGGCAAATGTAAACGAAAATATCCACTTGCTACAGCTGCCACTTCTTTATATTCTTCTTGCTCCTGCCACACACTGACCGCTCGGATAACTAACGAAAATAGAAACAACAAATACAATTTAAGCTGAGAAAATCAAAATGAAGCATAAACAAACACAGAGCCGAGCAGCAACTGCGAAAACCAAATGGAGCCAATAATAGATAAATATATATGTATACCTTATATAAGAGGATTGAAGCAGAAGAAGAAGCAGAAGCAGAATCAGCAGCAGGGCACACGGCACAGAGTTTGAGTTAGGAGCTAGGAAACAAGTTTTGGCCTGGCAAAACAGGAAAGTGTATAAATGAAAAGAAATCGAAACCGATTGCGCTGCAGATATACGTGTATGTCTGTGCGGGTGTGTGTGTAATACACAGCAAAAAAAAACTGTTATATATAGAAAATTGTAAGTAGATCTTAAGGAATTATAAATCAACGACAAAGAAAGCTAAACAAATTTAATGACTGGGAATTGTGGGGCATAGTTTAGAATGAACCAAATGGACCAAAATTTTGAGTGTGTTGATCTTTATTCAAATTTAATTATTTTTTAGCATAAATAATAATTGAGTGATAAATTTGCCGCTAGATAATGCCCGTAAGCAAGTAAATTCAGTTAATTTAATTGCCTTTATATACACAAGAAACAAGAATTTAATTGATACCGATATTTTTTGTGCAGTGTAGGCAACACGACAAGCACATCGCCAGACCAATAGCGGAAACCCAAACCCCCAAAGGCCAGCATAAATGAATGCTAAACAGGCGTTGGCCGGCAACGAAAACAAACCCCGTAGCCAAAGACCCCAGGGATCGACTGACTAACTGACTAACTGGCTCTCTGCCTGGCTGGCTGGCTGGTTGGCGCACAGAGCATACCAGCGTAGCGGGCAAAAAAAGGCTTTTCATAATATTTTTAGACATTTGACTTTTGATTGAGCGCATTACACGGTCGCGCTTTGCTCCTTCTGCAATCCGCAACACTCTCCTGGGCTGGGCTGGGCTTACAATTTGACTGTCGCAATTTATTTGGGGCTGCCTCAATCAGTTGGGGCTGCTGGCCTGGCCTAAGCACATTCAATGCTATAAAATTAGATTGTCTTGGGCTTATGGCAAGGATTTAGTCGGTTGGGCCGGGGGGCGGTGGTGGTGTAGTAGCTTGGATTGTTGGATTGTTGCCGTTTTTATTGAAAATCTTAGTCAAATATCTAAACGGCAGTGTTTTATTACCTGTTTGTGTTTTGCCTTTGACTCGGTTGTTCTTGCTGTTGTTACTGTGGCATATTTAGCACGTGTTTTACATTACAAGAGCTTAGGGATAAATGTTGTAACTTCTGCTGTTTGCCTCAAGCATTTCAAGTGATGGCTGAAAATCTCTGGGCTTTTCCATAAGTAGTTTATACCGTTTTGGTAATCTGATTAAAATCTGTCTCGACAAGGGCTAGTAAGGGCCTAATAAACTTGTGCTAGTTTTGTTAAAAGCAATAGTTTTAAATGCGCAACTTTTACGGCCAAAACCAATTTGCGCAAAAATCTTTTTTATTTTTGTCAACACACATTTCACTCATCTTTAGCCTTCTCGTCCTAGAACGACATTAATGTGTGTCGTTCGCTTTTACAAAGCATTAATTAGCGTCGGCTTTTAAAAGCGTATTTTATGTGTCCCAACCAACGCAAATAAACTCAATTCAGCTTTCAGATGAAATTTTTGCTAGCCCTTTTGTGCAAAAATGTGAGCTTAAAGAAATTAAATTCCACCAATATTGGTTGCAGACAGCTGCCAGCTGTTGTAATTTTGGCTCGCGGGGGGCCGAGTTCAGTTTGTGCAGAGCAACCCCAAATCTTTGAAGAGTTCAGGCCACATCTGGCCGCCGTCTGAGCCAAATCACAAATTCAACTTTTTGACTTAGCTCAAGAAAGGAAAGTAAAAGTGACAGACGCTCGCTAATTTTCAACTTTGCTTTATGAAAACTGTCGCGCAGTGGGCGAAACGACTTTAAAAATGTTCGCCTGTTTTTATTTATTTTATATTACGACGTTGACTTTGACGTCGTTGTTCGTTTTGTTGTTTTTTTTTTTGGCTTTTTTTTTACTTTATTTTTGCCTGTTCCCGCTGACTGACTTGCTTCCGCTTAGCTCATTAAACACACACAGCGCAACAACAACAACAACAGAAGAAAAAAAGTACAAATAAAAGCAGCGAGCAACTTTTTGCTCTTTACAGCTGGCCCTGCTGTTTGTTTCTCTGTCTGCGGCAGACATAACTCTCTGGCAGTGTCTTTGGCATTTGTATTCTGGTTTTCGCTGCTGCTTGCCTACGAAATGTGAAATGTGTTTTTTGAAAAGCACTCAAGGGAGTTTTCTGCCCCAAGATTTGAGTTGCTGTGGCATATAAGTAAAGGACACCCTCTGTGCATATTATTTATTTGCCGTGTTTATGCCGCGGCTGCATAATTTTATTTGCTTGCTTAAAAAAGAATTAAAAGCGGTTTTCTTTTTGTGTTGGTGTTCTGCTTTTGCTTTAATGCGCTAAATCGCTTTTATGTGCCTTGCCGGCAATTTGCTGTGCATTGCGCATACGCAGCGTGTGCTCCTGGCATTTTTATTTATTTCGCCTCTCCTTCTATTTGAATTAAAGTGAACATTATTTTTTTTTAAGCAATTGTTGACATTAACATTTCGTTTTTATGATGTTGCGGTTTGTTAATGCACGCATTTAAAGGGAATTATGCGTAGAAAAATGCCAAATTGCGGTTGAATTTGTTGTGCGTGTGTGTGTGTGTGTGTGGAGTGTTGGTGTTGTGAAGATATCTTTCTGAGAAACGGGCATGTGGATTTGGGTTATTAAATATAACATCTTCAGATTCAATTCAATTTTGTTTCGAACATGTTACGCTGGAGTAAATTACGGCTATGATAAAATTAAATTAATAATGTGAATTAATTTATACTGTATATACTTTATACAATATAAGTTGTTTATTTTCCTTGATTGAATAATTATATATATATACTTTATACAATATAAGTTGTTTATTTTCCGTTTGCCGATTTGTCAGAAATACTTGTCATGATTGTGCATTTACGTCTGCATTACTTCAACTATTTGCAAAGTTTATTCGCTCTCTCCATTTGCAGTGTTTAGCTGATCAAAAATCCACGACTGACAGTTGCACAAAGCAAGCACAAATAGACGGACAAACAAACAGACAGACACACTCTCAGACACACAGACACACACAAACAGAGTTTTGCCCTTTCGCTTTTGTTTCGCTCTCGATTCTGTGTATCTCTGCTGCTTCTTCTCGTTCTGGCATTTTATTTTGCTCGTCTGTTTACCTGTCCGTGTTCATTGGCCACTTAAAGACAAAGGCTGAGTTGCTGCCGCCAGTTGCCAGTTGCCAATCGGCGGTGCAACGAAGCGGCAAATGCAACACCACGACATGACAGCAACAGCAACAACAACAAGAGCCACAACAACAACCAAGGTTCAACTTGCAGCGGCTATCATTTCCGGCCAAATGCGTTCACAACATGGCAGATAGACTATGAGTGAGTGAATAAGATAGAAACCGAGAGATAGAATGGCAGAAAGGACTCCTAGGCATAAGCAGGTTACAGCATATACAACGCTTGGTGTGTTCATACACTGAAAATAAAATAAAGACCATTGCATTCTGTTTAATCGATTTGGGTTTATAACTCTGTGTAATCCCGGTGCGCAAAACATGGTCTTAAAACACTTATTTTAATTATAAAAAATTCTAAACCAAAGTAATAATCTAGTGAATTGTTTTATTTAGAACTTATTCTCGGAATTTAAAAGAAACTTCACTGCACATCATTAATAAAATCCTTTCAAAAATTCTTCATTTTTGAGAGAACCTGAATCTGAAAAGAACTTAAAAAATGTCTTTGGTTCTGTTGCATATTTTGAGTAAGCCGGAACTTTGAACTTTGCAGCTTTTGCTAGATGGAATTTTAAGTCAAAACGTTTTCAGATTGACTTAAGTGCGAGCTAAATTTGATTTAAGCTGAAATATAGTTCGTGTCTTAATTAATATTTCCTATTTAATTACACGATGCGTTTGCTGTCTGTTAATTTTATCCATCTATTAATTCAGTACAATCTCCCCCCCACTCATGCTGAATTAGAGCTGACCATCTCTGCCTCACGCACAAAAGTATGCTACACTTTTTGAACTGCTTGCAGACAACAGAGAGAAGAGAAGAACCAAATTTGAGCTGTAATTGCATTCGAAATTCCATGCCTAGACGGTGACAGGCTTCGTCTGGGCCACTGACATGGCCTTGAGTGGCAGCTAAAGTATCGTTAGCAACATTTTGTGGCATCGTCGAATGGTGCAGCCAATAATCGTCGGCAAAAACTCAAACTTCAACCCCTCAGTCAGTCAACCAGTCAGCCAGTCACTCAGTCAGTCAATCAAATGGCAAACACCGACTCTCAGCAATCAGCGAGTCATTTGTGCAGTTTGCTCACCAGCTCACAAGTTTTGTGCGCCTGTCAAGTTGTCGTCTGCTCTGTGCGAATTAGCGGCTGCTCGTTATGGGGCTAAGTTTGCAGCCAGTTGTCTGAGAGGGTGGGGCCAAAGGTGTTGCCAAAACTGAACAACTGTGGTCGGTGTCTGGTGTGAAATAAACTGAACTGAGCTGAACTGAACTAAACTGGCCAGGCCAGTTGAGGTAGTGCTTCAACCGCTTGCCTGCTACTTCAATGCACTCTCTGTGGCTGATGACTCGTCAACAACGTCAACACCTACATAACTTGCAGCCAAAAAGTTTTGCGTGCTAGTGTGTGTGCGTGTTAGTATGTGTGTGTGTGTGTTTGTGCATACTTCAGCCGCAAGTCGAATCTTACAATGCAGTTTGTTGATTTCTGAATACTCTGAATAGAACAAAACAAAAAGTGTTTCCTCTGTCAAATGCTTGCACTAAGATAAATGAGTATAGATAATGGACAAACAAAACATTTTATCGACATTAAAATCGAAAATTTCCATTTTTCTATTAAAATTATACGCCCAAAAAGTATATGGGGACAGATCAAAACTTTACACAGCCGCAACTTAGTCAAATGTAGTCAGATTTTGAAAAACCAAATCTTTTTCATCATGCTTTGACCTCCAGATTAATCAAAAGTTGGAAACGCGATTCCGGATCGAAATGCATGTTAAAACGTTACCCACAAAAAGAGCTTGTTGGAAGAGATCCAAACTTTTCATAGCTCTAACTTTGCCATTATATTTTTGTAATTGTGTTTACAGCATAGTTATTATATAGTTGTAGTCTACTTGCGCTGCTTAATCAATTTGCTCTGTAAACTATATACCCTTTGCAGTCCATTTATGCCGAGTCATTTGGCAGTTGCATGAGTCCTGCCGGCGACTCACCGCATGTCTGCATGCCTGCCTGCCGCTTGTCTGCCTGTCTGTAGCATTGTTGCCCCTGGTAATTGTTGTTGTAAGCAATTTCCGTTGCTGCATTTTAGGCAGCAGGCTGGCCTTGTAGCCGCCGACTCCGACGAGAGAACCCTGCCGAAAACTGGGCTAATTGCCTTGGAGTTTGTGCATTTTTAATTAAAAATCAATAAGGTTGAAGTGCCGTCGCAGCCAGCCAAATGTGTGCGTGTGTGTGTCTGTTTCATGTGTATTATGTGTGAGTGTTTGGATTTTGCTTGGCTTGGCAGCGGCTTTGATAAATGGGCCAACAGGCGCAGGTTCAAATCGCCCATCCAATTTCACCCTCAGTGTGACAAAAATCTATTGCCTCCTTTAAAACAATTTAAAACTCACCTTCTGCATTTTGCAGGAAAATGTATCAAAAAGTGAACTTTTTTAATAGTCTTGTTGCATTATTTCTAGTGGGGGAGAAATTGCTTACAGCTTTTTCAACACTTTTCAGCCCCAGCTCAAAGAATGTTTTAATTATATCAAAAAAGGCAGCCAAAATGAGAAACCTTTGAGCTTGTTGCTCGCAGCTAAAGCTATAGCTAAAAGTAGCTGCTACAGTTTTGGCCTTTTTACTTTTGGTTCACGTAAAAACTTTGCGCGCACAATATTCATTAAAAATTTAATTTTCGCTCAACAAGTTTAAAATATGCAGCTGAAGCCCGACCAGCCAGATAATATATATATATATTTACTGAATGAAAGCACGCCAGCGAGACTGAAGAATGCACTTTTGCTAATAAGCACACCTGGCTGCTGTTACTCTTTTCTCTTTATATATAGCAAATGTTAAAGTTGCCGCCACGCCTCGCCTTTGGGCACATTTTTGCACAGATTTATAGGTGCACGAGGACTTAAAGTTTTTGGCTAAGGCGGCGTCTACTGCAAAAGTTGGCAGTCAGAGTTCCCCTTTTGCGTTTCTGTGTCAATGTATGCCAAGAGTTTCTTGGCGAGAACAGGCCAAGCATCGCTGCGCAGCAGAGTGCTGATATACCCTGTCTTTTGTTCTTTAATATGGGGCATTCTTTTTGATAGCATAAAAAAAGCAATATAAAAAATATATTCTTAAATTCCATATTAATTAAAGTAAACCGACAGGCAAATGTCTAAAACCATGAATATATTCCAATTTTAATATTTAAGGAATTTAAGATTCTAAATTTAAGAATGAATTTTCCGTTAAATTGCCTTCAGAAATTAGTTCGAACTTAGGAGATTAATTTCTATCTTACACAACAATCACAGAATAATATTTTCGAGCAACTATTTTGTTGTTTCTTCTATCAAATCGCATGCTGCCTTGAAATGTGCAACCCAACAGTTTTTTTCAATACGTTTTTTATATATTTTTTAAAAACGATTTTTTCTGCTTGAATGCATTTATCTGGCGTTTTAGATGATATGATCTTAAAGATTATTATTGTGTTCAACTAAAGATAACAATATGCTCTATCTCTATCGTATATTTATAGCTGTTTGCAATCAAAGTATTGGCTTAGACGCTATTCGCAAACAAATCGGCGCATTCGCATCAGTTTTGGCCGAATTTTAAACAAAATTTGGATTACCTCATCCAATTCGCAGAGGTAACAATTTATACGAAATCAAAAATTGTTCTTTTCTTGATTATTATAATCTGATTTAAATGACAGAATTAAAGACGGCAGATTTTGTATGAAAGAAGAGCAATAATGAAATATGAGAGAGAATCACATCATTTATTCAGATAACATATATTTTTCCTACTAATTAAATTGTTAAATTAATATTTATTAGTATTATTTCTATTTTTTTTTTAGTAATATTTATAGGATAGCTCGTTATCGGAGCTGCTCAGCAGTTGCAGCACTTATCTTGCGCTTGTTATTGGTGTTGTTGTTGTTGTTGTCGTTGCCGTCGCTGCGCAGCGAGGCATGCACACGGTTTACATTAGGCTAAGTAGCACATAGCAGGCAACCCCTCAGCACACAACACCCACCCCTCCCCCTTTCCACGACAACCACAATCAACAGCTCCTGAGCAAACCCCAAACACCTACCTAGGGATGCAGGCAACTGAAACTCAAGCTGTGACGCTGCTGTGTAGTTGTGCGTGTGTGTGTGTGTGTGCGTCAGTGTGTGTTGCATGTGTGTGTTTGTGCTTTGGCATAACGCGTTGATAAGCTAAAAGGCTAAGGGGTTGCCACACACATGCATGCAACGCACACTTTAGGCCGGCTCTCGGGAGGTTAGGAAGGTAGATTTCTCTCTGTGCATAAAAAGCCAACGCAAATTTACACAAAAAATACAAATATAAAAGAAAAAAAAAATGAACTGTCTAAAAAGCCAAAACAACGCTGATAAGCGACCGACTCGCTTGGCCCCTGCCCAAAAGGGAAAAAAGCACACACTTAACATATTCTGTTTTGGGGGTTGCTGCTGTTACTATCGGGCACACACACACACACACCCCTCCCCCCTCCCTCCACCCCAACGCCAACTCACACAGAAAACCCAAAAAGGGGTGTTGTCTATAAAAATTTATGTCTAACCGGGCAAATGCCGCAGCTCTTGGTTTAATGGTGTGAATTATATTAAGCGACGCTGCCAACAACGCGCACACATACACATGAATGAGTGTGCGTGTGTGTGGCATTCGAGACAGCTGCGTTATGGGGCGTGGCTTGACTTGGGGGCAAGCTACGCTTGATGTGCCAACCCCATCTCCAATAAATTGTGTGAGTATGGGTGTGTGTGTGTGCTTCGCTGATTTGTTTTTATCGCAGCTCCCGGGAGGCATCAATTATGCTGTTCGGGGAATGTTTTTCTTTATTTTTTTTTGTTGTTTTTTTTGTGCAGTTTTTGTTGTTGTTGCCGAAGAGCAGCGTTTAATGGAAAATAACAGCTCCACTTTGTTCCCTTTTATGAGGAGGTCCTTAAAACTCTAGCAGAGGGTTTTTAATAGCAAAGGAAGATAGATTTAGTGTTGTAATCAACTTTAGAGTGATGCAAATTTCACTAAATTAATAAACGCAATAAAAAAAACTTACATTTTCCTTGCAACGAAGTAAGACTTTTTTGCGATGTTCCACAGTAAGTTTCATTAAAAACTCCTCCAATTAATTTATTCACTTGCACATCGTTGAAAACTGCGGACTATTTATATTTAATACAATAATAAAAATATATATATATTATTGAATTTGATAAATAAAAGCTTTTTGTCTTTTTATCAATAACAAATTTAACTCAAAAAGGATAAAGAAAATTGCTTGAAGACTTACAGACTTACTCATTGAAGTATCGAGTACAACATTATTTACGTTCATGAAGTCCAACTTCTGGGATTCTCGCCTTTGCAATAATTGAAGCTGTGCTAAAAATAAATGCTTACTTAAATCAAGTTAAAAAATATTTGTTTTGTATTCGATAACTTTGAAAATGGTTTATCTCTCTTCGCAGACTTGCTTCTTTATTGAAGATTAACCCAGTTTTCTTTTACAACACCTCCACTACATTAGAAGTGAGATTCTCCGACTTGTGTTTAAGTTGGCCGCATGTTGATCTATTCGCTCCATACAAGCGGCACCACCACCCCCCCTTCGTTGCACAACATACACATGAGCGAGCCAAGTGCGTGGCAAGTTCCCTAATTACGCGAGTGCGAGACTTGACATATATATGTATACATACGTAAATAGTTCTTTGTTGTTGTTGTTGTTGCTGTTGGTTTTTAGCCAACACACAGCAGAGCAGGCCGCATTGAAAAGTAAAACTCAAACACATATAGATATGGAATAAGGGTTTGGGGGAAAGTGGGTATTATGTTGCAGATAGACCACTCCCGGGGATAGGTAAAGGCAGATAGCGTATAACCACTTCTAGCCACATTTTATGGTATCTCCTCTAACGTTGAGCCAAAACCCACAAGCCCGCTCTCTTTCGTCAGGATAGAGAGTGCTCTATAGAAATGACTTGCCCTGGTACTTGCATATATTGCATTATGCGTGTGTGTGTGGGGGGAGGGAAGCCCCGTTGCACAACTCTAAAGTATGCAGCGCTTTAATTACATTTTACACGCAAAGAGCATAAAAGGAGAATATAAAAATTATTTGAGGTTTTCCAAAAAAAAAAGCAAAAAAAAAATAATAAAAAAAAGAATCTAAAAAGTTTGCTTTTCATAATGCTGCTGTAAAAACCGAAATGAAAAAGAAACCCTTTCAAATGCATTTAGGCATGGCAACTCTTAGTGTGTGTGTGTGTGTGGGTGGGTGGGTGTGTGTGCATTTGTGTTGTGCCAGCTAACCCAAATAAACCGCTAAAGTGTTAATTAAACAAGTTATACTTCACTTTTTTTGCTGGCAAAATGAGAAAATGAGTTTTCAGTCAGCTTTATCAACTGATTTTGGAATTTGGGAGGTGTGCAAATTAAAAGTGTAAACAATATGCAAAGTATTAAGTAATAAGTAAACTCAACTTTTGTTTAAACATGTACAACTGAGGTTAATAATATTATGCAATTAGCAATATTAATATTGAATTTGTATGGAACTTATGCCAAGTTGACTGAATTTAGCATTAAACACTTAAAGAAAAACAAGCAGAAAATAAGTAAAGAAAAGCTTGAAGATATTAATACATGCTATATGTATCTTTTTTTATAGCTTATATAGCTAAATTATCATTAAACAGTATATTATTGGGGTTATTTCAATAGTTTTCCCTGGTAACCTTATGAGTTGAACTTTCAATCCCCATGAAGAGTACGTACGGAATACCTTTAGCAATCATTTGCTGCTGCCCCCCACTTGAAAGTCTCGTCAATTAATGCAACAGTAGCAACTAAACTAATCGTCCCGGAGTTGCATTTAATGAGAATGCACGAAGAGGAAGAGAATGGAGTGGTTTGAATGCTCTGCTGCACTGCAGTCGTCGTAATCAACAGGCTCAAACAAGCAGCCAGGACACGACCCTCTGAACAAGCAACAGCAACACAGTACAAAAAAAAAGAACAACAATAATAAAAAGCATAATTACAACTACACACGCACACACACACACCAGCCACACACACATGCATGGAAAGTGCAGCCGCAACAACAATTAAAACAACTGAGTTGCCATATTTGAAGTGAACTTTGCCGAGAAAGAAGAAGCAAACACACAATGACGAGGACGAACGAGGGCTGCTTGGGTGGGGGAGAAGGACTCGTAATCATAATCATGTGCTTCCTACGTTTTGTTAATTGTTGTGTGTGTGTGTGTGTGTGTGTGGGCGTGTGGGTGTGGGCGTGGCCTCTTTATTTTGCTATTCATTGTTGGACAGCGGGAGCAACACAAGGACATGCATTCAATTTGGCAAAAATTCACTTTGAGTGTGCGTCTGTGTTTTGTGTGTAATTTTGTTGTGTTGCTATTGTTGTTGCTTTCTTCTTTGTTTCCTCATCATTATCATCAGCTCTATGTGTGTGCGTGTGTGTGTGTGTGTTTGTCCCTCGTCCTTGGTGGCATTTTCATTGTTGTGTTGCGCTGCTGCACTTGATGCCTTTTAATTGTTTGCCCGCTCGTCATAATCATAATTTTTAATGATGCTGCCACAGAATAGAGACACTATACACATAAAAATAAAGAGAGGCAGAAAGAGACAGACAGAAGGAGAGAGAGAGTGATAGAGAGAAAGTCCTAGATCAGGTGGACATCAATGAAACTAATTTGCAAGACTTCGTCTGTGCTTGGGAGTTAAGGGAAGCAAAATATTTTATCACAGCTGCAGCCTCTAAACAGAGACGACAATTAAAATGACCATAAAAGTGCCAAGCAAAAGGACCAAATACAGAACACAAAAGACGATTGACTAGGCGTCTCCTCTCTCTCTCTCTCTCTCTCTCTCTCTCTTCTCTCTTCTCATTGTTTCATAAATTGTGTGTGGAACAAAATTAGGCGCTGCTGAATACCACTGTCTCTCTCCACTTCTGGAGGCAGTTGAGGTTTGTCTGTTGTCTCATGTGTTTTGCGGTCCTCGAAATGTGACAATTAAAATTTTCCGGCTTCTCTCTCGCTTGCCGTTTTGTGGCCTGTTTGTGCTGCCAATTGTAACATTTTGCATTGCATTGTTGCCTCAAGCGCTACAAGCTATTTGAATGTATATTTCCAGTAGCCATTCTCCATCTCTCTCTCTCTCTCTCTCTCTCTCTCTCGCTCTTGTGTTGCTGTTGATATCTTTAAATTTGAACCATAAAAACTGAATATTTCATTTGATTGTTTTGCATTGGCATCGCCCGAAAGTATTGAGTTGAAATATTTAAATGCTTTATTGTTTTGTTTTTGTATGCAAGGAAAAAGGAAAACAATTTTGTGGCTCTTTAACTCAAAAGATTAAATTGGAATACAAGATAGCGCAGCTGGCTTAGCCAAGTCAAAGATTATCAAGCAGTCCAACTGTGACCATATTCAGATATCGGAGCCATTTACCCCATTTCACTATTTATTTGCATTCGATTCGTTTAAAGAATTGTTTTTATTAAAATTTTCGCAGCATATTTAATTATTTTCATGGCGGTGACATATATATTTTTTTTTTGGCACACATCCCTGCGGCCTATTATGAAAACACGTGGCCGCCAAAATGCAAATAACCGGATGCAAAGATACAGTTGATAAAATTAAAAAGTAAACTCGCAACAGAGGGGGAAAAGAAATGGGAGAGTCGCGCCAGTAAGCCGGCAAACAGCAGCTACGAAAAATGCTGGCGGCTGTCGGCAGTTTTCCTGCGAATCTCTTTTTTTCGCAGTTGTTGTTGTTGCCAGTGGCAAGCTGCCACGTCAAAGAAAGTGGAAATTGTGTCAGATGAGGCATGCAGCCGGCGATGGTGAGTGTGATGAATAAGTTGAAGCCAAGCCAGCAACTACAACATGCTACATCATTAACTAAACGACAGTTTAAGGATTTGCCAGAGCGAAGAAAAACCAACAAGCTGTAAAGGAAAACGCTCGTTGTTGCCATTGTTGTTGTTGTTGTTGTTGTTGTTGTCATTGTTGTTGTTGTTGTCGTTGTTGTTGTTGTTGTTGTTACTCAAAAATTAGGCAATGTCGTCAGCCATTGCCGGAAATGTGGCATCATAACATTAACTAACATATCTTTGCAACACAATTTTTTGTTGTTGGCCAACAGAGCCTGTTGATAGTCCCACACACACACACACACACACACAGAGCACACACATACACAGCGCGTCTAATGAAGCGGCAATAAATGAAAGGGAGGGGTAGCAGTCAGCTGACAGAGAGAGGGAGAAAAGCCACAAAAGAATTTTCAACAACGAGAACAACAACGATGCGGATAATGCGGCGGCGGGCGGGGTGTGTAGGGGAGTTGTGCAGACAGGCAGCTTTTTATCTTCGGGGCAGTGCCTTCAATTTGCATATGAGCAACATTTTTGCGGTGCTTCATCAAGTTTTCGGGGTCCTCGCTGTCGCTGCTGAGAGATGGCGCAGAGGAGAGCAGCAGGACTTTATGGCAGGAAAAATTAATGAGCACTTGATTGGGTTAGTTCGCGCTGCGAAGCTCTTTGAATATTCAATGCGAAATGCGAACATTTTCTGCAAGTAACGCATGTAAATATATAAAAAGAGAGAGTGAGAGAGAGAGGTATGGAGCAAGGTGCAGAACGGGGCGAGAGAGAGGAATTAAAAAGTGAATGACGCAAGGTTCAAGTTTACCAAAGAAAAAAAATATATCTTTGGCAACGCATGGTCCCAAAAAATCAATAAGAGGAGTCATTAAATCAAGATTTTTCCATTGAAAGCAAATCCGTCAGTCATCAATATGTGCACAAGACGACTTAGCAACGTAAAACTTTATCTATTAATATATTCAAAATTGTTGTCAGCTATTTTTAACAGAAATTTGAACAGTTCTTGGGCATAGATTATATAATTTTGAAGAATGTTAAGGACAATTTTGCGAACTCCAAAAATGCTCAAAAAAAAACATGAATTTCTTTTTGAAATGCAAATTTCTGTGAAGTATCTAGAAATGCCCTTTCGAAGACCACAATCCGTCTTAACTTTGTTAAAACTGAACTCATTTTCTGACCAGAAGTACATCAATTTCGCATGCAGATTAAATCTGGGGAAAAATAAATAAATTCAAAGTTGTTTTGTCCACAAAGTTGAAAGTCTTTGAAAAGTTGCAAGTCTAGCGAAAGAGCACTTGCAACAAAGGCAAACACTGTGTCGTAAATCTTCGACGCAACTTTCAAAAAACCTTTTATCTATTAAAATTGAATTGTGAGAAATTTTATGCGTATTTTCAATAATAATAATAACAAGGGTCAACATTTAGAGCCCCAACGATTCGTATTTGCATATATCTGCAGCGCCTGGGCATCATGCTCTTCAAGGCATGCCGCAAAAGGACCTCAAGCACACACACACACACGTAAAGGCTATGCAGCAATTATTCAGTTTAACTCGCCATGTCTAGACAAAAAACCAGAGAGAGCAGCATTCCGAGAATTGCCGGACTGTCCGGCGGGCCGAGAGGACCTTCTGCTGCTATCACCTGTCACATAAATAGTGCTAGATGAATTATTAAAGCGCCTGCGAAAACAACTTTAGCCAGCGGCAGACAAAGACCACACTACACCTCCCCTCTCCCGCTCTCCCTCTTTCTTTCTCTGATTGTCGCAGTAGCTTTTTTTTAAGATGCTTAAAAGCGCCACCGTCTGGCGCTTGAATCCTTGGGATCCTTGGTAGCCGTCTCGCGGCGCACAAGTATAAAAAAGTTTTCATTTGCTGCTGGTTGGCTGGAAGTAATAAAAAGCGTTGGGGCACCGTTATAATAAGCGGCGGCGACTGCTGCTGCTGCGGCGGCGGCTGCGACTGTTGCCGCAAAAAGCGCAGCCTTTACTGTTGTCGTTGTTGTTGTTGTCATTGTGGCACATAAGTGGCACCTGTGACCAAAACCGCATAGAAGCATGGAGTCGCACACACACACACACACACACTAGTCGCGTCTGGAGCGCATTTCGTAGCACGCTTTTAGGCGAGAGCGCATAAAAAATGTCTGCTGGCAAAGTTTGCAAATACCCAGCACAGGCTGCTTGATGGCAGGGTTTATGCGACCCAGCACTGATTGGTGGCTGGCCTGTGCAACTTTTCTAAACATTTAAATCGTTAGTATTCAAGGATATCAATCTGGAAACGAAATTTAGTAGAGGAACCGCAATTCGCAAACAATTAAAGCAAACGAAAATAGAAAAAATACCTCAACCAATTTATAAACTTTAGCGGAATCTTGACACTTTATGTACCTGAAACTGGAACCGATATACGATTCAGTTTGGCACATTGATTGAGATTTTATGAAATTATTATTCTTAACTTAAGACTAATCTCTTGTGCCATTTATCGATTGATTAACTTACTGCTTTGCATGGCAACTGTGAGAATTTAACAAAAATAAATATTTGATTGCATTTTTGAATTTTGAGATGATCTTTGATGTTTACAAAAAGGCCTAGCTTCTGAAGACCAGTTATTTGTGCTTATCAGGGAAACTTAAAAGTTTTAAACAATCTTTTCATTTCAAAGAATAATAATCGTTTTTCTTCATATCTAAAGAGGTATATCTTGATAGATAAAGTAAGACGAAAGCAAATCTACTTAATGTTATTAAATGTGGAATAACGAGTGTCAATTAGTGGAGCACAGCATTATGCTGACTATCTAGTATGGGGCACAGCATTTGCTGAGTATCACACTTGTGGCACATTTCCTTAGCAAGGCTTATAAAATATAATTCGACAGGCGACGGCGTTAAGGCAAATACTCGCATATTCACAAGGCAAACACAAGAGAAACAGGAAACTGGCAACAGGCAACAGCAACAAACAAATGTTGTTTAAACAAAGTTAAAACGAGCTGCGCTGCAACAAAAGAAACAGCAAATAAAGCATTTCGCGCTGGCTGTGGGAAAAAGTTATGGAGTTGTTTTGGGTTAAGAGGCGTTTAAATGGCGGCTTCTACACAACCAAATACAAGCACATAATTTCACTCACCTCAGTTGAGGAACCCTCCCCCTGCACCTACGCCTTCTCCCACCTATTCAGCAGCAATTTGCTAGCCATTTTATTAGCGGTCTTACCACATTAAGAGCAGGGGGAAGGGTGTGTCTCTAATGGTTGTTGCTGCTAAAGCTTACCAATTTTCTTTCAGTGTAATTAGCAGCTGCTATTTTTGGTTTGCTACTCCATTTCGAGTGCAGCTTTAATTAGTCAGAAATTATTCGAATTGTGCATTTTTTTAAACCCAAACTAAAGCTGCATTTGCACCCCAACTTCGAGTGTGTTTGTGCCATTTTGCCCTTTTGTTAATAATTAATTACACATTTGTTTTCAGTTGCTTTGTTTATTGTTGTGAAAATGAGTTAACATTCACATAAGACTAATGCATTTTCCATTATTTTCCATCTCTTTTCATGTATGTGCACTGATGCAATGTGTAGGTAAGTTAAACAAAAACCATTTTCATGTTTCCCGCTTAATTGGGGAAACAGTTGTTGTTTAGGGACAAAGGCAAGTCAACACAATGGAAATGGGGTTAACATTCCATTGATGGTGAGATGTGTACTTGTTGGCAGAGAAAAAATGTTAATTATTTATTGAAAGTGTGTAAAAAGCGTCTAATGCAGAAAGGGTATGTTACAGGCAGACATAAACATCTATAACACAATATAGTATAAACTCTTGATCGGCGTCAAGTCAAATACCTCTGTTCGGCCAACCAGATATTCTTATATTTATAGCAGCAACAAGCACGAGCATTTTCTATAAAGGACTTATCGCAACAATTTGAATACAGGGTATCTCTTAGTCTTAGTTATTACGACGATTTGTAGTAGTTCTTGGTTTTTGTTTTTGATTTGCAAGCGACGAGTGCAGTGTGTATATCTCTGACTTTCTTCACTGTCTCTTTCTCTGACTCTTTCTGTCCCTGTTACTCTATGTATACATCCCTCTCTCTTTCTCTATGCCTCTATCTTTCTCTCTCTCTCTAACGCTCTTTTTCTCGATTTGATCCTTTCTCTACATATTTCTGCAACTGTGTTCCTCTCTATTTCTGTCCATATATCTCTGTGACTCCTTTGTCTCCCTCTCTCTCTCCCTCTCTCTCTCTCTCTCTCTCTTTCTCTCTTTCTTTCTCTCTTTCTTTCTCTCTCTCTCTCTCTTTATCTCTCTCTCCCTGTCTCTCTCTCTCTCTCTCTGTGTCTCTCTCTCTATCTGTGTCTCTCTCTCTCTCTGTGTCTCTCTCTCTCTTTCTTTCTCTCTTTCTCTCTCTATCTTACTCGATCCATCTTTCTCTTTATATACTACTTTGCTGCTGCTTTACTTGATTTGATCTACTCAAAGTTGCGCTTTATCTTAGTCTCTATTTTCAACTACCCAATATTGTGTTCTCTCTTTAGTTACCCATGTTTACCACTCACAACTTTACTTGCCACATCCTATCTGGGACTACTCCACTCAAAGGACACACACAGGGAGTAAAGACACAGAGTCGTAGACAACTCCGAGGAAATTGCTGCCATGATGACACACATTTTCGGCTACACACTCTGTGACACATTTCGAGAACAAACCTACCCCTTTACATCCCCCTCTTCCCACCAGGCAACCACTTGGCAGCCCAAACCAGAGCCCTCCTCCCCTCAGCTGCCCCTCCATCTACACCTACATACATACGTCTGTATATTTACAAGAAAAAAGAAAGTGCCATGTCGTCTGCCAATACAATAAATATTTAATGTACATGTTATTACATCAATAAGTGTGTCACTCACACACACAAACACAACCACACACACACACACACACACACACACACACTAATGCACACACACAAAGAGAGATTCAGATATTGTGGGAAAGCTTTTATCGCTCACCTTGTTGCCAGTTTTTTGCCATCATTTTCATTGCCTGCAGCCCAAGCAGCGGCGGCGTATACGTAATATTGTAATAAAAAAATGTGTACAACATAGTTAAAGAATGGCCAATGCTGAAGAGAGTGCTTGACCAGAAGATACCCCTTAGAGGGTGAATACTGTAGCTTAATAGTCAGCATATACAATGGAAGATAAGCAGGCAACAATAATTCGATATAGGTTTTTTTAATAGATGTTATACACATTAAGCAATTAGCTATTATACCCTCTTCTATCCAATTGATGATTACAGGGTATATAGCAACAGAGGCAGTCAAATTGATACAACGAATTGAACTGTCGCCCAATAGATTGTTGCATAAATTCATGCACATTGAATTGCCAGCTAGAATTGTAGCCATATTAAATTTGATAAATCGCATGTAAAAGTGAGCAAGCGAATTCCACGAAGACATAAAAAATAAATGTATGTATTTATTCAGGAGTGTGTGGTGTGTGTGTGTGTCTGTATGTGTGTGTGGCAAGGCAAATAAAAAGTTTGTTTTATTCATGCAAAGAGGTTTTCACTTTGGCAAACGGGTTAAGCAAACGTGAAATTCAAATATGTATATTTAATACAAATACATAAATATGGGTCATTTTTTTATGCATTAGCAAACAATTGAATAAATAAAGCAAGCATCTATGCTCTCCAGTTGCGAGAGCTCGACTTTGGGATACCCTGCAGCCAGCTATTACATAGCTAATGAAAATACGCTTTGCTCAACAAAATCTGTGTTTGTTGATCAACAATATGACTGCTTATATTAAATATGAATTGGAAACCTATATCTTAACAGAAATCGATTTATATCGATATACGTTATCGTTATCGTTATCGATAAAATTAAACTTGATCTGCTTGTATGTGAACTTATATTCCAAATTTAAAGTTTCTAAATCTTATCTGATGTTGACTGGGCTTTTGATGCTGATCAAGAATATATATTCCTAATGGGTTCGCAGTTGCCTACTGCTGCTCGTGCTGCTGTTCAGTTCTACCCTTTTTGCCCATTTGCATTGACTTTGAGTAATAAATAAAAAAAACAAAGCCGGCAAATAATTTATCTGTTGATTGTAGTTTCGTTGTGGGGGTTGGATGGTAAATGGTAAATTGTTTTTGGTGTATTCGCGTCGTTTGATGCTTTTGCATGTCAATCGCATTTGAGCCACCATAATGCCACAGGATGCAGCACGGCACGACGAGAGGATGCGGGGGCCGAGTTGGAGGCGACACCGCCTGCGTGTCATAAAGCGCTGCATATTTTAAATTGTGCTTCTCGCCCAGTTTTTTGCATTGAATTTTTCATAACTTCCATTTGGAGAGTGTATTTTTTATGCAACCAAAAAAATAAATAAAAAGTAAACTGTGCTATGCATCAACAATATTTTTTCGTAATTAAAAAAGGCGTGTAAATAGATTGACTGACAGACGCAAAGGGGAAATGCCACTGGTGGAGTGGGGCAGGCATGTCGAAACATTTGATATTAAAATTTTCATATGCATTTGACATGTCCAAACAATAAACTCGCTCTGTGATGTGTGTGTGTGTGTGTGTGTGTGAGTGTGTGAGTGTGTTGGTGTGGGTTTTTGTGTGTGTCAGGCTGGATCTGAATTGTCAATGAGTGTTGCCAAATGAAAAATATTTTTTAATATTGCAGATGATATTTTCATAAGTTAATAATAATATCAAATATTAGCTTATAACGCATTGAAGGAGTCGTCTTTCAGCCCACAAAGTATATATATTCTTGATAAGTTCACCGAGTCGACATAGGAAAGTTGGAATATATACAGCTTGTTGCTACAGTGAGTTCTCATATGGGAAACTCTGTCACTTACCAAGGTATCCTGACCAAACTGACCAGTTATGCTTTCTATTATGATCCTTACTTAAGAGCAGCAAATTGTCAATATCTGACTACTATCCCATATAGTTTTCATAGGAACAATCGGTCGATTATATTTAATTTTTAGTGATTTAAGAGTCCGCCGATTGAGATTGATTTCCTGAGTATTTTAAGCAAATCAGGAATTAACCCCGATATAATTTGACGCCCACAAAGCAAGAGTATTATTCATGCATCGGTTGCTTTTTTCATTGAATTGATTAGAAATTTGCATTCCAATTATGCCGATCAATGACTAATTATAAACGGCACAGGCTTAAGAAATGTAAGGCATACCCTTTTCCTTTCCCATTCGCTTTGCTATTTGCAAGAAAGTTACAAGGCACAATTAAAATTATTCTTGCCACCAAACGTGGAAAGCTTAAAGCAGACACAAAATCCGCAGACGCAAACACAGACAGACATATATAATGACCGAATATAAAGAGAGAGAAAGAGTGTGAGAAAGAGTGAGAGAGAGAGGGAAAGAGAGAAAGAGGGAGAGACTTATGCAGAAATTTGCCACGCTCACAATTAAAAACACAAGCAAAGTCATTAAAAATTTAAGCAGCTTTTAGGCTTACACACGAGACACTCAAACAAACACACACCACACACACACACACACGCACGCACACACACACGCACACTCATTCACACGTGTGTGTGAATTGTTGGGGTTAAATAAGAGCAACGAAAATAAAAAACAAATTTGTCTGAGTCTTTGCCTTTTTCAGCAGGGTTGCCAACACGCCTGATTAACATGCGTAAACAGACAAAGCACAATGTGCCGGAAATGAAGAGAGAGGGAGAGGTTGTGAGTGGTTGGTAGGCGAGAGGTGGGAGGTGGGAGGTTGGCATTGGGATTAAACCGACTTGATCAAATTTCATTAATTGAGTGAACACCAGGCAAACAAACAAACAAAAATTTAAATTAATTAGCTGGGCGCTGCGTAGAGTAAATAAAGTAAAAAACAAAAAAATAATATACACACCATATTTGGAATATATTTTTTTAGGGATTAAGTTTGTTGTGTACACTGTAACTAGCTTATGAAGAAAAGTACTCAAAACAAATATTAGATAAGGTTAGCATATTATAGCTAGATTATTAGGCTTAGCTTAATTCAATTTGGGCTAAGAGGGTGATATTATTATATTTATTTATTTATACTTAGAATACCAGTGTTGTATATTGTGTTATGTATTTGCCAGTGATATAAACACTACTTAAATATTTTCTGCGTCATTTTTCCGAATATAAATGTTTTTTCTCTCTTCTTTGCTTTGCTCTTGAATCAAAAGTTGCATTATCCAGTTGTGTTCCCCACTGTCAGCTATTTAGACTCTTGTATTTGTCAACGTTTTCCAACACGTCGCACAAATGTAGGCCACAGAAGCAATCCAATGTTGTCAGAAGTGCAACAAACCAACGAATAAAAACACAAATTGTTGCAAGCTCAAAAGCCACGTAAGAAACGTTGTCTTAACGCCTGCTTGCCAACACACAGCAAGAAGAAAAAAGAAAAAAAACAAGATGAAAATCGTTCTAAAAGGAGATGTATTTAGACAAGTTGTCAGCCTCGTCGCGAAGTTTTGTGCTTTGAGCGTAAAGAAAGCGACGCGTCGTAAAAGTCACACACACAAACACATTCCACACTCACACATGCACGCAAGCCAAACTGGCAATAAATATTTAGACAATATTCGCATGTCAAACACAAAACGAGCACACAAAAACTGACAGTGAGTGAGAGGGAGATGGAGAGGGAGAGCGAAAAAAAGTGAACACAGCCAAGTCACGTAAATAATTAAACACGTGACATGCGTGGGCGTCATTTTTAGGCGAGAGGCCGTAAAAAAAATCTGTCGCTGTAAGTTGTGCAGCAGACAGAGAGAGAGAGAGGGACAGGGGAGATAGGCAGTTGAGCGTGAGCTTTGATGTCTTCAACTTTTATTCTGTGTGTGTGCGTGTGTGTGTTTGCATAAGTGTGCGTGCGTGATTTCTTCTCTCACAGCAGGTGAAGCGTCGCCGTTATAAAAATATATAACTGTAAGTGTGCGAGTTGTTACATGATGAGTACTTACTCTATATCATTATTTATCGCCTGCCTGTCGAGTGTCTCCCTCTCTCCCTCTCTCTCTCTTTGGCATGCGCAACTCAATTAGAATATTTATTGTTGACAAGCTTTGCGACAATGTTTGAATGCAGCAAACACACGACAAAAATGAAGTATTTATTTTACTTTGATCTGCAAACAATGAAAAATTCTGTGTTTCATTTGTTTATTGGTTTAATTTAGTTTCATCGCACAGATTATCCCAGCAAATTAATTAATTGTTTAACTTTTCACGAATACTTTTAGTATTATTTTATAAATTCCAATCGGAAGTTTACAAACAGAACGCATTAAAAATATGAAGTTGTGTGAAGAGAGAAAACCACTTTGATGCCATCAAATTAATATTAAATCAATAATTAATAACATTTTAATAATATTCAAACAAATAAGCACGCAAATTGCACAGCACACACACACAAACAATAAATACACATATATATACAAAAGATTTGTAAGTTTATATATATAGAGTGGACACTTCCATGGAGTGGACAACCCATTTTTGGTTTGGACTAGCTCAAATCAAAGATATGCTTTGAAAAACAATTAAGGACTATTTTTTAATTTTAATTTTTCATTTTTTGTAAGCACATTTTTTCCAACACTTACAGATTTTTCGATAAGCCAAAAAATTCCGCAGCCTATTAAAAGATGCTTGCCTTTGATACTTGCCGCTGGGTGGCGGCAACCACGTAGATTGTTTTTCAATAAATTGGTGGCCGCTCTTCCTGCTTCAGCTTATCAGTATCAATGCTTTTCGCAGGCAGCGTTGCACCTGCCACAAGCAGTGTCTTTACACGACGAGCGGCCTTTCTTTTGTTGTTGTCTTGGACAATTAGATACTGAAACGGGTTCTCTAAGGGACTTTTTTTTTGGGTGTGGTAAGGGTTGGGGGTGGGTAGGGTAGAAGAGGGTGTCCCTGGGGCGTCGTTGCCAAATACCCATTATAATGATTATCGTTGGTTGCCTTTGTGGGTTGTTGTTTTGTTTTGTGTTGTTGTTGTTCTTTGCCTGTTGTTTGTTATCCTTTCGCAGCTCGTTTTGTGTTTGCCGAGTTGACAAAATCATAAAAATGTAGTCGACACAACAAATTATACAAATGTCTCCCGCATGCCACAACAACACACACACCACACACACACACACATACCCGCACACACACAATTTAAACTGAATTTATAATGCTGCATCTTCTCGTTTTTCTTCTTACCAGTGTTGTCACCATTTTTGGTAATGGGCCCCAAGCGACCCAGAAATTGGAGTTGTGAGTTGCAAGTTGTTGAGGGGGGGAGGGGGGCTGTGGGTGTGGCACTCGCGTAATATGCTAAAAAAAAGCCATTCACAATGGCTTGGTGTGTGTTGTGTCTAGACTTGGCTAGAGTTGCCACAAGTGCCTCTAAGAGGCTTTTAACCAACTTTCAAAAGACAGCTTAAAAAGTCGCTAAACATAACTTAAGTTTTGACATATTTAGTATACCCACATTTTGAAGTTAAGTAAGAACTTCTAAGAGTTAAGTAATTTGAAAATCTGAATTCTTTTTGGCATAGTTATGCCTGTGATATAAGTTTGATTTGATATTCGTGCCATAATCGCGTGTTCATCCTTAAATGCAGTATTGTTCTAGAGGTTTAATCTGGATTACGGGTGAGGAAAGTTGTTATCCATCCAGACAAGCACTTCTAACATTTTATCAGAAAATCGAGTCAGAATCCCGATCTTAACTATAAATGTAGGATTAATCTAGACCATGACTAAAAAGCATTAAAACCTTTACCGATTTTGACAATTTTAAAGATTTAAAGTCAACATGGCAACGCCTGATTCCGAGTTGCTTACGGTTGCCACCAATCGTTGCAGCTTGAAGCAACCGTTTGAAATATTACAAAACGTCTGCTTCAGTTGCAGCGAATGGTAATGGATACTCTGGTAGTGCAAACTGCGCGCAGGGTGGCAACTCTGCTCCTGTTTCAATTGTTTGCATTTCGCCCGACAATCAACAATTTGCGCAAAAGTGGCGACAATTTCAACGAGTCGCGCTCCCATTTTCATTTATAATTTTCCTCGTTTTTCTTATGCATTTATTAAAATATATACACATATATGTCTGTCTATATATATATATATATATATATATATATGCATATTTGTAGTATGTGTGGAAACCATTTGATTCAATTTTACACACACTGGATACACGCAGGCTTTACTTTTGGGGCTCCGCAAAGCGGCAGCCATGCAAATCATTTTCCTTTGCCCCTGTTCCCGCTTCACCCCTCGCCCCCTGCTTGTCCTGCTGAAAGTGCTCCCGAGTCGCGTCCTGGGCTCCAACGTTGTCATTGTGCTCCTCGTCCTTGTCGTTGGTTTTTCAAAATGAATCAATAAATTCTTTAGCCAGCGAGAGAAGTTTAAGCGCATTTTTTATTTTTATTTTCTTTGTTTTTTGGCATGCTTTTCTTTTTTCGGGAATACCCTTTCGTGCCGCGGCATATTAGGATTGCCATCATCTTACTTTTCTCAGATTCAGAAAGAGATTTAAAGATGTTTGAAATGCTTTTCTAACTCAAAATGAGCCCAGACTTTATTGATAAAAGGAGGTTTATAATTTATAATAATAGTGACTACTGATACATATAAGTCCCATCGTATTAAGGGTATGCCAGTGTTGCCACATCACAAAAATAAATTGCTTAATTTCTTTGCTTTTTGTTAGTGACACTGTTTTTTCGTTTGTCGCTGGGTTCAGCTGTGGACCCGGCTGCGTTTCTGGCATTTTTGAGCCGCAGTCGCTGCGCGCCGTTATATGCGAAATTCCGTTACTTTTTTCAGGATGCTGCCAACTCTATCTGCATAGAGAGAGAGAGTGAGAGAATGTGTGTAAAAGGTGCTTCACATGTGCCTTATGCAAAAAAAAAAACAGTTAAAAAATAAAAGTCAACATTGAATTCGTATTTTCGCTCATTTCATTGTGGTCGCTTGTCCTTTTGGCCGCTTTTATTTTTTGTGCTCAAATTATTTTCATTTTATTCATTTTATTGTAATAAATATAAGTATTTCTCTGGCCGCTTTGTTCCTTTGTGACTTATCTGTTTGTTTGGGATTTTTTTGTTATATTTTTTCAATGTTGCTGAATTGTATTTTTTTTATTGCTTTGGTTTGCTGTGTTGTAAAATTTGTCAATGAAATTTAATATGGGTTTTAATTCTTTTTTATTTTTTATTTACGTTCTATGCATACAAAATATTACCTTTTTTAGAACAGATTATTACTTATAATACAATTCGTACCCAAAAATATTTTTTGTATTACACAAAGGGAATGTTGGGCACTAGAGGGTTAATCCAGCTTTCATTTGGCTTTTCAATTTCTTTGCATTTTTTGCAAATTATATGCTAGACTTGAAGTACCCATCTTAATTTAATACAGATTGAAACCCTTTTCTGTTGCCCCTTTGTGGCCAACAGTCCCAAGCCAATAATTAATAATGCCTGACAGAGATAATAGTCCAAGGGGGACAACTGTCTTTTCCTATCCACACACAAATAACTGTGAGCTACCCCTAAACCAAAACTATAGTATTAAACTACCCTCGCTCCTTGTCTGAATGACATTCATTCAATGGAGCATGTCAAAGCACCACTAATTAGTCAGCATAATCCAACTAAAGCGCTCAGACTTTCAATTTTCTCCTTATTCTGTATACTCTCCTAACCCACCCCCCCTCCCTCCTCTTCAGCTTCTTTCCAAAAGCCAAACAAATGCCAACTTTGATCTATTTACAAGCAATTATTAACACAACAACAACAGAAACAATTTTACATTTTTGCTTAATTACACACGAGTCCCAGACTGTAAAAGCTACCACCCCACCCCCTTCTAAGAATCGTTCCTCTCTCTTCACCTCCCTTTTTGCTCTTTCTCTTTGACGTTGGCTAGCCAAAAATGAGCTGCTGCTCTCCGCGTCCATTTTTGTGTTCCTATCAAATATTTGCACAAAAGTCCAAGCTGCTGGTCCACTCTTCTACTACATTCTTCTACGACCCTCGTCCATCCCTTTTGCTGCTCATTCGCCGTGGACGTCGTCGCAGCGCAGCTTAGCATTGACAAAAAGCGCAGCGCTGGAGAAAAGCAGCGTCGCTCTTTGGAGGGGGGTTCACTGACTGTCAACATTGCTGGCGCCCTTTTCAGTTGAGCTTATTCCTCCCCCCACCCCTCAACAACCACAGCCCCCCCCCTTCAATCCATCTTCCTCTCATTCTCTTCATGCAGCATTGCCAACTTGCACTTTTTTGCTTGGCTATCCCCTCGCTGGCAGCATTGCCAGACAACGCACAGTCAGCGTAAATTTTGGCTGGAAATGTTGTATCAAAAAATGAGAAAGCAAAGCAGCCCTGGAGTTGATCGAGTTGATCAACTAGCAAATATCCTGCAATAGCAATAAGCAAGCCATCTATAATAATATAATCTATTTTCTATTTATTCAAAAAATACATAAATACTCTGCATGTGTCTGAATATAAAAACTTTGTAATGGTAACACTTTTACATTTTGGAATTTTTTTGAGTGTACGTATTTATGTACAATAAAATATAGATTTTTAATTCATAATTAATCGATTAATCTAATTATTCAAACCCTTTCTCTCTGTCACATAAGCTTGTACCGATTCATCATAACCAACCATTGGATGCAGGGTATTAAAAAAAAAATCGCATAGCTCAACACAAAAAGTTGTTTCTGCAGTGTTGAAAAAGAAAGGCAAAGAAATCATTTTAAATGCGGCTTAAAATTATCTTTGATAAGCGTGGCGAAATGTTTCTGCTGAGTAATTTATAGGCAAAGGTTGTCCTTACAGCAACCGAAACAACAACGTTGATAAGGGTGAGGGGCAAAGCTGTGCATTAAAAGGTCCTTGAGATCAAAGTCATCGTGGCTGTATCTTAGTGTTGGTTAGGGCTAAAGTTTAAGCGGCTTACCGAAAGCTCCTCCGTCAGCAAAGAGAGGCGAGGAGATATTTAGAGTTTAGTGGAAAGAGCATCATTTAAGCTAAACGCTGGCTAATTGGGCAAACTGTATAAATTATTAGCTAGCACTTAATATGAGGGATTAGAAATTGCTACAACGTTAAAAATTAATAAGCATTTTGAACTGGAAATTACATTTTTAGGCAATGGGATACTTGGACTGAATAAATATTTACTCTCTCAATGTTTACAAAGAGTAAAGAGAGTATTTATTTGATAGCTTCCTTTGTTGTGCATCCATCACTCTTAACTTCCAGCCAGTGTTCAGCTATGATCTCGATTCTCTTAGCTTTGTGCTTAAAGCTGCTTTCTGACACCTTTTAACCTCTTTTAAGCTAACCAAAACCAAGCTTCACATTGATTTCTTCCTTTTCTCTTGAGCTTTTGCAAAAGCAAAACTTAAGCACAATAAAGTTTTTTTTTGAGTAGTTGAAAAAACTACAACTTGACTGCATTTATTTTTTTCTCTTTTTACAGTAGACTTTCGCACTTGATTTGTAAAGCAGGCGCTTCAAATTTACCTTCAGTTTTTCTTGCCGCTTTGCAGCAACACCAACAAAAAGTAAACAAAAAAAAGTTATTCAACAAATTTTGCTACTAATTTTACAACCTACTCTTTTTTTCTACTACCTTTTCTGACAGTTTGCCTTTGTGCTCCATCTGTCAAAGAGAGATAAAGAGAGAGAGGAGGGAATGGTGGGTGGGGGAAGGTTCACAGTGACAAGTGATTTCTCTGGCCAATAGCAAAATTCTCATTTCCTTCAACTTGAAACTTTTTTAATAGATTTCAAAATTTGTTGCCAACTCCTCGTCTCTCTCTCTATCTCTTAAAATTCTCGAGAGTAATCAAGCAAATTAGTATGTTTTCATACGTCCGGCTTGTGAAAGTGATAGAGAGAGGGAGTGGAAGGGAGAGAGAAACGGAACGACGAGACCCAAATCCGAATTGGATGCCAAGTATCTTCTTCTTTCAAGTTGCTCCCAGGATAATTTGAACAGTAAATTGTTGACAGCTTTGGGTTAAAACGTATACATTTTTTTCGCTTATTTTCTGGCTTAACTTTTTGATGCATAGACAAATGAAGATAAATGCGAATTTTTTGCACATTGTTCTGAGAGTGTAAATTATTAAAATTAAGGCAAAATTTCTAGATAAAGTCTACAATTTTGCAGTTACAACTGGCAGTTAGAATTTAGAATGTTGATCAATTTTGAATAATAAATAAATCGAAATGTTTAATTTTAGTTAAACACAGTCGAAGACTAACCCAAAATCAATATTCCCCAGTGCACAGCACGGATTACAGGGTATTTGCAGATATAACTGTAAACGGGTATTGGAAATAAATGCGATAGTCTTGTTAAGTTGATATTCGAACTAAACTTTTTCATGTTGATTTCATTTTCTCTCTATCTGCATCTCTGTCTCTCTCATTGCGCCTGATGATGATGAAGATGAATTGCACTTTGAACTTTGATAGAAATGCACAAGAAGCTTTTTAGCGGTTGTTCTTGTTGTTGTAGTTGCATGGCACAAAAAGAGAGTAAAAAAAGTTTGAAGGCTGGCAAAGTTTTTAATAAAGTTGTCGCAATTGCATGTTTTAGATAAGAGCAAAACATGAACATGAGAATGGGTGCAAAGGAAATGCAATAATTGTGTCAAATTGTCGGCGGTGCACATAATGTGCAGAATATAAGAGAACAATAAGCACAATGACTGCCCAAAAGTGAAACAAAGTAGCACAAAGAAGTGCAGAAGCTAGGAGCGGGTTAAACACTTCTGTGTGTGTTAAAGTCAAAGAGCTTTAAAGTTTGTTGTGTGCACAACAACAAAACAACAAAGCGAAAAGTTCAAGTTACAAAATGCAACAAAGCACAAGTAGTAGAAGAATGAGTAGATGGAGAAGGAGCAGCAAACGATTAAGTCAAAGAATTTGCAAACTTGCCAAAGAAATTAGAAGCTAAATGAAATGAGCAGAAATTGCATTTGTGTATGTGTGCGTGGCGTGGGAAAAGTAGTAAGAGAGAGTAAGAGTAAAGTATTAAATGAGCGGAGTGGGGGGAGAGGCGGTGTAAATCCTTTTGTTTTGTTTTAATTACATGTGTAACTTGATATGCTTTATGCTTATGGCTGATTGACTCCTCCTCTTTCACTCTCGCTCCCTCTCATTATGTGCATTAAAATAGGTGTCGCTTTTGCTAAGGGCTTAAACCGCTTAGCCTCCTTAGCTCTCCTCACTTCCCCTTTGTCCTTTTGGGTTGAGTGAACTTTGCTTTGCTTTATTTGCTTAACGATTTTCAGGCTGGACAAACTGCTGTCATTTACCTAATGGCCATTTGCTAGTGTAAATAGTCTATGCGCTAATTGGGTCAATTAAAGTGCTTAAACAGTCCATGTAGAAGAAGAAGAAGTAACAGTGGTTATTCGATATATGAAGCTTTTAAGTTGAGTTTTAAATATTTGGTTTCTTGTTTTTAAGCACTGTTAAAATGACATCGTTTTATGCATGTTGAAATTTTTAATATAAAAATTTGACAAAATTTAATCGACTTCTAAAATAAATTTAAAAACTCCGATTGATGTAATTTTCAAAATTTAACAAATTTTAATTTAATTAGATCGATAAATTTAAAAGCATTGCGTCAGTGTGCAGTAATAGTATCAAGAAAATGGATAACTGGCCGAATCGTTAATAGCGCGGTGGATTTTGTGCGCTCGCAAGAAAAAATATATTGGAAAGCTTCAAAGTCATTTGTATGCGTAAACTTCGGTTGATAATAAGATAAATGTAAATGGAAAATAGCAGTCAAAAGTAAAAGAGAAAAAACGCATATAAAGCTTAAATTTTACACCGATTTGTTCGAAGCACAGCGATAATTGATTAACCTCTAATGTTGAGCTGAGCTCATAAAACGAAACTCACTCTCCCAACAAGAAGAAGATTGCGCATGTAAAAAGTTCTCTGCAGCAGCACCCGCTGCACCTGCGCTGTGATCGCAGAATGTAAAAGCACAACTTGCACTCTTCTCCTTATAGCAATCAGTGCTCAAAATTGATTGAGGCTCGTTCATTTGTTTTTCGACGATTGTCAATGAAGGAAGTTCTTTGAGCTGAGCTGCGCGTGCGTGCAAAATTTATGTGCCCAAATTTTAATTAGTGCCCATTTGTAGTTCGCCGTGTTGCAGTGTCTTACATAAAAAATATATATACATAATATATATAAGATATTAATTTTTTAAATTGCTTATTTTACAATTCGACAATTAATTGTGCGGTGTGCGTCCATTTTTGCTTTAGTTTCGATTCGAAAGTGTTGAAAAATAATAAATAATAGAAAAAACGTTAATAAATCAATATGTTTACCAGTCGCACTTCGTTTATGGGCAATCGCCGCATGATTTTTGATTTCTCCGAAAAAAGCACCGATCTCTATATGGAGTGAGTCTGTAATAATATGTGTATATAAATATATAACTGTTAATGAACTTGAGCTCCATTTTGTACTTTTACGCATGCTCTTTATGCATGCTTTACCGATCTCTATACGGAGTGAGCTTATAAGCTTGCAAATAACTGTTTACTAGTGCATTATCTTCATTTTGAACATGCACATGTTGTACAGAGCTTTAACTGTTTAAGCTTTAACTAATTCTCTCTACTTTCTCTATATCCCTTTGCAGTGCATTTGGTATGAGCGATAAGAGCAGCAGCGCTACCAACAGCCTGCCAAATAGTCCCATCCACAGCAACAACAACAACAGTAACAATTCATCGCTGCTCAACAACAACAACAGTTCGGGTCTCGTTAGCAGCAACAATTCGCTCACCGGCATCCCCTTTGCCAGCAGCAGCGGCGGCAACAACAACAACAACATCATCATGTCGGCCAATTTGCTTAATAATAATAATAATTCGTGCAGCGCCAATCGCAACGTTGTCGACAGCAGCAGCGCGGACGATGATTCTTGCTTTCGCCTCGACTCCGACTCGGCTGTCGTCACCTACGGCGAAAAGGAGCCCGATCCCGATACCATCAAAATGTTCGTCGGCCAAGTGCCCAAGTCAATGGATGAGACCCAGCTGCGCGAAATGTTTGAGGAATATGGACCGGTTCATTCCATAAATGTTCTCCGTGACAAGGCTACGGGCATTAGCAAAGGTGAGTGAATAAGAAAGAGAAACAATAACTGCAAGTAACTGCAAATATAACTGTAAAGTCAAAGCTCTTCTCTCATGCGCTTAGCGTTATCTATTGATCTTGCACTCTTTCAGTAAATTAATACGGTGTTCGCTATTGAGAAATGTGATGGAATTATTTTTATATATGATAATTTTGCATAAGTAAATGAGTACGGTGGACACTCGCTATAAAGAAGTTTTGAAGTTATATGTGACTATATTATAATAATTTTTATTATTTTGAATGCTGACTCTTTGCCATAATATATAATATATATATATATATATATAATATATATTTTGCTGTGTACAACAATCAGTGCCATAGCAGAAACATTCTGATTAGCGAGCGCACACTGTTTTAGTAAATGTAGCGGTAAATGCTCAAGCTCATAGCTTATATTCCCTGTTCTCTTCCACTCATAATTCAGCTACATTTCCTTCGTATGTGTGCATGAATATTTAATTACAAGCACTTTTACCGTTTCATTTATGCGCAAATTGCATTTGAATTTTGCTCAAATTTAAGTTACTAATACGATCAACACTGATTCATATTTTGTGTAAAGGCGCAGTACTTTTAATAATAGGTCCAAATTGAAGAGTTTGTGATTGCTTTTCTCCCCATTGTTGTGCTGGCATTTGCTGTCAATTGTTCCAAAAATAAAAATATGCTCGACTGCATGCCAGCAATTTCTATTGATGCCACTTGCTCCTCTCCACTCCACCCTCTTTTCATTTCCGTTTTTTTTTTTTGTGGGACATTCATAACGGCATTTGCAATTGGTGAGCACCCATCACGATGAACGCTGCCCATTGTCAAATCATATTTCTATCTACTCATTTACATTTATACTTTACTTGAACAGTTTTTGTTGTTGTTCTTCTTTGAATTCTTGTTTATTGTTAGCCCCTTCCATTTTGTCTATTTAGCTTTATTTTCCAACTTTTGTATTATTTCTCCCTCCCTCTTCATATATCTATGGCTTGGCTGCCGTTGACAGGCGGCTGCTGCTTCCAAATTGTGGGCGTGTGCATGGTCAGCTTGTCATCGACGGGGGCGTGGCACTCGTGGGAAGAGAGGGTCGTATGTGTGTGTGTGAAGTAAAAGCGCAAACAGTTTCAGGACGCACTTAAGTGGCGCGCTGTGTTGATGATTTATGACAGTGAGACGGCGACAGCGACGCCGACTGCGAGAGAGTGGGAATGTGACAGAAAGAGAAGGAGAGCAACTTTTCGGCTAAGTGCCTGCCTATATCACACATATGTGTGTATGTATGCTGCGTGTAGTTTTGGAGCTGTTTGTCACTTGAGCTTTTAAAAGCAAACACACTCACACACACACACTCACATACAAATCGACACAAATTGCATTTGAAAGTTATTATTTATGCCGGGCAACTGTCAAATACAAATAGAGCGAAACAAAAAATTGGAGGAGGAGTAGCAGGAAAAGAAGTGGGCATGTTTTAGTCAGCACTGACCTATAAATAAAATATAGAATGCTGCACTGGTAAATACCCTGTAAAATATTAACAAAAGACAATTCATATTAGTGATTTGTTTTGTTGTTCTAATAAAAATACATTGCATGCTAACCAGAGCATCAGTATACCCCTTTTCATTAATTTTTAGGGTATATAAATCATAAAGTGAGTGGGAAATTACGAGCTGTTTTAGCACTTTCTTCCCGCATGCAAATTGTTTTTGTTTTCCCTCTGTTTCCTTTTCATGTGCAATTTTTATATATTTTTGTCTGCAACTTTCTACAAACAGCATTTTCATTTAGCCCGGCTTGTTGTAACCCAGTTAAAGTTCTTGTATTGTTGTTTCTTGCATCTTCGCTGCGGCAAAAAGTTGGTAATACCCCTCCCTCCCTCCCCATCTCCGTTGCAACTTTTTGGATTTTTACTGTTGCATTTTGATGGTAAAACGCTTCGAGCTAAAAATAAAAAAAATAAAGCACATGCCAAAAAAGCACAGGACTCGCCTCGATTCGGCTGCTAACCAAAAATGGGAAATGACACTTTTAAGCGCGACGATGACCTCTGAACCAGAAAGTCGTAAATAACCCGCCCCGAAAAAAAAACAAAAAATTTCCGTTTCGTTTGAAGCAAAAGTTTGTGTGCCTCTCCACCTCCCGCGCCATCGCTTTGCTTATATTTCTGGGCTAATGCCTTTTGGCTAAAAACTTGCTTTTCTTTTGCACTAAATTTCGTTAGCGGCCAGTTACAGTTACTTTTTCGAGTGGATTTTTAATGTTGTTTTGCGGGTGTTGTTATTGCGGTTACGCTGTGGTTCTTCCTCTTCTTGTAGCTATTGTTTTTGTCTTTGCTGTAGCTGCTGAAAGCGGAACGATAGGAGCGAGTGAAAGAGAGAGATAGAGTGGATTTAAGCTTTCGACTCATAATTTATTAGCGCTTGTGGTGAGCGCAGGAACTACAGAGGAGAATGAGAGAGGGAGATGGAAGGCGTTTTGCGGTTCTCTTTCAGTCTGTTCAGGTGTAAAGCGCCTTTGTGTGTGTGTTGTGTGTTACTGTTCAAAGCATTTAATTTGATGGGCTCTCGAAAGTTTTAAAATATATTCGGCAAAAAGTTTGTCGAGCGGCATACCTTGGAAAGGGTACGCCATAAATTAGTCAAACAAACGAATATAAAAATAAAAACGATTACTCAATTAGAAAGACATAAATAACTATATATGTGAAATATATTCAATAGAAAAAGATAAACCCAACTCAAACTATTTGCTCAAAGGCAATGCCCATAAAAAAAAAACTTTAAAGGTGCCTTGAATGTTTTTATGATTTATGAGCACATAAGAAAAACTTAGCTCGCCCTGACCAAATCACAAAAGAAGAAGAGAAGGCAGGTTGACAGTAGCTTCTGCTTCTTGCTTCCTTATTATTGCTATCGCTGCTCCCGCTGTGCTGAGCACGCTTGAGAACTTCATTTTGGAAAGCTCCTTTTGTAACTGTGAATGTGGCTGGCCTACGTCTGGTCTCTTCCCAGCTGTCCGCTGTCCGCTGTCAAACGAAGGAGAAAGAGGAAAGAAAATATAAGTTGAAAACGACAACTAACGCACTTATCTGGCGTGTCTTCATCGTGGCCTCTCTACTCGCACTCATCTCTCCTTGGTATCTCCTTTTGCGCTCACTTTTTGACATTTTTATTTTAGCCGCTTGCTGAGCGTGAAAAATGCATAAAATTTCACTTAATACTCTCTCGCCGCCGCCATTTCAATTTAAAAGAGAATCGTTTTATTTTTGTGGCATTTTCGGTCTATTTTTTTGATTTATTTTTTTTGGTCTTGGCTTTTGGCACCCAACTGAACTATTGCTAAGCGTTTGTCACTTTCGATTTGCGGGGGGTGGGGGATATATCCATAAACTAAATTCGATTGCAGTTGCATTTGTTGTTCCTGCTCTTGTTTTTGCTTTCTGCTGCTGCTGCTGCTATTGATCTGTTACTGTTACTGTTGCTATCTCTGCCCATTCCATTCGAGCCAGTAAATCTCTGCGTTCAACTTTAATGACATTGATTTATTTTACTTCGATTAATTCGTTTGCCATCTCTTTCCCTGTCTATCGCTCTCTCTCTCTCCCTTATGGGTACATGTATTCTTTATCCCGTTTACTGGACTTTGGCACGTCTTGTCTGGGGCATAGCAAGCAACGGCACTCGATTTCACATCTTAAAATACACCCCCCCCCCCCCCCCCCCACACACACACACACACATATGACACGCCCACAATATATCCAACGCCTTTTGCCTGGATTAAGTTTTTGTCGAAAAACGTGACTGGATGTCGTTTTCAGCTTTTGCTGCCATTGGTTTTCTTCTTGTTGTTGTTGTTACTTTATCGCATTGTTCCCAAAAGCTTCAACTGCTTCGATTCTCTTCCAGCTCCTCTTCTCCTTCGCTCACCCCCTCTCTCTCGCTTGTTTTGGTGCTTTGATTCTAACTGCAGTTGACATGCACATAATGGGAATTGAGAGATTTCTCTTGCTTGCCGCTGCTGCTTCTGTTTCTCTTCTTCTTGTTCGTTTTCGTTATCGCATTCGATTGGTTTTCGTCGTTGGTTTCGCTTGTTCATTCACTTCTTATTCGACGTGCACACGGATATTTTATTGCATTTGAAATCGTTTCGATTTTCTTTCATTTGTTACATTTAACGCTAGTTTAATTTTAAGTGATATTTAATCTGCGATTGCACACAAGACGTTTACCGATTTTCTGTTTTCCGCTTTCCGCTTCTCCTATTTTCTTTTCTTATTCACAAGCAGATTTTTATTCTTTTTCTTATTTAAATGTTTAGTTTTGGGTTTTTGCATTGAATGCAGAGAAAAATATAATTGTTTTTGAATGTTTGTCTGATTTTGTGCAAGCTTTTTTCAGTTTCATCTTTAAATCATAATTTTGTATATGATAATTTCCCAATTGGAATTGACAACTTTAGAAGCTTAAAGCTTTAGCCACATATTCCTCACACTTCCGTTGCGGCGTCGGTATTTGGTCTCTCTCTCTCCCCACTCTCACTAAGCCTGCACTGGTTGCGAAAAAAGAAGAATCATAACTAAACCCAAAACGAAAAATGAAAATATTTGTAAATATGTGAAAAATGCCCGTGTCCTCCTGATGACGACGATGATGATGGGGTAAAAACTGCGACAGATTGAATTACCCAAGTGCTAGTGAGAGAGAGGATGAGATAAAGAGAGAGAGAGAGACAGAGAGAGAAGCTTAGTAGTGAGGAAAGGGTATGTTAACATAAGCTCACCGCAACGCATTACGCTCGGCTGAAGCTTTAGCTGCGTTTGCCGATATAGCCGGTAATTTCATTATGCAACTATTGCCATATTAAGTTTGGGCCACGACAAAATTCGAAAAATCCAAATGAGAGATGGAGCAGGGGAAAGAAGGGGTGGGCGGAGCTAGGAAAACGAGCGACGTTAAATTGAATATGTGCTCACGAGCAGGAAATGGATTTTCAACTGATGCTTCAGGGGTTTTTATTTGACCCCATCTCCATACATACAGGTGTGGTCAAAGTAATAGTCGAGTTGCTTTTCAAAATATTTTTTAATCATATGTCTCTTTTTATTTTTTTTCAAATACTAAACATCTTTAGAAATATTATCTAGCTCAAGGGAAAGTTGAAAAATCTTTTTTATTTCACTACTATAATGATGATTAACAAAATAACATATTGATATTTTTCAACTATAATTTAAGTACATATATTAAAATTGCCATTACTATTATGCTGACCGCATCTGTACATATAGAGACTGGCGTCAGATTTTGGATGTAAACGGGTTGGTGGGAGATGAAAAAAAATAGGGGCCGTATTGAATTTCAGACATAGAAGCTGGAAAATCGTTGCGACTTTTCCGTTTTTGTGCGGCCAACTGCAAAATGCAAATAAAATGTGTCAGGTGGCAAGTGCGGAGAGTGGCAAGAAGATGCCACATAAACATGCCACTGCTATATTGAAAGTGAGTTCAGGTTTTCGGGATGCAGGAAGCGATATAGAGAATTGTGGCCATGAAAGAGCTAAAGTAAATGAAAAGATATTTATTCAATTTGTGTGAAAATTATTTCAAGCGTAAACTCTTTATATAAATACAAGTGCACAAATTAACATTATTAAAGTCTATAGCAAAAGTGTGCCACAAGTTCAAATAACAATAAAAATATATTACACCCTAACGACTCTTTGCCTCTATTAATATATTAACCTCAGAAATTAGTTGCTTTTTTATGCCTGGATAGAAAATGGGGTATTCGCTTTATAAGTATCGCTTGCCTACTTAAATATGCTTGCCACATGCCCCCCAAAAAAAACTCAACATAAATTTCAACACCTAAAAACCCCGTTCTCTACACACACGCACTTTAACACCGTACACACATTTGTGGGGCGGGGGATGGTGGTTTTGGGGGTGTTCGCTTGGCCATAATGTTTAATTTAGTGTTGCCATGTTGAGGCCACATTATTTTGCCTGCCTGCCTGCCTGCTAATAATAATAATTTTCATAATTTCTTTACTACCTTTCACCATTGCTGCAAAATAAACTCCAATTTAACCCTTATGCTAATCTCAATATTTCTCTCTCTTTCACTCTGACGCAGGTTGCTGCTTTGTGACATTTTATACGCGTCGCGCCGCACTGAAAGCTCAGGACGCACTACACAATGTGAAAACGCTGAATGGGGTAAGTAATATTTATTCCCTATTTAAACACGCGGGGAAATAGTCAGGGTAACGGGGCAGAAGAGTGGAAGTTGCGAAAATCGTTAGCGCATAAACACATATATATGTTCTTGATCAGCATTACTAAGCGAGTTGATGTAGAATTATTTGCCTCTCCGAGTCTGTCTCTTTGCTTCTATGGACGAGCCTTTCTTCATTTTTACCTTGATTGAATTGGTTAAATATGTATTAAAATATATATATTCTTGATCAACAGCTACAGTCAAATGCTAATCTCAGAGACTTTGAGAATAATATAGTGCATTTTGAACATAAGCTCTCATATACCAATCGCAGATCGCATATTCAATTTTATCGATAACTGGCACCGATTAGCGTAGATCGATACAAATCTGTAATGGATAGCAATAAAAATTGGCTGTAAAAGTTTCATTCAGCTTAGCTAAGGATTTGGGTTGAGAATATCTCCTAGTCGAGCTCTCGACTAGAGCATTTTCACTTTGTTTTTGTATCACATAATTCTAGTGACATTTATTGGCCGTAATTAAAGTGCCCCCTCCTGCCAACAAATGCTTTCAGTTTAATTTCAGCTTAGACAGAATTTTCTTTTTTAATTGCAAAAATATTATTTATGCTGACTTTGCGCAAAAAGAGAGTATAAAATGCTCAGTGCCACATCAACTTATCACAAACGCAATCATGCAACACAGCTGAGGCAGCAGCAGCAGCGGCAGCAGCAATGAGTGGAAATAGCTGGCAGGAATATTTTGAGCATAGCATTGCCTTCATTATAATGGCCAACTGACTGCGTGACTGACAGATTGACGGGCGCGTCGACTGACACCACACAGAGATGACGCGGCACAAAAAATGCATACTTAAGCCGGGACAGCAGATGAAAATATAAGTCATGACTACCGAGATACCCGTTAAACTAGGCATATTTATGTGTAGTGGCGGATTCTAATAGATGTTACAATTTTTTGACTATATAAAAAATAGAGAAATAATGTTGCTGATAAATAGATAGTTGAAATTAATCACTAAAAAATATTGTTCTTGCCTTGAATCTTGAGTATTATAATTAAATTGGAAAAACATATTGCTAAAACCAATAATTCTATATTGGATTAGAAAATAACACGAAAATTCGCTCAGCTCAATTAGATTGTGGGCTCCAATGTCATAAAAATGCAAAAAACTAAAATCTTATGCATAAGCAATCTGATTATTAAATCGATTGTGTCTAATGATATGAAATATCTGGTTTATTTCCAGTTTTTATTTTCCATTTGCCTAATTTTGTATATGTTCCAAGTTTTCACCCCTCCCACAGCATGTTACATTTTTACCAATATAGTTTTTTTTTCGCTTAAGTGCAAGTTCGTTTTTAGCTTCCATAAAACGCAAGTAATTTCAAAGTTTAGACCTGCTTCCTGGCAGCTTAAGAAATGCAGCCACAACAACTGAAGAAAAAAATTGCCAAAAAAAGGGAAATGTTAAAAATTGTTAGCAGAAGACACGCGCCAAAAGTTTTTTCAGCAGAAGCAACCAACAAAAAAAAAGAGATAATAAAAAACCACAGGCACAAAAATGTCAATTTGCGCTTTGCGGGAAGAGCTACAACACCAAAGTTGTGTGTGCTCCTTAACCCCTTGAGAGAGGGGTTGTATTGCAGAGGGGATGTTGAATCGCGGCTAAACATAGAGACAACGTCAGCGAAAAGCGAAAGACTTTTCTTTTTTTTTTGTTTCTGTTTCTATTGCGCCTTCAAATCAGCATGAATATTATTATTTGGAATGTTGTCAAAAGCGGGGAGACAAAGTTGTTCAAGTGGGTTGAAGGGGTTGCAAAGTATGTTGTTGGGGCAGGTTGCAAGTAGCATATAACAATGCTTTGTGTCAGCCGTGGCATTCCACAATCTGACATAACTTGCATGTTGCAACGAGTGCCACGCCAAAAAGAAAAATGAAGTAATATCTGCGCTGCTGCGATATTTATTTTGTAAAAAAAGCACAACACACAAACGACAAGGAAAAGAAAGTCAAGGAAAAGAAGGCGAAGAAAGGAAAGGGGAAGCAAGGAAAGGAAGAAGTTGTTGCACTTTGCGCTGCTTCCCTTTGCAATTGACAGATTTGCTGTGGAAATGCAGAAATTGACAGCTGTTAAGAGCAGGGTGCCAAAGCGGAACTGAAAACGGAACCACAACCTTACCGTTTCAAATTTTCAAAACGGAAACCAAATTGTTAATTTCATTTTGAGCAACCGAGATTATTATCGATATTTATCGTTTGTGGTTGAAAGTGGGAACATTTTAAAAAATAAATACAAAATAGAACAAAACATACAGAAAGTAAAATATAAAGGAAGAAAAAGCCAAGTTGTGGGAACACCAGAATAAATGTGAAACCAATTTACCGGAAGCTATGCATCTTACATACCGGAAAAGGAAATGAAACTGTAGATATGATTCGGTTTAATAACTTTTATTCGATATTGATTAACATATTTCCAGAAGATATACCTTCACCTTAGCAAGAGGCATAGCTCTTAAGATCGCTTCAGCTTTGATCAGTTTTCATATTTTGAACAACTTTCAACTTTAACATTTTTTTGCAACTAAAAATAAAGTCAAGCTCTATAAAAATTTTACACTCTTTCAGTTTTTCTATCTTAAAGATTAAGTATATTTAAATTAAAAGAGAGAACACGCAAAAAACCGATAACAACAAACAAACATTTCGGGCAATTAGGCCAAACGGCAGCTGCTTATGGCCTGGTTAGTCGCCTGGTAATTGCTACTTCCGACATATACAACAAAAAAAAAAACAAAGTAAAAAGGCGGAAGTCAAATGAAATGGGGCGTGGCAAGCCATAAAAATACGAAAAAAATGGGGAGAAAACAGGTTGACTTGGACTGCAATTTGTAACAAGTTGCAAGTCGCAAGTTGCTGCGAGTTGCGTGTATTATTTACGAGCGCCCAAAGAGAGAAAGCAGCTAGACTGAGCTAGATAAGAGGGGCAAGGTGAGAGGGGGAGTGGTGTTCAAGCACAGTTGCAAGGACGTTTGCCTTAAATAAACGCAAAGAATGTCCTCGTCGTCCTCGTCCTCATCGTTGCCAATAAATCACGGCCCATTAGCCAGCGCGCAGACTTGGCGACGGAAGTTCTCGCTTGCCGGCCTCGTTCGCTACTTGTCCCACCCCCCCCACCACGAACCTTTTACCTTGCCCCCAATCCCCTCGATGACCTCGTCGTGCTTTTGCGGCACGTTTTGCGGACGCTTTAAGCTTGTTTTAATTAGAAGACGCGCTGTGCGAAAAATTACATTTAAAACGGTTGCCGCTGCAATTTCCAACATGAAGCAAAATGCGAACGCATATTTTAGGTTTATAGAGCTAAGAGAGAGAAGAGAGAAGAGTGAGAAGAGCTGCCTAAAAGGTGGCGTAATTGTTGCTGTTGTTGCTGTTGTTGTCGCTCGTCGCGCGAGACCGCTGAATAAATGTGCTTGGCTTTAGTAAGGGGGATTTGGCGGCCAGTTAGAAAAGCAGCAATTTCTGTCAGTCGTCTCTTTTTTGCTGCATTCATTCATTATGCAGCTTAAGCGCGACTTTCAGCAATAAAAAAGGAAGGAAAAGGATAGCCAGCTAGATAGGACAACGAGGCTGGCTGCAGCTACAGATATATATATAAATGGGCTCTACTTTTACTCTACACACAGACACACACGCACGCACACGCACACAACACACACAAAACTTGTCCACTTTTTGGGTTTGGTTGCATTGCGCCAAAAAGCCGAGGCAAATTAATCGTGGACTGCGTCGCTCGCTTCTGGCGCGCTCCACCAATATATCAACTGTGATTAAAACCAGTTCCCAAATTGAGTTGGGGCAGCGGAGAGGAGAGTCAGACTCTAAAATTTGTCATATTTAAGAGGCAAGTTGAGTGCTTAATTGGGTTGAGCAAATAATATTGTTTGCATAAATATATATATTTATCTTGGTAATATCAATCATTTAATTTTAAAATATTCAGAACCAATTTAAAATGGGTAAAAGAAAATTATTGACCAGGATAAACAGCCGCGTTGATTTAGCCCTTTCCGTCTGTCTGTAAAGAAGACGATCCCAAAATTGGAATATAAGTTCCCATATATCAAATGCAGATCAAATTTATGTCCGATAGGAATAAGAGACACAACTTTAAATGTATAGTATTTGCAATTGATTTATAATATACCCTGACATCTGATTGATATGTATTATATATATATACTGTTAGGCCAAAACGTATTTTCATGTTGAACAAACTTCAGTTAGCAATTTTACTTCATGTTTATTTGGGCTCAGCTTATCTCTCAGTTAAGAGCATTTTGTTGTTTTTGTTCTTGGGAACCTGGAAATCAATATCAATATCAATATATAGAAGAGCCAACAACATCCGAATTTCATATTTACACTTTCTGTACATGATAGACAAGGACTTTTGTTCAGGAGGGTATCTGCTAGTCGTGCTCTGTCGACTAGAACATGGCAACTCTTTTCGGCTAACTCAATATTTAAATATTTTTCATGCATACATCGATTAAATTCCTGTCTAATAAAGGTTTGAAATATTTGTTTTACTTGCAGATGTATCATCCCATACAAATGAAGCCCGCCGATAGCGAGAATCGCAATGGTAAGTCAAAATAAACCAAATAAAACAATTTGAAATTCCATTAACTCAATTGGAAATTCCAGTTAAATGTCCATATTTTATTCTCTGTTATGTTAGAGTACAGTTAGCAATCTGTTAGCAATCTGTTAGCCTGACATTGTAACCTGGCTCACACACAGTTTGCCTTTTTGTTTTTTTTTTGTGTGGTATTTAACTGTGTGTCGAATGCTGGCGCTGCCTAAAAGCAGGCAATTCTATTTGACAGCTTTTATTGGCAGCTCTCCGTTCCCCAGTGAGTGGAATCTCTGTCATGTTGACTGTGATGACTCCCAACAATGGACAGATGGGCAGGGGAGGGTGGGAGCCACATTTAAAACGATTTTAACGCATTTTTTCGACACTTTTTCACTACATTTTTCATCTCTTTTTCTCTCTGGAATTTTTCCGGCCTTTGTCAGTTGCGTGTTTGTCGTCTGTCGGTCAACTTGGCAGTTAATTAAAAACCATCAATTATGTGTGCAATGCAGCAGCAGCATCAGCAGCAGCTCTACCAGAAATGTAACAAAAAAAAAAGAATTTTTTTGCACAAAAATTTAAATTATGTTAATTTTCGCCAGTTGCACTTTTTACACTTTCCCACTTTGCTCTCGCTCTCTTCTCTCTACTCTCTACTCTCTCTATCTTTTTCTCTGCCCACGCATGCGGCGACGGCGGCTTCTTATTTTAATTATACCCATGAAATTAATCTGCTTAAGTGACCACAAAAATGTTGACTTTCACACACATTAGCGAAAGGGTTGGGTGTGTGTGTGTGTGTGTCTGTGTACGGGGGGTGGAAAAGCCTTATATCTCGTTGTCAAAGCATTTTTTTAATTGGCGACCTCTAGCGGCGAGTATTGTTAACAAGTTGTAGCCAACGCACACACATGCACTGAAAAAATGCGGGAAACTTTCTGACATGTGGCTTCAACGGCGGCTGCATCCCTTACAACACACACACACACATGCTCACCCACCACCCACACACGCGTGTAATTACGCTTGTTCGACATGGCGTATGCTTAATTTTTTATTTTTTTCGCCTCTTCAACTTTTTGGGCTGCTTTTAAAGGGGGATTTTTGTGATGCTTATGAAAATCAATTTGAATACATAAACAGAGCATCTCCAAAAGCTGTTGATAAAGTATTTAGTTTGGCATAATTAGAGTAAGTGTGAAAGCAGATGAAAGGCAAATGAGGAGCAGAGATCCATCAATATTTTATAGTTTCATTAAAACTCTAGACTTTCATAAACCGTATTTATAATTTTGTCGTCAAGCTTGTAACACATGGAAGTAGATATCTCCGACCACATAAAGTATACAACAATAAGTAGTCCACAACAGCAGAGGAGTCGAAATAGCCATTTAGTTCGTGTGTCTTTCGATTTGTATGCAAATGAATGCCTCAATTTTGGAACGGATTATTGTATTATATAGCAATAATGGAAACAATGTGTTCGACCATGAATTATATATAGCTGCCATAGCCATGATTAGTCGAAAGATGCGTTCTTGTGTGAAAAACTTGTTTATATACCATGTTATAAATACCAAATTCACCAGTTATATATTATCATATATAATGCATATAGGAACAATCGGTCGATTGATATTTAAAAGTCGGTAGGTTGACTGTGATCTGCAAGAATATGTAATCTTTAATTATGGCAGTCTATTTCTATTGCTTATTTTCGATATACTCCGTAAATAAAGTCATTATATAGTTGCTTATTAATTACAGTTACTTAATTTAGGCTTATCATCACATTCCTAAACTAATACTCCCATATTTCCAATCAGACTTCTTAGTTTTAGTCATTCTTATCAGTCATTATCAACTCGAAAGTAAATTGAAAACAAAATAACTAAAACTGAAGTTGATTACCAAATCGAATCAGCATCAAGTGCAGTATGTGCATTATGTAATTTACTGTGTTAATGCGCTAACTATGCCTAAAGCTATAACTATCTGAACTAAATGCAGCTCTAAGCTCTTTTTTGTAGTTTATTTTTTTACGAGTTTTTTGTTGTGTTTCAATTTCAATTTTAGATAAGCTTAAAAGGCAACGCCCGCAATGCGCCTGAGGCTCAAGCGATGGCAATTCAAATGCAAATGCAAATGCAGTTTGGACAAGCTCCAACATTTGCCGCATTATAGACGTATTGTAGATATATATATATATACAATGTATTTGCTGCATGCCTCAATCGCATTTCAATATTGCCACAAAGCCAAAAAACTAGACAAACTTTGTGTTTATTTTTTTGTGTATTTTACTTTATCTATTGTTTTTAGTATTATGTATTTCGTGTGCTTTGGCACTTTAAACTGCGAAAAAAATGTAGCAGCAGAGATAAAAAAAAAAGAAAACGGAAAACAAGTCGAAAAAACTCTCGCAATAAGCATAAAAAATAGCAAAAGTTTTCACACAGCCAAGAAATTTATGCCAAACAGCGGAAACGATATAATAGAAAAAGATGGCAGAAATATTCGTTATACTTGAAATGTCTGTCGCTGCTGTGTGCGAGTGTGTATGGGTGTGTGTGTGTGTGTGTGTGTGTGTGTGTGTGTGTGTGTGTGTGTGTGTGTGTGTGTGTCTTGGTTTATGCCTAGAAATCGAAAATAAAAGACAGTTGCAGACAACAGTTGGAGCCAAGGCTTGCAGCAACAACAAACGGAAGGTGGCAATTTAATAAAATGCTTGAGTGAGTCGCCGAGTTTTGTTTCCTGCTGCGGATCCTAGCTCCTTGCTGGCTCTGCTCCTTGTCCTTAGATACTTTTTGGCAGAGTTGCGTCGCCAGGCAGAAGCAGCGGCAACCTTTGATTGGTTTTTGGGGTTTCTGTCCGTCTCTCTGTCTGACTGTCTCCTCTGTGTGTCTCTGTGTGTCTCTGTGTGCAATTGTGTTGTTTCATGTCGTTTAAGGGCTTCAAACTAAAGTGCTCTGCAGTTTCCGCAAATAAGTATAGCTGCTGCTGCTGCAGATAAAGAAGCAGAAATTACTGGCTAAGAAAGAGTGCTCAAATTGTCTCTCGAACAGAGTGTGGCACTGTGGCAATGTCTATTTTTGGAAACAATTCTATTTACTATGGCTGTTATTGATAGTTAAGATGTACGCCTTTACTTGCTATACCAGATTTGCATTATGATTTGCAGTCAATGACTTGTAAAGTTTTCAGGTGCCCAGAAATGAACGCTTAAAACTTAACTTTTCAACTTTCAAAAATAAGGATTTTTTACTCATGGTCTGACCTCTGAAATAATACCGTTTGAGCTCTGCCTTAACTTCTCTATTAGTTGTACTCTGTATAAATTAAACAATTCAAATTAATTTCTTACACATGTCGAAATTTCTGTCGCATTGTACTAAAATCAATGAAGTTTCTTGAAGAAAAGCGCTTGAGCAATTTCCACAGCTTTTAAAATCTAATCAATTATTTTCCAAATTGGCACATTTATTCTATTCCTATTCGTAATCTACCTGATTATGCAAACGGAAACCCAAGCTTTTAACCATTTAACTTTAGGCTAATACAATTGGCTTATTACACTCTCGTAACACCCTTTTGGAGGCAACACGCCATTTTGTGGCTCGTATTACAAGTGTTTTCTTGTGGCACAAAAGACTAAATACAACAAATGGCGCCTCATTTCCACTCGAGTAACAGCGAATGTGCAGTTAGATTTAATGGCGCTGACCCTGCCCCACAAGCAGCGGCGGCGAGCCAAAACAAAGAAGGTTACAATAAATACGTCATGTGTGAAAAGTGTGTTAGCCAAAGCCAAGAAGAAGAAGCAGAAGTAGAAGTTGAAAAAGGGCCAACAGTCAGCAAACAAAAGACTTGGGTAGAAAAAGTGGCAGCAATAAAGGCGATTTGCGTTAGATGGTTTAGTTAAGCACAAAACATGAAAAGTGCTCGACAACAACGGCAACCAAATCAAATGTGTAAGCAAAAAGAGAGAGAGAGAAAGAGAGGAAGATTTGGAGAAAGAGAAAGAGAGAGAGAGAGAGATAGAGAGGAAAAGTGCAGTGTGTGTGTGGTAATCAGTGCAATTTGCATGCAAGCAAACTTCTAGCAGCCAACGCTGACGATGAAGAACGAAAGCAAGCGCCAAAGACGATGTCAACTTGGCTGGCCTCAGTTTTCTTTTCCTTCTGCTTTTTTATGTACATTTCAAAATGGGAAAAGAGTACAATAAATTTGTGGAAAACTATGTAACGGGAAAAAGCCATTTGATCAGCACAAACAGTCGACAGTCGACTTAGCCGGGGTTATATGAGCAAACCGATCTTGGAGACTGGGAGAGCTAAAGATTCCAAATTTTAAATATCATTTCTCGCATACAAAACGAAGATCAAGTTTATTTAATTTGATAGGAACAGACATCGATATAAATCGATAACCGTTAGCTATAAAGGACACAATTGTAAAGAAGTATTGAAAATAATTGAACAGCTGCATACAGGGTATCTGCAAGTCGAGTTGTCTGAACTAGAACAAGATGGCTTGCTTCCTTCTTCAATTTTGACTCTATTTCGGGGGTGTTATTAAATTTGCAAATATGTAATGTCAAATAAATGTGTGTGTGCGTGTGTGTGGTGTGCAGTGTGTGTTTTTTTTGGCGCTGCATACTTGAGGGCGCGCCACAAATGCAGCAAGTAAGCCAAGAAATAAAAAGGAGGCAAGGAAGGAGGGGCGGGGGACTGATGTGTAAACATTTTCATGGTTATTCCACACAATTTGCGAACGCGCATCCAAGAAATATTCAAAATGGATTGTATTTGCATTTGTCCAATGGGTGTGGCGGGGAGGGCGTATTGGGGGTGAGGAGGGGATATTGCCGCATATGAAATCGATATGCAAATGTTGTGCTAGCTAGTTGGTTGTTGTAGAGAAGTAAAGGAGTCGAGTTGAGGTGGCGTCGTTTCTTGATGATGATGATGATGATGATGATGATGATGCACGTATTGTTTGCTTGTAAACATGATAAAAATTCAAATTAGCCATTATGGCAAGTCAAGTACACACACACACACACACACACACATATGATGTACGGTGTGTGTGTTTGTTGTCGCGTTGAAATGTAAAATGTGGCTAGAAATTACCGGAAGGCAATTGTTAACAAGAAGAAGCAGTCGAAGTAAGAACCTTGAGCCAAGTTTATTCAATATTTATAAATTTGCATTTTTCATTGAAGGAAGTTTTGTTACTTTTATGTTTATTTTTGAATGTGCGGCAAATCGATACAAAATTGATACTCAAAGGGTTATTGAGATGAAAATTGGAAATGTAATTGAAAATATTAAGTTACACTTATCTATTAATAACAAAAGCTTGAATTAACTAGCTGTGCTTATTTTTTTAAGGCTGTTAGAGTCTGTCTCGAGTATAGGTCTAAGAGCAGTCCTATCAATCTGGTTTCAAATTCTCATTTCTCTAGGGTTGCAAATTGGAGAATGTTTAATGATTGAAGTGAATGTTGGGGAAATATATTTTAAAGTTGCCAAACTGAATTTCGCTAGATTGTGCAAAACAGTTGAACCTTCCTGTAGACTCAGCAAACCACTTTTGCTTGGGCTCATTTAATAACTAATATCTGCTAAGCATAGTATACATTTTGATCTTTTCTCTATATCTCTCTATTGTTCGCATTCTCACAATTGGATTCTAATCATAATTAGCGCACACGCAACAGTGTTGCGAAGTTCACCCCCAGAAATAAAAACTCAGCTCAGCCAAATGTGTTAATTAACTCATTAGCAGCAACAACTGTTGCTGCAACAACAACAATAGCTACACGCTTAGAGGCATGCAAATGAACAAAGAATAACTAAAAGCAAACACAAACAAACTTTAAAACTCATTTAAAAAAGAGCGCAACAATTTCACAACTACAAAATTAGTTGTAAATCAAGTTTTTCCACTTGTGTATGCCTGCGCCCAAGAAGAACCTTTTTGACATCTGACGTTGACGAGTTGAGATCAAGCAAAGATGAGTTGCGTTTTTTGAGATGAGCTGAGCTGAGATGAGATTGAACTGAGCTGAGCTGAGCTGAGATTGAGCTGAGCTGAGCTGAGCTGAGCTGAGCTGAGCTGAGACTCTCATGTTGTGTTGAGCACCTTGCACTTTGTTCAGACGAACAAATTCTGTGCGCTAATCGCGATTAGTTGCAGCTTCAGCTTCAATCGGTTCAAAACTCTGAACGCCTCTCGCTGCTCGAATCGAATTCCGATATTTTTCATTATTGTCCGGGAAATATCCATGGGATTAACGGGAAATATATATGTAAATATATTTAAATGCATACAAATTGGCTTTTGTTTGATATTTAAATACGCTGCACGTCGTTGTTGGTTGTTGTGTTGTGTGTGTTGTGTTGTTGCATGTGACGTTGCTTAATTAGTTGCAGTGCCATTTCCCTTCCTTCCTGGCCCCCCTCTTGCGGCTCAGATTGATGTCAATTTATTTTTAGCCATTTGATTTTTGCCAATACGTGCGTTTTTTATATATCCACGGCATGCGAACTGTGTCTCCTCGTTGTTGTTGTTGTGCTGCTGGGGAAAAGTGAAAAACAAAATAAAACATATATACACCGATATATAGATGTGTGTAAAAAAAGAATCAAAATAAATCGATTTAGTTTGCAATTAAATTTTAATCGCTGTGCAGCGACGCATGCCGCAAAACTGCAGCGGAAAACAATACTCGACAACAGGGTGACTCGACTCCCAGCAAAAACAGCCCCAAACTCTAAAGGGAAGCCAAGCCAAAGCCTCATTTCTGTGAGTGTTATCCTTTTTAAATACAGATTGTTTGTAGTTTATTTACATATTTATATTTATGGTTTATAGAAGATCAATCATGCACCCGGCTTAAATCAAATGTTTTCCATATCCGCATATTCTTGTGTGATTCAAATATAGAGATTCTTTATGTAAACCATTGAAGGTACACCTTGATCTGATTAAATAATCAATCGAGTAAACGAATACCGAGTTGGTTCATGTACAGATCATTAATCAATCAATTAGAATGTTATCTGATCTTCCTCCAATTGAAATGAGATCTTTTAAACTGGCCGCAATCCATTTTTGTAATGCAACAATTGTTTGGTTGCTCAACAAAAATGTTTCGAAATAATTAGCATATTCAAATAATTTAGCACCACATTGATTTTTATATAATTTTTTAGGCTGTCCAGCTTTGGATTGTGCTGTGATTTTTAATAATATGAAAAATATTTATTTTATTTTATTTTGCCAAATATATGTGCTCACTTCTGTGTGAACTGCCTGTTACTTCAAAACATTATAGATAGTTGTTCTAAGTTCTTATTGATCTAAATACTTTTATTAGTGCAGCTAATTATCTCTCGTAGTCTATCAGCCAAATTGGGTGACGCACCCTATATATATATTGCCAATATATTGGCAATTGCCTATTTATTATCACTCTCTTAATTAAATGCCGAATGCCTTTCGTCTTTTCAATTCTTTTGGGCGCCTTTTGTCTCCTTCTGCTGCTGCTGCTGCTGCTGCTGTTGTTGTCTGCGTTCCCAACTATAATTAGCGGCAGTCGGTATTCCGTCTATATATTCTCTATACTCGATCTATAAAAGCAGCTTCTGATTAACGTCTGGTCTGCAATCGCAAACTGAAGGAAAACTCGATGCAAGCGCCTGTCTACAAAAATTCCTACACCAAATCGCACAAAAAACAGCAAAAATAGAACAAATCAACGCTAAAAGTGCGAACAAAAAACGAAAACAAAAAGCAGTGTCAAAAACTAAATGTTAATTGTTGTTTAACTGCAAAACAGTACAAACAAAAATAGAAAATCACAAATTTAATTTTTGTTCAACGTTTTTAAACATAAAAAAAGTCGAAAAGTTTCCACTGTGCGTGGCTAAAAAGAAAGAGCAGAAAATAAAAATTGTTTCGTGTGTTTGCTAAAAGCTAAAAAATCAAATATTTTGCTAAAAATCAATCAAAAAAAAAAATATATATATATACATGTATATATATATAGAAAAAAGTGTTAACCTGACGCTAATTGTTTAAAATGCAACAAGCTGTTGTTGTTTTTATAGTCGTTGTTGTTGTTGTGATTGTCGTTTTGTAATATTTATGATATTTGCTTAACGTATTTTCCACTCGCTCAAATGCGCTCTCAACTGTTGTGTTTTTAATGCTGTGTATGTGTGTGTGTGTGTGTGCGTATTTCTCACTCTGTATGTGTGTGTGTGTGTGTGTGTAAATAAGTGTAAAAGTATTTTCAAGAATTTTCTCTTCTTCGTCGCCACACTTCTGACATGATAAATAATTCAACTGCAATTGGTTGCGCAAATAGCCAAGCCTCAACAGCAGCAGCAGGCACAGCAGCAGCAGCAGAGAATGGCAACAACAGCAACATACACGCCAGCAACATCAACAGCAGCAGCAGCAACGCCAGCAGCAGTCAATTATCGTTGGTAATTGAGAATTTATCCAATAATAGCGACAACGCGACATCATCGGCATTGTCAGCCTCTGTCGCTTCCACTTCTCTTCCCTGCCGTTCAACATTGTCGTCGTCATCATCGTCATCGTTGCTGGCAGCAGCAGCAGCCGCCGCCGCAGCAGCATCCTTACAGCCGCCGTTGCATGCCGCGCATAAATCCTATCCGCCAATAAATTCAGCATATTGGCTGCCATCGTCGCATCCATCACCGTACACAGTGCCAGGTATGCAACAGTCGCTCAATTGCCAACCAGGCAAGGCCAGGCCAGGTGGCCAGGCAGCAAGGAAGTCAGGCATCCACAGCTGCTCCTTCTCCTTTATCCTTTGCACAGCTCAGCTGTCCATCTTCATTCAACTCTTTCGTCCTTATTGATGTGCTGTTGATGCTGAGTGTTATCTGCCAGCCTGCTTGCCTGCCAGCCTGCCTGCCTGCCTGCCTGCCTCCCTCCCTGCCTGCCTCACTCCCTTCCTGCTCTCAGTCAGAGTGTCCCACGGGAGCAGCCAACCCCAAATTGTGGGCTGGCGTCAACTTACATGCACATTACAACACTCCTCCCTCTCCTTCCACCCTCCACTACAACGTCAACTTACCCCCCTTTAAAATGGGGTAATTAAAGCAATTTATTGGCCACCGAAATTCCGCCAAGCAAGTTGTCATTAAGTAAATTGGCCCAAAACACACACAGTAGCCGGAGTTTTGTTGCCAACATTGCATTTTAACTGGCTTCAATCAGAGTCGAACAAAATGAGCGTCGATATTCAGTTTGAGCTGGAGTCAGTCGCCTTCCACCTTGGCTAACTAATTGTTAAGCTATTAGCTTGTGCGGAATGTTGCCAAATTTATTAGGTGCTCTTTGAGCACAGGCATTAATCTATTGAAATTGAACTTCAATCCAGACAAAAGTGTTTTATTTTAAGCTTATAACTATTTTTTATTTGCGTTTGAGTATTCAGCTTATGCTATTACCTGGTATAATAAAATATGCTTAAAACATGTTATCAGTATCAAAAGTATAGCTTTTAGCTATTAGCAGACTTGCCAGAGAAATTCATAAGTTATATAAGACATGTGTGAAATATTAATTATTTTTTGCATATTTGTTATCAACTTGTGTGAAACTTTGTTGCCTCAACTAAATCTCGCTTTTCTACTTTTTCTCATTTGCTTTTGCAATTTAAACAATTTCAATTTTATCTCTATTCAATAAGATTAACAAAACCAATTTTGTAGTTAAATGTGCGTGGTTTTCTGGCTTAAATTTCCATGTCTCTCTTTTTCTCACTCTATTCCTCTCTCTCTCTCTCGCTCTCTCTCTCTCTCTCTCGCTCTCTCTCTCTCTCTCGCTCTCTCTCTCTCTCTCGCTCTCTCTCTCTGTAATATGTGGAAATGTGAATTGCTTTTTGGCTTCAATTTCGCTGTGTGTACTCTCTCTCTCGTTTTCCCATTACTCTCTATCTATTCCACTATCTATCTCTTTTCATTCCTCTATCTCTCACTCTCTCTCTCTCTCTTCTCTTTCCATATGACCTCACCATGAATTTTCATATTAAATATATATAAAATAAGCACATTTCTCGACTTTTATCAACTGCTGCTTTATTGCCCACATACATTTTCACAAGCTTTGTGTCATTTAAATGAAAATTTCACACACTGTCACACACAAAATTAAGTGTTAAATATATAAATTTTCACTTTTGATGCGTGCCCAGCAGCAACAACAACAGCAACAGCAACAACAACAGCAGCAAGAACCACAACAAGCAAAGATGATGACAATGGCAGGCAAACTGAGTTTTCAGTTTGAGCCACAACCTGAGCCTGTTTGCGGCCCTTAATGCTGCTGCTGAATATATAAAGCAGCCAAAGTGTTGTGTGTGTCAGCCGCACACTCCAATGCACACACACACACACACACATACACATTTGTATATGATTCGGTTTGCCAGACATCGTTGCCAGATTGTTTTTCCTTAATATAAACCAACAAAAGGATGAAAAAAATTAAGTTGCAACACAATTTGAATGTGTACGCAAGTGTGTGTGTGTGTGTGTGTTAATGATGTTAAAGTCAAGTGTAAATTGCGGCCAAGTGGGCGTGGCATGCGTTCAGCAGCAGCAGGCGTCAGGTGTGTGGAAGACAATGCCATTGACATGGTTTTTAATATGTTTGGCATATGTTTCTTTTGTATCTTTTTTTTTGTTATGTAACGGGGGTAAATGCACACATACTTCACTGTAGATGAGGTCACCTGCTGAAGTGTGTCAGCAGTAGCAGCGGATCATAAAAAGCTCCTGGGTAATTGACATTAAAATTTTAAACGGAGCCGGAAGCATTCCCAGGCACTGCAGAACATCAGGCGGCAGATAACGTCATCGGATGAAGGAACTGATGCCTGATGGCGGCTGCCATGAAAATGTGGGTGAAGTGAGTGAAAACTCCGTTTAAAAACAGTTGCAGATTTTTCTGCAAGTTATTGGCATATTGACTGAAGATATGGAGAGTAAGCCGAGACCTAGTATTGTCAACAGCTTCTCTTTGCAAGTTTTTTAAAGTTGTTTTATGTTATTTTGTAGCATATTTCATGAATAATCAAGAAATTGATTTGACAATAGATAAAAATCATATATTTAAATTTCTTTAACTTAAAAAAATAAACTATTTTAAAGATACACTATTTTTTTTTCTTTTTTTTAATACTACTATTTAGTTTACGAAATCTTAACAAATATTATTAGGTATGAAGCAAAACAAAATTCCCAAACTTTCGATTAGCAAAAGTAAAAACACTTTCTTGAAGTACTGTATAAGCTTTAAGCAATACATATTTAAACTGCAGATTTTTTCAGCTTTGCTTAAATAAATGGAAGAGAAACTGCACTTTGCAGTTGGTATTAGGAATATATCATTATTATCGATAGTTTCATCCCAGCGTATTTTCAAAGTGCTTTGGCAGTTAGTTCTTCTCACATTAACCAAATTGCTTGGCATAATAAATGCATGCTGTCATCCCTTGGCAATTTTTCAGGCTGCTTGCTGCGCTGCATGCACTTCATAAATCTAACCGGCAAATTGGCAAGCGCTGGCAAAAGCTGGCCAAACTGCCATGCAAATTTTAACTGGACTTTAATTTTCTGGCAAATTAAACGCCAAATGAACTGGCCACGTAGCCGGCACGTGACAGCTCCCATTGCCGTTTAAACAAGCTCCACTCTGTGCTTGTGTGTGCGAAAAATTACATTTTTTAAGCGCCTCGCACACACACACAACGCACACACACACCACACTCACAAATTTATAACCTTTAATTGCTTTGACCCAAAAACGCAGTAGGCAGCAGGTCGAAAAGGGGAGTGTGGACACCCCACGTGCAGCATAAAAACATGGCCACAAAAGCCACATTGCCTATAGCCTGCATAAAGTTTGGGGTGTTGCATGCCACACAAACCAAAACACATACACACACACACACACACACACTCTCTCTCTCCCTCTCTCTCTGTCTCTCTTTCTCCCTCTCTCTCTCTGTCTCTCTCCGTCTTTCTTTGCTGTGGTTGTTGTCTAATGCACTTTCACATTTGCATTCAGATTCGCATTTTGGTGAGCGCGTGTGCCATTTACCCACTTTTAGTAACCCTCTCTTCGCTGCGGCCCCCCCTTGAGCTGATGTCCCGTTTGTTGTAAGCCTTGGCGACACACGGCGTATTGCGTTTACAGTGTTATGTTCCCGTTATGTTCCCGATTGCAGTTGCAACACTCGCTCGCTTCTAGTTGCCATTTTATGCAAATGAATTGGTTTCCTAGTGGAATACTTTACACTTTGTTGTATGCCACCAGCTATGCCACGCCACGCAACAGAGGCTGGAGGCAAGCCTGGCTGGTGGCATCCACTCGCTGCTTTGAGTGGCAGCTTGTGCAAGTCTGAGTGAATCATGATTGCACTCACTGACTCACTGACTCACTGACTCACTGACTGACTGACTGACTGCCCCACTGAGTGTCCAACTGAGTGATGTTCCTCTGCGGCTGCCGCTCTGTCCTGTCACTTTCAGCTATCTGTACAATGTCAGCTATGCCTCGACTTTGAAAACTGGAGACTGCACATATGTGTGTGGGTGTGTGTATGTGGCATACATCAAAGGAGCAAGTCGAAAGCAGCATTTTAATATCTTTCTATTTATATATTTTGACGGTGTCAAAATTTTGTATTCTCTGAATTCGATTTTGACATTGAGCTCAAAAGAAATTCTATTTTGGCATATCAAAATTGAAATTTTATTTGATTTTTTAATTGCAGATCTAATTTTGTCATCTTTATATATAGGTCTCTTCGCCTCCTTATCCTTATGACCCAGAATCTCATCTGATCCGATTTGTTCTAGCTTTGCTTGTAACTCGATAACTATTTGAAATGCATTTTTTTCCTATACGAATGTTGCCTTGATCAACTCTTTCTGAAATTACCTTTGACATTAACTAACGAATTCATGGCCATGTGTCATAAGCTGAAATTCTTTCGCACACGAGTTGAGCTGCTGCTTATAAATGTGATATCCAGATCGCATCAATTTTAATCAAATGTAAGCATTACATATACATGCATACATATCGAATGCCCAAAAAAGAAAAAGAGACACTCAGTTGAGCATAAACCAAACGCAATTTGCATAAATGTCATAAACGATGTTTACTACGGCTCATGTGGAATGCGGCGCATAATTCAATTTCTTGTAAAATAAAAATGGATGTATATAGCATAGAGAATCGACGACCTTATCGTTCTCATCCGATGTCATAATCATAATCCAGCAGCATGCCTAACATTCTAATATGCGTAAAAAAAAAAAAAAAAACAGAATAGCCATAAAATGCAATAAAGGAAGTTGAAAGTTCCGACACAGAAACCCATTATCACAGTTACACACACACACACACACACACAAACACAAACGACGCACACACACGCATTGTCCGATTATTGGGCAAAAGTTTTAACCCCTCGCATAATGGACATCATGCAGGACATTCATTTTTTTGCCTCCTTTTTTGTTGTTGTCCTTTGGCTGACCCTCAAAATGTGTAAAAATGCAAATAATTTTTGGACTCGCCTCGTTATTGTTATGCTCTTGATTATGTTGTTGCTGCTGTTGTTGTTGTTGTCTGTCTGTCTGTCTGTCTGTCTATGTCTATGCAGGCAAGTAAAGTATGAAAACATGTCCTTTTTATTGCCCTTACATGGAAATTTATGTATGTAGTTGTGTATTTGTTGTGTCCGAGTTGCTGAACTGTCCTCAAAATGGGGGCTTTTTCTTTCTTGGATAGAAAAGAATGGCTCATTTTATTGGCTTGTTGGTTGCCTGTATTAGTTCTAGGTTTGTAGCCGAAGGACTCAAAATGTCATATCGATTTATTAACCTGTGTGAACTATTGTCTTATTCCCCCACCCCCACCCCCAACCTCCTTCAATTTTTCTCCCCCTCTCTGCCTGGAGTGATAAATGTGTTTGAGTTTCGTGAAATTGGTCGTTTTCGGTTTAGTGTTTGAATTTATTTCTTTTCTCTGATGTGAATGCTCGGCTTTGGTCGGTTTTTTTTTCTGCTTTGCTTGCTGCTTGCTTCCAAAGTGTTGGCAGTTATGGGCATAATGGAAATTTATGCCAAAAAAAACTTGCTACCCTTGCAATTATCCTTGATATATGTATATAGCGCGCTTGCTCCTCTCTTCGTTGATATTCAATATTTTTGGGAAATAGATTAAATGCAAGGGGACAAACAACAAATTTCAATGCAATTAAAATGTAAATTTCGCTTGGCAAAAAGTTTATGCAATGTGAAAAGCGCCAAAGCCAGGGTAAAAAGATATATATATATATATATATATACATATATATCCATGCTAAGGATGCCTTCTTTTGTCCATCGTTGCTCACTTCTTTCTACCTCTGTATATGTTGCCACAATCAACTACCAAGCGGGAAAGCCAAATGGTTGAAAATATATAAAAATACTCACAAAAGATGGCATTGGAGCAACTAACCCCGCCTGTTGCAAACTGCGCATGGAAAGTTCAGATTAAAGCGCCGCCCAAATTCAATTTCTTTCCAGATTCTTATTTCTTTTCCACTTTTAAATTGAAAGTTTTGGAGCATAAAATTCATTCAAAATTTATGAAAATTGTGTAAGGCATCTACGGATCGGAGTAGAATATTTTCTATTATATTATTGATCAGCATCAACAGTCGAGTCGCCTATAGGAACTACAGATTGTATATTTATGGCATTTTAGAATTTATCAATAACTTCCCAGATTCATCGTTTATCGATACAAATCGATTTTCAATAGAAATAAAAGACGTAATTGCATAGAAATAGTATTTCACCTGATATATAATATGCCCTGACATATTATTGATAAACTATAAAAGCACCCTCGACTCTCGAGCATTTTTACTGGGTTATTTCTAAAGCTATAGTGTTCCGTTCGATTCATGTACATATATTTAAAGCCTGATTTGCTTAGCCAAGTTTTTTTTGGCAAACATGCGAAGCGAGAGTGGCTGCCTGAAAAGCAAAAGTGATTTGCCTGCTGCTGTCTATTGTGTTGCTGTTGCTGCTGTTGTTGTTATTGTTGTTGTTGTTATTGTTTATGCTAGCTCTGCTTGTTATCCCGACATGCAGCAATACTCAAAATCGTCTCGGAGCGTTGCCCATTTGTGAGTCCTTTCGCCGCCTCCTCCGCACTCCTCACTTCCCAAGCTGGCCACTTTCCACATTTATTTTTGAAATGCGCCCACTTAAAGTCGAATCCAATATACAAATTTTTGCTGCTTGCGATTAAAATTTAAATTTTATATGCAAAAAAAGAGATGATGAAAAAAAGAAGAAAAAAACTGAAATGAAATGAAAATAAGAATATTTGCCATAATTTTTTCGAAGCTTGCGTTCGCCTGGCGCTCGACCCGAAATTAAATTTAATAATGCAGAGAGCGAAGCGCTGAAATTTCATTAGGTGGCAAAAGGTGATATATGTAGTACATATACACACACATATACATATACACATGCAAATGCGTTTGTGTTGAGCTGGGTGGGGGTTTTGTCTTGTGGGTGGTTTTACGGGGTGTTCACTGTGGCCGCTGTTCTCTCTCTGTGAGTGTGTGTGTGTGGCTTATTGATAAGTTTGCTGCTGCTCGCTGCTTGATTAGATTTTGCCCAGCTAACCAGGTGGCCAACTGCACACCTCCCCTTTTGAATACCCCCATCTCCTCCTACTTCACCACTCTATGTGTGAGCAATGAAAACCGCATCCACAACAACAACAACAGGAGTGGGTTGATTGTGTTTTGGGGCGTTACATTATTTTTGTGAAAATTTGTTAAATATGCCAAACACGCAGCGATGCATGCAAAGTGGCGAAACAGTCAGTTCACCTCACCCCCTTTTGGCCCCTTATCCTGGTCCTGCTCATCCAGGCAGGAGTCATCCAAGCGTTGGCACAAAAAAAAGAAGAAAAAAACGCAGTCAAGCCGAGGCTTGGCTAACCAGCCGTGGCATTGCGTACGACGCGCTCATTCGCTCACAGCTCGCAGTTCGCTTGCTGTTCATATTTGTGACATAAATAAGCTAAGCCTGAATTGCGGGTTTGGGGACAGGGCAACACACACACACACACACACACGCACACATGCACAGACGTATCGTGGCGAGGCAAATATGACCCGCTTTCATACGGAATCAACAAATGGCTCTGGCATTGCACCTGTCGCACAGTGGCCACATTTCAGCTATTTCCAATTGAAATATAAATTTATCAGTTATCTGTGATTGAGACTGTGGTTCTAAATGGTTGCGAGTATTGAGCAAGAATATTTTGTATATTGAAATTATTCTATTTTATTTATTGGCTACTTATATTTAAATCTATGAGTTAGCATTCATTACGATTGTAATCGACAGAGTGATTTCTAATGTACAATTAATTATATAACAATTGATAATTCAAATACGAGCACATTAGCTCTGCTAAGTAGTGATTTATATTTTAATATGAGTTCTAGTAAAGTGCAGTTTCTAAAAGGTTTTTTTTATAATTTCAAAATGTGCTTGAAGTTGCTGTTGCAATTGATGTTGTTCTCAATGAGAAGAAGTCTGGTTTTATATTATAAATTAATGCAATATAAAATTTAGTTATTTCAATACCGTTAACACTGTAACCAGCATCAACATTCAACATCATCATCGTCATCATCTTAATCATCATCTGCATCCGAGTCGATGTCATGAAGCGAGCAATGCATTTTTGTTTCTATATGGTTCGGTTCGGTTGGGTTTTTGTGTTTGGTTAGAGTGGTCGCTCGGTTAGTTGAGTTGCATGCAAAATAGCTGCCATATTTGTAGGTGTGCCTATGTGTGTGGGTGTGTTGCAGCTGCACAAGTGGCCGCACTTTATTCGCTGCTCGGCCTCTGCCTCTGCCTCTGCTAGGGCTGCTACCTCTGCTGCTGCAGCTGCATGGTTTATGTTTTCAAATTAAAGTCGAAAGCGTGGAAATACTTAATGTGCGCCACTAGAAGCAGATTAGTTGCATTAAGGTTGGCCTGCCCACGTCGACGAGCTCACACAGCAGTCTTGGACCAGAGCCGTGGCAATATTAATATTTCAAATGGATGCTTCAAATTGCTACCAGCAGCAGCATGTGGGCAAGAGAGAGAGAGAGGGAGATGCCTTCATGCAGGCTTTAACCTAAAATGAAATATTTTCTGTGCATTAAATTTTCAATTGAATTGCACTTGGAAAACTCAGCTTTGCTTGTTTGATAGTGGCAGATAAATTGAAAGTGAGCTTAGCTTGAAGTGTGTTGTAAATGCACTTGAATAATAAAAATAACTAATGGATAATCTTGCAAAAATACTCATAAGATACAGCTTAATTGACTTCGAAGTTCAATATTTATTTAAAAAAGTTATTATATTAAAAGCTTATTTATTCATCTGGATGTAGAGTCCAACTGAGTATCAATTAACAACGTTGGACTACTATATACTGTAGCAATTAGTCCGTTATAAGGTTGTGGAGATATTTAGATGTCGGCAGGTTGTCTTGGCGGTTCTTCAATCAATCGGGGGATAAATAAATCGCTTCCACTTTGCAGTGTTTCCAATTTTGCATATATTTAGTTCGTTTGTTTTTTATTTTTTCGCTTACTGTGGCTGCCACATTGCGATGACAACAAAATGTGGCCAAGTGGGTGGTGGGTGGTGCCATGGTGGTTTGTGGGGTGGAATGTTTTTTTGCCAACAAGAACTGTAACTGGCAGTCAGCCACAGACAGCCACAGTCATCGACACGCATCAAATTCAATGAATTTTAAATTATTTTTATGCCACGAAGTGAAACGTGGGTGGAAGCAATGTTTTTGTTGTTGTTGTTGTTGTTGTCGCCGTTGTGGCTGCAACTGGGATTATGATAATGTAGCTCAAGTGCAGTTAGCTTTTGCTATTGCTATTGCAGCTGCAATAATCATAATAATAATGCAAGTGCTGCCAGCAGCAGCAGAGTCATCGGCGGTTTGCATTTGATAACGATGATGATGCAGCACTCTCTCTCTCTCACTCTCCCTCTCTCTCTCTCTCACTCGCCCTCTCTCTATCTCTATCTGCCTCTGACTAGGGGAATGGAGAATGGCAATGGAAATTCGAAAGGAATGGCAGCACGTAATGCCTTAAAAAGTGTGGCAAATACCGCATAGCAGTAGAAGCCAACCCCCTACTATATCTGCTCTTTATCTCCCTCTTCCATTTGGAATGGAATGCACCTCATTATAATTTGGCCATATCGCTAGAGCTGAGGGATAAATGTATTTCGCAATGACAGAGCAGCAAGAGTCTTGTGCTCTTCAAGTTGTTATCATTCCAATTATTGCTGATGAGATGTTTAAGCACATCCTCTGTACAGGGAGATCTAAATGTGTATATCTAATATATATATGTATATATAATATAATGTTTTCATCGAGAAACGCAAACTGTTTAAATTCGGCGCTGTAAACCGTTTTAATTATAATTTTTAATTGATTATAAGATAAGAGCAACAAGAACCGGGCACATAATTAATTAAAATAACAATCATAACTTTTACATTAGCAATTATAAACAATAAAATTAAATTTTCAATGCGACGATGCGATAAAATAATTTTAACATTTATGCAAAACAAATTGCCGTTAATTGTTTGCCAAAAACTAATAGCGTGACTCGTAGATCATACGCAGATCCAAGCTTATATCGATTTTTGGATGACAATAAAAACACCCATTTATTAAATTGTATATAATTTACCCAAAAATAGTATTGAATAACTGTTCAGCATAGTAAATAGTTATTCTCTATCAAAACTTAATTCAAATTGACCATCAGCAAAGCTGCTATATATTCAACAGATTTGTTAGAGCATCTCCAGGTCGAGCTTTCTCGTTTCCATATTATATTGAGTGAGCCATCCATTTGTTAAGAGTACAGAGTATTTCTTAATTGGGTTCACTCGACTAGCTCATTTTGTTAATTATTCATTGTCAAAGCATTAAAATGGGTTATTATCTGTGGCTAAAATACATATTGGTTGGCATTTAATGCTGGTTTCGCCTACATTTGATTCACACTCAAGCGTGAAAAAATTGCATTTTAATGAACCGCAATTAGGACAAATTTATTATTTATTTGTTCTCTAACGTCTGTTGGCTCTCTACAAAAACGGTTAACAAGAGTTGCTGTGCAACGACAGCAGCAACAAATCCAATTGCAGCCAATTGCATATTTGGCAGCAATTCATTTGCCCAGTTGCTGGCTGCACTTTGTGTGTGTACAAATAAATTAGCTGATAATCATTTGTGAGTGTATGTGTGTGTGTGTGAGTTGCCTGCCACGCCCATTTACCCCATATTGTGGGCGGCGTCTGCATGTCTGCAAATATTTGGCAAGCCTGTTCTAAATGTGCGCTAATTAGTTAGCAGAGAATGCTCCCAATTCTGTTTCGTTTCGCAGTCATCGAAAATTGTGCAAATTATAAATTATGTAGAATTAATTGTGCAAAATTAACTAATCCAGCGTTGTTTTTTGAGTGCAGCTTTTACATATCTCTCTTGCTCTGTCTGTCTATCGCTCCCTCTGTATCTTGCTCACTTTTCCTGGTATCTTCGCTACCTGAGGGCGCCAGCTACCGTTGTCTCCTTCCACTCGTGCACTCTTGACTTTGTCTCCCTCTCTCTCTCATTGTATATATCGCTCTCTCGTTTTGTTTTTCTCGCTCTGTCTCTATATGTCGCTGTCTCTGTGTACTTCTCTGTCTATCTATCAATGTCTATGTACGCATTTCTCTGTCTCTCTCTCTCTTTCTATCTATGTCTAAACCATCTCTCTCACTCTCCTTCATTTCCTCTCTTATTCTGTCTCTGTCTCTCTCTGCCACTCTGTATCTGGCTGTCACTCTGCCTCTAACTCTGCCTTTATTTCTATCTCTATTTCTTATTCTCTTTGTCTCTTTCTATCGATCTAACCATCTCTCTTTCTCTGTATCTCTATCACAATATCTTTAGCTCTCTCTCATTAATTCTCTTTCTGAGCTCTCAATCTCTTGCTATATCTTTCTAATCTCGGATCTCTCTCTGTCTCATTCTCCCGTTATGGTCTTTCATCTACCCCTTTTTCCCAATATTTACATCTGTATTGTCTTGGATCTATCTCTATATCTCACCCTCTCTCTCATTTGTCACTGACTTATTTCACTACTCTGCGTCTTCCACCCACTTGTGGAACTAGGCCAAGTTATCTACTTCTCTGACCGCCAACATCACCTGTTGCCAACTGCGGCCAATGTCAAATGCTGAACCTTGTCATGTGATACTCAGTCAAGCGATTGCCGCAGACACTGAGGTTTTCAATTACACATTGTGTCTATGTGAGAGTGTGCCTTTTATTAGTGTGTGCGCGTGTGTGTGTGTGTGTGTGTGTGTTTTTGTGTGTACTTTGAAGGCTGCTGTGGTTGCTGGCGCTTCCGCATTGCTTTTTCTTCACGCTACGATTAACTTACCAAGGCCAAGGCAGAGACAAATGCGAAAGTTAATTAAATTATAACATTTTAGCAAATATGCTTTGCTTTGACTCAGTCGGCTTTATCTTTGCAGCAATAGATAAAATTTAATAATTAACATGTTTTTTATTTAACAAGTTCAAAAGCAATTTAGTAAAGCTCAAATAAACTCGACTTGTTCATCAATTTCCCAATTGTTCGTTTAATTTTAACAATATATAAATAAAAATGATTTACTTTTCTTACATCGATTCTAACATTTTTCTCTACGTTTGTTATGTGTTGCAGAACGCAAACTGTTCGTGGGCATGCTAAATAAGAAGCTGAACGAGAACGACGTGCGTAAACTATTTGAAGTCCACGGTGGCATCGAGGAGTGCACCGTTCTGCGTGATCCCAACGGTCAGAGCAAGGGTTGTGCCTTTGTCACATTCGCCACCAAACACGCTGCCATCTCGGCCATTAAAGTGGTAAGTGATGTTCTTTGCTTAAAAGTCTACCCATTCAAGTAATAATATTAATATGCTAAATTATTCTTGTTTAGACTTTGAGTCAGAATAAAATCATGGAGGGCTGCACATCGCCGCTGGTTGTCAAATTTGCAGACACACAAAAGGAGAAGGAACAGAAGAAAATCCAGCAAATTCAGGCAAATTTGTGGAATCTGGCCACCAACATAAATATACCACTGGGCCAAACGGCAACCACAGTGTCCACACCGATACTGCCAAACCCACCACCGTCGCCAGTTCTGGGAGCCGATGCTCTGACACCGGCCAGCATTCAATTGCTGCAGCAGCTGCAAACAGTTGGGCTGCAGCAGCAGCTGTTGCAAGGTAAGCGTCCACATAACTCTCATATACCAAACGCAGATCCAGTCTATACAAAAATACATACAGTTGTAGCCTTCCAATTGATATATGCTTTTATGTCTTATATATACATAAGTTAGAGTGTTATACAGTTACTCTTCCCATTCATAAATGATATATATAATAGTGAAGTAATTAAATATCTTTATATTTTCACAGCACTCACTGGCTTGGGTGCCCAGCAAAACAATGCCACGCAGGAAACGGCAAATGCCGCGGCAGCAGCTGGTCTACTAAATCCGCTTTCCGTACAGAATCTGGCAGCAATTGCGGCCATGACACAACCGAGTCTTACCAATGCGGCCAACTCGCCGGGCAGTGCCCAGTTGACCAATACGGCGGCTCTCTTATGTAAGTCTAAACGAATCGTAAGCCTAACTCAACTAAATTTTACCATCGACTAATCAGCTAATTTCCATTTTTTCGGGGATTTGAGCTGCGCACAAAAACCCGTCTCACAAATTGTGTCTGTGTCGGTTTTCTGACAGCTGTCCAATGAAATTTAATATGAAAGTGTTTTTCACTTGTTGTTTATTTCTAGTGTGTTGGCTCCTTACCGATTTCAAATTATTTTGTTTTTAAGCGTTAATTTTGTGTTTAGCTGTTTTTGCTCTTGCAGAGCGTATTCCAATGTAAGCAATTTGGAAGGAGATTACTTATTATAATGAAATTAAGATTTAATTAGGTGAACTTCGCTCAGCAAGGGCATCTTTGGCGTGCCTAAGATAGCTTCTTCTTTAGTTTTATATACTCTGATAAGTGAGGTAATCGAGCATATTGGGTTTTTCATGCAGATTCCGTCGATAGCTGTCCGCCTGTCTAAGACATAAGGTATATTCATCAGTATAGACAAAGTGTGCAACTTGGGGTGTTACTTTCTCTTTGCGGTTGGGGAATCGATAATCGCAAATCGATCAAAATACATATCTGACAGAACTTTAGATTCACCAAATTGCTAAATTACAAAACTTGGTAGATACTTTTAACTATCCACGAAAATTTGAAGAACATTTCATGAATTCGCACCCAAAAATTGTGAAATTTGATATCCCCACTATTTATAAACTAAAGTCGTCCGATTTATTAAGGCACATCGAACCAGACCCACAGTATCAGAGTGTTCCACAGTCGGCTATGACCGACTGCAATGTTCTCATTTGTGTTTGCATTAATTATACGAAAATGGTATCAAAAGAATTGGCTGTGCTTGCCAGTTGAGAGATTTTCTATATTTATGCCGTTAAGTCCGTTGGCCTTGCTGAACTGAATTGAATGCGCCTTGAAGAAAATTCACTGACTTCATTTAATGCGATTTAAAATAGTCGAAATTATGCCGCATGAGTAAGCTGCCTGATGGTTAACATCTAATCAAATTACAGATAAGATTAGAATGAACACATTAAGCTAACGAAAAACATATATCTCTTCTCTCTCTCTCTCTCTCTCTCTCTTCCACTTTCTCTCTATCTCTCTCTATTAAATGCTAACCAACATTTTGCGGAAATATTGTGCTATTTGTAACTGTCTTTTTTAAAGCAGGTCTCATTAGAAAAAAGGCAGCTGCCAAATTATCGAGTGAACTGCACAACACGAAAAAAAAGAAAAGTAAGTGAAAAGTGAAAACTGTTTTGATTTGGATGTTTTACGCCTGATTTTGACAGACTTTGCATATCCGCTTTTCGCTTTCGTTTGTCAATTTTGACAACGATTTTGAGTTTGGTTTCTTTTTCTTTTCCTTTTCCTTTTTTTTTCTATTTTATCGTTATGAAAAAGAGAAATATTAATAATGGTTATTCAGTTGACATTTAAAGCAAACGAAGCGTTGCGTCGCCGCTTTACGTTATGTAACGCTTAACGCTCACGTGGCTGCTGCTCTGTTTTACGTCGTCGTTTACGTCACGCACCGAAGTAAAGTAGAAGCAGCAGCAGCAACTGAAGCCCGTTGCACGTGAAAATTACAAGTTACAAGTTACACTCTCTTCAGAAATTAACAACACGGAACTTATTGCAACAGAGTGTAGCACACTAACAGGCAAAAGGGGGTGGTGAAAGAGACGAGGGGTGGCTGGCGTTCCAGGACTTTGGCCCCATTGACTTTTAGCCACGTTTCGCTTTGGGGGGCGCAAATTGCAATGCTTCAAGTTCCACTTGCCAAGGCTTTCCCAGTTGAGCATTTCTTTTCTTTTTTTTTCTCTCTCTGTCACGTGGCCCAACAGGCCCATGCTAAGGCTTATAAATCCAGACAGTTGCTATAAAGAAGCGTTTCCTCTCATCCCTCTCCTCCGCCATAAAATCGAATATACGAGTGGCGCTCAGAATTATGGCCTATCGCCTGCATTTTTCAATGGCCGGGCTTAAAAAATATGGACAGATGAATCAGCTGAAGCACAAAGATAAAAACGATAAAAAATACAAAAAAAAAAAAAACTTTATTATTTTTCATGCATACTTTTTATAGCTCAATAGAATTTTGGATTCTTAAGATTTTCGAATTTCCATTTCAAAGAATTGGATTGTAAAATTTGAAATAGTCTATAATTTTTTGATATGCTTTGTACATATTTATTTAGACATAGATAATTTTAAGGTAAACCAGAAAAAAGTCTATAAATTGATTACACAGAACTGAAACTAAAAACTACTTAATTGTTACACACTCTTAAATAGATTATATAGTCATATATAGTCTATAGTTATTACTTGTTAGTTAACATTTAAAGTGAAAACAGGCTTAAACGCATTTTATTTCTGCTGGCTTAAAATGTTTACACAGATATCATAACCAATTCTCTGCCCCGCTTAATCTTTGAGTTTCCATCTGTCCAGCTGTCTAACGCAGCTATTGTTAAATATTTTAAACACAAAAAGCAAATCCAAAAAATTGAAAGGAAAGGAAAGCAACCTCAAGTTGGCTGTTTGGCTGCTTGCTTCCTTGCTCTGGCTAAGCTGCGCATTACCAAGTTAATTTCGTGAGCAGCTACGAACCGTGAAGCAAAAAAAAAAAGAAATAGAAAAAAGTGGCTGAATTAACCAGAGAAATGCCGAGGAAATGTAAGAGAAAATCAAAAGCGAGCTTTTTTTTTTGTGTGTCTGCCTAAACTACAAGTTCAAGATTGGCCACTTTCAGTTCGTAGTGACCTGCCCCGCCCCGTTTGCACCCCCCTGTGTGCACTTGTGCGTGCTCATCATGTGCCACTTGAACGATTTCCGGGGCCACTTAATTTAATGAAATATTAAAAATTCTTGTCGAAAAGCTTAAGTTCACCCCCCGACCCCGCCTTGGGGCGGGGAGGGTCAGAAGGACGCACGACCAGCAGCGCCTATTCTGGCCAATTTGGGGAGGTTTGCACTTTTTACCCCCTTCTAGGAACATAAATGAACAAAGAAATGTACTAGAAAATGTGGCTTGGTTTGTTTTTAGCCATTTGCAGTTTGTTGTTTTTTTTTGTTTCCCCAACCGAAACATAAACTCAACAACAGAATCACTTTTGAAGTTCATTACGGTGTTTTTGTTGTTTGTTCGCTGGCTGCCAGTTTCAATATACTTGGCATGTTGTGTTGTAGTAAAATGGCCGAAACAAATGACGCTTGAGGCCTTTGTTTGCTGCAAATTGTTTATGGCAAACGCATCCCAAAACTCGTTGCAAAATATCAAAAATGTGCGCACAGATTGCCCCATAATTGTTGCCACATTTGACCCCCCCTTCCTTTCCCTTTCTGTGTGTGTGTGTGTGGTTGAAAATTTATATTGCAAGTTGTGTTGTGTGTTGTGTGTCCATTTTGTAGTTTGGTTGTTTGGTTGTTTCGATTGTATCGCAAAACATTGCAAAAAAAAAATGGAAACAGGGCGAAACATTTTATATTGTTTGACAATCGAAGTTGTTTTCGTAATTGGTGAATATGACAAGCAAATGTTGGCATATGCTAACTTTTGTTGCCCCTTCTGCAATTGAGCTTCTATTTTTGATATTTTGAACAGCAACAATGACAAAAAATTTGCTAAAATTTAAATTTCACAGAATTGAAAATTTGAGTCTGTTTAATAAACATTTTCCAAGAGCGACTACTGGTAAATTTTTTATCTAGAAGTCAACTCAAATAGTATAAGTGTATAACAAGCTATATATATTCCTGATTAGCATCAAAAGCTGAGTTGATCTAGCAATGAAACTAAAAACTAGATAAATATAAGTTCTCATATACCAACAGCAGATCGAGCATTTATTACTTGAATCGATAACTGTCCGTACTGTTGGAATATCGATACTAATCGATTTTGGACAGCAATGAGAGATACAATTATCCTTCCAATTTATACAGATTTGTACCCTGTCATATTGTTGAGAAACTGTAAAAGTTTCATTAAGAACGGATAAGGAAAACTACGATCAACAAGCTTACTATATATTTAAAGGCGGGGTATCTCCTGCTACAGGGTATCTTCTAGCCAGCTCGCTCTCTCGAATAGAGCTCACTCGACTTGTTGTTATGCCGACGCTAAAAGTGAATATCACCTTTGCCGATTGCCTTCAACTTTCAAATCGTAAACTTAATCCTTTTGGCAAGCAATTCAACTCAACATTTGCAACATCCAAAGCAACTCGAAACTCACCACAGTGCAATGGACTCTGTTGGTATAGACGAACAAAGCCAGAAGAAGAAGTGGAGGAAGAATCAACTAAATCCCGGTCCAAAGTCGTCGAGTGCATCCAATTCAAAAGTTTATTTTTCTCTGCCAACGAAATAGAAACAAGAAAACAACATTGATGCGAAGCAAAGAGGACGAACAACAAACGAAAATCTTAATCAAAGTTTTGTAAAGTGCAGTAAACTATGTAGTTTATACCACCTTCAATATCATCCCCGCCCAAAACCCCCAAACCTTGTTTGATTTCTGAGGGGAGGTGGTAAGCTTTACAAACACGTTTTCCACTCTCTGTTTTCAACATGGCTCTCCATTACGTTTGTTTATACACTTCTTCGCTCTTTGCACTTCAAAATCAACAACAACAACAACAACTGGCAAAAGTCTTCAAGTGGCAAGTGAACAAAAAATAAAAAAATAATAAAAAACAAAAATTTCACAACTTGCCTCAAATTTTTGCGCAAATTTGCCAGCTGAAAAGTTGAGTGCCAAGGGGCAGAAGCGAGGGGAGAGAGGAGCGTGGGGAGAGAGGAGCGAGGGGAGAGAGGAGCGAGGGGATGGTAATATTAAACATTTCCAGGCAGACACATACAAAAAACCAAATAGTTTTAGGCTCCTCTGTCTCAGTTTATTTGTTGTTTGTTATTATTGGCCTGGCCAAAAGCTCAGTGTTGTTAGCCCCTCAGCCAATGACATGTGTGGCATGCAACAACGAGTGCCAACAGCAAACAATTAAAACAATTTCTTCAATTTCTTGGCAAATATGCAAAAGTTACTACACCCAACCTTTAGCTTTTTGGCTATACTTGACTCTGTTTATGTTTCGGCTATGCCCTGTTTCAAGCATATGCATAAAAGAGGGTATAGATTGATATATATATTCTCTTTCTCTATATATATAAATATGATATAGTTAAAGTATTGTGATTATGATTTGTGAATGATTTTCATTGCCAAAAGTTGTCATTATAAAATTTAAATTTCAAATATGCTAATAAAAAGTTTGATCAGCTATTAAACTGATAACAGTGTATTTGGCAGTCTGGCTTTTGTAGACTTGCCACATGCGCACCTGTTTTTATTGCAACAAACACACACACAAACAAGTTGGCAAGTTTGCAAGCTGTTAAATTAAAAATGTTGCACCCCCTCCCCCACTCACAAAAATTGATTGCAACACCTAACGAAAGAGGCAGGGGGTGGTGTAAGGTACTGAAGAACCTGCAGCAGCAGCACATGGGTAAAAACTTTTGAAATTAAATCTGTAAAATCTCGCAAAAGTTTCGACAGCGTTTATGTGTGTGTGTGTGTGTGCTTTAGTGTGTGTGTGAGCCGAGTTCTTTGAAGAACTTTTCATATAATTTTGTATGGCATGGAAATAATTTCAACTTGACTACAAAATGCAAAATGAAAAGTTTTGCGACAGTCGTCGTCGAGAATGGACCAAAACGCCATGGCGAGCTGACATCATTATTCGTTATTAGCCAAATTAGTTATCAAATGCACTGGCCGCTCATTGTCGGCGACCACACACACACAACCACACACACACACACACACAAGAAAACACATATTCAAATGCAAAACTCATTAATAACACACAGTGGAGGGTGGAGGGGAGGAGTCTACGCGAGCTGAAACTGAACTGCAAACCACGAAATTGGATTGCATGACGGCGCCCAACAACAACAACGAAAACAAAAACAATGAGTGGCGAAAACAACTAAATAACAAACAACAGGCGTCAAATTACACAAAACACAAACCAGACCTCTAAAAACACACGCACACACACACACACACATACAGAGACAGATAGGTAGGGGTGCCACATGGCGTATGAACAACAAATTAATTTCAGATTTATACTTGCATATGCACACATGTATATTTGTGTGTTTTGTTGTGTGTGTGTGTGTGTTGTACTGTGCAAAATATATATAATCAAATGTCGCCCACGTGGCGTGTAAAATTTGATGATTAATTACGTCTGACTGGCGTCGCATCGAGTTGTGGTTGTGGTTGGGGGGAGGGAGAGGGTCAGGTCACACTCCAGAGGTCAAAACTAAAATGATTATATTATTTAGTGCATGTTTGGTTTTTAGCTCGGCAGCCAGGACAACGAATTGCAATAACAAATACAGAATTAAAGTTTATGCCAACAGATCAAATAAAAATATAAAATTTAACACATAAATTGAGAAAATATTTTCTTTTAAAAACAAACAATTTAACTACGTGTTAACTAACACCAACTTTAGCAGCAACTTTTCTAAAAATGCCAATATAGCTAAAGAGACAAGCCTGTGGATCTATGGCTTAAAAGGCAACTAACTCTACACGACTAATCCACTCACACAACACACGCGACTACACACACACACAAATCTACACACACACACACACAAATCTACACACACACACACACAAATCTACACACACACACACACAAATACATGGCTTGTGCCAAAGAGCATCGCAATTTTAGTTTCGTTATGGCAATTTTTGGTTTTCCAAAATGTAATTTACTTTGCTTCTGACACCAACTCAATGCAACAAGCAACTTGCAACTCGCAACGCGAAACTCGCAGCAACTGTCTATCATTGCTTTCATATATATATATATCTTATTTTTGTGTGTTTTATATTTGCAGGGACTGATCCGAATCCATTGGCATCGGCGTATATGTCAACAGCCGCTGGCTTACCGCAATTTGGAAGTTCCGCCGGCCTGTCCACCTCACCGTTGGCCAGCGTTGCGCTGAGCGCCGCTGCGGCCGCTGCTGCGGGCAAGCAGATTGAAGGTGAGTCATTCGGTATGAGCGTGTGCCGGGGTGGGGTGTGGTCTGGTGTGGTGGGTTGCGGTTGTGTGGATACCCTGTAAATAATTAATAGAAAGAGTTTGATAAAGCTAAGTAAGTGTTGTATAAAACACAAAGAGCAGAGTAAGAGAGGGGAAAGTAAACAGCACAGTTAGTCCACAACGACAGGAGAAATGGAAGAGAAAGAAAAAAGAGAGAGAATAGAAAGAGGAGAGAATGAGGTGATAGAAAGAGGATAAAAAAACAAAGAGGAATAAAAGAGAGAGAAAGAAGAGTAGAAAAAGATAAGAGGGTGAGAGAAAGGAATGAAAGGAGAAATATATGAGAAGGATTTCTCAAGGCATTCGCATCATGAGTTTAGTGCAATTAACCTGTGTTGATAGTGTAAAAAAAAAAATGTAACCAGGGTATCTACTCGTCGAGCAGTCTCCACTAGAGCTTCCTTGCATGTTTTTACTGACGCTGCTGCTGCGGCTGCTGCACACATAAATGGAAATGTCTAAACGCCAGGCACATTTTGATAAATGCTCTCAAATGTCCTGTCAAGCAACTTAGTCACACACACACACACAGTCAGTCAGTCAGTTCGTCATTGCGTCATTCAGTCAGTCAGTCAGTCGCTCATTCGCGCTCATTGGTATTACATAGGACTGAATGTTGCAGTTTTTGTTGCAGCATCAAATGCATTAACCCGCTCATCGCTGTCAGCTCGATTCGCATTCGCATTCGCATCCATTCTGCGGTTTCTCCCCGGAGCTGAGCAGAGCAGAGCTGCTTTTGCGCCTGTCTGTCATGCAACCCGTTTCGTTGTCAATCTACTTAGTTGCAGAATTAATCTTTCATTAGTGTGTGTGTGTGTGTGTGTGGCAAGAAAAAGGGGAGGAAAGTTTCCATGTCTGCCTTGTGTAACTTATGTTTCTATATACACATCACATACATACATACATTTTGTATGTATTTACTCAGTCCAACATCATTTATCAAAAAGTTATTGGGGCCAGTTGTCAGTGTTGGGAAACAGATTAAAAAAATTGCAAAAATATAAGACAAGAGTAATGAGTAGAAGAAAAGGTAAGAATAAAGAAAGCTGGATTTAAAGACCAACCTCAAATTCAAAACAGACAGTAGAATGACTCCAAGTTAGTGAATAATATAAATAAATAGATGCAAATATTTAAAAATATACAGAATTATATAATGGAATATCTTGGAGAGGGTTGTTAAATCGACTGCGCCAATTATGGATATGCGTATCCTATTGGCTGCATCGATTTTGCACTTAGAATTGAAAATTCTATTAAAAGAAAATCCGACAACGGTTTAAATCAAAGTATAACTCTTTATTTAAAATTCACGTCTTCTTTCTTTCGCGTACAAAATTACTCTCCTCTTATTCTACTTTATTATTTAGGAGGCAAGCTCGCCTTTGCTTCTTTTGTGGTGTTGTAGCTGTAGCTTTGTCGCTGCGTTTTTGGCTGCTTGCATTTTGTTTATGTTAATGAAAAGCGCTGACGGAGTGTTATGTGTTTATATTGATCCGCGCTTTTAATTCTTGTGGCTGCTGCTTCTGTTGAATTTGTTTACGTTGCGTTTTCTGGGATCTTGGCTTTTAATTATTGAGCGCTAGCTCTGTTGGATTTGTTTATGCTGCGTTTTCTGGGATCTTGGCTTTTAATTATTGAGCGCTAGCTCTGTTGGATTTGTTGACGTTTATTCTTATTCGGCGTTTTGATTGTTGTGCGCTGCTGTGTTGGATTTGTTTATGTTATTGCTTGTGCGCTGCTATTGCGATAGTAAGATATTTTGGAGGAGTGTGGACATGAGAGATCAGCGTGATCTGGATATGTCACTTCCCCATCCCTCAGAAATTAGCTTGTCCTCAAGCGTTCAGTATAGGGTACAATTGTAAGTCGTTGGTATTTTCCATGGTTGCGTTGTCTTCTTGTTCGACGTGTGGTGTTGTTGATGCATTATTTTTATATTTATAATTATAAGTTGTTTTGGTAAATTTTTAAATTTAAACAATGAATAGGTTATTATTACAATTGACAATATTGTCACTAAGGTTAAGCTTATGATTAACAATGTATTGTTAGTTTTTGTATGTATTCTTATAAGTTCTTTAGTTTCTATGAATGCTAACGGCTCTGTTTTGGTTATATTATTACTAATATAAATGGTTTGTATAAAGTCAGATATAACATTTGATATTTGAATATCTTCTAATTGAACAGAACAATTGTTTGCTTTTATAATGTTATTTCCTAAAATTTCAATTTGTTGTGGTATACAGTTTTGATTTAGTGTGGTTTTAGGTATGTTCCAGGTTAATATTACATTTGGTTCTATGAAATGTATTTCATAGTTTTTTCTGGTTTTTGTGAATTTACATTCAACTTTTATTTGTTTTAAGATACCGTTGATGCATTCGTTTATTATTATTTTCTTATTTGTTACTGAATAAGTGTTATTTCGGTGTAAATAATATTTATCACTACTAATAGTTAGCTCTAATTCAGTTAAAATATTTTTATCTTCGTCCGGGTAAGGTATTATTGAGTACAAAGTTTCTTGTGACAAAGTTTTTGGTATATGTGATATTATTACAATTTCATTTGTTGTGGATTTTATCCAAGTTGAAGTTTTTATGTTTAACAATTTTTGAGAATCAACATTTAGCAAATGATCATGTTTTAACAATTTTGGGTTAAAAATTCCCAATCTGGATAGTTGCATTCCTAATTCAATATCTTCAATGTATTCGGTGAATTGTTGTAAGTTAAACATTAATAAGCTTAATTTTGCGTTTTGTTGTGACGTTTCTGTCATGCTGTCCATTACTTTTATGCCATGATTGACTGCTTCTATTACTTTGTTTAGTTCGTTAACCTGTATGCTATTAGCTTCTAAGTCATCAATTTTTTCAGTTAGTTCTGTTTTATCATCTTCAGTTAGTGTACCAAATAAATATTTGTAGCCTTTTCCTACTATATTTATGAGTCCTCTTTTCTTTCTGTCTTTTTATTATCTTGATTCCGTTCATTTCTCGTTGAAGCTTTTCTACTAAATATTCTATTGCGGGGTGAAAACGAAAATCGTGTGTCTGAGATATCAAATTTTGTTCAGTGTCTTCAGTTTTTGTTAGGTTGACAGTTAGGCAATGGTATTCAAAATCCGTAGGTATGCTCAATGAGCCTGTTTTAAATAAAACGTATCCGTTTTGTGTTTTTACATGGTTTACTTCTATATTTTGTGTGTCACTCTGAGTTACTGTTAGGGTAAGTATTAACATTATGAGCAGGTTGGCTGGAACATGAATCGTCCGTAGGTGACCTGAAATTATTGCTATATTTATTTATATTTATTTTCTTTTTCTTCTTAAATTTTGTTTTATAATGTATTATTTTTCGGCCTCTATTTGTTTCTTCGAAGTGTTTGCTGTCTATCTGTTTTACTATGCCTGTTTTCCTGAAGGGATTTGTTGTTTTAGATTTAATAATTGGCATTTCTCTGTAGTTCGTATCTCGTATCTACTTCGTAAGTGTTTCTTTTTTCGTTTAGTTTATTGATCTTTTTAATTTTATTTAACTGGGTATTATATGCTGGGGATCCGGCATAAATAAATATATCTGCAGGTGTTCGACCAGTAGTGCTATGTATTGTTTTATGATTATAAGTGTATAATATTATTTCGAATTTGATTAACTTATTTTCTTCATTTGTATCCGAATTAATTATTCTTAATTTTTCATTGATTGTTTTATGAAATCGCTCTACATCTGATACTCCGTTTTTGCTTGTTGTAATTTGAATTTTAACATTTTCTGAGTCTAACCAAATTTTTAATGCTGCACTCATGAATGCTGAGTCTTTGTCTGCTTTTATTTCGAATGGTTTTCCCATTTCGTTGAATACCTTTAATAATGCTCGTTTTGCCTCCAACCAATCTTTACCATGTACTTCTATTAAAGTAGCGTATTTTGAGTATACGTCTATGCATGATAAAAATTGCTTATTATTAACAATATAAAATCTATAACCTATAACGTATTTTTCTCTGGGATTGAAAATCTCAGGTGTAATTTCATAACGAAATTTTGTGTCCCTGTGCTCAACTTTGGACGTATTGCAGATTTCGCATTCATTAATTATATTTTGGATTAATTTTTGGTAGTCCGGGAAATAATATTTTTCTTTGAACATTATTATAGTTTTTTCTATACCGGGATGTAAAAGTTTTATATGATCATTTAATATGGTTTGTTTTAATTCTGAATAAGTTTGGATGTCTTTTAATTTCCTTGTGGTTCTCATGGTTTTTATTGGACAATTTCTTTGTGTTATTTCTAAATAAGCTGTGTGGAATATTGCATAATCACCTTCATGGGGGAAATATATAACGTTGTTTTGTGCACAAAGATATTCTTTTATGATATCTTTTGCTTTTTCATTTGTCATTTCTATATAATTTATTAAAATCTTAGTTTTATGAAAATAGTTAATTTTCTTTATTTCCTCAGTATTTCCTTTTATAAATTCAATTTGATGATTATGATTTATGATTATTCAAGGGTCTTTCTGTGATTTGTATACAATTTAGATTATCCTCAGTTGCGCTATGCATTGTTGCTGCTATGCTATCGTTAGCATTTCCCATGAAATTTTGTTCTATGTTATTTTCTTCGGTTTTAATTCGTGAAAGTGCATCAGCTACGTAGTTTTCTTTTCCTGGTAAGTATTTGATTTGGTAATCGAATTCATTTAGTCGTATTTTCCACCGTTGTAACTTCATGTTTGGCTCTTTTATGTTATTTAGCCATATGAGAGGTTTGTGGTCGCTAAGTATTTCAAAAGTTCTACCAAATAAATATGATCGGAAATTTTTTGTTGCCCATATTATTGCTAATAATTCCTTTTCTATTGCTGAGTATTTTATCTCGTGTTCGTTCAAAGTTCTGCTGGCATAACATATTGATTTGTGATCCTGTGATAATACTGCTCCTAATGCATAGTTACTAGCGTCTGTAGTAAGTGAAAATTTTTTATTGAAGTCTGGATATATCAATATTGGGTCATTGGGTCGGATATTATAAGTAATTTTAATTTTTCAAAGGCTTCCATGTACGTTACGTCTTTTTCATTAACTTTTGATCCTTTCTTTAGCTTTATTGTCATTGGCTTTGCAACTTTCGCAAAATCTGGGATGAATTTCCTATAAAATCCGCATAGTCCTAGGAATCTTTTGATTTCTTTCGGAGTCTTAGGAATTGGAAATTCCTGAACGGCTTTTATTTTTATTGGATTAGGTTTTATTCCCTCTGTTGTTATTATGTGTCCGAGAAATTCTGTTTCTTTTTTCATGAATTCACATTTTACTAATTGTAGTTTTAGATTGGCTTCTCTGAGCTTTCTAAAAACTTTCTTTAATGAGAGTATGTGTTCTTCCAATGAAGTGGAATACACTATTATATCGTCCATGTATACTAGACAATTCTTATGAATTAAGTCTCCCAATAAATTGTTCATACAGCGTTGGAATGTTGCTGGTGCATTTTTCAGACCAAATGGCATTCGTGTATATTCGAAATGGCCCGAAATGGCCTTCTTTGGTGGAGAATGCTGTTTTCGCTATTGATTGTTCATCCATTTGGATTTGGTGAAATCCTTTAGCCAGATCGATTGTGGTGAAATATTGATATTTTCCTAATTTGTCCAATATTTCGTCCATTACTGGTATGGGAAATTTATCGCTAATTGTTTTTTCATTAAGGCTGCGATAGTCTACGACAATTCTATATTTTTTCTCTCCGGATGCATCCTCTTTTTTCGGTACTACCCAGATAGGAGAACAATATGGTGAATTGGATGGTCGTATTATGCCTTGTTGTATCATCTCTTTCATTTGTTTGTTGACTTCTTCGTCATAGCTTTGTGGATATTTATATGGTTTCCTATAACAAGGGTCTTCATTCTTTGTATTGATCACGTGTTTTACAGTATTCGTGAAAGTCAAATTGTCACTCTCTGAATACTGAATATCGCGAAATTCAAACAAAACTTTTGTTAACTTGGATTTTTCCTCCTTATTTAGGTGTTCCAATCTAAATTGATTGCCTAAATTGATTGCTTTCCACCAATTCATTTTCCAGTGCATATACTGTGTGTATATCTTGTATCAGTGATGGGTCTGCATATTCTTCTTCATTTTCATTTTCATACTCTTCTTCTTTATTTTTGTTATCATATTCTTTTTCCTTATTTCTGTTTTCATATTCTTCTTCTTTATATTCGTTATTATATTTGTCTTTCTTATTTTCGATTTCATATTTTGCTCCCTTTTTGTTTTTATATTCTTTTTTCTTATTTTCTATTTCATGTTCTTCTTTCTTATTCTCATTATTATATTTAAATAAAAATTGGAAATTATTAAGTTTAACAAACTCGTCTTTGTAATTGATCTCACTTTGACAATCCTTAAGGAACGTTCGGCCTAAGAGGATGTCGAAATTTTTTGAAAAATTATGTATGTAAAATTTTTGATCTGTCGGACAAAGCTTACTAGGAGCTAATGATATACTGGTATTTAATTTTACTTCCCCACATATGGTGTGACAAGTAATATCTTCTTTGTAAGTTTTCTTTGTAAGTTTCGTAATTTAGGAAATTTTTATTCATTAAATTTACTGACGATCCTGTGTCTATTAAGCATCGCAATTTTTTGTTATTCATAATTATATTTATGAATGGGGCTTTGTTTTCCTTTCCGAGGCTGTTTGATGAAAATTTGCCTCCCATTCCATTTTTGATTGACCGCTGTTACTGGGTCTTTGTCTTTTCATAGGTTGGTTAGGTGGTCTATTATTATTATGATTTGATTGGTAATTAATCGGGTTTTGTATTCTGCCCTGATTTAATTTTTGTTGAAATTCATGATACAATGGTTCGTTAACCATTGGTTCATTTTGTGGATACTGATTTCTATTAAAGTTTTGTGGACTCCTAAAATTCTGATTAAAATTTGGGTAAAAATTTTGTTGATTTCTTGGGTTCTGATTATAATTATGGTAAAAATGTTGTTGATTTCTTGGGTTCTGATTATAATTTTTATGATAATAAGTATTATTTATAGGTTTTATATTTTCAGGTATGCGGTCCTCGATGCGGTCCTCGTACAACCCTAATTCTTGAGCTACCGCTTTCAGTTTGTCAGTTGTGGATATGTCGTATCGTGCTAACTGCATATATAGTCTGTCCGGTAGTCTCTTATTGATGACGTCCCTAACTGTATTATTCAACGCATTAGTATACAATATCTTATTTTCTGAATTATTTTCTAAAGCTAATTTGTTAGTTATTACATGTGATTTGTGCTCGAGGTCTTCGAGAAACTTACGAAGACTTCCTCCGTAATATGTGTTGTACACCCTTCTGAGAAGTTCCTCACAAGGTGTTTGAGTTTTATAGGTAGAGATGAGGATGTTCCGTAGTGTTGCCCAATCTCCTGGTGAATGTTTGAGTGATGTCCTCATCGCGTCGCCGTGCAACTGCATCTGGATTGCGCTGTAGAGTACGAGTTTTTGTCGCACATCATTGGTTAGGTAGAGTTCCATGACGAGATCGATCCGTTTGATAAAGCCGCCCAGCTCATCCGTGTCTCCACCGAAGCTAGGACTTGGCGAAGGGACTTGGCGAATTTGCCCGAGTGCTTGGTTTAATGAGTCCGACATCTTGTGTATTCCTTTTTTTGTTTTTTTTTGTGTAAACGTTATTAGCAAAAAAAAAAAAAAAATTTTTTTTTTTTTTTAAAAAAATTTGAGTTTTGCACTTATTGATTTTTTGAACAAATTTAAAGTTGATTATTTTTATTTTTGTTTTGTTCACTTGTTGGTTCTAATTTATTGTTGTTGTTTGTTGTAAATATGTTTCCTTCACTTTTGTTTTATTTATTCGTTATTTGTTTGTTACGCTTATAATGTGAAAGCGTTGGATTGTTTTTCTTTTTGTTGTTTTATTCACTCGTTGAAATTAATTTTTTTTCGTTGTCGTTTGATAATATGTTTCTTTCACTTTTTGATTTTAGTTTCTGCTGCTTTTGTCCACATATTTCGCTCTTTTCTTTAGCTTTTACTTTAGGCATTTAACACTTGTTTACATTTATAATTTGTTTTCCTTTTTTTTTTTGTAAGTTTAGTCTCAATAAAATTCTTCACATTTATAATTTGTTTTCCTTTTTTTTTGTAAGTTTAGTCAATAAAATTCTTCGTCAGCCTCGCGTATTTTATGATTTACTTTTTTTTTTTTAAAAAAAAAAGTTTTTCAAGGATCACGGAGTCCTTATGCGGATAACAATTTCACGAAACACTAATACGTTGTCCTGGAAGGTATACGACGTTTCACGATTTTGCTATCCTACCGGCTGCGCCAATGGAATATCTTGGAGAGGGTTGTTAAATCGACTGCGCCAATTATGGATATGCGTATCCTATTGGCTGCATCGATTTTGCACTTATTGATTATTTGAACAAATTTAAAGTTGATTATTTTTTATTTTTGTTTTGTTCACTTGTTGGTTCTAATTTATTGTTGTTGTTTGTTGTAAATATGTTTCCTTCACTTTTGTTTTATTTATTCGTTATTTGTTTGTTACGCTTATAGTGTGAAAGCGTTGGATTGTTTTTCTTTTTGTTGTTTTATTCACTCGTTGAAGAAATTAATTTTTTTCGTTGTCGTTTGATAATATGTTTCTTTCACTTTTTGATTTTAGTTTCTGCTGCTTTTGTCCACATATTTCGCTCTTTTCTTTAGCTTTTACTTTAGGCATTTAACACTTGTTTACATTTATAATTTGTTTTCCTTTTTTTTTTTGTAAGTTTATTCAATAAAATTCTTCGTCAGCCTCGCGTATTTTATGATTTACTTTTTTTTTTTAAAAAAAAAGTTTTTCAAGGATCACGGAGTCCTTATGCGGATAACAATTTCACGAAACACTAATACGTTGTCCTGGAAGGTATACGACGTTTCACGATTTTGCTATCCTACCGGCTGCGCCAATGGAATATCTTGGAGAGGGTTGTTAAATCGACTGCGCCAATTATGGATATGCGTATCCTATTGGCTGCATCGATTTTGCACTTAGAATTGAAAATTCTATTAAAAGAAAATCCGACAACGGTTTAAATCAAAGTATAACTCTTTATTTAAAATTCACGTCTTCTTTCTTCTTTCGCGTACAAAATTACTCTCCTCTTATTCTACTTTATTATTTAGGAGGCAAGCTCGCCTTTGCTTCTTTTGTGGTGTTGTAGCTGTAGCTTTGTCGCTGCGTTTTTGCTGCTTGCATTTTGTTTATGTTAATGAAAAGCGCTGACGGAGTGTTATGTGTTTATATTGATCCGCGCTTTTAATTCTTGTGGCTGCTGCTTCTGTTGAATTTGTTTACGTTGCGTTTTCTGGGATCTTGGCTTTTAATTATTGAGCGCTAGCTCTGTTGGATTTGTTTATGCTGCGTTTTCTGGGATCTTGGCTTTTAATTATTGAGCGCTAGCTCTGTTGGATTTGTTGACGTTTATTCTTATTCGGCGTTTTGATTGTTGTGCGCTGCTGTGTTGGATTTGTTTATGTTATTGCTTGTGCGCTGCTATTGCGATAGTAAGATATTTTGGAGGAGTGTGGACATGAGAGATCAGCGTGATCTGGATATGTCACTATATAGTAATTATTTTAATATACATATGTATATTATAAACAGCTGACAAAACATAAAAAAAAATATAATTCTCAATTTCAATTGCTGCTTTAAAACAGTTGCACACACAAATCTCAACCTGCCCCACTTGTGATGCACACTTTCTTTCAACTGCAAGCAGCAGCAGAGCGCAGAAAAGATAAGAAAAATCAATAGGATCAATCATGTTCCAGCTCAAAATGCATTTGATTCAGGGGAGTAGCGGCGGAGGGTGGGTGGGGTGAGGGGTGTTAAAACTAATGCGATTTCATCTGAACGCGCATTTTGCTGTAGCTTAAATTTTGATCAGCTTTTGACACAGTGTAAATATTACACACTTGACACACAATTCCATTAGTTAGACGTGAAACGTCGATATCACAAAATATTGCAATCCAGAAAAACACACACACACACATCCACACACACACATCGACACACACCCGCACACACTCAGAGACAGATGAAGATGAGCGGCAACAGCGAATTGCGCTTTGGCACACATAACATTAAAGTTGCAGTGGACTAGAGGCATGCTCAGCTGGGGGTAGTTGTGCGGGAGGGGGGTGTGTGGAGCATATAGCAGAAGGACGAACCAACAAAAAAAGACGATGACGACAGCGAAGATGAGGATGACGACGAAGATGAGGATTAGAGGCTGAAGAATGACGTAGACGATGACGATGCTGGGGCAAAATGCAACGGAAAATATTTTGGTGTTGCACTTTTTGCCATAATTCCGGTTACATAAGCAACACACTACTCGTTACACTGAGTTGAAGAGGCGCCGGTGGTAGTCTATGATAGAGGAGGGGGTGGAGGGGTGCAGAGTCAGTCTGTTGCGACCCACGAGAGCTAGTGATGCCAAATATACAATCGCACATTTATCCACAACAAGCAAGAGGATTGCTGCATTGTTGAGTGTGGCCGACGAGGAAATACTCTGTAGGCAACCCTAATTACTTATATTGATAAACACACTTAAAAATAAACAGACACTTTTTGGGCTTCTCTTTGTTTCGAAATTGATTCCTATTCAGTTTCGGTAATTATTATCTGATTTGTAGAGCTTAAGAATCACATTTATATAGATGACTTTAAATAGAACTACAATAATGAAAAACTGTCTTCGCTCTTCATTCAAAATGTTTATATTTCAAAAATGATAAAAATCGCTTATTAAAATGTGAGGTTTTCAGACGGTTCGCGAAAGTCTTGAAGTCTTGCTTTTCTTACTGATGTTACTGCAACTCTGTAGGGACGGGACCTATATTCTCAAATGTGTTAATCTATTTACCTTGATGGTTCTTTTCTTGAAATAGTTTTCATTCATGAACATAAGTAATACTATAATACTAAGTAACATAAACAAATCAAAATATCGAGCTCTTCAAGTCTCGTACATACAGCAGGCTAGATCAGCTCCCTTTTCTATATTTGTGATATTTGTGGATACTGCCCATCTTCTGAGATGCCCACTGCTATCTGCCTCTGCTGTTATATAAGCCATTTACGTCTTCAACTGTAGTCTCTGAGTTCTTTGGAATTATTCAGACACAACGCTAGATCGGTTCGCCTGTTGTTTATATTCGTATATGCTTCCTCTACAATTTGTCCAACTTGATTATACCCTATCAAGTCATTTGTGAGGAGTATAGTCTAAAAATATGTGTTTATGTACAACTGTCTTGAATATGTTGTGAGATATATATTTTTGCAGTTGGTTGACTTTTGTGCTGCTGTGTGCTTCTTTCTTTGTGTGTGTGTGTCGCTTGTTTGGTTTGCTGACTCATGATGTTGCCCCAAAATTCCCTCGTGGCCAACAGAAACACACACACAAACACAACTACACACACAATACTCGTTTACATTCAAACAAATTGCGCATGTTATGCGACATGCGAGCTGCCATGTTGAGCAAAGACGCCCCCTCACCCTCGTCCCCCACACACTTGACTGCACTGGGGCTATAACTAATCCACAGCTGTTTTCTTCTTTTTCTTCTCTCTTCTTTTTTTCTGTTAAGTTCATAAGGTTCCAAAGAAAAGTGATGCGTGTGGATCTTAATTACTTTGTCATTAGTTTTTGGGTTGTTTGCCGCAACTCGACAGAGAACTAAATATAATTGAGTTATAGTTCGATTTGGCTAAGTCCTCGGCCAGCTAATCAGTATGGTATCAATAGATGAGGGCCAACTATGTCAGGTATTGCTAATTGGAATTGTTGGAGTTGCGGATAATATTTGTGCTTGATTAAAGTAAGATTAAATAAGCATATCGAGTGGATGAGAACTAGGTACAAAATTAGCAAGGTGTCGATGAGTTGTGAATGATACTACACACATTATTGAAAGCCAATTTGCACAGTAATAATTCAATGTATAGTTGTTATACTTAATGTTAAGTAATGCTGAGAATAACCTGAAAAGTCACCTAAAATAAGCAAGTGCAGCAAAAGATTGATTCTACCATTTATAAGATCGTTTATCTTGGGGGGATATCTCAGCATATTTTGGAAAGAGAATACAAAAAAGGAGCACTGTCTATCCAAACTAGATTCTTTCTTAGCATATCATGGCAACGAATCCAGACTTTATTCTTTTGGCCTTAACTTATTCTCTATGCAATATATGTTAGCCAGTTAAGCAGCTCTTGTATTATTCACGCTCATTTTATTCCCGTAATGCTTAGCTGCTTGTTAACTGTAGCATACATTATGGCGTCTAGTCGTTGGCTTATAAATTCAGTTAACTCGGAATCATTATGTTAGCCCGCATTATTCCCCACTGCATTCCGTTGCAAGCCACATGAACCAGCCACACAAAAAAAATAAAATAAAATGCTGTATGTAACAAATTTAACCACACGTTTCCTACTTTTCTGGTCCTTTTTTTGGGTGGCTTCTTTTTCCACACCACAAATAAACTTCCTGTTTTGCTTTCTTTTTTTTTCATGTTAGCTATGTGTGGTAGTTTAATGTGTGTGTGTGTGTGTGTGTGTGTGTGTGCGAAAAACGATTTCCTATATTGCATTTTCCTCTTCCGTTGAGCAAAGATGCCGCATCCGTTACGAGCTGCTTGTGTCTCCTGCTCCGCCTCCAATTTCTTTTCTTCCTACTGATGCACTTGCACACAAGGATATATATTGTATAGATATATATATATAATATATCTGTTGTATATATGCTTTGGCCCTCGAACATGTTTGCTAACAAGCAGAAGGCCAACAATTTTTTGCCATTTTCTTCAGTTCGTTTCTGTTGTTGTCCGCGTTTCAATTCGGCCCTCAAGGGCATTTTGGCCCGGCCGAAATGGAATTTATATGACAGCGCATATATAACAGTTGGCTTGCATACAGCTTTATTGATTTTATTGCCACACACACATACACACGCATACATATACATATTTATGATTTTAGGAGTATCTCTTGCAATATGTCGCCAATTCTCATAATCACTCACTTGCTTGCATGCCGTTGTCCTTGGTCATTGGTCCTTGGTGCACAGTCCGAGTCGCAGTTAATGTCAAGTTCGTTGCATGTCCGGCCAAAAGTCGCAAATCTTTCTGACTTCCTATGTCCTTTATCCTGCTCTCATCTCTCATCTGCTTTCCCCTCTGTCTGCACTTGCTTATTTTATATTCCCACTTCCGGCTTATGCACATGACTTTAATCTGCCTGCATCCGTTTTGGAGGTTTTTGACTCTGTCCATAAGCGGACTGCCCCCTGTTGTGTCGCCTCCCTCTTGCTCATCGTTTATCACTGTCATATTTTGCTGCCACACTTACCAGGCACACAGCAAACAATTTTAACTTAATTTATATTATTTATTTATTTCATAATATTTTTGTTACTCTGATTCCATTCTTATTTGCACCAGGAATTCGTTTTGATTGTTTGTGGAATGAAAATAGTTTTACTTACAATTTTTATTGATGTTTAATCTAATTAACTTCAAGCAAAGTCTTTAACATTTCAAGTTTCAATCCATTATATCTTTTATCATTATCTTTTTGCACAAATTTATTATTTCTCTTTCAATATAATTTCACGATGAATTCAATTTAAACACATTTTTTTTTAGATAGTTGTTAAACTAATATAATCTGAGCAATTTCAATACTATTAAGCTGAAATTAATTTTGAATTGCAATTTGGGCTTAAATTAAACTTCATATTTCACAGCAAACTGATTTTTGGTATAGCTTTATATTCATTCACTGCACTATTTATTACAATCTGTTAACACCCAGCTCTTGCAACTCCTAAGCTTTGTCATGGTTTTATATATACAGTTATATTTTTTTCAACTCTCCACATCCTTTGCTCGTCCTTTTTTTCTGGTTTTTTGTGCTGTGCTTTCCGCTTCCTGCTTAATTTTGCGCCTGTCGTCTGCGCCTGTCTACATGCTTATAACTTGTTTCCTGTTGTTGTTAGTCTGCCTCTGCTGCAGTTGCTGCTGCTGCTTCTTCTTCAGTTTGTTGTTGTTGCTCATGTTGTCATTTGATAAATTTCACATGCTGAGAATTTATCTGGCCCCAGACATTGTTGCGTCCTCCTCCTCCTCCTCCTCCCACTCCTGCTTCTGTTGCATCTTCTGTTGCTGTTGCCTCCTCCACAGATTGCACAAATCTGCTGCATTTTTTTCTGCAACAACTTCGATTTGAGATTTTGCCCTTAAGGAAGAGAGAAGTCGTTCTAAAATATTGTCATTGTGTTGCTCTTGGTTTCGCCCGAGCTGCTTAGGAAATGCTAAGTAAAGCATTTAATCTGGCTACCAACAAATGGTAACTGGGCAAGCTTAGACGAATCTTTCAGGCTTTAATTCTAATTAAAGGCAGTAATAGAATGCTTAATGCCCAAAGTTGTTTAGCTCTCTGGAAATCGTTTTCTTATGCATGCTTTTACAAATTATGGATTAGTTTGCCAAAAACCGTATTCAAAAGTTTCGCTCAGCTCGAAAGATGCATTTAAATTCAGACTGCAACAGACTTAATGGAGTCTTGCGCAGATGAATAAAAGCTTGAACTTAATTACTTTAATTAGGTACAATTCTGTCGAAGAGGCTGAGGAAGAAGTGCAACTACTGCTCAGCTCTGCTGCTCTCTCCTGCCTTCCATGCAGCACGTGCAACAAAAATAATGCTGAAGTTGATAAATCCCATTGCGGTAGCCAATTATAATTCAAGTGGATCAGTGGGGCACAGCCCTATTTTTTATTCCCTCCTCTCTAATTGTATCAAATGTGAAATTATATAATTTACAAGTTATTCTAATGACACGCAACACACACACACACACACACACAACACACACATTTACACACCACCCATGGTTTACTTTCATGTTGTTCTAATTACAAGTTGCTGTTTATTGTTGACTGCAACACGTGTTGCTCGTTAGCTGCTTAATTCAATGCCAATCATTTTTTAAGCATCACTCAACACTCGCTCATTAGCAACACCCCCACAACACACACACATGTGGGTGCGTGTGTGTGCCAAATTAATTGTTGAGTGTGTGCGAGACAACAGAAACAACAAAGCAGCAAAGAAAAGTCAATTATTATTTTGAAAGGACTCGATTTTGTATGGCAAGCCTATGGATCTTGTATATGTTGAGGCAACACGTGGGGGCTGTGTTTGTTGGTAGGTAGGCGGGGCATGGCTGCCTCTTAATTTGCTTTTCATTTTATAATCGCATCACTCACTCCAGAGAGACCGTCCCTCCTTCCGTCCGAGGGAAGGCGGCCTTTGGTTTGTGCGACTTTGTCGATACAGCTGCCAGCGCAGATTCAATCAAACTGAATGTGGGGGTGGGGTGGCGTTTCAGGGCGTTACATTGTGTTTTGCGGGAGTGGCATGCGTCATTGTTCGGCACTCGCGGCAAAGATGACAAAAGATGTATCCATGTTATTAATAGCGCTGCTGGCAAATGATGATGGAGTTGACATGCTGCATGCAACTACAACAGCAGCAATAACAATGTCTCGAGAAGGCTCACAAAGTTATTTGATTTGACAATGTATGCATGCATTATGGGCTTATGGGTGTGTGGGCGGTACGGGCGTGGCACAACATGCATCAAGCAAGAGGCGAGCAGGATGTGCACAAATTGCCATTGTTGTTCTTATCCTTGGCCGCACATGCATTTATGAGAAAGCGTTGATGTGCAGTTTAATTACGATGGAGACAAAGAGACAAGTCCCTGCAACGGAGAGATAGTGCTGGGAGAGGGACTGGGCATATATCTGATTCCATAATTCAATTAATTAAATAAACAATGCTGGTATTTAAAACCAGACGCCTTTGTTGCCTCCGTTAATATAATTCCTACAACGAGCACTCCAAATGATCTTAGATGTAATTCAATTACGATTTCAAAGATTATATACAGTAAATATATTTTAAAGGCTTCATCTTAAGCTGGGCTTTGCCTTATTGTACATGTGGATTTTAGTTATTTATTGCATTATCTTCACTGTACTTGTTTTAAATCAATGTCATCCCATGGACATAAATGAAACCTTCAATAATAATATGCATAAGGTAAATCAACTATCTGAAGTTGATCAGAGACTTTAAATACGGTGCCCAATATCCTGCCATGTAGCACCACCAATCCTGCCTGTCAGTTTTGTCCAAACTGAAGTTTAACGTTCGTTTTATTTGCTGACAGTGTCCACTCACAGCTCAATCAACAGTCGCTTTTGGTGCTCATCTCTGGGTCTTATCTCAGCAATGAGCAATTAATTTAGCTGGCACACACGCACCCAACACATGCCACACACACGCCACACACACACACATAATGACAGTTGAGCTAAAATTTGAGCAGACAAAAGCTAAAATGAAATGCGAGCAAACTGAGACGGGGAGCGTGAGAGAGGGAGGGATTGAGAGGGCAGAGAGCGGAGCTGATTGCCAAAACGGATGCGGAAATGATGTGCCCAAGTGGCTTGCGTGCCCCACTCCATCTATACATATATATGAGTATGTGTGTGTGTGTGTGTGTGCGTGTGTTTGACTCTTGTTGGGCGTGTGACATTTTGTTTAGCAGCAGCACGTGCCGCCAACTGTCTGTCGCCGGCAACGCATATTAACAGCGGCTCCTGCTGCTGCTGCTGCTGCTGCTCAGTCCTCATCAGCGTCGCTGTTGTTGCTGCTGTCCTGCGCTTTCGTCCCTCTCTCACTCGCGTCCTGCTGCGGTTTGCACTTTTCGTGCAAATTACTGTCAACGTCAGCAGCAGCAATAAAGCCCAGCAGCAGCAGTCAGCTGCAACTTTAGCAGTTGTTGTTGTTGTTGTTGCAGTTGTTGGCTGTTTCCTCCATTAAGTTTTCACTTTCGAGCGCTGCTTTTAATGATGCTTTAAGCGGCAGCTGAACGCTGCCAGATTTACCAGAATTGGCAGTTGGCAGTTGGCAGTTGGCGTTTTGCGGTTTTGTCAATTTGCCAGCCAGCATTCTTCCAGCTAATTTGGAAGCAATTTTCTTCAGACACACACAGTTCATGGATAAGTTCAATTTCCACAGATTTGTTGCAGGAAGCTCAATCTAAAGTTTCTGCCTCCACCAGCCACAACCTTAACCTCATCTTACATTCGTTAAAAGAAAAAACGTCCCACAATCCACAGAGTTTAATAATAAAAGGACTCTGGCATAAAAAGCTTAAGATAAGGCAGCTAAAACCAGGCAAATGTTTTAGTCATCAGAGAGTGTTGATAAATGCGCCTACCACCATTTAATATAATTAATTTAAATTCAATTCATCAATTTGCATAAATTGTATCTTGTTTTCTTGCAGGACCTGAGGGCTGTAATCTGTTCATATATCATTTGCCGCAGGAGTTTACGGATACCGATTTGGCATCCACGTTCTTGCCCTTTGGCAATGTCATCTCGGCCAAGGTGTTCATCGATAAGCAGACGAGTCTGTCGAAATGCTTTGGATTCGTTTCATTTGATAATCCGGAATCGGCACAGATGGCCATTAAGGCCATGAATGGTTTTCAGGTGGGCACGAAGCGTTTGAAGGTGCAGCTCAAGAAGCCCAAGGATGCTTCCAAGCCCTATTAGCGACAGCTGAAACAATGATAGATTCAAATGGAGAATATTGTCATCAGCGGCAAGAAGAGGAAGAAAACAGAGGAACAATAACAACAACCACTTAAGCAACTCAAAGAATCAACAACAATAGCTAAAAGAGCAACAGGAAGAAATGTTTACTAAGAAAAAAAACAACCCAACCGAAGTTTGTCAAATGGAGTAGTCTAATTATTAAAAAGAGTTACTCGTGTGGACTATAACTAAAAAAAAACCAAGTCAAGAAGCCTACGTTGTACGTATTATCCCTAAAATAAAAAAAAAAAAACTTAAAAAATTAGAAAAAAAAAAGAAAAAAAAATACTATTTGAAAGACATGAATTTGTGCCAAAAAAGAGAGACAGCAAATATTAATTTCGCACGTTAAATGTTGAAGTCGGAACAAAAAATACGTAAATCGATACCCTATAATTTTAGTGCTTTAGTTTAGCGTTTAGTTTTTTGTCAAACACTTTTTGTTTGTTACGCTTTGAAGTTACTTTCGCAACAAAAAACACATACTTTAACAACGACACTTTTCATTTTGTTTTAAACTATTGTCGTACAGTTGAATTTTTTAACAAATATTTTTTGTACACATTCTTTGCTATTTCGAAAATATGACACACTATAAATATTTAATCTGTTTCAAGTGTTAGCTCTTAAGTTTCACCTAAAAACATAACAACAAAAAGAAAAACAAGAAAAGTTTTGAAAGAAAGAAACAAAAAAAATCAATTGTATTTAAAATACTTTTGCCAGGTTTTGAATAATCCACACTTGTCTCTGTTTCATTTGTTCATCTCATGATGTCAAGTCGAGTCACAAGTTTTGAACGTTTATTTTTTTTTTTTTTGGAATATCTGAAGTTCTCAACCATACACATAGTATACATATATATATTGGTTACTTTGTTCTGTTAAATGGATTCTATTTTTTTATATGCTAATGCGTATATACTCTACTAGTTTTAAGTGCCTTTACTGAATTGTTAATCAAAACTTAAAAGAATACCAAAATCTTTTATTTGTACTGAATGGAAAAAAGAATGTTTTTGTTATACTTAATTATCATTACTATTATTATCATAATTCATAAATATTTCGTTTAGTTTTAATGTGAATTAATGCGCTACAAAATTGTTTAGTATTAATGTCAGAAAATAAAAAAAAATATTCAACTTGTTGCATTTGTTTATAATTTCAGTGGTGGTTTTGTTGAATTTTAAACTAAAAATCCATGAAATATGAAGCGAATGCAACAATGTGTATTTTTCTTTTTTGTTTGCTTAAATGAAGTTGCTCTTTAGTTCTTATTATCTCTCATTTTGTATTATCTATGTAATACACTCTTTCATTTTTTCAGTGTACTTTTTGTATCCATTTGAAAATGTCGAAATACTCATCTTGTTTACTTATTTTACGCACTGAACACATTTTGTAGTTACTTTGGATACATTATCTAGAATATAATTTTGTTTATGTATAATATAAATATACACATTCTTACACACATTTAAACACACACACACTCACACACACACTCAAGTAATCACACACATACACTTGCATATATAAAAATAAAGTTTTGTTTTCTGTTTACAAATGCACAAAATGATCGCAACTGTTTGTCTCTGACTCTTAATTATAATTTGATATATTGATATTTGTACATGTTTATATATGTATATATTATATATATATTTATATGTTCCTATTGTTTACTTTAGTTTTAACCTTTTTCTTACCATAATAGCTTCCCAGTTGACGTCAACTAAAGTTGCATTAGAATACGCCCAGTTTATGCTATCTTACTAAGGAGGAACTCAACTGATGGATGCTGCTAACCAGAGTCATAAGGTGAGCCCTGATCCGAACTGATATATAATAATCCAAGTGATCGCTAATAACCTTTTCTTGCAGTTGTTTGCTGTTTTGTATAGCTTTTTGGTCCCAATATACATATATATATTGTACATACTATAACTATGCTGCCCATCAAAAATTGCTGTCACAAACGAATTCGCAAAAAGTGTAAATTTTTAAAGCCTATATATATATTTGTAAAAAAACAAAAAAAAATGGAAACTTTATAATGGATATTTGTAAGATATCGCAGTATAAGGCCATTTTTAATAAAGCTTGCGAAGCAAAAATTTTTAAATAAAAATTGAAAAAATAAAAAAAACGAAGAATTCAAAAATGTTATTATTAGCATAATGTGGTTTTATGATTTGTAGAGATTCGCTTTACGTTGTAGTGATACAAAAGCATTGACAAATCATAGTTTGGAACACAATTGGGCTAATAAGTGGGTTTAAGATTAGCTGCAAGTTAAATATTTAGCATTTGGCATTTTTTGTGCAGAAAATAATACGGATAGCCATAGCTAGCTTATTAGCCGATATTGAATCAGTGAAATAATATCCAGGCTTTAGCAAGTATTTTTGATTTTAGCCAATTTTTGATTTACCCAATTACTGTAGAACTAATTACATATGTATGTATCCATAAGATATTGGTGTAACCCTAACTGTGCATTTCTATCTGAATGTGGCTTTAAATTAACAAATAAATAAAGAAGAAAAAAATCGATAAGTAACTAAACAATTATCAATGCTTTTTCAAAGATATCGTCAAATGCAGACAAATTGTAATAAAATTCTGTAAGCGTTTTCATCGGTGTGTAATTAAATGTAATTAACTAGAGAGCTAAGTGTAATTTTTTAGAGAAACAAAGCAAGGCTGTGTATTCTAATTTAGACGTTAAGCGAAGCGAAATGAAAATAACCATTTGATAAATATGTGCGCAAATTCCAATTCATTATAATTGTAATACAAACATAATTTGCTGATTCCGATTCAAGATGTGAAAATCGAAAGCGAGAACGTAAAAATCTAGTGATAAATGCAGTTAGTTAAGCGAATAAATTAAATGTGTAATATGTATATTTATGTATACTAAAACTCAACTCAACACAACACAACACAACCAAACACACTCTCACACTCACACTCACAACACACAACACATACATCTAAACCAAAACTAAATCAATAAAAGGTGTCATCATTTTTTGATAATAAAAATAAAAAATTTGTATAATTTATTTTGGAAAATAGAGAGAGATAAACTTGCATGGCTGCTGAGCCGCATCGGTTGCTCGGCGCAATTTATCAAAAGTTTTCGACTAACTTTTTGCGTGCGCTGCGCTGAAAAAGAAAGCATACAAAAAGATTTGACAAGCAACTAAAGAAAACTTCAACAATAAACGAAATATTTTGCTAAACTTGCGATTTGCATATGAAAAAGTTTATGCCAATTGTAGATGCCGCTGTTTGTGTGTGGGTTTTTGGGACCGGCAGTTGCAAAACTAAAACGACGTCGACGGCAGAGCAACATGTAAACAAATTTACCAACTACGTGACGCAGCAATGCCCCAGCGTATGCAGATCCATCTCATGTATACTCTATCCCTCCCTATAACCAAATCTTTTCAGCTTGGCAGACGACGCCACGTTGCATAATCCAGATCCGAGTCGAATCTTAACGCAAGATTTATTTCCATTTAAATCATGCGTGGAAAAGTTTGCTAATGCCGCTCCTGCTGCTGATGATGTTTGCAGCAAAAGGCACAACGTATGAGTCCTTGGGAGTCCTGGCCAAAAAGCGAGCAGACGACGCAGAGCTGGGTGGGGGAAGCTTTAAGGAAACAACACACGGCATTCATTTTGTCTTGGCATATTCAAATATTTTGGCTTTTGATTACGATAAAAGTTTTTGGCATTTTGCAATGCTGCTTAGATACACAATAAAAGCAACAGCAGCATCTCAAGCATATTTGTTGTCCAATTGAATTGAATTTTAAATTCTGATAAGCCGTAAAGAAGAGGATGTGATTCCTCAAAAATCTGATTTCTTTTAACACACAGACAACAAAAGAAAAAGCAGTGCTCGAATTGGCGGGCAAGATGCACTTCTTCGGGCAACAGATTAGCAAAATCAGCTAACTATTTTTATTTATTTGCTGTATGTCATTTTTAAGCCCTGGACATTAATGACTGTTTAAATACTTCAATCTTAAAATAAAATAAAATAATCGACACAGCAGACGAACATGTGAAGGAGAAACTGAAAAGCCATACGAATATTAAGTTGATTGCTGCATATAAAAATGAGGTATACTTTCAGGGGCACGAATACTGAGAAAAATGACTAAAACTCGATAAAATCGTTGCAGGACATGGCGCGTTAGAATCGCAAGTAAAGCTTATGGCGAACTACATTCAAGGATTATGAGGTCATCTAAAAACCCAACACTAAAACTGAGCCGAAATCAAAAAATCTATATTTTTTCGGAAACTTCAAGGATAATTTGGGAGTCATTTGACCAACTGGTAGTTTAAAGGGTCAAGCAGGTCCCACCAGAGTTGCCCTGTCTTACTGTTCTTTGTAATATTGAATAAACTGTTAGATTGGTAAACTGAATGTAGATATATAGATGCACAGCTAAAGCAAAGGCAATTATTATTTTTCACACATCAAGCTTTAAATATTCGAGGCTCCATCAAAATGGCAATTTAAGTTGCTTAACACAATATAAATTACAAAATTCTGTATCACGACCATAAACGCTTATCGTTATCGCTGGCATAGGGTACAATACAGATGTCCCTTTCCCTCTCACACTCTCCTCTCTCTTTCACTCGATGCCTCCATATCAGCTCCCTGTTCGATGTGAATGTATTGCGACCTAAGCAGATTAGCAAAGTTTGTAATTACGTTGGTAATTGATTAGGTTCGAACAACAAACTGCTAATAAGATTATTGCAGTCGAGAACAAACCGAGCTGAAAAAACAAAAACAAACTACACGAGAGGAACACCAACAACAGCAACAGTAGCAGCAACAGGGCCAAAAACCGAACACGCAACAAAATTGAAGCGATTTGTGGCACAAGTTTTGCATGGAGCATCCTGACGAAACGTTCCCCCTCTCACTCTTTGTCTCTCTCTCTCTCTTCCTCGTTCCCACGCTTGTTTGCACAATTTGCGGCTATCCTGGAGTGAGATGAGGGAGAGTTACTGTGGGGTGTGGCGGGGAGGGGGGAAGTGGATGGGTTTTGGGCCGCAGTAAGCTCACGCAAGCCGGAAGAACAACAATTGACCGCCGAAATAACAATGGCTTTGGCGCGTTTGCCAGTTTTGGCATTGGGCGTATTGTTAATGGCATTGCACGCACACACACATACACACACACATACATAGAAGACAAACAATTTAGTGGCAATGCAGCGTTGGCAAACAATCAGTGTTGGCCCATCCTGCTCGGCTGAGCCTGAAGATGGGCAAATGTGCAGTTTGTTTCTTTCGCAACTCCCCTACTTCCCGCCCTCTTAAGCGGAAAGCGGAAACGGAAGTGCAGTGCATGAGCAGCTGCGTGTGTGTGTGTGTGCGTGAGATAAATGCCTAGGCCAGGCAATGCAAAGCCGCACAGGATATCAGTCGTTGTCATTGTCTGCCCAGCACCGATCGGCTTTCAGTTGCTGATTAAAATCCACAGGCCTCCTGTGTGCAGCTCCATCCTGCCACCACATCCTGCTGCTGCTGTTGCTGTTGGTGCGAGTTGCCTACTGGCTGCTGCATGTACTGCCAGCAGCCATCGATCACACTCAAAATGACGGTAACGCATACACACACACACATGCAGACGCAAAGTGAATTTGATTTACCAAAGACAACAAAGAGAGTTTTTAAGCGAGAAGCTAATTTGGTCAAGCCACAGATTTCATACACTTGCAGAATCTAACTGCTCAAATCTATACCTAAAAAGATATAGTAGACCGATGTAGATATAACCAATCTATTATCAATACATTATGAACATAATAACATTCACTTCGCGTTAGTTTCGCTAAAATAACTTGGTAAACCAAATAAAAATAAGAAAATCCCACTGAATTTTAGAAAATTTCCTTGGAAACTACAAAGTTTTTCATGTTTTTAGAAATCCAAAATAAAATCTAAATATAAGAAACAAAATTCTAAAAATATAAGTCTCACCTTAAATAGACAATTCTAAAAATGTATATTAATAAATTTATATGTTTACGGCAAAAGTATGCCAAATTTATCAGATTCAAGTCGAACTTGTTTTTTTTACTGACCACGCCTTCAAAGCGTTACACAGTCAATGACAAAATGGTAATACCTTCCATTCTTGCTGCAAACAAGAAAAAAAAGTGGCAACCGTTTGGGAATAGCTGTTGCAATTTTGCACGTGAACACGCTAGTCCTTCGCTCGCAGAAGGCTCTGCTCGCAGCTCGTCCTGCTGCGCTGTGGCATATCACTTCCAGTTCACTTGACAGATATCGTGGGAGCAGCGTGGTCGATATATAGGCGAGAGCCGGGAGGGGGGCGTGTCAGTGTCGGCTTGCATTGCCCGTCATCTCGCTTGGCTGCCTGCGCTGCAGCTTCAGCTTCAGATTCGATTGCAGCTTGTGAATTTTTAGCTTGTTTTTCCTCTTGTCGTTTTTTTCTTTATAGATTTTTGTTTGTTTTTGGTCCCGCACGATTGCAAATGCATTGGCAATCCCAAATGCTCCGATTGCGAAGGGTATGGGCTGTCAATGTTACTGTTTTTATGCCAGCTCCTATTACTAGAATTCCTCCCCGCTTCGTGTTGGGGAATCTAGACAGCTAACCCAGATTTTAGGTTTTTGTGACACAGAATGTAAGCGAGTGGGACATAGTGGAAATTGATATGTGTGGCATCGCTGCTGCTCTTATGACTGGCATTTTGTGGCTGCCAGCTTTGAAATCTGTTACTTTTAGTTACTGTAAATATTGCATATTGATTTGGATAAATGCACTTGGGCAATGCTGTCGAGAGCTTTATCTATATAAAAAAGAGCATTGCAAATATGCCCAAAACCAAATATGTTGTGTTTGTGTTGGAGCAGAGGCGGCAGCAGAAAACCGAGAGAAGAGAGTCTATTTCAGATTACTAGATATGTGGTATGTGCAAGTCGAGCTTCGCAACAAGTGATTCAGTGTTTTACGAATCAAAGCACATCGGAAGTTAATAAATATTTTAAGTGGCACTTGGCGCACTTCCTGACAAACTAAATCGTTTCCGTCCAAAGCGTCCAAAGGCAGCTAATCAGATTTAAATATTGTGCAGACCACAGCTTTGATTTATTCTCCTATTCTCTCACCTTGCTGCTGGTGCTTGGCTTTAAGTGGTTTTCCAACAACTTTCCGTTCCTTTGCCTGAATTTCCTGTTGTTTACAGGCAACATTTTTCATATTTATTCAATTTATTTGTGCAGTAAAACTTATTTTGCTGCCGCCGTCGCTGATTACGCACAGAGAGAGAGTAAAAGAAAAGCGCTGAGGAAAATAAGTGGAAAAACAAAAACAAAAGCATTTCAAGCAGCCGTTGCGCAATGCGAAAATCTTGCGGTAAAATCTAGCCTTTGATATTGTGGCCAAACTTTGTCCTACTCAAAAGTATTTTGTTTTTATTTTTTTTTGGTTTTGTGTAAAAGTCAAATTGAGAAAATTGGTAAAAACAAGTGTGGTATTAAATTTGTCATGGCATGTTGTTATTGGTTTGTTCGCGTGACCAGCAAAATTGCAAAACAGACAAATTTGCATTTTCATTCACAATTCATTTGTGACAATGTTGCCGAATTGCCTGCATAACAAATTTGTGGATTGTGAACTAAATGAAATCAAATGAATGTGACATATGTATAACTAAAATTGCATTATATTGTGCTCCCACACATACACTGCAAAAACTCAATTAAAATGGACTTAGTTTTATTTTCAGCGTGACAAGTGCAAATCAAAAATTTCCACAGCTCAAACTAAGTTGCACCCACCTTACCCCCTTATGTTGTTTCAACCGAGCTCTCTAACAAGCCACAAACTTTTAAGTAAAACATAAATGCAAAATGAAATTGATATAATTGCCGGGTCGAAGCTGAGATACACTATTTAAATGACAGTAAAATGGAAGATATATACTATAAGCTGTTTCTTACTTAAAAATGATTGATTACGATATTCTGCAACAGTGATAATAATTCTATGAGCTCATCGATTAATCGATTGCTTTTACGACTTTCAGTATGATCTATGCTGTGTCTTATTGCTTGAACATTATATCTGATTGCAAATATATAATTCATAAGCTCATCTATTATCGCTGGCTTTTGTATCCCTAGTGTATTACTTATTTATGTTACCCACATGAAGGGTATGAGGATACCAAAAGCTGTCTTTGCAGTCTCCATTTGAATTAAATTCATCTTTTTCAGAGCCATGTCAAATGTGTGTTAAAACCTGTGTATGTGTGTGTGGATTTGAGAAAAGCGTTCAGGCCAAATGTGCCACAAAATAGAGACATCAAGCAGACAACACACACACACACTCACACACACACTTGTGCACACCTTCAACTTATTTTTGGGCTTAAAACTGTGGTCTTCATACTGTACATTTTTTGGGCTTCACCCAAAGACTCGAGCTGAAAATTGTTGTTGTTAGTCGTTTCAGTGTTTGCCTGTCTCCACGTTTCCCTGACATCTCTCTCTCTCTCTCTCTCTCTGTGCGGTTTTGTGGCCTCCTTTTTGGGGAGTTGTTAAGAAATCAACTTTTCTGGCTTTTGCGGTTGGGCGCACATTTAGTAGTAGGTTGTCTGCGCAATTGTGAGAGCTTAAAAAGTGCATTTTACTTCTAATTGGCGCAGTTTTGTTTCATCACATTACACACACACACACACACAGACACTTTCATATGTGTGTGTGTGTGTGCGGCATAAAAGGCTTTCATATGTCTAACAAGCTCAGCAATTAGCATGGCAGATGTCGTCTTGCATTTATCAGTAAAAACGAGGGACAAGTTCAAATGCAGATGAAGACACAGATAAACTTGATAACTCAGTGGCCAAAATAGTTTCCTAAAGTTGAACAATTGCAACTATAAACATTAAAGTTTTGTAATCTCAATTATTTTTCAGCTTTCATCATATATAAGTGAGATTAAATTCTGCTCTTATAAAAATGTTTAAGCTGTCTGCAAACATTTATCTATAACAGCACAAATAAATTCATATCTATCTATATTCTATTTATATTTATGCCAGCTTTAACACTGCACATGTGCTGCCAATGGCTGGCCCAATAAAAAATGTAATGGCTATAACAAACACCCCTTTTGGCCAAATGGGCACATGGTCGAAATCAAGTGAACTCTGATTTCGCAAGCTAGGCTATTAAATTTATGACGCAAGTAAATTGAATTTTAAATTTGAGTATGACAAATGCGAACCACACACACATACACACACACACACACATGTATTAGGGGGCGTGTCATGTGGGTGTTGGGGAGGTGTGCATAGAAATTGCCTATGCGCGCACAAAAGTCATAAGTCGGTAAATGGAAAAGGCAACAGCGAAAAAATTGCCAACAATAAACGTGACTCCAACAACATATGTACTGCTAAAATTTCTATATGTGCGTGGTTGTGTGTATTGGTGTGTGGCATGCCCCTTGCACCGGTAAAGTGTTGACGCAATGACTAACTGAAACTGCCAGAATGCTAGCCAGACTGACGCACTGACTGATTGAGTGAATTTGAGATTGAGCGGCAGGCTCTGGGGTACAGCGGGGAAAAGGAGGGGAGGAAGCGGGCTGCCAGCTCGGGCAGCAAATCAAAATCAGCACAAACTGTAATGGAAACGACAAATACGTGCGCAGTTCCTCAGCAACAACATCAACTGGAAATAAAAAACAACAGCAACTGTAGAGAAAAACAAAAATTTGTGACAGTAAATTTAACGGCAAGTGCCTCATCAACACACGCAACAATATTGCAAGGGGCAGGCTGGGAGGCAGGCAGGCGGGTAGCGGCGTAGTCGCCACGTGCTTTTTTTTTATTATTATACTTTCCACACACACAAAACGCTGACGTAACAAATTTTGGCCGCGTTTTATTTGGCCTGCTCAATTATTGGCGGGAAATCAAATCGAACAAAGATTTTCTATTAGTGCGCAAACAACATGCAAAATTATACACAGGGGTGTGGCTGGGAGTGGGTGTGCGAGGGGAGGGGTGGGGTGGGTAGCCGATTGTGAATTTCAAAATTCAGCACACGTTTCCTTTTGTTAGCTATTTTTATATTCCTTTTTTTCTGGGGCAATGGCATCAAATGTGACGCTAACTTGGCGTCTCTGACAAATCTCGAAGCGCGCTGAAAATCAAATTACCAAAAACATACAGCTAAAAATCACTAAAAGGTGGCAATGGAAGAGGAGGTGAAGGGTAGTGGTTGTGGTGCTGGTGGTGGTGGGTTATGTTCGACAAGAAACTCACGTGTCATGATGTACTTGAGACTGGGCGCAGTCCCACCCCTCCCTCCATCTACACTTCTTGGTATCTGACTCTGTCATTGTTTTCGACAGCAGTTTTTCGAAGAAGGTTGTCGAAAAGGGGACGGGGTTTGGGGGTTGCGGTGTACACACATTGACATTGTCTGCTGCGGCAACTCCGTTCAGTTCTCAAATCAAAAACGAATCAAATAAAAGATTGCTTGTATGCTCCATAGCATACTTTTGTGCGCACTCAACACGTGCCCAGCTTCAGCTTCCCCCCGCTCCAGCCCCTTTCAGCTCATTTTGGCTGTGAATGGGACGAGTTGCTTTTGCCTGAATACTGCTGCTGTTAGCAGGTCCTGGCCCTGGCCCTGGCCTCCTGATTCAGCCTCCAGGTCCGGTGAATGCGACATTTTTCGAGAGCAACTTGGCCACTTGGGAGTTTCAAGTTTCGAGACGCTGACGAGGCGACGATGACAGAAAGCACCCCTAACCCTGCCCCAAAAAAATCTGACACTTGCAAAGAGTAAAATCAGAAAATCACCAAAAATAAAAATAATATAAACAAAAATAGTAGCAGCAACTTTTCAAAGCACTCGAACATGAACTTCTATTTACCAGTAAAAAGATTGTTTGATTTGAAACAGGCGTTTGGTCGTTTTCCTCGGCTTTATTTGATTGGGGGAGGTAAATAGACAGTATATAAAAAGTTATGCTATACTTATACTATATAAAGTAAAATTAAAGAAACATAAAACATATGTTTTTCAGCATTTTGAAATAAGCTAACGGAAGAGAGAAAGTAAGTAGATTTCTTTACTTGTTTACCTAATGTCTACTATCAGTCAAGCCAGAAAAATACAAAAAGAAAAAATTTTATTTTAATGAAAAAACTCAACATCATAGCAAATCAACTTTACAGTTACAAATATAAGCCAACTTGACTCAGTCTACAGAAAAAATACACAAAGTACAAAATTGATTTAATTACATTTAAAATAAAATGGAAAATTATATCTAAATTTTAAAAAAGAAAATGTTTTAAGATTTAAATTGGTGCAACATTTGATGCCAGCATTGTGAAAAGTTTAGAAACAAAAACCAATTAGGCAAAAACTAAAAAAGTCTTAAATTGAATTAGTTGAAGAAGATCGTATATACTCAAAATTACTGGGTATTCTACGAGCTTAGTTGCTCACTTTTTTATCTTTCATTATATTACTAATAATTCGATTGGACTTTGATGGATTATTTTCCATCACAAATTCATGTTTCGCATGGAATTTCGATTTCTGGTCATGTAAAATTGGAAACTATTTACTGCAGCCATCTAATTAAATAACCAAATTTCTAATGCCCATCGTGGTGTTGGCAAATGCATAAAATTAACCCACATTCATGACACCACACCGCACCACATGATCAACTCATAGCTTGCAGCCCTTTGGGGAGACTCTTATTATTTGGTGTTGAATGTGTGAAACTGCGCTTGCATTATTTCATTAAAATAACTGTCAAAAATTCCATGTATGCCACACACACTCACACACACACACACACACATACATCCGCGAAAAGCCGGCGGCTGTCATGTACCACCCACACCACCAAGTACACACAAATACACTCACACATACACATAGCCATAGCCAAAGCCAACAAAATGCTAAACGCTTCAAATTCAAACGCGTATTTTGTGGCGCCTCCGCTGCTGCTGCCTCTGCCTCTGCTGCTGCTGCTGCGTCGCAGCTGTCAATGGGAATTCTGCAGGTGTCAAAAATATTTTTGGCATGACTGTGTCTGTCTCTCTGCATTAGTATGTGTGATGCGTCTGTCTGTGTGTGTGAAAATTGGCATAAATTGCTTTAGGGGCCTTGTGGGGAGCATAAACCACACCACACCACATCCCGCTCTCTGTCTATCTGTCTCTGCCTTTGTGAAATTAATTTTCATTATTGGATTTCGCGACTTAGACATCATTATCATGTTCTTATCGCCGACGACACTCAAACACACACGCCACCAACATTTTTGCTCTTGATGTGGCACCTAATCGCTCAGAAAGCTCTCCGAATTTGCCACAAAGCCCAATCACAATCGATTTTCGATTTAATGAATTTGTGATATGTGAAAAGCTGTCGATTTGGAATTTGTTTCGGTTTTTCAAGCATTTTATTATCGAATTTACTTGCGCCTACTTTCTGTATGTACAAATCTTATAGCTTTTGATATACACATGTGCTAAGCTCCAATTATCATTATGTTTAAATCAATTTTTTTTTATTAAAACAACTGCAGCTTGATTTGTATTTAAACAAACTCATTTTCTATTAGTTTATTTCAAGTTCATTTTTCTTGCTTTATGTTTAATACCATCAAATAAGAAAGATATATCAATTAACGTACAAATCACATCCAAGTGACAGATATCAATGATGGTTATGGGTTAAGGCCATTGTCAAATTGCTATTGTCATTTTGGGCTGAACAATTCAATTAGAATTCAATGGGCTGTCATAAGGGAAACTCAATAGCAAAACTCAAGCATTGTGGCTAAAACTGAGAGCTGTTCGAGCTGATGCATAGTTTGCGTGAGTGACTCTTCTGGGTATGCGGGGTGACAGAGAAACCATTTTATGGTTACCAAATGCTTCACAGATAATGAAGTGGAAGCCCCAGGCACACACACGTGCTCCTTTCTCTCTGTGTGTGTGAGTGTGAGTGTGACTTGCAGAGCCACACAATTTTGTGGAAGCCACAAAACTAACCAAGCAAATAATTTGTGAAAATTGAATTTGCCTCTCGTTGAATATGAATATAAAGCAAACTCAGACCTCAATTCTGGAACTATTTTTGGACGAATCACCAATAACTTGTGCACAAAATTTAATTTGATTCCAAAGAGGGAAAGCAGCCAGTTTGCGCATCATTGCCAGCTTAATTGCAAAGTTCTATACATATATATCAAAGTCCTTCTGGTGGCGGCCAAGTAACCAAAACGAAACGAAATCGAATCACGTTGCCGACCAACAGCCAACTTCAACCAAAAAACAACAACAGCAACAACAACATCGACCACTTTAACAAAATGTCAAGTGAAAAAGCATTCACAAATCTTTGGCCGCACTCTTGAGCCGGTTTGTGTCCCACAAAAAACTTTTCAAAATCAACGCCGCGCACCTTTTCTCAAAAGGTAGCGAAACGTGAGCTGACTTCCCAATAGCAAGCAAAATCGAAAGCGACTCGAGAAACTGAGAACTCTTAGTGCTCGGTGCTCTGTGCTCTGTGCTCTTCTGGAAAAGCCAAGTTGAGCTCGCAAACATTTTTGTTTAATGAGACCAATAAAAGAGAGAGAGGCTAGGCCGGCCCTCTGCCGACTGCTTACCGACTGCTGTTCCGGCGAAATCAAAAGTTTTTTGCAAATTGCATTTGTAATGGCAGCGACGCTTAAATCTTTTATGAGCACCATACTTAAGTGTATTACGAACCCCAGGATCGAGTCCAGGCCCGAGCACAACGGAAATTAAATTGAAAGCGCACGCACGTGTTTAAGACGTTAAAACCCTTTACTATAATTGTCCACATGGGACAATTTTCAACAAGCTGAAAACTTTCAGCCACGCCCACCACATCAAATCAGGTCAAAGCTGTTAGCCGAAGTCTTCCTTTAAATTTGTGTGTGCGTGAATAATTTTACTTCAGCGAAGGTAACTATAAATAATCAGAATATATTCGATTACCACAGCAATCGATATTGTAAATGTCAAATTCCATATTAAATACCTAATTGTTTGGTTTGAAATTAGATAAATTTCCAAATTAAAGTAGGCTATTATTTTAGTGAAATTTAAGTAAGTCAGGTTAAAGTATTTCTCAGCACAACTGAAGCAAGAGTTAGGCACTGATTTTCTCATTATTTATTTAATATAATTTTTACATTCATTAAAACTTTTGTTTAGACATGAGCCACACTATACTGTTGATTCATCCGAAGAAGTGCCCCAAGACTCGCACATACAGCGAATATGATAGCATACAGGACTGCTTGAATGCCATTTGCAAGATCTACGAGGAGCATCTGAAGCGTACCAACAACGATAAGCCCACCGTTACATACGATATTGTGCAACTGTTTGATTTCATCGATTCTTTTGTGGATGTCAGCTGTTTGGCGTACCAGAAGAGCACCTGCACCTATGCTCCCTATAGCAAGGAGTGGATCAAGGACATGATTTACGAACAGTTTCGACAAACTGCCTGAGAGAAATAGAGAAAGATTATAAATACATATATATACTTGTAATTAACTTAATTAATTAGCACTTAAAAATCATCTCTTCAAATGATATTTAACTTTTTGCTGCCCCTTTTTTGTTGCATTAAATTTAAATTTACTCATAGTAAACATTTTCGTGGCTTGCAAATGCAAATGAAAATTGATTGCTCCACAAATGTCTCGCAGAAAATCAGACACAGAGACAGAAACGTGCAACGAGAATAACAATTAATTAATCATCAGCAACAAGCGTACAACATTAAACACAATCGTTTGGGGGCAGAGAGTGCGTCGGCGGAAGTATCCACAAGTAAAAAGTAATCCACTTAAACTCAAATTTGTCAAAAGCATAAAATTACCCAAAGCAAAGGGAAAAACATGCGACAACAAGCAAGCAAACAGCAAATAAAAGTAGCAAAAAAAGGGGTGCGACAAATTTTTGGGGAAGAAAGGAAAAAAACAAATGATCGCTCATAAAAAAGTGACACTTTTTGGCGCAGCAGCAGCGAAAGGTGGACAAAGAAGTGAAATAGAGTGGGGGAAATGGGGGAAAACAGAATGTCGCTTTTCGTCGCATCCGTCAGTCGGTTATATATTGGAAATTTGTTTCAATCAGATGTGTGTGTGGGTGCGCGTGTGTGTGTCTGCAGTTATGTGCCATATCAAATCACTCAAAGTGTTACAAAGACAACGCCAGACAATTGCACAGATGCCCAGACAGATAGACAGACAGACAGATAGATAGGTAGGTAGACAGACGAACAGGATTCGCATTCGTTGTCGGAGTTTATTGCCAAATGGTTATCATATTGCTTATAGATTTTGCAACAAGAGCCGACTGACATTGATTGATCAATATGAGAGCCGCAGTTACCTAACCGTCAGTTACCTGCCTTTATCTTATTTTTTTCTCCTTTTTTTTGTTAACTCTTGTTCGAATGACAGACCTTTGTTTGGTGCCGGGGGGTACAGGTTGGGATTTTGGGTTGTGCAGCTGCGATCCAAGTGATTTCTGTTTATGATTAATCACTTCGTGTGGCAACAGTTGGCAGCAGTAACAGCAAGGCAACTTTTTCCCAAAAATTATTACTTGAGCTTTAACGTGCTCAGTTGGCAAATGTGGCAGCAACAAAATAACAACAACTGTAGCAATGGCAACCAGCAGCAACAAAGCAAATTAAAAAATATTTAGGCAGCTGTGGCGAGCACTCGAAATTTACGCAGTGCAAACTTATATTTTATGATTTTGATTGCGAACACTGCGAGTGCCTCACGCCTGCCCCAAAAAGTAGGCAACGAAATATGTAAAACATTTGTCGTTGTCGCACACTGAGGCAAAAGCTGAATTTCTTAAGCTTATTTCAAAGCGATAAACGGCTTTCCAACTCTCTAAGACCCCAACAGACATAAGCCTTATCTTGGATTTCTTGAGCAAGCCAAGTTAGTAAATTAAATACGAAATATGAAATGAGCTGAAAGGCTTAACTGTTGTTGGACTTTAAAATAAGTTGGCTTAAGGCTTATTTCAAATAGAAAACTAATATATATTTTATCATGATTATTTAATTGTGACGATATAAACGAAGGTACAATTATGACTAAAATAAAGGAGAGATAAATATGTCGTTCAGTGACTAATTTAAATAAGCTGTTTTGTTGATAATTTAGCAGAAAAAACTGTATTATTTTGTACCATAAATTTGAGTAAAAGCAAAATTAAAATGATCAAACTTCCAGCCTTATATTTATATCACAAAATTATATATTTTATCCACAGTGCATCAATAACGTCTGGTCGTTGCAAAAGTTCTGACTGCCTTTGTATGTGATTGTTAGGCACATTGAAACACACTGAATGAAAGAGCTGTTCCCAAAACCGCCAACAAAAGAACTTAAAAATTGTTGACAAATATATATTAATTATATTAGTTAGCTGCATAGTAATTTGTGCTTGAAGTGTATGCTACCAGTTCAAGCTAAAATTATTCATGCCATTCGCAAGGCACACAAAATTATTCAAGTTGATATTCGCATTACAAATTTTGGCGATATGTTGGCGAAAGCGTTTTATGGTCATTTAAGTTATTCAAAACACACCAAACAAAAACACAAAACGTCTATTGCAATTTGATAACAGCAAATCGGCAGCAGAGCACAAAGCACAAGCAAACATATAGATACAGATACAAATACAAATACAGACAGCACACACACACCCAATCGCACACACACACACACACGTTATCACACAGATTTCAATTTGACTTCAATACGAAAATACATTTGGCGCAGCTGTTACGCGTATCTTTTGAAATATGTATGCCAGAAATGTAAAAGTTCTACTGTTTCCTTACTGTATTATTTATGCGGCATTTCTGCTGCTCATTTGCCCCATGTATTTCACATAATTTAAAAAGCCAAATTGTTTTGCAATTGAAGAGGAAATAAAAAAACGAAAACGAACAATGAAAAACTGCCAAAGCAATTACAAACACTTTAAGGACGATGACTACGCCAGCGAGGATGGGCATGAGAACGGGAGCGAGGACGATTGGCAACAGGCATTGAGTAAATATTTTTTCAAGGCAACATATTTCGTGATTTTCTGGACATCTTATGCGATTCGATGTGGTTGCTGTTGTTGTTGTTGTCGTTGTGTTAGTTGAATGAAAGGCAAGGCCCAAACAATTTGGTGTAATTTAATTAAATGAACACAGCAGTGGACCAAAAGCAGCGGGCAGCCCCAGCAATGACCAAATGGCCGCGAGGAGGCCAACAAACAGTCTAGACACTAGTGTGGGCACTGGAGGAGCCTGCTGCGGTGGGGGGGAGAGAGGGCTTATTTGAGGTTCTGGGCTAGGACCTGCCAATTCACATTGCATTGTTCAGTGACTGAGGGGTGCTCAAAATGACAAAAGTTAATGCCTGGCAACGTTCAACGTTGGACACTGAACAAAGCTGACAAAGGCCAACAGCAACAACAACAATAGCAACAACAACAACAACAACTGCTATTAGTAGGCAGTCAGCCAAAAACCGAATGAAAATAATAAAAAGGCAATGAGGATGCTGCTGACGTCCATGTTGATAGGCAACAAAAAAAAAAAGAGAGAATAGAATAGCAAAAGTAGCAAGGCAGAGAAAGCAGTGAAAGAGACAGAGAGAACAAGAGAGAGAGAGAGAGAGTTGGCCATGCAGGACACCTGCTGATTAAGATCACAAATTGAAAATCATGCCGGGCGCTGACAGGACACGCTTCGCTCGCCGAGCAAGTATAGCAGCTGCTTCTGTTGCTGCCCCTTCTCTCCCCCCTGCTGCTGTTTGATGTGGCATACAAAAAGGAAGAAAGTATACTAAACATTTGTGTTATTTTCATTAGTGGTAGGCGCAGGAGAAGCGGTCAATCAATGCCTGATGTGCGGAATTTTCGTATTAAGCTAATCGAAAGCGCAGCCTTTAGATACACACACACACACACACACATTCGCACACACACTGGCTGCAGGCTGGGCCAAACATCAAAGCATTTGATGGAGACGTCTGTAAAGTTTTTGTTTACTTCAAAATGGAAGCTTGAGTTGAAAAGATATCGGGTATTTAGAAAATCGAACTTGGAATGCGCTTATAATTTACTAAGGACAGCTAAGTCAAGTTTGGCCTTCGATTAAATTATAAAATACATAAGGGAAATTTTAATAAAATTAATTTAATTTGATGTGCAAAGAGAATTGAAATTTTTGTCTCAATTTTATGATAAGTTATTTAAAAAAGTTGAATAGTCTACCTAAAATCCTACAGATTTCAAAAATTGAAGTATCCTACAAGTACCACCGAAAATTCCAGGCAAAGTACTTGTTCTTGTTGTTGTTGTTGCACGCTGTCATTACATGTTGTAATGCTCATGCCCCGAGGAGGTCACAGTTCGGACAAAGGCAAGAGCTGACAGACAGGCAGAGCGACTGACAGAGAAGTGGACAAATCAGACAGCTTGGTAGTTGAGACCATAGTTGTGTCAACGGCGGGGATGGTGTGCAGGTGCGGAAAGAAACAAAAGTCAAAAATGAAATTGAAATCTATAACAAGTGAAGCTGACACACACACACACACTCACTCACACACACACACACACAGCGGGAGGTATTCACATCAAAGCGCAGCAGTGACCATAGCAATCAGTTTTTGTCTGCCTGAATGTTCAGCTCTGCCCTTAATAAGCCAACTGTGAGTGACTGACGTTTATGTGTGCTCTGCATTTGCATACCCTGTAATTGTTAGAAGTGTGTAATAGGGAGTGACTTAGCACATAACAAACAGAGGAAAGCATCTAAAAACCTATAAGCATAATTTATATAATTAAACTTCATTCGACTTGAACTAATGCTACCTCAACTTAATTGCTTAATCTGTTTTATTTCACTGTTAAATCAACTCATATTTCAAACGAAACTTTCCTTTATATTTTCAAAAATTACAGCGCATCTCCCAGTCGAGCAACTCACTCATTACTCATTTAGCTTTTTCAAAGCGAAATCAAGTGTTAAATTTCGGACTTCATTCGCTGCTAACAACAAATTGAATTTTGTGTGTAAATTGAATTTGGACTGGAACAAATTTTTATGTGTACAACATTTAACACTAAATGTTGACTTTCAACTGAAGAGGAGGAGTGGGGTTAAAGTGGGGAGAGTATTTGGTAACATGCCACATGTGTCGTAGAGTTTGTGTGGCCAAAAACTTGCAAAACTTGTAACTTTCTTAATTGTCTGATTGAATTGATGATTTAATAACTTTAATTTAATTTTCGAGCTGGCTCCAAGTGTGTGCAAGTGTGCGTGTGACTGTGTGTATGTGTGTGCCCTGTGTGTGTAAAGTTCCTTAGAGTTTGGAAAGCTTAAAACTTTCGTTAGTTTGTGGCTTTCATTTGGCGTCGTTTGTGTTAAGTTTCTAAACTGTGCGAGTGCCAAAAGCCAAAGATTTGTCAATGAAATTATTGAAGTTGGAACTGCAGCAGCTGTCGCTTGTTAGCCAAAAGGAACTGCTTTTGTGTGAGTGGGTGTGTGTGTGTGTTTGTGTGTATTTGTGTGGATGCAATGAATCAAAAAGTAAAATCAATTTTTGTCTTTTTGCCTTCAGCTGGACATGGACCAGGACCATTAATCCCGGCAGTCAGGAGCTAGCAACCAAAATAGAAGGCGACAACATTGATGTGGACAATGCCACAATGCGATTGCGGTCAGCACACAGTGAATGGATACAGTGAACACAGTGGAAAAATGGACACAGTGGAAACATGGACACAAGCGCTGCTGAGCCGCCTTTGCTCTGTTTCCGGCTCGCAGCGCAACTAAAAACACAAAAGCTTCTTTACAGCAGAACCTTGTTCTGCACTTGAGAGATCGAAGCAAAAAAAGGAAAACACATCAACCCAGTGAAAATCCCAAAGAAAAACAGTAAATACACGCAAAGTTCTTGAGCCTGGTTGGTTGTGTTTTCATTTTTCCTTTCATTTCTTTTTTTCCTTTTGGTCGTTCTTCTTTTCTGTGTGCCCAATTCGAATTGTGGGCAACTGTGTGCAACTGCAAGTGTATCAGATTGCGGCTAGAAACTTCCGTAGCAAAGTTTTTATCAGCTAATTAATTAAGTTCTTCGAAATCGCCTTTTGGGGGCCAAGTTCAGTAACCATGCAATGCGAATTTTTCCTCCTCTTTTAGCTGGGAAATTGCATTACCGTTTCATGGCGCGACTTATTAACATGACACAGCCAATGTCAACAAATTGCATTATTGGTGCAATAAAAGCGAGACACTCAGACACACATGCACACACACACACCCACACTTACCCTCACACACACACACACACACAGACAGAGGTACAGAGTGAGCTGAGAATAAACAGCTTCAATAACAACCCTCTGAAGTGTGTGCTTGTTTTAAATGTTATTGAAAGTTGCCCCTTTAACTGCAGACATTGTCAATGTATATGATACCCTCGAAATTGATTGAAGCGTCCTTTAAAGTCCTCCGAAAGATAATGAAAAGAATAATGAAAGAGAAAACCAGGAGAAACCCACTTTACATTCTAATGCCCCTAATTTATTATATGCTTCTATTTATTTACTTCTTTTTTAATTTTAAATTTTAGTTTAACTATTTTTCTTAGTGCTTTATTGTTGTTTATAACTTAATTATGTTCTTGCTAACTTTTAAATATGATGTAGTCCTTTAGTTCCCATTATATAAAATAAAAAATAGATAGCAATAAAATTCAATAAGAAGGGTAAACAAATCAAATAAAATAAATAAATTAAACAAAATTCTTCACCCAAGATCGACTCTCTTTTCTTGCTCTTGCTGATAAGTGATATATTGGAAAAATGCTTCCAAGGTATATCCTTAGCTGTCATATACAGTAAGGACACTCTTGCTGTATACTGTTGACCACTGGAGGACTCGGAAATTCAATGTCGATGTCACTGGCTACGCACGCTTCAGGTGTTAATGATTTAATTTCATTTCGTGTACAGGCAAATTTCATTACTGTTGACAATGGCTCAGAGCACAACACACACTCCGAGTGTGGCCTCCAATGAGTGAGAGTGAGTGTGTGTGTGTGTGTGGTTAAATGATAAGGTTTAATCACGTTCACGGGTGCTGTGTTTCAAGCATATAATATTATCGTAGCTCACAGGTCAATGTATTTAATTTTCATTCTCATCAGTTGAAAAATCAGCGAAAATTCGTGAAAAATATCTGTTATTAAAATGCTTTAATTAAATATTAATGGGCGTCGCTTTATTAACATTTTAATAGCATTTTGTTTTTTTATTGCTCTTATTAATAAGGCACTTGAAATTCTTTTATCTTACTTATGAGTTTAATTTTAATGACTTTTGAAGTATTTATGGTAAGCCATTTTATGAAAATATTGATGAATCACATGAAAGAGCTCCTTTTAATAAATACAAAATTAAATATTAAGTTGGTAATTAAACAAAAATTAAAGTAGTGTTGTTGGATTCGAAATGAGAAATAAGCAAAGTTTTAACAGATATTGGACATTTAAATGCTAGGGAAGATATAGACAGATAGAAGACTTTGGGTTTATTGAGTTCGAATCTGAAAGTTTTTTCTGATTTTAGGGACTATCTATTTATAAAATGTCAGAGACTAAATACATAAGGATTCTGAACATGCAAACCTTTCTACACCATTCTTTAAAGACTCAACTAAGTATGCAACAGGTTTACTTTGGTATTCTTAAAGTATTTGCCAAAATACTCAGTTTGTTTGCGCACACAAACTCAATTTTCATTAAAGTAGAACACAAACATAGCCAACGCGGGCAGTTTTGCATGCCCAATTAAATTTGTTTATTGAAATATGATAAACAGCGAGTGGCTCAACAAAGACTATGCTAAATGTGTTACTTAACCAGGGGAATCGTCAACAACAATGGCAACAGCAATGACACCAGCAAAAGCGACAACAACAGGAGCAACTTCTGATACCGCTGATAAATATTAATGCCAAGCAAAGTGCGCACTGAGCCGCACTGCGGCCAAAGGACTTTGTCGAATCGGGAGGGGCACTGGATAAGGTGGTGGGGTGGTGCTGCACAATTCAGGCGGCATTAATATTCATTTCCATGGCTACAATCACACAGAGCGCACTGGCCACAGGAGGCGACTGCCATAATGGCAACAACAAAAACAACAAAGGAGAAGGAGCAGGAGGTGCGCATCACACAGTTTGCCACACTCATTGTCAGCCAGCAGCAGCAACAGTGGCTCATATTTGTCATCCTGTGTGTGTGTGTGTGTGTGAGTGTCAAAGGAATTGTTAAGCCAGGAGAGGATGCCACAGTGAGATTGTTTCAGCCGCTGCTCTTTGACATTCATTTAATTGAGCCGCCAGCTTCGAGCTTTTTGATTTTGCATTTCAAATGAAGCGAACCAGCAAACGCACAACATTTGCATTTTTCTCTTTGGCAATTAATTGAATTTTGGAAAAAAATTTATATGAAAATAAACACAAATATCATTTGAAGGCTGTGGCGAATTGTGCAACAGGCGCTGCTTGCAACCACAAGTTGGCAAATTTAATAAGTGTGTTTTTCTGCAGGCAACCCAGCGACAAGTTGCCCTTTTCCTATTTTCCATTTTCTATTTTTATTTTATTATTATTATCGCTTTGGCATAAGTCCCAAAAGCGACAAAAACAAGCCATAATGGCTAGAAACGACTGCCAGACAATGAGGCACGAAGAAATTGCTTCGCACTTTTGTCATTGAGCTGCAGCCAGAAGCAATGCGGTTCGGGAGATGGGGGCTGTTAGGTTGGCTGCCAACTTGTGGCAGTTGAGACAACGGTGTGAAATATGAAATTATAAGCAAAGCGACGGGAGGACAGACAGAAAGGATACGCGACGCAGCACGACACGGCTACACGTTAAAAATAACGAAGTATTAAAAAATTTGTATTGAAATTTATCTGATATATTATTAATCAACAAAAAAGTCTCTGTTTAATAAATAGCTGCAACTTCTGATGAGCTGACAACATACTTCTTAGGCAGACGTGCACATAATTAATTCCAAGAATTTATAGCCGTGTATAGGCAGAAGCCTAAAGTATGGATGGCATCATCTTTGTCTCGAGTCGAAGTCAGGACAGACGGCAATACATCTTAGGCGCATTTTAATTTCATGCTTAGATTGACATTGCTCATCCTCTTGCTCCTGTTGCCGCTGCTGCTGCTGCTACTCCTGCTTCTCCTGGCTGTGTGTCGCCTGTCTATTGCCATCTCTCTTTGATTGTTGCTGCGTAATGACATTTAATGTCCAGGGCCCATATAATTGACTGGGGGCCCCAGCTCGAATTGGAGCTGGAGCTGTCAGCTGTCAGCTGTGAGCTGTGAGCCCTTCGCAGTTTCTGCACTTTATGCGCGACTGAACAGCAGTTAAATTCTCGCTCGAAATATCTTTTGCTCCTGGTTGTGTATATTTATAACTCTTATTGTTGTTGGCTGTTGGCCATTTATTTTGTATTTGCAGATGACAATTTCGGTCATAATTCATGGCTTGCGGCAAATTTAATTGTGCGCCTACATTATGAGCACGTGCCACAAAGCAATGAAAGGTGATTTACCTGTGCGGCAGTGAAGCCAATAATAATTGCTGTCCTTGAGCAGTCAAACATTTTATGTGGCATGACTCCTTGCTATTTAAGTATCTTTGTCTGCTACATGGCACTAAGCTGCCACATAATGGTAATAATGGTGGATATATTGTAAGAAAAGGAATCCGGTTTAATCAGCACATACTCAGAGCAATATGCAATAAAATACACAAATTATACGCAGCACAAAAATATATAAAATACAAAAAAAAACATAATAGAGAATTTTGATTCAAGAATTTCGCTTGCCAGTCTCTGTAATTTCCCTGGGGAAAGTAAAGAAGGTAAACTAATAACTACAAGTAAATAAGCAAACGCAAAGAAAATGTGTAACTTATGCAAGACTTAAAGACAATGTGCAACTTCCTTTTGAGAAGTTGCTTGATTGAAGAACAGTTGGAGTTGAATGAAAGTGCGCCTCTTCTTGAACATCAAGGATTTTGAACAGTTGAAAGCAAAACCAGCTGATAGCAATCAAAAGCAGGCAGCTAAAGCAACTAAGCAACTAGGCCAACCTTTCACTCAGCTCAGCAGTGGATCAGCACGAGGAGCTCGAGGAGCCGTGCACTTTAAGGCGAGTGGCACGTTATTCAAAGCACTACCTGCCAGCAAAATGCGTAGCCAAACGCATTTCCACCGAAAACAATGCAAATGCCGCAGGGGCAACAACAACAATAACAGCAACCATAGCAACAGCAACAACAATGAGACACCTTCAGTTTTAACTGCTAAGCAAGAATTTGGCAGCAAACCAGGATAATGCATTTGATCAAAAATGGCAGCAGCAAATAGATACAGAGAGAGAGAGAGGGAGAGTTAGAGAGTGAGAGAGCGAGGCAGACAGAGAGGAAGAGATCAGGAAATTAATTACAAGAGCCAAAGCCGGCAGTGCGCAATATTGTTTGTTGTTCTGCATCCTGTAATTGTTTTTCTGCTTTTTTATTTGCAGTGTAAATATTGTTCTTCGCACCTTTGGACGTGCTTAAACAAAGCAGACTTCTTATAGTTTGTAGTTGTTGCTGCTGCTGACAGCGCCAAATCATGCAGCATTTGGATGCAAGTTGTGTGAGGCAAAGCTGACCTTATAAATAAAGATCCCTCTAATAACTCTTATAATACAGTAGTTGTTGGCAAACCAGAGAAGGCAATCTCTTAAATTTGTAAGCTTGAATTTGAGAGAGTAGAAAATACATCTTTTAAACTTCTGTTTAATTAAGCAAATGATAAGATAAATACAGAGAGTTGTCCAAGTCAGATTTCTATATTCATACATTCAAACATAAAATTTGGGAGCCTATTTCGAAAGCTTACGAAATAGATTGTAATCCAAATAAAGCGTACTCCAAGTAAGATTTCTACGAATATAGAATATATTAATTGCATTTATATTTTCTATTATTTATATTAACTATTCCAATTTCCGCAACCTATAATTTCGGAATGTCCTCTGTGCTACAATCTGAACTTGAACTGTGAGCTGTAGTTGTTTGTAGTTGATTGTCGCCTGCTACGTGCGTTTTACAAAATGATAGCAAATGTGCTGACCCTCTACCCCCTCCAGCCACCCCTTACCTTACAACAATTTTTGGCAACGACATCAACTTCAACTTGAACTCGGTCTCGGACTCGAACTAGAACTCGGCATAATCTCGCACGTAATTTGTGTGGATGCGACAGAAATGTCCGTTGCACCTGGCGCTGGCTTCCATCCAAGAAGCACTCCCCATTTCTACTTGCAACCTGCCCCTGGCTGTCTGTAGCAAAGCTATTGTCTGGGCCAAGTTGTTGACAGGCACGTTGACGTCATTGTTTCGCAATTTGTATCCTTAGCTACGCATTAGAGCTTAGTTGTACACTGCCCAACTTACCCTAGATTTTCTCTCTGTGTGTATTTTTCTGATTTAGTTTGTCGTTTTTTCTACTCTGCAGCATTGTTTAGAACTGTTAAAGTGTTTGTAATGCGCTCAATTTAATCAATGCTCCAAGCTTGGCTTACAAATGATTTCACCCCTTTCTCAAACACACGTTGCGTACGCGTAATGCGATAACTAAGCCCAGCCCATCCAAGCCAGGCCAAACAGCTGGAACAAGGTTTCGAGCGCATTAACTGTATTTAATTATCCGGCCTACTAAATTAAGTTTCTCAGCACAATATGCCTAATTCATTAAATTGTTACCCCCAAATTCGCCATCAAGTTTTTCACCTTCAACCCTTTCGTCACCTAAACAAACAAATCAGCGCACTTCATTTGCCCAACTGGCCGGGTTCAATGAGCAAAGTGCTGCAAAATCTGAAGCAGCTTACAGCACTTTACTCGACCCAACCATAAGAATTGGATCAACAACAACCAGATTCAAAGTAGCTCAAAAAATGTTTCACAGTGTTGGGCTGCTCAAAGATTAAACACCCTGCGAATCTGATTTTAGACAGCATTCAAAGAGTTTTTAGTAACATTACTAAGTACTACTGTATTAAAGTTATTTATAAAAACTAAAAGATAAAACTACAGCATTTGAAATTCCCAACTTGAGATGCGTTTTGAACATCACAAAAACACTATTAATTGCTAACAAATAATTGGTCAATAAAAACCAAAAAAAAAAATCAACTAATACCAAATTTAACGAGGCTTTTATTTATTATGATATGCAAATGTGTTTAAAGGCTAACTAAATATGTAATTGTAAAGTACGTAAGTGTTTCATAAAATAACCAGCTTCATACAGAAGAATTTTAATAGCTTATCAAAATTTCCAAGTTTTATATTTGCCCATAAAATCAAAATACCCTTCGTTAAGGTAATCAACAACAAAACAAAAAACCAATTTGAAGGGCGCCAAAACTTAATCGGCAACTTTTTCAGCTGATAAAAATGTTGAGTTACCAAGCGGAGGTAAAAAAAATGCGAAAAGGGCCAAGTGGAAGGCCTCTCCAGATAGAGCCATTGGACAAGAGCTCTTTGGAGGTTTGTCATTCAAGATGTCGCTGCAATAAAATTAATGCACAAAGTTTATTTTTACCTTCGTTGACAAGCCAAAAAATAAAAGAAAAAAAAGCAAAAGAAAAGAGACGAAATCTTTTAGAATTTGTAATGAGAGGCAACTTTTCCCTTTCCTTTCTGTTTTTTTGATTTGAGTTTGAGGGTCTGTGGAAAGAGACGCGAAAGTTTTCAAATAAAAATTAAAAATTGTCAAGGCGTTAAATTAGGGTCACAGGTAACAAGCGACAGAGAGAGAGAGACCGAGAGTGAGAGAGACAGATTGAGTGGGGTGGATAAAGTTAGACGAACTCAAGTCAAATTGAAATTAAATGGGTTTGACAGAAGCTAAAAAGGGTCAACTCAACGATTTCCTGCAATTGACAGGCGCCAGTTTCAGTTAGTCAATATATTTGAGAGATTACCGAAAGTACTTCAGCTGAAGCGTAAACAATGTGTGCTTTAAAGTTGTGGCTTAATGCTCCGCTCAACAAGCTGAGCAGCAACAAAAGCCACACAGGACATGAAAAACTTTCTTGGTTAACACAAGAGACGACCTTAAGCCCATCCCCTCCACACACACACACACACACACACACACACACACACATGATTCATAATCTCTACACTAATCTTTTAATCCAGTCGAGTGAATTTTGTACTCGATTGTGAAACAAAGTTGCTGCAGGAGGAAGGCACAAAGAGTTAACTTTGAGCAGCGCATGCTAAAAATAAACATGTATGTGTATATTTCAATAAACCAAATCCCCAACCCCATCTCTACCCACCCTTACGCCCCTCTTGCCATTAAGCGCACAACTCTGATGTCATCTTTGTGACCAGGCCTCCAACAAAGTTTGCAGCTCCTGCTGCCTGCTCCTGTCGTGCCCAGCTGAAACTTTTTTAATAGTAATGGACTTGACCAAAAGCATTTTTTTCTCTCTCCATTTGTTGTTTTTTTTTTTTTTTGTTGGCTGCTACGCTCCCCCGAATGTTTTACAGCTTAAGCGCATTGGTCTCCTGCTTGGAGCTGTTGTTGTGGCCAGGTGAATCAGCCTGTGGAAGCGGTGCATCAAAAAGTTATTTCCGCCGCCAATGAACCCACACCTGGCATTCAATTTTTTTATTTTTATTTTTTGTAGTTCACGCTGTCCATCGAAATGGTTGCCTGTGCCTGGCACTTAGTGATGGCCAGGACAAACAGATGGACTGCCGGATCGGCTGACTGAATGGCTGAATGGCACTGGGCATAAGCGGCTTAGCTTTTAAACAACTTTTGGCATATATGAATGGACATGCACCGGTTGCATTTCTCTCTATAGCAAAACTATTAAATACGACTCGTCTGAGCCTCAGTTGCCAGTAGTTAAGCAACCATTTGGCGCATTTCATCAATTATGTAATTACTGAAATATTAATTGACATTTATGCAACTAAAAACTAGTCGAAATTGCTAACTGCAGATAGTGGAGAAGACCTTCAGTTTACGAATGGAACAGTTAGTTTTCACTCCACAAAATATTGAAAAGTATTTAAACAGTTTTAAATCAATGAAGGCCTACCTGCGATTGTTTTGTATCATATATAATAATTGTAATATTATTTTGTAAATAAGTGTGTCATTAAAAAAGTATACCAAATAAAATAAATTATTCATTCAATATAATCCGCGGCCATTAAGTTCATTGCTTCTGCATACGAAATAAATGTATTTAAATATTTACAGACTTACACATTTTTGCTGCAATATAAATTATGAAATTTTAATATACGTTTTCTGTTCTTAAGTTCAACAATTTAAAGATGAGCCCTTAGCCGCTTTAGTCCATGTGGCAGGCTTCGCATACATTCCATATATTTGGAGTACCCGCTACCAGTGACCAGTGGCTATCGATGACTTTATGCTGACCATGGATGGGGCTAAAGCCAACAGACATTTCTGTGACAGCTCCACTCCAAAAGCCAAATGCGTTGGAGAGCAGGCTTAACGCTCAGCGCAGCAAGCAGGACACTCGACAGGAGTAGCACATCAGCTCATATCAAAAAGAGAACAATGGGTGGGAGTGAGTTGGATATGCCTGTCACTTTTGTGCTGAATGTTGTTACGGATTAGCGGCAGCATAAATATGAAGCTGCTCCTAGATTGAACTTTGTCACGCTCCTTCAAATCCGCAAAAATCCAATGAAAGCGATTCAAATCCATCGACAAGTTTTTTTTATTTTTTTTTGGCAATAGTCGCATGAATTGAAAATCGAAAGGCTGCAGATTTCGAGAACAGCCCAGGCAAATGTAAGGACGTATGTGAAGCGTATTATATTTCAATAAAGGTATCAAAAACTTATGCCCTGCCATGCAAATCTTTGCCTAGCAATTTTAACACTCGAACGCATTTCATCTCAAACACCAAAAAACGAAGAAAAGAAAAAAAGAAAAGGCATTGAAAGGAAAGGCAAAAGGCTCTTGAAGCGAACATGAAATATGCCGCAATGTTTTGGCCACAGGAATGTTGGTTAATGCCTTTATATAAGTTGTGGCGGTTGCGCAGAGGGGGTAGAGTGGGCAGAGGGGGTGGTTCAACAGTTTCCCTTTTTCGTTTCATTTCGTTTCGTCTCGTTGCATACCTTGAGGCGCCATAAAAGTGTGGACCCGTCCCAAAAGCAAATAAATAAGAAAAACTGTTCGCTACATTTCAGCAAATAATCTCATAAAGCATTTTATGCTGCCCAGCTGCTGAATCGCATATGATGTGTGGTCAGCCAGGGGTGGGGCAGGAGTTGAGGGGAATAGGGACTTCTATTGTTTGCTAAGCGTTTCGGTTTGCTCGAAGCAACGGGACGGATCTAAAGATGGCCGCTTTTTGTTGGGCATTAAGTGCGGTCTCCGACCCTTTGAAGTGGACACGTGCTGTCATAAATTTTCACAGTGTTCTGAGCACAACTCGAAAATGCCTTGCCAGAGAAGCAGTTGACACTTGAAGCTGTTGCCCAGCAATAGTTATCGGTAGAGAAGTTTTAGAAGAAGTCGCATATACGAATTGAGACTATAAGTTAATGTACTGCTATAGATATCAGATGAGAGAAAGTAGAAATTTAAAGACGATCATTGGCTATATGGAGATGGAGATTGTAATGAGGGAAATGTGAGATTTATTTTAAAGCTAATAAGAAAACAAATTAAGAAAAACAAACACCGAATATATTGTGTAAGCACATCTTGTCATAATTGCCAAAATAGTAAAGTAGGTTTCACTTTCCATATTTGTTAAATAATTTATCTCCAGCTGGACTTGCAGAAAGTCTTAAATAATTTATAAGTTGTAAGTTTGTAAATTATTCAACCAATTATGTAAGACCTGCTTTGAGACATAATATATATGTATGTAAATATTTGCATATGCTATCCAAGCAATTATGTCAGACCTGTTTAAATAATAACTGGTGAAGATATAATGTGTATGTAAATACAAACAAATTCTATAAATCAGTATAGATTGATTGCGACTAAAAGTCAGTCAACACATTGAAAGATATCAAATAAAGGCAATCAATTTAGTTGCACATTCAACGAGCACATTGCACCACTTATTGTGGTAATGTGCTTAAGTCCCATTTGCTTAGGCCACAAAGGCAAACACTGTTGGCCAAGAGAGAAGAGGAAGAGCAAGTCAAGGATTCCGGTTCAACTTTCACTGGCAAAGTACAAAATCAACACGTAAAATTCCAATTAATTGCGCTTAGCTAAATAAATCGTTTCAACGCAAAACACAAACTGATCATAAAACTTAATAACCAACACACACTCCAACACACACACACGCACACTGTCATAATTGGCCGTGTTTGTAAACAGCTTTTTTGGCTATTTGCTTATCGGTAAATTGCAATTTGTGCTGCCAACAACGCACAACTTTGTGCTGATTAATAAGAAAGCGCCAGCAACAGCAAGGATAACAACTATTAGTAGTGGCAGGATCTGTAATCCACAGAGCCTTCCCTCTCTCTGCCTTCCTCTCTCTCTCTCTCTGTCTCTCCCCATGGACACATTAGCCAGCTGGGCACAGTCAGCATCAGCATCGGCGTCAGCAACATGATGCTCACATAGCAAACGCATAAATCCAATTGAAAGTGCTTAGCTTTGATTTTTGCCCAGGCATAGAACGCAATCTGTTCGCACACCATACCCTACCCTCACCTCACCTTCCCTACCCATCCATACTCAACCCTACTCTCCACCCCTCCTGCCTACGTGGCCCGCTCGCCTAGTTCAAGTTGCACTGTAAGAAATATTATATCGGTTTATTTTAAGAGATTATTTAAGCAGAGCAATCCAAATCATTATTTAATTTCAATCTTACATATACATGAGTCTGATTTTAATTAAGTTTTTCTCTCTTCCAATTTAAGACCAACTGAATTGCGAAATTCTCAGTCTTTCATAAGGAGATGTTGATATCTTCTACTTTTGCAATAGACTAGCTTTTAGCTATTGACTCGAATCGAACTTTTAATCGAATTAAAGTTACTTATATTAAATAAAAACCTTAAGACAATTTCAATTGTAGAAACTTATCAAATAGCACAGTTAGTCATAAGTACATTTTAGCTTAGTTTCAAAATTAAAGCTATTAAATAAAAACTATCAGATATATTTGCAGTGTTGCATTGCGTACGTGTTAGTTTCTGTGCCGCTTCTTCAACACTTTGGACAGTTTTGGCGTCTGGCTGGCAAAACGTGCCGCAATTCAGCCTGTGACGTTATCAGATAGAGTCATTGAGATACAAAGAGAGAGAGAGAGAGAGAGAGAGAGAGAGAGAAAGAGAGAGACAGAGAGAGAGACAAAAAGAGACAGAGAGACAAAGAGCTCACTCAGCTCTGGTCATATTGATAAATGCTAGCCCCATGCCCAGACCAATGCTCAGGCTTAGAAACAAATATTTAGTTGTGAGAAATCCAAATCCAAATTAAGTCACGTCGCGCCAATCGCGCACAGCAGTTGAGGGTAAAATGCTGGGGCACAATCTTAACCCTATCGAAATGCCATTTCAATGCAAATGCAAAATGGCAAAATTAATGATGTTCATTTCCTGCAGACAAACACACACACACACACACAGCATCCATTTGATACGGCGCAGCTTACAAGAGAATTATGATTCAGAAACAATAGACTTTTATGCAGCATACTCATGCAATTTATCCCACCCTCCCTCGCTCGCTTCCTGTGCAACCATTTGCTGCACACCGCCACTTGCAACAAGATTTTCGCATTAAGTCACTCAGTATCCCAGCCCGCCCCACCCCTGGCTACAGTTCGCATTGAAAGGCCATTACCATTTTGGTCTAGCTGCAGTTTTTGGTTTTGGGCGCTGCAGCTGCCGTCGTCGTTTCTTTTGTTTGCTACTTGCCAATTTTGTATGCACTTTTAGCCAACTTGCCTCCCCACTTACACCCCCCTTCCACCCACTTCCACGCCATTCGAGCCGGCACCCCTTCCGTCATGTTGTTTACATTGTCACAGTTGCCGCTTTCCTTGCATTGCAACTTGCATTCACAGTTGGCTTTTATGTTTGCATTTTATGCGTCTGACTTTGCCCATTTACAGTTTTCCCAGTTTTCAGTTTTCACTGCAGTCTGCTCAAAAAAAAGAGAACGAAAACCATTCGCTGCACTTGCTTAATTGTCTGAGCCGCAGTTCAGATTTTCTGCCCAAGTCATCGTGAAGATATTATTATATTATTTTTGCTTTTGTATTATCCATCCCTACAACATTTTTCTAGACATGAAAATCGTACTAGAATAGTGCTTTTCACATTAAATGTAGTATTAATCTGGAGGCCAAATCATGATTTACATTTTTACTTTTGAATATTGGTTCACTTGTGACAAAGGTTATGGCGGTGGTAATCTTAGACCCGATCATCAATGTGATTTTTCGCAACTGAATTTTATACAAGAATTTCGCTAATAGTAAAATAGTTTTGCAAAACTGGTTCGCTTTCGGCCCTCTCCAAGTTCGACACTCAGAAGTTGTGCCAGAAAAGTTTTCTTTTAGCTGTTACAATCCAAGTCTTGAAAAAAAAACACTTTAAACCAATAATGTGAAATCAAATTTCGCTTGCGTCTGACCCCAAATGGAAACAATGGTGGGCAGGCCGCAATTAATGGGAATTGCCATTAGTGCTGCACCAGGGATTGGACAAACTCTACTGAAAACTCCAGTGGGGCACCGCAAACAATTTGGACAACTGATCCGATGGTGGAGCAGAAAAGTCAAACAATTTGCAAATTTAAAGAAATTACACTTGACACTTTTCAATTAGTGCGCCAAACTTTATTTTAATTGTGACAGTAACACGCTGGTGGTGCCACTCAACAAATAAGAAAGAAAAAAATAAGATGATGAAGAGGAGGAGGAGGAGGAGGAGGAAAAGCAACAACTTTTGGCCAACTTTCTGAGGCGACAACTTGATATAAAACAAAAGTGTAACGAAGTTGCAGCAGCCACAGAATGTCAAAAGGAAACTTTGCAAGATTAATTACAATTGAAAACAAATGAATGCAAAAACGATAAGCAGCCAGAGGATTTGGCCAAAAAACGAGTTGGCAGCACCAACGAGCCAACTCAACTCGCCAACTTTGCCAATCAAGATAAAAGACTGGCCGCAGGGAAATGCTGGGAAATGGATTGGATTGCGTTGGGTTGGTTATTAAGCAAAAAATAAAGGGCGATGAAACAAATGTTCACACCTACAAAATAACAACAGCAAAAACAATACTAACAACGGTAGCAACAACATTTAACAACAACAGCAGCAGCTGGTTGTCCACTTTTAGGGAACTTGAACTTTGGCCAAACTAAACGCAAAGTTTGCCGATGTTAGCAGGTCCCGAATGCGGTCCAGTTCCAAGGCTACTTTATGGCTCAGCGACGTGACTTGTTTTGAGTTTATACTATCTATATATTCTCTATATATCACATGGTAAATGTGCATAATGGGCAACGCTATTCTTGTCAATTGATCACAAAACGTAAAAATTATGATCCGACATTGAAGATGGAACTTGTAAGGAACATTACTGACTTGAACTGGGCTTATTTAATACTATAAACATGTTTGCTTCAGGCAAATGGATAAATTGGGTTACTACATTTATTATTAATATTACTTATTCGAAGTGTTCTTATATATTTCTTAAATTTAATTTTATGCTTTTGCAAGCAAAGTATCTGTTAGTCGTGTATACAGTCTCACTTGAGTTTGCCTGCTTTTTGCCTTACACCATTCTGGCCATTTGACCAGACGAACCCGAAAAGTGGAAAAACGTCAACTGAAAAGTTTTGCGGTGCATAAATCATGAAATTAATTAATTTTGACACACATTTTGGGCCAGAGTAGCGCCTTCAACAATTTAGTGTTACTTTTTCTACATATACATAATATATGTATATACTTGTATAATTTTTTGGAAGGAATTAAAAGTAAAATCAAGCACAGCAACAACTATTGAAAAACTTGCCTAGTTTTGTTTGAGTGTGTTTGCCTTGGGGTTTTCTTGCTTTCCTTGTTGGCGGCGCTGCTGGCAAACTTTTCGAGTCGGGAATACCAAAAAAAAATGGAGTGTGTGTGGAAAAAAGTTAAGTTTGAAATATGTGCAAAATTCATTCAGTATTTGAAATATGCGCAAGTTGCACAAGTTCCACCCGCTGCTGCCAAAGAAAAACTTATGCCGTGAGTTTAATTTTATTCATGTTGCTAAGTGAGCGCTGAGCGACGACGTCGACATCGACGTCAGCAGCTGCAAAAACTTTTCCAAAATGCACTGTTTAATTGCATAATTTGATAGTGAAAGACTGAAAAGAGATTTGACTAGTTACACCTGAAAGCGGCTTGATAAAAACTTAATTACTTCGAAGCGCTTGACAGATACACTCGAAGAAAAAAAGAACCAAGTCCACTGTATAAGTTGAGGTATATTTTAGCTAAATTCAGATAAATATACATACATAAATCGATTTATACCAGAACTTATAATTCAAATTTGAAGTTTCCTTATGGCATTAAAATATATATAAATTTAAGCCAAACAACTTTGGAGTAAATAGTTTCTAAATAGTTTTCCTAAGTGTAGGCGTCAATTAAAAAAGTGTAATCCCAATCAATTTCTTAAGGCATAAGTGAATATTGAGAAATACTGTAAAATACAAACATGTTCGTTGCCAGCCAAGAAACCACAGGCAATTAAAAAAATTATGCTTAATCAAGCATGAAATGCTGCTGAAAATATCTATTTCAATGCGTTTTCTTTGCAATGTGCATTGAGTTTCAATATACGATGCAATTGCATTCATTGAAATGTGCCAAATGCAATGAGGAAAAATATGAATATGAAAATTGCAATCACAAAATCGAGCAATTTGTAGCTGTTATTTGTGGCAAATGCAAAATATTAGCGCAAGGAATTTATTTCTTGCGCCTGAAAGTATGCAGCGATAACAAGAAATGCAACTGCTGCTGCTCCACAACAGCCAAGCCGCCTTCCCCCACACACCCCCTGCTGAACATGAGCGATAAGCTAAATCTATGGCAAATACTTTTGCAGCAAGCGAACGATTGGCAAACTACTTAAGTTTGCTGGTGGGTTATTTCTGGTGATGCTTAAACTTCGCCTGCCTTATGCATGTGTGTGTGTGATAGTTTGTGTATCTGAGTGTGCTTGTGTTAGTGCCCGCCTTGGGGGCTCAGTGAAAACTTAATCCTTTCAGTGCACAACGGGCCAAAACCCAAAGTCAAACAAACAAACTGAAGCGACTATTGCTGTTACTGTGGATGGGGCAGAGGCAGAGGCAGTGGTAGAGGGGCGACTAGTTCTTAAGCTGCCATAGAACATTTGCGGGCCAAAGTATTTAAGCCATTTGCGCTAATGAATGCGGTCGCGCATTTTTAAGCGTACTCCCCGAATATTCCCCTTGGCCGAGTTGGACAAACTTTTAGCCAGAAAATTCCAACCAGACTCGGCAACTTATTCGAAACACGTGCAAAAATTATGCTTGCAGTTTTACCCGGCGTTTAATTTTGTGATAATTTTTCGAGTGGGTGGAGAAGATGTGGTGGGGTGCAATGGGGTAGACTGGGCAACAGATTTTTGCCTTTTGTTGACGTCTTTTTGCTGCCGGGCTGATATTTTTATGTGCTTATTTATTTTCATTTGATGCAGTGCATATTTAGTAGCAAATCTGTGGCGCTTCAGTCATTTATTGCTTGAGGCACCAAATTTTGTAAAACGCAATGTTTCGGCGCAATTAAAACGGATTACGCCGGAGTCCGTAGTCCGTTGTCCGGATGGTCCCAGCCACTGACATTCGGCTGTCAAGTGCCAAAAGCGCTCGCTAAATAATTGCACAACGGGGTTAATAATAGCCTTGTTTCATTACCCCTTCCCTCAAGTTCACTCCTTGTCCTTGCCACAAATACAATGTGTCTTCTTTTTTTTGTTGCTACAATTGCTGTGAATTATTATTTTTGTAATTATCATGTTATTTTTTTTTGAGGAGAGAGCGGGGGAGCAGAATAAGTCTTCAAGCAAATGGCGCAATGGCAACATGAAAATATCAATAAAAGAAAAGAAATGAGATAAAAAAACAACAAGAAATTTCTTTTGAGGCATTAAACAAACCATAAATCGCTCTTACGGAAGAGCGATTTATCAAATGAAAACGTGATCAATTGAGGATTAGCCAGCAGTTCTTGTCAAATTTGCTGTCAAACATTTTATTGTTTAGCTTAAAATAGAATTCATTTAAATTATATGGGAAAAACTGCTATTTTAGACATGTCGACGTGTAAATACTCTTGCAGACCGGAGTCAAGCTGCTCACACACAAATTTGTCTGCTTATAAATAAAATTATTGATGAAACTAGCTTACAAATGGGGAACTAGATTTGTATATAAACAAACTCGCATAGTGATGCTGATCAAGAATATATGTGCCCTATGGGGGCAGAAATGTCTTCTTCAATCCACAACTGAATTATAACGCACTCTGCGAGAGTATAAATAATTCATTAATCATTGAATTGCAACATTATTTGGCGTTTGTTGCTATGACAGTATTGTAATTAAATAAACCTAAAGCCTTAAAGCAATTGAATTTGTTATTCGCTGACTTCAAAGCAATGCAACACATAAACACAGCGAAATATATTTAAAGCAGTAAGCAATCAAATTTAAAATTATTACTAAGAAATTACAGTAAAATCATAAGCTTATTGACAAATATTGGGGACTCAAAGAAATTACATATTATATACACTCTCTCTCATAAATTACACACAACAAAATATGGAAGGAATAACCGCACTGATCATCTCAAATATGAACAAAATAATTTAGTATGACAATTTATTTCTGTGGATATATACATATATGTATATTGATTATGTATTGTCAACGCCCACGAGCAGAAATCACGTAGTCAGCCACCCCCAGAGCTCTGCGGCTAATGAGCATTTAATCCAACTGACAAAATGTCAAGGGAACACTTTAAGAAGCCACCTCAGAGCAGAACACACAATACGGAAAAGCAAACGGGGGGAAAACAGCAGCGAGTACAAATTAAAAGATAAACATCTGTTTGCTGCTGCTCGCGACAGCTGCACAATGAGTGCGAGTGCAACGGGTAGAGGGAGTATGAGAGAGACAGAGATAGATGAGAGAATCAGAGATTTTCCAAATAATGAGCGCAAAATAGACACGCTGTTATAAATAATAATTCTTCTGCTTTTTTAGAAATTGACTGGAATAAGTAAAAATTTCAATGCGCTCTATCTCTCTTTCTCTCTCTCTCTCTCTTTCTAAGTGCCTATTTCTCTCTCTAAGTGCTATTCTCTCTTTCTCTCTCTCTCAGTTGAAGATGTTTCCCAAATTGATAACGACAGACGCGTCTTTGAGTCAGGAAATAAACAGAGCAGCAAATGCAAAAGAAAATATTTCTCGCTAATTTGTGTTTGGATTTAAATTATGTACAACATGCAAAAGTGTCGTCATCTTGGCCACACATCCCCACAGACTACCCCGCACCCCTAAAAAAGAACTGAAATTAATTAAGTTCTAAATGGAAACATGGGACACGGAAACACATGCAATCCTATTTTATTTTGCTTGATTTTTTTCTTTTTATATATATTATTTATATATGATTTTTATTTTATATTTCGGAAAAATTATTTTTCGCAGCGTTGGCGTCGTTTTCGTTCTTGTTGTTTTTGTTGTCGTTGTCGTTTTGCTTGGGCTCCATGGATTGTCGGCTGGCTGTCAGGTCGATTGGCTCAGTGCTCACTTGGACGTTGACAGCGCTGCTCCTCCTCAAGAGAGAGAATCGCCTTCCTCAGACTCCACGTCTCTATCTCCGTTTGCATTTTAGCCGGTTGCGCGTTGTGTTTATCGTGGGCAGCGTCGCCCACATTTGCACTTAACTCATATATATACTATATAGTATATAATATATGAATGTATATATATATATATGATATATAGTTGATGTGGCCCAATGCGTTTCATTTGGATATCATGTCGCCTGCAGTGCGAAAATCTTGGCTAAAAGTGCCCCAAAGTGGCCAACAGCAACAACAACAAGTGTGTGTGCATTTATTCTGAGTGAAATAATGGAAAGTGTATGTAAAAATACATAAAAATACACAAAATGTAAAGCAAGTGCCAAAATATATATTTAAGTGTATACAACAACAACCAAAAGGAATAATAAAGTTCATAAATATTCAGCAAAGTTGAATAGCTGTCAATGTTTGTTTTCATTGTTTGCTATGTGTGTGAGCGTGCGAGTATCTTTTTATCTGTAACTGTATCTATATATGTATCTATATCTGTATCTATATCTGTATCTGTTTGTGCATCTGTGAGTGATCGCTTTGTGTCAACTGAAAGATTTGACCTCGCACTTCACCCATCAAGTGAATTAACCAAGACGCACAAGTTTGTCATTGTGTGTGTGCGTGTGTGTGCGCGTGGTGTATGTCTTCAACAGTGACCAACAGTTCCCCAACAACCCCTCAATACACCCCCTCAATCACAGCTTAGAGGCAATTTGTCATACAAAGAAATCATTCAACTTAGTTTGTGTCGCAACTGCTGCGGAAGTTTTTCACATAGCACGCGTATTATTATATTGAAGTGAACTTAACAGATAAAGATAATCATATAATATAATAATAATAATGATATATATATATAGATAAATTGTGTAGTGAAGTGTGCTAAGTGTTCCTCTATTTAGAGAAGTAAAAGCTAATATTAATCAAATATATGAAATAACCTCTCGGAATGAAATCTAAGCACATGTGGAAAAAGTCTACAGGTAAACTTCAAATTAGTAATTAAAATAAATGTTAATCAATGATTAAGCAATTGAAAAATAGTTGCATTGATGCCAACTAACTAGTATTAGTGTGGAAATTGTTTAAAATTAGATTAATGACAGATATAAGACATGAGAATGAATTTCGTACGTAGATGGAAAAACCCATTTTGCAATTCTTAATTTTTTGTATTTAAAATTTATATCACCATAAATCATTTTTGCTGATATATATATATATTTATATATATATATATAATGATATACTTGAAAGCTGCATTCTACTGTCAAGGAAAAGCATGTGCTTGTCCCTGATAAATCTGACATTATCTGCCACTCAAGTAAGTTAATCCCATCAGACATTTTACATATTTGTGAATATATTCAGTAGCGATCTATCAAGCTATCAGAATTCCAAAAAAAATAGATGAAACTCTTTCAACGCGAAACGATCGGAGCAAGTTATTGCCATTATTTATGTATTATACGAGTAAATGTTTTTCGATGCGGCAACATCTGCTCTAAAATAGTTTTGATTCCAAAAATAACTTATAGACATGTCATTAATTGGTTTTTGGACAAGTTATGCGTATGGCAAAGCACACAAGCGAATTAAGTATATATAATATATGCATATATACTAAATGATCTGTTGAAAATAATATCTGTGAGGCGTTTGTTCGTGCTATCGTTATTATGAAAGCTGCCAACATTTAGCTGACAAATCACGGCGCAGAATTCAAATGTCATAAAGTTGCTACGAGATGGACAGCAGTGATCGACTGGCAGATACTCTCTTATGAGGGCGTAATTAGCAAGCAACTTACAATGGCAATGGATATTTTTAGTACAGAATTTAGAAATTATCTAATATTTAATAATAAATTTATCTCGATGAGATTAGGAATATATTGGAATATATAAATAAATACCTGCTTTACCTGTGTCCAGCGATAAACATATTAATATTATAAAAGAGTGATAAGCAATTTATTATTATATATGTTTTATATATGGGGTGGCATTCTTTCATCATAGTCAAATCCTGCAATGACTCTGAAATGTTTTCGTCCTTCTGCGAAGAGGTGAGTGGATGTTGTTGCATGTTCGCCGAATACAAACATATGCAGCTAAACATGCCACAAAGCATTCATCTTTGTGTGGACGAGCTCTCGATGCAAATATTGGAAATGTTAGATTAAGCCCTAAAGCTTTGGAAATGTGAATTAAGTTTGTGCACAATTTCAACATAATAAGCTGGTTTCAACTTGTCTTAAATATACAAGAAATTCGATTTTCTTAAGCATATTTTGATGTTTAGTGTTTCATGTCTTGCTTCAATTTTCAAACTCAATCTAAAAACTTATGTCAATTATAAATAAAAATAAATAAATAAATCTACATTTAATGGGGCAGAGTATAAAAACATAAAACAAGCCGCACAGGTAGCTATTAATCTCCTTCCTCTCTCTCTCTTCATCTGGATCTATCTCTATCTCAGTTACAGTCTCAGCATGTGTCCATCTCTGTCACATTTATATAGTTTATGCTCTGCTTGTTTTAATTTCTCATCTTGAATTTGATTTTTATGGCTTTAATTTTGTTGACAACAAATACTTACTGTAGAAATTTATGCGAAACGCTCATAAAATGTTACCCAAAAAGTTTTGCAGACTTGCCTCATAATTTGGGCATAAATCAATTAAAATTTTTATTTTGTTTATTATTTTTGTTTGATTTCCTGGCTTGTTTTTGTGTCAGTTGGCAAAATCCAATTAAAATGAAAGGCACACAACCAACACACACACACACACACAAGAGTCAAGAGTGCAAAACTAAAGCAATTTGTTTGTGGGAGCAAGTGGGTGGTGTGGGCAGGAGGATGATGGGGATGGGGAGATGGATGGTGGGTGGGTGTATTTGATTCGATGGTTTTTGGGGTTTTGTCATTACGGTCAATAATTACCGCAAGCATGTCAAACGAAATTATTGCCCAGATAGATTTTCAAGCCAGATTGAGGTGAGTTGAGGGGGGTGGCAAGGACAGGGAGAGTGGGGAAGGTTGGGCAGTTGAGTTGTGCTTGTGAGTTGCTATGTTTGCCACTTTTGGTTTAAGTGTCCGGCCATGTGTTGCAGTCAAACCACAGGACTCCAACTCCGGACTTTTAGACTAGCTGTGCTTGCTCTGTCGGAAATAATTACTCAGCTTTGGCTTTCTTTGGACACACACACTCACACACACCCCCACACACTCACACACATCTAATTTATATTGCTTGCGCTTCCTTTTGTCTGGCATTTATCGTTCTCACTCTCGCCCTTGGCCAAGTTGCGCATTTTGTTTACCTGTTTTGCTGGGGCTGCTTTATTAGTTTGTTGTTGTTGCAGCAGTCGATTGTCAGTATTGCTGTCCGTCTGTCAGTATATGTCTGTCTGTCTATCAGTCTCAATTGTTCATGTGGCTTTCGCTGCTGCCATTCAACCACTAAACTGTGTTTTGGCTTTTGTTTTATCACAAACCACATTTTCGTGGCTTCGATTTTATTGTTAGATTTTCTCAAAATATTATTACAGCAAACGCTATGTAACATTGCCACATACATTTTCAGTTCTTGAAGTTGTACATAGCTATATTTATAGACATATAGTATATATACATATATTTAGCCAATTAGAAACTGTCCAAATGCATACCAATCAAAAAGTATTTGTGCCGATTTGTTGCCCTTTCGGCGCACAATTTACCTACTTGCGTATAAATAATTTAATTATTTTGTCCAACTAACACATTTAACAGCAAAGCAACACAAACCCACACACACACACGCTCACACACTTGACCAGTAAGAATTGTTCAAATCCAGTTCAGTATTGATTGCCTCGACAACTGGCAACTGGAAGAGGACATGAAAAAGAAAGGGTTACAACTTGTGATAAATGCAATGGAAAGAAACTAGTTACAGTTACAGTGTATATATACATATATATAGACAAACAACTACAACTAGTAGCAGCAGGTTGTCTATGTTAAGACAACATAAATGGTCAGGTATATATATAATATGTATACATGGGATATATACATATATACCTGCAGAATATTCACAGATTAGATAAATTAGTGTGCAATCAAAAGCGCAGCAGTTGGGGATAGACAGATAAGCAATTATCGTAATACGGTCATATAGTAAAATACTTGATGGAATAATAACTACTGTTCTACATATCTTTAGGTTAGGTTAGACGGCAATCGGCCTATATAGCCCGACACACATAGGCCAAGTTTGGCTCGTTGTGTATACTTAATAAAAGCGTGTACAAATATTTAGGAAGCATCATAGGGAGTGTTCCACTCGGCGTTATCTGCTAAAAGTAAAGACTTTTATGCTTATAAAAATTTATAAGAATACCATAAACCTAATCTGCACAGTTTTATTATTAACTTGTTAACCACTTTTTTATGAGTTCAGGTTAAATATGATAAATTGTTCACTGGGCTCTTATAAATATTATGAGAACTGTTGTTACCTGCATGTTTTCTATATATCTACAAAAGAAGTGAAGCATAAAATATATGTAAAAGTAAAAGGAAAATATAAGAAACTTAATAAAAGCACTTTTCATTCAGAATGCCCTCACAACATTGTCAAAAAAACGGGGCTAATTATTGGTCTACATATGCCACACATAATTAAATATTCTTGCCTGTGCTTTCACATTTACTGTAATCGATGTCCATATAATTATCCCATTACGCGCTGCCAGTCAATACTGATATATATATATATATATATATACATATATATATATACAAGAGTGCATATATATATATATATACATATATGTGTGTGTGTGTGTGTGTGGAAAGTAACACACATTTACCACTAAATAGTCGCGCATTATTATTTGATGGCACAGTGACAAACGAACGCGTGGCAAAAGCAATGCACGATATATATATATATATATATATATATATATATATATAGATATATGTAAAACGTTATGTGTGTGTTATATATATCTTGGTATACATATATATATATACAGTCGAGCGCGGACTCTAACCCTTGTGCTGTCTGTTATGGCCAATGCTGAACTGCTGTCCGGTCTCACGGACTGTAAGGCATTTTCTACACCACCACCCCTTGCCACTGCCCCCTGCCCACTGCCCACTGCCCCGCCCCCTTCCGAGGCAACACACACGAATCACTCCATTGAGCACTTCAAACTCATCGATACTTTGGGCAGCACTACGTGGTCTTTTTTATTTTTTGTATATCCAGACTGGCCACAACAACACGGCCAGTTGCCATCGCTTGTATATATATATATATGGATAGATGTGTATGTATATTTATTTGTAAATAGAGCAGACAACTCCCACACATATTGCTGGCCGTGCATGAGTTTAGTTTATATTTATGGGCATTATAGTGCGGATATATCGAGGACGAAGCGCGCTTTACGAGAGCCTCGAGACTGAACTGACTCGAGCAATTGCAGCGGCATTTTCGATTACGACTCCGATTCGACTCGAGTTCGATGTTGTTGGCACATGTTTCGTTATATTTTGATAAGAAATGTGAATGGCCATAAAAATAGTATTTGTTGTTGTTGTTGTGGTTGTTGTTGTTGTTGTTGTTGGCAGGCAGGCAAGCGACACTATTGTGCGAATTGTGGATATGAAAGATTGCAGAGATTCGGAGACCGGCAGAGACCGGAACTTGACTGCCTCTTTATTTTGCATGTGCCCCAACTTGTAAGTGGATCTTGTGATTTGTTTATTGTTGCACCGTAAACAATTTGACTAAGTTTAAATATGAATGCAGTCAAAGTTCGCATTATAAAACTTATTAAACTAAGAAGACTTTAACAGTTCGAAATATTTTTAAATACCAGAAGCACTTAAAATTATTTTTATTCAAATCATTTTTAACAACTGGACAATTAAATGTATGCAGCAAGATAAATTCTATAAAACACTCAAAAGTGTTATAAAACAAAATCAAGATATGCACAAGGTAACTCAAATTTGTTACAGTGTAGTCTGTCTTAGTCACAGCGCCTGTGATAAGCGGAATGACCAATTAAAGAGTCGAGGATTTTAGCTCTGACTGCACTTGTCTTGTGGCATAGATAAAGACCTGAGAAATAAACAAATGACAACTCCAAGTCAACGGTAGCGAGCAGAGAAAGAGATAGAGAGGGAGAGAGTTCACAAGAGAGACCCATTTAGCCAATGTAAATGTTTGCTCAAGAGACAAAGAGAGACAGAGAGAGAGAGAGAGGGAGTGTGTAGGTGTATGTCTGTCCGTTGTAGTTTAGTTTACCTGCCTGCTGCCGCTGCTGACAACAATCAGCGAGCAATTATGCGATAAGCGCATTCTTATCAGCAGCAGATAACACACACACACACACACAAGCACACATGCACAGGGCGAGAGTGGAAAACCGTGGCTCAGTTGAGAGTGTGTGAAAAATTATTATGAAATTAATGGGTACGTATTTCACTTTTTTTCGGCCACGATTTTAGTTGTCTTTAGCTGGGCTACGCGTGCGGTCGAAAATACAAGTCGCGAGGTGCAATTATATGCCCGATTAGAGTGTTTATAACAGTGTATCTACGGCGGTATCTGTGTACATAGTGTGTGTGAGAGTTTGTGTGTGTTAGATATAAACATATCGTGTGTGCAAATTGAGCATATGTTAACTGAAAGTCAAAACACACTTGAGATACATTTGCATCTTTCAGATACTTGCTTAAGCTCAAGGCTGCAGTGCCTTAAAGGCAAATGTAAGTATCGAATGGGAACTGCTAAGAAGTAGTATAACTACTGGCAACTGTAATACTAGTTACACTGTTATACGCATTTTTATACGTCCATGTACACTGACATGATGAAACTGTTTTGCTATGTTCTTTTTTACAACCAACAGATAACAGTTGTTAATCTAACTGGTAGGGCAACATTTGACTTATGGATATAAATATAGCTGGTACTTACCCGAAAAAATGAAAAAATAGAAAAAAAGAAAGAAAACCAAAGCGAAAACAACCTCAATAAACGGCAACCATACGAAACGTATAAAACACCAGATAAGATAACGCATAACTTGCTCAACAAGTGAATGAAGCACAGTCCAATGCCGCACAGCAATGTCTTTGTATGTACGTGCATTTCTGTAGTGTAGTGTAGTGTAGTATAGTGTTGTGTTGTGTTGTGCTGTGTAGCACAGTGCAGTGTCATTCAGTGCAATGCAGCCCCATGGCTAAGTGTCTTGCTGCTGGCCCTGCTGACATGTGATTCCTCCTAAATGGAGTGCAAGTTGTGAGATGTCAACAGCAGTGTCACTGTCACAAAACACACACACAGAGACAGCAAGCTAGAGAGACAGAGAAAGACAGAGATAGGCAGAGGGAGGGAGAGAGGGATATTGTCAGTGAAATTTGGGTCAGAGTTTTGGGCACACGGTTCACACTAGGCCTACATTTGCATACTTTGGCCACACACACAGTTTGATTATCTCTCAGTGGCAGATTAGGCCGAGGAGATGAGCCGATGCCAGAGGAAGGGCAGCAGGGGTGCGGAGGAGAGGAAGGTCAACAAAGGCAAACTGTGCAAAATATTGTCACTAAAGTTAATTAAAAAACAGCCAGGGGCACACAATATTTACACACACACACACACACACATAGATGACAGACATCTAACAGTTCACCCTCTCTTATCTGCCAGCAGCTTTAATAAAAATGCCTGGCAAAGGATAAGAGTCCTGGGGAGAGAATGGTGGGCTTGGGCTTGGGTTTCGGGGTTGGGCGTTAGGATGTTGCCTTTCATCGACATCGCCAGCGCCCTGCGTGCGCAAACAAAGGCAAATAAATAGAAAAGAGATACTCAATAATCAATAGATAAATAAAATTACAAGGTGACAGCAGCAGCAACAGCAGCAGCCACGAGGATGACACAGCTGCCACCGCTGGGCGTCTTGCCTCGTGCCCCCAGTGGGTGGTCTGCCTGTTAAAGCTGCAGGAACAGCAGCAGCAGGCAACACTAACTGCTCATAATGCAACAACAGCAAAAGCGAAAACAGAAACACAAATGAATAACTGAAATGAATAGCTGACTTTGAAATACTCTTACAAAAATATAAATTGATAACTAAGTAGAGGTGGCTTTTAAGAAATGTTTTAAAATCAGTTGGTCTGTATATAAAAACAAATACAGATCGCATTTAAAATTAAAGTGGAATTGTTTCTTTAGAGCAAAACCAAAAAAAATATATTATGAAATTGATTTTGAGTCTGATTATTAGAACAAAATTGAATGATGAGTCTAATCACAATTTCTGTAGTGAGTGTAATTACTAGGAGTTTGATATTGATATTGAGACTATAATTTATGGAGTAATTTCTATTTCAAATAGCTTAATTAATTTTCAGCAAGCGAATCTAAACAATTTACCTTTAAGTTACTTTTAAACCAAGATACAACGTAGAAAAATTTTATTAATTGAGCAAGATAAGATTAAAAATTGAGGAATTAACAAGCGTGTTTCCCAATTTCTTGAGAACTAATGCCCCGACTTATCTCAGATACTTGAAACAGGTGTCTTCAAATAACCATAAATAGCTTACAAGTAGAGCTCGCTATCTGCCAATGTATACCAATATAGAGATAATGTAGGATGTTAGTATCAAAGAGCCATGGGGAAACTTAGTCTAAACGTACAGCAAAGTTAGTGTATCCTTCAGTCGTGTATGGTATTTATATAGACAATAGGCGTTGGCGTTAACGTCGTCGTCGTCGCCATCGTTGTTGTTATTGTTGTTGTTGTTGTTTGCCGTCGACATCGTTTGATGGCGCTGGATAAGCGTGTGGCAACATGGCAACGTGGCAGCAGCAATGCCGCTGGCAAGCCGAAGCTGAACAACAGCAGCATAAATATCGACAACACTGAGAATCTTTTGTTGGTGGGGTGCAACAAGCGTTTCACGACACGTCGCCAGTTGCCAGCCTTTGGCCAACTGAAGCGGACGCCAAAAAACAACAAAAATATAAAAAAGAAAAAATAAAACGAAAATTGAAAAGCGCGAAAATATGCGAATCTTGCAATTTATTAACAAGCGAAAGAAAATAATGGCGAAATTCTCGAGCAGCATTTCACAATAATTGCAAATTGCGCTAGTTGAAGTTAAGGTTTAAGTTTGAGGTGCTGAAGATTGCGCATACGCCAAGTGGAACGTCTGGAATTTCGGACAAACGTATGTGCATGTGTGTCTGTGGTGTAAGTGTGTGTGTGAGAGCGCGTTAATTAAGGTGCCCCAGCTTGTGGTCAGTCAAGTGCGACAACAAATAATTTGATTTCAATTTAACTAATTAGCTGCAGTCTTCAACATAATGCGACCGTCTGAGCCTCACAGAATGATAAATGTGTGTATGGTCGAGTGTGCATGTGTGTGTGTGAGAGTGTGTGTGTGTATTATTGTGTTAGTATGTGTTGAAGCACTCAAATCCTTATCTGTTTAGTGGCAGTTACAAACATGTTCTGTTTAAATGGCACTCCGATGTGCAGACAGATGTGTGTGAGTGTGTGTGTGTGTGTGTGCGCTGGTGCTTTATCAAAGCCAAGCACTCCAATCCAGACAGTCAAGTAGGCAGTCAGTGCTGCGGTCAGTCTGTCAATATGCGTTCATTGCAATGCGCTTAGCTATGCAGCTTTGCCGACAAGCTTTAGTTATAGCCAGGCCAAATGGTACCGGTGGTGGTGATTGGGGGAAATGTGCTCAATCTGGCAGCCATTTCGACTGCGGTTTCCACTGTCAACCACAATCAGAAAACCAAAAACAATAAAATAATAAGAGTTAATTTTTTTGGTCAAACTGCTAGTTTTTTATATTACATTTAATTAGCCACTTGAATTGGTTTTCATTAAATTATTTTGTGTGTGAGAGGCACTTGATGCGAGCGCACTTCATTTATATAAGTATGTCTGTTCACTTTTGTGATACGTATTAATTTAGAACCTCTTTGTAGTTGTTATACCTGCATATGCAATATGCAAACATATTAATTACTAACTATTTCAAGTGGCTGCTTTGAATATTTATTAATTCTATGTACATTATTCAACTAAATGTGAAAATAGACAGAATGGGAATATTAAATATTTATATGTATAAAATCCTTTTATTTAAATTAAAGCCAGTTTTTTGGAAGGAACGTAGAACAGCTTACTATTTTTATAAAGAGGACTTTAATTTAAATAAATACATTTTATACATATAATCATTTAATGAAATCATTTTCATTTCCTTTAAGTAATACCAATTATCACTCATTCAATCACAAATGTGTTAAACATCTATAAAGTGAATTAATTAATGCTTAATCAGTCTAATGTGTAAGGGCGTGTGTGTGTGTGTGTTTTAATACTCAATCAGTCAGTCAATAGATTTAAAGATAAATACAATCCAAGCCTCAATTATAATTCATACTGCAAGGCTTTTCTGCTAGTAATACACACTCAAAATTTTATTTATATCTGTCCATACAGACAAGCTTACACTCTTTAGATAGGTATCTTAATAATCTTTAAGATCATATAAAAGAGTGTAGGTTTTATAAAAAAACAGTAATAATTGGGAAAAATATAATTTAAATCTCACCGTGGAACTGATTAATATCTTATTTTGGACACTCTTCTAGAGTTGTGGAGTCTCAAATTTACTGACTTTTTAATGGTAATCCAGATAGATTCGGATAGATGCCTTTTCGTAACTACCTTCCCTGATTTATAATAAATTTTCTATGGTACTTAAATCGGAGATAAATTAATCTTAGTGTAGGGTATTAATATCATTTTCTTGATTTTAACTTTTAGCTAATTCAGACCTAAGTGGAAATACCTTATCGCTTTGTACGATTTTTTATAAGAAACGAAGCAAACTTGTAGAAGAATTGTTGAATTGGGTTGAATTGTGTATGGGTTATAAATATATAAAAATCATTGTCTTGGCCAAGCACTAAGCTTAAGAAATAGATAAAAATAGATCAATTCACCATAGACTGACTTTATTTTGAGTTCCGATCACCGGTTCAACAATTGGTTATCCTTATTCGGTCTTATTAAAATGGTTCATTCACTCTACTTGCATTACAATATTTTTTAACGATTGTAATACAATATACTGAATCCTAAATGCGACCTACTACTACTAAGATATCTAAATACATAAATTGTATACAAGAATATTCAATGGTATATTATATTTGATATAAATATGGCTATAATAAGGATTCTATCCAATATATAAAACTTTATTATTTATGAGCTTACCATTAAACTAACAACTAATTGTTTGTGTTTTTTTCTAATTTAATTACAGTTAAACTCCAAGAACCCGCAGCCAACAAAGTGCAACAAATGAGAACGGAAATAAATAAACACCAGCAAATTAAAACACTGGAAAAAAATAATGCGTAGTCTAATTGTGTAGGGATAAAACTGTGATAAGCAAAACGAGCAAAGCATAGTAATTAAATGCGCAGATAATATACAATTTTCATAAAAGTAAAACTCGCAGTGAAATTAAAAAGGAAGCGTCGCCAAATACAGTAGCAACTGCAGCAACAGTTGCAATAAAAGTAATTAGCGACAGCAACAGCAAGCGATAGACAGAGATAGCGAGTGAGAGGCAGAGACAGAGACAGAGAGAGGGAGAGACAGCGAGAGAGCAATAATAATAAAGTGGGAAATAAAATAAATGATGTTGCAATCTCTGAAAGTGCACGCGGATAAACTAAGCGGCATTCTACCAGCAACAAACACAGAGGCAACTGTTGAAGTAACAACAGCAACAGTAACAAGCACAGACACAGCAGCAATACCAACAGATACAACAGCAACAACAATATCAACAACAACAACAACAATGTTAACAACGGCACCTGTTGCCCATGTCGCTAATGGTATGGCCAATGGCAACATTCTCTATAACGGCATCAGCACCAGCAATAACAATTTAAATAACAATAACAACTTGCTGCTGCAACAGCAACAGCAGCAACAACAGCCGGGAAAGTATTTAGAAAATCTAACGCCAGCAACGGGCGCCATTGCAACGTCAACATCTTTTACAGGTGCTGCAAAAAGTTTTCATCCATATTTGCGGCGCAGCAGCAGCATACCAACACCAGCAGCAGCAGCAGCGGCAGTTGCAACACCAGCAGCAGCAGCAGCAACGACAATGACCAAAACTGCGGGCATGTCGACAACATTGCTTGAAACACTTTTGCACAACCAAATAAATTCCAATGCAACTACAGTCGCTGCTGTTGTTGCCGCCATACCAGCAGCAGCAACAGCAGTTGAAGTAGCAACAGCAACAGAAACAACAATAGCAACAGATGTGGCAGCAACCACAGCAGCAGCTGCGACGTCGACGCTGCTAAATTCCAGCTTTAATTCCAGAACTTCATTAGCCGACCAAAATGCCCAAAGCGGCGCCCCAATTTGGTGAGTATTGCAGTCACGCCCCCACAACACACCCCCTCTTTCAATCCACACCCACTTTTTATTGAGCACCCATCTCATTGCATTGCTGACCCTCTTTATTTCTGAGCCTCAGAATTGAGTTAAAATGATTTTTTTGAAAAATTTAACACATAAAAGTAGGCTATGATTATTATTTTTAGAGATTCATTTATTAAGCCGAAATGTCTATCGACAAGAAGGAACAAACTAACTAACGACTTGGTTTAACTGCATTTTTAATGGTGAAATTTTATAAAGAATTTATGCCAAAACATGTGCTTTAAAATGTTTATAGATTCTTTATCTAAATACCTTTAGTAGGCCAATAGTGCCGTACCATCTTAATGAAATTTGCAAAGTATTAGTCATTACAAATGTGTGCTTTATTACTATCGGAAATCCATTTGTATCGATATTCGCTAAACGGGATAATTTATCGATAAAATCAATAAATTTCCATCTACGTATTGAGAAGAAGAGAACTTTTTTTCCACATTTGAAGTCTCATGTTCTGATAGTCTCTGAAATCGGCATATGCTTACAGACGGAGAGACGAACATGGCTAAATCAACTCATTTGTTGATACCGATAAAGAATATGTGTACCTTATTACTTTATTCTACCTGTTAGACACTTTTGTTTAATTTCATTATACATTTTTGTCATCAAAACTTAACATCAAACGTGGCTTAAATTAAAATGTATGTAAAAATTATGGTTTGGGCCCACTAAAGGAAATTTAGGTCCTCTCCGGCGACGCCCCTGAATTCAGCTTATATCAAATTTAAACTAATTAAGTGAAGTGAAAAGACTTGCTTAAAATAATAAAAAATATAATAGTGTGGCTTAACTTTAGTCGCTACAAACTAAACCATGGCCAATAAGAAACAGTTTTAGTATTCTTGATTTAATGACGATTTTCTCTCAGTGTATCGTGGCTGTCTATGAAATGCTCCACGTATTTTGCATGAAGGTTAGCCAATTCTCAAGTAACATTTTACAATTCACAATTATTTAGCTTAATTTTAATCAATTTGCATATTAGCTAGATATAAATTTCAATTTCCTTTCGTGAAATTACAACCCGCTGCTATCAAATATCAAAATGTAATTTCACCGCCCCTCCCACACCACCACCACAACGATTTCCATTTCCAGACAAGTTCCTTTGCCCGGAAATTATAAAAAAAATATATATGTAAAGAATAAAGTAGTCGTAGAAGAGAAATGTCCATTTGGCAGTTGGAAGGCAATTCATTTATTCATTTATTTTTTTTTGTTACGAGAATCGATTCAATTAAAATAAGTGACAACGTGCCGATGTGAAGACTCTTTAGACTCTTCTTCTTACTCGTCCACACTGACTAACGATAATTGGCATTGCATTAAGGTTATTAATTGGCAATGGAACAAGGGTAGCCATCCAGCCAGCAAGTCATCAAGCCCTCATTCCCGGACGACGCTCGTCAAGGATATAATGCTAATAATCATTGACGGCACGGGGCAATTATAACATTACGTTATCTTTATTGATAATGATGATGATGATGATGATGAGGGCGATGATGCTAATGTGGTCGATAAGACAACCGACGACATCGCGACAAACTGACAGAATGACTAACCGAAATGCAGACATAACCCCAATGCACCCCAGCTCGATGACCGATGCCCAAAGATCCAATCTCAACTTTACTGCAGTCCCATGATAGGCATCATGCACATTTTCCATCTCTCTCTCTTTCTGTCTGTCCATCTGTCAGTTTTTATGCCCTATACCCATTAAAAATCGGTAAAAGTGGGGATTCTGCAGTTATCGCTGCAAACCCAGGGAAAAAATAGTTTTGTAATTATAATAGGTATTTATTTTATTTCTTTCAGTGCATGCTTTCGTTCTCCCTTGTTGTGCTTTTAAGATTATTTAATTATTGAGCAGGAATGCAATCAACACACTTTCTTGCAGGGTATTTATCCGTCAAGTTCTCCTTCTTAGTTGTTGTGCATAGCGTATTGCGCTGCCATTAAATAATAAAGCAAGAATATTAAATTTATGCTGGGTCATTTTTATGCGCTTCGCTGCCTCGACTCCTGCTTCTGATGACTATGCTCCAGCTCCTGCTCCTGCTCCTGCTCCTGCTCCTGCTCCTGCCCCTATTCCCTGCTCCCATTTCCCCGCATGTTGCCTACTATCTGTGTCACTTTGGCGTCCTCTATCTTTGCTGGACTGTTTGTTTTTGTTGTGACAGGCGCGACATAACAAACTGCCATCATAAATTAAATGCCGCGTCACGGCTTTTGTCGGCGCCCACTGCTGCTGCTACTGCTACTGGTAGGCGTAGTCGCAGTGGGCGTGGTCACCAACACTCTGCAGTGGCAGTATGGCAGCTTTCACATCCAGCTCAACGTGAATATCATCGGATGTGCGTTGCGCCAGAAGCACAAAACACTTGCCAGCACCCACAAATCGTTAGCCAGCAATCCAACACCTGAGCAACAGCAAAATAAAAACAAAAACAGAAAGTAAAACCGACTGCACAATACTCTGTTGCTAAGCTGTGACTTTAAGATGATGTATTTAAACTGTTTGTATATATACGATATTTCAGAATTTTTCAATTTAATTAGTCTTCATGAAAGAGTAAAAAAGTCCGAACAAACGAAATCATAATGAAGTCAAAGCTTAAATAATTGTAGAATTATCAGCAATGCCAATTTAGATATCTTTCACTTGAGCAAAAAAAATTCCTACTTAAAAGAAGTTGGAATGAACTTGAATATAGAGGATCTAATTCTAGTGAGGTAATATATGATATACATACATATATGATATAAAAGCACATTGCTCGAATTGAGCACAAAGTTATCAGTAATTAAATATAAAGTTGAAAAAATATGTTGTATAACTCTGGTGTTTACCAATAAGCAGAATTAATCGAACAACATGAGCCAAATATTAAAAAACATATATTAAAAACATTTTTATGTGCAAATAATCTGATAAAGAGTAGTAGTTATTTCAAGTTTCAAGTCCCAAGCAATAATACCATACAAAAATGCCTTTCAGCGAGAAAAACATAACACTCAAAGTAATATGCCTTTACTGCCTAACAAAATCAGCGTATAAGCAGCGTGGTTAAAGCCAAAGCCAAGGCCAAAGCTGAAGCTGAAGCTGATGCCAAAGCAAATCCCAATGGGCGACCACCGCAGGCAATTTTCTCATTAAGCTTCGGCACATTTAAATGAAACTGAATTAGTAATGCTGAGAAAGCCATCGAGGCGAAAGATGAAGATGAAGACAACGACACAGAGAAGTTGCCGCCGCGCTGCAGCAACTGTTGCCACCGCCTCAGCAAGTAGTTGCTTCCGTTTGCTGCTTTTTGCTGCTGTTGCTCCACTTTGCTCCTTTGCCAACCTCCCTGAGGTGCGGGGTTGATTCTCTGATGGATTCCACAGGCGGCTGTGCGACTTTGAAAGCGAAATAATTGCCTACGGGCCAAAAGCGACACCTGTCGCACAGCGCCTGCAACATGCCTCCTTCCTTCCTCTTTGCTTTATTTTTTATTTAAAGCGCGCACCAAAAAGTAGGCAACATAAAATTGTGCGGATTTTGATTTATGCCTGCGGGGCAAATTCAACACACAGTTCAGCTCCCCTAATTCCGCCTTCTCCTTTTTGGGGCTGCCGTTTTGGCCTACTTTGCATTTGACTTGTAGGCAATATTTATCACCTTGACACTAGACTATTTGGCAAGCGACACGCTCTCCGCCTCTAATAGATTAAGTTCGTTTTGTCATTTCACCCACCTCGGGGCTCCTGCTGTCGTCCAATATAGCTATATATTTAAGGAGGGTTGGGGTGCTTTATTTGCGAAACACTTCATAAATGTTGTCTAAGAAAGTGAAATTAAGCTAAGATAGCATCAGAATTGGATAATATCCGCAACGGCATCATTTCATTTATTTAACTAGCAAAAACACTTTCAAGTGGAGAGTAGCGAGAAAATTAAAATTAGCCTTGAAAAACACTATAATTATAATGGTCGACGCGATTACCCTTAAGTGTGCTATAAATCACTATATTATCAATTATTATTATGTTTGGCAAGTGGGGAAGCTATTTATGTTTAATGGGTAGAGAAGGGAAAGTGTTTTGATAGAGATTGAGTAAAAATGATTTTTGATCATGATTGATTGGGAGAACGTTATAACTTAATCGAATTAAGCTTGCAAACGATTATAAATATTCAACTAAATATTAATTCTAATTACAGAAAGAAAAACTCGGCGTTTGATGATAGCAAGAATATATCAACTTTAAGAGGACAGATATGCGTTCCTCTCTCTTTTACATTATACTCATTTTACCCATTTTTAATGAGCTCAGAATATAAAAATGCATATAAATAAATATAATTAATTATTTGCCTAGTACCTTATAATTAAACACAGATTTTTGTAAAATAAATGAAATGCATAGAAACATTTAAGCATTTTTATTTGATGAAAATTTGATTTAAACCACTTCTTAAATGGGTAATTAGAAACGTTGGAACCCCAAACAGCCGTCCACAACACTCGAGAGTAATTTGATTTTGAAATTTATTGCCTGAACAGTTTGACAACTTGAACTTATTGCGAATTCAACTCGAGTTTTGTTTCTGTGGCTAATTCTGTTGTTGCAACTGTGGTTGCTCCTTGTTGCTTTTGTTGACATCAACCGAAAGTCAATTTCGTATGCCATCAAAAACACCCAATAAACCGCAAATATACACACATTTACACACTCCCACACAAACATACACACACACACACAAAGAGACAAGCAAACAAAGTTTTTGGGGGCATTACATAAAAAGCCCGAAGAGAAGTATCCAAGTGACCCCGAAATGAACCATTCAATGCATTGCCAGCTACTTTCCACCAACTTCCCCTCTCTCCCTCGCTCACATTAGATACCCTCTGCTCTACATACACACACAACACACATACTTTTTGGGCAGCCACAGAACAAAGTAAAAACGTTTACAACTTTTTAGATTACATTAGTTTGCTAATAACAATTAGTATTTGTATTTTATGCACTGCTCAACTTCTCTATCTCTCCCTCTCACTCCCTCTCTTTCTCTCATACTCACTTACTCTCTCTCATACTCACTTGCTCTCTCCTTCTCTTTTTGACCACACATCGCACGCAGCATTGTTGTCCAGTTGTTTTTTATTGTCATTAGCAAATGAAGTTAAAACACAGAGAGAATAAGAGAGAGAGAGAGAGTAATAGAGTGATAGAAAGAGATGGGGATGGGAGGGTGCAGTTAGAGAGGGTGTTTGGTTTTGACCATGTACAATATGTTGGCCATAAAAGTTCAATACAATTTCCGCAAAAGTTTCCTGGTAACGACTTGTAGATAACACATATCTAACACATATCACGAGACCAATTTTATGACCAATATATAAAAAAAAAGAGCTCGTCTAGAATATCCCCTAGAATTCAGCCGTTGAATACATAGCAATATGTTTTAGTTAAGAAAATGTTGTATTGCTCATGCGATTCTTATGAAATTTGTACAGTTGATCAAATAATATGTGGGGCTATATTCTATATCAATTAGCTGATTATATTTTTACAATTATTTCTTTTACTGCTATCGGAAATCGATTTGTATCAATAAAAGCCAAAAAAGCCTGAGTTGCGTTTGATAAACGAGAATTTTTATATTCAATTTAAAGTCTCTTATTCGTATACAATCTGATATCGCCTTGGTCATTCAGAGTGCCATGGCTTTATCTACTCGGCGGTTTGTGCTGATTAAGAATTAAAATATCTTATGGGATATCCTTTCATCTGCGTCAAACATAGTTCTACAGAACTTCATCACTAATTTTTTAGGGGTTCCTGGTAGCTTTTCATCAGCGAAGATTACACAACAGAAATGCTGTGTTTTCTTTAATATTAAATTGGATACTCCCTTATCAGTTCTTCTTATCAATAATAACATGTTGTTCTTTGGATTTGCAGCGATTCAAATGGCGCAGAGGAGTCGCAACAACAGCAGCTGGAGTTGGAGGCCCTCAAGTGTGAGTCGGATTCCATTGGGAATGGGAATTCGAATGCAATGGATATACCTCAAGTCGATGCGGAACTGGCCAAGGATCAGCCGGATGCTGATAACATTAAAATGTTTGTGGGCCAAATACCAAAGACATGGGATGAGCTCAAATTGCGATGCCTGTTCGAGCAGTTTGGACGCGTTCACACGTTGAATGTGCTCCGAGATAAGGTCACATCGATTAGTCGAGGTGAGTGTTGAGCGTCGCGCAGCATACAAATGTGCCAATTAATCGCCACAAAAAGAGTGCCACGAGAAGCCAACTTGCCAAGTTGCCAACTTGCCAACATGCAACTCGCAATGAATTTTTACAATACCGATAAATTTGAGGCGCACCCTTCTAAGCCACAGTTAGCTGGGAGTTGAGGGGGCATCATCAACATCAAGTAATATGGTTATGGGTACACTCTGAAAAATCAAAGCACAGAATTTTAAAAAATCGCAAAGGGTAATTCATTTTTTTAAAAATCAGAATCAGAAAAAATGTGTCTTACTAATTTTCAGGATATTTGTAACATAGAACTCTAAAATTAGCTTTTTTTTTGCTTATGATATTTCTACTTGTCAAAAAAGCATTTCTTAATAAAAGAAAAAATTTCAAAAAACTTAAAAAAAATCACAATATATTTGGGATTTTCGATTTAGGGCAAATCTTTCTAGTTGATAGAAAGCTGTTTTTTTTTTTTTTAAATTATGTCTAAAAGGAAGGCAATTTTCTAAAATTTATCGCGTTTTTGTCCCGAGTGTAGCGCAAAACAAAACCATTAAAACTAACACTCAAGCAACCAACACCAGGCCCAGGTGTTGAGCTACACTTTTTCTGTCAGTAATTGGCCATAATTGTCACACACATATACACACTCACACACACACTCGCTCACAAGTTTGGTTAATTCTGTTGGGTATTTGAATAATTTGTACATTTGCTTGCAAACTTTTATGAAAGGTTGAAATTGTATTATGCATATTTATGGCCATGCGTGCTCCTGATCGGATATACTCGTAGTTACCGCTACTCCAACACCTCTTCATCCTGCCCCGCCTGTTGTTGGTACCCAGATTAGGACTTATAACACACACACACACGCACAACAACAGTAGAGGTGGCCAAGGATGATAATATACTTAGTGTGCGGAGCCTCAACCAAAAAAAAGAGGATACACTTCACGTTGCTTAGTTTATTTTTTTTCTTTTTGTTTTGAGTTGATCGGGGGGAAATGGGGGCTTAAGCTTTGTCATAAATATTTGATTTAGTATCGATTGATTCACACACAAACACCCACACGCAGATTGTATTTTATTCATATTAAAAATGATATTTCTTATTTATGGGTTAAAAGATATTCTAAATGTTGGTGTACATGGAAAAGTAGATAATAAATAACTATACATTTGTGTAACAAGCCATGGACAGTTTCCAATGAATGCAATCAATGTCAAATTGTTATCGATCAATCGGAATAGTCGTTTAATAATCCCTTAAAAATAAAGTACAACTATCGATAGATAATTTAAGAGTCTGTTTGTTATTTTACATCATGAATTACTCGTGATATAAATTCGCTTATAAATAATGTGTTATCGACCACCGTATAATTATAGATTGCATCAGTATATCGTCAATTCGATAACATGTTCGCATTTAAAGTGTTGTTTTGTACAAACTATATAAACATATTACCGATCATTCTCTGTTTCATAGTCTTAGCCGCAATATAAATAATTATTCGATATATATATAAATATATATATATATTGTCAATCAATATAAAATAATGTGTTATCGATAATATTTTAGTCTATTCCAATAAATAAGCCACAACCCCATTTTGTCCTTATTTCATTATATCCGCATGGCTCGCATGATGCGCTCGTCTATTGTCCTAAAATGCCTTTGCATGCTAAAGTTAACTCTTAAATGATCTGTCCCATGCATGATAAATATATATATCTATATACATAAAGAGCGCTTTTTAAAATGTGACTTGTTTACCCGAATTACCCAAAAAGTGATAATTATGATTGTCCTTGTATCAAAACGTTTGTGCATTTGTCTATCGATTGTTAATTACTTGTTATCGACTTGCCTATTTATGTTTATCGATTTGTACCGGTTTGTATCGTTCTGTTTCGTTTACAGGGTGCTGTTTTGTCACCTACTATACCCGCAAGGCGGCTCTTCGTGCACAGGATGCCCTGCACAACATTAAAACGCTGGATGGGGTAAGTAAGGGGAATACCCCTACTATATAGATCACAAGTAGCATTTATTGTAGCCGCTTTCAATTTGCTCGTTTATGTTTCTGTATGTGTATGTATGTATGTATGTGTGTATGTGTATGTATCTGTGTTCTGTTTTTTTCTCTTTCTTTTTATAGTTCATCCAAAAACAAAAACAAAACTTTTAACTAAATAATGCAGATTGAGAAAGTAAGCCGCTGTACACAAAATCGATTAATCGACTGACATAGTTTGCCTAAAATGAAACCAGACATTGTACATACACATACACACACACATCAAGATGGGGGGAGGGTGCTGCTGTTGGTGTGTGACCAACACAAATGTAATCATCAGTCAATTAGTGGATTCAATTATTGAGGACAATCTCATTGTTCACGTATCAAATGAAGCGTTCACGCACAGGCAAACACCCAAAGAAAGGGCACTACCCCAACTACAAACTATATATGTATATGTGTATATATACTATACAGCGAGCCTGAGCAGCTTTGCTGCTTCATTTACATATTCAAATTGTTAATGGAAAATCCATAGCACTAAAATGTGCAGGGCCCAAAATGACGCCACGTGTGTAATTGTCAAAATAATGACCAGAGCCCAAGCTACACACATGTGTGAGTGTATGTGTGTGTGTGTGTAGATTTTGTTGATATAAGTAAGTGCCTAGCATATGTGTGTGTGTGTTTGTGTGTGGGCATGTCTGATCCTTTAATGCATTTGGCAGGATGTCTGCACAACCACCAAAACTCACCCACAACCTCAACTCTCCCCTCACCTCGGCAGCTGCTGCTGCTGCCTGTGCAGAGAGCTACTTAATTTACCTGAAATAATCGATAGGTAAACAGACGTTAAAACGTCGGCATTTTCACACACACACAGGCACAAACACAGGCACACACACACATACAGGTGCCCAACATGTCAACGGCTTCAATAAATATTTTGTTTTGAAGTGACCATTTCACTCCATATATAAAGAGAACGGCATGTGTGTGTGCGTGTGTGTGTGAGTTAAGTGGCCTGACATCCTTTCTGCCTCCCTCTTTTCCTTTATGCTGTGACACGTGTGAAAAGGCGCAGTTGTGCCTCACTTGAAAAGCTCGTCCAATAAGATTACACTGTAAAACTGTGGAAATGTGGTTACCATTAAAGAAGCATAGCCCGAAAGTATGCAATGATTTTTCTGGTTTTTGGTATGTGAAACTATTGAGTGAGTGAGAGCGAGATAGAGATTTATTGTAAGAAGCGGGTAAATTAAGAAGAGAACTTTAAATAAGTACGCATGTTAATAAATACATAAATAAATAAAAAAAATAGAAACAATTAAATATGTGCTTAAGGCATTTAATTTAAATTTCAATTACGAGGTAAAGATTATAATGATGTTGTGCAAAAGTACGCAGCAGAGAGAAGGAAGCAACTCCGACGCCATAAGTATAAAGAGTCGATAAAAAGACGCAGATATCAAAAACTATTGCAGCTAGAGATTCTAAACTTTGAATATAAGTTTTTGTATACCATAAACAGATTAATTTATTTCAATTTTGTCTATAACTGCCCAATATCAAAATGCTTTCCGATAGAAATAAAAGACGCAACCGTAAATATAAATCCTTTCAATTAAAATATAAAATACCCCCATAACATATTGAAAAAACAGCTGTCAGCAAGAGTTTTATATATATAAAAACATCCCAAATAGATCAAACTAACTTGTTAAATGAATGACTTTTATATGTAGCTTAAAAGGTTTTCTGTACAGTGTTGCTGCACAAACCTGGCTCCTTTCCTAGGTCAGCCACTCAATCTCTCCCCTTATGCCTCGCTCTGCACAGTTTAGTAATATTTTCATAGCTAATTGACAACTTTATGTCCAATCACATGTGGAAAAAAAAAAAAAAAATAGATGCAGAATAGAAATAACAAGTTGTATGTAAATCGTTTTATACACAAAATGTCATTAGAATGAAATGGGTAACAATTTGCATATATGTTGGGGACAAAAGAGGTGGGCCCAACGCACATCAGACAGACATCTGATGTACTGAGAGAAAGGAGCAGGAGCAGAAGGATCAGAAGGGGGCTAAAGGGAACATCCTGGGCAGGCCACTTAACTCATTCAACTGTCAATTTTGAATAATAGAGCAGCAAAATGACGCAACAATTGAGCGAGTCAAGAGGAGGAAGAGGCAGTGACATTTACTTGTAATTTGTGCAAAACCTTTTGACCAGTTGCCTCTCAGCCAGGCCAATAGGCAAATAGGCCGACCAGACCAGAGAAAGAGCTGACAAACAGACGACGACATTTGCTCACATTTCAGTTAATAGTTTCACTTTGAGTTTGAGCTGAAGTTGGCGTTGGAGTTGGAGTTGAAGTTTGGGTTGAAGTTGAACTTGAAGTTCTTGCGCGTTTCATTTCAATTTTCAGTACAACAGTCACTCAGTCAGTTATTCAGTCAGTCACTCAGTCAGTCATTCATTCACTGAGTGCAGCTGTCTGTTTCCATTTAATTTTTTGTAATACCCTGTTGCATTTTGAAAATGGTAAGAAATTAAGTGACAACAAAAATAATTAACTCTCATTTAATTTTGTTTTAAGTTTATGTATTTTATTTTTCGAGGCTGGCTTATTAATTATACTCCTGATCAAGAATATATATGCTTTACGAACTTTCTTTCTTGTTCACAATTTCAACATACCCATTTTAAATGGTTTCCATCAATTGGTGCAATTCTAGCACGAGTTTGATTGCAAGTATTATTATTATTATCATCTTTTGCCGCTGTTGGTGCCTCTTGGCTGAATCAAAAGTTAATTGAAATCAAAGTAAGGACAGCCCATTGGCAAAGACCCGTCAAGTCCTGGCGCAGACAGCAGGACAGACAGGACAGACGGGACAGACAGAGTGCAGAAAGCAGAGAACCTTATCTGTTTGTTCAATGAATGTAAAATAAATTAAAAACTGTTAAAAGCAGCGCATTGAATTGCAAGTGCTAATGGCCACGTTAATGAAATGAAATTCTGTTCTTTCACTCTTTTTTTTTGGTCCATTTGCCGCTTGTCTGCTTTTGGCCATTTCATTAGTTTTATGAACATTTGTTAGCCTTTGCCATGTGCCCTTTGTTGCAACATTCTTGTTGCATTCAAAGTAATCAAATCATCAGAGGAAAACGGTAACACAAGTGATGAAAAAACTTACCGATGGGGTGAGTGGAGATTGGAGGCAGTGGAGGGGGTTCAGGTTTTTCGTTCTCATATGTCGAGAGCCTCAATTGCCATTCGGCAGCTGCTGGCATCTATTAAAAGCGGACAGGACACGGACAGCTCTGCTGTCTGCTCTTTGCTCTCCTTTCTCCAACTCAATATCAACTCTGTCTATCTTTACTTTTATCTCCTTCTCTTCTCTTTCTCATTCTCTTTATTCCTACTGACTCTCTTTGTTTCTTTTGTTTTGCCATTTACAGATGCATCATCCCATTCAAATGAAGCCGGCGGATAGTGAGAACAGAAATGGTAAGTTTAAACAAGGATGAAAGATTAATTGGTGTATGCTCGACTGACAGTTACCCTGTAAAGTGATAAAGAAATAACTGATTTATTTTTATTGTATTACTTTTTTAATTACTTTTGGCTGGAATACGCACTGTCGGAAACTGTAAAAACGCTTAATTAGCTTGCTCATCGATATTTAATTACCAGAAGTTGTTTGAAATTTGATATCGATATTTATCCATTTTGGGAAAACGTGTGAAAATATTAAACAGTGATATATTTAGTATTGAGGACAACAGATATGCAGATAGCAAATCTTTGTATATTCTAACTACAATTTTATAAATCTAAGCCCCTTGCCTGTTACAAACTATTGCATAACAGCATTATATCCATCTTTAGTCTGTTCAAAGGTAAACTGGGAAATTACAAAAGAAAGCAAAGAAATTGTTAATTTTTTTGTCGTCTGGCTGACAGCTAAGACTGCTGCTAGATTTTACAGATATTGCTATTGCTATTGCTATTTGTATGCCGTGTGGCCTTAACCACAACCTGTATCGGAGACAGGTGCCTACAATATGCATGACTAATGGACATGAGTAGCGTGGGGAAAAGGGGGCCAAAGGGGTATGTTGATGGTATTAGTTGCTTTGCGGCGGCTCACTAAATCGATTAGAATCTTTCCCCATCTCATTCTCCATCTCCATCTCTGTCTGTGGCAATCACGGCTCAAGTTCTTTTTACACGCTCTGTGCAAATACAATTTGCAATAAGCTCAAAACTGGAACCATTGACATGTCTACACTCTCTCTCATCCCCTCACTCTCTCTCTCTCCCTCTCTCTCACACACTCTGTACCACTCAGCAAAAATCACAAAAAAAAATGTAAACTTGTTAGCAACATTGGTCAAGCAAAGCCTACAAGTTTTTTGGCTTAGCGGCTTTTCTAAAATGAAAATCGTTATTGAGCCCCATTTTATCGTATGGAAATCAACAAAACGGCGACGCCATTTTTAGCACGCGATGCGCTTCCGTTTCCGCTGTGTGTGCGTTTTTTATTTGTTGTGTGTTTTTCTTTGGTATTTGACTTAGCTTTCAGTCGATTTTTGCAGTGCAACGTTTATGTTTGAGCAATGTTCAGCAATCGCAATCGTATCCTTGTTGTTAGTTGGAATTGTGGTCCTTCTTTGGCGGCCATTTTATATGTGTTGTAATTTTTAACTGTAGAGTTATTTAATGCACGGCAATCTGAACTCAAAAGGTTGCAAATACTTCACTTAAAGACAGCTGACAATAAATGAGTGCCTAGAAAGGAAATATATATATAGAAGAAATATGTAAAAGAAATTTATACAAAATATGCAAAAGATATATATTAAAACTATATTATAAGATTTATCCCTTTTTAGCATATAATAAGTATTCATCATACATAAAATAAATGTATTTTCTCAAGATGTATATAATAATTTCTCAATTTGCAGGAAAATCTAATCTACTTTCATGCTTCAAATTTGAAGTATTTCGCCTAACAAGTGACGATCACAAGCGATTTATATTCACTCTTTAAATTCCTGCTAATGACTTATGGTGGATCATGATATATATAAACACTTTAATAAATGTCTTCTATCTGTCCAAAGTCACTTGAATCCCAATCTATGGTCTCCTGATCCATATGCTGCATTCAAGTGCAATTTTTGCGCTCTTTCCCAGCATCGTGCTTATGTCCCTCAATTATGTATCTTTTGCGTCTGTTTATCTGTGTATCTGTATCTTTCGCTAGTCTCAAAATCACTTGATGTGCTCAACTAGCCATAATTGTTGTTGTCATTTGTGTCACGCTGTACGCATGGTAAAAATAAATCACAAATTTAAAAATACGTAACACACAAATTTTATTATAAATTAGGTGGAAAACAGAAAAAAAAAAAATTGTCTCTCAGTCGTGCATTACAAACCGAAGCGGAAAAGTCGCGCGAGTGCGTCACACAAAACATGATTATAAGGAAAACAGTTTTCCTTTAATAAGGCATTATCTACAAATTGTATATATACAAATATATATGTTTATTACGGCATTAACTGTAACAAGGCCTATAAAGAACCAATCCATTAAACTACGTGGTGCAACAGAATAAATACTACAACTGAAGTTCAAATACCCTAAAATATAGTTAAATTGATTAAGAAATGTTTTATGAGAAAAAACGTTAACAGAAATCATTAATAAATAATCACATCATCAATGAAACAGCCATAAGTGAAACTAAATCATTCTTTAAAATCACAAAAATATTTTTTAAAAAGGTATATTCAATTAAAAAAAGAGTTTTTACACAGAAAAATGTTTTTTATGCACTTAATTAAGAACTATTATATTTTATTTATTATTATTATTATTAAGTATTGCTTTACTTAATTTTCCAGGCAAACTTCAAGCCGAAGAATCAATTTTCCTTGATTTCCTCAGTTAATTTATACAAATTTCGTATACCCATTAAAGTTTAAACAGATATTTATTGATTTTAGAAAAAAGTAATTTAAATCTTTAATTTTTTAAATATAAAAAAGTAGTATTTTAAAGAACTCTACAAATTGAATTAAGACTTTGGTAATACCCCTAACTAATAGAACATTTACAGTTTGTGGCCAAAAACACAAAATGCCGCACCATTTGAAATGCCACACATAAAATATGCCAAATGCAACAAGTGCAAAACTTCTACTCGTACCCCAGCCACACCCCCTTGGCATCCCTGGCCCAGGAACTGTGCGTGTTTGGCAAAATGCTTTGGCGACACTTGACAAAATGCCAGAAATTCTAAACACTTTTAGCCGCTTGTCGTTCGTATTTTCTTTCGACGGCTGCCCTTTGGGCGTGTCTCAAATTGTCTTGGCTGCTTCGCATATTTGTTGCCAAATAAATTCAACCAGCCTGATCGACAGAGAGAGAGACAGAGAGAGATAGATAGAGCGAAAGAGAGATAGAGAGGGGAATAGGGAGTCTGTGCAAATCGTGGCAAATTAATTATTTGAAACAGCTTCGTCAGCACATTTGAAGCACATTTATTTATGCCGCTTGGCTTTTGAATTAATGAGTTTATTAATTTGCGAATTGTCAGCAGCTGACAGGGTGCGTAAAACTTGCCACATCAACAACTGCAACTGCAACTGCAACATCTGAAGTGGTTTTCTGCCTGTCGCTGAATGCCGAATGAATGCCGAGTCACAGTGGATAGCGGTATCTTTAGATCTCCCTTTAAGTCAAATGCATTTTATGCTCTTTTGCCGTGGATATATGAAATTAGTAGTGAAGCGTGCAACACTTTGATGAAAGTGTATACAATAATCCTTAGGATGTATATATACTCTTGATATACATATAAAGAGTCCATATATTCTTGTGAGTCTTTTTGCCCCCTTCTTAACTAATCGGTAGCTATTTCGATATGACTTGGCTTAGATTGGTTCATTAGATGAGCTCCTGTTTAAAAATCTTTTTGTCTACCAACTATGCTCCCCGATATTCTTTTTGTTATATATGTATATAACATATATAATATTATTATTTATTTATTGTATATTTTACATTATTTTTATATATATTATATTATTATATTATATATATTATTGTTATTTATCCAAACCTTGAAGGGTATTCAATATTCGTTAGCCCACATTTGACGAATATTTGCAATTTGTATCTTGTATCTTGTAGATACTTAGATACCTAGCTTTGCTTAGCTGCTGGTCGCATTAACACACTTTTCAAATTCAATTACGGCATTATGCGCGACTCGCAAATGGAAAACAAAGCGCTTTTCTATGTAAAGAAAAATCATCGGCAGCAGAAGTTGAGCTTTGCAATGCGCCTCAATTGAATTTCGCATAGTTTCGTTAAGTTGCTTAGCGGCTTACGTGATCGTTTGTTTAGATGATGAGTTGTAATCTTGAGTTCACTTTATGTTGTTAATTGCGTTTCGTTTAACTTGGCGTCAAATGTGTTGAATATTGCACGATTTATTGAAATGAGAGCGCAAAATGTACTTAAGAGAGGGCAGCATTAAGTAACCGTTAACTCAACGAAACACTACTAGCTAAGCTACACTTGGCACGAGTAAAAAAGAGAAAGAGAAAAGACAAAGAGCAAAGCGGCAGTCAGTCAACTAAAGCACATAAAACTGCTGAGTCAACCGGCTAAGCGAATGCCCAAACAAACATAAACAAACAAAAGAAGAAGCACAAGCAAAGAGCGTAACTAATGGTCTTTGAGTCAGCCACAAGTGTCAAAGAGAACGTTCAACAGCTGTGCTCCAAAGAGACAGAGAGAGACAGAGAGCGCTAGCCGGCATAACAGCAATGGCATTGCCAGCGGCAACCAAATTAAATTCAAAGTGCAGCGCAATTGACGATCGGCTAGCGCCAAAGCGAACAACAACAATAACACACACAGAATAATGGGATACGTCAGTAGTTGAGTCTCCACGCAGTCAGCCGGTCGGCGCTCGTTCGTTCGATAGTCTCTCGCAATTTGTCAATAGAATTTGTCGTCAGTTGTTCCGCAGTTGTTCCGCAGTTCCCAGTTGTCAGTCGCAAGTTGACCGTTGCCAGTCATCAGCGGTATTCCATTAAAGACACGATCGATTCGACGATTCGTTAAGTTTTTTGGTTTTTATTTCTCTTCGTGCCATTTTCAAAAGTAAACAATAAATAAGTGTAATTCTTTAAATTAATTAACCGCGCTGCGCTGTATTGAAACGTGAAAAAACTACCGTTACATTTATATATTGATATCGATTCCTAAAGTCAATTAATAGAAAATGTCGCGCATTTAACTTCAATTAATTATCAATTAGATTTCAATTGTCAATTGCCAAGTGAAAAAGTGAAGCTCAATTACGGAAACACAATTTTCAGAGCTGTACAAAATACACATATGTTGTAAGAAAAAAGTCACCCAAGCATATAATAATTATAAAATTGTTAATAATAACCATTTTAAACAAAAATTTTAAATATATTTTTGCCGAAAAAGTGCAGAATTAACTTGGTAAAAAAAATTTTTCTTATGAAAATGTGCATAAAGATTGAAAATTTGCAATAAACAAAAAGATGATGAAAATAATAATAATCTTTACTTTAACAACGTAAATCATTTTGAAAACTGCGACACTTAAATTTGTGATCAAATTTGCTATGCAAAATCAATTTCCCATGAATGCATGTAAAATACATTTATATATATATTTTATATACAGATATATATATACTGCACTACGCTGACACTCATTTAGTCAATTATTCAATTTCGCAATTGCCAAAAAAGTAAACAAAAGCCGCAGCAGCCAAAAAAAAAGCGACAACAATATGCAAATTAGCTCGTCAGAGTATTGACAAAATACTTAAAGCAAAACAATTAAACAAGTTAAAAAAAAATCCCCATTGCACTTGGATACAAGCGACTGGCTAATACTCTGTTAGAAGTCGGATATTGACAGAACAAAATGGGAGAGATTTCATACAGGGTGGTTGAGGTTGTGCTTGGAATATAATATATAAGCTTATATTAATATAAGATATATACAGGTTTAATCGATTCATACTTTATAGATGCCATAATATTTTTCATTCTCCACATCTCCCAACGTTCAGAGTCCAATCTTAACACCTTATCCAAAGCAGATTATAAAATTGTTGCCAGCGCTTGCGAAGAAAGAGTTTTAAGAAGAATATAATATATTTAACTCTCTTTGACTATGCTCTGCTCAAAATTGAGAAATCTAATAAACAAATGTGAGCAACTGCAGCGGCTATAGTACAAATATAAATAACAACAATAGTAATAATAAATCTTGACTCATTTCAGCCGGCTTCTCTTTAAGTGAATATCTCAGCTTTGCTCAGCTGCTTAATTATTGTGAATCAGCTGCGCCCCCTTTTCTGGCACGCCCCCCCTTTGCTGACAGTGCTGCCAACCAGTTTGAGTTTATATATATATATATATATATATATATAGATATGTATATCGAAATGGCAATTGAGCAGATATTAAATCAGCTGTTTTCTGTTTATGTCGTTTTGTTTTTGTTTTGCTTTGCTTTCGATTGCATTTGCAGATATTTTATCTGTATCTTTAGCTCTGTATCTGTATCTTTATTCTATTGCGCTTGCGTGGCTTGCGCTGTGCTTGCTGAAAGCATTTGTGTGGAATGCCACTAAATGGAGAGAGTTTTGCGTTGCGTGCTTGCGTCGCCTGGTTGTTGCAGCTGCAAACTGTTGTCATGTGTGGCATCAAGTTGATTTTAGATTTGGTACGCACGACGTGCCGCAATTGAAATATGCACATAATTGCAGTGCGTACCAAATGCGAAATGCGAAATGCGAAATCGAATATCTTGCCACTGAATTTCAAATGAAACATATATAAAAACTCTCGATTCGTTAGTTTTCCTCGACAGCAAGTCGGAGCTTTTGGCTTAATTGAGGCTAAGTTTTGCTTTTGACCAGCAATTGAATTTAATACGCCGTATCTTAAGTCACAAAAAAAAAAATTGTATACATAAGATAGCATTCAAAATTTGTGTATAAAATACAATTAGTATAATTCAGATGAGAAAGAGCAACGATGCAATTCAACATAAAAAATAATAGTTCAGAATTAATTTAGTTTAAATTTTGTTTAGTAATTTTGTAAAAATTATTCACTTCCGTTAGTATTGTGGTATTAATTTCGTAAGAAATATTTAGTTCAATTATTACGTTTTTATTAATTTTTTTTTCATTACTTTTCTTATGTGAAATTTTGTTGAAATTTTCTTGGCTTAGGTGCTTGTCTTGGGTGCGCGTCTTGGATGAGTGTCTTAGGTGCTTGTCTTGGATGCTTCTAAGATTATTTAAAATGAATAAAAATATATTCTATTAGTTCGCAATTCGCATTTTTCTAATTTCAATCACAATGCAAGAAATGTTCACATATGAAACGGTAGCTTTTGAATTCAAAATGTGCCAGAAATCTAAACTTAATTTTCCATGTTTCAACATAATAATAATAAACATAATAACCAATCCAAATGACTCCAAGTTGCACCTTTTACACATAAATTCTGAAAAAATAAACACAAATTTTATTGGTAACATAAATTTATGCATAGAATACAAGCAGAACAGAACAAAACAGATCTTTTATATATATATTTTTAATTATTTTACTTCATATAAACATAACTAAACTATGAAAACAGCTCTATCAATGCTTAACAACTACTTAACTTATTTCAACGGCAAATAAACCCATTAGTAATAAAAGTCAAATGTATATTACAATCATGTTATCTTTGACTAATTAGTCAATTCCTTTGCTTTCTTCTTGGCGATGCACAACGAGACACAACTCCCACAAAATGGAACATGCAAAGCGATTACACAAGTTGAACAACAAACCACAAACAACAAACACATTTCCTAACCATAATTACAGACAATTTCCATGGTCATTCTATTGCATTCAACTCGTAGCTAAATACATATATACATATATATGTATGTATATATATATATTGTTCCCATCTATTCTATTCTATTCTGTTAGTTGAACTATTGTCATTGTTTGAGAATTATGCTAGAAGCAAGTGCTTCAAATATACAACAAGTATTGTCCAACGAGAGGTCTTAGAACCAAGCAAACTTACTGACAGACAGACAATGCTGTGAGCTATGAGCCCCCACCCCCCCTAACCCCACTCCTTATGAGTAGGGGGAGGCAGAGTCAAAGACATCGCCACATGATTGTGCAATGTGCAATTCAAGCGAGCTACTGCTGCACAGACTTTGGGGGCAATTAATTGAAGAAATCACGCACTTAGAATCCCAAATGCAGCACGCTCATAAATTCTAAAAAGCGACACAAAGGGAGAGGGGCTGCCCGAGGGGGCCGGGGGTGGGGGTAGGGTAGGTTGAACAAAGGAAAATGCATTCAATGACGTTGGGGACATTATAACATCGACGTTGACATCGACTTCGACTTCTTTGGACTGGACACAGTAAGTCACAAATACGGCTAACGGGCCTTGGCTGCTGCTGCTGCCTGCCTTGAGTGCCACAAGAGACAAGAGGCATAAAAAAACCAAAAAAAAATAATGGTTAAAGCAAGGCAAAAGGAAAAGCAAAACTGAAAAGCAGATGCAGCAACAGCAGAATTCAACGACAGGAGACAAGTTTTGCATATTAATAAGCAAAAAAATAACAGTATTTAAATTGCAGTCGACTAAAAAATACTCTGTTAACTAGCTCAAAAGAAAATTATATAACTATACTTAATATGACATAATAAAAATAGAATTCATTTCAACTATGAGCTGATTAAATGATAAAGTTTACAGCAATGATGAATTCACGAAATAGCAAAAACAAAATTGAATGAAAGGAAAATTTGCAGCCAATTAAAATTGTTATCAATGGTACAGCAAAAGAAAATACTTCTCTTTAAGATAATTCAATAGATGGTTCAATTTTTGCAGTTCTGCTCTCGTTTATATCTTATGCCTTGTTGCTATAAGCGATTCTCTAGATTGATAAGTAAAAACTTCTCCCAAATAAGCCAACTTTAGCTTCAAATTGTATAACTTTGTCAGACTAATTATATTTATTTTATATTATTTTATTATTATATTATTATTTCAAAGTCTGTAGCTTCAGAATCAGCTAGAAATATGCTCCCTTACATTTGAACAGCACATTCAAAAATCAAACTCATGATTGAATAATAAAATTGTATGGCAAAATTATTGTGTGTGGTAGCTGCATATTCAATTGTTGTTGTTGTTGCCGTTGCTTTTGTTGTTGTTGTTGTTGTTGTTGTTGCTACTTTTTATAGCTTCTTTCGCTCCCATTGTGGACGTCAGAGGAAAAAAAGCGAATGCGCCTCAATCAGAGAATTTTAATTATTATTTTCAATTATCGAAAATGCTTTTGCGTCTGCTGCCATATAGACAATACTAAATATCTTTTTTCTCTTTGTCGTATTTGGCTTTTCAAGTGTTATTTTGTTTCTTTTTTGGTGGGTGTCTGTTTGCATTTTCCCCCTCTCCCTTCCCCCTCCCACCACCCTTCCTCCGTCCGTATCTGTAATTAGGGGCGTTTCAATTGCGGCATATGGTTTTATTTTAATTAAATTTCTACTTGGCAAGATAAGCGCTGGGAACACCGAAAAGCGACACAGCTGGCATTTCAGAGTTAGAGTTCTAGAGGGAGGCTTTTCAAATCGCAACTACACTGGGAGAAAAAATAAAAACCTGTCTGGCAATACCTTAAGCACTATAAGAACATTTTTGGTTATTTTTCTAATGACTCATCATGGGCAAATTTAGCTAACGCGTACTTATGAGTACCATTTATTTATTTATTTATGTATATATGTACTTTGAAGCCACATTCAGTTGAAAAATCTGTGGCGTTGAAATACGATCGAGTGGCAACAAGCGAAGCTTTTAGCGTTTAGCTGCAAAAGCCACAAAGCTGTTAACTGATAAATTAAACAACTGTCGCCGGTCTCTGAATAATAAATAAACAAACATAATGCGCAACTCGAAAAACTCTGCGTTGGCAAAGTCTGTTAGTAAGAGAATATATATATATATTCATAAATTTATATTTATATATACATATATATATATATATATATAAGGAGAGAGCGATACATAAGCCAATATTCTTCAACATTCTATATACAGACTCAAGCGATATTCATCAGTTTAGTCGAGTCGAATGCAAATGCATTAAAAAACCCCTAACAATTACTCTGAGCTCTTTATTTGTATGTATGTGTGTGTTCAGCTGTGTATCTGTGAGATACTCGTGATCTGTTGGCGACTGCGATCAGTGCTGCTTAGCACGCGCCACTTGATGATGCCACCAATTTATGGTTTAGATACACTCCACGGCAAGGTGGGTATACAGCTAGAGTTGGCAGTGTAAAATGAATATCGATTTTCTGATCTGTTTATTTTACAATTCCCCATTTTTAATTTAGTCAGGCTATTCAAATTCTAATAGACCACAATTGAAAAATTGATATATAAAATTCTTGAGATTTAGTCTGAATGTGTAATGTGTTTGATGAATATTTGCCAAGTATTCAGATTACTTACATATATGTATGTACAAATGTATATACACAGATATAAGCCAAGATATTCAAAATCATTTCTATGCATTTGAAAAGCATTTTTCCACCTAATTAGATTTGCTCCCATTGCAAATATTTAGCAAGTGTATTACAACTGTTCATTTGCATTTGGTTTGTTGTGTGTGGTTGACTTATTTTCTTATTTTTTTTCATTTTGTCACAAAATGCCATTTAACCGCAACGAAAAACTGCCAAAAACTAAAAGGCAACAATAACAACAACAACAACAACAGTAATGATGATAATTTTGTATTCGACTGTCGAATGTCGAATGTCTCTCGGGCCATGCGGCTTAGCAGCAACTCTGACAGTGCGCAATACACTCAGAAAAAAATCTATCTGAATTTTAGCAACTCTTATCGTTCAGAAATTATATTCCTTAAAGTGTACATTTTTATAAAATTTAGAAAAAAATCAGTGTATGTAATGTTTTTTTCATAAGCAACTTTTTATTCAAAAAAAAAGCATTGTCGGCAGATAAGCCCTAAAATGGAAGTCCAATCGCTAAATTTCGTTAATTATTTCTAAATTTAAATCAACGGTTATTTGTCTGAAAATGAGATTCTGCCTTTCCAATTTTTAGAATTATAAATTCTTAATAAAAGAAAATATTTCTAAAAAAAATATAGAAGAAAAATCGCCATATTTCTGGGATTGTCGAGTTAAGGCAAGCCTTTTAAATTTTTATCAATTCTTTTTCTTATCTTAAGAAATTATTTCGAAAAACAATAAAAAGTTTCCAGTATTCAGGGTGATTTTCTAAAATTTAAAGCGAACTTTTCTCTGAGTGTAGTTACTGTGTACTGGGTACTAGGGACTGGCACATCGTGAACTGAGTACACAATGGCTAAAGTACACAACGAAACGTATTCGATACAACTACAACTAAGTACACCAACAACAACAACAGCAGCAGCGGAGACAAAAACAAAAAGCTAAAGAAACAAAAAACAACAAAAAAATTGAAATAAATACGAAATGGAAATAAAAATAAAAAAAAAATCAAGTAAAATAAACCGCAAGAGAGCCGCAAAAAACGGCAGCGGCGAAAACAAAAAAAAGCGCGACGCAAGCAGTTTGTCACTCAATCGCCCAGCAATCAGTCGCGTTTTAGTTTTGTGTGTGTTTTGTGGCATAGAACGCCGCGTAAGATACACGCGCACATCGCGGCACATCAAGTATCTCACAGAAACGCGCCACACAGGCACACAGATACAGCTGCAAAGCGAGACGTGCAAGTCGCTTCAAGCTTGAACGGCGCACGCGCGTCTTTCGACTCGAAAGCGTTAAAACGTAAACCTCTTATCAATTGTATCTGCGAGACACAATGCAGCAATTGTATCTGTCAGATAGACAAATACCAATACAAAATCCATGGCTATGCAAGCAGTGCACAATTGCTAATATTGCTATTATTGTTGTTGTTGTTGCAGTTGTTTTTGTGAGAAGCGCACGAAACGATAAGGAAAATAGTTATAGGTACAGTGAAGCTCCGCAAAAGTGAAATTGCATCCGCATATTTAAAATGGCAGCTGTGCTTCTATTTAATTGCTGTGTTTTTTCTTAACGCTTAGAACAAAGACTCAAAAGCACGGTGAAGCTTCTTTATAAAGTACAGTAAAATAAATACAAATAAATAAATACAGGAAAAATAATAAATAAATATTAATAAATAATAATAATGAATAAATAATACAAATAAATAGCACATGTTTCATGTACAGTAAAGGTTCATAATGATATTTTAATGGAACAAAGAACTTTGACTTTTCATATAGTTTTCTGTAGCATTGAAGTATATCAAAGCTTGTTACACATTAAAGTGAGCAACATTCCGTTTTATTGTAGAAGTACAGGAAAGCCTTATGTTAAAGTTTCACACAGCCAGCTGTCACTGTACCTGATCTGATTTACCTGGCCAACGAATACAGTTTATTGAGTTCTCATGTGTAATTAAAGTTTCGCATAGGCAGCCATCACTGTACATGTGAATAAAAACCAATTAACCTGGGTAATATGTGCAATTGAATAAATTAATATGTAATACAGTAAAGCTTCTGTTAAAAGTTGCACTTAGCCAGCCATCACTGTAACCTTAATTAAAATTTATTTACCTGTGCAAAGTGTGCATTAAGAAACGTGTCGCGTATTTACTTAAATTTGAAGTACAGTCCAAGCAACAGCTGATTCGTTACACAACTTCACACACATTACACACACACATACACTCACACACACATATCTATATAGAGTACATGTTTGTACAAAATGTAAACCGATTTCCGATACAGTTGGCTTTACGCTTCAGTGCGTCAACAGCTCATTTATATTCGGAGGTGTGCCCGCAAACACTCTCAGAGAAAGAGAGAGGGAGATATATAGAGAGAGCGAGAGGGAGCGAGAGGGGGAGTGGGAGAGGAAGAGAGAAGAAAAGCGAGAAGAGCATCATAATTGGCTTTAGATGAGCGATGCGATCTTCATACCTGAACAATGGCTACGGGCGTAAAGTCTAGCTCAAGGTCAACATTGACTGCGCCCTAAGTCCATATCTAAATACATGGATATGTATGCATAGATATAAATATATATATATATTCAGATATATCATCTATTTGCTTTAGTTTGGATACAATGCATGGCAACATTTGTAGGCATTTGTCTCGAGCTCAGCATTTGTTGCAAATATCCAAAAAGATACCGCTGGCAAACAACTAGCACAAGTGCCATTAAATTGGAGAACACATATCTATATATACAGTGTCTCGAAGCTTATTCGGATCAGTGTCAAAGAAAAAAAGTAATTGCCTGCCATAAACTAATCATTCATTATTTTTCAAAAATTCCAAAGACCGATGGTAGGTATATATATTACCCACCAAAATTAATATATGACCCCAATACACTGGGGTTTCCCCACCCACTAGGTATAGTTATGTAAAAAAGTACCCTAATTTAAGGGGAAATTTTATTTGGAACTGTATAAATAAAATAATATATTTGCATTATGAAAACTTAAATAAGGATGTTAATACTTAGTATGATATCCTTTAGCCTTAACAACTTCCCTTAACCTATTATTCATGGAAAATACCATCTTCCTGGTAGCTTCTGGGCTGATTTTGCTCCACTCATCCCGCAGAGCATTTTTGAGGTCTTCTTTGCTGGATATGCTGGGCTTCCGGATGTTATTTTCCAGCAGAGCCCACAAATTCTCAATGACATTTAAATCTGGAGACTGGGCAGGTGGAATTATCACGTGGGGACAGTTCCTCATGAGCCAGGACTGTACTATCTTGGCCTTATGCTTGGGATCGTTGTCCTGGTTGAACCGGAAAGTACGTCGGATTCCTACCTTCTCGGCACTTTGGAGTAAATTTTCCTTTAGCATGTTGAAGTACACATTCTTGTCCATTGTTGTTTCAAAAATCACAAAATTCTCGAATCCGGCTGACGAGATACATACCCAGCCATGAAACTTCCTCCACCATGCTTGACTGTTGCCTTTACGTGTTTGGGATTCAGGTCAGTATTGGACTGTCGCCACACATAATTCCGCCCGTCCGAGTCAAAAATGGTGAATTTGGAGTCGTCCGCAAATATAACTGTGTTCCAGAACTCCAAATCCTTGTCCAAGTGGGTTTTGACGAACGTCATCCAAGTCCCTATATTTTTCACGCTTAAGCCCTTTATATTCCGTGGTACTCGGCCATTTAAGTCATGTTTGCGCAGAAACCTGTGCACAGTTTCCACACAGCACTTTTTCCCCATTTCATCCTGCACCTGTTGAGTCAGTTTTGGAGCCGATAGCTTGGGAGATCCCCATATTTTCCTGATGATCCTTCGCTCTTCCTCTTCGGTGAAAATCTTGTTTGGTGCCATTCTGCCCTTGTTCTCAATCCGATTTGCGCCGAATGATGTTATACGCAGTTGAGTTGCTCAGACTGACCATTTCAGCTATTTGGCGATGTGTGTATCCGTTTTGGAAGTGTTCCAGGACGAGTTTCCGTTGTGCAATGGTAGTCTGTTTGTCCATAGTCATTTTTGGCTTATTGCACCCGAGATGCAGGATAAAACTAAATTGACTAGGAAGGATTGGTCTGTTTAAACCGAAAGTACTCAACTTTAGGTAAAAAATCCGGGTTTTATGGCGTCCAGGTGCCCACAAATGACGCCTTCTCCAAATGAACTACGCCTGTAAGTAGGCAACATTTATCTATAATTCCTTCCTAGCAGGTGGGGAAACCCAAGTTTATTGGGGTCATATAATAATTTTGGTGGGTAATATATATACCTACCATCGGTCTTTGGAATTTTTGAAATATAATGAATGATTAGTTTATGGCAGGCAATTACTTTTTTTCTTTGACACTGATCCGAATAAGCTTCGAGACACTGTATATATGTATATATATTTATTTGTTTCTCTTGCTGAAAACCAAATCCAGACAGATGAAAAAAAAGAAGCACATACATCACGTAATGGATTTCTTGGCGTCAGCATGAAAATGAATCACTTTTCTCTCTTTCTCTCAACAGCAAAGTAAATTCCAATTGAAAATAATCAGTCGTCTGGGCAGAGGGGTACTTGGTCTGACTGGGGGGGGCAATGGCAGGGTGGGTCACAAATGCGTATTGGACGTCTCTTCGGCAACAAACGGAAATTGTCAGTTGTCAATTTTTCGAGAACAGCAACAACAACAAGAACAACCAGAATGAGACTAAGAATGAGAACTACAACAAAGGTGTGCGGCACATATTAAATACAAAGTGTCAACAGCCCATCAACCCAAAAGTGAAAAGCCGAAAAAAATACTTATTCTACTACAAATTATCTACATAGAAAATAGATATGTTTTCCTGTGTGTGTGTGTGTGTGTGTGAGTGTGTATATAAATAACCAACTAAGAAAAAATATGCACAATTTGTTATTTTACAATATTGAAAAGTCAATTTATGCATTTTTTGTACTTAGAATCTTAGAGTGCTGCAGTCGAGAGAGATCGACTTAGGTTTACCCTTAAATATATTTCTTTCTTTTGCATGCCACACACTTTTTCATACTTTATACGCTTTTCTACTATTCAAATATTATAATAAGTTCCAGAGAAATTCATTACGATGTTCATCATTGAAAAGAGGTCTGAAATTGTTGGGATACTTTCAGTTCAAGTCTTTCCGAAGAGCTTTCTGATGTATACCACATATGTATGAGTACACATATAAAACTCGGTCTACTGAAATTGTCGAATACTCTCTGGCTTAAATTGTTTGCGCAATTTAAAAACTCTTTTTTAACATGCTTCAAATGCGTCGCTTTACGCTCTACATATTTTGAGATACCTCAATAAAAGTAATAATAACGCCAGTTCAGGGTGCAAATGCGAAGTTAACGTAAAGTTGAAGCGATAATTGCTATAGTTGTTCCAGTGAGTTGAAGCGCAGAAGTCGAGTCAAGATAATGCTCAAAGTGCACAAGGCGTTAGGTCTCAGATAAACCATATGTTATATATATAAAAGCAAACATATATAATATATATACATACCACATTTGAAGAATGAGCGGGCACTTAAGTCTGTCTGTTATGCCACCTTGCGCTAATTTCAATAACAATTTCGAGGCAGAAAAAATGCTTTAATTGACGGTTAGATTTGTGAAGTCATTTGTTGACCGAGTTGACAAATTGGCCAGTTGGAAGCGTGCAGCGAGGCGTAGTAACGACTGATTATAAGCCAAAAGTTGAAATGGCAGCGTTGCAATAGCATTCTTACACGCTTCATTATAGCCCATTAAATATCTGATTGCCACACATGCACTATCGCCATAGCTGCAGCAAATCAATTTAGTTTTGCATGTCTCGCAATCATTTGTGTTTAGTGTGTGTTGCAATGCAATTTAGCTGCAACCCTCCACAAAAAAAAAACAAAAAAAAAAACAACAACTCGAAAATACTCAAAATCAATGTTTACACTTTCTTCAGTATAGAGTACTAAATGTACTCTATATATAAGCATATGACTTTCCTTTATGTCTATATATGTTGACCATTTGCAAACAACATCAGCCATCAGTGACAACAACAGCAACAACAGCAACAACAATAGCAACAAATACAACATCATAGAGTAAGAGGAGGCAGTCTGTCAATAGACGGGCAAACGTCAATTTAGCCGGGCCACATGAAATTGAAAATAGACAGACAAAATGGAAACTGACAAGTTGTGGAAAACGACGAAGCCACAGCAAAATGTGTTCAAAATAGTTGACGTGAAAAATACTTCAATTTTTTAACTAAATATTTTAGGCAACATTTCCATATTTAAGCAGAAACCATAGGAAATTAAAAAAAAATATAAAAAATTTAACGAAGTTGTGTATAAGCCACTGATCCCATATGCTATAAATATTCTAGAAATTAACTGGAATTCTTTGTATTTACCTAATAGTTTCCAGCTACATGAGCTAAAAACTTGTCACAATTTAATTTTTCTGCGTAATCGAATGTGGTTTTTTATAGAAGATCAACGTTTGTTTAAGTAATCAGTCTCAGAGTGCTAACTGAAGAACCAATATTTAAATAGAATTGCTGAAAAAGAATAGCTTTGCCGAAGTTTGTCTCGCAAAATCGCATAATAATATCGATACAGCTTTCTTTTCGAAGAATTTGGCATAGCAATAAATCAACTGAGACAAGTTACTTGTTGCTTCAAGTTGCTGTTGCTGTTGCTGTTGTTGTTGTTGCAGTTGTTTGTTGTTGTAAGTAAATAAGCTCAAAATTTCACAATTCATTTTGCTGTCGCCAGTTGTTTAGCTTGAGAAACTTCCCCTCTCCGCCGGCCAGAGTAAATATTTAGGCCTGGCCTATGTGCGTTATATAAACACAGACGTTCGTTTCATTTCAGCTGTTTTGAAGCTGATTAGACCCAAATACACAGGTGCCACATTATGTGTTGTATAGCGAGACCAAATTGCTGGGTTATATTATGTATATACTGCATGGGCGTGGTCTATACTTAAATTGTGTCACAGTCAAATTCAGTTAGCTGCTTTTTTTTAATGATATTATTTGGCTATTTTTGAGCAACAAATAAAAAGTGCACATTAAAATTGTTGTAGCGAAAGCTTTGTGTTTTGGGGCTCTTAACAAGGCAACACAAAATCAAAATAACTGGCCAACTGGCATTAAATGCAAAATCAAATAACTGTGCTATGTGATCGCCATAATAATCTTAATGACAACTGCAAATATCGTATGAATAAGTATATGTTTGTATAGATATGGCTGACATGCCTGGCACATTAACGCTCGATATGATGCGTTGATATGCAGCAAATTGAAAGTAAATAAAAAACAACAAAATATAATAATCATAACAATATTACAAAAGCAAACGACACAATATGGCAAATTAATTAGTTATACAAAAATGGTAGACCATAAAAAATATCAACAAAAAAAACGAGTAAAAATCAACAACAACAACATTAATATGCATAAAGCAAGTAAAATAAGTGTACATACAAAGTGCTAATAAAAATAAGCCGTGTCATTTTTTAGTTATTGCAAATAAAATTCAAATTATGCACAAGTGAATAATTGTGGCGATTTTTTTAATGGCAGCTAAATAAATAAAATACAAGTAAATACAATAAAAAAAAACGTGGAAATACAACAAAAATAAATACAACTTGTATTTTAATATAGCCCAAGTGGCCCATAAAAACAAGTTGCCCTTTTCACTGTGCAACAGTGTGTGTGTGTGTGTGGCGCCATCTAGCGGCCCATAAATATGAAAAATCCAAATACAAATATCATGGAATGCAGCAATGGCTTAAACAACAACAACAACATTAAGAGTACTACCAACAACAACAACAGCAGCTGCCTCACAGCGTCCAATATCAACGGAAACGGAAATGGCAATGTTAGTGAGCTGCAACTGCAACAGCGCCCTCTTCTCTCCTCGAAGCAGCCAGCAGCACTAACAACATGTGCAACATCAGCAACAACAATCCACCAATACAGCAGCAACAGCAATAGCAGCAACAGTAACAGCAGCAGTGGCATGTCGCCGCACTCGCCACCCCCGCAACAGTCCTCAAACATGGCCACAAATGGCCATCAGTCGTATCCGGCGATAACGGCAACGTATTGGCTACCGCCACCAAATCCGGCGCCATATTTAGTTCCAGGTAATTAGTGTTACTTGCAACAGTAGCTAGCTGTAGCTAGCCAACCCCCCTGCCACAGTCTCGGGCTTTCCCCGCTCACCTTGCAGCATTGCAAATTATATTTTCGTGTTTATTGTAAAGCTCGCGAGGATTACGAAACATGGCGCACAAAAAACAACAACAGCAACAGAAACAACAGCAACTACAGCTACGAGCCCCCGTGTCGTGTTGCATGCACTGACAAAAATTAATGTTGGTGCTGCTTTTTAATAAGAAAATTATTGCTTTGTTGTGAGAGAAGCGTTTTGCAGGCAATCAACCACAGTTTTCAGTTTTACAAATTGATCGGTTAACTATATTATTTACCTCCCATAGGAAAATTTAATAGAAAGATGAGCTCTTTACTGAGATATCCAAACCAAACGTTGGAAAGCAAATCATCGCGATGATAGCTCACATAGTAACAAGAGATCGAAAGTTGAGTTCTTGTATGAAAACATTCTTGTTTTCAAAAGTATGCAAAGCAAACTCACTAAATATGAGTGCTATTATGCAACACATATTTAAGTAAAAAATCATAAGAATAGTTTGATACTATATACACCTGCTAAAGAAAACATCGATCGAAAGATGAGTTTTCTTATGAAATCCAAGCCTATCCAAACTTACTCAATATTATTATGCTCGTCTCATTATTAACATTGGATAACTATAGCTATAGCTAAATTTATAGATAGATTGCCTCCCGTCTAATCTTTGGCTTGTTCAGGATATCTGTTCTTCCTTGTTCTAAAAGAAATATGGATTTAGCCTTAACTCGATAAGTTTCTTTAATACAAGAAATGTAATATTCTAATCACAACTCTTTTTTCAGTGTATCTTGTATTGGGTTTTGTGTGTGTTGTCGTTATATGTATTTTATTTCCATTGGCATTTTTTTTTTTTGCTCGTATTTTTTGCTTAGCCCAGCGACGCTGCCAAGTGGCAAAATGTTAAGCCAGTGTGTGAAGCTGGGGCTGGATTTGAATGCTGTGCTGGGTGTCCTTAGTGCGTGTGTGATTGGCTGTGCGAGTGTGGGTGTGTGTATGGGTGTGGGAGAGGTTGTGTATGGGGGCGTTTGTTTCTGGGCATCGGTTGCATGCATCGGCGCGGCGCCACGTTTTTGTGTGTAATTTCATTTGCAAACGCCACTTGCTGGCTGCTAATTAAATTTTAGCTTTGTCAGGGGATTTGCACTTTTGCCATTTGGAGAGCACAATTTGTTTGTTGTTGCTGCTGTTGCTGCCGTTGTTCTGTGTCTTGTTTTTGCTTTTGTTAACTGTTGCTTGCCAGAAGCAGCGGAAACAACCATTCAATTTGTGGCCTGTCAGTAGAAGAAACAAACTTACCACAAGCCAATGGCAATAAAACGAATCAAATTTCAAATCGCAAAATTGTCTGTTTTTGGAATAATTACTTAGGGTCTTGCGGTATTCAGATAAGAATTTTAATCCAAAAAAATTACACTTGTGTACGATTCCAAACTTTCCACTCTGAAAATGTGCTCAAAACTTTTCCGATTTATGCAAACGATGCGTATTTGATACGAATTCAAATGTTGCTCAACTATTAGTTGAGGGTTTTTATTTATCGATAGATAATGATATGAGTTGGTTTCTAATAAAAAACGCTGTTTCGATAAGTAAAGCTTATCTATTTGCTGATTGTGGCACAATTTTGAAACGTACGTCAAATGTGAGCTGTGCATGCAAATCAATAAGTTAACGTTCTAATCTATTTCCGCTGTTGTGACTTGCATACAGATTGCTCCAAATCTGGCTAATACAAACGCAACTCAAGCTGCTGCCGTCTCTTTTCCCAACACTCTCTTTGTCTCTCTCCCTCTCTCACTCTCTTTATTGAACTTAGTCAATATGTTCCTTGGGGTCTGGCCAGAAGCACATGCAAAATTTTTAACCTCAAGACTCGTTGGGGATGTTAGCTATTTGGGGATTTTTGTTTATGGCTGGATTGCAGCTTGTTGTTGGCCAGAAGAAGGCGTGGCAGAGGGGGAGGGGCGGCAGGTGGAACAACAAAATGTAGCCAAGTTTAGATAGACGCTGTCGTCGTCGTTGTTGTTGTTGTTGTTGTTGTCTAACTAAGCGCATGACTTGCATATTTATGTGATACATGCGAAATGAATTGTTTGTTGTTGCTTTTGCTACTGCTGCTGTTGCTTAAAGGCCAGAAAGCCAGCGATAATAAATAAGCACAAGTCCAAAAAAGAGTTTATAAATAAATAAGCATCTATTTGCATGAATGAATGAATGAGTGAGTACACTAAGGAAAATACAACGATTCTGAATTGCGAATGAGTGGACTCACCTTTTTATTCACTCGCATTAATTCTTCAACTTGTATGCTGAAAAGAGTACAAACAAAAATGCATTCCAATGAATAAATTGCGAGTCTTGATTCAAGTGATTTTCATTTGTGGAATTTTAATTAAAATTATAGATATAATCCTCAATCTTGAATGTGTTCTTAATATAGAAAATGGCAAACAAGAAGGAAACAAAATTATTTTTGAGTGGAATATCTTTTCATATTTTTTTTCCAGACGAATTCCTCATTTGAGATTGTTGCCCTCAATTTTAGGTTAATGTCTCTTTATATTTTACAGAATATTTTGTATATTATATGTATAGAATTGAGATTGCTAATCTCAAATAAAGAATTAACATATATAAAGACTTCGAACTGAAATGAAATTGATCAAACTTTGAACATATATTTTTCAGCTTGCTTCACTTTTGAATAGCTTTGCACTCGCATCAAGAACACATTCTTGACTTTAGCTAGCATTTTGCTTCCCTTATGCAATTGCAATTTAATATGAACGTTGTGTGGTTGTGCTTTTTTCTCTGAGTGTACAACAACAACAAGTGCATGTGATGATATTTTTAAAGCAATTTATGCCAGCGGACACGTTTCCCCAACAGCAAAAACTAATAATTTTATGAGCTGATCAAATGACGAGCAGCAGAACGGAAAGGGGAGGGGTGTGGTGAAGGGAGAATGTGGGAGGGGGGAGAGGGGCAGACTGTTGTGCACAACAGTCAAAGTCAAAATGGCTGTCAGTCAAAGTGAAACGTAGCAGCCCGTGCCAAACAAGTATATACCTACTTCTGGGTGTTATTGTGTGTGTGTGTGTGTGTGTGAGTGTGTTTGTGTGTGTGCGAGTGTGTGTGTTACATAAGGTTGTCTGTTTTAGAAGCGAGTAGAGTGGCTGCAAGTGTCATTGTCTGCATCTCGCTCGCACGCAACGTGCGCAAATGTGTTAACATAAATGTAACACGTTTCGCTGTGGCAACAATCCAACCACAAACGAACAACAGCAACAACACGTTGCACGTTGCCATGGTCACGTAGCTGCCTTTGCATGTCAACGGCAGCAGGAATACCCCTCAACACAAGAAGATTGTGGCAGCCGAAAAACGTAACTGTCACTTGGCCATGTGTCGCAAGAAAATTGTTTGTGCTACACCAGTTTACCCCCAAAAACATCAAATAAAAATAAAAGTATTAAAAATCACCAAAAATAATTCACTCAATTTATTTGCGACAATCTATATTTTTTTACTAAAAATATACATTTAATGATGATTTGCATGGCAGTTTCTGGTTGTTTAGCAACTGCTCGCTAATTGCAAGAATTAAAAGCACGCAGCTGGGAATTGTGCAATCGTCGAATGAACTTGATTTTGAAAATTAAATCAAAACACGCAAACATTGAAAAACAGAAGCGAGAATCACAGAGCAAAGAGTGTGCGAAGCAAGGCAGAGCTAAGAGAGTGGGCAACTTAAGAGAGGGGGCATCTTAAAGAGACATTTTCTGAAGTGGAATACCTTTTCTTAAGTATGAATTTTGCCCAAAATTATATAATTTTATTATTCTAGTATATTTAAAATATAACGATTTCCAATTTGCACATATTTCATAGAACGTGAATCTTAAGAGAGAAGACAAAGAAACATTTTCTTAATAATATAACTAAACTACTTAAAAGATAAGCTACTGCTATTTTCCAATTATTTTATAAGGAGATTGAAAATCTTTACTATTTTTATTTTGATTCGCCAATCTACTTTATTTAATTTATGAATTTTACACAAATTTGTTAAGTTTATTGAAAGAAAGACTAAAAACAACTTCTTCACTAGAATACAATTTTCCAATGACTTGCCTTTATCATTTCTGATCTAATCAAAAATCTAAAAAATCTCGTTTAAAATTTGTCAATTCGATTCCAATAAAATTCGTCGATATTTTTGTCAATTCGATTGCTATTTTTGTGTGCCGCTCCGCTTTCGTATGGTTTCCACTCAATTTGTTTGCAGCTAATTTCCTCAACTATTCGAAATTGCAGTAGTGGACGCCCCCTTTTAACCTCGACACACACACACACCTAAACACACACATACACACATACACACACACGCAAGCATGCACAGAGTTGCGAAAAGCAAACGTCAAATGGCAGACAAGTGACCAGGGAACACAAATACGTGAATTCTGTGGTACCCTTCAATGGTAAACAACAAAAATTCCTATGTTGCTTTGGTGTTGTTGTTGTTGCTGTTGTTGTACATTTTGCATAGACAATAGTGCGACAGACACAAGAGTCAACAGCAACGACAGCAACGGCAACAACAACAACAACTTTGAATGCGTTACAGTTCAATACAGAATGAACAAAAGCAGTAGCTGAATGAGGGGATAGGAGGCAGTAGAGACTGTATAGGCGTCGAATTGGTCGCTCGATCGAATATGTACATATATATATATATATATATATATATGTGTGTGTTTGTGTGTGTGTGTGTGTCTGTGTGTGTACCCATAAGAACGAAATTAAATTCTGTCGCGACAATACAACATGCGGAATACGTAATCAATTGCCGACATCGATATAAAATACAAACATACATAGCACCAGATATAATATATACACACACATAAACAAATACAAATACTTGCTTATATATGTGTGAGTCTATTATATATATGTAACTATAGCTAGTATCTGTTTCTGTTTCTGTATCGCAAATGTATCTGTAACTTTATTCTGTAGCTGTTTTCAGCACAGCAGGCCCCCGTGCATATATTTACATAGACAGTGAGCCCACACACATACACACACACACACGCACATGGATACACATACATAGATTCGAGAAGCAGATGAAAACTTCTTACAAAATACTTTTTGAACTTGGACAAAGGAAAGCAACGAAACAAAAAAATCAGCTCATGCACATTTATTGCCTATTTATCTGCGACCATTGATGTGTATTAGAGATGTACAAGTTGGAGTGCGCTTCTAGAGAGAGATCGACCAGCAGATACCCTGTTAAATACATAGAATATGCAAATATCTATGTTTCTTAACCGAACTTAATGAAATTTATATAATTAATCAATCAATTCAGGGTTTCCAACTGTTTATTTTATTGCTATCGTAAATCGATTTGTATCGATATTTTAACTTACTTGATCTTGAGCCTCTTTCCCTTATAGTCTCTAAGATCGGCTTGTACCTATGGACAGACATGCCGACTCTATTGATGCCAGGAATACATAAACATATTTTGTGGAAGATGCTGCATTTAGCCTCTGACGTACTTTTGCACAACTTTATTAGAGCCATTTTCGCATTTCTAATCACTTTCTAAATATAAATTCAAACAGTTGAAAACTGAAATCGTTTTCAAATGTAAGCATTTTAAACACTGGCTTAGCCTGAAGATTGATTCATTGAAATTCCTGTTCAAATGCAATGAAAGTTAAAACCAAAACAAACACGCTTCCATCTCTAACTCAAATTTGCATATGCGTGCTTGTGTGTGTATTTGTGTGTGTCTATGTGTGTGTGTGTGAGACTGTCTCCAGCATATTGTTCAGGACTAATGCAGAGGGGCACTTGGATTGGTTCTCAACCTGAAAGCATTTTACATTTAGCATTTTGCATATGCAATACATTCAATACAATCGAGGAACGTCAAAGTCTGCCCTGCTTTCAGAGTATATCGAAGGGAACAGCAAATTTAGCATAGACAAGTTTTCAATTGAGTGTATGTGTGTGTGTGTTTGTGTTGGTGTATGTGTGTGCTGAGATATGGAGACAAGAGTGAGAATAGAAGAGTGTATTAAATGTTTGCTAATTGAGTTCAACTTTTAATAACAATCGATGCTTGCTAGATAAGAGACCTAAATATAAAGCAAATTTCAAATATTTGTTCAAAATATAATTGAGGCTAATTTTTGCTAGAATTACAGATTTGCTTAAATTAGAGCAGCTTCAAGAGCACTGTAGAATAAAAAAAAAAGAGAAGATGGACAAAAGTAGCTTCTTAGAATTACTTAATAGGTGAAAAAAATTACTTGATTTAATGCTCTAGTTGAGAGAGACAGACTCGACTAGAGTATACCCTGTAGTCAGGTTTTAAATGCTTGTTGATGACAGCTTGTTTAATGTGGAAATATGTTCGATCGATTTGTATTGAGATTCGTAACACGTGTCAGTTATCGAAAAAGTAAAGTTAATTTGATGCAATGCTTGAATTCGCATTTCAAATTTGAAGTCCCTAGCCTCTCATTACGATTCTAAAGATATGCAATATACTATCAGAAATATAATATATATATTTATTTTTGGGAACACCTCCAAAGTGGGTTAAGAGAGTCGGCAACACTTCGAGGGAGGAGGGAGATGTTCATCACAAACAATTAGTGTTAATAAAATCTAATGACAGGCGAGTTTTGCCAACAGCGACAAATGTGCAAACTCATTTAAATCAGCTGCCAAGCTGTGGCACCATAGTGTGTGGCATGCCAAAAATCCAGAAGAAGATGATGATGAAGAAGAAGAAGAAGCAGCAGCAAGAATACAAAAGGGGGGCTGCCCCCGCTGTATGCAACACTCAATGACCGGACGGCGTCGTCGACAGCCAGAAGCAATACATGTTTGGGGCAAGGGGGAGAGTTGTGGAAAGGGGGCAGGGGGGGAGTGCACGTTTCGATTACGTTGGCAACACTTCCGGGCCGCGAGCGCCACAATTTCCGCAGCGTTGCATTCAGCTTTCAGTTTTCGGTTTTTGGTCAATCGCCAAAACTGGCAGCAGTCAACGTCAACAGTGGGGCAGGATCTCTGGATCTGCACTTGCTGCTAGCCTGAAGGGTTCATTTGTGTTGTGTTATATGGATTACATACATATACATATATATATGCATATCTCTCTATATATAGTTATATATATTTTTGTATATCCGAGCGAGACACTTTGACTGCTGCTGCCGCTTTGTGCTGCTGGCTCATTCAATTACCGCTGCCCGGCAGCAATTCCTATTCTAATGTGCCCCATGCCCCTTGGCCCTGCAGCCAGCCTTTTTGATATTCTCAAGTGCTTGGCTGGCACATTGCCCCGAGTGGTTGCATTCACATACACTATATAACCTATAGACTATAGACTATATATATATATATATATATATATACATATATCCCATATGCAGCTCGATTGCCAGACAACGCGACTGCCTATTGACTGCTTGAATGCTCAGCAAGTCTTTTATTATAATTTGTATATATATTCATATGTCTATTTTCTAAGCACTTGCATATCGTTGAAATGAGTTGAAAGTGCCGCTTTTTGTCTGCCATCTCAAGTGGCAGTCACTTCAAATTGAAACATTCAAAAAACACATTTCTGCGGTCAAACATATATATATACGTATGTATATCTATATTTGCCTTGTTTTGGCCATTAATCTGAGGCATGATTAGTTAATTAATCGAAATGCCAGTTAAGACCTAATATATCTATTGAATTTGTAGAAAATGTTGAGCAGTTGGCTGCATCTCAAGTCTGGCATTTCATTATGCGAAATGCATTTTGATAGACTGCAACATTTTACACGCTAATGCCTTGGCTCAAAGTGCCAATCAAATGCAAACTTTGACACTGCAAAAAATAGAGGCATTAAATTCAGAGTCCAGATTGTCAGATCTATGTAGATAAGGAATTAGTTATGGAACTGAAAGCAATTACTGTATACAACAAAAATTTACCCTAGATACACAGAAGATATAATACGAAATTTCAAAATTTCTATATCCATAATTTCATGAAAAGTTATCGGATTTTGAATAACCTGGTTTTTCAATAACCGTTGAACTTAAATATTAATATTACTTCCAAAGTGGGAAACGCGATTTTAGGTAAAAATTCGATGCACCCTCTCCCCCCTGATTTTCATCTTGAATTAAGAACTTAAAAAAAGTAATTCAGCTTGCTACAGCCATAACTTTGTTAAGGCTTACATTCTTGAAAACGAATAAATATTTGATCTGTAGATGAATTCTATATCTAAAGTTGAAAACGTGATGCTGTCTTAATTTATTTATCTTTTATCTCAGTGTAACTATATCTCTTGGCTTAGATGCAGCAAAGACTTGTTGTTTATTCAGCGCTTATTAATGACATCTTTTGAGTAGACGTTTTCAATTGTTGCTGTTGCTATTGTGGTTGCTGCTGCTGCTGCTGTTGTTGTTGTTGTTGTGTCTCATCTGATTATTTGGCTTTTGCATTGCTGCTGACGTCGTTGTTGTTTCAGTTGTTGTAGTTGTTGTGTGTCTTTACCTGAAACCAGTTTCTGGTGACGCACGTGCTGTCGCTTAATGTGAAACAATGAGCGTTGCCCCCTCTCTCTATCTTTACATAGTCTTCAACACACACACACACACTGCTAATTCGTGGGAGATACAACATGCGCTTGTTACTTGACGTCGTAAAGTATCTTGTGTCATTTTGGATTCGATGCCACAGCACGCTGCACATTTAATCTTGAGGTGTTCTGCATATTTGCGGCTTTGGCGGCAACGCGTCACGTCAAAAACACTTGGATTGTCAGTCACTCAGTCAGTCACTCAGTCAGTCAGTCAGTCAGTCAGTCAGTCAGGCAGCTTGTCAGTTAGCTTGTGGGTTTGGCAGCATCGCTTACTGACAGCAAACGCAAATGCGACCAAATTCTGTGCCACGTTGTCGCTGACAGTCGTAAATTCTTTGAGGTATTTTTCATCACTTTTTTTTTCTTGCTAAGCTTTTGCTTTTCTCAGTTATAACTTTTGCGCGCTGGTTTTTGATTTGCCTCAAAATTATTCGCCATGCGCTTTGCATAATAATCAGCTGGGATCCTCAGACTGATGCTAGCAGAGCGATGCCATCCGACAGCTAGACAGCAACAGAGAGGGACAGGTAGGGAGAGAGAGAGAGAGAGAGAGAGCAATTGTGGCATGCCAGGTGATTACTTTGTTGCCCGAGCGGGAGTCGGGGGCATGGGGAGTGCAGAATGTAATAAGCGACATGCTTTGATTTAAAGTTGTGCAACTCGAAAATGCTGTCGTCTAATAATAACCTTCAGTTATACCTGATAAAAGACTTGAGTTAATGGAGAAATATGTTCAAATTGTTAACAAAAAATGTATCAGTATAAATATTTCAATATTTTGAATATTAATATGAATTATATTATAATTATTATTATTTGTAAATTATCTTTTCTTTATTCATGTACAATGGGATTATTTGTCATCTATAAAATACTATTAAACTTTGGTAATATTTAATTAAGAATGTTGATTACAGAAACGAGTAAGGAAAAGCCTTGACAAAGTATAGCTAATGAAAAAGCTTAGGCTTGCACAAAGATAGGAAATCCTTCATTCAAATACGTATTTAAAGAATTTCCTCAATTTAATAAGCAACTTTACATATTTCTTCGATGCTCTACAAAACTCCCAAGTCGCTGGCTAGGAAGGAAGCTGTATGCTGAGTGCCAATTAATATTTTGCATAAAACATTTCGGCTGAGTTATGTAATTTGCCTTATCTGTGGACTCAAAAGACTCAACGCTTACCGTTTTCAATTATAACATAAAAACAACACAAGACTCTTAATTGTTGCTGCTGCTGCTTGTTGTTTGTTGTTTGGATTAAGCGAACGCGGCAATCTTAATAAATGAAAATGCAATGCACATGTTTGCAGTCGACATGTTGAAGTGCTCCTGTGTGTGTGCGTGTACATTTGTGTATGCGTGTGTGTGTGTGTGTGTGTGCGTGTGTGCAACAGGAGCAACTTTTCATATATTTGTATCTGTTTATGTTGTTAAGTAGTTGGCGCTGCTGCTGCTACTGCTGCTCCCGCCTCAGCTGCATAAATATTTATTGCATATTTTGCAAATGAGTTGCCAACAGTGTTGCACATCGCACCCATGTAGCAACGAGTTGCAGCTACGCAAATTCCGTATGTTTTTGCATTCATTTGAAAACACTTAACGGCATAATTGCCAGCAGTTCTCGTTTAATCGCTGCTGCATTCAATTGCAGCTAGAATTTTATTTAAGTATCCTTAAATTTGGCGTTTCTGTTAGCATGAAATTATTGCAGCCTAATTTGAGAGGATATTACCATTTAAATTTTAGTCTCTAATTAAGATCAAAGTGTTAACCACAATGCGAATGATAACGAAAATTAGAGTATACTGTCTTAAAATGAAAGCTAAAAAAACCTAGGTTAGGTTTTCAGAAAGTGCTTCTCGGGAAGGGTCCAAAATTTCCACAGCAGTGTCTTCCTTAAAAATGGCCCCATTTTCGGAAACCAGATATTTTGAATAAAGATCTTACATCCATATACACATTCAAAGTTGGAAACGCATTTCTGGCTCAATTTTTAAATTCAAATTATATTCTCCCATATGCTTTTAGGGAGTACTTTAAAATAATCATAATCCAAGCACACAGATACACGCACAAATACACACACACACACACATTATCGCATTTCGTGCTCATTTCATATCTCAGGAGGCGCCGCCAAATTCAGTTCCCTGGGCTGGAAAACTTTGTAGCCTACCCCATGGCGTCGTTATATATTTATCTGTATACATATCTACATTTATACAGCCAAAACTTATTGCGGTGCAAAAAATTTTATGTTTTAATTCAATTAGGCGCCGAGCCACGCCCACGATCCGCAGACATCGTCGCGACGCATTTAATGCGCACATTTTCAACATTTTTCAACTATTTTCAGCAAGAACATTTTTTTCGGCATTTTTTTTATTTCGCTTTGCCGACTACATATTTGCATAATTTTGCAATAATTGACAAGCGGAAAATGTTGATGCGGAAACGGAAATTAAAACGGAATTTCAACTAATTTCCCATGCAGTTGTAAGGAGAAGAAATTACAGCAGGCTAACTCAGCACAAAAAAAGGCACGCATAAATTAAATTTGAAAAATAAATAAAAAATAATTATGAAATGTGACAGAAAAAAATTAAAATTTATATTTTATGTTATAACTTAAAATGCATACATAAATAGAAATATGTATTTTGAACGGGCTGTTGCCTGGCTGACAGACAGCTCGACAAATTTATATTATTAATTTATGGAATTAATTAAGCAGCTAAGGAAGTAAATATAAATGTCAAAATATATTATTTAAACACTAAATGATAAACATTAAAAATGTTTAAAAATGCAAGGCTAATAATTATTTAAAGGCGGACTTCAACCAATCTCCCGACTTGAGCATGCTTAATGACTTATACTTAAATAAAGCCGAATAATCAAAAGCAAAACATGACAAAAACAAATCCTGTTCACTTAAATTAAGCACATCTGTTGTCAATGTAATAACTATCAAATAAAGCATACGCCCTGTAGGACTGCCCCCCAAAAATATGCAACTATTTGAGCTGAACAAGAACCGCATTTATGTGGCATTTATTAGATATGTGCAACTATGAGAGAGAGAGGGATACACAAGAGAGAGAGGGAGAGGGAGGGACGAACACAATTACAATCAGAGCCATTAGCCCCAGCTTGTTCACATCTGTTTTTACAGATGTATTGCTTTACTTCTGCAACGCCTGCAGCATTGCTTTGAATAATGTTGCACGCTTCTCAGACCTCAAACCCACAAAAATAAATCCGACTCGCATTTCGTGTGTGTAAGTGTGTATGTGTGTGTGTTGCTTACACGTTTGCATACATTTATCTCAGTGTTGTCCGCCTCTGTCTTGCTCCTCTCCTCTAGGCAATAACAAAGCATTTTAATGTAGCTTCGTATTAGAAACTATTTTCCATCTATATAAATACGCGTGTGTGCGTGTGTGTGTGTGTGTGTGTAGGCATGTGTGTGTCTTTATGCTCTTTATCTTTATTTTCCCACTCAACCCTTTGCTTGAAACTATTTATGGCACTGTCTTAAGTAACGCATTGACTTTTATTGTCTTACACTTTACTTAATACTTTTTCTTGACGATCTTCAAAAGCAATAAAAACAAACAATTTTAGCCCTTAGACTCAAATATATACGTATTTATTTGATTTATGACTGTAATTATTCGCAAATTGACATTTAATTGTTTTTTTTTGCAACATATTCTTTATATTTTTAAAATCTACAAAAATTAAACATTTCATTTCTAGGTCTCATTATAAATAGTCTTCAAATATTAAAAAATCTTTTTAAAGTCTCTATTTTTTAAATAAAATGCCAACTATCAATATATTAATATTTATCCTTCTCAATCGCCATCGCACATATCTAATGGATATTTGCTACCTTTTGGTTTAGCTATTACCTACTTACAGTGTATACAGTATTTAGTCGCTATAGATAACTTTGGGTACATAGCATACCTAAGTGCGTCTGATTGTGCTTGGAACTGAAAGTATGCCTTGAATGTGTTGCTGCTTAGCTTGTAAACATTTGTGCTGTGAATTTAATTTGCCTTTGCAATGCAAACAGATTGTTGGAATGATTAAGATTCCAGGCGAAACTGAAGCTTTAGATGAGTTCGTAAAAAACAAGAAAATGAGTAAAAACGCATTTCAAATTGCCATTGCAAATTGAATGAAATAAACCGCTTGAAATGCCTCTCCAAACAAGCGCCCAAAAATGCGCACTGTAATAAGATAAGAGCTCAGAGCTTATAAAAACTGTGCACATGTCAAAGTTTTGGCCTCAAGCCATATACACATATATAAACTTGATGTCTCAAGTGTGAACTGAAATGCATATATGTACATGTGTATGTGAGAGGCAGGACATAAGTGCAGTTTCCGTGTTTGAGTCGAGCACATAAATCTTAAGACAGTTAACGACATCATATGCCAAGGAGTCAGTAGTATGGGGGTCAGATAAGCTTCTCTCGCTCGAAAAATTATATGCCGAGTGAAGCGAACTTTATGTGCATTTCATTCTCTCTCTCACTCTATGTCTCTCTCTCTCTCTCTCTGTATTTTTGGGTATAATTGTGAGGCAGGCAGGATGGCACGAATTCGCGACAAGCAGTTGCAGACGAACTGCGCACGCCAGTTGAGGAAACCAATTTGTGGTAATTGTCGTGAAATTGCAATTTCTGCAACTGTAATGGGGCCTACAGTTGTTGTTGTTGATACACCCACAACTCGCTGACAAATGAGGTGGGCGGGCGTGTTGCAGCAACAGCAGCGTGACTTGCTTAAATGAGATTCCTTGAATGCATTAAGAAAGCGGTGAGAGTCCTGCGAGTGCTGTGAGCCGAACTGATATGATATAGTCAACGTTAAACTCGAGTCATTGTCTGCGTTAATGATGCCCATGAGAATGTCAAGATTCATTGCACACATAATACGACATGTGCCGCAAGTAGACGAAAGTAGACAATAAAATTCATTAAACTCTGAGTAAAAATAACGTTCACTTACTTCCTTCATTGCTACCCTTTTTTCATTTGCTTAAAATGTTTGTTTAATATAACATTTAATTAAACAGACATACACAGACGTGAAACTAATTGATGTATAATCTGTCTATATAATATAAGCATTGATAAATATTTTCAATACAAAAGGCATTTTAATAAATAAAAATATAAACAAATAAAGTTAGAATTAGATAGTTGCGAGCTTGACTATGAGCTATGCAATAATTTTAATAAAATGAATTAAAAAGGTTTCAGGGTATAAAAAGCTTAAGGAAAACACTCGTTTTTATATTGATTGATTGATTGATTGATTGAGTTTATTATTAATGTCTTTTGTTTTAATAATTTCTTCTTTAGATTATATTATAGACTGTTTGACTACAATTAAAGTGTCGAATTTGCGCAACTTTAAAATTTATGCACAAATAATGTTGAATGCGTTAGTTAAAGTGCTGGAGTGCGTTTGGAGGTGCCACGAAGTACAATCGCTGTAGAGGTCAAGTCATCGTGCTGCAGCCAATATTTATCTTGTTTTATCGCTGCCTCAATTTAACGCACGTCAGCTGCAGTAATGGTAACAAACGGTTGCAAACGCGCACACGCAGATAGTTGCAGATTCTTTTTGTTGGCGCGTCTTTGCCCGCCTTATCGGTGCAAAATCACGTGCGCACAAAACTTTCCAATCAGCGCTGCCATACCTCCCTCTCCCTCTCTCTCTCTCTCTCTGCTCGCTCGGCCTTTCTCTCTCTTACAAAAGAGGTGCTTAACAAGCTCTCAGCAACAGCATCGTTGCACCTGTCGCTGAGTCAGTTGCAATAAGTTGTTGCCCTCTTCAAACTGCTTCGTTTTTTCTTTGTTCTTTTCTTTTTTGGGTTTTTTGTCATAGTTTGGTTATCTTTTGCTTGGCGCGAGGTTGCAACTTGAAATGGCAAATCCATACAATAAATATATAAAATGTTACTTTCTGTGTCACACCTGAACTAACCTCAAATAAATTTGTGCGCACATGTGTCAGAACGGTTGGGGCAAACAAAGGACTAAGCCCAAGTACAATCGACACACACCTCACACGTCACACACACACACACACACACATATATTTAGCACAGAAGTGTGTGGCAAAAAGTTTCTGTTCGATAAGACCAGCGGGCAAAGCAAAGCCGGTAGCTTCAGCTGCAGCTGCAACTGAAGCTGAGTGCTCTGCCCCATATACCACCGACCCCAAATAAAGTAAAATAGAAAAGCCACCGACCCAAAAAATATACAAGAAGCAGAAGAGGAAGAAGTGGAAAAGAAAACCTACGTTTTGCAGTCGAAACGCAACAATTTCCAATCACTTCCGTTGCAGTGACACAATTTTCTATACATATTTATATGCAAAGACAGCTAGCCCAGCAAGCAAATAGCTGCTGATGTTCAAATGCCCTTGCTTATGGCGTGTGGCATGTGGCAAATGTTGGATTTGAAAGTGTTTACCTTAGCAAGATCTGTGCTTAGAATAAAGAAAACTTATGTTTGGATAGATGATTATTAGAAAGTTATGCAAAGAGAAATGAAAACTCAAAAAATAAAATGAGAACAAATATATAAGAAGTTATCGGAAGGAAGAAACGTCGACCTCATAAAATATATAAATTCTTGATCAGACTGGAGATATACTTCAAATATAAATTTACGCATAACAAACGCAGATCAATTTTTTGTATTTGATCGATAACTGCCCATTTATGGAATATCGATACAAATCGATTTTCGATAGCAACAAAACTATCAATTGTAAATATTATATCTTATATATCAACTATAAAAATTTCATTGGTATGCAATAAGAATCAATGATTTTTTGTATCATATTCAAATAAACTAGCATTATCTTTTAAGTATACTCAGTATATCCCCAAGTTTCGCTGATTTATGCTATTCCAAAACAAAGTTGATTAGAAATTGTCTATAATATTTGCTCCCTCGCAAACAAGTTGACAAAATAAGGCAATCCTTAGTTAGGGTATTCACAAGTGGTTTGAATGCACGCTTAGTTTGTTTTGGCCCTGGAATTGGTTGCAGTCAGCTCCTTTTTAGTTTGCACCTACTCTCCCCGCTGCCATCCTGTTACTTCCTAGAGGCACCACATTGTGTATGAGTGTTGTCTATGCCAATGGGGCAGCAAGCAAACTCTAGGGGGTTGGGGGGTGGAGGGTCGCGGGGCAACTCTAAAGTGTTGCAAAATGAAAAGTTTTCATGCGCTGTGTTGTTGCAATGATTCGATTTGTTGCGATTGCGTTTTTAGTCTTTTGCATGTGTGCTCCTAAAGTTTTTTAGCCAACAACACTTGCACCGCATTCTTTCGTGGAGCATGGGGCGTGGGGCACGGTGGCATATGCGTATTGTGTTTGGGCCAAGATAAAGCATGCCATTGCCATCCAAAAACTTTTATTCACAAATACCCAACTGGGAAGGATTGAAGGAGCCTCGGTTCTTGGATTTATTGTTGCAGCTTAAAGTTATTGCTGCACTCAAAGCAAGTTGCAAGCAGCTCGTTGCAAGTTGCCAGCAGCAGCTGCTTGCCAATTGTCCAGAAAATTAATTTAACTAGCTGCCAAAAGTTGACTAGCGATTAATTATAGCTGATTAAATTTTGTGCAAATGTGAAATAAACACGAAAATAAAAAACTTATTCTCATTCATATTTTTCAAATAGCTCCCATTTGAATACTATATTATTTTACAGCTGGAATTGCTGGCTGAAATAAAGCCAAATTATGGCAATTTGGCAGCTGTTTAAAGCATGTTTCTGCCTCAATTTAAATGCTTGCTTTGAGCTCGTCATAACAGCTTTATAGTCATAAAAGAGCAGTTGAAGTCAAGTGGCAAACAAACACACACACACACACCCACACACCCACACACACACACATACGCGCGAGCAAAGAGTATAATTACAAGTAGCTGAGCAGGGAAAAGAGAGAAGAAAAATAACAACTGTAAACTGTCGCCATATTATTTATTATTATTATTATTTTTACAACCCCTACTAACTGCTCCATTATAATAATAATTGTTCTTTTTGCAGCCACGTGAACTTTGCACTTTATATACATTTATATATATATTTATAAATTGTTAGCATTTTTCGCAACAATTTTTGCTCGGCCTTTCAAGCGTTTTCTTTGTTTTTGTTTATTTGCAGAGCGTAAACTTTTTGTTGGAATGCTGAATAAAAAGTATACAGAAGCCGACGTGAGGCAACTGTTTGCGGGCCACGGCACCATCGAGGAGTGCACCGTACTCCGGGATCAGGTGGGGCAGAGCAAGGGCTGCGCCTTCGTTACATTCGCAACCAAACAGAATGCCATTGGGGCGATCAAGGTAAGCCCCATCTTGACTATATACATATATATGTAATCATAAGTATCGTGCACTTGATCGCACTTAAGGCTTTAAGCGTATTGCTGTTAAAGTCCCCCTCCCTCCTCTCTCTGTGTGTGTGTGTTTGTGTGTGTGTGTTGGCCACATTGCAAAACTGTCGCAATGATTAATTGCTGTTGAGGCAAGAGTCGCGCATATAAAACACGACGCTCGCCGGTTTCACCCACAACACACTGATAGCGTGAGGCAGCTCATTATGTGCATACAACTATAAAATACCCTGTAAAATGACTTAGACTGGATATTTGGGGCCTACTTTGATTACCCAAACGAGCCAGAAATAATATGCCCAAATGTAAATGTAAATATAAATCTATATCCTTATAAACACCTAGCTATCTCTATCTGATTATCTAGCTATCTATATCTGATATGTACCTATCTGTCTGTATTTCCATCAATCTATTCACTTGACTATCTAAATATCTATTCATTTATCTTTATATGTATCTATCCATATTTGTATCGATATATTTATTTATCGATATTTATTTTGTACGAATAGCCTTTACCTACTTCTCCAACAAACATAAAATAAAATTAATAAAAAATCCTAAGATATATACCCCATGTACGCCTAAATGCCTGAGCATAAACCGCATGCCAACAAGAACAACAACAACAACAACAGCTGCAACAACAACAACAGCAACAAAAGCTAAACAGGAAGTAGAAATGCAAGCAAGACGCCGCCGCTGGCAGCGGAAGAAGTCAACGACAATGTTTCTGCAGCAGCAGTAGCAGCAGAGTGAAACAGAGACCAGACCAGAGCAGATTCCATGGCATACAGCCTGCTATGGTCACACTCACACACACACTAGCACACACACACACACACACACACACGCCTGTCACACACTAATGCAAGTTTTGTGCCGGAAACAGGCAAAATTACAAACTTCCGACAGGCAAACACAAACACATGTAAAGCACACACCCAAAAGCAACAGAGGTGGTGGGCAGAGGGGGTGTGGGGCGAGTGTGTGTGAGCAGGAGGGGATGTAGGGGGGAGGGCAACTCCAAACATGTTGTCTCTGTGTCTGTGCGTTGCACATAATTTGTCGCCTTTTGCAAGATGAATGTGTTGCGGGCGAGCATCATTATACACAAACACACAAATACAAATGAAAACATGTGCATATGCATGTATGTGTGTACAGTAAACGTTCTAATAAAGTACAGCTGGCTGAGGACGAATATCTTTGGTATAACCATTTTCTTAATGTTAGTTTCATTACTTTGATTTCTAGTAAAAAAAACTGAGCAGAATTTAAAGTGAATTTTTTTTTGTATTATATAAAATCTTAGAATGGGGTTGTTCACTCAATGGAAGTTATCACTGTATATAAAAATGTACACACCTCTATTGGGTAGATGTGTGTGTGTGTGTGTGAATGTAGTTATGTGTGTGTGCTGTGCAATTTTAATGCATTTGAAGTCAAATTACTGAATGCGAAGCACGCACCAAGCCAAACGCAATGAGCTGCTGTTTCTGCTGGCCAAGAAAATGATTTGGCAAGTAAGCGGATGTTTCTAGGCTGGAGTAGAGGGGTGGACGCAGGGGGGGTAACTTACTGACTGCAAGTCATGGCAGTCCATTGACGCCTGAAAGTATGCAATGGCAAATGCGACTGCATTTAATATTAATGCGCCCTGTTTATAAACCCAGCAATTTATTTTACCAGAAAACAGAAAACACATCCCCTAAAAGTAACCATCCTCCAGTTGCAACCCCTACTGCAACAGTGGCTTGCTTGTTTTTGTTGCGGCTACACAGACCGCTTTTTGTTTACATCCCAGAATGAATGAATGCTAAGAGCCAAATGATGATGCACAATTTTTCATCACATGCTGATTTTTCCTTCGCACAAATTTGTCAAGTGGACTCGAGCAGAGTTTTAAGTAGAGTAGAGTATTTCATTGCTGCTGATTATCAGGTCATTTAACTCGTTTTCTTTTCTAAAAAAAAAATGGCAGGCGAGCAAATAAAGAAGTAGCTGCTTAAAGAAAATACAAATGAAGCTCGTTTTTCTTACATTTTCTTTGCGCTTTGAATAAATTTTCGCCTGAGCAGACTTAAATATTTCATGTGCCAATCTTTGTATGTTTAGGTATTTCTTCTATATATGAAAAATGATCTTGCTAAGGTATGTGGCCAGAAGCAAACATTTGCGACTCCACAAGGTATATATATTCGTGACCAGCATCAATATGACTCTATGTCTGACTCTACGTCTGACCAAACTGATTTCAGTATGAGTGTGAGAACTAGAGGCTTAGGCGTTTAGCGTTTATCGCTACAAATCGATTTCCGATACACAATTATTAAGCCTTTAAAATTAAATCAGAACTTTTTTTCTTATGGAACAAATTACTAATGTATAAGTATACATATATTTTTGGAGGGTATTCCAAACTTTCTCGACTAGAGTATTCTAATCTGTGCTATATTTATCAATGGCCTAGTTCAAATACATTTAGGTAAAATTTTTAGTTTTTTAGAACACTGATGCCTTTGTGCCACGAAGGTTATTATTACAACAGCAACTTTGGCGACCTGTTTAAAAGCACGGAAATTTGCCTAATTACCTTATGGCCAAGCAGTAGGAAGTGCAAACAGCAACAACAGGAAGTGCAACAGAGGCAGATGCAGAAACAAAGAGACAGCTGCAACAGTAGCAGCCATAGTCATAAAAGTCGCACCACAGCCGCAAGAATTATAGTCAATGTAATTAAAGAGAACTTCTGTTTTGGCGGTGGCCAGGGCAACCAGGACAACGAGAGCAACACTAGCAACCCTTGCCCCCCTCCACCTTCAGCCGGCTGACCCTGCCACCAAGTCGAGACTAGAAAGTGTAGAATGTTGCCACAGCTCGCACTTTGGTAGAACTGCTGGCCACAATTGAGCGGAAGTTAGGCGCCTGGTCTCAATGATAAAGTCTACATAAACCGGGAAATGACTAAAGTGGCCTGGGCCCATTTTCACAATTTTCCCCACCATTTTCCACTGCGATGGCAGAATTGCAACGCGCGATTTGGCCTGGTTTATGTTTTAGTTGGCTGGCCCCATTTGTTTGTTTTGTTTTGGGCTTAGTCGAGAGGTGTAAATTAAGTCGCTTAGGCAAACTGAGCACCCAGCAATTGCTGTGGCTTTGTACTCAGGCGCAGAAGCAGCAGTTGCCAGGCAGCAGGCGCCAGGAGCAGGATCATAATGCGGATGCCTTGGACAACCATTTGGCTTTTGTTTGCTGGCAAGCTTAAGTGCACATCATTATTTTGTTGCCTGTAAGCCACACTCATAAAACTTAGCAAAACAGCTCAAGTTGGCTCCAAGCAAAACAGCTCTATCTTTCTCACACACCCGCTCTTCCTCTCTCTCTCTCTCTCTGTCTCTTAATTTGCCACAAATATGCGCTTCGAGTGCACCCGTTAAGCTTGCAGCAAGTGTTCAATGCAACCTCTACTCAAATTTCATTGAAAATAGGGCGTATGTTAATAAGGTTCGTTCAAGCCGCAAACACATTTTTAAGGCACTGTTAAAATTGCATGTAATTAAGTGAAAATGGGGTTAAAGGATATGGCCAACATAAGCACAGCTGACAGGATGCCTGAGCCAACAAAGCACTTGCTTTGTGAAAAGCAGACTTTTATTAGAAGTGGCTAAAGTTACGCACTTTAAGTCTCCAGGGAAGCCATAAATGGCTTGATTAAAGAAAAATAGTCTTAAATTACGCACTGGTCTGTAAAGTATAAAGACACCTAGCTTAACTAGGGCACTCAGCAGCGGACGCTGTCGATTTTTAAAATTGATGAGTAATCTCCAACCCATATCAGAGCATAATGTTTTTAGGCAGAAGAGGATTAATTATCCTAACCAAAAACAACATCATAAAATCGAAATCCATAAAAACCCTGCAGCCTATAAAGAATCATCAAAGGAAGCAGCACAATAGATCCAATGGGTCACAAGGCAGGCAGGAATAAAAAGACTCCTGTTCATTAGGGAAAAAGTGTAATTAGGATGAGTAAATAAAAATAAATAAAAATAGAAAAAAAAAACAAAAATAATAAATTGAATGCATTTAATTTGTTTTGTTAATAAATTTTACAGGTATGTCAACTTTTAATGTTTACTCATCTTCAGTATTGATTGCATGGTTTTAATAATTTGTTGACTATGTTCTAAGTATTTTTTTTTATACAAAATAATATACATAATTAAAAATATTATCTTATTTGTATTAATTAAATTAATTTAAAAAAAAATAAACTCTTTTACCACATATTTGCAGTCGCTGCACCAGAGCCAAACAATGGAAGGCTGTTCGGCGCCGCTGGTCGTCAAATTTGCGGACACGCAAAAGGAGAAGGATCAGAAGAAGATGCAGCAGCTGCAGGCGATATGTGGCATCAGTGCGCTGACCCAAACGCCCAATGGCGCTGCCGCTGCAACAGCGACGCCAGCAGGCAATGCGGCAACAGCACTGATTGCTGCCACACCAACAGTGCAACGCACCAATCCATCGATGGCAGCTGCGCTGGCCGGTGTGCCGCCGGTGCAAGGGTCAGCTGCGGCAGGACAAACTGCCACACTGGTAACGGTGCCCACATCGGCGGCATTGAGCGCCTCGCTTGCACCCACGCTGCTGGGCAGCTCGCATCCGCATTCGCATTCGCATCCGCACCACGGACAGACGCCGGGCAATGCTGCAGCAGCGGCAGCAGCAGCAGCCGCCGCCTATCTCAATGGTGATCCCACGGGCGGTTTGGGCGCCGCCTCAGCGGCCCATCTGCAGCTGTATCAGCATATGCAGGCCTACGGCTTGCATCCGGCTCACTATCTGCCAGGTGAGTGCTCCACTGGAAGCAATTTCTCCTCCCCCCCCTCAGTATTCCCCCCTCACCAAGGTAGTTAAGTAAGTTCTCCAATCCAATCGACCAACTTCTGTCAGCTCAGTTAGTCATTATCACAAAAAAAAAAAAATCAAAATCCACAGTTGTCCTTTCACTTGCTCTCTCTCTCTGTCTCTTTCTCTCTGTCTGTCTCTACGTCTCTCTCTCTCTCTCTTTCTCTGTCTGTCTCTATATTTGTCTGCATCTCGTGTAATTTTCGTGTTAATTGCGCGCACTTTGTGACTTGTATGTTTTGTTTCTATTTTTTTGTTGTTTCTTTTACTGCAACCCCAAAAAACAAAAAGCAAAAAAAAAAATCAATTTGTTGTTTTATTTAATTGCGTGTTTAGTTTAACTATTCGTTGTACTCATTACATATAATTTGTTGAACTATTTGAACATTTATCTATCGACTTATCTGTTTTGTGCGTTTTCGTTTCCCCGAAACTTAAGTTTCAGTGGCATTTTAATTAGTTGGCATTTAGTCTGCTCATGTGAGTGTGTGCGTGTGTGTGTGGTTGTGTGTGTGTTTTTATGTGTTTTCGTGTGTACAGTAAGTGCAAATCACAAAAAGGACATAAAGCACAAACAACCGATTGGCAGCAAAGAAACGAGTAGCTGAAACACTTTGAATGAGCTGTGAGTGCGGCTAAAGCTTAGCAGGGAAGTAAATTTATTAAAGTAGAATGCAGTAGTCGCGAGAGCTCGATTGTTGAATATCCCGAATACAACTGTTAAATACTTGTTAATCTAATGGTAGTTTGTTGAATATGTAAATACATTTCTTAATCGCTATATTCTACATCAATTAGAATGATATACCTTTACAAATGTATTTTTTATTGCTATCTCAAATCGATATTTATCGATATTCAGTAATTGATAAAGTTAAATAAACTCAATCTGCTTATGGTATAAGATAACTTATATTCCCTAGCTCACATAGTCCCTGAGTCAGACAGATGGACTTGGCTAAATCGACTAGACTGAAGCTGATCAAGAATAAATATACTTTGTGAAGTCAGAGTTGCTTCCTTTTGCCTGTTCTATACCTTTGACAACATCATTACACCCTTTTTCCTATTCTTGACCATTTGCAACATATATCAACTAAAGAAAGCTACCTTTTGTGCCTTCTAAAGTAGCACATGCATCATGTGTCCCACTCGCAAAAAGCAACCAAATCGTCTACTATTAATCCTTAAGCCTGAACTAAATCTGCTACCTTTAATTATACATCTCTTACAGTTTGGGTCATCAGGTGTCATCTGGCTTGGTTTATACCAGTAACCGTAACACCCAATTTTGCCCACAAGATAAATGACTTTAAGTGTTGCAAGCTAAGCACGCTGCAGTCATTTGTTGAGCATTTAAAAAAGTAAACAAGAATTAATGTAAAATGTTGCAAAAGCCAGAAAAATACTTTTAAATTTTTTATATTATTTCTTCACTCTAAACTAGTCGTCGCTTCGTTTATAACAAGGGACAGCTCCCTATTTTGCTCTCTCTCTCTCTATCTCTCTCTCTATATCTCTCTGAGTGACTGACACAAAGTCAGCTAAAAGGGAGAACTAACAAGGACATGAATAACAGGCAGCACCCTTATCCAAACCCCAACCCCCAACCACCTGCGCCCCCCGGCAGAAAAAACACTCCTCACCGGGTGTCTCTTCAGTCATTTGCAAGCGACAACTGTCAAATAATTAATTTCAATTTAAGCAACCGAAATTTACATAAATGTAGAAAAGAGTGCAAGAAAACCAAAAACAACAAAACAGCAAAAAACAACACAAAACAAAGCAATGGGGCAAAGGAAAGGGGAGCATGGGCTGGGGGGAGAAGAAGTGAAGCTCGTTGGACTAAAGAGCATGATGAATAAAACAAAAATTCTAATAGGATTAAAAGGTGGACAAGCATTGCACAGATTTCGGACTAAAGATACACAACACACACACAGATACACACATTTACAGTTACAGTCAGAGATACAAGCAGAAACAGACAGACAGACAGACAGACAGACGGACGTACGTGGCGTCAATGTGAACGTGTTGCATATGCAACGGCGCTTCATTAGAATGTCCAGCATGCCACGCCCCGGGGGGAACTTTGCCCACGCCTTCCATCCAAACCCTCCCTGCCTGTCTGGACAGTCTCGACGACGTGAACATTTTGCGCATAACAAATCAAGCACAAGAGCACCAGGCAGCAACAACAGCAGCAGCAACAACAGCAGCAGCAACAACAGCAACAGCAGCAGCAGCAAAAAAATAGAAAAGAATCACAGACAGCCAAATGTTGAGCGGTGCGTGCTGTAATGCTGAAAAAAAAAGTAAAGCAAGTAAGAACAACTAACTCAGGCACGCCGAAGTTTAAATACCCTTTCAGATAAGAGTCAACATGTCCACATCTACATTTAACTAATAAATTTATAAAAAATCGAATTATGATATCCATAAAAGTTATTTAATATAATAATCCGATTTCGATATTCTATCCAAATCTCACATAACAATATACTTTTTAACAGAGCTCATTTTTAGATTCTAGTTTTAAAAGGTTACAAACTAAATGCTTAAGTGAGCATGCCCCATTTCCAAGCAATATAGTTTATAGTTGTGAGAGGGCAAAATCAGGAACAGTTAACGATGACGATGACGATGACGAGTAAGGGCTGAGCGGCTGAGGGTGTAGGTGTGGGTGTGGGTGTGGAAGTAAGGGCAGAGTAAGGGCAAGAGATGGGCAGTTAGAGGCAACTTAGAGCGACGTATGCCACTTGAATAACAAATGACGTTATTTTTTTTTAAATGTCAGCAACGGACTCCGAGCGAGAGACTTCAGACTTGGACGAGTCCAGAATTGGACACCCGCTGATGGTCAGCAAATGTTTGGGACGTGCCTTTTATGTGAGGGCACTAAAAACGAACAGAAAACAAGAAAAAAAACATAAAAAAATAAATACAAAATACCGTTAAGTGTGCAACCTGTAAATGCGACTGATTTAACCAATTTGTACGTTAAACGAACTCTGCAAAAGGGGGCGTGGCACTTGCTAATTATTTCATATTTCAAGAAGCACCTGCAATGTCTGCCTTTACCAAATGTCTGCTTTGCCAAATTATTATTTTCTTTGGCTTTCCTTAGTCTTAACGTGGCTGACACGTCTGGCATATTTGGGCCCTGCAATTTTTATAAGCCACGCAAATGCCCCAAGGCAGAGCAGCAGCATCAAAGTAAAGTAAGCCATAAGAAAAAACCATGTAAAATGCTGCTGCACAGCGAGAAAAATCGAGTGTATTCTAAATGTTGTGCTAAGAACTTTTTTGATTCTGATTCAAGATTCTTAAAAATGAAATCAATCTACGAATATATTTTCAATTTAAGCTTGAGACTTGATTCAAAGTTCATTAGACTTAATTACAGCGAACTCAATCTATGAATATTTATTCAAATAAAGTTTTAATCTTTATTCAGAGTTCATCCGACTTAAGTAAGGCAAACAACATAAATAATATGATTTAGATTTTATTCAAGGTTTACGTAAATAATAGGAACTCAATCTTAAAATATATTTTCAATTTATGGCTTCAGCTTGAAAAAGTATTTTAAAGTATATTAAAGTATTTTCTTCACTGTGCGGCAGAAGGGGGAGCATTGGAGCATTGTGGGTGTGGTAGTACCAATAGCCGCGGGGCATGCAGCGTTGGCATGTAAACAAATGCGCAAGCTGGCAAAGCAGAAGAAAAGCTAGTAGAAAAAAGGAATAACTGCCCACAGGTGAGCGCACTTAAAGTTTCATAACGGCGACAAAGCGCCTAGAGGGGTGGGTGGGGGATCTGCAAAAAACATAAAGAATGCATTGTCTTTGATAGTTGAAATAATGGTTTTTCCAGCGCCTCATTCAAAGTGAACCGATTACCCTTAGCAAACTATTTGTAGAGCAGAAAAAACAAGGTATCTGAAAATGTATATATATTTTTTTAACTTTTTTTATGTTGTGATTCCTATGTATGTGCTCATTACACACACACACACACACATACACACTTACATACACTTATTTGTACACATGCCTGGCAGTTTATGTGTCGCTCGTTCCTTCTCGACCTCTCTGTATCTCTCTCTCTCTCTCTGATTTACTCCGTCTCTATTCCTCGCTGTCTCAACTTTGTGTTTAGGAGTCTCGTTTTGTGTAGCTGCCTGCAAACTAATTGTGTTATCGAATTCATAGCTCAAATCAAACTTAATAGCGCCCTAATCTCAATTAATTTGCCCGCCACGCCTTTCATTTTGAGCAGCCGTTTTTTTAGCTCATCGTTTTATGCAAATGCAAGTTTTAAATATTTGATTTATTATATTTATTTATATTTATATATGTCTAACTGCATTTGAATTTGAATTTATGTCTATGCAATTTAATACTTGATTTACATATACTTATTTTTTTATTTTCTTTTGTTTTTAAAGACAATCATTTTTTATTTGTATTATCTTTTCAAAAAGTATTGATTTTTATAAATTTCGTCTTTTAGTACCTTATAAAAATAATTATTTGAAAATTTGGTAAACCTAAAAGATTGTTGTCTTTGTATTTATAATTTTAATTTTTTATTTATTATTATATAATTTATTATTTATTTTTTTTTTTATTCCAAAATTTGTTTGATTTTCATTTTCGTTCGTTTTATTTTTTTGTTTTGCCTTTAATTTTATTTATTTATGTTTTATGATTTGTATGTTATAAATATTTACATGAAAAACCAACAACAAAAAAACCAAATTAATTTTTAATTTCTTGTAAATGTAAATAATCCAATTGGGTGTGTGTTTTCTTCTATGTTTTTTATATATATAAATATTCGTTGAACATTTTTATGGTATGTCTATGATTGACTCTGTGGTCATGTACAAAACAAACAATTCAATCAATCAATCAATCAAATCAAATCAACCAACTCAACCAAAACCTTACAACCATAAAACCAAAACTCAAAACTGTACAAAAAAAACAAAAAAAAAAAACAAAAAAAAAATACCAAAAATATATGGAAAACTGAAACAGGACTAAATTTCCACCCATCGGATAATAGTGCCCACCACGGCGAACACGGTCCATCTTCATCAGCATCAGCAGCAGCAGCATCATCCGGCGCAGCAGCTCTATCGGCTGCAACCGCCGCTGCGGCAGCAGCAGCAGCAGCTGCAAGCATCGCCGGTACACCAACATCAGCAGCAGCACCTGCAGCAACAACGTCATCTCTCCCACTTGGCCTCGCACCAACATCCGGCATCGGCAGCAGCGGCAGCGGCAGCAGCAGCGGGCTCCTTGCCGCCGGGCATGTTGCTGGCACTGGACTGCTCTCCAGTGCATCCCTGTCTATGCAGGATTTGGTAACGCTACTAAACACATCCCAGCACAACAAAAACAACAGCAACATCAGCAGCAACAGCAACATCAGCAGTCTAAGTCACAGTCATCGTCTCAGCAACAGCATCAGCAGCAACAACATCCTCAGCAACAACAACCAACAACGTCAGCTTGTCGCCAGCTTTGTGTCCCATGCTGGACAGCAACAACAACAACAACAACAACACCAGCAACAGCAACAACAGCCACAGCTGATTTCGCATGCACATTTGGCTCAGCTAATGGGCGTGGCACCGCCTCTGCCGCCAGCGAGTGCGAGTCAAGCGTTAACGCTCAGCGCGCTTTGTAAGTAGATCAATGTATCTATGTATCTGTATCTATGTATCTGTATCTATGTATCTGTAAATGTATCTTTTGTAGCTGTAATCGTAGCGGGTATGAATGTGCTACTAACTTGTTAACTGTCTCGTTATCAACATGTTTTTACTAAAAGTACACTTACAAAAATATTTAACAACAGCACGTCCCAAAAAAAAAACTCGATTCCTTTAACACCTGCAAGTGTCTTGCCCCGCCCAAATAATCGGATTGAAAAACCCCCTACTAAAACCAACATTAACTGCTCAACCTACACAAGACTCAAAATTCCCCGCAATATCTATTTCCCGCATAAACTAATTGAAACTATACAAAAACTCCAAAAGTATGTAGTAATTTTTGATTATATGTTGTCTGTAGTTCCAATATTTGCGATATTTTTAGATAATTTTCTATGAATATTTAAGCTTTTATTTTGAAGTGCTGCAAAACGTCAGCAGTCAAGATTTTTGATAATTATACACAGAAAATATAATTTATAAAAATAATATAATATAAATAACTTAAGGAGAAGACAAATCATAGGTTAGGAAGTGTATTTAGTAAATTGAAACAAGAAAGAATGGCTGCCTGGGGTACACACCTTGATAGACTAGAGTTAAACGAATGACATCTTAAATTCCTATAGGAACTATCAGATATAGTAGTCCGATGTTGAAGAATTTTGTAGCCATATGTGAGGAACATAATGAAAAAAAACATGAAGTGACTTTAATGTGAATATTTTGGTAAACAAAATAGTTGTTCATATAAGAACCCATCTATATTTATACGATATAGTGATTCGATCTGGCGTCAGGCTTCACATATTCGAATATATTCCAAATAACATCAGGTTAGCTTTAAAACTGAGATGGACAAACGGACTTGGAAATACCTGCTCGGCACATAACGCTGATCAATAATAGATATATATATATATATATATATATATGTATTTTATATGTTGGGAAAAGTATTCTTCAGTGCATTCATTGCATATTCAAAGCTAATAGATACACTAAGGTCGCAAAACTTTCGGTGACCTCAAAAGAATCGCTCCGCCCACCAAAAAGCCATGCCAATTGTTAATTAAAAATACATGCAGTCGTGGCCAACTCTTAACTGGGTTTTAACTGCACAAGCAGGCTGTCAATAAAAATGGTCATGCAATAACAATCACCAAAAAAAAAGGGGTGCAACTATTCTACAATTTTGCCACAACAGAATACGAAAAAAAACCAAATATGCAACTGGAAAATATCAAATCCACTAGTGATACCTGAAAACGGGGTTGATTGCATTCGAAACAAAAAACAAACGAGAGTAAAAATAAAAAACAATTGCGTTTCACAATATGCCAAATCCAAAATAGCAAAACAAAGAAATTTGATTAAATCAGTTTTTTTGTTTTGTATTTATTACATTGAAACAACTCTCAAAGGATATTAAATTAACAATACAAACAGCAACACAAAAATTATTTCACAAAAAAAAACAAAAACAAATGATTTTTATGGTTTTCCCGCTGTATAAATATTGGAAATAGATATCACATCACTTGAATGGAAATATTTATATCACATAATTAGCTTAGCAACATTTTTAAAATACCTTATTAAGAACTTTAATCCTTCGGAATTATTTATTTCAAAACAATTTGGATATTAGAAACTTAAACTGAAGTTGGCAGCAAATAAATAATATATTGATTTATATTTCCCTCATTCAGTTAGTAGTAGTTATTTTTTAACTGCATTTAGACTGACTTTCAATTACCATTTCCATCATTGCTTGTTGGCCACAAGGCTTTTAAAAATAAATTTCCCTAAATTGTGCCACAAAGCTCAGTTATATAAATGAAGGGCATAAAAAATGTAAAGCCATAATTTGATGGCCATATACTAAAAACGGCTATGAAAACTATAGTCGGACTTGGCCGACTTTGTAGTACGCTGATAAGCTGGTGATAAACTGGGGTAAAACAGACTTCTGGCAAGGAAAAGTCTTGGAAAATGTTAAGAGTAATCTAATTTTCAAACTTAGTAAATATAGCTACGAATCTCTGAAAGATATAGGATTCTACGATTTCCATTTCCTTAACCTAGTTAATGCTCGAATAATCTATTCAGACTCCAGTTCCAAGACTGTAAAAAATTCATCGATAGGTCTTATCGATTAACACTTTTAAGCATATTTGAATTCTATCGGATTCCCCGCAACGCAGAGCCAAATCTTTGCACCTTATTTAAAGCAGACCTGAACAAATATAAAAATTCCAATCTTCAACACTCTATCCTCAGCTGCCACCAATACACACTCTGCAACCTTCGGGCAAAGCATATAAAAAATACTGCCAGTGTTGATGAACCTTTTTCGTTTTTTGTTATTTTTGTGGCACATAAAATTGGCTGAAACGCAAAACTTTCATTGCGTAACAATTTCTTATTTTTCATATTGCTTGCTGTTTGTGATAACACGTATGTAAATAACAAAAGAAACCGAGCCAAAAAACGTAATAAATTTTTATTAGATTACAAAAATTCGTGTGTTGCACAAAGCATACGTGAGAGGGGCGGACAGTTGGCAAGTGCAGGCAGGTGGCTGGGGGCTGGGGGCTGGGGCATTTGGGGCGGTACACAGCTCAATTAAAAACAAAAAAACACGAGGCAGCCGTGCACACAACAAAGGCTAACAAATTTTTTTTGATATCCTGCACAAAAGGATTTATAAAATTTAATAATGTAAGGCAAACAAACAAAACAAAAAACAAGCAGAGCAAAAGCAAAACAGGCAAAACAAAAGAGACCCAGGTCAAAATATATGTGTATATAGTATAAAGTCCGGATTCCCATATGCGTTAACTCAACTCAGCGCGTTTATTGTCTATGTGTGTGTGTGTGTGTGTTGTGTGGGCGTGTCAGGCGCCCTTTTTCTGTCTGCATCTCTCTATATTCGTTTGTGTGCCGTTTAATTTGATTTTATTATGAACAACATGCATAAACTTAAGCAACAACAACAACAACAATATCTCTGTCTATCTCTCTCTCTCTCTCTCTCTCTTTCTTTCTCTCTCTTTATAGCACAGCAGAACTTTTGCATATAAAAAAAATTCAACACTTATAACTAGCTATATCTAACATTTTCTAGGGCCCACCAGCGCCGCAGATCCTTATGGAGCAACCACATTGAGTGGCTTAACAAATGGCGCCAATGCAGCCGCAGCCGCTTTTGGAGCCGCCCAATCCATGAACGCCAGCGCCTTGCAGGCGGCAGCAGCGGGCGTGGCAGGCAAACAAATCGAGGGTAAGTGCCACAACAAGTTGAACAGACTCTTTTCTCAATGTGAAGCTTTGTGATAAGTAGAAATATATATTTTGAAGAAAATTTGTATTCATTTTGAAAGAACATTACTTCAATAATTGACAGAAAAGTGAAGTTGATGATAAAAGAAAATATATTCTTGTATCAGTCTGATCACCTTTCCTTCTGTATGAAGAAGCCGAAATCTGAGACTTTAAGAGCTAGAGACTTCAAATATAATATTTATTTTCTAAATCAATAAGAATTTTTTTCCGATTGCCAATTTAATTGAAACTAACAATCTCAAATATATTCTTCTTTAATCAGTCCTATATATACCTTGACATGATGATCATCTATTAAACTTACGATAGGTTTAAAACCCCAGTAAAAATTCGTATATGCATATATTTATAACATAATTACACAGCAGCAACATTTTCTGTATATACAGTGAGTCACAGTTCAAAGAAAGCAGTGTGAAAGAAAAAACGTAACTGCCTGCCATAAGCTAATAATTCATTATTTTTCAAAAATTCCAAAGACCGATCGTAGGTATATATATTACCCACCAAAATTAATATATGACCCCAATAAATTTGGGTTTCCCCACCTGCTAGGAAGAATTATAAATAAATGTTGCCTACTTCCAGGCGTAGTTCATTTGAAGCAGGTACATTGTGGGCACCTGGACGCCATAAAACCCGGATTTTTTACCTAAAGTTGAGTATTTTCGGTATAAATAGACCAATCCTTTGTAGTCTGTTTAGTTTTATCCTGCATCTCGGGTGCAATAAGCCAAAAAGGACTATGGACAAACAGACTACCATTGCACAACGGAAACTCATCCTGGAACACTTCCAAAAAGAATATTCACATCGCCAAATAGCTGAAATGGTCAGTCTGAGCAACACAACTGCGTATAACATCATTCGGCGCAAATCGGATTGAGAACAAGGGCAGAATGGCACCAAACAAGATTTTCACCGAAGAGGAGGAGCGAAGGATCACCAGGATAATAAGGGGAAATCCCAAGCTATCGGCTCCAAAAGTGACTCAACAGATGCAGGATGAAATGGGGAAAAAGTGCTGTGTGGAAACTGTGTGCAGGTTTCTGCGTCAACATGACTTAAATGCCCCAGTACCACGGAAGAAGCCCTTTATAAGCGTGAAAAACAAAGGGACTTGGATGACGTTCGCCAATAACCACTTGGACAAGGATTTGGCGTTCTGGAACACAGTCATATTTGCAGATGAGTCCAAATTCAACATTTTTGACTCTGACGGAAGGAATTGTGTGTGGCGACAGTCCAATACTGACCTGAATCCCAAACACGTAAAGGCAACAGTCAAGCATGGTGGAGAAAGTGACATGGCATGGGTATGTATCTCGTCAGTCGGATTCTGGAATTTTGTGATTTTTGAAACAACAATGGAGAAGAATGTGCACCTCAACATACTAAAGGAAAATTTACTCCAAAGTGCCGAGAAGGTAGGAATACGACGTACTTTCCGGTTCAACCAGGACAACGATCCCAAGCATAAGGCCAAGATAGTACAGTCCTGGCTCATGAGGAACTGCCCCCACATGATAGTTCCGCCGGCCCAGTCTCCATATTTAAATGTCATTGAGAATTTGTGGGCTCTGCTGCAAAATAACATCCGGAAGCCCAGCATATCCAGCAAAGAAGACCTCAAAAATGCTCTGCGGGATGAGTGGAGCATAATCAGCCCAGAAGCTACCAGGAAGATGGTATTTTCCATGAATAATAGGTTAAGGGAAGTTGTTAGGGCTAAAGGATATCATACTAAGTATTAACATCCTTATTTAAGTTTTTATAATGCAAATATATTATTTTATTTATACTGTTCCAAATAAAATTTTCCCTCAAAATAGGGTACTTTTTACATAACTATACCTAGCGGGTGGGGAAACCCCAGTGTATTGGGGTCATATATTCATTTTGGTGGTTAATACATGTACCTACGATCGGGCTTTGGAATTTTTGAAAAATAATGAATAAATAGCTTATGGCAGGCAGTTACGTTTTTTCTTTCACACTGCTTTCTTTGAACTGTGACTCACTGTACATGTATGTATGTATGTATATACGATTTATATTGGGTAATTACAGAGTATCTCCTAGTCAAGTTATCGCTTGACTAATGCATTCTTGTTAATTCAAAAATCGTTCACTATTTTATTTTCTATTTACCTACACCCAACAAATCAGTGATCAATAAAATATTCAGCTACCCTTTGAGAAAATTGTTTGAAACTAAAAAAAACTATTGCATAACTTTAGGCGCCCGTTGAAAATAATGTCTCTCTTTCTCTATCTCTGGATAATTTACAGGTCCGGATGGCAGCAATTTGTTTATCTATCATCTACCTCAGGAATTCATAGATACCGATCTCGCCTCCACATTTCTGCCCTTTGGCAATGTGCTATCGGCCAAGGTGTTCATCGATAAGCAGACGAACCTATCGAAATGCTTTGGCTTCGTCTCCTACGATAATCCCCACTCCGCCAATGCGGCCATCCAAGCCATGCATGGATTTCAGATCGGCACCAAGCGTCTCAAGGTCCAATTGAAGCGGCCCCGAGATTCGGGCAAGCCCTACTAGTTGTGGACTGGGGAAGGGAAGGGGGCGTGGCTTAAACACCAAAACAGACACACACACACACACACACAAAAATAGAGAAAAATAGTCGTAGTTCCACATTGTGCCTTTTTTAGCGAAAGAGTTTTGAAACCAAAGGACCAATTATAAAATCTATTTAATGCTAAGCACACACCAAAAAAAAATTCAAAACAAAACAAAAAACAACCACACAAAAATCACAAATCATTGTTTTCTTCTTCTTCTTCTACACACACACAAAACCAACCAAAGAAGTAGCTTAAAAGTTGCATCCTTGTTGTAATCACTTTTGCTGAACACAATTTGTAGTGCGTTAAATTCATTATTAAAAAAGATATATAAAACAAGTTAATATTGAAAACCAAACATAAAACTAAAGCTGCGTTGTGGCGCCAAAGTATTTTCAAAGCCAAATAGTTAAGCAAAAACAAATAAAAAACATGCAAAAGCGAAAAAACCGGGAAATCAATGAAAGTTTTTATCAATAAAAAAAAATCTAATTACACATTTGGAAAAAAGAGAGAAATCATATTAAGTTAATTTGTAGCTTTTAGTGAATTAAAAAAAAAAAATTCAAACAAAGTCAAAATCAGAAATAAATATTAAAGACCTGAACTATATATATATGTTTATAATATATATTTTCTTTAGCAGGCATTCTTTAGTTATATGGCACAAAACATTCGAAACTCCGTTCAAAAGTTAGTAAAGTCTGCTCTATAAAAATATCTAACAAACTGAGTTCTGACAAATCTAAAAAACTAGCCTTAATTATTTCACAAACACACAAACACAAAACTTGTGTCAGTCGTACTTTTAGATTTTAGTCTATTAAAACTAAACTAAAACATAGTGCATAATAATACTATGTTAATAGTTATAAACTATATTTTGTTAAATCTTTCAAATTATAATTTAATGTGCAACATGCAAATTGTTAAAAAAAAAAAAAAAAAAAAAAAAACAAATGAAAGTGTACTTAAATTGCATACAAAAAATACAACTACAAATAGTAATAATATTTAAAACAAAATCACGAAAAACCATTTAAGAATCAAATGATCTAGCGTTTTAATAGCTGTTCCAGGAATATGGAGAGCGAACTTTATAAATATTTGAAAGTATATGCAAACAAGCAAATGTTTTAATATTTTTAAACAAATAAATGAATATTAAAAAACCAAAAAAAAGCAAAAAAAAACGAGTAAACTCTTTAAGTTTATAGCAAATAAAAGGAAGAGGTAAGAAAAATAAAAGATAAAAATAAAAGTTTTAAAAAAGTATTTGCAGGCACAGGTCAAAATGTTCCACTTCTATAATCCGTGTCAAAATGCATGCGTCAATTCTAGCCCAACTAAACTGAGCTAATATTCAAAAGTAATTAATTTCTAATAACTATTATAACTTTATACAAAGCATTAGTCAACAACACAGTTAAGGCTAAGATTTTATTTTTTATTAGGTCTGGAGTAAAAGTATTTGGAATTTGCATAGAAAATCTTAAAAGGCAAGGAGATGTTGGCCAAGGAGCTGTCTTTTGTGCTCGAGCCTCGCTGGCAGCCATTGTAAGCGGTTTTGTTGAGGGTTCTTATCACATTTGTGCTATTGTACATGCATTTTTTATGTGTGCTGACAACTCAACTGCCGCTGATAGCCCAAAGGAGCGTCTGGGCGAGCTGGCCGCCCAACGACGGACCATAAATCAAAAACTGCCTGCAATTTCAGATTCAGTTGCTGCTGCAATTCAAATGTTGGCGTTAACGCATGAAATATGCATATGGACAAGCAGGGATGCCCACGCTGTGTGTGTGTAAGGATGCTGAAGCTGGGCAAATGTTGAATGCATTTCTTGCCATTTTTTATGGCATCTACCCATGTTGCGTCATGGCTCAAGCAGGGTAGGTTGAGCTAGTAACTTAATATCACTTGGATAAATAAATAAATAATATTAATATATAATAATATAATTATGTTCTTCATCTCAAATATTGATAAATCAAAATTCAAATTTACAGCGCGATGAAGGAGTATCTTTTAGTCTCTGCGCACTTCACTCGTGCTCTGTTGTGTGTTTTATGTGTGTGCTTATGCTACAACACCCCAAACACCCAATTTTGATAGGAAGCCAGGTCAAAGCAAACAGTGCTTAAACCATAAGCTGACTAACTGTCAAAATATTGCCTTGTTCTCCCCAGTTTCAGTTTTGACGAGTTTGTGAAACGAACAACAACCTATCAAAAAATACGTTAAAATAAATAAAAACAAACAATATTGGAATAGAAACTTAAACATAAAAAAAGAACAAATCCGAAATAAAGTTTTATATTCAAACAGTTCTTGAATAGAAAGCAAACACAAGCAAAATGTCAGATCTGGACCCGGGACAGGGATCCTCGTCGCCCCGTCCACCCAGGCCGCCACCACGTCCCACCGTATCGCCACGCGGAGGAGGTGCGAACGCGGATGAGTCCCAAACAGAGGGCGTCCAAGATAGACGATCGCCTAGGCATACGATATGGCGCGGAGGCAACATAATTGAACATGTGTCTACGGAAATAGGGAGCTTGCGTAAGACCCGCTCCAACAAGGTGGTCAGATTCTTACCACCCCAGGGCAATGAAGCAGTCAGCGATACTGATCCCGATCCAGAGCCTCTGCGCACCACAGGCAGAGAGGGGCAGCAGAAAGTAACACGCATTCTCTACACCACCGATGAGGAAGTGCGTGATGCACTCATGGAATTCGCCGTCTTTATCATATTTCTAATCCTTACATCGCTGGGTGAGTAAACGAATGCTTTTCAGCAAAGTGAATTGAAAGATTCTTTCAGATTTAAAGAGAGATTTATATATATATGTATGTACATATTGGAAATATATTATGGCAGTTGGAAGATTGGATCAATTTTCGTTTCTAATCTAAGAGCTTAACATACACAATTTAACAGACTTTTGATTACAGTGCATTCTCAGAATCGTCACATAACATTATTAACAGAGTTAAATTAACAGTACTTACTTAACAGTAGTCACTTTACAGTGCTCACTTTGCAGTGCTTACGCCATATTTTGAAATCTTATTTTTAAGAACATATTTTCACATTTAAGGGCATTTAGAAGAACACAGATTTTTATGATTCGTTGCAATTGAAGCTAAGCATAGACTATATATTATCATATATTCTCTATATTTTCAAAACTTAATATTATTTGACATCACAGTGACACTCTCGGTGCGTCACTCGTATATGTTTTACTTTAACGACACAATGAAGAAACAATTTACGACACGTGAAATGGTTGTAATGCCATCGGTGACGATATCATTTGAGAAACTGATAACCGTACAGGACTTCTGGGACTATTTGCTGCATAATTTTCTGGTAACACTGCATGGCGACATGTCCGTTGTGCATACCGATGGCTCCCAAGCCGATGATGGTGATGCAGCGGATTATTATGAAGAACCACCGCCCGTGACGGAGGAAGAAGAAACAACGGAAGCACAGGAACCGGTCGTAGAACAAGATTCGGGCGAAGAAGAAGATGATGATAATGATGATGATGATGAAATCAGAGATGACAAAAAACGAAAGCGACAGAAACGAGAAAGTAAAGTAGGCAATCTGGAGAAACTGACCAAAGGTCACACCCAATACGATCACGCCAACATGACGCACCTGGAGGGACGAGTGTTTCTGCACGAGAATCTAATGCTGGGCCCGCCTCGCCTACGCCAGATCCGTGTACGTAAGGATAGCTGCTACGTGAATGATGCCTTCATCCGTTATTTCAATACGTGCTATGCCGCCTATTCGTCCGGAGCGGAACAGATTGGCAACGAGCACGGCGGTGCACCATATCGAACGATGACCGAACTGGACTCGACACCATTGTGGACAACACTGGGTTTCTATAGGAGCGGTGGCTACAACATCGATCTGACCTACAACAAACGGAAGAATCTGCAAATTATCAGGGACCTGAGGGAGCGACATTGGTTGGATCGCGGCTCACGGCTCTGTCTGATCGAGTTTAATCTGTACAACCCCAACACGGATATCTTTCAGAGCGCCAAGTAAGTGGTGGAAAACGGTTAATCTTTTTAACATTTAAGCAACTTTTTTCGTATATTTATATACTATTTCGAAAAACCAGAAAAACGTTACAATTTTCAGAAAAGACGATATTTATTAAACGTTATTGAACCTTCTTGCCCCTTTCAGATTCATTGCGGAAATACCACCAACTGGTGGCGTTATACCACAGAGCCAACTGCAGACGGTCAAACACTTCACGTTCCTAACGGACACAAGTCTAACGATGACCGTTATCTATATATTCTGGTATATTATGGTTGTCTACTATAACATACACGAGATCAATGCAATACGTAAATCGGGCTTAAGGAACTACGTTCGATCGCTGCCAAATGTGCTCGATTCGATTATTTTAGTTGTAAGTGGATAAATTAAATGATTTCACTTATATATTTATATATATATATATATAATACACATATTGTGCAGTTTTGTTATCTGGCTCTAGTCTATAACGTGTGGCATACGTATGATGTGGGCGAACTGATCCATAGGGCCAAATTTGAGGAATCCTACCAAAGTTTGGATCAACTGTGCTTCTGGAATACCATCTATGTGGATATGATGGCAGTCCTAGCTTTTCTCGTTTGGATCAAGATCTTCAAGTTCATCAGCTTCAACAAGACACTCGTTCAATTTACAACCACGCTGAAACGCGTAAGTGCGATCAACTTTAATTCGAACTCTACAATTCTATAAATTGTACTATTTTAGTGCTCCAAGGATTTGGCCGGTTTTAGTCTGATGTTTGGCATTGTATTTTTGGCCTATGCCCAGCTGGGTCTATTGCTCTTTGGCACCAAGCATCCCGATTTTCGCAATTTTGTCACCTCGATTTTGACCATGATACGCATGATACTCGGCGACTTTCAATACAATCTCATCGAGGAGGCCAATCGGGTGCTGGGACCCATTTACTTTCTAACCTACATTCTGTTGGTCTTCTTCATTTTACTGGTAAGGCGAAGAGATCAAATCTAGAAATCATATCTGGACTCATTTAAGCATTTCTTTCCTGCTTAGAACATGTTTCTGGCCATTATAATGGAGACGTACAATTCCGTGAAGAGTGAAATTACTCAGGGTCGCAGCCAACTGGGCTCCTATATCTACAAGAAGCTAACATCGTTCATTTATTTTATCATCCATTGTGGTGGACGCAAGCGGCATGCCCCACCCGTTCAGCAGCGGCCCACCGTCGACAATCAGGAATTTGAGTCCGATGATGCGGGTAGGAAAAGCTTTCAAGCGCCCAAAGTTCAGCTGCGTCGCAATATGACCGAGGCCGAGTAAGTGTCACTAGCTTCAATTAAATTAAATTAAATGAAATGAAATTAAATTAAATTAATGAATTCCCTTGCGCCACACAGTGCACAATACTTTGAAGATGTGCCCGATGATGTCAGGAACAAGGACATGTTTCGGTGGGTAGTCGTACAGTACTCATTGCCTATGTTGATCCCATCTGCTTAATGCTCTACTCTCTCCCTCTCAGGCTTAACAATCGCGTCTCGCTGCTCGAGGAAATTTTGGAGCAGCTGGTTACCAACATGGATGGCATTTTGAAGCGTGTGGAGAAAGAAGTCAAGAAAAACCAGTAGAGAAAGAAAGACTTAACTAACTTAATCTACCTTTAGATATATAGTATATGCTGTTGCAGCGTGTGGAAAAAGAAGTCAAGATAAGCCAGAAAAGAAGACTACTATTTAATTTATACTTATATAGATAGTATCTACTATTAGTACTAAGAAGCGCAATTATAAAAAAAAAGCCATGAAATAGTAGTATTTGTATACTCCAAATCATTAAAAATTGGTAAAATGGGGGAAAGCTATTGAAATATTGATCAACTTCCGTGCATTACCAAAATGTAATCATTTAATGTATTTCACAGTGGCATCCCTTCCAGTCGAGCTCCCTCGACTCGAGCATTCTTTCACTGCTTGTCTCATTTATTCAACAAAAATTAATTAAGTTTAACTCATGGCCCAAAACAAAGTAGCCAGAAAAAAATGCGCTCGCTAATCTTTGCCAAATCTGTGTACGGTTACCGCTTCCAACCTTCGCCCCCGCCAATGTTTACCTTGCCCACAAAGGCATAACGGAAGGGAGGGAATGGCCAAAAAAGCGTTGCCAACAAATTAAACTTTATAGTTGGTTAAACAACGTGGCAGGAGGAGACCAACGCCAAAAGGACAGAAGGATAAAAGGAGGACATCATTAAGTATCTATATGTGTGTGTGTGTGTGAGTGTGTGTGTGTGTGTGTGTGTGTAGGTGTGTGTGTGTGTGTGTGGCAGGCTAGAGGACAACACTGTTAGCCGCTGTGTTGTGGTTGTGGCACGTGTGTGGCAAAGGCAACAACAGCTGTGTTGAAAGCAACAACAATTACAACAACAACCAGTCTGAGGCTGAGGAAAGTTATGAACAAGTTTAGCGTTTACAAATTGCATTTAAACAACGTGCAAATAAAGTTGGCAAATGTAAAAGAAATTGTTGAGGCAGTTAGATACAAATATGCTGAAAAGATATGCAACTTGAAAAAAAAGTAAAAATATTCAAAATCAGCATGGCTTAAAATGATACGCTATCCGTAGTTATGACTGAAAAATGTTCGACATTTAAATATTTTTAGAACCGGAAACGGAACTGAATACCAACATAAATCCCTTACAAGCAGTATAGAGCTCAAAACATATTTTGTGTTTCAAGGTACCAAAAACGAAACCAAATGCAAAAAAAAAAATGTTTTTTAATCAATTGATAAATTTGATTGGAACATTTCATTTTACCCGTCAGAACTGTAAACTAAATTCGTTGTCAATATTAATTCAAATGATGCCAACATCAATAATCTGGCAATAAACAGGAAACTTTCTCGCAAATATATCTTATTTAACAAGAATTAATTCTCGTTATTTGGCGTTTGTAAATACAGAATATAAAAATATAAAATGCAAATTGAAAAACGCAATCATCATTGGAAAAACAACTGCAATGTAAATACAAAAGCGAAAGAGCGAGATGGCGAGTGGGGGTACAGAGCAGAGAGCTGCACTTGAAAGCTGCGTTAATTGCCAGCGTGTGGGTGGGAGGGAGACAGCGCGATAATTACTTACCTTTGTGCATGGCAACAGAGAAATGTTAAAAATACGGGAATGCTGATGATGATGTTAAGCATGATTATGATGATGATGATGATAATGGCGCTTGGCAGCAAGCCAGCTCGTATGCATGCCCAAACATGTTGGCCACTTCTGCAAAAAATTCGTTAAGTGTCTGCGTCCAAGCGAAAGCAATATGAAATTGACGCGTAAATATTAAACAGGTAAATATGAAATGAAATGGCAAAAATTACAACGGCTTTTGCACTCATTTGCACAGCATAAATCAACAACAACACTTTAAAGATATCCATTCGATGAAATGATGTATGAATTGTATGTTATTACAGTTTAAACACTTTATTTATGCCATATATCGAACCGACTTTCATTTTGAATATCGATCACGCACTTCCAACATTTACGCCCCTTGACTGATACCCAATTTAGTTATACTTTTTCGATTTAACAGTTTAGCAGCCACTACTGCTGCAAGACTGTTAAGCAGCTTAAGCGTTAACCCTTGTGCAAACAGTTTGTCTCCCACATTACGCCTTAACGATCTACTTAACAGCTGCATTTGCTTAACAGCAGTCGTTAAGCTCAACATTTAATTGCAAGAGCAGCATAAAAAACATTTCAATAAGCGGCTTAGTTCAAGCCGTTTGGTTACAAAAAAAAATTAAAATAAAAATAGATGCCACACGTCAAACGGATAACGTGTTATTAACTGGCCATTAGTTAACCATTAATTAAACGCACAACTCATTAACAGCAATAAAATAAACTAGAGATTGAGTGTGTCACATAAAAAACAATAAAAAAAGAAATAATGTAAATGAAAATTGTTTCAAAATGGAAAATAATTTTGGGCGAACCATTTAATTTCACATATTAAAGTTGTTCTCATTTTTAACCTTTGTCGAATTAAATAAATCGAAATAAATAACATCAGAAATCCTGAGAGATCATTTACGAATAGCTTTCATATCGACAGAGCATAAGTCCTTATGCGCTATGCCTAAAATGAGCCACTGATGCAGAACATTATGCGTAATTATCTCAATTAAGTATCACTCTGAAGAATTTGGTAATAAATGCAACAAAGCAAGCAAACATAGCCCCACAGATCGGGGGCAGAGTGGGGAAAACAACAAATCGGAAATGGAACCGTTTTTATCCAACATAATCTATATTATGAGTCGAGCGATTTATTGGATCTGTCGTTTCTGTTTTTGGATACTTCAGGCTTTGAATTTCAAACTTCTTTGGATTATTCTGTGCTGTTTGGTTTTTGATGCCACAATGATGTTGCAACAGCAGCAATTATGTGCAGAGCTGTTTCAATAAATAAATCAATTTAAATTGAATTCAATTATTATAAACTGCAAACATTAAAAATAATAAAATTATCCCTTTTTTGTTTTGACAAATGAAAATGTAATTATTTTGTTTTTTTTTTGGTATATTTTATATTTTTGCATCAATAAATATTTTGGTATGCATTTGTTGTGCATTTAATACTCGTACTTAGACAAAACATTGATATAATAATTTAATGATGATCTGCTGCTAAAAACATTGGATAGCATTTGAAAGAATTTGTTGATGAGCTCGGTGAAAATGAATGCAGTTCTGCTTAGACAACTAAAACACTTATTACAATAATAATAACTACAACTAAATTTGTTGCTTCACTTCAACAGCGGCGTCGGCGTTTTCAGCGATAATTTCTCAAATTTGGACATCGCCGCTATTGCCGATGCAGGTAGCTCAAACACCTCCGCATCGGGATTATGGGGATAGTCTGGATTCGCAGCGGCCACATCGTTGACAGCAATATCATTGGATAGATCCACGGGCACAAAGCTCTCAAAGGCATCAATTGAGTTATCCAAATCGTTTGCGGGATCAGCGGCGTCCAGTGTTGCCCACTCATCGTTGAATGTGTCACTCATCTCAATGGCACTCTCATTGCCATCCTCATCGTCCGATGATTCCAGTTCTTCGCGTTCCCGCTGCATTTGCGACTCGCGTTCGACTAGCTGTAAGGATTGGAAATTCGTTTCGTCGTTGTTGGCAAAGTTTTCAATCAGACTGTCGCTGTCATACAGCGGCATTTCCGTTTCCGCTACGGCTTCCTCATTATGCGCCATTGTGTCGACATCTTGAGTCAACTGCTGCAGCTGCTGCTCGTCCTCCTCCTCCTGCTGCTCCACCTCAAGTTGTTGCTCCTCCTGTTGCTGCGTATGCTCCTCCACCTCCAGCTGTTGCTCCTCCTGCTGCTGTGTAACATCTTCCATTAAATCTGACATTGTTGCGCTTACAGTCTGCTGTTGTCTGTTCTCTGTTCCCTCCGCAATGGAATCTTCAACGGGCGAACTGGAGTCAAGTGTGGCTGTAGTTGTTGTTGTTGTTGAGGTTGTGCTTGTGCTCTGTGTATGTGTGCGTGTGTGTGTGTGTTTAATGGGTGCATCAGTTATGTGTGCGTAAATAAATTGAATAAAAGTTTGCATTACTTTTGTGTTTGCCAATTAAGTGATTGTTAGTTTTTAGTACAAGCAGTCGCCGCCTCATGCAAAAAATATCAATCAAAACTTACAACCAAGAGACGCGTGTGTGTGTGCTGTCCACGCGTTGTCTATCTCAACTAAATTGCCGCTCACCAAAGCATTGACTTTTATACATAGGGCTTAGCTTTACGTATAGCGACGCTGACTCATCAGCAGCAGTCAAGCTGGGATTCGGACTCAGAGAGAGAGAGAGAGCGTGAGAGCGTGAGAATGAGAGTGAGAGTTGGCAGCAGCGACGCTGTTAAGCCATCAGTCAGTAAGAGGCAATATCAGCAGCAGCGCTGTTAAGTTATCAGTCTGCCGTTGCTGTGCTGATTTTTAAGATGGCTTTCACAGAACGGTAAGCTCAGCTATGGTGCTCAGATGCTCTTCTTCGAAATGGTTCAAGCTCTCGCTCTTACGTTAACAGTGTGAGGCTTGCTTATTTATAAGCTGTTGTACTTCTAGTTGAATTTCCCCACTGTTAAGATAACAGTTTTGTGTTGCTAAGCTAATTTCTAAGCTGCTCTTTTCCTACTTCGTTCTGTTACTCAGACATTGCGCTCTCGCTCCCACTCGCACTTGCTATTCAGTCAGTCGACATTAATTTATATTTCTGCTTATTATGCGTCGCCTCAAACATGATTCACCTTCGTCTGATAACATTACGCTCAAAATGTATTTATACCTTGCAAAAAAAATCAGCATGCGATGAGCGAAGCGCCGCCGCCTTGCCATTCACACACACTCAGAATATTTGTTGGTCACTCGGTCGATCAGTGTAACGCGTGACGCCACAAGCTCATTACTTATTCCTGAGTTTGACAGCCTTGCCTCACTCATTAAATTCTATTTTCGTTTGTTACAAATTGCAAAAAAGAATTCACAGAAATTTGTCTTATTAATGTGTTTATTTATATTTTTTGCGATGCTCACTTAAATCTTTTAATGATTTAATTGCTTAGCAGAGGCAACCACAAATTTTTAAACTAGTAACGCAAAATGAGTCACGCTCTCTGAATGTTTATTTCCGCTGAATTTCTCGAGAATTTGAAGCTACCTTATTCTTGCATGGATGAGTGATATTTTATGCAAATCGATTTAACATTCTTTAGCGCTTATTAAGTTGTGTCATAAAAAAGATACTGTTAAGCAGTCTATTAAGTGGGGTATTCCTTAAGAAACTGCCTGAGCTATGCTAACTCAAGCTCCCCCCACACCTATGTTAATTCTTGTTTAACAGTCTGTTTTACGCTGCATATTTCATGTGTGTGCTGTGAGTTTTTACAGTTTACAGTTAACAGTACCCTGCTGCTTTTTGCTCATTTCATGCACACTTTGTGTGAGGCCACCCTGTAAAACGAGCACACCCCGCCCCCCGTGCCAACCTGTACCATAATATTTAAATAGCGCGTAAAAAAAACCGAGCACATAACAAATTGAAATGCAAGTGCACAAAGTAATTTTGTACAAAGTTATGAAGGGCTACATACATTTATGCGATAAATGCGGTTTACATATACACACAGAATTTGTGATTTTTTTTTTGTATTTTTAATAGTAAATATCGCACATTTATTTGACTGTTTGACTGGCGAACGACAACAAAATTGCTTAACAGCCATCAACAATTTTCACAAAAATAATTCAGGGGGTGGTATAGGTGTGTGTGTTTGTGTTATTCTATATTAATATTTATGAAAGATTGAAAATGTATATACATATATATATATATATATTTATATTCAAATAAATGCATGTGCTGAAAGTTTGGGCTACCAAAACCGCAGCTTTCAATATCCGCGTGTTGCAGAAAAACTGAACTGCATATAAATTGAATAAATTGTTGCCACTTTTCGCCATAGTTCCAACTACCCAAAAACGGTGGCACATTTTAAATTCTTTGCATATATATATTTATATATATATATAGTAAAATGTTTACATGTTGCACTTACGCTTTAAACTTGTTCATAATTGCGCATTTCATACTTTTTTCATGTGGTCATTTATTAATTTTGCTCTGATTTATGTGATTGCGTGTATTGCGAATACCAAAAATAACATACTCTTTCAGATAAGAGTCAGTCATGGCGACATTTAACATCCTATGAAAACTATATATTATATATCAATCATATCTGTGTAAACAGAAAAGTTTTTCAAGCAGGAACACAGCTTGTAAGTGATTGTTTCTAAAGCAGCTAAATGATATAGTGATCCGATCTATCCAACTCCGACTTAGTTACTTTCGGACATTGCAATATCGACTTCACTAGTGATGCTACTCAAGAACATGTATACTTTATGGAGTTGTAGACGCCTCTTTCAACTGATAGTTCACAGAACATAAGTTACAGCTACATCGACTATATACATCTGTTAGTAATGCTGATCAGTAATATATATACTTCATAAGAGACATCTCCTTCATTGCATCACAAACTTCACAGCATAATTATAATACGCTTTGCAAGGGCATAAAAACAAGAGTAAAAATGGCAACACGCAAAATGCTCGAAAGTCGCGTGCTCGTCGAAATTCGATACAATAAATTCTCATAAATACTACACGGTTGCCAACTGGCACGCCCACTTTTGGGTGCCCCTGTGTACGCCCAAGACAAGGATTTATGTGCACGACGCACATGACTTTTAATATAAATTAATTTTTATTATGGCTGAAAGTAATTAATGGACTTGAAAAACCGCATATATGATGCATGTACCGTTAAATTGCTGCAACAACTGTTAATGGCGGGGCAGGCCGGGATCTGTGCATGTGGCTGGCAACCCTGCACGCTTGCACGTTACCAATTGCAAAATGTCATGTGCCCATTAATTGCATTTGCAAGTGTGTCCTAACATACCTTGATAAGGCTTGTTGTAAAATTATTTTTCAACTTTTATTTTTGCAAATTCTTCAAATTGGACTTCTGCTTGCGTGCAGATTCCTAGAAATGACATAGTAAAAACTTTGAGAGAGGATTTAATACCGGAATCAAAAGTGAACCTCGCCAGTAACCGAAAGAGTTATTATTATTGCCCTATATGGTCTATATAGAAACCAAAATATTTAAATACAGCATACACTAAATATACATATTTGTTCCATCTTTTTTTTTCAATTTTGATAATAACTTGAGGTATCAAAACGGAACAAAATACCGGAAAAAAACAAATTTTAAGCCAATTTATATTTTTTAGCGGTGCCTGAATTCTGTTCGGTTTGACACCCAGCTTTATACACAAATTAGTTTAATAAAATTATATCTATTTTTAAGCATCAGCTAAATTTGTATTCTTGTATTAATGATTTACTCACAGAAAAAACTATACAAATTTACAATTGTCAGAAAGTCTCTCAACTATGCAATTAATCTATGCATATTTTATATCACTGCTAGCAGATTTCCATTAGGAATGATATAAGCTTTTTTTTAGCATTATATATATTTTATAATGATGCGTTCCATTGACACATAATAATAATAAAATGTTTAATTTGTTTGCATTATTAATGTGGGCGCAGTGAAGTCAATCCGAATGCAAGCAAAAAACGCAGACAAAAATAAAAAAAAAAATAACAAAGAAGGGAAAATAAATATTCGAAATAATGCTCGACTATAAAATACCCTTTAAACTCAACACTAAGAATTTGGGCATATCGAAAATACATAAATCAATAAGTAGAAAAAATTGTGACGATAATCATACATATTTGTTTAGTTCATCTCAACTCTTTTTCTTTTCCACTTTTCACTTGACTTGTGTGCCCATTTCTTCACCTTCTACAGGGTATGTAAAAAAGTAATAATCTAATTGTAGCTTTTTATTGGGTTATTAAAATATTTATGATTGCGGTGGCTGATGCCTTATTAGCCTGGCAAATTAACAAAACTTAATTAGGGCTTCAAAACAACCGCAAATAAAAATATTACGAGCAAAACAATAAAAATTTCAAAATAAATAAATTGCCTGAAAACAAAAGCAAATTTGAAGCAAATAAATAAATAAAATTAGGAAAACATTAATGTTGAAAATATAGTTAAGTAGAAACATGTGCAAAGAACCACAGCCAGAGTTTGCTCACACCAGTTGCCTTAGCTTAGAAACTGATTAAATTAGTTGTAGAGTAAAATAAAATAAAAGCAAGCAAAATATATACAATTATACAGTTTTAGATATCTTTTTTAGTTTTAAGCAAAACTTTATTTGAAAAAAAATATTAGAAATGTATTTTTTTATATATATGTATATATATATATATATATTACAAGTTTACATAGTTGGCTCAATATACATGAAGTTTATTAAAAGTTTATAGTTTATATATTGTCGGTTAGTAGAGATTTTTTTTGTTTTTTTTCCAATTTTTTTTTATTGGCAAGACATTTTTTGCATTAGCTGTTTGTTAGCCAGAAATGCTGTTTAAAGCTTCTTTTTTTTAGTTTTATACCTGAGGATCATCGATGTCGCGCACCTCATTGTCCTTGGACTGCTTCTGGAGCGGTTCACGGCGATCGGTCTCATCCTCCTCGGATTCCTCCGGCAATTCGGTGCGTCGCGGTGGCGCCGAGGTGCTGGGTGCACCTAGCGGCTTAAACTCGCCCTCCGAGTTGGTAACACCCTGGGCAACCTCCTCGCCACTCTCGAGGGGACGCACATTGACCAGACGCACCTTGAACAAACTGTTGCTATCACCATAGGTGGTCTCATTGATCTCCACCTTGTGACCATCAACCACCTAAATGCATTTCGTTTTAAATATATATATCAATTGAGTTCCAACAACAAAGTTGTTTTTATTTATATATGTATATATATGTCTCACCTTAACCGTTGATGTGGTATTGCCATTCTTGGGGTTCAGCGCTGTCGGCAGTCTCAGGCCGAAGCCAAGCGTTGGCTCTGCCTCCGCTGAATCCCCATCGCCAGTCGCAGAATCACTCGAATCCACGGCAATGGGCCAGAAACGAGGACGCAGGCGGCGGAAAATGTCTGCAAACGAAAAAAAAATAAAAATGGGATGCATAAAAAATTGGTGTGTCTAGTCTCCTGTATAATTTCACGCCAAAACAAACTAGGATAAGTTGTCTTGTAAGAGTGTCTAGACTAGCAACTACCCTGTACTTAATACAAATATATCGATACTTATCGATTGGCGAGGGCCAGTGTAAGTTTACAGCATATGAGAACCTATAAATCGAACTCCTTTAATTCTTAAGATCTGAAAGCCAACCAGTAGAAAAGTAGTTTCAAAATCGATATCTATCGACAGCTATTTCAAAAAAAAATTTAATTTTCGATATCTTCAAATCATAAATCGATATAAATCGATACACAAATGCTGCACATTAAAGACCCCTTTAAGAATGTATAATGGCCACAGGGTATAATGATAAAATAGAAGAGCCACACTCCCAAATTGAAATAGGTACGAGCAGCTAGAAAAGCGAACAGTGCTGGGAATTGTCGCAGGTGTTGCAAAGTGCCAAAGTGCCATCTGGCAACGACTTGGCGCTTGTTCATTTTGCGGGTTGCTCTTCTTGTTGCTGTTGTCATCTCTTTGATGACGCCCGGGCGCCCAGACGCCCAGACGCCTTTTGCCTTGCTAATGCGTTTTTCAGTTTAAATCCCTAATCCGTAAACGCACTACAGAAAGAAAAAAAAGAAAGAAATGAAGCGTTTTCTGTGTCGCCCTCCGTCTGCTTGTTTACCTAATCCTCTTTGCCACCTTATTTCCCTTGCCTCATCGCACACATTTTCTACACTCTTTTCTCCATACTCTTTGTGTGTGGCAACCTTGTCATAAATACTTGACCGCATTGTTTAGCTGGCTTTGGCATGTTGCAATTCATTTGCTTGTTGCATTCTAATGAGTTTAGAGAGACAGAGAGAGACAGAGAGAGAGAGAGAGAGAGAGAGAGAGATGCCTCAAATACTTGACCAGCCAAATGCTTGACATCATTTTGCTAGCTACAATCGGCCACCTTTGAACTTTGCTGAAGGTTCTTTAACTTTTCTTGGCAACAACTTTAATGCCACATTTGGCATGGCAAACAATTTGATACATATGTTTATATATATATATATACATATTTGTCAATTTGTTAAACTTTTTATATTATTCCATTGCAAAGATAATAAGACTTGCCTTCTATAAGTTGACACTCTACAAGTTGACTGTTAAAGTTAAGACTAAATTTTAAATCAAACTCAGAGATCATTTTTACTTTAACCAGTTCCTTTCACAATTAAGTCAATCAAGTTTTGTTTAAGCTGCTTAAAACTAGAATCAAAGAGTTTTATTATCAATTAATTTTCAAATAATTAATTAATTAACTTTATTAAGCAAAACTTTATTAAGTATAAAAACATTAAAGTAATTGTTAGCATTAAGACGTGCAAAAGAAAAATATCATCATTTACCCCACATAAAGTGAAAAAAACATTCCCCACACACACTTTTTTGTGCAGTGTATGCTTAGCAGTGTAGCTAATGAAACTTTTCACAGTCTTATTGTTGTTTTTGCGTTGTTATCTTTGAAGCTGTTGCTAAATAAAAGTTTCTTGCATATAAAACGAGCTATTGGCTTAAGAACTTTTGTCAGCGTATTAGTTGGCAAAAGATTTATGAAGTTTTGGCCCTCATCCTTGGCTAAACAGCCAGCATTTCATAAATGTTTATGTCTTCTTTCCGCCCTCTTCTTATATATATATATATATGTATATATATATCTCAAACTTTTCACTTTTAATGGTCAGCAGAGTTTTTGACCCAGCCTGCACATGCATATCAATATAAATACAGAAATATAAAGACCGTAAACTTTGACTGCTGCTCCTTCCCGCAAAAAAAAGGAACATTTCTGACATAATATTTTGATAAATTGTTTACTCCCAAGTTTGGCAGTGTGTGTGTGTGTGTGTGCGGGGCGAACTTTCAGTCGAACTGCAACGCAGTGTAAAATGGATCTGCCGCACAAGGAGTGGAAAATGTGAGCGAAGCAGCACGTTGACTAATTGGCTGGCTCAAATTGTACAGCTTCTCCAATATAAAATTGAAGAAGACTTTGCTCAAGCCTAAAAGTATGTACACTGAGAAAAAGAATCCACAATCTAGGAATATATATTGCTGATTAAAGTTAAAAGAATTGAATTTGAGTACATATTATTCGGCTCTGTTAACTGAAATTTATTCTCTGATCAAATAGCGTCTAATAATCTGAAAACTAGGAATATTCTTGATTAAAGTCAAAAGAACACAATCTTAGAATATAGTATTAACTTCAGATGTGTACACTCTGTTCGAAGAAGCCACAAACAGAACCGATTCCTTTACAGGCAACCAAATTGGAACCGAAATAAACCGATTGAAAATCAGACCCAGAAGCGGAACAGAAATGGAAAAGAACCGGAACAGTAACTGCAAGCGAAATTCAATGCGATTTGATTTCTTGATATAAAGTGAGCAAATCGTCGAAAATCTGAAGGATTAAGGAAAACCCCAATATACATACATTCCACAATTGGCTTCTCTTTCACCCAATCGCAACTAAAGAGCAATCAATAATTTGTTGCTCGAATAAAAATGGATTGTAAAAGAAAAATAAGCTTGAATCCTATCGTATAAGGTGCAGCTGCCAAGAGTTCATTAAGGGTATTCCATCCTTGGCATAGACAGAAGCCTTGATTCGCTGGCGAGTATTATAAAATCTCTCATCATGTAATAAGCATAACAATGAAAAGTGCATTAAATGCATGCCGTACTTTGTAATTACTCGTTTGTATCCCCCTCACTCTCCCGCTCTGGCTTAATGAGGCAACATAAAATTGTAATTAAATGCAATTGCAACATGCGTCATGTGTGGCAATCACAAAAAAAGAAAAAAGAAAACTCACCGTCAAAGGAAAGGCCGGGAAAGTGGAAGACCGATGGACTTGGCTGCAGGAACGGATGAACAGGACCTGTATCGACAAAGTCACGGAAATCCGTATTGCCAGACGCCGGAGGAGCACGTGGCACATCAATCACCTCAGCATCGTCCTGCGGACTGTTGCGCGCTGCAAGAGAAATAACAAAAACAAAATACATAAATATTATTCATAATTAAAAAGCGCAGCTAAAGCTAAATGTGCCATAAATTAGCCGCATTAACTGCTGGCCAAGTACGCCAAATCAGCAAATTCGTAAGCAAAAACCGCAAAGCGTTGATTTCATTTTGTTCTTGTAGTCTGAACCCTTTTCGGCTAATCGTTTAGCGGCCTCATTAGCGCTCATTGGGGCTTTTAATTTCTGCATAATTTGGGGGCTGGATGTGTCTTGAGCGCCCCTTTTGAGACTGACCTTGGGTGGAGAAACTGCCTGAGAAATGCTGATGAGAGCAGTTATTTTTTATAACCTGAATGGCTTCAATGAAGTTGAGCCAAAGCAAGTAACAGGCAGAGGGAAGCAGCTCCAACCAGTATATACATTTTATATATATATATTCTTGATCAGCATTGACAGTCGAGTCGTCAGAAATAAGTCGAACTCAGACTGAAGACTTTCAATTTGGCATATAAGTTATCGTTTGCCTAGCGCTGTTTACGTTTATTTTATTTTATCGATAACTGCAACCGTTTTGCGTATATCGATACAAATCGATTACAAATAGCAATAGAGGACGCAGTTGTAAGGATATAGCATTCTATTTGAAATATAAAATATATATAATAACAACTGCAAAATTTCCATTTCGCAAGGAATATTTCTTATTGAACCAACAAGTTTGGGGTAGGGGTATCTCTCTTTCGACCAAATCACTTAAGCTAGTGTCAAATTTATATTTTATACATATATTCATTATCAATTTAATACTATTATTTATTCATTTTTTATTTTATATTTTAGTTTTTAGCTGAGTAGCTTCCATGCATTTAAATTTGTCTACAAATATTTATTTAAAAATGCCTCTCGATTCAATCAATATTATTTCATCCTGCCTCAAGTGAAATGCAGTTGTTGAAACTAGGCCAAGGATCTTTGGAAAAATAACCGCAATGTGCCGAGAGCAGTAGGGTTAAATAAACAAGAGCTCGTAGTGGTTCAGCCACAATTTACAATCAGTCAGTCAGTCAGTCAGTCAGTCAGTCAGGCAGGGCAGGCAGGGCAGCAAGTGCAGATAAATGTGTCCCAACTCGGCCATGTTGCACTTCATAAATCTCAAGCAGCTGTGAGTGACATACTCACCACATACAAACATACTTGTTGTACAACAAGTGGCAGGAACAGAAATTGTTCAACTAACGATGTTAAAAATAAGTCAAGCCAAGTTGAGACTTGACTTGCAATGAAAATGGGAGAGAGCGAGAAAGAGAGTGAGAAAGAGAGAGAGAGGTAGAGAGAGAGAAAGGGAGACAGAGAAAGAGAGATTTATAAGCTGCGTAAAATGCGTGGATGAAAAATGGAAAATATACGTGAACGCCCCCTAAAGGGAAAGAACCCCAACAGAAGAGGTCAGTAAAGCAAATGCACCTCGAAAGCGGCGCTGTTGCAGAAAACATTCACATTTTTTTTAAGCCGATTTATGTTTGCTATATATATATATATATATATATATGTAGCAACAACAAATTGTCATATATGAATGTCATTTACAACAGCAAATGTTTACCTACTGTGGCGCTGCTGCACAAAAAGTGGGCTACAAGCTGGCAAATAAATATTCCGGCCTGGATATATGTTTGTATGTCTGTAAACATATATATTCATATGCTGCAGAAGCTACGATATTATACTCAGTATAATAAAATGGAAATTGAGCCAACAACTTCAGTTGAGCATTTTATTGTGATGGCTGAGGAGTTTTAAATATTGTAGAAAAAACTGAGAGGGTGACATTTTGACTTCATATATTTAAAAAAAAATATTAAAAAAATATAAAAAAAATCTTAAAATTGTATATTTATAAACTGAAAGAAAAGAGTTCATAAAAATACTGTCTTAAAGACTCTGCTTAAAAAGCAACTAGTCCAATTTATTAACGCTTATTTTAAAGTTGTTTAGTTCAAAAAAAATCCAGAGAACTTTTATGGCTCAACTTTAACTTTCACTTTTTTAAATATGACTTTACAAACTGAACGTAAATGCCCAATTCGCGCCATTTAAAGTGCTCGTAAAGAATTTCTCAGAAGCCAGCTAGACTGTTGCACATAAAATATTTCATGGCTTTACATATGCTGCATACCTTGAGGCAACTTGTTTGCAAGCCAAAACTGAAAAATGTTTGCATGCAAAATTTATGAAAAATAAAATCCAAAAATTGTTTTACAACATTCAAAACTGGCAACGCCCCCCCCCCCCCCCCCAAAAAAGCAGAGTTATTAGTCATGCGAATGCTAAACACAAATGGGCGGGAGTTGCCCTAATGAACAAATCTACATGGCATATTCATTAATTTGCCAATAATTAAGCCGCGTGCCACAACAACAACGGTACTGTTAGCCCACACCCTCCTCAATTCCCCCCGTGGGCTGTTGCCATTGTTACGTTTTGACTGAATTATGAAATTAATAAAAGCAAAATTCGCCGAGCTCGGCGCTTTTGTTCTAAACACAACGAATTTTGTTGCTAATTATGCAAAGGTTAACTGCAGTAGGCCCCAAAAGGGGTTTGGAGTGTGCACAACCACACACACACCCACCCACGCACACACACTTTGTTTTTTTTTTTGCTGAGACACCACAAATAAAATGCCGAAAAACTGCGTCTTGCAAATCACTTGGCCTGCGTTTTATGGTGCTAATTGCCAGCAGGCAAAAGGCAACCGGCAAAGGGGCGGTTTCTGGCCAAGATTGGAGGCAGGTCGTCTGTGTTCCTCTGTGTTCCTCTGTGTGAGCGTCGTCAATTAATTAACATAATTGTACTATTTTGCATAATTTACTGTGCTGCGATTTTTCTGTTGTTTTTTGTTTTGTTTTCTTTTATTATTTTGCCCCTCGCTTTTTGTAGTAGAAAGGATTTTCAGAGTTGCGAAGCTGCGTTGTCGAATTTATGAAGGAATGGTTGGAAACGGAAACGGAAACGGCAGAGGAAATTCTTGTTGAAATTTAATGATAGAAAATTAGATTCAGAAGTGGAACCGAAACCAAAATAACACTTGAACTGATACCTTAACAGGGTATCAAAGCGAAACCAAAACATTTATTCAAGATCAACCGATTGAAATTCAAAAGCAGAGCCGCAATCGACATTCGCTGATATCTAGCTAGACAATATCTGCTAGGGAACCGAAACAGAAGGCGAAAAAGAAGAATCCCATGATTCTGTGAAAGGATAGAACACAACCGATTAAAATATAGAACCAGAAGAGCTTCGATTCCCTTTCTTAAGTTTCTATAAGAACATTAATGATTTCTTTCTTTTTAATCATTCTTAACTTATCTTAACTTCAATACTAAGCCGGTTTTTCCCACAAGCAAGCTGCACAATTTTATACTCTACATCCACTTGGCTATTTTTATTAAGTTTAGCTAAAGAAATCTCTATTGTATACAGTTTGCAGACAATCATTTAGCAACTTTTGTAGAGATTTGCAAATCCAAGGAAATCGCAGACTAAGTGCAGCTGCCACCCTGTTGCACTCAACTGCCATCATAATTACTTGCTATTCAGTCCGCCCCCAACTTGTGGCCGCCTAAGCCCGGCGCCCAACTCCAGCCCCTAACACCGGCAGGGGTTGGCAGAAACATGCAACTTTTTACATTAACCAAAGTACGAGCTATTAAAAATTCATTAATCGCACGCAACAGTCGAGTAAAATAAGCCATAAAATAAAACGATTAGGAAAAGGTGCTCGCCTAGAAGAATACCCTGCAAAAGGATACTCCAAGGTTAAAGAAGATAAAAATAAAATAAGACTAACTTCCATAATCGAGAATTTACTTTGTGCAACTACCGATGACTTCAGCTATCTTTCATTTTAAACTACCCCCTTCAATCGCTTCAGGACTACAAGGTAATGAAAAAAGAAGGGGAAAAAAATCTGCACGGCAAAAGTTTAATTGATTTGCACGCAAAATGGCAAAATAATTGATAGATGAAAGCGTGCCGAATTTAATGAGAATTCGCCTGCAGCGAAAGTTGCGAATATTTGTAAATTTTCCAATACGATAATTATGAACACCAAAAAAAAAACGAAGCGAAACGAAGCAGACAAACTCGTTGTAGTTATTAATTAGAAAAGTTTTGCGGCGCCCAAAAAACTGGCCACAAATCAGAATTGATGTGGCTTTGGGGTGAGATGGAAAATGGAAATTGTAAAATTGTGAATTGAATTGCAATTTTGGCAAGCGAGAGAAGCTGATGCGATTGATGAGTCTCGTGCCACACATATGTATTACACATTCTCTGGCAATCAGTCAGTCCGCAAGTTGTAATTGCAACACACATGTGGCGTATGTAACGAATTTTTGCTTTTGGCCTGGCCAAATATATTCAATTTTCGTGGTCACTTGAAAATGTTCGAATTTTGTTGTTCGCGTTTCCAATCGACACTTTTAATTACCGCAACTGCTGCACAAAAAGCGCATTTCATATTTTTGCCAGCAATTTGCAACAGCAAAACGAGACGAGATTGAGCGTACAAAGCCAAAACACACACGCACAAACACACACACAAACACACACACAAACACACCCACTCAGACACTCACGCACACCCACCCAGTCAAATATATGGCAACCATGGCAGTTTGTAATTATCGCACATATTTATTTGGTTGCGTCTATGTGGCATTTGTCTCTGGGCCTAGTTTAATACTCGGCACATTTCTCATCTCATATTTCAAACGAACATTTGCTGCCAGCCTGCCATTTATTTGATTTGTGGCTGTCAAATATTTTGAACATTTCGATGTTCAGGCCTTCAGCAAACACAAGATATTATTTGGCAACGTTTGACAGCAATATCAAATATTAATATTAATATGCTTGGCAGGCAAACTCTACCAGCCATAAAAGGAATATTTCAAAAATGTTCAAAATCCAAGCTAACATCAAAATTAATTAATATTCGAAATTGTGCAATTTGACTTCTCTTTGTGAGATAAATATTAAATATTCTGGCACATCGATTTCTTGCCATCAGTTCCAAATCGAATAAAAAAAATGATGACAAAATAATGTAAAAGAGAGAAAAATATTTTTGAATTCAATTGTTTGAAACGCCTCAAAATAATTGTATTTTAGATTTATTTAAAATTTTTGTGGATATTTTAATTAAATTATTCAGATGCGAAGCTTGCATCAAAAATTGTATTTAAGATTTAATTATTTTTGATACCCTAGCAGAGGTTATAATAGTTTTTTTGCGAAGTTCTGTAGAAGAAGTTAGAGACTACTTAAAGGTATATATATTCGTGACCAGCATCATTAGTTAATAAGATCCTTCTATTTGTTTCTATGTCAACTAGCTTCTCAGTTCTAAAAATATCTTCATAAAACTTGAAACATATGGCTTTTTGCTGTATTCAGTACATTAGTCTCAACTGGACAGATCGGGCCACTATATCATTTAGCTGCCAAAGTTACTTATCGGTCGAGAGATAAGTTTTTGTATAAATAACCTAAGTTAAGTAAACTTAATAAAGGTGTTTTATTATGTTCTCCATATTTAAACAAAATTAGATCAAGATTGGTTTTTTAATTTATATTGACGGCAGATCGACTTCCATCTACTTGGGTATTTAAACTTTGATCAGCCTAAGTTGAGCGTTATTTCAGGTTTTGATTAAGCATTTTCAACTCTAACAAGCAGCAAACCCGATCTCTCCACACTTTCTTCATTGGGTCAACCCCCTCTCAATTGTCATCAACGCAAACATGGCATACCATCTCTCTGATAAGCCACCCCCAACTCAACCACTCTGTTGTCTATCAATAGTCGCTGTTTGTTTCACTCGGCTGCCAATCAATCGCTAGTCAACTGACCCCAACAAACGCAGTCAGTCAATGTGTGAAGAAAGGGGCTCTAATTCCCCTTCTCCGATTCGAGTTGATAACTAGAACTACGCCGTAACCACTAATAGGCAACGCATCCGCAACAGAAATCTCCGGACTCTGGAACGGACTTCAATTCCCGCCCCCTCATCCTCGTGTTCCATCTCCTTTCTTTTTGTAGCGCATGACATTAATCAAGCCTAGGCCAAAGTCCCCACATAAACCAACGCCATCGCCACCTGCATCCACAACATCATCATCCACATCCACATTCACATCATCATCATCATCGTCATCTGCTGGGGTGGCCAAAAAATCATTGTAGACATTTGTAATTAGAATTGATAGCAAGCAGGCTGCTGGCAAAAGAGTTGCCGAGAGGGGCCTGATAGGTAACACCTTCTCCCCTATATAAAGTACCCACACACAACACACACTCTCCCACACACACAACACACACACACACAATGAGTGTGGCAATGCCAATGCAGAGCAGCTGACGGCGTTGGCGATTCCATTGCGGCTGTTGTCGTTAAACAAATTTCATTCTCCAAACTATTGCAAAGTGAATGGGGTGCACAAGTAAATGTGTGTGTGTGTGTAGATTTGGGTGTGTGTGGATGTGTGTGTGTGCACTAGTGTTGTGAGCGTGTCGTGTTTTATTACTTCTGAAGCATTTCTAATTTTAAGAAATTGTTTCACATATATCTAAAAATGATTTCTAACTTGCATAATTTTTTTCTGACTTTTTTCTGAGCGTCGAAAAATGACTTTTTTAATGAAAAATAAATTTACTTAAATAAAAATGGTAACAAACTGCTTAATTTTCAAGTTTAGTTTTTAAAAAATCTTTGGATGCATTTCGTGTCCATAAAAAATGGCGACACGCGCTCATCTCGAATATGCACTCTGAAAAAGTCTGCTCATGCAATGTCCATCATTTGATAAAGGTTATATTTTTTACTCAGCAGCAACCCCTAGCCAACAGAGAGTGTGTGTGTGGGGAAGGGGCTTAGGGGGGAGTGGGGGCTGAAAATGCGTGCTGACGAAATATCAGCAGACGTCAATTGAATGGCATTTCACTTGAATGCTAGGCTGACAGCCAACTGGGCTTGGGGACCACTTTCACTGGACGAGACGAGGAGGGCCCCATTTTGGTCAGAATTCACTTTCGGCTCAAATGCTGTTGACACTTGGCAGACAGAGAGGGAGAGAGGGGCGGGAGGAAAGCGAGCTAACTGACAGTGTGTGCAATTTTATGTGTGTGTGTGCGAGTGTGTGTGTGTGCCTGAAAAACCAACTAATTTTGCTGCTGCTTAGAGTTCTTGAACGTGACACAAGTCCGCACTTGGTCGGCCAACTAACTGACTATCGTCATCTCTCTCGGACATAATCTACCCTCTCTCTCTCTCTCTCTCTCTCTTTCTCTTTCAGTTCATTCCGCATTGCATTTCAACTGATTTGCGATGATTTTAAGCCAAATAGCAATTGAGTTTGTCAACTTTGGCCACATAGTATTTGCTTTAGCATCTTTGCATTTTTAATGCAGCTCGAGGTGTGCAATTAAGTCTGTGAGTGTGTCTAAGAAGTGTGATTAAGGTGTTTGTGCCACTTCGCATTGCAGGTAAAGTTTCTAATGTGCTTTAGGAGGAAAACTAATATTGCCAGCAAATTGAAACTATATTTCAGACGTTATCGTTATCACCCGCAAAACTATATATTCTGTATCTTTCATTTTATACATTTATATATTTAACATTAATATGTATGTATATATATTTGTATATGTACTTTTTGTCATATGTACGACGTTGATTCCACCACAAGCTGCCAACCGATTTAACCTTAAACATAACCCATAATTTCAGGGCTACAATCATAAGATTTAAAAGACAAATTACTGGTAAAATCCGTCCAGGATCGGCTCATAAATATATAGCTTAGCAGGTGTATTTTTCAAAAAATGCTCTTCAATAACAATATTTACAATTAGTGCCCCAAATAATAGCAGGTGAAAGCTCTGTCAATCAGTTAAAGAATTTGCTGCACCTGTGCTCAAGCAGCCAAAAAAAAATCAACCAAAATCAAAGCTGTAAATATTTTAAAAATTTCTGCACGTGCTGACAGTCAGTGCAAAAAAAAAGGAAAAATAAAAAATGTGTATAAAATAAATCTTAGGAGGGGCCTAAAATTAAACAATTTTAACATTTTGCCGTTGCGGCTGCTGTCAAATAATTTGCTACATGTGGCCAAAATGGGCGACGAATGAGATGAGCGGCAAATCATAGTAAGTTTTTTACGGGGGGTGGACAGACGAAGTGGGGGGAGAGGGGCAGACTATGGGGGGCAGGCAGGATGTCGTGTCCGGGACCAAACAATCAAAATCAAATTCAGGCGGGAGGCGGGGCGGGGAGCGAAAAAAACTAATTTTAAACGCGACAAACGTAACGTTCAATCTTCCAGAACATTGCGTACGTGACACGATTGTCACATTTGGCAAACACCAATAACAACAACAACAACATAAACAACACAAACAACAAAACAACAACCAACAACAACCAACAACAACAACAATACACTCCAATTTGAGGGTTACAACGTTGCAAGGTTTTTATTTAGGCATTTGGTTTTCAGTTGTTTTTGTTTTTGTTGTTGATTTCGCGCCGTGTTTTCAGCCAAAATGCAAATGAAGTGAATGAGGAATGAATGAATAGTGAATGCCGTGAATGCCGTGAATGAATGAGAAGTGAAAAATGAAGGCAGCACCTGACTTACCTGACGCATCAAGAGTCAAGAATCAAGCTGAGTGCCAGCTATATATATATGTATATATATGTATGTATGCCTTTTTATTTGCACCTGACCCAGCGACCCACAAAATTAATTGAATTACATTTGATTAAATTGCAAATTAGTTTTTTAAGCTTTCGTTTTTTATTTTCTTGGTTTTTTAAATGCTGGTCACATCAGCGAAGATTTTTATGGTTTGAACTTTGGCATAAAAACAACGTTTTTCACTGCCCAAAATTCTCAGCTTAAAAATAAAAATTAAATTGAAAATTGCCAAAATTCACAAGATAAATATTCCATTCATATAAATTGAAACACTGAAAAATTGTGCCCAACAACTGGCAAACATTCTCAATTCAAAAATGAAACTTTTCCAAATGGCACCTCTACTATTCAAAATAGGAAAATAAATGGAAACTCCAAGAACTTTAGCCCAGTTTGATTGAGTAAAGACCAACTTTAGTTGGCTGCATATTTGCATAACTGCAAATGCTTAAATAATTGCAACTATGCCAGTTGAGTTTAACTTGGAATTCAAGGCGAGCCCGTCAATTACAAGGCTGCACAAACTTGGCCAATACAAAATGTGCATTTGGGCCACACACACACACATGTCAATGTGGTCGAGAGCCCAGCAAAATGTTCGCATTGAGAGCCACAAAAGATGCCGCATCGAATTGCAAGCAATGCCAAAATTTCCCAAAATGCCAAAAACGGAGCTTTGATGATTTATGATTACCAAAACTAGTTAATGTGTTGCAAAGGGAATAATGCGCCTTGTGGCATATATGTGTGGAATGAAAATGAATGGAGCCGACTGTGTTTCAATTTGTTGTTAATTGCAACGAACGCAAACGCATTGTGACAGCCCAGACAGATAGCAACAGATATGCATGTATATATCAGAGGATATGTATATACATATATTTTACAGTTGCATACATTTTTGCAAAAACCACAAATTGCCATTAACGAAAATCTAATCATAACCGGAAATTAATTTGACAGGAATCTCATTAAATTTACAGCCACAGCAAATACTGCATTTCCACAACCCTTAAATCAAAAAACAAACCCCAACACACAAAACCCCCTCCTCATTTGGCTTGACAAACGTTTAAATCTGCATACGTTGACCCATTCGTTGGGTGACCAGTGTCCAAATGCCAGCTGACTATTTGAGTAATACTCCAGGATTTTCATTATAATACTCGACTAATCACATAGCTACATAAATATGTTCATATATGTATATTATGTATGAGCAACTGCATCTGCCCATCCCCTCTCTCCACCCCCCTCTCCTTGCGTGGCTTGCACATTTTGCCAGCACATAAATTAACATAAAGAGCCGGCTAGCAAAAACGGGTATTCAAGCGGGGGAGGGGTGGTGTGAGGCGTGTTGGGGTTGTAGGTGCCACCCACAGTGACACCGAAACAAGCTTCTAAATGCCTCTGCAACCTTCAATCACAGCTAGCAACAGGGAGCGAGATGGAGAGATAAACGCAAAAAGAGACCACAACAGTTTAGCTAAATTTATGATTATTCAGCTTGCATTTTAGCAACCCTACTGCGCATGAGGGATAGGGGTATGCAAGTGCCTTGCAGCACTTCGTGACAGCTGACAATTGTCAGATGTGTGTCTGAGTGTGTTGTTTATTGTAATAGCCGGAAATTGCAGCTGATAATGCGCAAGCGTCTGTCCAAATTGTTTATTAATTCTACGTTGCGTTCTGTAAATCAGCTAAAACGACTCAATTAAAACATTTTCCATATTTACAGATGAGTCACAAAATTAGCCAAAGTAAACATGGTCGAGGGGAGGGAGCTCGACCGATCAAACTGATCAAATGTTTTGGGCATGTGGTGCACATGCAAACCCGATTAGAAAGATATATCTTTTTGTTGCAATTGAAAATCGATTTGTATTAACAGTCGCAATAATCGGCGGTTATCGATATTTGCAATACGAGCACACTTTTTCTAACATAAAGTCTGAAAAAATATAAAATCTTAAACAATAAAATCTCCATTACACAAAAAAAAAAACATTAGCACCTCATAATTTCAAGAAATTATTTTTATTTTTGAAAATTTCGCTTTTGAGCTAACCAAAAGTCATTATCGCTCAGACACTTAAATTCATATTTAATAGACTCACTCTTCTCAGACTTATGAATATTTACATTAGTATTTTTACGTATCTTAGACGAACTTATTGTTTTTCATTATTTATACAGGCGGAAACTATAAATTTGCGAAAGTGCCGAAGTAATAACAATATACAAACCAAATACCTATTATTTTACCATCTGTTGTATATCAACACCTAAGCATTTGTGTAGCGAGATCTTCTAGTGAATCATGATATATCATTCAAATGAAAAAAAAAAACAAAGCTGTCACAGTAGTGATAAACAACAATGGATGTCTAATGGGGTTTTTTCTATGTGCATTTCGAAAACTGGTATATCATTTAATTTGCCCTTGAATTATTCATTTGAAATACTTCTGTGTGTGTGTGTGTGTGTGTGTGTGTGTGTTAAAAATAAATATTTATTGTTGAATAAAGTTCAAAGGTGTAAATTGTTTTTTAAATTGCTAAGCGGCTTATTTCCAATTCCAGAGCTACTCTCTTGCATTTTTATATAGTGTGGATTTATTTATATATAAATAATGCTAACGGGCGGCAACAATAACAATCAACTTCAATCGAATGCAAATAACAGCCAGGTAAAGCTTTGAAATATGATGGGAAATATAGGTTGTGGATACTTGGAAAAATTAGTAGTAAAATTAGTAAGCAAAAATGTTCGAAATAACCTCAAAAAACCCTCAAAAGCGATTTAAGCAAATGATGTCCATGGGGAAGAACAGACTCAGAATACTCACAGGTCTATTGACAGGACATTGCAGACAGAGAAGTCACCTAACCAAATTAGGCATGTATAGTAGCAACATATGCAGGTTCTGCGGATACGAGGAGGAATCCTTGACGCACATCCTAGCAGAATGCGTCGCCTCAATCAGGAAAACATGTAGCATCCTAGGGCAGCATGTCAAGAGGCCCAAGGACATAGAAGCCCTCAACCCAACAAAGATGCTGGCATTCGTGCAGGAGTTGGGATTGATGGAAGAGCTGTAGGCTCAGTAAGGGGGCACAATAGACCTTATAGGTCGCAGTGACCTCAAAAGATTCTCTCAGGTCGGGCATCATAAAGGCTCTAACTAATTGAAGAGTATTTCGAGACAGACTTGATTTGATCTCCTATATATAAGCATATAATTAGCTAATCTGATTGAAACTCATTAAAAGAGCTTTTAAAACCGTATTAAATGCATATTAATTAAATATTATTAACTCGACAGGGTAAACAATTTGATTTCAAACATCTTAAAGCACAATTTGAAATAGATTTGTAAATTGCCCTGGACATTGATTTGTGAAAACGAATTGACCGCAAGTTCAAGGAACTCGCTTGAAACGAAATGAATTTTTAATTAGGTTAAACGAGAATTTCATTTGAATTTGGTCCCTCAACGGAAAACATAAACACTTTCCACAGTTTAGCATTTCAAATTTAGGTGTTGTTTGCGGCTTAAGCGATTTGCGTGCATTTCAAATTAGCTCTTCGCTGCGCAAATTGAATGAATTGATTTAATTGACAATTTGTTGGGAATTGGCAAGCGAACACAATTTAAAATTCAAATTTAGACTTTATTTTTAAAGGAAAGTAAGGAAAAGTCCATTGCTGATTCATTAGCAAAGACTAAAATAAAAAAGGGCATAAAAAAGCAATTGTTTAGTAGTCACACAGCTGCAATTGAAAATATTTTATTGCTTCACTTATTTGTATTACTTATTTTGACGTGTTTTCAAGTGAAATATCCCATCATAAATTATTCAGCGCAAACCAGAGCTAAACTAATAAATTACGAATGCAATTACTGAGAAAAATAATAAATGCATGCAACAACCTATTAAAAAATCAAACAGCCGCGTTGCAGGCAGGCATATCCGACGGCGGAATACACTAACACTATGTGCGATAAAAAATGACAAAGAAGATCCGGCTGGGGAGGGATTTAAAATACTTTTTCTATCTTTTCAATTTGGTGTTTCTAAGTTTAAGTTTAAGTTTAAGTGAAAATATAATAAATCCATTTTCTACTGGAATTATGTATGCCGATCCCTAAAGGAATCTTGAAAACTGTGTAAGATGTAGGCATTTCCGATTTTGGCGGGAAATATATAAAAATATGGAAATATATACAGATCTTCGAAAGACATCTACGCCACAAATTTGGTAACTCTGCCTTTCAAATTTCTGTAAGATGTGATTTTATCGATTTGCACTTATCGATTTGCACTTATCGACTTGCACTTATCGATTTGCACTTATCGATGTTATCGATTTACCCCAATTTTAACTGTGCTTCTGCAGCGGGTATACATAACTATATATGCCAACTCTTAAGTCTCTAACTTCACAATCCAGATATACTCATTCTAACATCGAAAACAGAGTATATTAAAATCCCCGCTCATTTGCATGAAGCAATTTGCACCCACGCAAAGAAAACTATTGACCTAAACAAAATGTCGACCCCCAAGCTAATTAGCCGCAATTCACAGAACTAATTCAAAAAACGTTTTTGGTCAACGTAAAATTAGCGCCAATTGGCAAAAATAAATAAATATGACCAAATTAAACAAATTGCGTCGCAAATAAAGCAAACAAAACGCAAATGGTGAAAATCATATTTCATAATATAATTATAATGCGATTTATTATACATGCAAAGCCGCAGCCAACTTATTAGTTAAAAAAATAAATAAACAAATACAAAAAGCAAAAAGTAAAATAAATGATTTATGCGGATTTCACTACAATTTGCGCAACATGCAGTTGCAATTTGCATATATATATATATATATATATATATATCTTTTGTACCTGTTTATGTGCATATATATACGAATATATATATATATTTAAATAGATATATATTCCATGAAAAACGCCTTAAACACGAATTATGTCCATAATTAACCCAATTCCATTTGGCCCTGGCAAAACTCATAAAATAAACTGCCACCAACGAAAAAAAAATAATTTAAGAAAATAAAAATATAATATAAGGAACAGCAATGAAATTGCTTAAGAATTTTTCTACCTCTCTACCACTCTCTCTCTCTCTCTGTCTCTCTCTCTCTTGCCACTCGACGACAATTGCAACAATTGACAAATTGCAATGGAGAAGAGCAAAAAAAAAAAGAAAAGAAATCAGGCCAAAAGCAAAAGAAGTAAAGAAAGAAATGGCAATTCACAAGAAGTGGGTTCATTAAACTGATGAATGCATTTTGGCTTGCAGCTCAAGACTTATCCCAAGCACTCAAATTATCATATTTAAAGTGTGCGTGCGCAATATGAGATCTGGCGAATAATGAAAACACAATCATAAAGCACAGCCGCTTTGGACGAACTATGAAATGCAGCCGCTCCATGATGAAATGCATTCAACTTGGTTGTCAGACTTAAATGACAAGCACTCTAGACGAGAGCTCTCGACTATGAGATTAAATTCCAAAATTTCTCTTTTTACCATTTATATGGGCATCAAATTGTATGGTAGTGTCATTCTTAGGCTATGGAACTGCTTCACTACTCTCAGCAATATCTGCAGTCAGTATTAACCAACAATATTTATACGGAGTCTAATCGAAAATGCCTAGGCCAGACAAAACTTGGATCACTTTGCCTGTTCCTGATACATGATGCGCAGACTAAAAAAACAATAAAAAATAAACACATCTGCTAATAGAAAACAATTAATATATTTTAGAGAAACTATATTCAGCTATCAAATAATAATAATTATAAAAAGATTAAAACTCAATTTAATACCGAACAATTGAATTTCATTTCAGTTAGCTATCAATTTAAAATTATATTTTTTTTTTATAAATAACAAAGCCAAATGAATCAGATTAATCAAATGACCTGGGAAAAAACCACGAAGAAATATGTTTTATTTGTTTTGGTTAGTTCTGACTCATCGAGCATGCGATAACAAGAATATGAATTTTATTTACTTAATTTTATTTAGAAATATTAAAGCAGCGTTTGAACAACAATGAGTTAAAGGGAGAACCAACAGGCAAATATGAAGAGCAAAAAAGGTCGTTTGTGCAACGGAATTATGCATACAATTTGCATATTTTGTGTCTGATAAAAGATTTTGACAACTTCAAGTGGCAGTTGCCATGGGGCAGGGGACAGAAAAATCAGAGTCTTCAACTTTAGCTGCCTGCAATTTATGCATTCAAGTAGCAGCAGCCAAGATGACGATGACGTTGACGATGATGGGGCAACTGGCTCGCCAGTTTCCAGTTTGTATTTCGTATCTTGAATCTGCAGGATGCATTTTTGTAGTTTGCTGATTGCCTGCAACAACAACAACAACAACAACAGCTGTTGTTGTTAACAAATTCGTGCATCATTATGCCACGCATAATTTGTAGTAAATTCCTTAGCATTTGCCTTATCAATTTGCATTGATAAAGTCGACGCTGTAGTTCAAAAGGTCCAAAAGCATCATTATCAATTTAAATTCTAGGAAATCTTGTTCGTTGCCAAACGAGTTTTAACTTGTTTTTATAGTTTGTACATAAATAAATACATATATATATTAATCAATATACATATTGTATATAATTTATATATTTTCTTAATTTATAACTTACCCGGCAGAGACCAAACATCGCTGACAGCCAAGACGATCAGTAGAAAAGCGCACAGCAGCTTCATCTTTGATTTTCACAGTTCTTGTTTATTTGAGTTAAACAAATGTTTTGTTTTCTAAGTTTTTTTGTGTTTTTCAATTTGCTTTTTGCTGTGGCAACACCGGTTTTCGATTCCAATTCCGATTCTGTTCTGTTTCGTATGACAAACAATAGTCAAATGCGCTGAAATGTGTTGAGGAAACGACAAATAAACACAAAGTACAAAAAAAAACAGAAATGACAGAAATCAGCGAGTGAAATGAACAGGCAGATTGAGCATTACAGAGAGATAGCCAGAGAATGGGGAGAACTGGGCGAGAACTGTGTGAGAACTGTGGGAGAATTGAGGGAAAACTGAGGCAGAACTGAGGTGGAACTGGGAGAGACAACACTCACAGAGCGAGCACTCACACTCAACTAGTTGGCCGGGCAGTGAGTGTTATTGATATGAATAAATTTTAACGAAAGTACAACTAATATAACTAAGAGTGCTATACGGGAAGATACCCTGTTAAATTTATTAAATTGATAAAAACAGTTTCTAACAATGTAAAAAGGTAATTTGCAAGTGCAAGTGTTTGTTTTTAAAATATGTTTAAAGGGTATATTGAAGTTGTGCATAACTATGTAAGAAGAAAGCATCTGCGATCGAAGGTAGTCTCTGAGCTAAAGGTTTCAAATTTGGAATATACGTTTTCGTATACGCAGCTCAATTTTATTTTAATCGACTTTTTAATATATTTTTTTATTCATGCTTCCAACACTCTGGCGCACAGCTGAACACATTTGTATGGCCATTGCTGTAAGCGCTGTTGGCGGCAGACGCGGCGAATGCGCAATTTCTAGTGCATATTCGTTGCATGTGCCCCTTTTTTTATTTATTTTATCTTTTTTTGCAATTGCTCATTTACGGGTTAATCAATTGTCGTTTGTGCTTCGTTAGCTGCACGTTTTTTACGCTATTTTATTTTGCTTTTGCTTTTATTTTTGGTTTGGCTTTTCAGTGTTAGCCTCAAATGTGTCCGCGAGAAATTATGTCAAATTGCTAGTTGGCAAAATAATCGCTTGTTATTTGCTCGACTGACTGCCGAGTTCAAGGTCACACTGTTTTTTCTGTTTTCTATTTTTTATTTTGTAAGCAAATTGCTTTGTGCTTCTTCTGCTTCTTATTCTCAATTGTTCACACTCAAAGCGAACAAGCGTTAATTGTTCCGATTTTATCGACAACTTTTATATAAACGAATTGACTTCAAAGTTCAGTTACACGAAACTCAAGTGTAAGCGGCTATAATTATGAATACTTAAATTAATCAGCTTAACAGCCTCTTTATAATTAATTTGCTTATGATCGAGTATTTCTCGCTAATTTGCATCACAAAGCGAGTCACGATTCATTTACACACTATGTTTAAGGGCACGATTTCAAATTACAGCTAGTTAAGCAACATTTAGCTAATGGATTGGCAATACTTTAGTGGATTTCAATTTATTAAGATTTTATCTGAAAATTTAGCTGGAGCAGTTTTCGAGTTTCCTCTGGCAATTAAGTTATATTTTTATAGTTTTATCTCTTAGCCAAAGCTAAAACAATTTTCAATTTTCATCTAGCAAAATTAATGATATTTAAACAAATTTAATTTTCATGGCTCGCACACGCATTTCAAATTGTTTACATTTATTTTTGAACTTATTACTTTTCGCACAAACAAATTTCACTTTTCAACACATGATTTTTTGGTTTTATGTTGTTAAATTTCTTCAACTAAACGCAATATTTTTTGTTTATAAACATCAAACGGAAATAGCCCAAGTGTTGTTTAAATTTGCCAAATGCTTTTATTTACGGTTAGTTTGCGGGTTGTCGTTGTTGCTGTTGTTGTTGTTATTGTTGTTGTGGAGAAGCGCGATCGTCGCGTCCGCCGACTTTTGTATGAATTTTCGGACTAAACCGTTGCGTACGAATTTGGCGTAATTTATACCAAGTCACGCAGCACAACATACGCACACGCACACAAAGAACAAGCAAAGAGAGACAGCAGAGCGAGAAAGAGAGAATAAAACAACGATCGAAATTTGGAACGTCTTAAGGATGGAGACGCATGCCAATGCACGTCGGCAATGCGTCAGTGCTTAAGAATGAAAAGTGAACGTCTCTGTTGCAGTTGCTGTCCACCCTTCGCAGGAGAGCGGACAGTGTCCATTGATCAAGAGATACCCAATTGAAATTCATAGCAGATCGCGCGCAGAGCATCGTTCCCAGTGTGCCAAATGGAGCATAACAGCAGTACGAAGGAGAACAGCAAAAGAACTGTAAGAATCAACTAGAATGCTAAAGAATGTGCGACGCGACTCAATACCCTAAAATTATACGATACCATTACTATTTTGTTTGAAATTTGCATTTTCGTTGAAAATCTTGCTAGATGCTTTCTAAATATTGATTTTCTTTTAATAAACTCTCAATATAAAATATATTCGATAAGGTGCTTTTTATAGAGTATACAAGAACTAACTCCAACTCTGAGTTTTATTATTGTTTTGTGTTACTCAGATTGGGATCACAAGCCCTGTCTCTTTCCATGGTATTCTCGTTCTACTGTACACATATACATACATATTTTTGTTTTGTTTGTGTTTGTGTATATTTATATGCGAAGTCTCTCCCTCAACCGGATCCACATTTAACTGCACTTTATTGTGCTTTATTGTTGACCGGTTCAGCTGTGATTTGCCTTAAATGTAAAAAAGCATTTAAAATTCTACAATTAATTACTGTTTTTGGTTGAGTTGTGATTTTTGGCGGGGAATCTTACAGCGACATTCATGCGGCTGCTGATGCAGATGCTAAAAATTCCAAAGAAACTGACTTCAAGGTCTCGATTCGAATCAGAATGAATCGACTACATGTTGCAGCTGCCCAAAGTGTTTCTCTTTTCTTGTTGTGCTCTCTTTGTGCCTCTCTCTTACTGGAAAGATTCCCATTTCGAATTCAATTCCTAATCTATTATATATTTTTGACATATCGTTATATACATATATTCAGAATATCGCAAGCTTCCCATTATTTGTCTTACTCTAGGATATTTAAAAATTTTAAATATAAACATAATACATTATATTTTTCACTACACACTGCTTACCAAATGCATACAGAATATACGGTAGTGAAGAGTCACTCACTAGTTCGCTGCTAGGTGCTCTCTTCTCTATCTCTCTCTCTCCGTGAAGATGGGCAATATTCTGCCATGGATCTTCTGTTAATTATAGCTAAATTGTCATAGCTGTCTGATGTCGCCGCCTACGCACAGTGCCAAAAAAATCACGCTCTTGACCCTGACACTGATGATGCTTGGAAAAGTTTCAGTAGAATCCATTAAAAAAATGTAAACGCGTGCTGAAAATATATTTGGTTTGCAGGCGCTAAGTCAAAAGCGCCATCTAAGAAAAATAATAGCGGTTGTCGCTAGCGCCATCTGTTGGCTGTTCTACTTATTTTTAACGCGCATGTGAAACTTTAATCTGTTCCCAGCAGTGCTTTCCATGGTAAATCGACTTTATGATTGTACTTTTAACAAGCTTTCAAAAATTCCCTGCAATTGTTGTCTTTTAAAAGTTAATTAAATATAATTTGTAACTTTTAAAAAAGATGTAGATATTTTACCAAAATGAGTAAATGTGAAGCAACCCTGCGTTGTCCTAGCAACCGTTTTGTTTTGATTTCTTGTTCGCTTTTTTTGTTATGAAAAACAAGTCAAAAATTAAAATGTTTCGACGTGGTAAATTCTCGTTTCTAACGAGCAAAGATGACCGCATTAAAATCATAAACGAACGCATAAACCTTACCGAACGACATTTAATGGAAATGTGCTCGGCATTTTCGCTGCTCACTAGGAAAATGGCAAAGTAAACTAAAGTGAATTAAGATGGTAACATTAAATTAATAACTTACAATTCAAATCTACTTAAGATATCGCGATGCACACGATGAGCTGGCAAAAAATGTGAAAAACTATGCGGATGAAGAAGAAATCAACGAGAGTCTCTGCAATGGATTAAAGAGCTTCACGAATGCTTTAACAATAACCGGCGATTATATGGACATAAATGTTCACCGATTTGAGCTAAAGGTGACAATAGGCAGAGAGACAGACACTGACTGCTAAAAGTTGAGCTTTCATATTTTTTTTAACAATTGAGTAGATCTCCCAACGGGGCAAATCCTAACCTCACCCAACACATGTAAAAATATTGTCTGTTTTTTATCACTTTTCACAGATTGTCAATGAGTTGGCCCACTTTGAGCAGCTGTGCAAATCGACGCGGGATAATCTCCGCCTGGCTGTCATCGCACGGGACAAGGAGGTGCTCAGCCAGCGCCAAATGCTCGAACTCAAATCCAAGTTTGCCGCCAATAATGTGAGTCTATATTTATCTACATATCTATATCTATATCTATATAGTTGCGGTCAAAATAGTAGTAGTGCTGCAAATACAAATATTTATATTCGATTTCTCTAGAAATAGGCCAAAATTGGTCGGATCCTATGCACCATCGCTATGTGGAGGGTATTTCCAATACCATTTTTCAAATATATGTGTGCACTCATTTTATTTCGACCGCAGCTGTTTATATATGAACTATATCTAAGTTTAGGTGCTAATCCTCTAGAGCGCCGCCGATTCGGAGCTGTTCAAGACGAAGATGGAGGTGCAAAGGGCCAACAAGGAAATCGATGAGATTATCAGCAATTTTGAGCAGCGCAAATTGCGCGATGTGAAACAAGTTTTGAGCGATTTCATATTGATTGCCATGAAGCAACATACAAAGGCGCTGGAGGTGCTCAGTGCCAGCTATTATGATGTGTGCAACATTGATGAACGCGATGATTTTCTGCAGTTCCAGAAGCTAATGAAAACCAAAGAGGAACCCACCAACAAGACCGCCCTGAAGAAGGGTCTGCGCTCGCAGTCCATGGACAACTTGGAGCGGGATCATCATTTGAGTCCGCTTAAGCGTCATCAGAAGCTGTCGAGAAGCAGCAAGAATCTGACTGGAGCAGGCATTGGACGTGCCAGCAAAGCGGAGCCGAGTGCAGCTGTTGATGATGACAGCGATGTGGATGAGGAGGAGGAGGAGGACGACGATGAGGAGGAGGAAGAGGAAGGAGTAAATTAATCAAAACTCTCAAATTTTAAGCAGTTATTTGTGCAACATTTCTCTCCTTTTTTAGGAGAGCGAGCCGAGTGCCGAGGACGATGAGGAGGATGCCACGGGCAGCGCCTCCGATGATGAAGCTGAGCGCGTGGCAACAAAAGCGTTGCCAGCGCGTGATAATGTTTTCGGCGCCAAGTTGCGCAACAACAAGGAGCAGCTGCAGCAACAGGAAGCTGCAGCTGTTGCAACAACATCCAGCATGACGCACAAGCCGGTGCGGCAGAGTGTCAAACATCCGTTTAAGGCTGTGGCAGCAACGCATGTAAGATTGCAAAAGCAATTCCATGTGCCACAAAACTAGCAAAGCTCGCCACTCATATTTTGCATATCTGGCAATCCAATCAGCAACTAATCAAAATGCACGCCTCATTTTATTTGCCCCAAATAAACAACCAAATAATCATAATCAACCACAATTTTTGTCTGCATAACAACAACTAATCAGGTGGCATAAATATGTCCTACCACCCTCCCCCTTCCACCAACCGTTGCAGGCAACTGTGAGGCGGCGACGCAGGGCACGCGACGCTGGCTTGGCAACTGGGAGTCGCCACCGCCTGGTTACCGTTGTTGAATCGAAGCGATCCTAAAAAGAAAACCACCCCCCGTACAGTTTGACAAGCTGTGACCCACAAAATGTAAACAAGAGTTTATATTTAATTATTTACTAAAAGGCTTAAATGCCTGCCAACATTTCTGGTCCCACTTATTTTGATTATAATTTTAATAAACTAAATTAATAATAAATAAATTCGAAGCGTGTTACTAATATATTCCAAATATTTCTTCTCTCGCTTAACGTGTTTATGATTTAAATAAACAATATATAAAATCGAAAATATTGAAAACATATATTAATAAATAAAAGGGATGTCATTTAAAATGATTAATACGATGATTTTTCCTTGCACTCTGTATCTCAATCTATATATTTAATATTATTGAATCCATTGCTAATAGGTCTAAGATATCCATAAATTGTTTTGAAAATTAAAAAATGTTTAAAACAAAACTTAATAAAGGGAACTGCTCTCAAAAAAGTATTTTACATTTTCGGCATTTGAAACGATTATTCCAATATTTGTCATATTTAATTCTTTGAACGTTCTGTAAAGATTTGCATAACTGATGAATTTTCTATGCTCTAAAAATCTACATCGTCTACAGTTTTAAAGCCATTTATAATTTGTCTAAGACATCCAAAAATACTCTCAAAAAGGAATTTTACATTTAAGGCTTTCAAAATTAATTTAAAATAGAGCATCAATGAAAAATTTAATCTATTCTCCATCTGAGAGATTAAACTTTGTAAAAATTTAATCAATAATTCAGTTCTCAAATATCTAAACCACAAAGATGTAGCCTTCCACAGTTTTAGAGCCATTATTTAGGTGACCAAATCTTGGACTACAACACTTAATAAATTTCGTTATATGATTTTTTGTGTACAATTCTCGATTTTTAATTATAATAAAAACTTATGGAATAAATACCAAATTTTTTTGCCATTTTTTTTTTGCTCCAAGAAAACAATGATTGTTGCAAAATGCGCTCAAATTGTTTTTCTTCTTGTTGTTGACAAACTTAAAACTATGCAAAAATAGGTGAGCAAAATGGTGGCTTTTGTATGTGTGTGTGTGTGTGCATGTGTATACAGTTTGAGAGCAAGTGTATGGTGAATGAAACATGAATGAAATTGGAATTGTATTTTTTTTATAGTTTTTTAGTTAAGTGAGGTGTTTTTCGATGTATATGCATGTGTGTGTGTGTGTGTGAGTTGATGCCATTTTCACTTTGATAAGGGGCGTGTCACTTGCACTAATTGATATTCTATAAATGCCGCCTGCACTTCACTTTGGCATTTTCTCGTCTTCCAGAGACAGTTGGAGAGAGATTGGATTTCATTTCTCTGGACCTGGTCCCTCGACGCCCGCCTGATTCATTAGATCGGCGATACTTTTCTCCAGATCATCGATACGATTGCCCATGTCATCGATGCGCGTGATTATCTGATCGGACATCGTTTGGAATTTATCCTGAACGTTCTGCAAGAGATTTTGCACCTAAGATATTTTTTTTTGGTTTTGTATTGTTTGTTGCATAGTTTATCTTTTATTGTGTCGTTTGGCCAAAAAATTACTCACGTAAATTGTTAGCTCCTGCATATTCTTGGGATCTGCATTGCTGTTCAGCGAATAGTTCTGATCTAGATCGCTGTCCATTTCGTTTCGCAAATCAGTCATATTCGTTTGTTTTATATTTTTGCTTGGTACAAAAAATACAAAAGTTTCAACCGTATCTCTTATCTTTGCTGCCCTTTTCTCTCCCTTTTTTCTGCTGGTGTTTGCGTCGGCGGCCGCTGCTTGATAGAAAAAATTTAGCAAATTGACACAGAGCACAGCTGTGGGCCGATTAAAATTCTAAAAACGATATATCGATTGTAATATCGATGTACCTGTGCTGCTGTTAAGTTAAATAACTTTTCTGTTAAACAACTTGCATTATTTAATATTGCAGTCACTTCAAAGAGTTGAACAAAATTATTTTAGAGCTTTGTAAGCAATTGTTTGGTAATATTTGAAGCGAATTGTTATCGTTTCCGATATTACCAGTTATCTTGATGTAGTCTGTTAACTTTACTATTTATCGAACTGTTAAATGAGTGTGACCATTCCAGCTCATAGAATTCTAAGAACAGCTGCAGTGTTAGCTGATAGCTGACATCGTTATCGATGACATAATATTAAATTCGGCGCCAACCAGTTTATTATTTTGAGCAAATAATATAATAACAACGAATGTAAACTAATAAAATTTTAATTTACGAAAGTACATAATAAATGCATATTTAATAATATGTATAATAATATATGCATTTTAGCATATGTATGATAAAGTTTATTTGAATAACCTCATATTTGTTCAACAAACAGCTGACAGTATTTTGTTTATAAAACAAAAGCAAGCCTTCTCTGTCTCTCACTCTCTCTCTCCCTCTCTATTACTCTTCAATGTCAACTGGTTAAGCTAGTTTTGCGTGTTTTGTTTCAATACAACTGGGACTGGGACAAAGGAGATGAATGTGTCACAAAGAAAAACAAAACGGTGCAAACTTCGAACTACAAAAAAAATATGCGTCGTAAGAAAACCAACAGCATAAAATGCACTGAGTGCAGGCAGAAAAACATACCCCCTGCAAAAGCGGTAGAGGGTAAAATAAAATTATAATATACGCAGTGGCGTTGTTTGCCCTCCGCTGCGAGGGGTGCCAGTCAGCTGATAAGCGCATTAAGTGCGCCCCTGTTCAGCAACAGAGAGAGAGAGAGCGAGCGCGAGAGAGATAGCGAGCCCGAGAGAGACAGAGAGCCCGAGAGAGATAAAGAGCGCGAGAGAGAAAAAGAGCGCGAGAGCGCATAACAGAGCATAAGAGATAATGGGCAAAAAAAGAATATAATTTCGAGTTTATTCATATTTGAAAATAGTCTGTGCCATGTTAACGGTCGTTGAGGATCGTTCGTCGCCGTATCAACAATCAAACGAATATAGACAATAAAAAAGGCGGCTATTTGAATTACTGAAATTCGAGTAATAAAAAATAATTTCAATAATAATTATACTAATTGTAATTTATGTGCGCGGGTGTAAATGACCCCAATTATTTCTCTCAGTGTGTGTGTGTATATGTGCATTAGTTTCCTATCAGCAGCGATTGTGTTACAACAACAACAATAACAGCAGTGCTAACAGCAAAAGTCTAATCATCAACTTTTGACCAACATTCAATCGAAAAGCAATATTTGTGGTTTACAGCACTGCAACAATTGCGATAAGCCACAAGATATTTCTAATAAGATCCAGTGTTCGTATCTGTGCTCTCACACACACACGCAGATAGACAACAATGTTCGTATGTGTGTGATAATCAGCTGTTGCGAAGAAAAGAATTCCCTGCGAAAGTGTGTGCGAAACGTAACCAAAAAAATACAGAAATTTCATTGAAAGATATAACAATTAAAATAAATTGAAACGGCGAAAAAAAAAGAGGTTTACAGAACAAAAGCAAATCAAGTAATAAAATATACACACACATCCAAAATGTGTGTCAGTGTGTGTGAAGATGATGAGCAGCACACAAAGGCAAAATGCAATAAAAGAGTATATGTTTAAATGTGTGTGTGTGTAAATAAATATGAATTTGCCCGCCTCAATTGCATATGTAAATCGGTTTGCGTGTGTTTGTTTATAAAGAGCGTCGGATTGAAAGAGATTCGAGATTGTATTTAACGAGCTGTTGTTGACAATTACAGGATCTGTTGTAGCTATAATGAAGAGAGTCTAGTTTTAACAGTAACAGGATCGCTGTAACAGCTTTTAAAGAGATTCATAATTTAAGAGCTTGTGTTGAATTGTTTACTTATATTAAGAAAAGAGTGCGCATAATTGAGCAACACGTGTGGCGCAATAATAATAATAACAAAAGAAAAAAACAAAATCAAAAAAAGCAACAGCTGCTGCCAATACCAATGAAATTGAAAATAATATAAGCTGCCTTTCTCTCTCTCTCTCGCTAGTGCTATTTGTGGGGCAAGTTCTGATTAGCAACAGTCCCAGCAACATTAACATTAGCTGCAATCGCCTCCTACTCTCGCTCTCTTTATCTTTTACCCATGTCATTCAGCATGCTAAGAAGCTAATGAACTCTCACATACATCCACACACTCTACACACACACCCACGCGGCTTTTAAGAGGGTCGCGCTCATTTCGTTTTCTTCAAATCCGAAACTGAAAAGAAGAAGCAGGCACAAAAACAAAAAAGCTTAACAAGCTGGCACATACAGTGGGCGCACGCTAATGCAAATTCGAAAAATAATTATTTATTTAAAATAATTGTGTTTAGTTTTTTTTTTAATTAAATTAAAATACAAAATTAAACTTTTTGCACTGGTTCTAAAGGTGATCGTTATCGAGCGCGCACTGTATGAGTAATTTTTTTTTCGCCCGAATATAATTTATTCAAATTGTGTTCACCATGCCGTGCCCTTAACAGACACAGAGAGCGATCGATAGAGAGAGGTAGAGTAACAGCGTGTTTGCATTACGAGAATAATATTAAACAATTCTGTGCTATTAGAAAGAATTATTTAAATTAGCTAACTGTACTTGATGATCAAACGTACGGGTTTTTAAAACAATAACAACAGCAACCACACAATTTAGAGCGAATTTTAACAAAATGTCCAGTTGGAGCTTGGCCAGCGGCATTTCGCCCACTGTGACGGGCGGTGACTTCATCCGGCTAAATAATTTCAAAGCCGCCTCCGACACAAATATTGCAACAACGACTGATAAACAGCTGAGGGCCAAAGCGGCTGCAACAACAACAACAACACTAACAGCCCGTCCAACAACACCTGTGCCTGCAAAGAAATTGACCCCAAAGCGACATCAGCCACATTTGACCCTGCACATCCATCAACAGCCGACAACAATAGATAAAACTCACAATGCACCCCTCGCCAAGTCCGAGGAGAATATTGCGCTCTTCTCCAGCTCCTCCGTTTATGGCACACCCTTGGGCACGGGATTAACAGCGGCTGTCTCACCAGAGCGCTTTGGCCCCACGGCCAATAGTCAGAATAGTAGCTACGAGAACCATAGTGGGACAAGTGCGGACAGTGGTAGCAGCACCTCCGACTCCATATTTCCGCACGAGCAGAACAAAACGATCAAGAAAATTGATATACAATTCGATAATGTGCGCTATAGCTCCAAATTTGGATTCTTTAAAAGGGGTAAGTGCAAGAAAAAAAAAAGAAGGTATATATATATATATATAGATCTTCAATTGAAGGAAAACATTCTATATATATATATATATATATATATATACATACTTTTGGCATTAAACCACATTATCAAAGCCGGAAATATTGATTAACTGTTACAAAACTTCGTGTTTATCTGTAATGCGTTGTGATATTTTTATCTCGTGCGTATTTTATAAACCATAAAGCCTATATAGTTCTCTATGTATAGTTCTCTATGTATAGTTCTCTATGTATAGTTCTCTATGTATTCCATATATTTGTTGTAACTAGACACTATAGTTGAAGTAGTAGTAAAAAGTAAAAAAGTAAACCCTTAACCTGTAGCTAACAAAAAAGATATTTAAAATATTTAACAGCTGAGTTCAGGTTGTCTGCTAATTGAGTTCACTCGACTAAAACATTATAACTTTTTTAAAGCACAACAGCGTTTAGTTTTAATTATTATTCGCTTTTAATAAGTTGATACATTATGCCATGAAGATTAATATCGGCTATAAGCCATTAAACCTAGCCCTCTATTTTCTACCCATTAGTTCTCCAGTTCTTTGCTCTGATGCCTGCTCCGATAAAAAAAAAACCAACAAAAACTTCGGTTCACTTGCCTACTAAATATGCACAAATAGTAGAGAACCTCTAAATAGAGTTGGCTTTATTTATATATATATATATATATATATATATATATATTAATAGAGATAATTGCAAAAGAGAAAAGAGAACGATTAAAAGATTGGAATTCCCCCATCAAAACCAATGATAATAATAATATATAATGAGCACTAGCTCTATATACAGATGTTAATCAGGTATATATATATATATATGTATTATTATATTAAAACATAATCTAGTAGTAACGATATCATATCATTCTTTCGATCTTAAGCCCTCCAAATAGCTTCTTTGTTGAGCTAGCATTTGCTATTTATTTTTCTTATTGCTTTAATTAGTGCAATCAGCGTCTTTATACATATATACTTATATATATATATGTATACTTTGTATTTGTACTATAACTTAATGGATTATCACATGGCTGACATATAATGTTTGTGTGTTCTTGTCTCGGATTCAAAGTTCTGCAAAAGATGATATGCGCATGCATGTTTTCCACATATTTAATAATAGTAATAATAATAAAATGAAAATTAAACTTAAACAAGAACTTAAAGTGATAAAAATGAGTAATGGACAAAAGTCGATTAAGTTCAACTGTGAGTAAACTAATATTACTGACAAGTTGCTAATTGAATGAATGAAACCTGTTTTCAAGTTTGAATTTTATTGACAAGTGGCTGATTGAATGAATCAAAACTGTATTCGAGTGCACGGGTCAAGCGGTCATCAAAGAGCACGTCCATATTTTTAGAACCAATTGAAAATGTATAATATATATATGCTTATTTATAGCAATATAGAATATATATATATTCAATATATAAGTTACATGATCACTTTGTTACGACTGTCGCTTAGGTTGCCAATTTAATGGTTTTTCCTTTTGGTTAATGGGTTTTCGCGTTTTTTAATATTTTCTACGAACCGCTTAGGTGTGAAAGGTGTGTGTGTTTGTGTGTGTGCCGCTATTAGGCACTCCTCAGATAACAGTCCCTTGAAAACCCGAGTAAATAATACTCTGTCAAGGCAACCAGAATTCTTCAAAGTACAAAACTAACAATCAAAATCCATAAAAAAATCACATATTTTTATGTATTGTTCAGTTTTGTATTATTTAGTCAATCCAAACGAAATTCTTGTTTGGGCTAACGGTTATTTTTCATTTTTTATTGTTTATAATTTCATCGAAATTTGAGTATGCGAAAACGACTGAAAACTGGCATAAAAAGCGCCGCAACTTTATTTGTTTATTTAACGTCGACTGATATCTGCGACACTGAAATATACTATTATTAATACATAAATAAATAATATTAAAAATACAATAAAATTTTATATTTATGCATTTTAAACTAAGAACGAATTACGCAACAACAAACAAACACAGAAAACCGCCAAAGTATAAATAAAATAGTTTTTGTTTGTTTAAAAATAAAAATAAATGCAATAAGTCCAAATATGCATAAGTTTGTCAATAAACAGTTATTCATAATGCCTGCAAACATATATAAATACAAAAAATTAATATACCATTATAGATAAGCCGATAAGATTGCTGGCTTACAAGTGATGTATAGTTTTTTTAGTAGTATGTAAGTACTTGTTGTAAACGATTCCCTCTTTCCATTATCAAGGGGCCTTCAACACAGAGACCCTGACAAAATAATAAACTAGACATATACAGTGGGTCACAGTTCAAAGCAAGCAGTGTGAAAGAAAAAACGTAACTGCCTGCCATAAGCTAATCATTCATTATTTTTCAAAAATTCCAAAGACCGATGGTAGGTATATATATTAACCACCAAAATTAATATATGACCCCAATAAATTGGGGTTTCCATACCTGCTAGGTAGGATTATGTAAAAAAGTTGCCTATTTTCTTTCACACTGCTTGTTTTGAACTGTGACCCACTGTATGTGTACAATTCTTGCCCTAATTACCCATTTCGGTGTTATCTAGGGACCACATGTTTTATGAGGTAACCCGTGTATCCAAATATGTTTGATATGAAAAAAAAGAGTTTGTGCTGTTTAATGACACTGATACAATGATTTATCGTACTAGATACATTTATACTCGTAGTTATGATAAGGAATACCCCTAATTGGCCCATGACTCGGAATGAGTCATCAAGGCTTCTCCTTATGTTGCTGTTTAATTGCAGGTTTGTCACACTAACTAATACAAAAAACATTTCATATCAAATTAGATTTGACAATGAATCATTATGTTGGCGGACAAATATGGATCTTATCAATAGGCTTATCTAAACGTTTTTTTTTTGTTTGGGTGCGTTTTTTAAGCTTCAAACGAGTGCTATCAGAACAAGAAGAAAAACACAATTAGTTAAGTGTGACAAACACTGAAAGAAAATCCAAAACATATTAATAAGCATTTATGCCACACTACAATAGTGGCAAACAACAATTGTTGGCTTGGCAACAAATCTGAAAAAAGTCGCAAACGTTTTAATTAATATCACTTAAGATCCATTAAGTATTATGCATGTTCTCGCATTCATTTGTTTTTTCTACTGTTATTCGTGTTATTACTATTATTATTGTTGTTGTTGTTGTTGCTGTTGTTGTTGTCGTTGCTGTTGTTGTTGTTGTCGTTTCATCTTGAGTGTGTTTTCCTGTGTGTGCGTTTTCTTTCTTCCTCGTCGCGCTCAGTTATCAGCTTCAACTGTGGCCTTTTCACATGAGTCACGACATTCACGTTTCCTTATTATGGTTAAGGTTAGGTTAAACTGAGACAGCTTATGCGTGTCATCAGATCAAAGCAATTATATTCATTTATATAAAAAAAAAACACTAAAACCGATCCACATTTGTGTCCGATTAACAAGAATTAGTCTTTTGTGATAAGCATGCTGCGACAAATATGACAAAAGTCGACTGTTCGTTGAACTCGGATCATGATTTTATATACTTTTTATTTTTTATTTTTTTGTATATATTTATGTTAAGTATAGAAGATCGTTTGTTGAAAACAACTGAATAATATTATATATAACTTGTTTGCTTGTGCCCTTCCATCTCTACAGCAGGTAGCAACTTTGATCCCATAAAACGTGTATATATTCTTGAGCAGCTGCAACACGGAAGTCAGTTTTGTAGAACGCTGCCATCTCAGAGTAGAACAATCTCTCTTGCTCTAGATACTTACACTTTAGCGATACAAATCGGTTCCCGGTGTAAATATAACTCTAATAATATGATAACTACTTTATGCAAACATTTTCCAGTTCATATCATTCAGAAAATGACCTTCCTAGTGTTAAGGAAGGAACAGCTGACTGAATTCCAACTTGTTTATGAGGGCTATAATACTATGTAGTAAGCTAATAATATCAATGTAGTCTTCAAGTAGGCATAGAAGATAAGCACATGTTAGAGAATTGGTCTGACTAAGTGCGTACCCGGGATCAGCATTCGATTATGACCATATATAATTGTCAGAGTCATGGTCGATCAAACTGATTGGCTTCTGTGTGGTCGGCACCACTTGTGGTGCAGTTGCAATGCCAAGTACACTGCCATGTCAACGGCCCTGTTGGTCGTTATAAATGCAATAAACTGATTAGCCGAAATCGTCTTATCCTTTTGCTGAACATCTGGCAGAAAGCAATATATGAATATATATATGCTATATATATATGTACGAGCGTGTCATGCACCTGTGCTCGTTAAACGGGAGCGTGAGATAAGATTCGTCGCGAATCCCGCGATAAGCTTGTCCCGTCTTGGCCAAATGACTGGCGCAGCTGGCTTTCTCTCTCTGACTCCCTTCAGCTACTGGCGCCATAATATGTATTCAGACCATAAAATCCCCACTGTAACCTCCATGTGCCACAAAAGTACCATGGCTTATTGCAGTCTGGCGATTAACGCGATCAATCGCTGATGGGAAACATTAATTGGTCTGTCCTTATCAGCTTGGCAACTATGTGTAGCCATTATCAAAAAAATAGCAAAAGTTGTTTAAATAATATTCTTATTCACAAATTGACAACAAATTACCAATCTAATTCCCAAAGTGTTTTTTACTATGCCCTACAAGGAACTCTAAATATTTATTACCTTTAGGCTACCTTGGGTTATGATAAGAATTTCAAATGATACTTTGTACCAACTTTAATACTTCCCCGAAAGCTAACTAGTTACTGATAATTTTATTATATGACTTTTATTTATTAATTGTTTTAATTGATATTTAATTGCTTTCGCATGCCAATTATTGTTGCAGAAAACAAAGACATTTTACTGGGTTTAACCGGTCACTTTCGATGCGGCGAGCTGAATGGTATTGCGGGACCCTCCGGTGCCGGCAAGAGCACGCTGCTCAACATACTCTCCGGCTATACGTAATATAACCCCGCAATTTGAACCATTTCCCATTGTATACTAATCTTAAGACATTCGGTTTTTTAGATCCTATGGCTTCACCGGTGACATACGCGTCAATGGCAAGCCACGTGACCTGAAGGCCTTCAAGCCAAATGTGGCGTTCATTACGCAGGACACAACGCTGCAGCCATTCCTCAGCGTCAAGGAGGCGATGCATTTTGCGGCCAATCTCAAAATTGGCACACACATGTCCACGGAGGCGAAGCGAGAACGAGTCCTCAGCATCCTAGTTGCGATTGGCATGTACGAGACGCGGAACACGCTCACCGGCAATCTGAGCGGTGGTCAGCGCAAGCGTTTGGCCATCGCCCTCGAGCTAGTCAGCAATCCTCCAGTGCTCGTCCTGGATGAGCCCACCTCGTAGGTTCAAAATTCGTTTCAACTATTGTCCAGCCTAGCTAATGTTTACCTCTTTCTGATCCATTAGCGGCCTGGATAGCTCCACTTGCAATCAGCTGATAACGCTGCTCAAGAAGCTGGCCATGGAGGGTCGCAATGTGATCTGCACAATTCATCAGCCCAGCGCACTGACCTTCTCCATGTTCGATCATCTGTATGCCATTGCGGAGGGGCAGTGCATCTATGCCGGCGGCACTCAGAATGTGGTGCCTTTTTTGAGCTCCGTCAATCTGCACTGTCCCGAATCCTACAATCCAGCTGATTATTGTAAGCTTTTTAGTTTTAAGGATGATTTTTTACTGTTATAGAATTTGTGCGTATTACAGTAATGGAAATAGCAACACATGACTATGATACGGAGGAGGAGCGACAGATAGACAAGCTGATAGCACTGATGGAAAATGGACGCAATGATGATTATAGGTACAGTAAAACGGCGCGAGTCGTGCAATTGGCGGTCATCAAGAAAGTGGGTAAGTTCATAACTAATAAAGTTCTTTCCATTGCGATCTTTTTTGTCTGATACCAAGAACCTTCTCAACCTTCGCTTGCAGAGCAAATGATGGCCTCGGGTATGGTGACACCCGTAACAGCACCTGTGATGTCAACCGGCAACCGGCACGTCTTCAATTTTAAACCGATGACACCGATCAATGAGGTCTCGTCTCGCATCTGGGAGGGTCAAATGGGTTGCGATGAAGTGACCGGCAGCAAATTGACGACGAACAAAAAGGGGAAGAAGAAGTCCAAGCTGACCATGTCAATGCCAAATCTTGATCCGGCTCACCTCTGCAAGCGTGAGAATATCTATGCGACGCCCTTCTATCGACAGCTGTTCATCCTGCTGCTGCGCACCTTTCTGCTCATCTGGCGGGACAGCTCCTTGACAACGTTGCGCTTTGGCATCCACCTGTCCGTGGGCATCCTTATCGGCCTCCTCTTCTATGGCATTGGCAATGATGCCAGCAATTCGATGAACAACTATCGCTACGTCTTCTATACCATCATGTTTATCATGTACTGCGCTTTCTCTGGCATTGTCGTCAGGTGTAAGTTCCACTACACTCGATTTTTTTAAATTGCTTTTAGTTATTTTTTCTCTGATCTTTTCGTATCTAATTTGTGTTTGTTTTTATTTGCAGTTCCGCTGGATATACCGATTGTTTCGCGTGAGCATTTCAATCGTTGGTATTCGCTGCGTGCTTATTATGTGGCCATAACACTGGCCGATCTGCCCATCCAGATAATATGCAGCGCGCTGTTTATAGTGCCCACATATCTGATGACCCACCAGCCGCTGGAGCCCTGGCGCTTTGGCATGTTCTTTCTGATTGTGTTCACGACGGCGCTGGTTGCCCAGAGCATTGGACTGACTGTGGGCGCCGCGCTCAGTATGCATTTTGGTGCGATATTGGGACCGTTCTTCATCTGCCCGTTCCTGATCTTTAGCGGTTTCTTTCTGCAGGAGCGAGATGCACCCATCTATTTGCGCTGGCTCTTCGATGTCTCCTTTCTCAAGTATAGTCTGGATGGTGCCATGCTTGCCATATTTGGTTATGACCGTGCTCGATTGGACTGCGAGGAGATGTACTGTCATCTGTCGCGTCCGAAATATATACTCAAGCATGTGGACATGGTGAATGCCAACTATCAATTTGCATTCTTTTTCCTGTTCGTCTTGCTGATCCTGCTGCGCGTTATTGCCTTCTATATCATGTCCTTTCGACTGAGATTGTTCAGATGATGTCACATTCCGTTCATCGAATTGATCGAGTTTTGTTTTTATTCATTTATGATTTCTTGTAGCATTTAATCTGACAGACCCATGTGCCAAAGAAGTGAACAGCGTTTTAGCATAAGAAGAAATCGTGATATACAATACATTACTTATCTAATTTACACCCGACATAAATACAAAGAACCAACCACCCCACACACACCTAGCATAGCTTTGTATTTTTATATGCAATCGTATTATTGACACCCCCACCTTCCACCCCTCCACCCTCGACTCCCCCTCCCTCACCCATTCCTATTGTTTAGTTTTAAGCAAATGTACATATTTTATTAAGCTCAACATATTTGGGATGAACATATTCTTAATAAATATTAAATATTTTGTAATGACCGACTGCACCGTTTAATTTTTTTGTGAATCTATATATATATTCTATCTTGATGAAATTTTTAATAATTTCTTTTGTTTAATTTTTTTTCTTTTGCTTGTTTTGTTTAATTTTTAATAATTTCTTTTGCTTGTTTTGTTTAATCTTTTCCCAAGTTATACATTTGTATTTTTGTATTCATGTATTACGATTAGCTATTCATTTTTCTCACATTTCTTATATGAAAACGTTTTTCCTAACCAATATATCTGAGATTGCGATCAAACATAGAAAACATGTTTTGGTTAATAATAGTTTTCTGTTTTAATTGACTCAATAAGTTTCTTAAGCTGGCTTTCTTTAAAGTTCTTTCTACAAAGATTGTATTCCTGAAATAAGATTCGTAAGTTTGTTTAGTGAATGAGTTTTTTTCTTTGAGTACTATTGAATCATAGTTCTTAAAAGATGATTACGTATAGGAAACACCTTTTTTGAAGCAGATTGTGATCAAATTGATGTAAGTTTGTTAAACTAGCTTTCTTTGTTTAAAGAATAGACTTCTTTCTTTGCGATTACCGGTTTTTCTTTGGTAAGTTGTTGTTCGGCTGCGTACCGAGTGGGGAGCGAACCAATTAATGGCCCCAAGTTGCGTTGGCTGTAAGTGCGAGTCAAACATGTTGGGGCCTGGACTCAACAAATATGAACAACAATTTGCCGGCACTAAACAAATAAGCAATTGAATTCAGTTGTGTTTTGCATTTCAGCGGAAAGTGATCGGGGATCGGTTACCATACGCCATTTATATATACGCAGATCGAGTGTGGGGATAGTCGCTTAATTGTGTGACGTGACTTGAAAAGCCAATTTTGTGAAGTTAATAAAGCAAAAACAAAGTGTTTGGACAACAATTTAAATAGGTTTTCTTAAATATTTTTATGTACACCTGGATGTGGACATTAAAGATCCATAAGCCATTTTTAGTGCTCCCTGTGTGCTGATTGCCAAGTAAAAAAAACCCCAAACGAGTTTGTTGTACAAGTAATTACTTACCAGCTGTGCCTTAATTAGTAATAAATTTGGAATTTTAATAATAAAAAATAATAATAGTCGCAAAGCTGCATTAATAATCGAATTATAATATAATGCATAACGTTTATCTTAACAATTACGCAGTGTGCTGAATTGAGTTTGTTTTTGCGTCGAGCATTAATTGATTAAGGCATGCAAGTTATTTGTCGTGTTGCAAGAACACAGTTAAGCTACGAGAATAAAAACTTGCTGCATACTTTCAGGCACTGCTAAAAATGATCTTCATCTAAAACTTGAATGAATGCACTTTTTGAATTATGCAAACCATATGAAGAAAGAAAGATTGTTAGATTGGGAGATGCACTAGGAAACTATATAGATATCAGATAAGTCTATATATTCTGTCAAAGTTATCGCATATGCATTTTCTTTTGTATTTTTTTACAAGATCTGAAAGGCGTTTCCAACTTAAATGTGCAATTATTTATCTTTATAGTTTCCTAGTGAACTGTACAAGCAGCTTTAAAAGAAAGTAAATTATAGCTTTTTATACATTTTTTTAAGTGCATAATTACAGCCTATCCCACAGCCTATCAAACAAGTGACTGCATTTGTCATATGTGTCAAATACAACAACGAACAAAGTCGCGTCTTATCAATGCAAAATTATAAACGCATTAAGCCATTGACCACAGAAAAGACACAACAAATTGATTATTTTTAAGTCAAACAGTTGCAAATTATTAATAATATATATATATATATATATTGTAAATATGTATCATTCTCGTCAAGTTTTTTGTACAAAAGGCAACAATAGATTTACAATTCCGATTGCAAAGATTAGATTGCAATTACCCTTAGCCGAAATTGGGATTATACTGACGATTTGAGTCAGTTACGATGTTGATAATGAATGCAGGCACTTGAACTCCGGTAATCAACCACAGAGTGAAACAGAAAGAGAAAGGGAGAGACAGAGCGACCGACAGAGAGAGAGAGAGAGTCTGTGTAAAATAAACGATAAGCGCATTTGGCATTTCAGTCGATCGTTGCCTTTTCCCAAGGCAAGACGTTCCAGACGTGCTTAATACTACATCCACCTAGCATATATATATATATATATATACATATATTTATTTAAAAACACAGTCTTACAATGGCTGATAGCGTTGCACTTAACGGTTTGGTGACCAGCCGGCCCAAAGCATTGGAGCTCCACTTCAAACAGGTTTGCTATAGGTTAAAGGGCGACAAAGACTCCAAGACACAAATTTTGAATGAGACTTGTGGTGCTTTTCGATCCGGTTGCTTGACTGCTATTCTGGGTCCATCCGGTGCCGGCAAAACAACACTCTTAAATATCTTGGCTGGTTTCAAGTAAGTCAGTCTAGCAGCCCACTCACAAAATGCGATTACTTAAATACTCTCCAGAGTCAGCGGCGTTTCGGGTGAATTTCTGCTCAATGGCGAGCAGAGGGATCTGCTCGCCTTTCGCAAGATGTCATCATATATAGCGCAGAAATTTGTGATGCTTACGCTGCTAACGGTAGAGGAAACCATTCGAGTCTCCGCAGACTTGAAGCTGCCAACGACAACAACCAGTCAGCAGAAGCAACAAATTGTGAGTAAGAATAGTATGGGCTCAAAGAATAAAATTCTTGTTCGAATTTTCCCTATGGAAGCATACACTCAAAAAAAAAATCCTGAATTACAGAAAATCTGCCTAAAATTAAGAATGCTTTTCTTGTTTGTTTTTTTAAAAATAATTTTTAAGCTGGATGACATTATCGAGGTGCTCAATCTGCATTCCTGCCGTCACACTCTGGTGCGTGATATATCCGGCGGGGAGCACAAGCGTCTGTCGATTGGGATTGAGCTGATCACAAATCCGCCGATAATGTTCTTTGATGAGCCCACCAGTGGATTGGATTCGGCCTCTAGCTATCAGGTCATGTGCTACTTGCAGCGTTTGGCCCACGATGGCCGGATTGTGGTCTGTGTGGTGCATCAGCCCAGTTCGCGTCTGATGCAGCTCTTCGATGATGTCCTTGTGCTGGCCAACGGTGAGGTCCTCTATGCGGGCGCACAGCGTGATATGTTGGCCAGCTTCAAGGAGGCCGGCTTTAGCTGTCCCCAGTACTACAATCCGGGCGATTTTGGTGAGTAAAACTAAATAGCCTCCAATTTAGAAAATCCAATTAACTAAAATCGACCTCCAGTCCTGGAGGTATGCAGCGAGTCCTCCAATGATCGCTGCGAGTTCCTCATTAACCAAAACAAATCCAAATACGATGGTCTACAGAGTTTCACAAAAGTTTCTGGCGATGAGCAGAGTAAGTTGTGCTTTGGTCTGCGGTAATTTTGGTGTTTGCTGATCCTGTTACAATTGCTTCTGTTTATGCCTTTGCCTTTGCCTCTGCTTCTGCTTTTGGTCTCTGCATCCTGGGTCACTATCCTCGCTCTATTCCCACTGCTCTATCTATTCTTTTTCTATGCCCCAATTCACAAACAGCAGCGCTTATTGAGATGTCCGATTCCAGCGCCGAAAGTGACAGCGTCTTGCGGCCCAGGGAGATGGTGGGCTTCTGGTATCAGTTGCGCGTCCTCATGAGAAGATCTCTGCGTTCCATGGTCAGGGATCGGGTATGTACATTAAAAATGGCTTTCTAAACTCACACTCCGAAAATTAGATATATATTTTAGGAAAACTTACACTGAAATTAAGAAAAGAAAATTCGTGGTTTTCAGAAATATACTTTCTGAACAATAAAGTGAGTTACCATTATCGGCATAACTATGTCGAATTTCTGCAATTCAGGGCGTTATTTTTCTGAGTGTCGCGTACAAGATAAGTTTGTATGCACATCGAGTAAACTCTTGTCTATATCTTCGCCAACAGATCGCCGTACAGATGCGAGTGCTAATGCACGTGATTGTGGCTCTGCTGCTGGGCGTTGTCTATTGGCAGATTGGCAACGATGCCGCCAAGGTGATCAGCAATGTTTCCTGCCAGTTTTTCGTCATACTCTTTCTGTTCTGCGGCAACGCGATGCCATCCATATTGCTCTGCATAAACGATTCACTAGTGTTTATCCGGGAATACTACAATGGCTGGTATTCCCTGAGGGCCTACTACATATCCAAGGTTCTGGCGGATTTGCCATTGCAGATGATCTGCCCCATGTCATTTATAAGCATTAGTTATTTTATGACCGGACAACCGCCGGAATTGCATCGGTTTGCCATGTGCTGTACCATTAGTCTCATGACCGCGTTCATTGGACACTTTATTGGGGTGATTGGTGGCACCTTGCTGTCCTTGCAGACGGCCATCTTTTTGGTGCCGGCGCTCTCTATTCCATTTATGCTCTTCTCTGGATTCTTCATCAGAATGAACGAGCTCTCCTGGTTTCTGCGTCCGCTTTGTGATGTGTCCTTTTTCCGATACATCTTCGAGGGATTCGTGCGCGCCATTTACGGCTATAATCGAGAAGACTTGCCATGTCATCAGACGTTTTGCTATCACAATAAACCAGAACAGTTCCTGCAGGATTTCGGTATGACTGGCGATAAGTTCAGTGTAGATATCGCCGCACTGGGACTATGCCTGCTCCTGCTCCTCATCTCATTCAATGTCGCCCTGCATGTCTGCATTCGACGCGTCCTGTGAGAGCTTTCATTTAGCTTGTAGAAATATTGATAACTGTATTTAAATAATGACAATAAGTATGTGAATTTTGAGCTAAAGCTTTCTTAAATAATATTATTTTACTTAAATTAATTATACATATGCAAATAAAACTTTTGTTAATTCAAGAATTTTAGTACATTATGCCAATAACTAACTTCAACATTTGTTGTTGCATCCACGTATTTTGTACTTACTTTCACACATATAGTATAACAATTGTTTAAGTTTACTTACATTAAATACAAATTGTTTAAAACAATAAATGCATAGATAGAAAAACATACTTGAATAAATGCAAATGTGTATCTGTGGTCCAAAGGACATTCGCATAGTTGTTGAAATGGCCAAAATAGAGAGGACTTCTCGCTTTCCCTCATTTATCTGGTCTACTCCCTTTGCCATCTGAGGCCAAACTTTTCTTTTGGAATTTTGAATATCTTCGAACGCAAATCGATAGCCATTTGTCCTTCGGAGATCCTTAAGGTTATGCCTATGAATCGAATGGGCCTTAATTTAAAATGTAGCGTTTCAGAGGACAAATCACAGATAAATTTCGTTTTGTTCAACTAACAGTATTTAATTTGCAAAAGAAAAACATGTAAATAATAATGTTTAAAATCAAATTATTGTATGAGCGCTTAAAACTTATTTAAAAATTAAACGGCATTCATATTTGCATCTCTCATACAATCGAGACTTTCAATACACTTAATCAATGGACACACTGGATATATCCATGGAACTGGTATCGCGTTGTGTTGCCTGCTGCTCAACTGTCGCCGTTGCCGGCGTAACATCCGCCGTTGTATCCGCCGTTGCTGTTGGCGTCTCCTCGCTGATTGTTGGTATTGTTGCCGTCGTGGTTGCAGTCGTCGTTGCTGTCGCTGTGCTGTTCGCCGTTGGTCCTGTATGCGTCCTTTGCGTTGGCTGCGTTCGACGCACACGCTCCGCCACCGATCGCAATCGTCGCACAGTTGACACGCCTGTGGCCGCTGCTACGCCTGGTGCAAATGCAGCAGTGGATGTGCTGCTGCCACTGGTTGTGGCTGCAGTTGTTGCTGTTGTTGTTGGTGTTGCTGACGATGATTTGGCATCATCTGCCGGCACATGGCGTACACGCACATCCAACTGTTCCCATTCCATTTCATCCTCGGAACTCGTATCGGCATTGGCCACCACCGTTTTGGTCTTTGCTTTCTTTTGACACTCGACGCTGCGCCTGAAATCAATAACCTTCAGCAGCGCCTTGGCCTCCGTCTTGCGCTGAGAATGAGAGTGAGACAGGATATGAGACAGGATATGGATCATCTTTTTGCCCTAAGGAAGCTTACCTCATCCGAGTCGAGGCACTTGTAGGCGTAGTAAGCAGCACGCTCAAAATCGCCCTTCTTCTCGTAGTAGTTGGCCAGGGTCATGAAGCCCTGATACAGGCTCTGCTTATCGGTGGCAGCGTGCTCATCTTCACAGTACATAATATAGCAGTGGACAGCAGTCTCGTTGTCGCCCAGCTTCTCGTGCAGGCTGGCCAGCTTATACATCGCTATGCCTTCGATGTCGCCCACATCGCAGGCCTTCCAGTAGCACTTGACCGAATTCTCGCATTTGTCCAGCTTCTCGTAGGTCTCGCCCAGTGCGACCAACATCCGGGAATCATACGGACGCAATTGATGGGCAATTTTAAAATAATACAAACTATAATAGTGCATTTTGATAATCTCGTAGGCCTGGCCCAGGCCGTACCAGGCGCGATAATCTCGCTTGTTGACCTCGACCGCTTTGCGATAGCTTTGTATGGCCGCATTTGTGTTCTTCAGCTCCATAAACTCATGACCCATCAGCGTCCAGGCGGCCAAATATTTCGGATTCAGTTTGAGTGCACGCTGAAAATATGAAATGGCCACCTGATGATCACTGCGTATGCTATAATAGTTGCCTAGAACATGCATTGAAGATGGGATTCATTTAATTCGTTTAATGGGTGTAGCTGATCTCGGCCACTCACCAATTACACAACAGGTCTCCGGTCGATATTTATTAATGCTGACAGCCTTTTGTGCTAGTTGCGCCATTTCCGTTTTCATCTCCTTGACAAATAGCAAATTTGAATAGGTGTCCACATTGTCCAGGCGATAGGGATCGCCATCGAGCAGTGCCTGAAAGAGCTCAATGGCCTTATCCACATCTAAAAGATGCAATGCAAATTAACAGAGATTAGCCAGAGATCGGATCAGATCCACTCACCTCGCTTGTTATGATAGACAAGCGCCATTTGTGCTGTTAAATAGATGCTCTTGCTAAAGCCTGCCGCCTGTAAATCCTCATAGATCTTCAGCCCATCATCATTGAGATAGAGCTCCAGATAGGTGTGTGCCATAAAGAAGTGACGCATCCAATGTCCACCCAGCTGCAGGCTAAGCAACTTCTTCTTTTCCATTATCAATGGCGATAGCTCCAGATAGGCGCTCCACAGCATGGGCACCATGCGTATAGCAGTCACCAGCATCTGTTCAGCCGCCTGATTCAGATCCAATGCTTTGAGGACCAGGCCATACAAATAGATGCCGTAGCCATCCAAGCGACAGCGTCCATGCTCTGAGCGTAGGGTGGCCAACAGATCGGCCAAATCGCGCATTTGATTCGGCTCATTGAGATTGGCATGATCTGTGGTGGAGTCCAAGCGTCGCTTCTCCCTCGCCATATATGTGGAATAGAGGTGGAGAAAACGTGGCACGCATGATTCCGAGTTGCGCAAAGCATGTGCTGCCCGATCATATTCACGCACATCATAATAGCTCTTGGCTAGAAAGTAATCACTGTACTCCGCGGGTGCAATACCCTCCAGTTGGCACTCACTAAACGATCGATCATCGTCGGGCGGCGCATTATCAATATTAACATCACTCAAGCCATGATGCATCTCCGCCAGCCATTTGGTGCTGTGCAGCAGGCCGCGTTTCGAGCACTCGATGATGCCACGGCGCAGCTCCTTCTTCACGTCCGGCAACATCACGGTAAAGAACTCCTGCATGTTTGTTTATTTTGCTGCCAGGCTGAAATTGTTTCTAGCTATTTCAAGGCTTACTAACATAATTTGCGTATGAACGCGGTTAACAAGTGCATTTGCCGGTATCGATATAATTGTTAATAAGAGATATCGATGTCTCGAGATGCGATATGTTTCGTTAGCGATGATTAATCATTTTATTATTTTTGCAAACATTGTGTGGATTTTATACTTTAATAACAACATTTGTTAACTGTTATTCAGAATACTTTCTCCACAAGGATTTTATAAAAGATTTGATATTGGCAACAAGTCCAATTCAGATATATGCAGCTGCGCGTTGAAAATGTAAACATATCTCAAAAAATACCAAGAATGCCACACATATTAATGTTTTACAACACTGGCCAAGCAGCTGTGCAAAAACAACAATAAATAACAATCAAAACTCTCCAGTTTAAAGATAACGCAACGACGAAAACATTTCTTTGTTTATAAAAGCGCACAATATTAATAACAACAAGAAACAACAAATATAAGGGAGATTGCATAGCTCCATTTTTGATATGCGGAAAACAACAACCGACATAAATAGATACAGTTACACTCACTGGTTCGCTAAGGTCAAATGAAGTTTCGGGCAGGCATTTTAATGAGCAGTGATATTTATGTATCGCATTTATATATATCGGAATAATTGGCCATAGATAATTGCGTTGCTGATTCATTTGATTTGCGACAGCACTTTTTAATAACATAAGTACCCTTATCAGTGGACGGCATTTAAATTACTGCCGACTCGTCAGCACTTAATTGAGGAATTTTCAGTGCGAGTTACTCAGTTATTTGCAAGTTAACATGAAGCTCGGACATTGCCCAGCACTATTCGGATTACTGCTCCTTGCAACTTTGTTCAGTGCAGGCAACTGTTTTTGGCCCTTTAGCCGCAAAACTCCAACGCCTCCAAAGGAACCTCAGCTATCTCCTGTTATATTTGGTAAATATTGATTAAAGTGCAAGCAAAAGAAAAAGATGCAAGAATCTTTTGAGGCCAAGTTAAAAAAAAACAAGGTCAAGGTCGTCATTGAAAGACTGCATTTGATTATTTTCAGTGCCAGGCGATGGCGGATCTCAAGTCGAGGTGCGCTTAAGCAAATCGTACTCACCATATTTTATATGCGAGAAGACGCACGACTGGTATAATCTATGGCTTGATCTGGAACAATTGGTCATACCGATGGTCTACTGTTGGGTGGACAATGTGAAGCTCTACTATGACAAGGCAACACGGACAACACACAATTCTCCCGGTGTGGAGACACGCATACCCGGCTGGGGTAATCCCGATGTTGTCGAATGGATAGATCCAACCCTGAATAAGGCCGGTGCATATTTTAAAGATATTGGCAACTTGCTCATCAATATGGGCTATGTGCGACGTAAAAATATACACGGAGCACCCTATGATTTTCGCAAGGCGCCAAGTAAGTTAATAGAATATATTTATATATATGATATATCATATCTATATATAATATATAATTTATTTAATAGTTAATATTTAATATTATATATTTATATGATAAATCCCTCTCTTCCACTGTCTCTTGCCTGCAGATGAGCTGAAGCAATTTTTTATCGATCTGAAGCAGCTTGTGGAGGACACATATGAGGCAAATAATCAGACTGCCGTCACTTTTATAACGCACAGCATGGGCAGCCCAATGACGCTGGTCTTCCTGCAGGATCAGACGCTCGAGTGGAAGACGCGATATGTGCGAAGACAGATAAGCCTCGCTGGCGCTTGGGCTGGCAGTATTAAGGCCGTTAAGGTGTTTGCCATGGGTGATGATCTGGATTCGTTTGCATTGAGCGCCAAAATTCTCCGCGATGAACAAATCTCGCATCCGTCAACCGCTTGGCTGTTACCATCGCCACTGTTCTGGAAGCCATCGGAAGTGCTGGCAAGTACGCCATCAAAGAATTACACCATGGTAGATCTGGAGCAATTTTTCAAAGATATTGACTACATGACGGGCTGGGAGATGCGTAAGGACACAATGCGCTATGTACAAAACTTTAGTCCACCCGATGTTGAGCTGCATTGCATCTATGGCGACGGCATCAGCACTGTCGAGAGGTAATCCCAAAATATCCATTATCCACAACATCAAAATTAACTCATATTTTTATTTGCAAATAGATTGCAATACAAAAAGGACAAGATTAATGGGGAAACTCCAAAGTTAATAATGGGCGTGGGCGACGGCACCGTTAATCAGCGTTCGTTGCGCGCCTGTCAGCACTGGTCAAGTGTCTCAAAATCTCACATATCCACACTTGCCCTGCAGGGTGTCGATCACATGAGCATTCTATCAAACCCTGATGTCTATCAATACATACGCACTGTTCTGCAACAGCCATAATCTACTTCAAAATGCCAAAACAAAATAATTATCTGGAATCTGTGCAATTTAAAGTTTCCTGATCAAATGTTTGCTTATGAAAATAATGTTTAGCAAAATGGGGCGGCTGTTGCCCAGCCAACAATATGACGACTTCTTAATGTTAATTAAATAAAATGTTTAAGTAGCTTACGTGCATGGGTTTATTTATTTCTTTTCAATGCATATATTTGAAGTAAACGATATTTTAATCAGTGTCATCACTAATCAACAAATCGATAACACGCCGGGCAGTTGCCGATATATCGATAAGGGTGCACAATTCTATTTAAGACAATTACTTGCACATTAAATTCTCGTCGCACAATTATTGTATTTGTAATTATTTAAAACCATAATGCCGCACGGACACTCGCACGATCATGGACACGGCTGCAGCCACGAGGCAACCGATATCGACAATGCCCTCGAAATGGGCATCGAATACAGTTTGTATACAAAAATCGACCTCGAGAATACGGAATGTTTGAACGAGGAGACCGATGGCAGCGGTAAGACCGTCTTCAAGCCATACGAAAATCGTCAAGACATAAGCAAAGTGAGCGTGGCATTGTGATATATTTATTTTATATTGAAATTAATTACATATACATTTGCAGTTTGTACAAAGCGATGCAGATGAGGAGCTGCTGTTCAATATACCATTTACCGGCAATGTTAAGCTAAAGGGAATCATCATTAGCGGCGCCAATGATAATACCCATCCAAACATGGTTAAACTGTAAGCTTTAAGCATAATCCAGTTGAATCTCTAATGATATTTTAATGTTGACAGTTTTAAGAATCGACCCAAAATGACATTTGATGATGCACATGGCAAGGCGGATCAGGAGTTTGAACTGTCGCGCGATTGTCGCGGAGAAATCGAATATTCGCCCAAGTAAATGTTTGACTATAATTTAAAAACCATTTATATTTATGTATAAAATATTCTAATTTATGTCTATCTTAGAGTTGTGAACTTTTCATCGGTACATCATTTGTCGCTCTATTTCCCCAGTAATTTTGGTGATGATATCACGCGCATTTACTATATTGGTGAGTTAGTCTTGCATTATAAATGATATACTCACATCTAAGAATCCACCAATTTATCAGGTCTTCGTGGTGAGTTTAGTGAGGCCCATTATCACGGCGTTACCATTTGCAATTATGAATCGCGTGCCAATGCTGCCGATCACAAGGAGAAAGCTTTTGATGGCGTTGGACGCGCAATACAGTAAAACAAAAAGGGGAGCAACGTAAAAATCATAGAACTGATAAGCTTTTTTTTGTCATACTCACTGTGCTTGATATTAAAGTTGTACAGATTGCAAAAAGGAGAGATGTTTCTTTAATTTATTTCTTTATTGTTATCTTATTGATTAATGCTTATAAGATGAGATATCGAATCACGTGTGTCAATGTCAATGCATAACGCTTTTTATTACTCAATAGTGTTTCATTTTTTTTGTTTGTTTTTTTTTTTATTTGTTTATTGTTTTCCATTCTTTTTTTCATTTGTATTTTAATAAATGGTTTATATGTATTTTACAAAGCGTTTACTTAAATGTATTTAATTTTACATTTATACCGAATAATTTGTTATTTATTGCACTAGTTGTTTTCTGTTTTTTGTTTTGTTTTATTTTTTAATATTCTTTTCTCCACTTGCTCATTTATTGTAGTTGACGTTTTGTTTTCGTTAAAGTATGCTTCTTTGATATCTAATAAATAGATGATAGACATGCACCAAGTAGGGAACACTTCCATACTTGGAGTAAAAACTTTCCTGTTTCATTTGTTTTTGTTCTTTCGTTTGGTTGAAACACACATTTTGTGCATAGTACAAATGCAGTTAGGAGAAAACTAAACGTTAACAAATGAATGCTTGAAATTCTTTTTCTTCTTTCTTTCTTTGTTCTTTATTTATTCGTTTTTGAGGTAAAATTAATTAATATTTATTTACAAATTGTATGCGCATACAAAAATCGCGTTTATAGGCGGAAAAATACAAATGTGATATTTAACTAGAAATTGTTGCTGCTGTGTGTGTCGCTTGTGTTGTTGTTGTTGTTGTTGTGTTTTTGGGAGTGGGCTTTTTGTTGTTAGGGTCGGAGAGGGGTGTTGGGGGAGGAGGGGTAAGAGGTTTCATAAAGCATACTCTTTCGGTGACCAATTTGTGCGGTTCTTTAGCTAGATATACTTACATACATGTTCATATATTTAGTTGAGGATTTGTATATATATATATATATATATATTTGTTTTGTTTTTGTTGTTGTGTGTGTGTGTGTGTTTGGAATTTGAAAAAAGTTATTTTTCTTAGTATTTTATTCCTGTTATTTGTTGTTGTTTTTGCTTTATGTGTGTTTTTGTTCAACAAAATTTGTGCTGTCGTTCCATAGTTGCAGTTAGGGTTTATATATATATATATATATATATAGATATATATAATGTACACATACGTATAATATATATATATATATGTATGACTATAAGTACGATTTTTGCATCAAATCAATATCAATCAGTTTTAAAAAATACGTTACTTTTAGCTGATACCCCACAAAAAATCGTTCAGTTTTTATTTGGTTTTTTTTTCGTATTTTTTGTTTTGTTTCATTTCAAAGAGTTTACGTTTAGTATAAAAAATCATTATATCGAAAGTATAAAAATCGTATTTAGCCTTTCACTTTATTTTTTTTATTTATTACATTTTTTTTGTTTTCGTTTTTTGTTTTGTTGTTTTTTGTTTTGTTGTTTTTGTTTTTTGTTTTGTTGTTTTGGTTTTTCTTTTAGCAAAAGCGGGTGTATCTTCATCAAGCAGGTATTCGAATGTTACTTGGCAGGATTATTATTATTTTTTACTTTTTTTCCATTTTTAAATATATATGTTTTTAAATAGTTTTATAAAAGCTTTGTGTGTATATGTGTGTGTGTGTGTGTGTGTTTTTCAGCTTTTGTTTGTTGTTGTTGTGTTGAGTGTTTTTAGGCCTGTTTTAGTTGCTTTTCTTTTTTTCGGTTTTTCATTTGCTTTCTTGTTATTTGAAAAGTAGTTGCATTTTTTATACTTAATATGTGTGTGTGTATGAGTCTGAGTGTGTGTGTGTGTGTGTGTTTTGTTTTTATTATTTATTTATGCTTATAGAACTCACATTAGGCGACATTGACTTAGCTGGCTAGTTAATTAATTAATTTGTTTCAAATACACGTTTGTATCTACAATGGAATTTATCAATGATAATGATATCAAAATTATTACCGTTAATACATGTATTTGTAATTAAATTATTTAAAGCTTCTTTTTGTTTGTGTGTCCGTGTTTGTGGGTGTGTGTGTGTGTATCTTTAATGTGTGTGTGTGTGTGTGTGTTTAACAGTTTGTTGTGTGTTTTATTTTTGAGAGACCAAATGATAAACCATTGAAATACATTATCATCAAGCATTCGGTCTTAAAAAACAAAAACAAACACAAGAACCCAAAAAACATGTACATTAAAAATTGTATTTACAATTGAATATTTCGCTACTTATGCACATACGATTCACTATTCAATTTGATAAATATATTATTTAGTTTTTAACTACACGCTCCTACAAAATGCTCGCTAAATTATTTCTGCTTCACATCTCTCTTTTTTGTTTTTTTGTTTTTGTTTGTCAGATTTATCAATGTCGTTAATACAATTGAATTGCCATTAATATTGCTAGAGATATAGCACCTACCCCGCACCGCCCCAAAAAAAAACAAAAAAAAGAAGTAGAACAACGCAGAAATGAACTCGGAAGTTGTCACATAGAAATTGACTCGAAGACAAATCAAAAGATTTGCGGCATGTTGCAACGTGGGGTGGGGGTGGTGCAGGGGGGGAAATCAGGGCTAGTCAAGTGCTTCGGCTTGCCGAGACTAACTTAGGATATAACAAGTTTTCATCATTCTTTTTTTATTTTTTATATATATTCACTTTAACTAGCATTTCATATTGTTTTTTTGTTGTTTTTGTTTTTGTTTGTTTGTATTTTTATCATTATGCACTAATTTTTTGCGTTGCGCTACTTTATTATTAATTTATTTATTTTTGTATTTAGTTTAAATATCTAATGGCTAAGTTATGCAATAATATTTTTTTGTTTTGTGTGTGTTTTTTTGTTGTTTGTTCTTGTGGCTTTAATTTATTCAAATCATCATCACATATCAAAAAGTTTACAAAAATTTGACCTTTACATTTTGCTTAGCTACATTCTCATTTGCATGTACTATTAGTTGATTTATTTATTATTCGTGCGCTTCAGAATAAAACATACAACAATAGTTATTATTTGTTTGTTTTCTGCTAACTTTTACCCACTTAACAATTGTTGTTCACATTTAACAATAATATGTGCAACTTGAACTCAACCAAGTCCGATTCCATCGATTTTGAAATCTCGATTAACATTTTTCCATTTTCCTTTTTCTTTTGTGGTTTTTATTAGCTTATTTGTATTTAATTAGTTAATGTTTTGGTTTGGTTTTCCATTAGTGTACGCGTGGGCATGTAAAAGGCATTTGTTTGGTTTCTTTTTTTTTTTTTTTATTTCTTTCCTTCTTTCTTTTTTTTACTCGTAATCATTTAAAGTATTTGGTTTTTGTTAGTTTTGTTTTTTATATTTTGGAAGAACTGAGCTGAAAAACCTGAAATTACTTTCACTATTTGCTAGTATTCCAATAATGTCAGCATCTGATATGCCCAATTAAAATTGAAGGCTGTATATATGTTGTATACATAAATAATACAAAATGTTTCTGACAAATGATTTTCTTTTTTTTTTTGAACATTTTCGTTTTTATTGTGTTAGAATCCAAATTTTGCTTGTTTTGTTTTTTGTTGTAACTAAAGCACGTGACTTTTTTAAGCTTAGTGATATTATCTCTATGTGTGTAATGTAATTATTCATTATTCATTTATGGATTAGTTTTGCTTGAAACGTTTTCTGACAAAAAATTGACCAAAATTCTACACATGATTTACAGAACTTGTTAAAAACTAATATTGCTTTGTTGGTTTTTGTGTGTGTATTATTTTGGATTCGAAATCAGAAAACTTAAGACAGACTGCTGCTGCTTGTGCACGAACAATTCCAGTTTTTATATTTCACAATGCTTACAAATTATGTTAACAGAAATCGCATAAGAATGAAAAGAAAACTTTCGGTTTTGATTTCCACACAGGCAAACTTTTTGCTCCAAAAAGTATGCTACAGAATGTGTTGCGAATTTAAGTAAAAGAAAAATAACAAACAGTATTGAGAACATGATTGTTCCGTTATTCTATAGTGTTGGTTGATGTAACAATTGCATTGGCTGCTATTTGGTTGCCTTTCCCTTCGATCAAACTGAACTATAAAGCGCACACGCAACTGTACCTGCGATTGATCCAAATATATATATACAGTATATAGCGGAATTATCGCTTTGATTTAGGAACACTCTTTTATTATTCACTTTCAGATAATTCCGAAAAAGTATACGAAAGTGGAATTCAGAATTGGAATTCACAATTTCTTTTTGTGTTTTGAATTTGACTATTTTTGAAGTGGCTTCGATTTAGGAACACTCCTTCAGTTTGAGAAAGCGGAATTCAGAATGTGTTTGCTGACAAAACGGACAAGTGAATATGAATATATATTTATATATATATTTTTGGGCGTGTGCGCTTCTCTCACTTTAGTTTACATAGTTATTTATTTAATATAAGTTATTTGTATTATTTATTAAGCAACTTACTATATAAGCTCTCTCTCTCTCTCTCTCTTTCTCTCTCGCTCTCTAGCTCGCTGACTCTCTTTAACTTTCGCTCACTTTCTACACAAATTGTTGTATTTTGCACTTGTTAACAATATATGTTTTTGCATTTAGGTTTTTCCGCTTGGTTTTGTTATTACGTTTATTTTTTATTTTCGAAACAATTCAATTACAGCTTTAATTATTATGACATATGCGTTAAATATCCATTTTTCATTTATACAATGTCGTTAATGTCAATTTTATATATTTTTACTATCGAAATGTCTTCTTTTTGTTGTTGTTGTTGTGTATTGCAAAAATGTGCAAATGATTGTGTGTGTGTGTGTGGTTGTGTGTGTATTAAATTGTTTATAAAAAATTGTACATGTGGAAAAAATGATGATTAATAGGCGAAGTGTGTTTGTTGTTGTGGTTTGTTGAGTGTCTTCGAAATGGAAACTCTTGTTGATATCGCAAATGAAACAGCACAGCTTCTGAGTTAGTTGGTTAGTTCTGCTCTTGTGTGTGCTTCCATTTTATACAGCATGGCCATTTTTCTCGGTATTCGCAGCACGCTTGGCAGCCGCTGCGGCACCCAGACGCCTGGCACGCCACCGATCTAGCGGCGTGTAGCAGCATATGAAAAATGGTGGCAGACGTGGCGAACCACTGCCGGAACGACTGCTGACACCGCTGCCACCGCTGCTGAGCTGGGAATCGACAGTGAGCTCCGTTTGGACACCACTGCTGGTCAGGCGCACCTCGGCCTGTTGTTGTTGGCCATATGGTGGTGGCGGTGGCGGTGCCGCTTTACATATAACGCTCGGCGGCTCAAGTTCGTGCAGCTCAAAGCTGTCCGAGCGTGTGCTCGTCGGCGTCGTTGTCGACGGCCGAAACTCATGCGATGAGCTCTCGACCATGGCAGTGCGATACGTAGCCGCAAAATAGTTTGTCTCCAAATAATGGCACGACTCGAATAGATAATCATCGAATTGCAGACGGGTGGTCGAACAACTATCCTGACTAACCATAAAATTGCCCTTGTGCGACTGTGTCGATGGTGAGGTGCCCAATGCTGCCGTTGCAATTGGCAACATTGAACTGGACATGGGCATTAGCTCCAACGAGCTCGAACAGGCAGCTGTTGTGCGTTGTTGTTGTGGTTGCTGTTGTGGTTGCTGTTGTGTTTGCTGTTGCTGCTGCTGTTGTTGCTGCCTTTGCTGTTGCTGTTGCTGCTGTCTTTGCTTCATATCAACAATTTCTATTTCTTCAATATCACTAAAACTATTTAACTGTTTCAACAAATAATGCACATCATTTCGTTTCGTTTGTTCAGCGGCGTCGTGTTGTTGTTGTTGTTCTTGTTGCTGTTGTTGTTGCTTGTGTTGCATTGCTGCCGTCTTGAGTTTTATTGTGTCTAGTGCTTGCAATGTTAATGGTGTGCTAACGACGGCAATGCCACGACTGTTGCTACGTGGGAGGTCATTGATTTGTCGCAACTCTTGCTGCTGTTGTTGTTGCTGCTGCTGCTGTTGTTGTTGTTGTTGTTCTGGATAGGCCAGCGCCAGGCGTTGTTGCAACGTTGCGCTGCTAAACGCTGACGAGGCACGATGTGGCTCCAGTTTGGCAGCGTCGAGTATACGATTGAATTTAGCTAATGCACTAGTAGATGCTGTTGATGAGCTGCTTGTTGTTGTTCCTGTTGTTGTTGTTGTTGTTGCTGTGGTGATCTTATGTCTTAGTTGTTGTTGTTTGGTTTGAGGCACTGTTGTGACGGTTTTTTGTAGATAATAATCACCAACATGTCGCTGCCCACTGCCCTGAGCAACGACGACATCGGCAGCGTTAACACCTGAACGATGATCCAGATCCTGACTCTGATCCTGATCGTGATCATCTTCCACGTAATAATCATCGCCGACATCCTCATCAACATCATCAATATCGACGCCATCCTGCAGCGTTGCATCCGTTACATCTAAATTGAGATTTAAATGCAAACGCTGACGCAATAGTAAACGTTGCATTTTATCAGTTGCTGCAACAGTTGCTGCTGCTGCTGCTGCTGATGGTGGCGCCGGCGCTGCAACGGATCCGGCTCCAATTAGACCACGGCCAGCGGCAATAACGGCCGCTGCTCGCTGCTGTGCTGTGGCTCTAGCTAAATTCTTTTGTAAAATCAACTTCCTCGACGAAATGATGTCATTATTGTCGCTCCCCCGCGATTACCGGCTGTCGCGGGTGGAGCGAGGCCGCCCCTAACTGGACGTACTCGCGATCGGCGAGACGGGTGACAGCGGACTGCGGACGGCCTGCTCGCGCGGACAGCCAGTCAACGTGATTACCAGCTTCCTACTGCCGGCCTGATCGCGATGCTCGCAGAGCCAAACGCCCTGCCACGTGCCCAGCGATAGTTTGCCATCGGTAATGGGGATTGTCAGTGAGCTGCCCAAGAAGCATGCCTTCACGTGTGCGGGCTACAAATAAATACAAAAGCTGCAGTTAGTCAAACATTCATTTAAAACACTTCTACACTTAAATCAAGACTTGCCATATCGTCGGGTCCTTCGCACGAATGCCGATACGGCAATCCTTCGGGAACTATTTTATTCAACATCATTTCCATATCGTCTCTGCGGCAGAAATCACACAATTAATATCATCATATATAGTATATATCATCATATATTACGGCTCACCTGACGTCGGGATCCCAGCTCTCGTTTAACGCTAAACTCGCCGAGGTGTGAAGTACTGTAAAATGAGAAAAATGAGACAAAGTGAATGCGGCGTCCATTATTCGAGTGACTAGCTTAATTAATCTATGGCCAATTAATTTGGCGTCGCGCTTTAGACCAACATTCAACTGGTTGGCCAAATCTCTTTCGATAAGCCAGTCGCCCAGTTATTAGACCATTACGAGGGCGGCAACACATGCTTTCATCCAACTGATGCATTTCGAATTGAGTTGTAAAGCCAATTAGCCAAAATTAATGTTTTCAACACGAATCTTGAAAATATTGTTATAAACGAGGTGAAAACACGCTGCGTTTGCTATTTGCCATCAATTTTAATTGAAAATGTTGTTCAAATTAAATGACATGAAGTTGAAATTGAAATTGTTGCAAAGGTTTTTCTTTTCATACCTACTGAGTTGACTTTCATTTTTTAGTACCGACACTTTCTTGCAACATGCAACGTTAATATGTAATCAGGTTTTTTTTTTGGCTTTAACTGCTTGTCATAATTGGCAACAGTTGGCAGTTTGTGTGGGTGAATTCAGCCAGAAATATTTTTGTTAATTAGCACTCAAGAGATTTGGACAGGGGCAAGAACCCTGTTGAATTATTTAAAGCCAAATACATCAAGTATTTAAGAGTGAAGCGGAAATTTGGGCCAAAATGGTTAACGCTTTTTCATTAGCTTGAACTGGGTATTCCAATTTTGTTGTGCAGTTTGTTATGAGCAGAGGATTATCTGCATTGACTTTCAAAATACCTTGCTACATTTCGAGAAATGTTAAAATTCTCATTCCCATTCCCATTCTCATTCCCATTCCCATTCTCATTCCCATGCTCATTCTCATTCTATAAAGATCAACAGATATCCGAGTTATACTCAATTTTATGCAGTGTGGAAAGATGAGTTCTATGGCAAGGATGTTTAGTTCTCCATTGGAACAACATTCGATGATTTATCCAATTTCGTATCAATGTTATCCACAGTATGACAATACATCAATCAAACAGCTATATATATATATATACCAAGAATGAAATTTAATTTATTTAATGCCAAAGCAAAATATAAATAAAATCCGTTTCAATTTGTTTATTATTTATTGTTTTTCAATTGCATTTTCATTGATTGTTTTGTTATCAGTTTCATTAAATCAAGCGGCAATTTTTCCATTCACTCCAAGATTGATTAACAATGGAATTAATTGTTTAAATATGCATTTAAGATGTAACATAGGAAAGTTGAAGACTCTAACATTAATGGTCATAAATTGACAGTAACAACTTGCCTCAAGCTGCACCTTTCCCAGTTGACCGCAAACATTCTTTGACATAACACAAACCATTTTGTTGTTGTTGTTGTTGTTGTTGTTCCTTGGCTTTGGTGTATTTTTGTCAATGTTTTATTTTCGAAACATGGCCAATTCATGTCCTGTTTGACTTTGAGGCATTTCGACAAAAATTTCATAGCCCACTTATATCTGTCCCCTCCAAATCCACACACACACACTTGAAAAGGGCATTTGGCCAACTGCCAGCAACAACGAAGGAATAACAACAACAAAGCGAAGGAAAGAAAGAAAGAAAAGGCCAGCGAACATTGAAATTGAATACTAGTACTTAAAATCATTTAGTGTGTTAATAATAAATAGAGCAATAGAGCCACACACACTAGTCACACTTCAATTTGCACACTAATTGCGTATTCATGAATAAACGAGAAGGACAACAACAACAACAACAACAACAACAAAGAGGGGAGCAACAACATAAATGAGTGAAACGCAGCGCAAATTAGTTTATTATCAAATCCCAGAGATGTCATTTATGGCCCCCAAACGATGTGTGTGTGTGTGTGTGCCAAGTGTGTGTGTGTGTTTATCAATGCTTATGCTACAAGTACATTTTTGGGCATTTGCTAAATAATTTGCGAAACAACCGATTATGTCATGTTGGACATGTTTAAATGGCTATTCGGGCATTTAAATGTAACCCAGAAAAACAAGAGGCAAGGGGATGAAGCGAGGGGAGCGAGGGGGTAAACAAACAACAGACAAAATCTCAAAATGAAAACCAACTCAAAACTGACAGCCAAAGGCAACTTCAGCCCCAGTTCCACAAGTCAAATTGCTTTTGGCTAGAGTGGAGAGACAGATAGGAGGGGTTGGCAGGATGTGGGGGGGTTGAGGGGGGTAGGGTGGTGTTTGTTGCCAAATTCAAACGACAATTAGTAGTTCAAAAATCACGGATGATTGGCAAATGACAGCAATGATAACTACTGTAAGGTGTTGAGGAGCTGCAAATCAGGTATACAGTGCTGGGCACATAAATGGAGACAGATAAATTAGAATGCGCTAGTCGAGAGAGCTCGACTGGGAGATAACCGAAAGCCAACTGTCAAATAGATAATAGACTGCTGATGGCTGATTGTACAATTTGGTTAAACAGTTTAATTTGTACGTTCAAAACCGATTGTGCCTTTTAATGCTATCAGCAATCGATTTGTATCGATATTGCAGAAACTGAGCAAGTTATCGATGAAATGAAATAAACTTGATCCGCTTATGATATACGAGAACTTATATTCAAATGTTCTCCACCGACGAACAATGTTAAATCAACACGTCTGATCGAGAATATATATACTTTATGGGCTCGTAGATGCTACCTTCTGCCTGTCACATACTTTTGCATAAAAACATCATACCCGCTTTCCCATTTTTACAGGCTTCACTAACAACTTAATAGCTATTTATCGAGTACGAGCTTGCCATAAAACCTAACATAAACGTATAATTAAGTATACCTAATTATGCAACCGCTATTGTAAGCTAACAGACACTCCATTGTGGCTGTTGTGAATATGTTAATGTGTTAACATAATTGTGCGTGTCTGCGTGGCTGCTCATGAAGTCACAAAGAGGGGCATGCCCCCCTCCCGTGGCCACATTCCACTGACACTATTCTAATGCTGCAGGCGTCATAACAAATAAAATGAAGGGGCAGAGGGAGGGAGGGTGGTACAACAAAGCAGCAGCAAGCGGCTTTAATATGATTTACAGAGGGAGGCGGGGGGTGAACAACAGCATGATGTATGCTGAAGCAGAGTATTCCATGTTTGTCAGTGGGCACATGTGCCACAGGCGCTAAGGAAACATTCGCAGGCGCATATCAGTGGCAACAATAGCTCAAAGCTTAAGCTGACAATCTTTGCTTAAACACTGAGAGAAATAGGTAGCAAATAGTACAAAGACCCCTACTTAAAATATATTACTGCTCAATTGAACAACTAACCACATCTATAAAAATTTGTTTATAAATTTTCATCCTGATCCTGCAGTTCTTAAAAATTATACTTATTGCAAATGGGCTAACTGTAAATTTATGAAATTTGATTAAAAAAGTTGTTTACGATTTTTATTAGTCTATGAACATTGTCAAGCTAAAAATAAACAAAGGTAAGTTAATCCTTCAAAGCACTCCATAATTCGGATTTGGATAGGCCCTGTAGTCCAAAATAGTTTAGGGGATTAAGTTGGCTGTCGGCAGGGGTTGGGGAATGGAAACACCGCTCCGAAAAATATCTGACTTTCTCTCTCAATTAGTGCATGAAGCCCGAAGTCTATAAGCTGAAAACCTAGATTAAATGTTGTGCATAATCCATATTTTAGATGAAGAACTAGTCCGCTGGGAAGGCACAATTTCATGATTACATACATGTTTTCAGATTAGGCTGGGATTATTGTCGACAGGGGAGGAAGTGGGGAAACCCCACTTGAGACTCATTTTGAATATAGATAGATATAAACAAAGAAATAAATGCTCCGCTCTGGTCTTAAACATCCAATTATAATCCTAATCTTGTGCAGTGTAGCACGAGTGATGACAGGTGGCCGTTTTTTCTGTTGACTGCAGGGGGACCTTCGAGCGGATACACAGGGTGTACCAAGTTAGTGTGCATATGTATATGTTTATGTTGACGGGGGAGTTGGATGTGAAATTTCAAGTGGTTGTTGCCGCTGCCGCTGCTGCTGCTGTTGTTGTTGTTGTTTTTGGCTGGCTTCTCACATTTAGCGGCGCGTTTAGGCCCTACAAAAGTTGCTAATGTTTTTAAAGAGGCCTTTTTTATTATACAAAGTCAAACATCCTGACAGCACAAGGCACACACACAGACACATGCATACAAAAACCGCAATACACACACACACACACACACAGACACACTGACTAGGAGGGAGACAAGCGTTTGCGGCTGCTGCAAATGTTGAACAATGGAATTGCTGCGGCTCGCTTATGTTTCTCATTCATTCATATATGCATGTGCATATATAAGTAGCAATTGTGTGCCCCTCGCTCTCTGTATGTGTGTGTGTACGAGTGTGTGTGTGTGTGTGTTTACAAGTGTGTGTGTCTGCATATTACATGAAATAACGCAGCACGAAACGCTTAAATTCATCAACCTTATGACACACGTTGCTTACAATATACATTCTGTGGTCAAGATCTACACCCTGCATTCAGATCTGACTGACTAAGAAATATATACTTATGACTTACTTACTTAGCGCTTAATAAATCTGGCTAATATCTATTAATAATATTTCTAATTTTTGGGAAAAGCTGTGCTCAGCTGCAGCCAAAGTAAGAAATTACGTTTGATAATCCTTAAGATCTACTCAAAAGAGCTGCAATGCATTTCGATATTTATTGAGTTGAGGCAGTTATCGATAGTCAAATATAAGCTGGATTGGTAAATGGCCCAGTAAGTTGAGCTCATCAAGCATACATAGCTGAGCTTTTGCCTTTTTTGATATCAATGCATTATAACTTTGACAAAACTAAACCAATTTTCACAAGGATTAAGTTTTTAACCATGATGTCAATTTGGACGCATAATTGTCCTTTGAATTTTATGCGAAATTTCGGTGCCACATTTTGGAGCACAATTGCAAATTCTGCGGCCATAACTCAAATGGTATTCATTTTCAAAATGCGGTGATTTTCATCATGATTTTCGCAGCAATATTAATACTGCATTAAAAGTGGCAAAACTAATTTTGCATCGCAATCCATGTTATCCCATATAAATCAGGTTGGCATGGGTCAAAACTGTCCACAACTATAACTTGGTCAAAAGTGATCAGATTTTTGAAAACCGTGGTTTTTTAGTAGTGGCTTGACTTCTATAATAAAACTACATTTAAAGTTGAAAACGCATTTCTGGCTCGAAATTCATGTTTTTGCGTGCTGATAACATTTTTACAGGGTATAAAAAGCCCCAAAAAAATCTTTACCAACCTACTCGCTGGGGTACACTCAGAAGGTGGCACAGGGGTTAGAAAGAGAGAGAGTGAGAGTGAGAGAGGGGGAATAAGTTACAGGCCTACCTGCTAACCACTCATTAAGACAAGGCGACCCTTGCGCTAAAGCGCACACACACACACACACAAAAGGAAACTCACACACTCACTTACACACACACACAAGTAAACTCACACACTCACTTACACACACACACAACACACACACAAACACAGCCACGTAAAGCTAGTCAAATGGAACTAGTTCAAGTTTTCCATGGCAAACAAACGTGTGCAAATGTTTGTTGTTCTCCTTGTCGCCTTGTTGCTGTTGTTGTTGTTGCCATATTTCTTTTTGGCCTTTTTTTTTTTGCATAAATAATATTGATTTATTGGCTAGCGCAGCATTTGCGGCTCATAAGCGAAACAATTTTTAATGCTAAAGGCGCCGCTGGGCCAACAAAAAAAAGAGCAAAAGAAGCCGCCAATTGGCTTGGGGGTATTTGGGGGGAAGGGGGTCGGGCGGAAACCTATGGCAACCTATGGCAGCCAGCAAGTATGACACACACACACACACACACACATGTGGCACAAATTTGTGTGGCATGCCACTTCGATTCGCTTTGCGCCAAGTCCTTGGATGTGGGCCATGTGAAGTTCTTCATAGAGTTGGCAAAAAAAAAAGAAGAGAAACGAGAAATCGCGAATAAGAAAACACAAAGAATAAGAGAATAACGGCAAAAGAGAGCAGCACGTTCCCCTTAATGTGTCTGTCAATGCTCATGTTAGCTGACAAGACGTTAAATTGCATTTCTCTGCAGTCAATCTGCGAATCCGTGCAAAGGGGCATGCCACACTCAATCGCTCAACAAATTTCTGTAAATTAAATTCAACTGTCACTTGCAGCGAGCATCTTCATATGGATATGTTATTATCTGATATCAAATATTTATTGGCTCTATTAATGGATGGCATATTTGGAGCATGACTAGCGAAAAATAGCAGAAACAGATAGGTAAATATATGAAAATATAAAGAAAATATCAATTTTTCCCGAACTTAATAGAACGAGAATTAATATTCTGCATTTGAAGTTCATACAGACGGACATGACTATATAAAGACTCGGCTAGTAATGCTGCTCAAGCATATATATAGTTTGTGGAGTTGGAGTTGCTTCATTCTGCCTGTTTCACTAGCACAACTTGATGATACAATTTGGTTTGGTTATATTTTATTATATACATTTATCTGCCTTTATGTATGCATATTTAAGCAGCTCGCAACCTTAGCTTAACTTCAGGATATAATAGTTGTTGATTGTATTATATTATATGTATTTATCTGATTCTTTTTATTTATATTTAACTAGCTTACAACGGCATTTGAGCTGCTATATACAAATAGAAGCAAAAACAAAACGATTTCCAGTTTTTATAGTTCGATTGTTTTTTCGCTGTCACGAAACAAATAAAAAAGAACATCGCCGGGCACACACACTTACACCCACACACACACACACACACGCAAGAAATGTTAAGGCAACGTTGCTTCCCCTGTACGCCCCCTCCTTCGCTTCAATCCTCTATCCCTGTTTTTTTTCCTTGTGCCGCCCACTTTCGGTTTCGGTTGATTTATTTGGTGTTGCTTCTCTTTCGACTACACACAGGACATTGGGGAGTCCTTTTTTTTGTCGTCGTCGTCGTCGTGCTTTGAAATATATGCTCGGGTTATAAATTGAAGTTGAGCCATTTATACGATCTTGCGATTATGTTGCAAATTGCTACGCGTAACAACTAGCTTTCCCTCAGGCAAAACTACAATTTGCCCAGCAACAAAAAAAGCAATACGAAAATTGAGTTTAATAAATAAAATGTTGCTTGGAAAAACTAAAATCAAGCCAATTCATAAATCATTCCCAGACAACTCTATACTTAAATGCAAATATGCGTATATTTTAAGAGTGTCCAAAAGTAAGGAAGAATCAAATAACTGTAGAGTAAAGATGGACTATATAATTATTTTTATTCTTATGCCCCAAAGCTGGCTGTGAAACTGGAAAAGGAACTGGAAGCGCAACTTAACTGATTGAACTTCAAAACTCAACATAATTAAGAAAAAGATTTGGAATCAGTTCGTAAACGATTAGAGAAGTATATCAAATCTGGACAATTTAATTGTTATTCTCTATATATGTTCTACAATACATAGAATAGGAAAAATCTCCATCGTTTGCGAAATGTCTTTCTCCCAACAAGTAGGAAAAGCTAAGCCAAAAAAAAGGGATATAAGGAAGTATGACAGTTAACTACACAGAACGGAAGCATATTCCAAATAATGACCATTATGAAGAAAAGCGAAAGGAAAGCAAAGGAAAACACATTTCCCATTTCATAGCGCATTTTATGCAAAGACCCATTAGTTATATTCTCATTTTGGGATATTCTTTTTATTATTTTTCCGCTTTTCTTTCACGTTTCTATTTATTTTTGTTTGTATTTATTTTTTTTTTGGGGCTTTGTTTGAAATTCTTTGAATTGTTTTTCATTTAACAAGTTACCGTTACATTTGCCGCTAGCTTTTGTCTTCCACTGTTTATATCTACCACACACTCTCTCTCTCTCACTCTCTCTCTCACACTCTCTCCTGTCCTGTCCTGTCCCCCCCTTCTCCTTAAGTTTGCCAGTTGTTTGTTTGCCTGTGCATTTCCCCATAGAAACAATGACAGGGTATTGAGGTCAATAGTAAAAGACAACAGCAACAACAACAACAACAGCAACAACAACAGCAACAACAACAGCAACAACAACAGCAAATACAACAGCAACAACAACAGCAAAAAGAGCATATGGCAAGGTTGCTTTGAAATAATTTTTTGAAATTAACTTTTATTTTTTTTTTTTTTTTTCGTACCATTTGCGAAGGGGTGCACAACTAGGGACAGGTGGCAAGGGGCGTAGAAGGGGCGTGGTTTGACTGTCATTTGATTTGTGATGGCGCTGCACATTTTGCACAGCTGTGACAGTAATGGGGAGCAGTGGCAGCGGCAGGGGCAGGGGCAAGGTGGAGGAGCTGCACGTGCAGGTAAGAGGTTACTGGGCAACTGGAACACATACTTATTCATATTTTTATGTGTGTGTGTGTGTTTGTGTGTGTGTGTGTAGTAAAGTGAGTCTAATTAGGAAGTCCTTTTAAGAAAATCAATAAACATGTCTTGACCTCAATTAGATTCCGCTTACTACAGCTCACAATACGTACGTACCCCCAAAACGGATCCCCAGACAACAAGAACAACAAACACACATACACGCACACACACGCACACACACACACAACACACACAACACACAGATTCATTTCGGTTGGGAAGGGGGAGGTGGCAGAGCCAACATACGTGCTTTTCATTTGCCAGAAAAGATAAAAAGTATAACAAGAAATCACAATTTACTTCAGTTGCAGAATTTTCCATACCCTAGAAAAACTGTCAATAACTTTTGAGTGGAAACAGCACAAAATTCGATATAATTTTATTTTTAAATACAACATAATAAACAATTTGCTCAACTATTGGAAACCTAATAAACCAAGTTGGGCAAAAGTAAATAACACGCAGAAGGAAAGCATCTACCCGTATAAAGTATATATATTCCTGATCTAACCATGTTTGTTTGCATGAAAAAGCTGATCTCAGAGAGTTTAAGAAACGATTTTAAATTTAATCATCATCATTCCTATCATTCCTATTGAAACTACATTACTTGAAGGCCCAGATGGAATATAAAGGCCTTACAAATTTTATGCAAGAACTTAATTTGCTACCACTTTTCCTAAGAGCAACAAATCGGAGCTGAGCAAGCATCTTCAAAACTGAGAGCTGATGGAAATGCAAGGACAGATGGATAAAATAATATTATCTAAGATCAATCTTTTGATTAGGTATATAAATATACATAAATAACAATATCCATACGTGACACACAAGACAAAACTAAAATACCCTACGCTAGTTTCAACAAGAAAGAGAGAGGCATAAAAGAGCCTCGACTGGGGATAAGACGACTTGTGTACCATGCTATAGGCAGGCAGGAGAAGAGGAAGGGAGGGACTCTGACACAGGAAGAAGTTTGCCTACAGCATTCACACGCCATATAGCCACAGAGCCGCAGAGCCATGACATGAGTACATGAGAAACGACTACGATTGCATTTCACTTTTCAAGCTTCTGCTAAGCGGCAACCCCACCCCCCAAATAAAAAGCGCCCCTTGGCACCCCACCGTACCCTCATACCCCCCTTCGAAATGCCAGCCTCCTGCCGTTAGCTTGGCATTTTATGATACGATTTTATTTATTTGCTCTTGTCTGAGAGGCGAACGCAGCTGAGAAACGCGTCCACTGCCATTGTAATGCAAACTGTCAACAAGACCGCAAAAATGCTTGAGGCAAATGTTGATATTGTTGTTGTTGTTCTTGTTATTGTTGCCCAAGTTGTTGTTGTTCTTGTTGCTGCTTTTAGTGCTGCTGTTGGAGGCTATCAGAAGTCGTTGTCGAGGATTTGAGCTGGGAATTAGTGCAGCAGCCAGACTGCAAATGCAAAAGCAATGTAGTAGTCGAGCTAGCAGAGCAAAGAGTGCAGCTTATATCTGGGGATTATGCACTGCGTATATATATAATAATATATTCCGATCATGCTTTGTAATCCAAACTAACAGTACATCGAGTACAGTCGATATCTGGGGATTATATCATATAAAAACACTCGGAAAAAAATCAAGCTGAATTTTAGAAAGTTTTTCTTGTTTTTCAAAATAATATCTAAATGAAAGTTTTAAGAAATATACTTTCTGCAGAGGTGAGTTAACTTTGGTGCCAAAAGTATGTCAAATGTCTACAATTCAATGCGATTTTTTTCTGAGTGTAGACTAATATGAATTGGACACCATGTTCATTTATCATATATATGGATAATATATTCCCATCATGCTTTGTAATACAGAGCAACCACATCTGTATATTTTTTATTGACCATGGCCTGCCCATTAGTTTGTTCCGGCTACAACTTGACCAAGTCAAGATTTGTTTGCAACAAACAAAAAATGAAAATTGTCATCGGAGTTTTGCACTCAATCAATTCATTTTCTTTGCTTGAGATTGAATTGCAGCCGTGGACGAAGAAGATTTGGGCCAAATGAAATCGATGTCTAGCAAGGCGCTGACCAAAAAGGACAACAGGCAGCCCAAATAAAAAATAAACTAAGTTTATATATATATACATTAGATCTATGCAACTTAACCCAGTTACTGCCTGCCACTGCCCCAAAATGAACTGGTCAAATGGCCAAAGCAGCTGCCAAAATGCAAACTTAAACTTTTAGCTAAAAATTACGTTGATTTTGTGTCATGCTAGTTTTGCTTTTGGATTTTTGTTAACTAAACTATAAATGGACATAATCAGTTTTCCAACGTATGCTGCCAAACAAAATTAAACAGAAAAGAAAGTTTTCCAACATGGATTTCATGGAAAACTATATAAAATGTGGCAAGTACGTCATGAACAATGAAAAGTGTTCTATGATCTCAGCAACACTGAGTGCTTTTCAGCAGTAAATGCGAAGTAATCTGTACCAATAATTAAATTATCATGTACCAAGTACCCAGTACCAAGCAGCATGTACCAAGTACCCAGTACCAAGCAGCATGTACCAAGTACCCAGTACCAAGCAGCATGTACCAAGTAACCAGTACCAAGCAGCATGTACCAAGTACCCAGTACCAAGCAGCATGTACCAAGTACCCAGTACCAAGCAGCATGTACCAAGTACCCAGTACCAAGTACCACATATCATTAACTTGTACTAAAGTAGTTATATAAACAAATAAACTGTTTAATCACAGGTTTCGATCTGTTTCTATTTCGAGCAACATTAAATCCTCTCTACAAACAATACGATTTTTCATGGCCAATTCCAAATGAAAAGTAGGTACAATACTTCATAAGTTAAAGTAAACAACCCTAATTCCTGCTCGACTGCGATCTTTGTAGGTTGAGGGTTTCAATGTTTTCCGGGCTTAAAACATATTTCCCTAGGATAATACATCTTTTTCTGGCTAAGCCGATACCTAGATTGCACTTTTTACAATTTACTATTTACTATTTGACACCGCAATGATTCAGTATATCTAGGAACTTCTCATCTATATAGCTTTTACCATGTAACATGTATCCATATATACCCATTTACAGATTGTGCTCTGTGAAATCTTTAGTATCTGTTTTAATCTGTGAGTAGCGATTTTCTTCTCTTCCCACAAAATATCAACTTTCCCAGGATAATTGCCTTCTCTGTACTCACTTTGCATGTGACATAATCCCACAGAGAATTGCGTCAGTTCGGGCATTTGTCGCAGTATCTCCTCGGTGACGAGATGAACGCCACGGTGTTGCGGCCTTAGATTGATTTTGCGCTGAAACCAGGCGGATCCAAATTGTAAGCCAGCCGCATTGGCATCACCATGTCCGCCGACGCCGCCGCCACCGCCGCCGGGATTTGTGGTGCCGGCAATGTTGCCACGTCCGCCACGATGATTTGCCGATGCCATGGTGCTGTTGGAGGAGCTGCTGCGTATGTTGCTGTTGCGACTGACGCTCTGTTTAATGTTGGCCGTTGCACCGCCCCCGCCGCCTCCACCGCCACCACCACCGCCTCCGCCTCCACCGCCACCACCAGCGACGCCGGCGCAGCCAGCTCCACCGCTGCCGCTGGTCGCTTTCGTGTTGCCGGCGTTTGGATTACTGCTGCTACTGCGACGCCGATGGCCGCCGCTGCGTTTTGTGGCAACTGCTGCTGTTGCTTGCGGATCTTGTGACTTAACCTTGGCAGTTGTTGTTGTTGATGTTGTTGTTATTGTTGCAGTCGTTGTTGTTGTTGTTCTTGCAGCAGCGGCGGCGGCGGCAGCAGCAGCGGCTGATGTCGTTGGTTTTGCGGACGACGTTGTGACGATTCTTTGGCTTTAGCCCCTCACACGCACACACACACGCGCACAAGCACTTACACACACTGACGCATACAAGCACACACGCACACCTCACACACGAGGCGCTTGACTTTTTTGCTTGTATAATTATTATAATTATGATTTTCGTTGAGCACTTTCTTCTTGCACTTGTTTCAAGCTTCAGCTGCCCTTGCTCTTCTTCTTCTAATTGATTTTCTTTCTTTTGTATTTCTGCCAGTGGGCCACTTTCCTTACTTAGAAGATACTGCAAGAAAGAAAAGCGAAAGAAGAGAAGTTACAGATTAGTAAATAAATAAATAAATAAATCATTTGTTCTTTTGTAACAAATAATTAATATTTAAAACCTTATCATATATTTAAAATGATTCTTTTAAGTTTCTCAACAAGTTTTCAGTGCCAGAATATGCAGCAAAATCTTTTTTCAGTTTTGAAAGTCTATTCAAAAATGTTTCCTACAGAATACTATATATACTATACAATATTTTGCAACCTCAAATCATGTTTTTCTATATTTTTTTCTGCACACGAAAAGTATTTTATTTTTTCAGTTTTGAAAGCAACTTTAAAATATTTTTGGAAATTTTAAAAAATACTTTAAAAATGTTTAGACAAAATTTTTAGAAAATAATTTACAGCTCAAAACCAAATAGCTAAATATGATTTTAGACTCTTTCAACATTATGTGAAAGTAATTGTAAACTTCAAAAACTGCTAAAGCTAAATTAATATATATATTCTCAAAATAGAAAAGATCCGCTTGAATTTGAAATCTGTTGTTGTTCAATCCCAGGAAAGTCTTCAACTAAAAGATTCTAAACAGCTACGGCCGCACACAATGCAAACCCATAAAAGGGCCTTGAGGCTTAAATAGCAAATCGAAAACAATTTTGTATTTACTTAAAGGTAGGCGAGTATGTCAAATAAATCAAATACACGTTTGTCTCTCTGCTGCTGCTACTGCTGCTGCTGCTGCTGTGTTTGTTTTTATGCTCAATTACTGCCCACAATCAACAAGTTTTAATTACAAGCTGTAAACAACAGCAACAACAACAACAACAAACTGAACCTCATCGACTGTTTATGGTTATGTTTATCAGCAGTTGCAGGTTGACCTTGCCAATCGATTATGTGAAGTGACAAACAGTTATGGCTCTAAAAAGGGCCAATAACATTTGGGGTCAGTCTCTAGACTGACAAACTGTACATTTTGATGAAAATGTCTAGAGGGAGGGAGGAAGGCATAAATTGATTGACCACATTAAAAGTGACTTTCGTAAAAAAAAGGTAACAAATACTTTCAATCTGGCTTTCATTGACAAATAATAAAGTTAAATCAAACACAAATTCCAATAAGTGTTTGATTTACAAATTCCCTGACAATATAAATAATAATAGCAAGTGTTGCTGTTTTTGCTAGAGACAGAAATGTTTTGATCAATTTGTCTGCTGAAGACTAACAAAGCTTGACTTCAATTTGTTGTCTGGTCACTCTGCCAGCCAAAAGGAGTTTAAATCACGACACACACACACACAAATACAGGTCACAAAGCTTTTATAGACAATTGAAGACGGGGCAAAAGCGGAGCAAAAGTCAAAAGTAGAGTAAATTTGTTGCGGCACAATGCCTGGGCACGTGTCGCAAGCAAGTGGAGCACAAACGAGACGAATGGCGTCCGGAAGGGGGGTGGGGGGTACACTTGTGCAAAAGGGAGCAGCAAACAGTGTTCACAATCACACATACACCACACACACACACACAAACACCTGGCACAGGCAGAACGGAATCATATGAAAATGGTGTTTAAGAAATTGTCGTTCACAAGTTGAGTGCACTCTCTCTCACACACACACATGCACGCATGCATGTACACGTGTGAAGAGAGGGCAAAAGCAATCGAAATGCATTTGAATTGAGCAGCGAGCGCTGATTGCACTCTGTATATGTAAATGTGTGTGTTTGTTTGCTTGTGTGGGTGAACGTGAGTGCTCCGCAATGCAAAAAAAAGGTAGTAAAAGGGCCACAAAAAAAACGAAAGAATATAAAAATAAAAAAAAGGGCAGAGCACTTGCCACACAAAACGATTTACACGACACTAAAGCTAAAAACGGGCGCACGCCACGCGTTGCCACTAAAAAAAAAATGGGAAACCAAAAGAGGAGGCAAGGAGTGTGAGAGAGAGGGAGAGAGAGCGACGTCATTGCTGAGAGCAGCAAGCAGCAGTAGCAACAATAATAAGAAGCGCGTTAAGGCCGCGTCAGGTGTTTTTTTTTTATTTTTTTTTATGGGGCTACTGTTCAAATTTGCATATGCTTTAAATATTTAATGTAATTCAAAAATGAGAGGAGACAAGCAGCATCTACAACAACAGCGCACAATGTGCCAATTGGGCATGCGGCTCGCAGCTGTAAAATCCAATTGGAAAGCAAAAAACAAAAGCTGGTCAGTTAAAAATGAATAAAATCAAAAGAATATTCGCGCAATTGGTAAAAAAAATCAATTATCAATTGCCAACTGCAATTGCAAAAAAAAATAAATAGAAAACTTCACTAATTGTTCTGATTGCACAGCCGCAGAATTGTATGCGGAAGACACAGCATATTCATAATTTTTTACTGTTAATTATTGACATAACAAATGCGGTCCTTTACACAACAATAACAGCAAGAACTGATGACGGCAACAACACCAAGCCCCAATCAGAGCCAACCAACACACACACACAAAGAATAGGAGCGCAAAAGGCACACGCGAAATTGCTTACATTAAAACTTGACGAAATAAAGGAAGGACAAAGAAGAAGAATATGGGAAACTAGCTTATAATTTTCAATGTTCTCCGCTTTTTTGTTTTGTGCATTTCGTTTGAATGAAATTTTAAGCCACACACACACACGCAAGTACACACACACGCACACAAATCACGTAAGCATCAAATTTAAATGCACTTAATTACATTTAATTCGTGTTTTGCTTTTGTTTTAATCTGAGAGGGTGGGGGAGGGTGTCGTGGGGGTTGCCCCAAAGCAAGCCAAGCCAAAAGTGCCGCTGTAACAAAAAACCGTACGTACGTGCGCGTCCGTCTGACAGTCCGACATCCAATTGGATGCGCTCTCTCTAGACTTGAACCTCTTCTTCTTCCTCTGCTTGTTTTTAGTTATGCGTGTGCGCTAAGTTCGTGCCAATAGTTTGTTTTTTGCACGTGCAGCGATACTATCGATAGTACCTAGTTAGCTCATCGATTTTAGGGTCGAAAAAAAGCTTAAAAACAATGGTTCGATCGATTATTATCACCCAATTATCGATGCATTGGCGGCGCTGTGTGCAAACTGAGCGGTCAAAACAAATAAACAAAAAAGAAAACAATGCATTTGAAATTTTTGCTGTGTTAAAAGCGGTGCTTACTTTGCTGTTGGTTTTTCGTTTTTTTTTTAAATTATTTATTAATATTTTTTGTTGGGTGTTTTTTATTAGTTAGTTAAATTCACTGCGTGGGTGGACGAGTTGTGTGCTGATAAAAGTGCTGTTGCTGCTGACGGCGCATAGGCAGTGCGCACTTGCTGTCATTTCTATTGATATCGATACCGATGCTATCGAGATCTGTGTGCATTTTGTCAGTTGTCCGTTATCAGTTGTCATGCATATATGTAAATATATATATATATATGTATATATATACAACAGCAGCAGCAACGACAACAACAGTTACATTTGTGCGTAGTGTGCGTTGGTGTTAGTAGGTCGTTTAATGACTCGGCGGCGGCTAAATATAACGGTTGTCGTTGTCGTTACGTTGTTGTTGTTACGTTTTTTTTGGTCACACTCGTTACTCGTTTTCTCTTATGCGTTTTTTTAGGTGGCCAATTCACAAAATGTATATTTTTTACACCTTTCACACACAACCACGCAATTGACACGCACACACATACACGCGCGCGCGTTGCTTTCGTCGTTGTTTCGTCCTTCTTTTTTTGCTCTCCTTTTTTTGCACACACTTTCCCACACCTAGGCCAATTTGCGTGTTGTTGTTGTTGTTGGCTCTATATATATATATATTATATCTTTTTTTTAAATTTATATATACATTTGCATTTTGTATTCAACTTTATTTACACAATTTAGCTGAATATTTTGTGGAGTTTTTCTTTGATTTTTGCTCTGGCCACATTTTTTTTTCTACCAACTCCTTTATATATGTATTATGTGTGTGTGGCCTCTGAGATTTCTTTGCCTATTTGCCTTTCGCTCTGTTTTTCGTTTTTCAATATAAAAACTCCATGGCCCTATTATGTACTCGACACACACACATGCTAACTCACTCACTCGCACTCACACACACACAGGCACACTAACACACACACACACAAACACACGCCCGTTACGAATACGTGCAACGTTTTGAACGATTTACTGCGTTTGCTGCTGCTTCTTCCTCTCCTTCTGCTGCTGCTGCTGTGTGTGTGTGTGTTATTTAATACAATTTTTAATATATTTCTTTATTTTTTTCGATTTCTTTCTTTTGATATTTCGGGTTGTATTTTTTTTTTTTTTTGCTAACTGATTTATTGAATTGTGTTACTTTTTACTAATTGTATTTTTTCTTCTTGCCCTGCGACGAGCCCAGCGTGTGTGCCACCGAACGAGAGCCTCAACTGAAACTGAGCAGCGATGTGGCAAGGATAGGCAATATATATATGTATTTTTTTTGTTGAATGAGTGGGTGAATGAAAGTTTTGCATGTGTTTGTCACTCAGTGTGTGTGTTCAACTCGTTCGTTTTCGAACGGTAATATTGCTCTGTGCACAGGCGCTTTGTGGGGCGAGTCGTTCATTGTGAATGCGACAGCGTTGCCACCTAACGCAATAACGTAACGGTAAACGCAAAAGCTTAACAAGCCTTACGTTTGCAATTATCTCTGCTCCATTTCTCTTCTCTTTTTTTTAGGTCACTAGGACATGGCACAGTGGGGCAGGTGCAGTGGAAAAGGGAAATACCTTCTGTGTGTTAAACTGTTTAAAACAGACACTTAGTCTATTTGGCATTAGTCTTCATTAAAAAGTTAGCCTGCCACTGTCACATATTTTATAGCTGCCTTTCATTTCTGAAAATTAATAAAGGTCATCTACAATAATTGTAATTGCAATCAGAAATAAGCACGCCAAAAGTCAAAATGCCACAGTCATTAGGCAAACACTCACGCCCCACTCCCATCCCCCGCCCCCAAAGAGTCAACAAATTAAATATCTAACAAACGAGTGGGCGTTTGGTGCTTACTCCTCTCTAGCTAGCCTGCTTGCCTTCTTGTTTGCTTGCTGGTTACTTGCTTACTGACTAGCTGGCTAGCTGGGTGTGCCCAGCATGTGGCTAACTATCATTTTGTGTATGTATGTATGCGACCATATGCATATTGTCTCCTGTTGGGTTTATCGTTGCCTATGAGAGATGTGCTCGTCCTTTCTATTGTGACACAAAAGTACACGCTCCTAAGCGACAAGGAAAATTGGATATTGAAAGAAACATTTTAAAATACTGTACAGATTGACAACAAATTGGGAATTAAATAATTTGAAATAAAACATTTTAATATAATCTAAAAATTGAAAACATCTTTAAATCAAATAAAATGAAAGAATCATTATCATTAACAAAACTTGATTCTGAATGAGCTAATTTTACAATGTCATGCAAAAAGTCCTGTTAAAATACCCAACATGTGCGCATCTCTATTGCTGTTGCTACTTACAAATTGTCTGGCTCTCACTATCTTCCTCTCACTCTCTCCCAGATAGTTATAGCCCTGGCGTATGCAAAGCAAAAAAAAAATTACTTAGTCCTGCTGTGGCGCTCGGCTAACGGAACGCACCAAAGAACCGTTAACCGCACCCAGTTTTGGAAAAAAGGCGTCCATTGTCATTTTCGTTCGCTTTCACATGCAGAATGGACAACGCTGCTGTAGTAAAATATCTAGCATTACAACGGATCAAAGGGTAAATTAAAAATAACAATGGGGTATATTGGTTATAGAGCAGAAGCTTAATGAAAGGAGCTGGTCACACTGTTCTTTTTTTACGAGAACAATTTATATTAATTTTGCAAGTTAATATTGGTAACAACTATTTAATTCTAATAAATTTAAATTAATATACAAAATTAAGGATTCTTGATTTAAAAATGAATTATTATGCAAGATTACATTAGAAAGAGTTTTATATTTGTAGTAATTAATTAAAGTACAGAGTATCTGGCAACGGTTCAAAATTGACAACTTGCTGCTCTGTTTGTTATTTCACACCGTTTAATAATCCATACAGGGTGTGTCGCAAATATCCCAGCAACAACAGCCAGCTTTCATTTGTATATGTGCTCTTAGCACCCAGTTTCGACACAGCTTTGGCAGTAATATGAACAGCGGGGCCGCAGTCCCAATTGGCCAGGCAAACCAGCCAGACGTGGAATAGTTTTATAACGGTTCCACGAATACCTGCGTAAGGAATAATAATAAACGATGGACGACGATACGGATATCTTTGACATAGATCCCAAGGAAGCTTGGCTGGAAAAGATAACAATTGGCGGCTTGAGACGCTGGCACATTATTGCCTCCGTTCTGGGAATATTGATGACTCTAAGTGGGTGTCAGATATATATAGAGTTATACATTATATTAATATATAAATAATTTAGTGATTATGGTCTGTTGCTGTATACGGTTTCGCATACCGCGCACCAAACAGGAAATCGAAGCCGATTATCAACGCAAACAGATAACCAAAAAGTTTCGCGAGAAACTGCAACAGATTAAAAACTCCGAGATGGATGATATGGATCTGCAGAAAGGTATGCAAATTGAAGAAAAAACTTTTAACATATGCATATAAGTACAGTGGTCGCTTGACAGCTGTTAAAAAATATATATAGATAAAGAAACTGATACCAAAAAAATAGCACCAGTCACACAAGAAATGTTTACAAAGTAAGTTTAAGAAACTTTTTTATAAGAAAGAAAAAACCATAAAAAATTATTTATAATGGAAACTAAAACATTTTATTTTATGATAATGAAAGTAAAAAATAATAGCAGCATTTTTCAAATGTGCACAATTAATTATGAAAATTATATATAAATATATGATTTCTGTAAGGAATGGGTAATTGGTGCTATTATATATATATATATATATATATATATATATGTAAAGTAAAAAGTTGTTTCCAAAAAGTCAACCAATAATCAAAAATATTCTCAAAAATTAGAAAGTAAAAGTTGCACTTACCGAGCGACCACTGTGGCTTTGAAAAGGGCTTCCCGCAGCTATTTAACACAAATTTGTGTTTTACTCTTTGGCGCATTCTTGCCCATCTGCCCCAGTTTGTGCCCCAAATGCGAGCCAAGCCTTTTTCCTCTTCCTCTTGTTTTTTTTATTTTAGCACTCACGCATGGTGTCTGTATATATCAAATATATATATTGAAGATGATAAACGATTCTTTGAGCCAGCACGCTAGAGTCAAAATATTTGTGTATATACATATATATATATATATATTGTTAAAAGTATACTGTTTAACTCACTCACATTTCTAACACTTTTCTATCACAACAGCACTTGCTTATATCAAATTGGAACAGTACGATGATCCCTAGGGAAATCTCTCCCTCTCTCCCCCTCTCTCTCTGACTCTTTCTCTCTGTAAATACTCATTTGCATAACATCACCAAAAAGCACCAGAAACTATCGGAATATTAATATATATATATTACTACTACTACTACTACTACACAAAAACTAGATCAAAAAATCTACTGCCAATGTAAGTAGCGATTTTTGCAAATTCTATATATATGTAAAAGATGTATACGATTATATATATAAGCTTAATTTTGCTTGCTTTTCTTTTTCTCTCCTCCCCATCTCTCCCTCTCTCTCTCTGTTGCAGTGTGTGTGCGCATTCAGAGCGACTATCTGAATTTGCAGGCCAGTGTGGAGAGCATGAACGAGAAGCAAAATGTTAAGTTTAAGATTTAAACTATTATCTCTATATAAAACTGTTATACAACTTATATATACATATATGAATAAAACTATTGGGCAAATAAATTTGATTTGTTTTTATTGCATTTAGCTTTTTCAGTTTGTTTTCGCAATTTATTGTTGTATCAAAGGTATTAATATTAGTATTTATTTTTTTGATTTTTAATTCTCTACACATACTGGCTAGTTTAAGGGATATCTGATTTTTTTGTTGGGCAGCATTTTGACAATTGCGACAATTAACAGATTGGTTTTGTTTGCGACATTTAATTCTTTGTTACTTAGTACTAGGCATTAGTTTAAAATGTTATTGTTTTTGACAATTCTTTAGTTTTGTGGCTGACTTGGCTGATTCTCATTCGGTTGCTGACTCGACAAAACACATACACACACAATTTAAATATATTATAACGCATAACTATTATTTTCTTGTCTGTTTTGTTGTTTGTTCATTAACTTGCTCCGGCTTACAATTAGCTCATTTGGGAATACTTTCTGAAGTTCGTTTTTACTGTGAGCGGCATTTTTATTATTTATTTCCACCAACTTAATTAACGCTGCAGTTTATCTCAATTTTTAATACACTTTTTTGTTGTTGCAATTTTTATTTTTATATTTATATAAAAACGACTAATGATACGCCGCACATCATTCTTTGCGTACGAATGTTCTCCCCCTAGAAAAAAAGGATAATCAAATTTATATTTTGATATAACAGATTTATAACAAGAATATCGTACGTTATAGTCTTCTTTTCCGTAGTCTTCGGCTCGGGTCTTGCACGGTTTAGCACCTTGAGGAAGTCAGAGGTTTTTGCGCGCATACGCGAGTGAATGTACGCCTTTGAACACTTTTATTTAAATAAAAAACAAAATATTAATAAATTATATTTAATATTATTGCTATATCCCTCAGTCACTCACCTTAATGTGATAATGCAAATAATCTCGGAACATATGTATTAAATTGATAGTATTATCCCGTGTCTCCTTGTTGGTATGTCGTGGGAACAGCACTGCAAATACAAGCAAAACAAAAATATAAATCAAGATAAACTAAAGGAATTACATGTAAGTATAACAGTTAAGAGACACTATCTAAGAAAAACAAGCACAGCATATACAAATTAAGTAGAATGCCGTTCTTTTATCGAGAGAATTGAGAACTATTTGTGAAGGGATTACTAAAATATGCCACTTCTAGTATAAAGGAGTATAAGATATTGATTATGGAGCATTTGAGCCACAAATCCGAGATTTAGTTCGGAATACAACTGTACACCAACACAAGTCATCTGTTATAATATGAAGGATTAAACAGGATGCCGTTCGCATTTAGATTTAGTTTGGGAGTATTTGAGACACAAATCAGAAGAGAATTCCAGAATATGCCACTTTGACTCCACGAAGTATAACAGATTGGAGTAGCTGTACACCAACACAAGTCATCTGTTATAATATGAAGGATTAAACAGGATGCCGTTCGCATTTAGATTTAGTTTGGGAGTATTTGAGACACAAATCAGAAGAGAATTCCAGAATATGCCACTTTGACTCCACGGAGGGTATCAGATTGGAGTAACTGTACACCAACACAAGTCATCTGTTATAATATGAAGGATTAAACAGGATGCCGTTCGCATTTAGATTTAGTTTGGGAGTATTTGAGACACAAATCAGAAGAGGATTCCAGAATATGTCACTTTGACTCCACGGAGTATAACAGATTGGAGTAACTGTACACCAACACAAGTCATCTGTTATAATATGAAGGATTAAACAGGATGCCGTTCGCATTTAGATTTAGTTTGGGAGTATTTGAGACACAAATCAGAAGGGGATTTCAGAATATGCCACTTTGACTCCACTGAGTATAACAGATTGGAGTAGCTGTACACCAACACAAGTCATCTGTTATAATATGAGGGATTAAACAGGATGCCGTTCGCATTTAGTTTTAGTTTGGGAGTATTTGAGACACAAATCAGAAGAGGAATCCAGAATATGCCACTTTGACTCCACGGAGTATAACATATTGGAGTAACTGTACACCAACACAAGTCATCTGTTATAATATAAAGGATTAAACAGGATGCCGTTCGTATTTAGATTTAGTTTGGGAGTATTTGAGACACAAATCAGAAGAGGATTCCAGAATATGCCACTTTGACTCCACGGAGTATAACATATTGGAGTAACTGTACACCAACACAAGTCATCTGTTATAATATAAAGGATTAAACAGGATGCCGTTCGCATTTAGTTTTAGTTTGGGAGTATTTGAGACACAAATCAGAAGAGTATTCCAGAATATGTCACTTTGACTCCACGGTATATAACAGATTAAAAGTAACTGTACACCAACACAAGTCATCTGTTATAATATAAAGCATTAAACAGGATGCCGTTCGCATTCAAGTTGATTTCGGAGCTTTTGAGACACAAATCGGAAGAGAATTTCAAAATATGTCACTTTGACTCCCACAGGGGAATGAAATATTGAATAGATCCTGGGATGATGGATGACTTACCGAATGTAACATATCCAATATTGTCGCCCACTCTGGCATCGCTGTTGGCCAATTCCAGGGGTGGCTCGCGGTGCGAGAAGAGCACTTGTGGCGCTGTGTGCGATGCACGACGACCTTCCCTCAACTCCTGCATGAAGACCTTGCCAATAATGACATCGTCCTCATCCCGAAAGATGGTGCTGAAGACAACGGTGACGCGATCAGGCTTTGCCTCCACATAGCTGTTGGATTAGAGTGGGGATTTGTATTATAATTGTTAGTTATATTTGATGATCGAGTAATTCTCACAGCGTCTCATCGTTGCGATAGTTGATTACTGCTCGTTTCTGGACCTCTTCGCCCTGTTCCTGGAAATCGAAATATTTCTCGAAAACGGAGGCAAAACAATTACGCTTCAGCAGTCCAATTCTCTTTGCAACCTGCTCGCAATCCGCGGGTATATCCTCCAGATTAATAAGTACAGAAACATTGTAGCCTATAATTAAAATTTTAAATGTGTTTCAATACATTTTTTTTTTCCTTTCAAGTACAATTTTTATACCTTCCTCCGTATCGGTTAGCAAACTTCCGTATTCTCTTTTCAGCAGCTCATCGGCTCCGTGTTCCTGCAGCTGTTTGTAGAATTTGAGCGAAATACTGATCTGAAGACAAAAATATATTTGTGTTATATATAATGTATAGTTGTAATTGAATTAGGTACTCACCCGCACTTTTGTCTTATCACCATTCACATTGGACATATGATATAGAACACCATCGAAGTCTGCTATTCGTATATCTATCGATTCTGGTTTGAGACTGCAGAAAAAAACACAGTTTGAAAACATTAATAAATAATAATAATAATGAGTAATAAAAAGAAAGTTGCCTCAAATCAATATCTTATCGGCCGCATGCCATTGTGGTGAGCAGATTAATGTGAACAAACATAAATATTGCATGATTAATAAAAGGTTTATAAAATGAATTTTATTTTCATATATTACAACTAGTTTCTTATTAGTTTCAGCTGCCGTTCGTGTATTCATTAATATGGGAGCATTGGAGACACAAATCAGAGGATAATTCTAAAATATGCACTTTGACTCCACGGTGTACTACAGATTAAAAAATAACTGTACACCAACACAAGTCATCTGTTATAATATGAGGGATTAAACAGGATGCCGTTCGCATTTAATTTAGTTTGGGAGTATTTGAGACACAAATCAGAAGAGGATTCCAGAATATGCCACTTTGACTCCACGGAGTATAACATATTGGAGTAGCTGTACACCAACACAAGTCATCTGTTATAATATGAGGGATTAAACAGGATGCCGTTCGCATTTAGATTTAGTTTGGGAGTATTTGAGACACAAATCAGAAGAGGATTCCAGAATATGCCACTTTGACTCCACGGAGTATAACAGATTGGAGTAACTGTACACCAACACAAGTCATCTGTTATAATATGAGGGATTAAACAGGATGCCGTTCGCATTTAGATTTAGTTTGGGAGTATTTGAGACACAAATCAGAAGAGGATTCCAGAATATGCCACTTTGACTCCACTGAGTATAACAGATTGGAGTAACTGTACACCAACACAAGTCATCTGTTATAATATGAGGGATTAAACAGGATGCCGTTCGCATTTAATTTAGTTTGGGAGTATTTGAGACACAAATCAGAAGAGGATTCCAGAATATGCCACTTTGACTCCACGGAGTATAACATATTGGAGTAGCTGTACACCAACACAAGTCATCTGTTATAATATAAGGGATTAAACAGGATGCCGTTCGCATTTCGATTTAGTTTGGGAGTATTTGAGACACAAATCAGAAGAGGATTCCAGAATATGTCACTTTGACTCCACGGAGTATAACAGATTGGAGTAGCTGTACACCAACACAAGTCATCTGTTATAATATGAAGGATTAAACAGGATGCCGTTCGCATTTAGATTTAGTTTGGGAGTATTTGAGACACAAATCAGAAGAGGATTCCAGAATATGTCAATTTGACTCCACGGAGTATAACAGATTGGAGTAGCTGTACACCAACACAAGTCATCTGTTATAATATGAGGGATTAAACAGGATGCCGTTCGCATTTAATTTAGTTTGGGAGTATTTGAGACACAAATCAGAATTGTTCCGAAATATGCCACTTTAACTCCAAAGTGTATAACAGATTAAAAATAACTGTACACCAACACAAGTCATCTGCTATAATATAAGGGATTAAACAGGATGCCGTTCGCATTTAGATTGATTTTGAAGCATTTGAGACACAAATCAGAAGAAATTTCTAAAATATGCCACTTTGGCTCCACTGTGTATAACAGGTTTCAACAGTATGTCAGATTCACTCCAATGAATAATTAGGTTTGCTTTGGCAGCCGGCGCCCAAAAGGCCTTTTCGCAGATGACTCAAATGCACTTGTGCATTAAGTTTGTGTGTGTGTGTGGAATAGAGAGAGAGAGCGAGGTGCGCATTATGCACAAATAATGCGATAAATGAGCTAAAGTGGATTAACAAATGCTGCGCGGGAGCAAAATGACAAATACTATGCACACACAAACACATATATTTATATATATATGAGTGTACCGCAAATTGAAACCACACCAGAATTTTGTAAGGCTGCTCTATATAAATAAATATAGAAAAATGTGTGTATGAAATACGCTGATAAAGACATAATGAAAACTGATAAGCCCTGAAATTAGATAAACGACAAATAAAATGGGGGCACTTTACAGTTACTCGAGAGGGAACGAATGAGACAGCGATACATATCGAAGAGGGGGTAGAAGTAGAGGAGGAAAAAGAAGAAGACTCACCCTGCTTGTGCATTGCGGTATTTGACCAGAAGCGTTTCCTCAATAATACGATTATTGATTTCCAGCAATATCATTTTGTGTTAATTTTAATGAACTCTGTGTGCGAAAATTGTTAATTTGAGAAATAATCCAAAAAAAATAACCGCGATGACAAATTTATGACGTTGCCTTTGGCCCGCTCCGGCTGCGAATGCGGCGCTCTTTTCGTGCGTTAACTGTTTCTTTGCTGCTCGTTGCTGCTGCGAATGCTTTCGTATTGGTGTGTGAGAGACACGGCTACTTTTTATGGGGGAGATTGCTCCAACTCACACACACACACTTATGCATTCAATTCGTACATGCACACTCATACATATGCATATGCACCACACACATGCGTCGCCTTGTGTTTCTATTTATGTGACTGTGTGCCGTGTATTTAATGAATCAACAACAAAAACTGGGCGCAGTGCTTTTGCTGTCGGCTTTTTTTGGGTGATCTCCGTCACACACACACACACTCACACACACAGTTGCAAATACCAACACACACATGCACACACTCACGGCCGCTGCTCTTATAATATTATGCACCTTGTCAATTGTTGTTGCGTTTTGTGTACTGTTTTTCAACTACTTCTGCTCTATTTGCACTTCTTCGCATTTGATTTATTTAATATAAAAAAAAGCAGAAATATATGCAATACGGGTATCCATGTGGCCAGGTACTTGGTACTTGTGTGGCCAGATGTCGCGATTATGTGCCAGAGTTGCTGTTGCGCATATCCCGATATATCGACATATTGATAGGCATATATTGTTTAATAACTTATTTTTGTATGTCGTGGGTATCAATATTAATATTTTAGTAGGTTTGTTTTATTTTTGTTGTCACTGTACGCTTAATGTATCAAAATTATGCAGAGATAATATTTGTTGTCTATCGATGTCTGCGTCGAGGCGAACACAACGCATGCACTATATACGTTCGATAGATCACATGCGATATGCTTTCAATATCAATATTGCATGCGAAAAGCTGACGATAGATCGATAAGCGCACGCAACTTTGGCTGCAGCAACAAAAGTAAATAAATGAAAACACGATTTGCTTGTTGTGCAAACAAACAACAAAACCAAATGAACGACGTTGAGCTTATACGATTGATACAAATCTATCCAATACTCTACGACAAGGACAGTGCACGCAGTGCAAAGAATGCGGCCAGCAAGGACGCCGCATGGAAGACAATCTCAATGAAAATGGGCGCCAGCGAAAGAGCCTGCATCACACGCTGGAAGAGCATACGGGATCGGTTTGGCAAGGAATTCCGTCGCTTCCAGGAGGATCCCGAAAGTCCCACCTACTGGGACATGTTCCCGCATCTGGTCTTTCTCAAGGATCACTACAAGCACGGTCTGGCCAAGCACGAGAGTTTGGATGGCATGAAATTTATGCCCAGTCGTCGAAAACCGCGCCGTTCCCGTCTCGATGATCGGGATAAGAAATCGCGGGACGAGGAATTCGAAGAGGAACGGGAGGACATTGAGCTGTGTCAACGGCTGATTGAACAGGTCAAACAGCATCCGGTGCTCTACGATCGTCACGAGATACGCAACTCCAAGAATCTAGCGGACAAAAATGATGCTTGGCGCGCCATCTCCGAGAGCCTGAATGTTTCCGGTAAATATAAACAAAGTGTTTCTAACGAATGAAGAAAAGTTTTTTATATAATATATTTATTTGGTATTTAACATTAGTTTTCCATATTTATTAAATGTTGATTGTTAATATTTATGGCTTAGTATTTCATCTTTAAATTATTTAGTGCTGCTTTTAATATATAATTACAACTAAATTATATATTATATATTTATATATATCAATTAATGTTCATAATATATTGCAGAGGAATTGATCTACAATCGGTGGAAGAAGTTGCGGGATCGTTTTGCACGTGAATATCGCAATCATCAGATTAATCAGGCGGCGCCCATCACCTGGAGACATTTCAGTGATCTCCTCTTTCTGGACAGGCATTTTCGCAAGGGAGTCCCATTGATCATTGCGAACATTAAGAAAAGGGGTCGTCCTCCCAAATGTCTGGCGGGAAATAGATCAGATAGCTTAAATGTGACCGGCAATGAGCAAATTTGGAGTGCCGATTCTCCATTTAGCAGTGATAACGAAGCCGATGAGCTGGAAGATGAAATACGGTATGAGGATCAGGATCAGGATCAAGATGGGGAATATTTCGATGAATATGTACAAATGGAGGAGGAGGAGGAGGAAGAGCAATTAATGCATCTAACCGAACAACAGTTGGATGTGAGCACCACAATGGGTGAATCCGAATTGGAACAGAGTTCAACTGCCACCTCATCATCATCAGCAGCAGCAGCAGCATTAATTGACAATGTTGTAAAAGAAACTGATTCGATTACTGCTGTGAAATTGATGGATACGGTTATTTCAAATATGGAGACGGTGTTGCAACAGTCCAAGGATTGTCTGCACGTGTTGCAGCAACCCACGCAGACTAAAAATAGTCTCCTCAACAAAGTTCAAATGCTGCTCGATGGGTTAAATCCGGCGCAACGAAAAATGGCTGAACGTAAAATTTTACATTTTCTTTGTGAATGCCAAATAAAAACATTGGATGGCGTCGAAATTGAGGATGTGGCACCTTGCCACTTCTTGAACTGAGCTGCAAGATATGTTCAAATCATTTGTTCCAAGTGTACTTTTATATTTTGAATTTAACATTGTTTTATTTGCTGAGGTTATAAATTTAAAACTGCGATATGTCGATGAAAAATTGGCGCGTTTCTTTTCAAATTAGGCAATTGAGTCAACAGATGGCGCACAAAATTAAGTCAGATGGCGCATTTGTGCTGTTTAAATTCATATTATGCACGCGCTTTAAATCTAAAATGGCAACGCTAATGACAAATAACATGACGTTTAATAAAGTACAGAAAGTTATAAAGCGCTCAAATTAAATGATCCCAGCCAACTTGCATTCGACCTGATTAGCCTCAAAATATTGCAATTGTGAATAGCCAAGGGTAGTGCGCACACTAGCCGTCAGATGGCGCACGTGCTCTATTTCAAACAGACCGTTAAAACATGGATGGAAAAATCAAAGTAAAAATTCCGCCCACGTTCGGCATCAATAATTTCAATTAATTAATAAAATATACGCATTCGAATTTCCACACAAAACAGACACAATAACAACCAAAAATTGCTGGCATGCATTTAATGTTGTCTGCAAATACGAATTGTGTGTAAGGCTAAGACTGTAGTTGCCATTTTCGATTCAAACGGTGCAGTTGATGTTTTGTTTTGTTGCCTTATTGTGGTTGTTGCCGCCAAACAAGAAGAATTATTAAAATAATAAACTTTTAGCGCACCAAAAGCACATTTTAAGTGTCTGCCAAAGGCGCCCCTCAGTGCATGTGTGTGTGTGTGTGCGCGCCCCATAAACTAAATTTATACAAATAAAGCGTCGACGTCGACGGCATCGTTTGAAGTTATGCGGATTTGTTTCGTGGGATTTGTTATGGAATATGGGCAACGGTGATTCCTTAAGCACACACACACGCACACACATGTCGTCTGTGTGCTGGATAGAGATGGAGAATGAGAGAGCACACGCCATGTTATTGTGACACCTGCAGCTCTCATGGATTACGTATGAGACAGTGTTTGTGAATGAATGGTAAATATTTCGGCGCTGCCGTTAGACGTTGACGTCGCCGTCGGCGTTGCTTTGATAGTTTTACGATGCGACGTTGATGGAGCTGCCTGCTGCCGCTGCTTGTGACACTTCCCCCCAAACTCCCCACTAGTGTTGAGCACGTGTCGTGACACAAGATTGTTACAAAATTGCATTAATGCAAATTAAGCCATAATATTAATTATATAAATAAATAAATATAAATAAATAAATGCATAATGAATATTGTAATGGTAGCTGCATAGATAATGCATAGAACTAACAACAATAAATATGAAAAATTTGTGTGCTCTATACAGGATATTCTAGTTTGCTCTTTGCTTTTCTTTCACGCGCTCAACTCTACTCTCAAGCACATACGCACACTAAACAACTTTCATGCTGTTTTTATTGTGTGTATGAGTGTATTATAACAGTTATTTATTTGCGTACATCTGTCTGCGGTTAAAGCTTTGCACTTCAAGCTTAAGTGAAAATGTGTTCTGCACATTTTAAGTTCACGTAACCTTTGGCATAGCGATGTGTGTGTGAGAGTGACAACTACAACTTCTGCAGATGAATCATTTGTTGTCTGTCAGTTGCACATCATTGGAGGCCAGTGGGCTCATTAATCACAGTCCATTTTAGTTGTACTGCTTCCACTTTGTTATTCGCTCGCCCCCTCTATCCCTCTTATACACGTGTCAACCCTAACCTAGCGCACACTGCTTTTAAATCTATTTGCGTCTGGCACTTGCAATTGTCTATGCGCGAAATTTGTATAATTGCCAATTGCCACGGATTTACTCAATTGCCGCAGTGTCGACGGCCAAAAAAAAAAAATAATTATGCATGCAGCAATGTGTGCCAAATTAATTTTATTACACTTGTACATGTTCATATACACATATACATATGAATATGTCTTGGAGTGAACATTCACATGTCTATGTATGTATGTATGAATGTGTGTAATACAGTGTATGTATGCTTGTGTGTGTAATACAGTGAATGTAGATGTGTGTGTACTACGGTGGTCGCTATTTAATTAGAGCGCTTTTATTTTATTAAAAGGGAATACAAAATTAAATTAACTAAAAACGATGCAAAACTGAATTTTAATTGCTTGAATATTTAATCACAGATTGAACACTGTATTACTGTTTATATATAAATACGCATGCATGAATATTTTTGTACCATGTAACTAATGATTTTGGCATTGCTAGAGGGACGGCGTTATGCATATTTATGTATATTATATATATTTGCATATGTAAATGTATGTATGTATGTAAATCCAAGCAGAACAAAAAGCTCAACGCTTGCATTGTGCTGCGCTGCGGCGCTTGTCTGAAAATTTGCCATGGCTCTGTCGCTATCTGTGTGTGTGTGTGTGTGTGTGTGTTTGTGTAAATCTGTGCATTGTTTTCGACATATACATATGTATATGTGTGCATGCCAGGCATTTTAATAAATGTATGAGAGCGTGTGTGTGTGTGTGAGGAGAGGGCAGTGGCATAAAATCCATTTGGAATTTGTGAAATGAGCAGCTGATGCGCTTGAGGAATACGCCAAACGCAAAGGTAAAAGGCAAAACTAAAAACAGATAAATGCAAAACGATAATGCGTGAAATGCAGTTTCAATCGGGATGCAAGAAAATTAGGCTTGCAATGCATAGAGTACAGTAGTTGCTCAATAAAGAGAACGCGTTTGTTTTAGAGTTGGTTTAAATTTATTATAAATAAGACAAATAAATAAAATTTATGAATTTATGAAAATTATGAATATATAGGCATGTCTGTATTTTAAACTGAATTTTTGATTTAATATTATAATATATAAAATAATATGAAAATATAAAATAAATTTGAACACAATGCGCTTTACAGCCATCCTGCTAACTCAAACACTCATACTCCAGAGTATATATTTTCTAAATGTCCAAAACGTCTTCTCAGGATATATAATAGAGTTATTGCATTTCAATTTCTACCATTTCCCTTTTGATATACTATTTTTCGTTGACATATTATTTTGCGCTCAGACTTTCTGACACGCTTCGCAAAGGCAAACAATGCAAAAGTTCGAACAAACTTGGTAGTTTGCTGTCACGTTTCCATTGTAGGCACGCTGCACTGCAGCAACATTTTGTTTTATGACCAATGCCAATTTACTGTTGAGGACACACCAAAAAGTGGTTGGCAACTATTTGCAATAAAATTGCAGACAGCAGCAAAAAAGAAAGAATAAACCAAAAAAAAAAAAACAACAGCTACAAAACCGCAGCATAAACGAAGCTCAACGAAGTGAAACGAAATCTGCAGTTTGTCCAGCCAATCTGGTCCCCACCCTCTCCCCCCACCCCAACAGATTGTACTGCAGCTGCTCCTTTGAAGCTTTTGAACTTTGGCGCCATGTTGCTGACCGGCAAGTCAAGCGTATAAATTTCTGCGTTGTGTTCCTTCGTCCAAAGTTCAGCAATGACCCACAAAGCGTTTGAAATTTACGACGCGAACGAAGATGAAGACAAAGTGCAGCCAGAAAGTGAGACAGCAAGTGTGTGAGTGCGAGGGAGTGGGAGGGAGACAGAGGTATTTTATAGTTGTGAAAGGTGTTCCATATATTGTAGGCAGCAGATTGCGACTTTAACTTTTGCTTAATTGCATTTTCGCTGCAATTAAATACACCGAGAGAAAAAAGATCAAGTAAACGCACAAACCCAAACTTGATAAAGCAATTAAGACTGAAACAACTTACATCGAGTTTTTGAGCTTTCTATATAACAAAATAAAAAACATGAAGAAACTTTACATAATTTTGATGTTGGATTCAGCTCAACTGTTTGAATTAATTCCTGCTCATGTAAAAATAATTAATAGATTTTGAATTTACAATTTTTACATATAAACAATATTTTTTTTAACTGTATGCAAGTATTTAAAGTGCAATTTACTTAAAGTGCACTTGCTGCCAATTAACTCAACAGCAAAAAAGTGTACTAGGAGGATGAGGAGGAGGAGGCAAAGTGCTAATTGAGAGGCAACTGACAACGGTGCGTATGCGTAATTTGACAGACATCAATCGTTGCTAATCATCGCCAGCATCATCAGCAGCGAACGCGTCAACGTCTGACAAGGGCTCAAGGCTTTTACACGGCTTCTACACACACACACACACACACACACACACACACACAATACAAGAGTAACATCTATAAATACATAAAAATAAAGCCATCGATGTGCATGGGTCAATCGATAAGTATGTGATAAATGAGCAGCAAAATGAGAAATGCTGAAAATTGAGCTAAACGACAAATGGAAACACATTTTGAAATTATAAATTTAATATGAATCAGAATCGCGTTTTCAACTTTGAATATAGTTTTAAACTAAAGGTCAAAACATAATTAAACATGGATTATTTTTGAGAAAGTTATGGCAATGGAAGGTTTTTTTTTGGACACAACTTAAACATGCATTTTGAGCCACAATCGCGTTTTCAACTTTAAATGTAGTATTCAAGAGATCAAACCATAATCAAAAAGATATGGATTTGATATGGGATTATAATTAAAAGCAAAAAATACATATCGATATTCTGTAAAAATATTAAATTATTATCTATATTAGCTGCACATTTGTGCTTTCGATTTAAATTGTATGTATTTTTTTTTGGACTTGATAAACACAGTTATGGAGTCTTCCCTCAATACTTTGTATAGTTGAGAAGCAACCCTCTCGAGAATATATAAAAATACATTGAATTGGGAGCCTTTGGGGGTAGCTGTTCTATGTAGCATTTATACTCTATGCCTGCATGAGTTTTACGATTCGCAATTACTTTGCTATTTTGGCAATGTATTTTTCTCTCGTTTCATACCCTGAACCCATTAAAAATGTGTAAAATGGGTATAATAAAGTCGAGCAATCTCTTGTAACAAGCAAATGGGCCCAATAAAGTTTTTTATTCGTAGTCAAGGGACTTCAAATTAGAAATAAAAGTTCTTCATTTCATTTTTACTATAACTTTCCCCGTTGAGCGAACATATCGATAAAAATCGATTTACGGTAGCAATGAAAAACCACAATTTTAAAGATATATCTTTTTTTTTACATCAGGTTTGTAAATATCTAAAAACAAGTTCAGCAAATATCGAAAAACAATAATTTTTCGATAGCAATAACTATTTTAAAGATATATCACATAAATTAATCAATTACTTTTCTATATTATAACTGTTAAAGTTAATATACATAATTAGAAAAACACGAAAAAGAATGATATTTTCACACTTACAAATTATACGACCTCTATTGGGGGTATCTCGTAGTCGAGCACTCTCGACTAGAGCATTTCCTACTTGTGTTTTTTTTCTCGCATTTTACTCTACTTTTTTTTGTTGCTGACGACGCGGCGTCTGCTTTTGTGTCTGCGTCTGCGTTTGCGTCTAGTTAACAGCCTCACAGTAGCCCCTCGACACACTTAACCCCACCAGCCTCCTCCCCCCCGCTTGTTAGCGCTGATTCAGCTGCCATTGAAAAAAATTATATGGAGCACATTATCTTTGGGGCCAGCACTCGTAGCCAAAACTAAATTCAAAGAGCAACCTGCTCGGGGCATCGTACGAAATTGTTGTTGATACTGTCAGCTGGCATAGATCATGATTACTTATTGCTCTATCTGGCAACCACATTACTCATACGCAGCGTGGCACTCGGCATAAAATAATGCAAAAAAAATAGGCGTGAAGTAAACAGACAGCAAATTAACGCAAACACCGATTGTTTTTGTTCTTTATTGATTTAAAAATGTAATTGGATTTTTTAATGCACGCAAAATGAATGCAAATTATAAATAACATTAATCCATGAGGAAAAATGAGCTCTGATTAATATTTATAAATAATTTGTTGTGGCATTTGGCATTTGTGAGCACTTGAAAATGTTTTTGTGAACAAGTATTTTATTTTGATGTGAATACATTTTGTTGTTGCTCTCTTTTTGATATAATGGCCTTTGGACAGTTGGCCATTAAATGGAGCGTGTCCCTTCACCTCTGCCGTTTGCCGTCCACACCCTGTAAACATTCATTTAGGCAGGAGGGTGTAATGAAATTGCGCTGCAGTATTTAGCATGTTGAAGTTAAATTAGTTAACTATTCTCGAGTTAATTGTAAAAACTGTATGTTGATTACAAAAATATTCAATCAATAAATAATTATTAAGATAAAATAATTATTTATTTATTATGAGAGCAAAATAAATAATAAATTTCAAACACAAATATTTAGTTTACATAAAAACATTTCTATGATCGCTTGACTTTTCCCTGATTAATACAATTTTACTATTAATTTATTACGATTATTATCAACTGAACCATTTAGCTATACAATATCTATCATTATTATAATTGGGGGAAAGGCTAGCACTGCGACCTATAAGGTCTATTGTGCCCCCTTACTGAGCCCTTCATCTTCTCTTCCATCAATCCCAACTCCTGCACGAATGCCAGCATCTTTGTTGGGTTGAGGGTTTCTATGTCCTTGGGCCTCATGACATGCTGCCCAAGGAAGCTGCATCTGTTCCTGTTTGAGGCGACGCATTCTGCTAGGACGTGTGTTGAGGACTCCTCCTCATTTCCACACAACCTGCATACATCGCTACTATAAATACCTAATTTGGTTAGGTGACTTCTCAGTCAAGTATTTATCAAGTCGGACATGCTTATAGGATATCACCCAGTCTATCCCAGTGCTAGTTAAATTATTCTGTATTTATGCATCGTATTTCATATTGTGTCTGGTTTTACATTCCGTTTCATTAGTGTTAATTTTGTTCGACATGTTGTCCATTTGGCTGATCGAAAACATTTGGTTTCGATTTGCGTGCATAATTAACTTTTGGCATTTGTGTGCTTTCAACCACAATTCCAAATACACAACTTTCTATGTCCTGAAACCATTAGAAATGATTAAAATGAGTATAATGCAGTTGTGCAAAGCAGGAGAAAGCAACTCTAAGTCCATAAAGTATATATATTCTTGAACAGCAGACGATTAATGTCTATCCATCTGCGTGAAAAAACATTTCCTAGAGACTATCAAAGCTAGTGACTGAAAAATTGGAATCTTAGTTCTCGGATACCATAGGCAGATGGAGTTTCTATGATGTTATCGATAACTGCACACGTTTCGATAAAAATAGCAATAAAGGAATGATTGTAAATATATATATATTATTAATCAACTCTAAATATTTCATACACATTCAGATAAAAAGCGCAGAACTCAAATTTAGTTTCATTTTGAAAAAACTACTCTTACTAAAAACCAAAAACTGGCGTCAGGGTATCTCCAAGTCGAGCTCTCTCGACCAGCGCTCTCTTTCTTAATTGTATTTGTGGTGATTAGAGATGCAGTGCAAATGCTTTGCGTTGATTTCATTTGCGTATTGCATCGAATCAATAATGTATTCATTTGTTAAATTGTTGATTAAACAAACGATGTTGATTGCATTTGGTGTTTGTAAACTTGTAAGCGGTAATAAATGACCCTGGGGGGAGTTCATTTAATTCCATTTGAGATAAGCGCATTAAACATGGGTCAACCGACTAATAATCCAAGCCGAACAATGCCAATTTGACAGAACATCACAAAAAGATAGATAAATAAATAATAAATTTTCTTCATTCAAGGCGAAAGTTGATGCGGGGTCAGACAGAAAGTTTTGGTATATATATATATATAAGTATGTGTACATAAAATATTGCAGATGAGATTTATTAAATGAAAATATGCACAAATTTGTGCATTATCGTTTGACAAGTGAAATATTATAGAAAAATTGTATACATTATCATTTTGTATACATTAAATGTTGCCAGACTTTGTAGATTTATGATGAGAAAGAGTGGGGATCAGTATTGCTTGATATTAAAACACAAAGTTAGATTCTGTTTAGGCTATAGCTTATTTAACGCCGCTCTTGATTCCTATGTTTATATTAAATAAATGTTCAAACTGAGATAATCGGCCTAAATTTAAGCAAATGCCAAAACTATGCCCACTGTGAAGCATTTGTCCTTGCAACGTATTTTATTTGGATCCTTCCTCTGTAAAAAAAAATCAAATGTGGCAACAAAAAAAGAAGTAAGAACGTGCTAGTCGTGAGAGCTCGACTTGAAGTTACCCTGAAACCACTTCTCTACTTGTCCAAGGTCAAACTCATCTTATAAATAAAAATATTTCGAATAAAAAATATATTGGTAGGTATATATATTCCCGATTGGAATGGTGTGCCCTTAGAATATCAGTTTTATTTGCTATCGGAAATAGATTTGTATCGATAATTGAGGCACTGAAGTTAGTTATCTATATAAAGAAATACGATTTGCTATCAAAAGGCGAACTTTACTTTGAAATAAATAAAAATATTTCAAATGAAAAATGTATTGCTAGGTATATAAATTCTTGATCGAAATGGTGTCTTTAAAATTTTAGTTTTATTGGTTATCAGAAATCGATTTGTATCGATATTTGTGGAAGGCAGCTTAGTTATCGATATTACTTATAAGCTTGACCTGCGTTTTGTATATGAAAACACAGATTACAAATTTTTAGTCTCTAGCTCTATAAGTATCTGAGATCGGCTAAATCGACTTGATTGATCAAGAATATATAGCTGCCTGTTACATACTTTTGCCTGACTTCATTATACCCCTTTTTATCCATTTGTAATGGGCTCAATGGGTATGAAAAAAAAGATGTAAAATGTTGCGGACAATAAACGCCGAGCAGCGATGCGACGGCAACAAATTGGTGCGACACACACAATTGCACACACATACATAAATATATCTAAATGTATGTGTGTACACAAATACATAGATATATAGATATATATATATATATGTGTAAAAGCAGCAATGTTTTTCCCGCAAAAGTTGGCAACAAATTTGCGCGCCGTTTCTCAAGTGGCCTTTTTTTCTCAATCGTTATCTCTCTCTGTCTGCTCGGCAGCTCGCTCTCTCTCTCTCTCTCTCTCTATCTCTCTTGCTACCTCTTTATCTCTCTCAAGTGTGGCTCGCACTCGACAATTTATTTGGCGCTGGGTGTTCATTGAAAATATTCGTGGCACAATTTTCTTTTCTCAGCTGAGTTTGTGAATTTTGGCTTCGAAATGTTGCCCATATGTGTGTGTCTCTGTGTGTGTGTGTGTGTGAGTGTGTGTGTGTGAGTGTGTGTGTGAGTGTGTGTGTGTGAGCTACCCATGCAAAATGAAATATTCAATAATAGCCTTTGCCTTGACCAAGCGGCATATGCCAAGTGCTTGAAAGTTTTCTTTTGGCCATTTTTTGTTGCTTTCTTTCAGATTTATAACACTCAAGATGAATAATGTTTGTTTGCGGTCGGGTGCTAATGACGGTTGGGCGGCAGACCTCAAAATTAAATTGCGAATAATATTTTTGATATGCGAATGTGTGCAAAAACACTGGTTTGGTTAGTCACATATTATTTTCTTTAAATCACTTCCTGATGGCGTTATTGATGCAAGCACATTTTTCAGATTCCATTTTTTTGGTTTATGCCCCTGCACAAAAATGCTAAGTTGCCCCATTTGTGATTATGATTTAATAAACACACGATAATGATGATAATGGTCGAGTGATTCAAACAGATGCTGGCCAAAATATTTATGATTGTTTTTGGATTCAATTTTCGTTTAATCTTGATTCCAAGTAATCGAGTAATACGCGTCGTATACGCAATATGCGCCATTAATTTGCATGCAATTAAAATGCCAGCGGAACGAGTGCAGACTAATGACAGCGACAAATAATTTGTTGCAGCAATTGTTGTTGTTGTTGCTTGCAATTTGCTTGCCAACAATTTGAGCAAACATCTCGCAGCAGAAGACTAACCCAACAACAACAGCAACAAAGGCAACGTGAAAAACCAAAAAAAAAACTGAGGCAGAAACCAATAGAAAATAAAAATAGGGGAATTAAGTTTTTTTTTTGGCACCGACGATTATGTACTCTTCGCAAATTGGAGTTAATTTGCTAGTATTTATGCGTAAGTCTGATAAATTGACAATTATTTCATTGCACTTTGGGTGTATCTGAGGTAAACTGAGTTATTCACAAAAGAATTCGTATTTCTACCGATTGTTCCTATCACATATAGATTATACATACTCTGGAAAAAAAATTGTCTTGAACTGTAGTCAATCGAACTAAAAATTATAAAGTTTTTTTTTTGGTTTTGCAAAAATTTTTAAGTACAAAAAAATATTTTTCTTCAATTGAAAAACTTTTCTGTTTTTTATTAATTTTTTTTTTAGATATATCTTTTATTGTTAATGCATTTCTAAAAAGTAGAAAAGCAGCACGCGATTTTTGAAAACATTTTTTCAGATATTCAGAAACCATTTTTTTTTGGTAAATTACAGATATATGAATTTGGAAACGGAAAATATTGAAATACTTTTGTTTAATGATAATAAGTAACAGAAAATCGAATGTAAAACCTCTTGGTGCCGAAAGTTTGGCAAATTCCCAAGCAGGGCAGTTTTTTTTTGAGTGTAGGCATCTAATTCATCCGTGATTGACATATTTACGGGCAGTGAAGGTCAAACGGACTGACTTATTGGCCTATATTGAATATTATTTATGGGTTCGTAGACGTTATCGTTACACACGTCACAATAAACATATAATACCCTCTGATGGGGTGTTAAAACAACAACAATAACAACAACAAAAACCACAAGCTGAAGAGAAAGAAGAAGCAAAATCAAAGCAAATTCGTCGCTGTGTCAATTGCGTCATGCTGCAATTTGGCTGGCAGAACTGTGCCAAGTTTTCAAACATAAATAAAAGTTATATAAAAACACATACATAAGTCATCTGTATGTGTATACATATACTATATATATATACAGTATCTGTGCTGTCGCTCATCAATTAAAGCACCGCAAAAAGGCAACGAAATGTAATTTACAAAGTCGCGTTTAAAAATAATCATTTCAATTTAATTTCAAATTAAATGTGATATGGCTAAAAGGGGTTGTGGTGATGGCTCTGTTGATGCCGTGAAGGGGGGGAGGTGGGGAAGTGCGGCTACTTAATTTCAAATGTGCTCTCAAGCATTTGGCAGTAATTGCTCGAGAGAAAAATGTCATAATTAGCGCACTGTCAAAGTCAAGCACAACAAAATGAAATACCCCCCACAAAAAAACAACAATAATAGAAAATAAAATACAAAGTTAAGAAGCGAAACGAATATTGTATACACTGCACATTTGAAAAGTGAAATTACAATTTACGGTTTTATTATAGCAATAACTCAAAACCTCTTGGGTGTGTTTGGGAGGGTAGATAAGGTGTAAGATACGCACACATTTAATTATAGGGTATGACTGTTGTCTAGTTGAGTTAAATGTTTGCGTTTGTGTCTTTAATATAACTATATTACATTTTATTTTATTTAATTATTTAAATACATTAAACACTTTATATCCTGAACCGATCGAAAATTAGTTAAAGTATAACAAACATTTTCTGCAAAAAACAGTAACAAGCAGAAGGAAGCATCTCTGAAGCCATACAAAAATATATATATTCTTGATCAGCATCAGCAGATAAATTGATGTAGCTATTTATATCCAAAACTCAATATCAAAGAATGTTAAAACTGGAAACTTTAAATATTCAATGTGAATTCTCGTATATCAGGCACATATCAAGTTTATTTTCTTTGATCGATAAAAATCGATTTCAAATTAAGGCAATGACTGCAGGGCATCTCTTAGTCGAGCAATCTTATTTGTATACTGTAACTGCACTTCGTCTGAATTAAAAATAATTTACTTAAGCGCTCGTCAAACAACATAAAGTGTTGCCAATACCCACTTGGGCAGGGCATAGAAAACACTTAAGCGCAAACTTTTCAATTGTCGCCTGTGTTTCACTTGTTTGTATTTTGTATGTATTCAGCTGACGTTTTATGGTAAAATGGCCACTTTGGCTGACTGACTTCAGTAGTTTTTCCTGCTCCTCCTCTTCCTCATCCGCCCCGTCATCCTTAAACGATAACATTGTCTCCCGCTGTGTGTTAATTACCTTTGCCCGTCATCAGCCAGCCACCCAGCCAGCGGAAGTGCATCAGCGAGGACAACAGCAACAGCAGCAACAGCAACAACAACAACAGCAACAGCAACAGCAACAGCAACAACAACAACAACAACAACAACTTTGTTCGTTATTTTCTTTATTAATAATTATTTCACATGCAGAGTCACCCAGAAGCATAAAGAAAGCGGGAGAGAGAAAGAGAGAGGGGTAGGGTACACAGAGGCGGAAGAGAGACAGCTACAACGTCACTGGCATGCATCATTTTTGCATGACTGCACTGAGAGAAACAATTGCTTAAATCTTTCTACAATATAAAGTTGATTATCAAATGAACTGATTGAAATTTACAGCCAGAACCAAATTCGACATACCTTGATTTCCTGACAGGAAATTGAATCGGAGCTGAAACCGATTGAAATTGACATCCAGAATCGAATACAGACAGGAAATCAAATTGGCGCCCGAATCCGTAATTGAAATTAATCAATTCCAATTCAGAACCAGAACCAAAATCGACATTCGCTGATTCTCTGGCTGGAAATCGTTAACCAAAACAAACGGAATGAAACTCAGCTCAAGAACTGGATCTGGATCTCAATTCGATACTTCCTGATTTCTTGAAGAGAAATCAATGTGAAATCGGAATCGTTAATCGAAATCGGACGAATTGAAATTCAAATCAATAACATGAACTTAAATTGAATTTTGTTTGTTTACCGGGTTCAAATTTTAGTTCGTTTGAAATTCAGAACCACAAACGTAAACGGAATCCAAATTCGATTTGTCAAGTCAAATTCATGTCCAAGGGTCAAAATGGAACCTTCCACTCTATTTCTGGCTATCAATAATAATTCTCTTTGAAAATAATTATATTAATTATAATTTTCGAAAATTGATTTTCAGGCAATTTTCGAACTTTTAAGTACAATTATTTTTGGGGAGTGTGCTGGGTTTTTTCCACCCTCCGGATGTTGTCCGCCACTTGGGTTCTATGACTTTGTGGGGCGGGGGGGTTCTGTGTTGTGCGGTCTGAAGGGATTGCGGTTTGCATTCATGTCTGGTCAACCAACAGCAACAACAACAACAACAACCGACAGCAAGAACAACAACAACAACACCAATAACCCGACGACGATGTTGACGCAAATCGAATGTGGCAACTGCTCGACCAGTTTGCAGTTTGTTGCTCCTCTTTTTGACTTGTTGGCTATCACAATTTTATTTTGTTTTTATTGTTGTTGTTGGTTTCGTTATTGTTTTTGTTGTTATCTGGCTGGCTGCTTGACAAACAGGAAGACATTCGATCGTTTTAGTATATTTTTGCATGTGGGCCAAAGCATATTTAAATGTGGCCAACTCGTTGTGGTCAAATTTTAATAAGCCTTCAGGTGCATCAGCAAATGAGGCATGCATTATTTGTGCCACACATAATTGCGACAATTTACAGAAATAGCAACCAAAATCGACAAACGAAACATGTACAAAAATTTATTTATTTGGCTATCATGCGCAAGTTTTGTCCTTCTGCATTTTTGGGTTATGTAAATTTGCAGCCTTGAAAACAAAATAATTTAAAAAAAAACCCATTAATTAAGCAAATGTTTGCCAAAATGCCGAAATATTTTTTATATAATAATAATTTAAGAAATTTTTAGAAACTGATCTTCAGATCTTGTTTGTAAAGCGCATTTCTTAGAAAATTGAATTTTGATTCACTTATAGGCAACTCGAACCCTTCTGCGGTTTTCTTGGCATTTCTAGACGTGTAAATAAGTTTCTAGGAATTTATTAAGTATAAACTTGTTGGCAAATTGAATTTTCTGTGAGCTGAGCTCGAAAGGAGCACAGCACATTTCTGAGAAGGAGAAAAAGAAGGTTGTGTCCTTATCACTTAAACAGGACTTTGGCCTCCTTTTAACTGCCAATCAAGTTTGCACTTTGTCAATAATATTTAATGCCGCATTAAATTTGAAATTGAAATAAATCTCTTGCATTTAAAATCAAATATTATATATCCAGCAGCTGTTCCTTTTGCTTGGCTGGCTGCTGCTGTTTTTGTTGCATGCCCCATGCCCCATGTCAAAGTTTCTTTTCCATTCTTTCCGCAGCGCATAAATCTCATGAAATAATTCAAAAATTCGAGGCAGGCTTAAAGTCTAAGTCGACGGCTCAACTTTAACCCACTCTGCGACTGCCGGCGTGGCACTAAATATAAGAAACAGCCTCGAGAAATACCCTGTAAGATATAAAAAATAAGTTTTGAGAAATCGAACACAACTATATTGGAAAAAGAGAACACTAAATATTAAACAAATGCAGTATTTATATATGTTTTTTAATCTGAAAAATATATACAAGCTGAAATGTAAGATCTTCAAAGCGATAAATATTTGAAGAGTCAGGACTTTATATGTCGGCAAGTAAAGTAGTTTCTATAAGTTTATCTTGTGGGATTCATGCTATATCTATTTTTTTAGAGTCAAGATTTTCGATTAGGTCTATAAGAATAGAGTCGATGAATGTCTCTTCTAGGATTCAATCAATCCTTGTGCTTTCTTTTTAAGTGGTATGCAAAATTGATGTATTTGTAGGCTCTCTCTGCGGGCTTCTAATTTTTTGTCATAGCTCATGTGGATTTCTCTGGCTTTATCTTGAATGTTCCTTGATTTTGTGCGTCTTGATTCCTTAAATATTTTCCTTTCTATTTTTTTTTGTATTTGTTTTTGTTAGACAATTTGTCAGGCTCGTAATAAATTTGCATTTGGATTTTTGTTTCTGTTTTTTTCTGCCATGAATCTCAGATTTGTATGTCAAGTTTCCCTTAGTGTTTTTTCTTTGTGACTTTTCTCTTAAATATTTCTAAGCTGAGTTTAATATAGTGTTGTTTTTTTTGGGACAGGAATCTTAAATCGTATCTGCTTTAAAATATCGTTGAAGTTTTTCTTTATTTCCTGCTGCAATCTTTAATTATTTTAATAAATTAAATTAGATTCAGATTATTAGCGACCTTTCTTAAGTATTAGCAGGGTATTATCAAATTGAGCCTCAACTCAAAGTTGGCATTATCCCTAAGTCCTGCGCTCGCTCGGCTTGCCTGTCAACCCCGCACCTCCCCCCGCCACTCACACTCCTCTCCACGCTGTCTGTCGGAGAGTCTCAATGTTTTGATTTCGCAACCTTATCGACCAACAATTTTGTGCGTCCCTTTTTTTCCCCATTGCTTTTGCCTCGACATATTTCGTTAGATGTTTTCCACTTTTGCAGGGGTTAACGGCGAAGGGAAGTGTGGGGAGGGATTGTCTCACAATGCAAAAACCACAGAAATGCCGTTTTGACTGGTCTTTGGTTTTCAGAGGTTTTAACAATGTGACAAGCCAGGCACACACTACAATAAAACACAACACACACACAACAAACACACACAATTATATACAGTAACAGTTACAGTTTCGAGCTGTTTTTCGTTTAACCAATTTTGCGCTGTAAAAAAAGCAACACATTTTTCCACAAAAATACATTTTTTGTTTCCTTTCGATTTTGCTTTGCTTATGAAAAGCGAATAAATATAAAATACGCACAACCACACACACACACACACACACAGACGCACGCACATACATTTGTATGCATGAGTGTGTGTGTGTGTATGTGCGGTGTATTAATATGTATAAATAAATACAAACGTGAAGAACGCGACAATAACAACAAGAACAACAGCAGCAAAACTTTGTCTGCTTTCGCATTCTTCTTCTTTTTTGTCTTCTCTTTATTCTTTCGCCCTTTTGGGTAAGCCAGCTCTGTCCCCCCCTCCTCCTGCCCCTGTCCATTCCATTGTAGTACGCCTGTTTGTCTGCCTGGGCCATTGCTGTTTCCGTTGCGTCTTCTTCTTTTTCGTCTTCTACTGCTTCTTCTTGTTCGTGGCATTTTATTGTTTTTCGCCCGCAAGCGCTTCCACCTTTTTTATGAATGAAAATTTTGCCAGCGGCAACAGCAACAGCAACAACAACAATAATTGAAAGGCAAACAATTTAGCCGCGTGAAATGTGCAAATGGAAAATCATTTAAAGGCAACAAAAACCAAAAGCAAAACAAGCACATTGCAAAAGTGGCCAACGCCATAAGAAACGTCAATTTATTTGGCGCTATTTTCTTGCTGCTTTGCTCTTTCCTCTTCTCTCCTCTCTCCAGCGCTCTGCTCTGCTCTGCTTTCTTCTTATGCGATGCGTTCTCAATTTGCATTTAGTTAGCATTGAGACAGAGTTGTGAATTTTGTTTACTGTAACTCTTGAGGGTAGACCATTGAGATCAGCTTAATTAATCTACGAAATTTGTTCATCTATAAGATCTTTACATATATGTTAGATATAGAGATAATTCGAAAATTGGTTTGGCTTTGACAAAGTTTTGGGAGCTTCGAAACAAATTTGAATCAATAATTACAGTAATCTTAAAAATAGAAAAAAAAATAGTAATAAGGTTAAGGAAGTTTGAAATAACATTTTCTCAAAATTTCGATATTTAAACATTTTTTTCGCGGAGTGTACGTAAAAGTACAACTCTTACAATCTTAATTAAAACTATCTCAACAAAATGCTCGTGCCTTTTGTTAATGCACCCGCAAATTAGTTAAAATAAAGCAGAGTTTAAGTTGTGACTGTGGCTTACAACACTGAGTGCTGCAATGACAACTCTGTGATTATTTTACTGCTGCTGCTGCTTGTGATGTTTCTTTTCCTTTTCCCTTTTTTTTGGGTGGTCACATTTAATTTACGTTAGTTGGGCTAATTTTAATCTTAATTTCTAGTGATAAGCCCAAGCGACGCTGTCGAGCAACTGCCTTCTGCCCGCCCGCTCCTCACATCTTCTCCTCCTGGTTTGCCGGCGTTTCACCCACGCTCGCTTTGCAACATGTTCGACTCGAACATGCTGCAAGCGCTCTGCTTTTTTCGTTCGTTCGCTGGCCGCGTTTCGGCTTCAGTTTGCTGTCGTCGGTCATACGCAACGTTGTCCGCGGCTAAGGCAAAAAGAAACCCAAAATTGCAAATTAACCGTGGCTCGTTGCTCGTGCTTTACAGTTATTCAGTTCGCTTCTGTCGCTGACCGCGTTCGCAACGTCACGCCTCAGTGTGTGTGTGTGTGCGTGTCTGTGTGCTTGTGAATGTTTTCAAAAAAATTATCAATTCGATAAAAATTGCGCAAAATTTGTGTTTTTCGAAAATGTACAAGAAAAAAAGCAAAAAAATGCCAATTGGGCGTATTTTGAAACACATCTTTTGTAATTGAAAACAAAAAAAAAGAAAAGAATAGAAAAATCTCAACAACAAAAAATATTGTGCATTAAATACTCATAAAATCGGGCGGAGGTCAAAGAAACTACAAAAAATTACCCAAAACAACAAAAATACAAAAACATATCGCACATTTTTTGTCTATTGAGCGATTTATCTATTTGTTTTTGAATGGTAAGCAAATCTATAAAAAAGAAAATCTATCAAGAATATGTATTTGTAAACAGTCAAAAGTTTTTCATTTGCACAGCTTGTGCTTTTATAAAATTGTGTTATCTTAACTTGACTTACTTTAAGTATAAACTTGCAAACAAATTGCACATTTTTTCTATTTATTCATTATTTTTCTTAATGGTGAGAAAATCGATTAAAAATTAAAAACTATTAAGCAATTTTAGATTTGTAAACAGCCAACGCTTCTGACCTTTGCTCAGTTTTTTCATTCACTGATTAAATTGCGTTATCTTAACTTGACTTAATTAATTTTGAACTCAACTAAGTAGCAGTACTTAGTGGCACCCGCTATCTTAGCGCCTTATTAAACTTATCTTATTCTTGATAGTTTCCAATTTCTTTATTATATTTCTTCTTTTTTTTTGTAAACGAGAATTTTTGATTATTATGCGGAGAGAGAGACCAGTGTTTGACCAAAGTTGCTGCCATTCTTTGCCACTATGCCACCCCTTGCCTCATTCTCCCTTTTTTGACATCTGGCAAGTGGCATTGTTTGGCAAATTGCACAAAAGGTCAACTTGGGATTGTTGTTGCTCTTGTTGTTAGACTTGCAGTGAGTGAGTCGAAGTCGAGTTGGGTCTCAAATGTACCTAAAGTGAAACAGTTTCAAATTGTAATTCAAAGTTTATTGTGTAGTTCAAGGTGCAAGGACTGCAGGCAAACTGGATTGTAAATAAATATGTCACAGTACTCTTTTCCATCTCTCTTTATATTCAAATTCATGTGGTCAAAGAAGAGACAGATAACTGAACTATTGTAGAATTGAAAAGAATGACTTAAAATGTTGCTAAAATAAATTGCAAAATAAAAATAATATTTATTTGCACCAACTATATTGATTTCCTATTAATGGGCAACAAGAGAGCGTGGCTAAATAAGGCAAGCTGAAAATTAAATACCCTCTAACCAAATGATATAGCTATAAGATCATATATGAGCTCCCATAAGAACAATCGGTGTTTCATTTTTTATTTGCCCATGAAGAACATGAGTAGACTTTATAAAGTCAAAGACTTCTACTCCAATGATTACACAAACAATTTCAAGTATATATTCAACAGTCCACGAATATCTGTCACTCAATTTTAATGCAGAAAACTTTATTCGCAATTGGCTATAATGAATCCTGCTTAGCAGCATTTCTTGACAAGAGTTTTATTTAGTTTGTGAATAACTTTTAGTTCAACTTTGTTGAACAGCATAAATTCATAAATAAAATTTGTAAATTTCTATTCGATATTTGCTGTTGAGGGAAATCTTAGACCATTTCAGCGCGGAATCCAATGTAATATTCATTTGCCAACATGTTGCAAGCATATACGAAATTTGTGAAACAAAATGTTTCATTTAATTTATTTGCTTAACAACTTTAACTGAAGTTAGTACAGTTAAGCAGTAACAAACTTTTTCGTAAAATTATCATACAAATTTGTAAACATCAAATTTAACAACTTTGATTTGAAACTTGCAAAAAGTACTTTTTGTTGATTAAAGAATCTTAATCTTTGTTGCTGCCAAAGTTGAACATGCGCTCAAGTTTTCACCTGTCTGCCACTCAAGAGGACAGCTCAAATATGTACTCATTAAATATTTAAGAATATTTAATTGCAGTTGACATAACAACGTAGAATTAAAGTTGCTGTCAACACTAGTGAATGTGAGAACACTTCAAGATGTGACACATTATTTTCAAAAGTTCTCTTCTCGCTTTCTGATTTAATATTTGAAATAATCAAAAATGCATTGAATAAAGTCTGTCATTGCTGCTTTCTTATGCATGGCTGAATGCAGAACATAAAATTCTATTTGAATTATTGCTGAATATTTGAAAAGCGATTGGGATTGCTTTCAACTGCATTCGCTGCACGTAAAATAGATTTGGTCGCATTCAGTTGCAGTTGCAGTTGCAGTTTCAGTTTCGATTTTTGGCCCGCCTTTCAGCGTCTTTCTATTTATTTATTTAGTTGGCAAATAAAGTTTTAGCTAGCGTTTCATTTATTTTACTGCAAATGTTTTTTTGCTACCCTGCGACATTGAATGTGGCAAGCTTAATGGCCAAATTCAACTTAAATGTCTCTGCAATTTACTTTTGCTTGGCATTGCTGAAGTACACTTGAATTGAGGTCATTGTTTTGAAGCAGTTATAGTTTGCAACTCAAAGTTAGTCACATGTAAATTAAATAAAACTCTTGTAGAGAAATGCTGGTAAGCAAGATTCATTATAGCCCATTACGAATAATGTTTTCAGCTCTAGATGAAGATATAGATGAAGTGATGTTTATATTCTTGTCAAAGTATAAGGCCTATAAGTTCTTAATCATCAATAGCCAAGTCAATAACCTTCTCTGATCTGTCTGCTAGGGTATATAACTTTCAATTTGGCATAGCTAGCTTTTTTTTATGGCTGTTAAAGTAACACTTTTGTTTTTTTTTTTTGTTTTATGCTCATAAAAAGGCTACGCAATTCACTAGTAAGTTGAGTTAAGCAATTTAATGGTTGGCCAGCCACAATTTATGTGCTACTTATTGATGAATCATAACACAACAGTAGCCATGCAATATCAGCCCTGTTTAAACACAATCAAGTGGCTTTCAAGTCCCATTTTCATGTTCATCTCTCGACTCGAGGAATCAATTTGCGTTGCACGTGTTTATCTCATTTATCTTTCATCTCAGCGTGTCTTTGATCCACTCAGTTGCCACAGCCTGTGCAAATAAATGGCAATAATGTCACACACTGATGAGTATTAATTGAGTACAGCTTGCACATTCCACTTGCCCCATTCCAACTACACCCCCCACCTTTAGCCGCCAACCTTGTCCCAATATACTCAAACTTATGGCTTTTGGGGCCATAAATCTAACAAACACCCCCATGCCCCATAGAAATGCCAAACTCAAACCCAGACAGAAACACTGTGCTGAAAACATTTTACCAAGTCGAGCCTTTGCTGGTATTGCTTACACTGAGAGAAATTTGATAATATATATATTTAATTTATAATAAAGTTGCAGTTGTAGTTTCAGTTTGAATGAAATGTACATTATTTCGCAGTGTATAAAGAGGCCTGTGTGTGTTGCACGTTTTAGTTTTGTTACCTACCATGCTGACCATATGTAGCGTATACACATGTGTGTGCACACACACACACACATACACATAGCCCGTGTGTATATTTTAGTTGGTTGTGTGCGTGTTTTGTGGCATGTTCTGGCTATTGTCCTTTGTGCGAGCTGCTGCCTCAATTAAGCTCGAGCCAAATGTAGTGCTCCTACTTTCACTCACCTAACCCCCCTCTCTCTCTCTCTCTCTCTCTCTATCCGTCTCTGTCTCTCATTCATCTTTCGCACTTTCTGGCTTTCTCGACATGTTGGTCGGCTCAGCAGTTTCGGTCCCAAACAATTAGTGCAAGCGATACAAAAACAACAACTAAGTACACACACACACACACACTCAAACACACACACACACACAGATAAGCACACAAAATGTTGCATGTGTTATCGTTGCGTGCCTGTGTGTGTGTGTGTGTGTGTGTGTTTAAACAGTTGGCGTCAAAATTATAATTAAAACGTGCATCAAAGTCACAACGACTACACAGCATGTCACAATTTTGTTGCCACTGCTGTTTGTTGTTGTTGTGGTTGCCACTGCTGTTTGTTGTTGTTGCTGCTGTCATTTTTGTCGTACAGTTTTTTTTTTCTGATTTATCGAGCCCTATCACTTGACATTGTGCCCTTGGTAACTTAATTGAAATTTTATTGCCAAGTTTGCATAATGTGAGCGGTTTTCTATCTGAGCACACTCAAATTTTTGCCCAGCTGTCCCATCTCAGGCGCGTACGTAATGCATTGGACACCCACCCACACACACACACACACAGAATATTACGTATACGCCGCAGTTGGCTAAAAATATTTGTATGCATGCCCAAAATGCATTCGGCCATTTGAGAATCGATAAGAACTGGCTGACAAAAACATGACTAATAGCTCAGGTGGCAAGCGGCGCATTTAATCACCAGTTGTGTGTTCGTATTTGTGGCCTGTCATTTTGGCGTGCGACATTTGGTTGCACCTTAATACTAGCACAAAATACTTAATAATACCACGAAAGCTTCAATTTACCGTAATTTTACCTCTTAACATTCTGAATTGGAATTCAAATTGATAACATTTTTAAGCACCCGTTGCAGAATACCGATATTATCAGACTATAGAAAAAAATTTGTATCTACTCGTAATTCATCAGTTTTACTGGAACCGTTTCACTTTGCGTAGAGCTCAAAAAAATCCATTGAAAAAATTCTTTTATAATATATATAAATACTCAACATTATTGCAGCGTATTTCACAGTCGAATATGTATTTTAAAATGGTTTTGAAATAATTTGTTGCTGCCTTGCAGTGGCTGTGATTTTGTGATAAGCGTTCGAACCTGGCCAGCAGTGTTCGTTGTTGTTGTTGTTGTTATGGCTACTGTTCAGGTTGTCAGTCAAGCAGTCAAGCAGTCAAGTCGTGTGGAATAAGTCAAGCGTTCAGTCAGTCCAGCAGTCAGCCATTCATTGTTCGCCGAGGGCATCGCTTTATTTTTTTTTCAAATTGCATGCATCAAGCTGATTTTTCATTTGTTGCAGCTTTGGTTGATGTTTTTCTTAATTGTTGTTGCTGTTGTTGAAGTTGCTGTTTGTGCACATGCACTTCTCACATATTCCATGCTCAACTCTCGACCTGTGACAGCAACACGCAAGCAGTGGTATTTTTCAGTTTTTTCAGTTTTTTTTTTATTTTTTTTATTTGCCATGCCCCGTGCAAACGTGTCAAAGTTCATTATTTTTTTTTTACGTTTCTAATGGACGCTTTTGCTAAATGGCTTTCATTTATTTCGAAGCCCTCTTCTCTTGTCCGGCTCGTTTTGATGATTGAAATACAAAACAAAAAATTGATTCAGATTTTAAATAAATTGGCAAAATGGAATATATTCCAAGCTGACTGCAACTATGAATTGTAATTTGATTTATTAACAAGTTAAAATGCTAGTGTGGAGAGAGCTCAACTTGCAGATACCCTGAACACAAGTCTTTATCCATTATAAGTCAGATGTTGCTATGGGAAATCGATTATTATCGAAATTCCTGAAACGTGCGCAGTTATCGATAAAATGAAATAACTTTGACAAGTGGTAAACGAGAAGTTATGTTCCAAATTCTCTAGTTCTTATAGTCTCAAAAGTGGAGTTTTGGATATAGATGGATGGGCTAGATCCACTTCTCTGCTGATGCTGATCACGAATAGATAAACTTTTTAGGTTCACAGATGCTTCGCTCTGCCTGTTACATGTGTTTGCTGAACTTCATTACACCCCTTTTTAGCCTAGAATATATATTGATATATATGCATAGATATTTATATTTTAGTGCTAGATTTATGCTTGCAATACGTTGCATTCCCTTTGTGGCATTTGAAAACATTTGATTGCAATTTGTAGACTCTTTTCGAAGGCCGAACTTAATCAGAGATGCAACTGACGTGTGGCATGGGAATTTACGTGAGCATAGTCAAAAGAAAAGCTTGAGCTGGAAAAACAACAACAGAAATGTGAAAATGAAGGCTAAGGCTTTCAACTTAATGACTTTAATTTATGTGAGCCTGGTCGAAAGCGAAGTTTATGCTGGAAAACAAACACAAAGCCTTAAAGGAGTCTGATTTGATTTTATAGCTGGCGTTCCATAAAATTAATAATGCTTAAAGTGTGTAAGGAAAAATAATTTAATCGCATAAAGTTGAACTTCTCAAAGTATTTTGGGTTAACGTTGTCATTATTATTATTTTTTATTTTATGGCCAGCATTCCATTATAATTAATAATGCTTAAAGAATTTTAATCGCATAAGCCTCAACTTTTTGGGGCAGTTCGAGTTAACTTTGTAATTGTTTGCAAGCTACATTAAACATTGTGCTGCAGCCTGAGGAGAGAATGAAACAGTTGTTAAAGGACATCAAAGGCAGGATACCCACTTAAGTTTCACGATTATGTTACCATTCAAATAGAAACGCACAATTTGTCACACAGTTATCTGAGTCTTGTCTTGACTTGCTACCAAAACTGACTCAATAACAATATGCCCCCACTCCCCCCTCTCCCGTAGAGGGCATTGGCAATATCCTCCGAAGGACTTGTCGACCAGCTCACAGTTCATTCACAGTCAATAATAAAAATGTGCAAATCTCAACAGAATTGTGGCAAATATTGAGTTGGCACACTCAGAAAAAAACGTCGCACTAAAATGAAAATCGCTTGGAAAATAGAAAGTTTTCTTTGGTTTTTGGAAATTATTTCTCTAAATTCTTAAATTTTTTTTAATATTAATTAGAAAAAATGCCAGAAAATTAAACATATCAAAAGTAAGCCAAATTTCTAAAATGCAAGTTGACTTTATTTAGCTGAGTGCAGCAAATATTGAGTTGCCATTGCCAGGCAGAGTCACAGTCACAGTCTCAGTCTCATGCTCCAACTCGTTTTCAATCTCTCAATGTTATCAATCATGCGTAGCTGATTTGTAAGCAGGCCAATAGAGAGCGTCTAGCTAGTTAGTTTATAACGCAAAGGTAACGGGAGCAGCAGCCGACGACGAGGACGACGAGGACGACGAGGACGACGACGACGAGGACGACCAGGACGACCCTTGCATGTGAATGATGTTTACTTAGGCAGCTGACCCAGCAGCTGTCTCCAACTCCGCACTAAGCTGGACTCTGCTTAAAATAACTGTTCTACTGGTACACGACCCCATCATCATGCCCCATGCCCCATGCCCCCTCCCCAGTTGTTAGCCTTTCCTGCCAACTAACTTGTTGTGCGTGCGAGCGGCGAAGCGTGCCAGGCTTTCCAGATGAGTGATGAAAGCATTTAAGCATCCCCACCAGCAGCAACAGCAGGAGCAGCTCAATCTCGTGCCCCTCCCCCCGCCCCACCAATCCACAATTCAACCCCCATTTTATTCGTGTCGTCAAAGCAGCACTTTCGTGGCACGCGGCTAGCAGCGATGGCAGTTGTGGCATGCCACACGCCCCGCATCACCTCCGCTTGTTAAAAACATGCCCGTACACTGGCCCGAAAAATTTGTGGCTTCCAAATTCAATTTGGTTAAGTCAATTATTTTTGGAATTATGTTTGTGCTTTCACAAATATTTGTGTACATAAAAGACCAAATTTTGGCAATGCACTGAGGGAAATTTGTGGTTTTTCTTGGATTATGGATTGATGTTGTTGAAGAAAAATTATAATTTTTGAATAGATTACGTTGTTTCTGCAAGTGGCAGAGGATATCATCAGTTTGTCATGGAGTTTGTAACGAAATGAAGGAATGAATATATATTCTTGACAAGCATCAGCTTATAGTAGATAAGTCGATAAATGTATATTTTATACTGCTCCTTACGTATGTACTAAAAATGATCGAGCTAAGACTACTATATCATTTAATGGCCACAGGAACGTTCGGTCGATAAAATGCTTTATTATTATGGTGCTAATATTTGGACCATAAACTCTCAGCTTTTATAGGAACAATCAGTCGAATTGTTTAATGTTTGGTGAAATTTTGATGATGATAGCTCGACTCCTTTCTGCAAGGGTATGTAATCTGAGACGTGCTTAAGATAGATGTCCTTTTTGGGTTTCGAACAAAAAACTAGATTTTAATCGATTCGAAGACCTAGTTTAGTATTCCCTATTATTGTATAAAAGTATTTTGTATATATCTGTTTAAGCTAAGGCCACCAAAAACATTTTAAAGTTAGCTGTTAGAAATAACTTGCAGTGTATTTAAAAGCCAACAAAGTCAGTGGCAACTGACAACTGGCAACTGGCGACGAGCGAGTGAAAACCTTTAGCCAAAGCCAGTCGACAATGACATCGAGACACGTCGCTTGTTGTTGCCACTGCTTAGTGCCTCTGCCTGCCGCGTTGCCTGGTTGCCTGCTGACTGCGTGGATGCTCCTGCTCTTGTCAGCTGCACCTCAGGCACTGGTCATACACCCAAACACACACTCACACACACTCACACACAAACACACACACACTCACATCAAATCCCCAGCAAGCACCCGCCATGACTATTTATAGACTGACATTGTGTGCCCATGTTAGCATGCAAAATGTAGCATGTAAAAAACTACACTTGTAAAAAATCGAACTAAATTTTTCAAATTTGCCATAGTCGACGCCAAGCATAGCTCAGAAACTATATTTCTAAAACCCACCCAAATTTTGCTGAGTGCATACGTTAACTCTGTTCCCTGTCAGCAACATGGCCTGCAAGACTGACTCAGTCTCCGACTCTGGTTAGGATTTCACCAGCATAGCAAATACGTCATGAGCATATATATGTATGTGTGTGTTTGTTGTGCAAACAATTTGCCTGTTTATGTATGTATGTGTGTGTGTTATTTTAGAATTGGTTTATGGACCAATATCATCCATTTCGCTATGCATTTATTTATTTATTTATTACGTTTATGCTTGGACAAAACTAATTGGCTTAAATGCGCTCAGCACGTGGCAATTTGTCGCTAAGTGGATTATCTTTGAATATTTTTCTTGACTTGTTTTCTTGCTTTGGTTGTTGTTGTTGTTATTGTTTTTTTTTTCTTATTTTGTTTGACTGTCGCCTTATTTGGATATCATTGGTTTTTGTTGCTTATGTTAATGTTGGCGTTAACGATGCTGCCACTCAGTCCCCCGTGCCCCTCTCCTTCTCAGGCATCCCCGCGGACCTTGTCCTGACTTCATGGCTTTCATTGAGTTTATTTTTAAATTATGGCGCTTGCCAACAAACCACTTTTTTTCGGCTTCAATGATCGGGAAAGCGTCAATGACTTTGAAAAATGCCTTTAAGCATGACCTCGACTTGCTACCAGGGGGCATATAATATACATATATATATATGTATATATATATCATCTAAATATGTGTGACATGTCATCGTTAAAAGGTCAAGCGGCTTGCTGTTTTTCAAAATATTTTGGCACAGCTTGAAATTTCCGCATTTTATTTTATTTGACGTTGAAGGTTGCCTGCCGCATAGGTTATCACAACCAAAGGCAACTCGAATCCCCAGACAGCCTACATGCCACGCCCCCAAGTGGCACGCTTAAGCGCGTCGGCAACTTAAAGTCATTTGAGCCAAAATACTTTACATATTTGTCTTTTGCACTTTGCGCATATGTAAAATGTAAAGTAAGTTCTAGTCGAATCTTAATTACCCTTAAATCTTTGAGCTTGTGACAGTGTTGGAAAAGAGTTGAATTATTACATAAAATTATTAATTTTGTTATTTATTTCGTTGTGAGGCTTTGAGCTGAAGAATCGTTCACTTTATCTGTGAATAAAGTTCAATCTGGAAACGTAATTTCTGCAAAAAGATAGGTCTGATTAAGGTTGTCAAACCGAATCGAATTTTGGTTCCGGTTCCGGTAAGGGCTGTGAATTAGTATGAATTTGCTCATGGTAAGGGTTGCCAATTGTTTCCATATGGTTCGATTCGGTTATTTTCCCGTAATAATATCAGTTCTTTTATGAATTTTGGTTGTGCTTCCGTTTCTGAATTTCAATCTATAAAGTTGCAGTTCCGGTTCCGCTTGGACAGCCTGTTTTAATGTCTAAGTCTCAACCAAAAACTTCTTATCCAATTTTAAAAAATAATTAAGTATTTTTATGATTTTCATTTTGCTCTTTTACTTTGAAAGTCTTTTTTTTTTGTAGGTTAGGGTGTTCATGTAACTCTGTTTCAAAAAAGGAGCTGGGAGTACTCACATTTTCACATGGCATAATATGCAAATTATATTATTTTAGCGGCGCGTGGCACAAATTGTGTTGAAAATGTAAACCGCCAAAAAAAGACGAGATTAAAAAACAACATCAAGAAAGACAGTTGATATAAAGGGATGTAGAAATGAAACCAGTTACAGAAAATGGCGAAAACTAACACACACAATAAATCAATAAAAAGCGTTTTTATTATGTGTGACAGACACACTCGAGTCCACACACATAGGTAAAGTAAAGTGTCGACTCATTACACAAATGGGGCTCATCATTGGAGCTGGGGGCACAATTTCAAACCAAAATGCAAAAGATCCTTGAACTTTAGCTGAATGTCAAAATGAAGTTAGCTAAACTCAGAGAGTGGGGTAGAGGGGTAGAGGAGGAGGGGAGAAATAGTGCACTTGTCAGCTGCAGATATATTTGTACATTTATTCCCTTCCCCCCGAACCCTCCCTGCAGACAATGCCCCAGCGTCCAATTGCGTTATCTTGGCCAGCATTGAGTGGCAGGCAATAAAAACTTGAATGAATCTTGGCCAAGCCCTTTTGGCCAAGACGACAGCTGGTGCTGTTGAATAAAGCTTATTCAAATAATTTAATTAATATTTTATTAAAGCAAGACACATCTTGAGGCAACAACACCTCAGCTGTGGCATGCATCACAAAATATGAAAATGGACTTCGATTTATTTACATTCGCTTTTCACATGCACAATATTGAAAACAGATGCGCGTGTGAATGAAATTGCATAAATATAAGAAAATAAACATATAAACCACACAAACACACACACACACACACACACACAAACACAAACACAAACACACACACACACGTACATATTAATAAATGCATCTGGGAAAGAGTTCAGTTAGAATCAACATATGACTGCAAATTTGCGATAATGTTTAGTAAACAGTAAACAAATCCCAGAGAAACAAACACACATACATACACACACACATATACATAAATATACATATAACTATATGTAAATATATACATAAAAAAAAGACAGACAGTTAGTTCCTCATAAATCGATGAGCATTATGTGCGCTAATAAAAGTTTAAGACGCACAATTCATTTTTGCAGATTACGCATACGCCGCGTAGGCTGATAATGTTCCATATCTCTCTCTCTCTCTCTCTCTCTTTTGATGCTATATATATATATATATAAATATGCTCTATCATTTACATAGTTGCCAGTTGGATCATTTGCTTTGCAACTGTTTCTTCTTTGATGATTTTTTGTTTAATTGAAATCGGCTTTTGTTTTCTTAATTACTTTTGGTAGATCGAAAATATTTTTGATAAGGTTTGGCTAAAATATACACTATGCTTCTTTTTTTTTGTTATATTTCATTCACATCATCAAAAATATACACTATGGTTTTTTTTCGAACTTGAAATTATTTGTTTGGGTTTTAATGTTTACCGATTCTATAAAAATGTGTAAAAAATGCCACTTTAATTATAGTTTTAAATAAACTCTAAATTGCATTTGGAAATAAATTATGCAAATTGAAATTTATGATAGATATTCAAATTATATTTTCACTTAAATTAAATATTATATATAGTTCATATCAAAGTCGACGCGTTCTTTTCGAAGCACTTTAAATGAGCATAATTAAATTCGATTTTATTATCTGCTTAGTGCCGTTAGCATAACCCTTTATAACCAGATTTTATCTTTGTGGGCGTGTGTGTGTGTGTGTGTGTGTATAAGTGTGTGTGTGTATAAGTGTGTGTTTGCCGTTGATGACTTCAAGGTCAGCTGCCAGAAAAGAAATGAAAATGGAAAAAGACAGAAAAGAAAGCTGAGCAAATTTCATGACAGTGAATGTAATAAATAATGAATTGTAAGAGTTTAAGCGAGCAATGAGCAAAGCAACCAGCATTGTGTATGGCTGTGTGTGTATGGGTGTGTGTATACACAAAATCCACATAGATATGCACAACTACACACGCACATACATACATGCATGTATTTACTAAATGTGAACATGTGCATATGTACGCAGGATCCAAATAAGTTTGCGTGTTGCGGCATCATTGACAACCGAAGAGCAACTACACTGACAAAAACACAACATGAAAAATAAGCTATTGTGCTAGCAAAATAAAGAGACTCCTTTTTTAAAAACATCATATTTTTTTAAGTGTAGGACTATTCCCAAATTGCGTTGCCCGCACGCACATAACTCGCACCACAGAGAGTTAAAGTTTGACTCAGCGCCAAGTTTTGCCTAAAGGGAAGGGTGTATGTCCGTGTGTGTATGTGTGTGTGTGTGTGTGTGTGTGTGTGTGTGTGTACTGTTAGGGTGTGAGTGTGGCAAATTTAAGAATCATTTTTCTTTCTTCTTTGGCCTAAGCTTTATTTTTGTGGCATCTAAGCTGGTTGTCGACACAGCAACGAGCGGCTACGTTGCTCGAGTGATTGAATTGACTGCTCGAGTATAAAACTTTAAAGAACAATCAAAGGGCGGCCGAGGGGAGGTGGTTTGGGGTCATACCTGCCCCCTGCTGCCCAGCTGCTTATTGTACTTGCAAATTGACGTTAATGTATGCTCTCAGGCAACATCAGCCCGCAGGTGTTGGTCGAAGCTTGAAGAAGGATTTCGAGCATTATGTAAACATTGAAAACATTTTTTGGATTTTTATTATACTTCCGCACATCCTAAGCCGACATTTAAAGTTTACTCAAGGACTTAACTTGTCCTGGCCGCGGGGCGCACTTCCAAACTGCTTAACTCTAACCCGGCCAATCCCCATCCCAAACGCCCCCGCCAAAGTTCGTGTCCAAAGCAACTTTACCGTCAACTGCTCAATATTCATGTTTTTAATATGCAAATCAACATTTTTGGCTGAACCAAGTTGCGCATTATGCCAAAAACTTTTAGTTGGCATCTCGAGTGCTCCGCAATCCGCAATCCACAATCCACAATCCACAACCTATTAATGTTTAATCAAGTGTGCGTCTTATCAAATTGAAACTACATTAAGTTTTTTTTTTTGTTGTTTCTTTTAAGCCTCTTTCTTGTGAATTATTGTTATGGCCGCAAACTTAATGTTTACTCACATTTATTAGTTGTTCCACAGACCCCACAGCATTGCTGCTGAAATACTTGCTGAGTTCTCAGAGGCTTAAGGTTGTTGGACGAATATGAGAGATTTTACAAAGACTGCCAGAAAATGTGGCTAATTATTTATTAATGATTATTCAGCCGATTGAAATTGAAAGCCGGAACCGGAATCGCAATGCAATAGTTGATAAATTTTACAAACAAGAAGCAAATATTAAAATTCAGAACCGGAAGCGGTGACGCAATTCAAAATATTTGCAGCAACCAGTTACACTAACCGATTTATTATTATCCAAATAGTAACATAATTAGATAAATAATTAATTAAATCAATTTAATATACACATATCCAAAGCATTTATACCTGCATCGTTAGGCGCCGAATACTGAAGATAATTTGTAAAACATTCCGATCGAAGCTAATTTCACTGCAGTTTCCCATCCTCTTTTGAAATATATATATATATGAGTGTATAGTATATGATGTTTTCTATATAAAATATAAATACTCTAACTTAAGCTGGGAATATAAATAGAGCATCTATTATTCAGTCACTTGCAAATTGCTGGTCTGACAACATTGCCTATGCTCAACATGTAAAAACTATTTACAATGTTTTTGGCTTTTTGTTTTGTACTTATCACATTTGGGCCCGCTTTTGATAAGCCAAAATTCACATGCAAAAAAGAACTCTGCTTATCAAATTGAATACCTTATCTAAACTCGACCTTCCATTTTAGTACAACTCGGCTGCAACAACAACAGCAACAGTTGGGGGGCACAAAAAGTCGCAAGTTCACCAGAGATAAAGTGATTTTCAAGCGCCACTAAACAAGTTAAGTGTTATGCCTCCCCGCCAGCCTGCCTCCCCCCCTTTCTACACTCGTCTGCTAATTAAGTGCTGGCATAGCCGTTGGCTTTGCTGTCAAAAATGAAAATATGATGAATGGAGACCCGCTGCGCTCACAGATACAAACACACACACAAAGCACAACACACACACGCACACACACACACATATTGTGTTTGTTCCGCATTCAACATCCGCTTAAAGTGAATGTTCGTTAAAATAACAACAACATTCCGTACACCCATCCACACACGCATTCAATCGCTGATTCGGCTGAATTTTAATTGCTTTGATTACACATTCCCATTGTGGGAAGGGTGGGAGGGGTGACGAGGGGGCTGCGCAGGTGTCGATGGTCCGCACTCAGCCCACCCCAGATGAGACCACCCAAAAATTCAGCACCACCCCGACCACCCACCCCTTAATCAGAACTCAACGCCCTCTTATCGCCCAAATACAGGCAGGCTGCATATGTTTTCAGGCTGGGCCTCCGTAAGCCAAAAATCCCCCCCATTTATATTCCGCTAAATCACCTACTCAGCTTATTTTGATTTTGGTTTTTTTCTTCTCTTTGGCACAATTCAAATTTGTTATGAGCTGTAAAATTTCTAAATTTGATGAATTTATATCAACAACAAGAGGCAACAATGTGCAGCAAGAAAAAAAAAGACGAAAATCAACAACATTTTCTCACATACATATATAAAAGAATACGCAAATGTAATTTGCTTGCCAGATGCATACATACATATATCGTGTGTGTATATACATATAGATGGGAAACATTTTTAGCTTTTTAGCCGTTTTTAAAATGTAATTAACGTGGCCATTTTGGACAGAGAGCAAACTGCTGGCCTAATGACTATAATAAAGTTTTTTATTCCTTTTTTTTTTGTGAAACAAACAAACATATACAAATACAGTTATACGACAATTTAATGGTGCTTAAATTAGGTTGTTTTCGTTTTTGGTAACAAACATTAGGAAAATTAACAAGCGGCAGATTTTTGAGCTGCTTTCTGGGGCTTGGTTAAAATCAGGATAAGCATAATGAGATAAGGCTGATGATTAAATTTGGAGAGTTCAACCTCAATTCAAGTCAGTGTCAATCAAATGCTCGACTTGTAGATACCCTGATATATTTCTTATTTTATTATTATTTTGTTATTATAATTAATATGAATGAATATGAATATTTGCAATTTGATATAAATGAAAATACGATTTTCTTCCAACGATTTCGATGAATTTTTATAGATGATCCATTTGATCGTATACCCGTAAACAATTAGAAACATGTATTTTCAAGATTTATGATTTTATTGCTCTGGGAATCGATTTGTATCGATATTCAGCTAGCAGTTATCGATAGAAATGTACATGCTTAAGTTAGTCTCTAGCTCTTACAGACTCTGAGGTCTTGTATAGATTATGGTAGTAGAAATGTTCGTTATAAAAGAAACCTTTTGAAATTGAAGATTCTACTTTTCAGACACTTTTCCGTAATTATAGAAAACATTTCTAAAAAAAGTAGAAAGTAGCCTTTCTAATTTTTCGCAAGAGAGAAAGAAATGTATTTTTTGGTTCTCTTTCAATTAGATAATTGGCCATGCAACAGAATTTGCAAAAATGCCTCAGTCAGAGTGTTGAAACAACTGTTAGTTCAGTAAATTTTGAGCATTAGTTTGAATATTTATGGGCAAAGATAATCCAAAGATTTATGATTGCTCTTTAATGGCGCTTATGGACATGCAATTTGCCATTAAAATTTATAATTGCAAAATAATGGCGCAGGCCACGAGTAACTACAAATTGGTTGTGTGGCAAAATGGCAAAAGAAAAAGTTGTCGTCGGTTAATTTGAAAAGTTGATGCGACAAAAGTTGCGGCAGCTGCTGCAAACGTAAATTTCATAACTGTAAACTTTTCACAACTCTGATTTTCTTATACAATTTTACCATTGCAGGAAACAGGTGAGCAAGAAAAAAAAGCGAGACGAAACTGAGAAACTGAGCACTGAGCAAAGCGAAGAGAAACTTAGGGAAAAATGTCAGCAACCTTAGTACAAAATAATAACAACAACAAGTTCAACAAAAAAACGAAACTGAATAGCAACTTGGAGCAGCAGCTGGACACGACGAGGATCAAAGGGAAGCAAGGTGTGGCAAGCATATCGCTGATGCTGCAATACGATATCGATAACACGCTGAATGCGCTCAAGGAGCAAACGCAGCGAAATGCGTTAAATGCCGATAACAACAAGGATCTGAACAAGGATCGGGATAACAATCTGGAGATGCCGGCTCAAACTGAAACCCAAGCAAACGATGAGGGCAGTCCCAGTCTCGAACTGGAAGTGGAGAATATTGTCAATGGCAAGTCGTGTTTGAGTGCCACAAGCAACACTTTTATGCCGCCCACGCCACCAGCCACGCCCAATTTACAGAATACAGCACAGAAACGTTGGCGCATCCTGGCCAAAGTGTTGCGCAAGGACTCCGAGGAGACGGTCAGCTCCTCCAGCGATGAGTTCAGCGAGGAGCAAACCGCTTCGGTGAGACGCTTCAAAAGCTTCGATCTGCTCCGCCAGGACAGCTTCGAGGATCACGTGAGCCTCAAGTGTCTCGGCAAGACGGAGAACTGGTACAAATATCGCATGCAGCTCCACAACGACATCGAATACTCAGTCAACATTCATCACATGGAGCGACACCTGACCGCCAACGATCTGATGGGTTTGTAAACTTTATGACTACCCTTACTACCTTTTTTTAAGTGGAACAACCTAAAATTGCTATGGGTAAACCATGGCTAAAAAAAATAATGCACTTATCGATATACATATATGTATATATATATATATATATATAGATATATATATAGATATAAATAGCACCTATATATTCATTATTCTTACAGGTTTCAATAACACGGGAAATATATGTGTTTGGCCCTCGGAGGAGGCACTTACCGCCTTGGTATTATCCGATCTGGCCGCGTATCGCGGCAAATGGATATTGGAGCTGGGAGGTGGCTTCACCTCCCTGGCCGGACTGATGTTGGCCAAGTACGCGAAGCCGTATGCGGTGCATCTGACGGATGGGAATGAGGTGAGCGTGGAGAATGTGCGTAAAACAGTTTGCCTCAACGAGCTGAGTTGCTACACGAAGTGCTCCGTGCTGAAGTGGCAGGAGTGCTCGGCCCGTGCCCAGGCGGAGCAGTTCAAGTTCGAGTACATATTGTGTGCGGATTGTCTGTTCTTCGATGAGGCACGAATGGCCCTGGTCGACACCATCTGGTATTATTTGGCGCCGCAGGGTGTGGCGCTTATCATGGCGCCCCGTCGCGGTCGCACTCTGAATGTGTTCCGGGATGAGTGTGTGGCACGTGGATTTCGTGTGGAGCTTGCCACACGCTACAATGAGACCATCTGGCAACGTCATCTGCAGCTCAAGGCCGACTCGGCCCTCTACTACGAGGATCTGCACTATCCTCTCCTGTTGCGCCTCTGCAAGCCCCTCAGCTAGATGGTGCAGCCAAATCGTCTGCCTGCAGTAGTAGTTTCAATTAAAGTCCTTAGTTCATAGCAAAACAAATTCCAGTTTACACCTAAAGAAAAACCTTAATTTACACAACAAAAAAACACCAAGAGAAAGACCCGAGTTGAAATGCGGGCCCAATTAAAATTATTCCTCCCACAATGCAAAGAAAAAAACAAAAAAATAGTTATCTAAGAAATAAAAAACATAAAAACTATAGCAACATTTTTGATTCCCAAAAAAAAAAAAATAATATTCGTTTTAATTAACTTTTGAACTAGTTTTAAATTAAAAAATGTGTTAAAAGTGTTTTTAAAAAATTCGCAAAATATGGGAAGAATAAAATAGCTAACTGAAATGCAATTGTTAACCTCGAGTTCAGTCTGCTGAAATATCTCATAGCCAAAAAATAGAAACTAGCACCTGAAGTCAAAAATATCTAAAATGGTTTATATTATATATAAAGTTAAGAGCAAACCAATTTAAACTAAGTCAATTTAAAAGCTAACAACAAAAATTCCTTTGATATGTAAATTTTTTCGATTTGCGTTATTGATTCCACAGTTATGTAACCTAACACGAATACTCCATTTTATTGTTATGATACACAGCACACAAGACACTCACATCCACATATACACACCCACACACCCACACACAAGTATTATTTAAATTTGTAGCATAATTTTAGGCGAGACAAAAAAATACAAGAAAAACAACCACAAATTTCCTTAAACTACAAAATACAAATGCGAATTATGAAGATACGTATAAAATATATATATATATATATATATATGTATGTATATATATATATAGATATAAAGTAAAATAGTAAACGTTGCCAGCGCTCGACCAATTAATGAATAGTTCAATAAATTTAGTTGATGTAATTATAGAGCATGTTTTAATCGTTATATGATGAATGTAAATGATGATAATGATCAGCACAATGTTGATGCAATGATGATGACGACAATGATGATGATGATGATGATGAGCTAAATACAAATACAGTATCAAATGCCACACACACACATGTACTCTTTATTTCCTCATCTGTCTCTTTCTCTCTCTAATAATTAATGGACAAGATGTGGGCGAGTAAGTATGCCACGCCCCCCTTTTACCCAACCTCTTTTTGTGGCCTTTTGGGCAGTGCACAAAATGATGTCAATGATAATTATCGACGGCGAGTCGTTTATTAAAGAGTATTAGCGACTTTATAGAGCCACTCGTGTGGTAATTACTTTAATTGTGCCACTGCCACTGTGACAGGATACTTTAATTGTGCCACTGCCACTGTTCATAGCAACCAGGACAACCAGGATGAACATGACGAACCAGACGTGGTGTGTAGTATATACGACGACGTCAACATTTCCGCTGCGTTTCGTGTTATTTGAGCTTCAAGCCAGCATTTGATTGTTTTCCATTTCTTTTTTTTGTTTATTGCTGTCAGCTTGATAACCGAGTATGATTGAGTTTTGAGTGTATTTTACTTATTATTGATTGGGCATACTCTATGAGGTATATGTTTCATAGTGAGCATTTATCTTATTCGTTTCGTTTTAAAAAAAAACCGTCTTGATGCTTTCAATATATTATAAAAAAACAATCCGATTTTGAGTATAACAAGACATAGAGACAAGGGATCCTTATATCAGTGCTGATGAGTCTGAAGATCCTAAACAAAGAGAGTAACTATCTATTTGGTGCCAGGAGTCCAATACATTCCCGGCAATGAATTATCTGACGATCTTCTTGAGCCAAAGCAAGAAACTGCTGGGCAGCTCTGCCTGGAAATGCATTGATGATAGTCTGAATATGACTAATAACTGTATTCTGTATAACTGTAATTTACACAACTTACAAGTTGGGGACGATGCCTGTGAACACTTTGCTTGACGAGTGAATGGACTCCAGAAACTATTCTGGTAGGTAAGTTGGAAATTGGCAGACTAAGCTAGGAACCCTCATCCTCAATAAATCTGTGCTGACAGTGCACAAACTCTAGCAATAACCATAAAAACCAATATATACATACATATATATAAAAGATATTTGCAGATTAAAATAAACAAACCCTAAATATACTATCAAATTTATTAGAGGGTATTTTGACAGTCACCATCCATCAAAATTGGAGCAGAATTTGTTTGCATTGTGTTTTGGGAACCAGCTAAAAAATCAAAAATAAAAATAAATCTGATAAGCGCAAATTACTAAGCAAACTCAAGCAACATGCACACACATTCACACACACACACACCCCTCCATACGTACACTTAAAGTTGTTTGCGTGTGTGTGTGTGTGCGTGTGTGTGTGTGTATGGGTGAGTGTGCGTCATTAACGAGGTCATTGGTAAGTAAGCTTGTTTGATGTGCTCGAGACATGTAATCCTGGTTGGGGAGCAGAAAGTCAAACAATCGACAGCAGTTGCCTAGTATCTGAAGGCGTGTGTGTCGGCATGGTGTGTGGGTTGAGTGGAGAGGAGGGAATTTCGTGGCAGTAGGAAGTCGAGGCGAACATTGCGTAAACGCGACATTTTGTTGGACACGTGGAAGCCATGTCAATTTTCGTCCAGCTGGGTTTCTGACTGCTAATGACATGCGACTGCTATGCAAATCAGGATACTTGGCGACGACCACTCAATTATACGCCACACATGCGCAACCCATCAACACACACCAACACACGCACACTCACTCGCATGCATAATGTACACTGACAAAACCAAGAAAACATTTTAACAGTTTGTCAAACTAAATCATATTTTGATATCTGTTCCAGTAAGAGTTCAGAATGTGTTCCAACATTTTCTTTTCGATATTCGGATTGTCATTTATTTGTATTTTAAAAGTAGCACAAATTATTCTTGCTTTTTTTTCTCAGTGTAACCTGCTTGGCAACAACAAAAAATCGTTGCCTACTTGCAGGCACATGGTAAAAACTTACTTTGGGTTTTGGCGTTTTTCATTGTCTTTCAAGCCATTTCGAGTAGGGCAAAGAAGAGGGGCGAGCAGAACCGGCCGGGGTTGGGATTGGGCTTGTGCTTGGGTGCTTGTGGGCGTGGCAAGTGATTTGGCAAACACATTTCAATTTGCGCATTGTTTGCCATTCTGCTTTGCCTCTTTGCCCAAGCGTGTGTGTGTGTGTGTGTGTTTGTGTCTTTGGTGTGCGGCAATCCCTTTAAGCCTCATGGGAAACTTGCCAAAGAGTTTTCTCGTAGCCAACAGGTGATCCATGTTCCATGCCTCGCTGGATTGTTATTTTTAGCCAAGAGTCTCGTTCAATTTTAATTAGCGAAATTAGTCGAATGTGTTCCAAGAGCACTCGAAATGTTTTTGAACTCAAATTGCTTTTTCCACCTCGGTCGGTGTCCTTTAATGTGGCTCTAAGGACCTGCTAACGTCATACATGAGACATCGCAGGTGGTTCATTACATAATGTTGACCAACTTAGCCATGGCCTTGACATATCACAAAAAAAGAACAAACCAAATATTGGGCTTACACACACACACACACACACACACACACACACATATATATATACAGTTTTAATGTTAAGTATATAGCTGTCTCATTATCATATAAATAGTTGACATAATTCATTATTAAGTAGGAAATTACTTTGCGTGTTTGTAAATTAACAGGTGCGGACAGGGGAAATGGGGTAGAGCAACACGGAAACTATGTGATACAAAAAGCCAAATGTTGGCGGGAAATCAAACAAGAAAAGTAGAAAGGTCAAGATCGAGATAAGGATAAGGGTGAACGCATTATAAACATAAGCGTTTGAATTAAATGATTGGAAATAAGTATGGAAAATTAAAGAACAAAAATGAAAAATAACGAAAGATTTTTAATTTGAAAGGTATATGATGTAGTAGAGCGATTTTAAATATATTTTGTAGGTGAAGACCATAATAACACTTATAAATATTGAATTTGGTTTGAAAATATTGGTGAGCAAAATAGTTTCTCTTCCTTCGACGATTGTTCCTTAGGAAGCTATAAGATATAGACAACCCGTTGTCGATGATTTATTTTATCAAATGTGAGGAGTATACGAAGCACATATTTAAGACGCTAAATCGTTCAATTACCTTTCAATACAACTTAAGTGTGATGCCAATTAAAGTTTCTTAAATTACACTCATTTTACACTCACATTTTTTTGATTGTCCAACTAAATAGCATTAAAGCCGTACAAAGTCGAAAAAAAAATGTTATTACGCAACTGACATTAAACATTTTTACAGTTATTATTAATTTATAGGAACAACAATCAAATTCGGTAAAGTGACAAAAAGCGTGCGTTATTTATTGTGGGTTGGCTGGCAAAGTGAAACTGTTAATGTTCGCATATATATTTTTACATCTCCATTTTAATTGAATTCGATTTGGGGGAGTTTTATTTGTATGTCTGGAAATAATGCTCATGAATAATGCTGAAAAGAAGCAAAAAAAAAATCAGCTGCTAAATTTTGGTCACTATAGAAAACTAATAACAATAATATGGCTGATTAAGCATTAATCAAAGCAGGGCTGCCAACAACAAAACCGCTGGGAAGCTAAACAATAGGCTTCAGCCAAAAACCGAACAAAAAAAAAAAAACACAAACAAAAAAAAAAATGAAAAAGGGAAAGCGTCTTTTTGAGGTTTTCAGCTGCTTTTCGAAGAGTTATTTGACTTTGCCTTAATTATACAAAAAGGTTTGATTTTCGTTTTATTTGTTTTTTCTAATATAGATTTTTAATTTAGCGCTTCTAAAATATATAAAACACTCACATACACACACACACACACAGTTTTCCAAAAGATAAGCGGCTGCTGATAAGCGGCCCCCTTCCTGCCTAACATGTCTGGAGTTGGGTCTGCGCCTAAATTTATTGCAAGAACAACAACAACGAGAGCAACGAGCGCAGTCTAAAACCGAAAGCATATGCTAAACATATGACAAGGCAGAGAGACAGAGAGAGACAGAGAGAGCACCGCATGCTGTAAGCTTTCGCGCTGAGAAAAGCTCTCTCTGCTTGCTGTCGCGGCCTTGGCATTGCTCTTCTCTGCCTTGCAAACAGCTGTTTTTGGCGTCGCTTCGTGCACAGTTCGACAACGGTGCAGCTGTCAGTTGTGCGACGCCAGCAAACGCGTGCGGTTGTCGTTTCGAAAGCACAGCGCTTGTTAATTTTGCCGTCTTTTATTGCCCAAACCCGAAAATAAAACGTGTAACAAAAAGAAGTATAAATATATGTTTCTTGTATCAAGTGTCAAAAAAGTGATATTTTAAATAAATATAAAAAATATATATTTAAAAAAAGCTAGTGTTTTTCTAATAAAAACCAAATATTAACCAAGTACAAAACTTAAAAAGAAACCCTAAAAAGCAAAACAAAAAGAAGCAATTTGTGCCGCCCAATTGACACACATTTAATGCAACAGCAACAACAACAACAACGACAGCAAAAAGCACACGAAATTTCATAAATCAAGCGCAAATAATGTCAAACAAATCAATGGCAGGCAGCAGCAGTAGCAAAAATAGCTGCTGCTGTTGCTGCTGCCACATGTTGCTGTTGCTGCTGCTGATGTTGCTGCTGCCAGCAATGCCAAATGCTGCAACAGCAGCACGACGCGCCCGAATAACAGCCAGCCACAACAACAGCAACAACAATGCAACACTGACAGAGTCCACAGCTAAATTGAAAACATCTGCAGTCGGTGGTGGTGGCGGTGGCGGCAGCAGCAGCAGCCACAATGTAGCAGTCAACAAATATGGTAAGTCCTATAAAAACAAAGAAGAAGAGGAGAAACAAGCAAGAACAATGATACTAGACACGCATACCCTTGCGGCAAGCAAAAATCTATCGATTCTTCCTACAGCAAATAGCCAATGTTGAAGTCAGATATTTTTCAATGTTCATTAAAGCAATTTTAAAAGTCAGCTTGTTAAATGCATAATGCATTTTATTAACTTAACACTTATATCAACTTAATTCTTGATGATCAGGCATATCTCTATAAATGTACGTCCTCACACTTGGCGCCAAAATTCAAATACCCTTCTTCAAAGTGCCTGCAGCGAAACTTGTCTCTAGCATTTTGTGTTCTTTGTGCTGGCTGCCTAATTGCATCTGGTCACGATTTCTGATCTTGCGACGTGTGCATTTTTTACTTTTTGTATGTTGTTGTGTCTGTTGCTGTCTGCCCCAAAGCAGACCTCGTTTGCAACAAGCAACAACATAAAAAAAGGGCGGCCCTTGGCAGCGAAATTGTTTCACGCCGTGAGCGCGCCAAACAAAAAAAGAGGGAATAAATCAAAAGACTTAGGCAACAAACTTGAGGCATTTGCTAATTTTAGCTAGTTTATGCCAATCAAAGACATGCATTGCACTCATACAGACATTTCCTGTGGCAGTGGCAGTGGCAAAGAGTGTCCGCCGCCCCAGAACCGCAAAACTGTGGCGGAAATTGCGGTAGCATTTTTTTTTTCGTTTTTTTTTTCTTTTCTTTTTTAATGATGGGTTTGGCTGAGAGCAAAAGTGTCATTAGGCCAGGCTAAAATGCCAGTACTTAGGCCAACTAAGTCGGCCATCAATACCACTGACTCGTACAATTTGCTGTCTTTCAACCAAAAATAATGAAAAGCCTACGCAACCGACGACGTAATACACTAATAACAGTTGACAAATAGGCGGAAAATCACCGTTTTGATTGTAATAGTTACGGTGACTATGACTGGGGCATGGTGCATGGGCTTGGTGGTATGATTAGCTCCACTTTTTATTGAATACCACAACACTATTTAAAAATTTTATAGATTAATTTAATTTACATAGACAACCAGGCTTAAGTATTCCACTTTCGGGCTTTCGATTCGGAGTGTTGCATATATTTTTGGAGTGTAGCTGCCGAACTGTGTCAGTTACGTAAACAGGTGCAGATGCGATAAGAGAGGCTTTTCACCTGTCTTTGACTTCAACATATATGCCTCTAGGTTAAATATGTGGTGTATAAACATAAAGACTTTAATGGGATTTTATCGTTTATCCCAAAAATGTTCAGCAAATATATTCCAAGCTTAAATTCTCTGGCGTAGTGAAATAAATTAATTTACGGACAAATTCTTTTCCCTAGGGGAAAGAAAAAAAAGCTGAGAACAATAAGTGAAAAACATACATTACATAACATGTCACACGCTTTGCAACGCTAAGTGCAACGTCATGTTGCTGGCAACTGGCAGCTGACAACTGACAAAAGCAGCAGCAGCAACAACAGCAGTAAAAGCCGCAGTGAAAATCGCTGGCCGGTAAAAGCAGGCAACTGAGTGAAAAAAATAAATAAAAATCATTAATCAAGCGATTTATTTGCTGATGCTGCAACGCGTGCAACTGTTGCAAGTTGGCCAGTTTGTCATTCATCTCAAACATGCGGACAGTTTCTAATAAGTCGAAGTCGCAGATGAAGAAGACGTCGTCTGGCCGAACTTAATGTTGCCTGTTCTATTGGCAGATCTCTCAGATCTCTCAGATCTCTCAGAATGGTGCCAACTTGAATTTTCACTTTTCCATGTTCTTCAATTATTTTGTTGTTTTTTTTATATATATTTTCCCTCTTTGTGTGAAATTCGCCTAAATGCTGAATGTCGAATGCAGACACGGAGGCGGCCACGCGAATTCAAAATTGGTGTCAATGATTTCAACATGGGAAAATGCAGCTAGCAAAGCAGCCAGCAAGCGAACAACAAACAAACAGCAACAACAACAAGAACAACAACAAAATAACCAAACAACATTTCAGCTGAAATTGAATTTCTAATTGCGCATTATGCAACAGTGGAAATCTAGGGGAAAACGCACTTAACTTGCCACACACGCCTCTGCCTCAAATGTGTCATGTGTCATTCTGCCGATTGATGCCAAAATTGAGGATACAAGTTTCTGTACTTCATGAAAAATAACAGGGAAGATTGACTACATTAGACAGGCCTTAGATTAGACTATAACTTGTTGAATCTGATAAGGATGAGTTATTGAAAAGAAAAGTTTTTGTTGCAAGAAACCGTCTTTCGACTGATTATTCGTATAGCTATGTATGTGATACAGTAGTCAGATCCAGATGTTATCTTGGAAACTAAAAAAGTTTCTCATACCAGAGCTCATCTCTCGACTGATCCGCAGCATGAAGATATTACGTATACTGATAATACTGATCAATCATATGCATATATTCTTTATGGTGTCGAAGACTTTCCGACTAAATTATATATCCCCTGCGAGGGTATAAAAACTTTCATTTGGCGTAGCACATTTTTATCGGAGTTAAGATTATGTACATTAAATTTGTTATATATTTTTATGCTACAGTTTTTAGTTAATGAGTCTTGAGTTGAATGCAAATTCTTTGGAAATTCTATAAAAAAAAACATCGATAAGTCATTGTATCTATATTATATACTCAGACTCTAGTAGCTGTTTTTTATATTTAATAGCTTTATTTGGTTATCAAGGAAATTGCTTGTCAATTGGCCAAAAGAAGAAACTAAAGTTCACAGAGTTACAGTTTAGTGAGTGGTTATTCAGTCAACTGCAACTGTCTGCTCGCAACATTAGTTACACTTTAGTAATTATTTGCTGCTGCTTCCTCGTTGGGCAGCGCTTAAGCCACATTTTGTGGCAGCCAATAACTCAGAGCTCTCCGGTTGCAAGCGGCGGCAATCAGTTAGCTGAGCATGCTAATTCCCGGCACACTTCAAGCCAAATCCGCCATCACCTGCTGGTGGTGTGCGGTGCAACAAACACGATCTTCTTTCCAGCTAGGTACGAGCAAGTACACCACTTAGTGGTGCAATGCCCACTGGTGGCAACATAAAAAAAAATAACAAACAAAATAGAAAACAGACGACATTTAAATTTCTTTTTAGTTTTGTATTTCGTGGAAACAAGTTATTGGCTTTTAACTGATTTGCATGCAAGAAGCGACTTTAGAGTTGGGCCAGCAGTTGCAGTTGCATCTGTTTTGTGGCATCCAGCAGCAGTTGACTAACCCCATTAATATATACATAGTATAGTATTGTATTTGTTTATATATACTTTTGTAAACCCCAATCCAAAACAAACAACCAAAAAATACAGAGATACGCGGCGTTGCTGGTGAACCAAATTACAAATCGGTGAATCTGACCTGGGAAGTTGAGTTCGTGACGTCGGCCCATGACACAGATACCAATACGAATACCAATACGAATAACATTTCGAATGCCAATACGTATACAAACACAAGCACGCTTGTGGATGGCGTGACAAATATGAGCGACGATGTGGAACCACCCAAAGCATTTCAAATCTTCTACTGTGAAATCCAGAACTATGGACCCCAACGCTGTCGCGTCAAGCTGGTGAATGCCACGGCCGCCGTTGCCACCAACGAACTGCTGCCCACACTAGGCGATGATCATGTGGAGTAAGTGCCGCATTAAAAATCTCTTCACTTTTTCCTAACTACTACTTTCTACACTAAGAAAAATAATAACAATAACCTTTTCTAACTTTACGCTGCAAATTTCATAGAAGGTGAAAGGCTTTCTCTTTTTAGACTGTAACCAAAAAAGATTTTGAACTTCTTCGTACTTAAAACAAAAATATAAATTACTTAAAGTCGAAAATTTGAAATATACATTTGGGAAAATCTTTTACGCAATTTAAAAAAAATTTTTTTGAGTGTTTGTTTTACAGTTTCGCTGACCTTTCTGCTCTCACATCTCTTGCAGCACTCAAGTGCAACACTTCGCAGCCGCCGTAGATAATCTGCGAATGGCGACCCGTTACAGCTTCCACATACGTCCCATGCCGTCCCGCCGACTGCGCAGCAGCAGCGCACGCTCCGACTTCCATGTGGAGGAGAACGAGATCGAAGGTGGAGGTGCAGCTGCAGCTGCTGAGCATCTGCCTGGCCAGAGCATCGTTATACCCACCAAGGGCTGTAAGTAGTCAGCAGTAAAACAAACTTGACTCCTTCACACACATTCTTCCACATTCAGTCTCTGCTCATGCCACACAATGCTTGGCGCATGCCTCCGAAATTGAGGTGGAAACGGGCCCCTATTTTGGCGGTCTCATCGTTGTCGATGGCGGCGATTGTGGCATCAAGGGTAATGCCAATGATCCAGCCGATAAGTATACGATGAGAATCGATCACAAACAATGCGGCAGCATGGTCAAACCGGAGACGAACACAGTGGAGACTTTCATTACGGTCCAAGAGAATCTGGGCATTTTTACTCACAGCACGAGACGGTAAGAAAACCGAAAGGAAAAGTTATTGTTGCACACTGAACACCAGGGTATCAAACCGGAAATGGAACAGCAACTTCTCTGGTTGTGATGCAGAAACAATTGATAAAAACAAATATTTCGAAAAAATCTCACTGTCAATTTACCATCCTCTGCTTTCTCCCCACTCCGTCACTCCGCAGCTTTGTCGTCGTCTGCAGCTATCAGTCGGGCATGCAAACTGTGCGCGCCAGCTTCACAGTGCCCGGCAGGAATAAAGCCGGCGTGGCAGCAGCCGTCGAGCCATCCAGCGATCCCTTCCAGCCGGACGATGAGGAGCGACTGGGTCGTGAGATGCGTAACATGCGCTTCGTGAAGAAAAGCGAACTGGTGCTCAAGGAATCCGCTCAGGAAGAGTCCGCAGAAGAACCAGCTTTCGTGATGGAAACGCAACCACCAAAGTTGGCCAAGGAGCAGTCAACGCTAGAACCGGAGGAGCCACAGCCACAGGCAGCTCAGAGTCGACAGCAGGGACGCGCCTTGAGCCTGGCCAGCTTAAGTGAGCTGAACAACTTGGCGCTGAGTGATGTGGAGATGGAGGAGGAGGAGCAGGAGCTGAGCAGCAAGTATGCCAAACTGGTTGTGGATCAGGGGCCAGGTGGCGCCACATGGACGACAAATGATGCCAATGATGATGAGTGTAAGTAGATGCATAGAGATTATGCAAAACAACAGCAGCAACTGCAACTGCAACTGCAATTTTGGCTGTCTCCATTGACAATCGTGTTTTGCTTTCTTCTTGCTTACCCCCCACTTGGTTCTATCTCCCCTTTCACCCCACAGTTTATGTCGCATCGCTGCGTTATATAAGCGCGAATCTGGGCAGCGTGCTGGTAACTGTTTCCATATCTGTGATAATCATCAGCATTTGCATCGTTCTGCTGCAGCGACATCGATTTCCCAACATCAACAACAACTACAACAACAATTGCAACAGCAACAACAAGTTGCATTCGCATTTGGCAACACTCAGCTGCCCCGCCGCCCATCTGCCGCATAAGACGCTGCCCCGTGCGCTTCAGCAGCAATATCAGTGCACCTTGTAAACCTATCAACTCTACACTCAGAAAAATTAAGGGCGTCAAGCATTTTAAAGTAGACTTAGGGAATTACGAGTTAGCCAAGATCTCCAAATTCCTGGTTATTTTCTATATAAATATTGAAATTATTTTACTGCACAAAATTAAATCAAATTTTCCAAAATGTGGAAGGATTCGAGCAAATCGCACGAATATTTTATCAGTTTTTTTTTTTTAAGTTTAGTATGTTTCTAGATTTTTCAGAAGTTATTTTCTTATATATTTTTGTACATTTTGGAAGGAAGATTTAAGTAACATTTAAAGTAGCGTTTGCAGAAATATTTTTGCAGATTTTCGAGAGTTTTTTTCCTATTTATTTTTCTGAGTGTAGCATTGAACTCCAGCAACTCATGCAGTCTATGCCCACTTGTCTTGCTGAAGCCGAGGTTGCCGCTGGCAACTGCCTAACCCATTTAGCTGAAGACGACTGCGCATAGCTTGGGCCACCGTGCCTCCAACTCCACCTCCAACCCCAACTCGATCCTCCCAACTGCCTAATGCAATCCGAACTCCCACTTGGGAGCTGGCAACTGGTTAGCTCAATCCCAAAACGGTACTCACGGGATCAGCAGTGGCAGGCTGAGGCAGAGGATGAGGCTGAGGCTGAGGCTGAGGCTGAGGCTTAGGCTGAGGCTGAGGCTGAGGCTGAGGCTGAGGCTGAGGCTGAGGCAGAGGCTGAGGCTGAGGCAGAAGCTGAGGCTAAGGCTGAGGCTGAGGCTGAGGCTTAGGCTGAGGCTGAGGCTTAGGCTGAGGCTGAGGCTGAGGCTGAGGCTGAGGCTGAGGCTAAGGCTGAGGTTGAGGCTGAGGCTGAGGCAGCAACCCACACAACGATTGTCTGTCTGTCTGTCGTATCGTAATTTACAAGTTACATTTAATCTAAGCTCAACACTAGACTATTGATTATCTATTCCTGTTGCTGTGCAAATCTATATGATTACTAGGAAGATAATATCTAATATATATATTTACAGCTGATTATTGCTAAGTATTTTATGCTTAAGTTTTTGTATAAACTATTTATTTATTATTGTCAAATATATACGAGTATACATATTTTTATGAATAAACAGAATAAATAAATAAACAACTAAAAACTCATTCATGGGGGAATCATAAGCAATTTTTTAAATAAATTTTGAATTGAGAATAAACCATAGTCAAAAAGTTATTCAGAGTCTTTGGAAAAGCAGAAATATTATTTATAAATAAAATTTAAAAATAAATGTTGGTAAATTAAATAAACTTTATCTGGGGTAGACGAGAAATTGTGCTCAAAATCTAAAGTCTCTAACTCTAATAGTCTCTGAGATCAGCTGCTGCATTCAGAGGAACAGATGTGGCTAGATCGACTCGGCCTTATCCGATTTACAATTTATGGGGTCAAACGTATTACCTACTCCAGTTTTTTACTTTTCACAACCTCATTACCCACTTTTAATAATTCAAGTTAAGGGTTAAAAAAAAGAAATGAGTTCGCCTTTTTTATGCCCTTGAGCCTAGTCAAAATGTGTGTATTCTCGCAAAATACCCGACCCAGACATTGGGGTTTTGTAATTCCAAGCTGACCAAGGGCGCCAAGTCATACATATATCATTATAATAATCATTAGCATTCGCATAACACCACAGACAGGGCTATATTTAAATATTGCAAAAAAAGCAAGAAAAAATATTTTTTTTTAATGATTCTATCCAAGAATATAAATGTCGTAGTCGTTGCGTTTTACGACAACAACAAATTAAGAAATTATGTTAACACTGAGAATAGCAACAACAACAACAACAACAACAATGCAACAATGGACAACGGGCAAGAGTTAACAGTGAGCGCACAATTTGCATGAAAGTGGCACAAAATGTTGTCAACAAACGTTTTCAGTTTTGTTTTCTGGGTTCTTGAACGGAAGCCGGCAGATAAAACAGCAACAACAACAACAACAACAACATTAAACATTAAACACACAGCAAACCGACAAAATACAAACTTCAATTCCAACTTTAGTGACGTCGTCTCTTGATTGCCCAATATGGCAGACATATTCACCCAACATCGGGGCTGAAAGTTCTCAGCTGGAGTGAAAAAAATTAACTTTCCGATTGAAGTGCTTTCAGTGTGAGGAAGGCAGGGGAAATTGCTTAAATGGATTTTGCATATAAAACCCATTAGGCATTTTTAATCATCATTAGAGATATACTTTTATATGGCCATGCACTCATATAGAGCATATTTGTGTGTTAGTGTGGGTATGAAAGGTTTTGCTTGGACCATTGTTGCTGTTATATTATTACTAGAACACAAAAACCAAGTGAGCGTTAAGATCGCCAACAGATGGAAAAACTTTCTCATCTGCTTGCTACACTCAGCGAAAAGGGCGCGTCGCTACTTAAGCAAAGCAGATTTTTAGAAAGTGAGTTTTTAAGAAAAGCCGTTATCTTATTTTAATAATCACATCGTTTCTGATCAAAGAATCTTAACAAATATGTTTGAATTGAGCTTCCGATCTCAGTTCTACTCTAATCAGGTCGTATCGGCTAACACTTCCGGAAATTATTCCGGTTTGGCGCCCTGATCCTAAAGTATTTTCGGTGTGGCTCAAAAAACAACAATTAAGGCATCTGAAAATGGGTGCAACTTGTGTTTTTGATTTAAAAACTTGCCAGTTGTTTCAGAAAGAATAGAATAGCTTAGTACTCATTTCTCAGTCATATATTTCTTCGAGTGTATTGGCCATCTGGTGGACGTCACCTTCAAATTTTATAAAATGTTTCCTGTAAATATTTTTCACTACTTGCACAATTTGTCAAACACAAAAACCATAAGAAAAGTGTTTCAGGTTGCACATCTCATCCAAATATTTCTTCGAGTGTATTTTGTAGCAAGTGGACGTCACCTTCACCCATTTCAATGCACGCTGCTCTCAAATTTCACCCACTGTGCGTTTTGACGTTGATTAGCATGTGGCATACATAAATCTTGAGTGTCTTCTGGCTTCCGTTTGTTTCCCTTTTGTGTGCACGCAGAACAACAAAATGCTGCAGATCTTTTTAGCTTCAACTTCTTTTCTTATTAGTTTGTTTTTTTTGCGATTGCTTTCAATGTTTAGGCGAGCAGAACAGTTGCACTTATTATTTAAAAGAGATGACTTTGAGCTGATCTTAGACTAGGCTTTATAATGAGGCCAACGCTCTTGGCCAGAAGCAGCCAAACAACTTAATGAGACACCAACAACACCAACAACACCAACAAGCACAACCACAACAACAACAATGTTGGCAGACCCACAGCAGCTGCCTTCAGTTATTGTTGTTAGAATGCGAGCGGGAGCCTCTGGTTGAAAGTAAAAATGGTTTGTGAAAGTTTTTCTTTTGTAAGCACTGCTTAGTTTTTAAATTGCTTTTGCCAAAAAAAATAATAATAATAATAGAAATAGAAAAAATAGTTCAAAATCATACGCATCTAAGTTCATGGGACTATTATTCTTTGCTCGCTTGGATAATTAACCTTAAGCAATTGAAAGCGAACGAGAAAGTTTTCAAATCTAAAATGCTTGCCACAGATTAGGCTCCAAGCTTAAATTAATCATAGTCCTCGTAGCAAGTCAGAATGCCTAACGGAAACAGCCATTAAGCCCACAAGCATGAATTCATTAGTCTCATATGAATCAAGAGGCAGATAGGATAAGCAAGACTAGCCACAGGAACTGGAAATGCTCTAGTCGAGAGAGCTCGGCCAGGAAACACCTCGAAAGCCAGTTAAATAACTGATGATAGTAGTTCGTTCATTATAAAAAATCGGTGTTTCTGATCCGATCTGCATAAAATTTCTACAGTCAGGGTAAACAATATATCAACTATAAATCTATATGTTTACTTTTGTAACCATCGGAAATCGAAATTCATTGCTATTCAGGAGACGTGAAAAGGTTTCGATAAAATTATATAAGCCTGATCTGTGTATGGTATTCAAGAACTTTTATAGTCTGGCTCTTAAAGTCTCTAAGATCTCCTAAATTGCCTCCGATACTTAAGAGTATATACTTTACCGGTTCGCAGACGCCTTCTTCTGTCTCTTAGATACCTTTGCACATCTTCATTACACCAGCTTTGTCCATTTTTAATGGACTTATTTTGAAAATGAGGCTCTTATTTATGAATTTTATAGCAGTGTACAAATATAACCCAATTTTACAGTGCATGGTTATAAGCAAAAACCTGCGTTAGTAATTTTCCCTGAGCAATTAGTTTAGAAAAATGAAGTTTCCGCACCGCCCACGACCTGAGGCATAATTTGTGCTTGCCAGCACTTTGGTTCTAATTATTGCGATTTGTGGCTGCGATTTGAATGTGTGTCAGTTGTGTTCGTTGGCAAGAAGTGGGTTATCGGTGTGGCTCAAAAAATGATTCAACTCGCTGATAAGGCCCTGTGCTATGACACAAGAACCACAACAGAACACGGACAAAAACCGAAAATGAACCATCAAGCAGGTAGATTGTGGAGAGGGTAAGGGTTACGAGAGGGGCAGATACTGGGCTAATGCCAGCGGCACTCTTAATGATTATGAATCTAAAATTGTGTGTGTGTGTGGCTTTTCTTAATGGACCCAGATCGGTGTCAACTTTGGGAAATGGCATTGTGAAATACAAGAACCCGCAACTGTATTTTTGGGCCATGGTAAATGTGTCAGGCAGCCGAAAGTAAGCAGACCCATTTAATTAAAGAGTGTAAAGCTCCCAGCTATAAAAAGCGATTAAGAAAGTTATGCACAGGTAACGGAGAAGTTCCTAAGCAAACATACACATAGGTGTGCCATATAAGAAAAAACGATTTGAATGAGAGAATTACGCATTAAAGTTTGCAAAAAACGTTTAGATCTTGGAGACTTAAAAAGTTATATAATATCCATCGCTGTTGATCGTTGAGCGAATCCATTTATACTCTGCATTTATGGAAATGGCACAAATTATAACTTCTGACATGTGATTAATCAACTGATCAAATTTCATAGAGATCGCGTTAGGAACACAGACTTATTTCCATATTGAACAAGCTGTTATTAGCAACGCTCTAATCCATTTAACAGCTGAGTTCAGAGTTAATTCCTGGTCCAGTTCTCTTTTAGCTCGTTCTAGTTTTCTGTAAACTACACCAGAAAAAAGAAAACATATTTAAAACACAAAAAAATAACACTGAAAAAAGACTTTTGTCAATGGTTAATTGTTTGCGTAGTATTTCACAAACTTTTACAAAATGCTTGTCATGGCACTTAGTCAAAATCTGTCGGTTTTCAGATAGTGGCTTTATGATTTTGTATCTTATGCTTAAGTGCCATTTCTCGATCTCGCTCACATTAAACAGACTAGTTTTTGGTGATTGCGCAAAAGCACTTTAGAAAAGATCTTTCGATCTTGTAGCGCTTCAACTCTTGGTGCTCACGAATCCGCTATTAAAGTACACATCGGAGGCATTGAAGCCATGACTAATTTCTAATGGCAAATGGGCCTTGCAACATGCTGAAATTAATAGCCCAAGCATAAGCACAAGTCCAAGATCACTTAGGAAGCCCTGATTAAAATACCGCTGAGCACACTTTCGCTCAGCTGCCAAATCGTTGCTCCAGAAAGCCATAAAACAAAAACAAAAAAACTAAAAAACCAACAAAAAACCAAATCTAAAATGAGCAAAAATAAAACCAATAAAAATTAGGAGAAAAATAAGCAGAAGTAAGCAGCGCAATTGTGTGGGAATTTGGAGCACAGATTTCAATGGGAAAATTACTTAATGGCGTTGGAGCTGGAGCTGGAGCTGTAGCTGGAGTTGAAGTTGGAGTTAAAGTTGGGGCTGGAATAGTGCTACGAAAATTGGCACACAATACTTTGCGGTTGGGCTTGTGGAGTCGAAACGAAAATCTCCCACAATTAGAACAGCTCGCAACTGACAACCCAGTTGAACAACTGTCTCAAGTCTTACATGGCAGTAGTGGTACTTCTAGACCAGCGCGAAATGATCGCAATAATAATAATAAGATAATAAGACAACAACTAACGGCGTCGCATACAAAATTTGAATTAACTACACACAGAGAAATACTCAATCTTATATGGAAAATCTCAAGTACACGTGATAAAAATGCAATTTGAATGGTTGAATTTTACTTAAACTTAATTTAAGATGTCAAGTATTTAAAATTGCATGTATTTTAATAATTTACATTTTTATAAGTTACTCAAATCTGGATATCAAACTGAAACGGGAACCGAAACTTTAACGAAAGGAATGCAGGGTATCTAAAGCCTTCAATAAGGCACTAAAAATGGCTAAAATTTTAATGAGTGAGAATTAATCGACAAAACAAACTTCACTTTTTGAATTGTCTAAGATTTTTAGTGCTCATTTTAAGTAAGTTATTTTTACATTAAGAATGGCTCAAGCACAATTTAAGTCAACTTTATTTCTTGCTCTGTAAGTCCAAAAGAACCTTGGAGCAAATGGAAGCTGGCTGCATTTTGAGTTGTAGCTAAATGAAAAAAAAAGCTAGTTTCTAGCCGAAAAAAAGAATTTGTTTTGCGCAATGCCAACGGTAAATTGAAATACGCAGTTGATTAGCCTGGGCAGCGAGGAGGAGTGGCCTGTAAAGGCAGTGAATGTCTCGGGAGTACTGCTCACACAGCTTCTAGTTGTTGCTGTTGCTGTTGTTGTTGTTGTTGTTAATGTTGTTGGTGTTGCCTGTCAAGAGGAGCGCTTTGAGCGCCACCAAACATGGCCCAAAACGCACTGGCAAATGGCATAGCCACTAATTTTCCAAAAGGCAAGCGCTTCAAGAACAGTTATGAGCTGGAAGCGTTGCGACGGGAATTGGGATGCGCCGCATACCGCATGCCGCATGCCGCAAAGCAAAAAAATAAAATAAAATCTTACTTTAAAATACACTTCAAAATGTGCGACGAAACCAAGCAAACCAGCCAAACAGACACAGAAAAGGCAAGCTTATGGGAAGAGAGTGGTGGGAACGACTGACAAACACCCTATAATTAAATTTTGTGGCCATAAAAGTATTTGGAAATTTACATTTTACTTTTGGGGTGAAAGGCAAAGGTTCTAACCTTTGAGTAAAAGAAGTCAACTCATGGAAAGTGTGTTAGAGGAAGGACTGAGCAACACCCTGTACCTCAAATAAAGGCGTTAGAAAAAATGAGTGAAAGATTTGTTTTTGGTTATCAGAGGAAAAGGCAAAGTAAATATTAAGAGCACACTAGAAACTTTGCCAAGTGAAATCTTCAGCTTAGCATGCCCACAATGCAGCTGTGCCCCGAGGGTATACAGCAAGTACAAAACGAGGCGTTTGCTGGCCAAAAAGTTACGCGGCGCATTGCGACACCGACACGCGGATTGGATTGGCCCAGCCATTGGCTACAGTTGCCACAATTGCTCACACACACACACACACAAATGCATATATCTATAAGTATATAGTTGTAATAGTTTCACAGTTCTTGTTGTTGCCGTTGCACATCAACTGGCTCCACTTGCCCCCGCCATTTCCCATATGCGATCAAAAGCTGATAGAGACATAGCCACAAAGTAGGATGCACTAATGCAGAAAACCAACGAGGCATCGCAGCAGCAGGTGCATAAATATATATATCCATATAATATATATGTGTGTGGCAGGCACAGGTTCGGTCTCTAAGTGCGATGCGTGCAACAGCAGCAGCAGCAACAACAACAATCTATCAGGTTTTTATACACAGAGTCAAAAGGTGCCTGAAGTTCAGCTTAGTTCTCGACTTTATTGTTATTGTATTTTTTATGGCTACGCATCACAGCAAAAAAGCAGAAGACAATTGCCATCTGCGTGTGACGGATTCGGAAGGGGCACTCTATGTCCAATTGTCAGACAATCAAATGTCAATGACACAATAGGGTTTATACAAATTTGCATAAGACAGAAGACAGCAGACAGAAGGCAGAAGGCAGAACCGCAGAGACAGCGATAGAGAGTGGAATGAGAATAATTGTTGGCTAAGTATCTTGCAGTCAGCCTTTATTATGTGCCAGAAGCGGAGGAAGTCTGTGGAAAATTGCTTTACAAAATTGAACAAAATTATAGTATCATTAAAATACATAATTTGTGCAAAGTTAGCGTTAGAGTTGACTTGAACTTAATTGTAGCACTTTCCCAAATATTCCTAAAATACATCAAGTAGTTTGAATGACGTATATGAAAATCTATTAGCTTATATATCTATGAATCTCCAAATAAGCATAAGTTAAATCTATTAACTGTATCTATTCTGTATATAGATCATCGAGAATAACGTTTAAAGTTGAGTTTTAAAAAGCATTCACTAAAAAAAAAACCATTAGAACTGGAGCTCTCACTGAAAGCCTTATGGCACATCTCATTAAAAAAAACCCATTAAGGCTGAAAACCTCATTCCATATTAATTTGAACAAAGCAACTTTAAGCACCGATTTTTCAGGTAGATTAGATACCCTTCTAGGTCGAAGTTAACCAGCTGAAATCTGGAATTTTAGTTCCGCATTCGAAATGCTTTTGTAAATTTGATGTATATACATATATGTAAAATATATAATATATAAAAATAAAAACGATTAGATACAATGCAACCGCATAAAATGCCTCATGCCACAAAATAGCTAAGTTAAACCATTAATTTCCACAAAGTAAATGCCAAAAATGTTCCCATTGATTTACATTCTCCACGCTAAATTCCCACGTGGTCTTTTCAACACATTCTATTTTTGTGAAGATTTATAGCTTAAGTAGCTTAAGAATGCATTTCACTATCAAATTGGGTAAAATTCCCAACTCAGTTAATGAATAAGGGAGAGAGAGCGATGGACAGAGAAAGAGAGAGAGGGGGAGAGAGAGGGAGCACAGAGATAACTAGCTTGGCAAACAATGGAAACGTTTTACTAACTTAATTCTACGCCTGGTCTAATCAACGCACACCCACACTAACACACACACAACACACACACACGCAGCACACACACACATACACACACACAATACACACACACACAGCACACTCACACTGCACACACACACATGCAACTAGCCATAATTAACAGATTAATAAGCTGCATTGTGAGTGAGCGTGAAAATGAAAGTGCTGCTGCTGCAGCACCGCAGCAGCTTTGTGGAGAGTTCAGTGTTCGGGGCACATGCGCGTGGCAAGTTGCCGTTGTGTTGCACTACAAATTTAACGCGCAACTCGCCGTTATATGTATGTATGAGGCATGGCTCAGCTTCTTGCCTGATTTTCCATTGTTTGCTTTTCATTATTGACGTGCTGCCTGCTTTGCTGCTTGCTGCCTGCTTTGCTGCTTGCTGCCTGCTTGTTGCTTGCTGCCTGCTTGCTGTTTGCTGCCTGCTTGCTGCTTGCTGCTCAGTTGTAATTAGACCTGGGGCCAAAATTAGTTCGTGCTCAGCGAGGCTAGCGGTTCATGATCTCAATATGCAGCTGCTACGGTTAAGCGAGCCTACATCAAAAATGTGATTAATTTTGGGGTACAGTGCACAAATGAAAACTACAAAGAAAATTGAAAAATGCAAGCTGAACTTATCAGCAAATAAATCAGTAACAAACAAAAATAAAATGATTATAATTTCATATTACAAAAATAAAATCAAAGTCTCTATTTTTGAACAGCTCAAATGAAAATCAAGCGGAAAAAGATTTTATACCATACATTTAAATGAACTAACTGATTATTCCAATAAAAGCTATATGATATAGAAGACTGAAGTTGATGATGTATATAATACGCATATTAAGTGATTTTGGTTTGGAAATCTTGATAAACAAAATGTTAGAAAGACACAAGGAATCACCTTTCGACAGTTTGATCTTACAGCAACTATATGATATAGTAATTCGATACTGAAGGATATATGTCAACTTAGGAACTTGTTTGCATAAACACAAACAGATAGACTCAGCTAGCGATGCTGACCAGGTACACATATATACTTTGTAAGATCGAAGAGGTCTTGTTCAATACTTTACAAACTTAACCACAAAATGATAATACAAAGAAAATTAAAGCAAAGAAAATTATATATATATATTTAAAGTTTCAATCTGAACTGTTTGTTCTACTGTTATACAGTTTGAGAATGTATTTCTATATAGTTTATACAATAGTTTATATTTTTACTCAGACAGCTGAAAAATTTCTTCAAATACTTTCTTCAAGTAAGTAAACGCAATAAAAAACACAACTTGAAACGAACGACAAAACGGAAGCAAAACATTAGCAATTTTTTAGCTTTTTGGCAAAAAGTAAAATCGGATAATGAGCCGAAGATTTCGCGTGAACAGCTCATAAATTTGATCAGCTGAAAGTTGGTGGTGTCAACTGGGCGCTTTCCATTGTCATTAATATCCGCCCATAATAGCTGCGGCTTGTCATCAGCCCCAGCTCAGCTCCAAATCGAACTTGAGCACTCTTAAAACACACACACACACACACTTTACACCTCTGTGCAAACACAGTGAGTGTAATTAGGGTCAGTTGGCTGAGCCTGAAGTTGAAGTTGAAGCTGGATCCATCATAATAGCCAACAGCAGCAGCAGCAGCAGCAGCAGCCCATTAGATCTGGCTGGCAAATGTGGAGTCGGCATAAACCTTTGGCCAAAGACGCACATTAACTAATGCCCTATATAAGTATGTAGATGCTGCAACTGCAACATGGGGCATCCATCAAGTGTCGCTTTGCTGTCTTGCGTTTTCCATATCCCGCAAATTGGGTTAGAAGCATCGCATTTCGCAGCGCCGCAGACAATCTGCCAATCAGTGGAATTAACTTATTGCTACACATACCGAGGAGCAGCATAATGCAAAAGCAACGCATACACTCAGAGAAACAAGTGAGAGTACAAAACGAAATACTTAATTTAAGTACTTTATTCGGCTCACAAAGTCTTAATGTTAGACTGAGGAAAAAATAATAATAATAATTCTAAAAATAATTATATAGGTAGTCGAGCTATAAAATCAATCTATAAGTTAGTTTCCTTCGGGATTAGTTCCGTTAGCTTCTTCTAGATTAAAAAAAAGTTTTATTTGTTATGGATTTCAAGTAGCCATAAAATCATTTCTATTGTTAGACTGTTCGATATAAGTTAGGTCTTAAGTCAATAGCTAACTTACTAGGGCAAAGATGCATAGTTCTTAGTTCTGAGCCCAAGTTAGTAAGTCAAGACTTTAAATAAAGTTAAGCAAAAATGATTTAAGTTCAAAAATGCTTGTAATCAGTATTCAGTAGATTATTTACTAGAATATTTGTTTTAATTATTATAACAAAAATTAGGAATCGATAGAAGATAGAGAATTATTATAATTATGTAATATACATATAGTTTAAAAAAGTATTGGTTAGTTTTGTATGTAGTTTGCACAGCGCGATTTCGCTCAGTGTAGACGGCGCCAGGTATCTTTGATGATCTGCTATGTCAGACAGACTTCGCTTTGCTTTATGCCGCAGTCCATATACTGACTGACTTATATTTGCTCTAATATAATGATGATATTCATGATGAGCTGCTGCTGCTGCTGATGCTGATGTTGATGTTGATGTGCCTGTTGCTGATTCTTTGCTGGGACTCTCGACATTGTTTGTTTGTTGCCACCGAACTGGGTCGATTGCTCGGGATTCGATTTGTGTTAAATAAGATATTACTAGGTCGTCATCAGAAGCCATACACAAATCACACACATTTCATAAAAGTATCTAAAATCTGCCGAGATTGCATGCCTAATATACAATAATAATCCAATCGCAGTAATTAAAATCTAGTTTTACACATATTAACACACATATTTCCGACTAAAAATTATACCCACGATAAATTGTGATAAATGAACCTCTCTGCCTAAAATTTGATCTATTTTATTATTGCTGTTTCATTCGCCATATGATGCGGGCCTTAATGAAGTTCAGTTTGATGCTTTCTCCCATTTTTGTGATATTTTTTTTGGACTTTGATTTAAACAATTTAAGAACTTGCCTGCAAAATAACAAGAACAAGGATGCATATATGGTAAATATCTTATCAGTAACTAAACTTTAAACTATCTTAAGTATTTTCCAGTTAATAATAATAATAATGCATTTGTTATACATGAAAATTATGTGCTACATTTTCTAATAAACGAAATGAAAACTTTGCAAGCCGCACAAAAGGAAAACAAGCTGAAATTAATGTAATTTAATGCGCCATAATTGCGGGCTGTGAAAAGAGACAGAGACAGCGATAGCGATAGAGAGGGAGATAGAGGGAGAGATCTTTATAATGTGCCAACTGTTAATAATAATAGTTAAGCCAAATTGGAGGAGGCTGTGGTTTAGTTTAGCAACCGCATTGCTCGACAGACATTAGAAATTTTAATTTCAATTTTCAAGCAAGCCGGCCCAGAATATGGCCCAAAGCCCAAAGACCACAAAATTGAGCTGTGGCCAGATGGCTGAGAAAGAATCTAAAATAGGATGTGGGAGTAACGGCAGCAGCTGTATAAACGGGTTAACTACACATACAAATTAAGTAGAACAACTTGAGACTATTAAGATTTAAAGGCACTGGCCGAGCACACTGCAAATCGGATATCCAGCAGAAGCAAGCAATTCGACTCCTAAGCTATTATTATTATTTAAGCCCGAGTTTGAGGCGTGTGCAACGTGCAACGAGCAGCGAGCAGCCTTTAGGCCCAATAAATGTTGTCTAATGATGACAGAGAGGAAAAACTTGGCTTTTAGATAAATTGCCAGTCAGCAGATAATTGTTAATTGTTAATAATTAAATTGTTGGAAAATATGAAAGACGAGCAACGAGCAACCACTAATAATTATCATTACAGCTTTAGCATTTTGCTTCAGTTTTACTTTTTTTGTGGCAGGAATTGCAGCTGCAGGCAGTGTTGCCACAAAATAGTTGTCCATTTAGCTAGGCAGCTGTTGTAAATACCGCTAACAAGCAAAGGGCGTCCAATTTTATCATTGAACGTAACACTTGATGACTGGCAGATACCCTATAGTCAGGCAGTTCCTTATGCGTTGTAAGAGTATCGAATAGATCAACAATATTCTTAAACTAAGTTTAGCATACCAGAAAACGTCTACAAAATATTGCCAAAATGTATTTAATTAAGAAATGAGTAAAATGAGTATGTGAGATGAGTATGTGAGATGAGTAAGTGAGATGAGCATGTGAGATGAGTATGTGATATGAGTTAAATGAGTGTAGTGAGTACCTGAGATGTTGTGTGGAAGTATTTTGAATAGGTGATGAAAAAAAATAGAAACAATTATTTTATGTTTCGAGTGAATATTTGAAGTAGTGAATATATTTTCAATGAGTATATTGAGTATGCCATATGTTTCCATATGTATGCCATGTTTCGAGTATATATTAATGTCAGATGATATATAACATAAAGTAGTTTATCATGTTTCGAGTGAATATTAAGAGTTTGTGAAATATTTCTAATATGGGTTGGTTTTTCACCAAATAAAGATTTATTTCTCTATTTCAAAACGATTCTTGATGGAAGCTTAGGCTAAGTTTGAACTCAGCAAACAATCTTTTCATGTTGCACACTTTTGCACCGTTTCCTATTTTTAATGGATATAGGGTATTAAAAAGAAGTTTCATAATTTCTGCCATCGCAAACTTCCGTCATCGTCTTCCGCTCTGCTCCAAAGCTAAACAAATGCGAACGACTCCACTTGGCGGCTGGCGTTGCTGCTAATGCTGCTTGGATTCACAGCTAGTGGTTTCCGGGCAAGGAAGTGTTTTCTGACACTCCGAATCTCTGAGAGAATTCAATTGTTCTTCACTCCTTGCTGACACACTGAAAACACATGTTGTTATTTTATGTGGCAAGTGGGACAAACGCTTGTCGCTCATTTGTCGCCAACGAGTTGATTGTAATCTGACGAATCTATCTTTTAGACACACACGCACACACACACACTCACACAGTTGGCCTCTGTGTGTGTGAAGCAGAGCAGAAAATCTAAAAGCATTCAAAAACTATGTCTGCAAATTGTCAAAGCATCGCAATTTTCCAGTTATTCACTGACATTGTTGTCAGCACATTGTTTTACATTGTTTCACGCTGGTTAAATAATTTACGAGTGTTTACCTTGTGGTGATCTCTATCGAAATCAGCAGCTACTAACATTAAGTACACAGTTAGTTGTACAATTAAATTTCTTTTTGGCATAGTTATTTAGCATACGAAAACATTTGGGCAGCTTTCAAGAGAATTTTTTTAATGATTTTTCTTGAGTTGCTTTTTGGAGAGTTTAAAGAAGTGAAAATAGACCCCAAGCATTTCTGATAAGCAAATGATTTTATTCGTAGAATAAGTCTAAGTTTCTTCATTAATGATTCTGCATTTGATAACATGTTTATTTTAATTTCTAAAATATATGCCTGATATACAATTTTTCTAATATAATTGCCAAGTTTTCACTAGTTAAACTTTTTTCATTTTCTAAAGCGCCTAAATTTCAATACAAAAATTAATTTTTATATGCAGCTCCTAAAAGTATGCTTTTAAAAATTCAAGTGCAATTTTCAATGTATGCGCAAAATACCAAAAAGTTTTTTGTTGTTGTTGACTAAAATACACTGCTACAATTATAGACCCAAACAATTGTTATAATTACTCTATTTATTAATGTTTTATTTTGTATACACTTTTATTAATTTTACTACATAATAAATACAATATTGTTTTTGAGCGTTGTTTCGTTTTGTTCTAAAACATTGGCACATTTTCAGAATTTTCAGAATTTGACGTTCTCTTCCTCTTTTCACCAAAAATTTCAATACTTGTACAGAATCAATTAGAAATCTGCCGATAGACATAAGCCATGCATAATCTTAAACATTTACAGCAATTATAGCTAAATTAAAGGCTAAAAATCAATACATAATAAATATTGCTTATCAGCAAACATATATCTTAACTGGATGAATAGAAATATGTAGATAGAGAAGGATAGGGATGGCTAGAAGCAAACACAGCTGACCAACAAATTGTACATGCAGTATTGTCCACAAGGTCACTCACAAAATACATGTATAGATAAATATATTAGTTGCTAAACTTCCTTTTTTTAGTTAATTTAATAATTTTTTATGATTTTCTTAATTTGTTTCTTATTTTTTGTGGTACACACTTATGTTTTTAATTGACCAGCTGCTTGGGTTGCCAAACAAAAGGGATTTCGTTAGTTTAAAGCTGAAAGCAGCGGCGGGTTGTGTTTCAGTGGGAAACCGTGTTTAAGGTTCATCATCATCATTATCATGATCATCATCATTTACATAGTCAACATTTGGGCGTATTCGCGCCACTGCTAACGCTGCTCGTCTCCAGATGTTGCATCAACAGCTGCTGCAAGTCCGCCCTCAGCGCCCGCTCCTCGTTGATCTGCAGCTTTATCTGCGACATATCCTGTTGCATCTGTCTGATGGCCGTCCACAACTGGCGCAGTGTCGGTGTCATATCTTCATTCTCAAGGCCTGTCATTTGCAAATTTCGGATGTTTGTGATGTTATTGAAAAAAGTAAATAAAGAAAATGGGATAAACGGGAACATTATGTTAGTGTTGTGTGTAACTAATTAATAAGCGTATCAAAATGAGTATAATGAGTATGTGACATCATTTGAATGAGTGTAATGAGTGTGTAACCTATTGAAAGTGAGTACAATGAGTATATGATGTATCTTGTGGGAGTATTATGAGTAAGTGATGAGTATATGATGTATCTTGTGGGAGTATTATGAGTAAGTGATGGGTATATGATGTATCTTGTGGGAGTATTATGAGTAAGTGATGAGTATATGATGTATCTTGTGGGAGTCATATGAGTAAGTGATGAGTATATGTCTATGAGTAGGTGATGCAATGTAAATGATTATGACAAATATTTGTTATATTTTAAATGAGTATAATGAGTATTGAAAATGAGTGTAATGAGTGTATGTGATATATTTCAAATGAGTATAATGAATATGTGATATATTTCAAACGAGTACTGAGTATGTTTTTTGGGAGTATTATGAATAAGTGATGTATTAAAAACGAATAAGATGTGTGTAATGATTTTGAGTGAATACTATGAATATGTGATACATAAATGAGTACAATGAGTATTTGGTATATAGAAAACGAGTATAATGAGTATGTGATATGTTTGGAGTGATCAAACTGACTAGATGACATATTTCAGGAGAGTGTATAAATGGTTTTTGTGGTGGCATGTATTATAATTTGTTTAGCTGCGTGTGTTTAAACTATATTTAAAATACGCTTTACTCTTAACAAAAATATTTACAAATTATTATAAAATCAGCTATTTATATATTTATATATGCTATGTGCTATTTTTAGCTGCTCAGCAAATGCGAAACTTCTTTGAAATATTCTTGAAGTGCAACACATCAAACATAATCTAAGGGATTAACAAAAAAAATAGTTGTCTAGAATTTCCAAAAACAAATTGAAATTAACTACAAAAATCGCTTGATGTAGTCAGATGTTATGTTTAGTGTTAAATAAATTCGTGTTTATATATATATATATTAAAATCAAAACAAATATCACACACACGCACACATACAGAGAGACACAAATACAAATACAAAATACAACGAAAATTCTTGAATATATATAAATGATTTTATTTAAATTTTGTTTCATTACTCGAAATGAAGTCAATTCAAATCTGAATACAATACAAACGTATAAACGCATTTCTCATTATTAATATAGTTAGATGGTAATTGTATTTGGTTAGACAACGTTTCACAAAACACTTATAGCTTAATTTGTTTTTCATTTCTTTTGTTTTTTTGTTTTTTGTTTTTTTGTTTTTTTGTTTTTTGTTTTTTGTTTTTTATTATAATAATGCACAACAACAATGTACTTTGATTTGTTTTTTGATTTTGTAGTTAGTTGCTAGTTATTGCCAAGTACCTTTGACTAACATTAAAAGCGTTTCAACTTATTTTTGATTACACATTGCACATTCTGTTGATCAGAGGTATATATAGTATATATAATATATATACTTTTAATTGTTTACTTTTTCTTTTTTTTGCTAGGCAGGTAACAATAAACTTTCACTGGGCGCCGCCAAAAAAAAATAAATCGCTCGAGCACAAACAAATATCGCTGCTAAAAGATATATGTATATATACAGTGTCTCGAAGCTTATTCGGATCAGTGTCAAAGAAAAAAAGTAATTGCCTGCCATAAACTAATCATTCATTATATTTCAAAAATTCCAAAGACCGATGGTAGGTATATATATTACCCACCAAAATTATTATATGACCCCAATAAACTTGGGTTTCCCCACCTGCTAGGAAGAATTATAAATAAATGTTGCCTACTTACAGGCGTAGTTCATTTGGAGAAGGCGTCATTTGTGGGCACCTGGACGCCATAAAACCCGGATTTTTTACCAAAAGTTGAGTATTTTCGGTATAAATAGACCAATCCTTTGTAGTCTGTTTAGTTTTATCCTGCATCTCGGGTGCAATAAGCCAAAAAGGACTATGGACAAACAGACTACCATTGCATAACGGAAACTCATCCTGGAACACTTCCAAGAAGAATATTCACATCGCCAAATAGCTGAAATGGTCAGTCTGAGCAACTCAACTGCGTATAACATCATTCGGCGCAAATCGGATTGAGAACAAGGGCAGAATGGCACCAAACAAGATTTTCACCGAAGAGGAAGAGCGAAGGATCATCAGGAAAATAAGGGGATCTCCCAAGCTATCGGCTCCAAAACTGACTCAACAGGTGCAGGATGAAATGGGGAAAAAGTGCTGTGTGGAAACTGTGAGCAGGTTTCTGCGCAAACATAACTTAAATGGCCGAGTACCACGGAATAAGCCCTTTATAAGCGTGAAAAATATAGGGACTTGGATGAAGTTCGTCAAAACCCACTTGGACAAGGATTTGGAGTTCTGGAACACAGTTATATTTGCAGACGACTCCAAATTCACCATTTTTGACTCGGACGGGCGGAATTATGTGTGGCGACAGTCCAATACTGACCTGAATCCCAAACACGTAAAGGCAACAGTCAAGCATGGTGGAGGAAGTTACATGGCTGGGTATGTATCTCGTCAGCCGGATTCGGGAATTTTGTGATTTTTGAAACAACAATGGACAAGAATGTGTACTTCAACATGCTAAAGGAAAATTTACTCCAAAGTGCCGAGAAGCCAGGAATCCGAGATACTTTCCGGTTCAACCAGGACAACGATCCCATGCATAAGGCCAAGATAGTACAGTCCTGGCTCATGAGGAACTGTCCCCACATGATAATTCCACCTGCCCAGTCTCCAGATTTAAATGTCATTGAGAATTTGTGGGCTGTGCTGGAAAATAACATCCGGAAGCCCAGCATATCCAGCAAAGAAGACCTCAAAAATGCTCTGCGGGATGAGTGGAGCAAAATCAGCCCAGAAGCTACCAGGAAGATGGTATTTTCCATGAATAATAGGTTAAGGGAAGTTGTTAAGGCTAAAGGATATCATACCAAGTATTAACATCCTTATTTAAGTTTTTATAATGCAAATATATTATTTTATTTATACTGTTCCAAAAAAAATTTCCCCTTAAATTAGGGTACTTTTTTACATAACTATACCTAGTGGGTGGGGAAACCCCAGTGTATTGGGGTCATATATCAATTTTAGTGGTTAATGCATGTACCTACCATCCGTCTTTGGAATTTTTGAAAAATAATGAATGGTTAGTTTATGGCAGGCAATTACTTTTTTTCTTTGACCCTGATCCGAATAAGCTTCGAGACACTGTATATATATATAATATCTACATAAGTTTATATATATAAGCTATGGCAAATCATGTATATCAAGTCACAAATATATATATATATATTGTTTAGTTTATAGTGTGTTCCGCTTGTGGCATTAAAAAACGCGTGTAAAAAGCCTTGGACGGTAAGTGTAAAGCATCGCTGGACCTCAGGATCGTTGAAGATCGTCGGGAAACAGCTGCACAGTTGCAAGAACGAGTAACTCTAATGGGGCAAGTATTCGGCGGCACGCTAGCTCAAAATTTCACTCTAATTCAATTTTGTTAGCTAGTCTTTTTTGGCTGAGTCTTTTTTTGTTTTGTTTTTTGATTTTATATTGCACCTAACTAGATTACGGATCACTCAATTTACAGTTAGTATATAATTATTAATAATTAAAAAAAAAACATTATATAGTTGAAACAACTACAGCACAGTTAGGTATTATATGAGCAGACCTGTAGGGTGTTTAAAATAAAAAACATGTTTTCAGGTGTGTAGAGAAAGTGGAAGTCATGAAAAATGTACACCTATTTGAAAAGTAAGCAATTACTTTTGCACATGTTTTTCATGTAATATTTTAATATTTACACCTAGAAATGTAAATTCTTTCATATGCATTCTATAAATTCATAACGAGAATACCAATAAGGCATATTTTTGAATGGTCTTAAGCTGTGGAATTTTACTATTATATTACATATATTTTCAATATGTAATACTTTAAACTAAGCCTTTTAAGGAATAAGTCGGGAAGTATTCATAAAATAATTTTAAAATTTCAATATAAAAAAACGAAGAGGCTGACAAGCAAGCAAGAGTGGGGGCAGAGAGACCCATGATAGGCCCTAAACCGTATTGTGGCGTTGGAAGATACACAATACGGCTACAAATCAGGGACGTAGAAAGACAGATGTGGGAACGGAGCTGGCCAGAGACACCAGGACTCCGACAAACGATTTAAGCAAATGATATCCATGGAAAGAATAGACTCCGAATACTCACAGGTCTATGGACAGGACACTGTAGACTGAGAAGTCACCTAACCGAATTAGGTATTTGCAGCAGCAATGTTTGCAGGTTTTGCGGATACGAGGAGGAATCCTCGACGCACATCCTAACAGAATACGTCGCCTTAACCAGGAAAAGATGCAGCATCCTAGGGCAGCATGACATGAGGCCCAAGGACATAGAAACCCTCAGCCCAACAAAGATGCTGGCATTCGTGCAGGAGTTGGGATTGATGGAAGAGCTGTAGGCTCAGTAAGGGGGCACAATAGACCTTATAGGTCGCAGTGCTAACTTTTCCCCCAATCATAATAATAATATAAAAAAAACGCCACAATTGAATGAATAAAATTAAGGTATGCATTGAATTCCTAAAGTGAATGCCACTCAAGTATCTAAGTGTATCCCAACTAGAATTGCATAAATTGAATACTTTTCTAACTATATACTTTACAGGTCTGCTCCGAGAATTACAATTACTAGGCACACAGAAACTAGAGGCATAGAGTTGCCAGCCTCACTTAACTATACGAAAATGCTGCAATTTCTTGTTCGTTTTGTTTTTTGTTTGTTTTTAAGCATTGCGCAAATTGAAATAAGAAAATAATTATTTTATATGTAGCTGCTGAGAGCGCATTCAAAGCAAAAAGCGAGCGCAGCAGCAGCTGAAGGCGTTCAGCGTATGAAGGATGAGATGAGGACATGCCACAACGACAACCAGGCGTAGATAGAGAGAGAGAGATAGTGACAGAGAGAGATATAGAATAGGGGAGAGAGAGAGGACTACTCAGAGATGGTTGATTTTGCGCCACTGCTTCATGACAAAATTACCGCAACACCAGCTGCCCGACTGCCGTTTCGTTCCATCCGCATTGAGTTCCGCTGCTGTTGATCCTCTGGCTGCTGCTCCAGTTCCTCCATTGCGTAGCAGTAGTTGCTCTCCACGCTCCACATCGCTGTCATCCGAGCGCTCACCACCAGCCAGTTGAGGTGTGCTGCGCTGCAAGGTGCTGGTGCGCAAAGCACCGCCACAGTTCATCAAATAACCCGCACCAAAGCCGGCATAACGATTTGATGTGGATGTCTCAAAGGAGCGATTCAGGCGTCTGTCGTAGAGACCCGGATGTGCATCCGGATTGGGCTTGACTATGGTTGTCGTCCCACCTCGCTGATAGCTCGACTGTGCCAGCAGCTTGGGCGAGGGTTTACTCTTCCGCGGCAGTAACGGCGACGTGGTGCACACATTGTCATAACCCGAGCCAAAGCCGCTCTTCAGGCGATTCAGGGATTTGCGTGTGGCACGCTCCTCGGACAACGCACGCTGATAATCCTTGATGCTGGGCACGCCCGAAGAATAGCGTTGAGCGGGCTGCAGCGAGCCCACCGAACTCGAGTACAAATTGAAGCTATTCGGACTCGCCTCACGCCAAATGAACGAGGAATTTAAACTGCCCGCAGAATGTTGACGCGATTGTTGCTGCTGTGGATGTTGCTGCTGTTGATATTGCTGCTGCTGCTGCTGTTGCTGCTGCTGGTGCTGCTGTTGTGTTAGATGTGTTGCATTTGCTACAAAAGGCAGCTGCGGATTTGAGGTGGAAAAGGGTTTGCTTGTTTTTAATTTGCCGCCGCGTATTGGCAAACATGGCGTCCATGGCTGCAATGCTATATATTGTTGAAGTTCAGGTTGAGTTTGTTGTTGTTGTTGTTGTTGTTCGGGGTTGTTGCAGAGTTGCGCGTGAAAGACAAAGAGAGAAAATGAAGATATTTGAAGAACGAAAAACGAAATACCAACAACAGCGACACACAACTAAAAAAGGCCACAGCAAAAACCAAAATTAAACAGAACAGCTAAATTCGTCAAGCCGAAGTTTTAATGCTCTTGCAGAAGATTTGGATGTGGTAGCTATATCGATATATATATAGATAAAAATATTATTTTACAAAAGCCAAAAGTTTGGCTGGAATAACTTAATAAAACAAAGTGTTTTTCTTTCTTTCTTGCCGCCTTATAACTGATAGACTAGATAGCATAGAATCAGACGATGGAGAGTATATATATAGGAAGTATATACAGAAGGTAAATATAGGAAAGTATATAAAGGAAAGTATATATAGAAAGTATGTACTAATGATGCGCATCTATAATCTAGATCAGTACAAATTGCGCTCAAAATAATTACGGTGCTGTTGGACAAAATTGAAAATGGTAAAAAAAAATTGATGAATTCTTTCTGGCATCTAAAATCTGGTATTTTTTCCATGAAGTGGGTCTCCCAGGAAATAACTTCTATTTGTTTTGCAAGAAATTTAGACAAGTTTTGCAACAAAACAATTAAAATTGCTGATATAAATAAACTCAGTTCACCCTCTGCAAGTTTTTAAAAATACTCAAAAAAAAACATCGTTTGAAAGAAACCAAAAAAAAAAAAAATCAAATTGGACACCAACAAAGGACAACAACAACACAGTACATGAGGCAAGGGCTGGTGTGTGTGTGTGTGTGTGTGTATGTGTGTGAGGGGTGTAAAAGTGTATGCTGTGTGTGTGTGGTGGTGAACATGAAACCAAGCCCAGCGCAGATAATGAGTTAAAAGCAGGACAGGATTTGAATGAAGCGAAAAAACGAATAGCAAAAAGACCACAACCAAATAAAAGGGCACAAAAAAAAAGAAATATTAAATTAAGGCAAAAAATATTAAAAAGAGTATTCGAATTATTCATCTTTGTAATAGGGGTATGCCAACAAAGTGGGAGATCAGAATTTTGGGACAGGGCAATTTTTTGAAGACGATCAAAAATTGTTGAACGAAGGATAAATATTTGGGGCGCAGGCAAAAGAATTTAAAAATTAAATAAATTTATATTGAAGTGTCAATTTAAATATTAAATCAATTAAAAAATACATGGCAAATATATTTAAATCAAAAATGCACCACTAAAAGCGCCCCAATCAGATGAGCCTTAAAATTAAAATGATTTTAAAATGTTTGATTTTTTCATGAGCAGCGATAACAAAATAAAATTCGACTGAGTTGTACATAATTAATGGGCGCAAAAATGTCCAACAAATAATTATATATTTATTATATATATTATGTAAGTATATGTAGTATGTATAAGAGAATTGTATAAGATATGTATAAGAGACCAGAACACATTAGCATAGAAATTACAATACATCAATTTAAATCCAATTGAATGAGCGCTATCTTAACAAGTACAAAAACATATTTATTTATATATATATATAGAGATATAAAATGTGTAAAAATGAACAAACTGAAGTATGTTTCAAATCCATTTAGCTGTTACAGTTAAGAGTTGATGTGGTTCCTCGATTATACAGGTAGTAATATCCAATTGTTAAAATTATAATAACAAATTAAACAATACAATTGCGCATTTATATAGTAATATATTTTTTTATCTATTTTTTTTTTAGTTTTTTTTTTGGTTAAACAATTATTTTTGCTTATAAGCTAATACAATTTTGCAGTAAAAATTCTTCAATTTTCAATTTCATATATTTTATTGTGAAACGTTTAACGAAAATGTTAAAAATTAAAACCAAACCAAAAAACAAATGTAATAAAAATTTCATTTTTTTAGCAGCTTTTTTCACATTAAGTGGCCGTGTTCAATGTGTGTGTGTGTATGGGTTGTGTGTTTGTATGTGTGTGTGTGTGTGTGTGTGAGAGGTAAAGCAATTTGGCTACAAAAATTTCATTGATGAAAGCGCACAAAAAAAAAGACTTAGGACAAAAACTTGAGCAGAAAGTAAAATTCGAAAAAACAGGACACACGGAAAAAGCTAAACTCTAGGGACTAGGATCTAGGATCTCTAGAAGAAGCACATGGGAGATCGACGGCACTTACCCGAGTGTATGGTATTCCGGGCGCTGTTCTGATAGGCGGCACAATAGCCCTCAAAGACGCGCAACACCAAAGCATCCTCCTCGAATGTGGGCTGATTTTTGCGACCGCTGCAATAGCTGGCCAAGGCGTTGTTGGAGCTGCCCGAACCCGAACCGGATGCCGAACCGGAGCCGGAACCACTGGTTGCATTCAATAAACTGGGACGCAATGGCGGCGTCGGACGCAAACAGCTGATGGTCCAGTTAGCTAAAATACAAAATATGAATTATGTTTAGCTGGTCATTTTTTGGAAATTAATTTAAGCAATTTTAAGGCACATTTTCCCAGAGTCTTCATAATGTAATTGGTCATTTGATGACTTTAAGCAATGTCTCCTTATTTGAGCTTGGGCTTTTACCCTTTGTGCTTCCTTTCCTTGCGTTTGGCGCCATTGTTGCCGCCGACGCCGCCGCCGCCGCTGCTGCTGCTGCCTGAATTGCCACCGCCGCCTGTATGGCCGCCGCTGCCTGATTGTTTTCCGTGGTTGTTGCCGCCGCCGTTGTTGCCCCCGCCGCCGCTGCTGTTGCCGAAGCAGCCGCCGCTGCTGCTGTCTTGCTGTTTGGTGTCGGGACTAAATTTGATTTGTGGCTTAGTGCCCCCAGATGACTTGGTAGACTTGGTGGTTGTTGTGGATGATGCTGATGATGTTGCTGAGGCTGAGTGTGCGTGAATTGGTTGTAGCTCAGGTGATGGTTGAACGACAGGCTCCGTTTGTGTTGTGACATCGCTGTAGCTGCCGAGTTGCAGTTGCTGTTGTTGTTGTTGTTGCTGCTGTTGTTGTTGTTGCTGCTGCTGCTGTTGTTGCGACTGCCCGGTGGCAGCAACAAACTGTGGCTCGATGGCGGAGACATCTGCAATAACAATTAGATTATTAATAGAAATTAATTAAAGTTCAATAAAATAGAGTGTTGTATTTTGAAATGAGGCATTAGTTAGTTCGGTATGAAAGTTCTTGGCAGCTGTTGGCAGCTGTCAGCAGCAACAGCAGCACCAACAGCAACAGCAGCAACATTAACAACAAACAACAGCAGCAACAACAACAACGTCCTTAGAGCAGCGAGCAAAGCGCAGCAAGCAAATCAGATCGAATGGATTTATTTTCTTTTTGTGTAGCGTTAGATAATTTGTTTTGTAATTCGTTTTGGGTAACTCGAAAACTGTTTTTTTTTGGTTAGTGAACGCAACTGGTTGCAAAATGGCCATGAATGAATAAGGCTTGATGATAACTCAATTATTATTAATGGGTCTATCTTTCAAAAGAGCTAGCTTGATATACGATTTATCGATTTACACCTGCAGATATCGATCGAGCTGTTATCGGTTTGCCAGCCCCAGTGTTGCTTGGCATGCCAATATGAGCACTTTCTCTGAGGCCGGCTTTAGCTGGAATTTATTCCAGGTTTGAAGACTGCCAAGGATTAAACAAGAATTTGGATAAGTTTATAAACTGAAAATCACCATTAAGCTATAATTCTTTTAAGTACTCATCTTATGAATTCATTAGAGCAGCATTTGAACTCCACGGAAAGCTAACAATTATATTTAGCTTTTTTAAATATTCAACAAATATTCTGAACAAATTCCGCAGATGGAATGTAGAAAAATGATATTAAATATAGGAGGTGTTAGTCATGTGCATATTTTTGGATGACTGAGTGGAAAGCATATGTTCGTTCATCTATGAAGAATTTCAAATGAATTTCCAAAAATATATATTTTTTAATGTTCGTGCTGCATTTGCAATGCAAAATTGTTGGTTTGCTTGCCTTCTTCGATTGCTAAAGCTACGCGTGCCGCACAAATTGGGCAATCTAACGATGATGAATACGATGGCTGGGCGGCAAATGCATCCCGTGCCGCAGCCGATGAACTGCATCGCCGTCGTCCTTTGAGATCCGTACTATCATCATTATTGCACACAGGACAACTGGAGCAACAACTGGATGCCGTTGTCGTTGTGGTATTTGTGGTGGTCGTGTCTCCGGCGCAATCAGCACAATTGTGGCAAATGGAACAATAAATGGCGCCCTCACTAAAACCACTCGCACCCAGCGAGCAATAGCAACTGGAGCAGACGGAGGCTCTTGATGAACTGGAATCCTTACTGGGCGGCAGGCGTTTGTTATAGGCACTCGCTATGCCACGCAGCACTTCGGGTGGCAAGCGCTCCTTCTTCCACCAGTGGGCATACATGCCGGATCGGAAAGTGGGTCGTGGCTGATCCATCTCCAGGTTCAACTCATCCGCAGAGAAACTGCCGCTGAACTGCAATTGATTGCTTGAATCACGGGTGGTCTCATCCATGGAGCTGGAGGCCAGAAAAATACTCTTTGTATTGATTTGGAATTGTGTTGCTGTTGCCTGTGGATTAGTGGGCGTGGCCGGGGGCTCTAGTTGCGGATGAGCCTGAGATTTCTCCTCCTGCTGCTCCTGCTTCACCTCCTCTTGCGCCTGCTCGGGCGTCAGAAACTTCTCGCGAAACAAGCCGCAGACATCGAAACGCCGCTCCGGCTCCACATTGTCGAGCACATCGACGCCCACGCCACACTCCTCGGCACTCGGGGGATCGGGTGAGGCAATGGTGCAGCTGCCAGCCATGCCGCTATCACTGGAGCGGGGACTGGGACACGTTGAGCTCTCGCAGCAGCGACACTTGCAATCGCTATGCAACTGCTGATCCCGTCGCCTGCTGCTGGGCGGAGCAGGAGCAGACGGACGCGGAGGAGGAGTTGGTCTCGCCTGCTCATTATTCATCTGCAGATACTGATAGCTGATGCAGCGACGTATGGAATCACGCTGACCAGCAGCAGCGGAAGATGGCGCCTCAATGCACAGCTCACCGCTGGAGCAATCAGTTCTTGCTGCTGCCTGTTCGTAGTTGTAGAGCAGCTCGGCCTGCAGCTGATCGGGTGCAGTGCGACAGGCGGCGGGCAGATCCATTGAGCTGGAGTGCATAGCAGTCTCGTCGTGCAGCAATGTGGCGTCGACACTTTGATTCTGCTGCTGATCCTGTCGATCCCGCCAGCTGGGCACATAGACTTCGGTGTCGGCGCAACGATTGAAGCGATTGCCCACAAATATGCTGGGCATGCTGTGCCGTTCGGTTGGTGAACCGGGCAGCTGTGGTGGCGGTGTTGTCGGCCGCACCGCCTGCTGTTCCTTGCTGAGATCATCGTGGATGCTGGCCAAATTCTCGCAGGCCATAAAAGCGCCACCCAAACGAGCGCCGTACAAGCTGCTCGCATCGGAGCTTTGCTGCTGCAGCGTGGAAGAAGGTTGTGAACTCAACTCCGCTGGCAAATCTTCCACATCGTCCAGCTCCAGCTCCTGCTCCTCCTCAACGCATCTGGTTATGCTGGAGCCACCCAAATTAATCGTGGCCGTCGAGGTGTGCACACTAGAATTGCGTTCGCTGGACTTGCGAGCCAAGGCTCTCAGCGCCCTCGAGCCAATGATAAGCGATTCCTTTTTGAGTTCATGCTGCACCAGCAACTCATCCGAATCCAACGAATCTAACTTGATGAGATTTATGCTGGAGGAGTGTCTGTGTGGCTTGTGGCCATGATCAACAAAAGTGCCCGTTGAATTGCAGTTGGATGCAACGGGCTGATGCTGATAGAAGCGCACATATTCAAAGGGATCCGAATTGCAGCTGAGCAGATACTCAGCATCATCCTCATCGTCATCATCGTCATAGCTCTCCGAATCGGTGGGCAGCTCAAAGGCATCCTGTCGCTCCAGCTCCGTCGTCTGTCCGGCCACATTATCATTGATGTCCTTCAGCATCTTCGCGGAGACCTTGTGACACCGTTTCTTGCGCAACGCAATCCGCTTGAGATCGATGCTCTGCCTGGCCTGCGGATACAGCAGCATCTTCACAATCGCCCCACGCAAACGACCCGAGCGCACCAGCCGTGCAAAATGGGCACTGAGATTGGCATATGGCGCTGTCGGTGGATAACAATTGGGTGGCAATGTGATGCGATGCTGCTGTTGTTGTGGTTGCTGCTGCTGTAGTTGTTGTTGTGGCTGCTGGTTGTTGCTGTAGTAGGCGCACAGCGAGAAACGTGTGCAATAGCCACGTGCATCCAGATGCTGGCTGAGCTGCTCAGTTGCCAACAGGTACAACAAACAAGGTAATGAAAGCGGAGTAAAGGAATCGTACATACAGCTAAGGTCAAAATAATATTAGTAATCCTGATTCACAATAGTAATCCTGATTCACAATAGTAATCCTGCTTCACAATAGTAATTCTGACTGCATAAAATATAGTTTTGTGGGAATGGATCACTTGCTGCCTCCCTAACTAAGTGTTGGGTAGCGAATGTAGATAACCATTTGGCTTGCCCTCGCTGCGACATATTCTCTACCATACTAAATTCCCGATCTCTTTATGGAGCACTGCATTTAATTGATGACTTTATCCAAAAGAATGAAGATCTGAACATAACTCTATCCTTGACTAATAATATTACTCATCGACATATCTGCTCACAGCCCTTCTTTGCATTTTACATATTCGTTTTGTTTATCTGCAGTTTTCGACTGTTTTAGCAAACTGTCGCAGTTTTGCGGCCTTCCATATAATACAGATAAAATAATAAAATTGAGTAAAACAATAAACAGATACAGATAAAGACGTTAGACGTGGCAAATATTGAACTGTTTACACATCTGCAATATGGACAAAAATTCCATTCTGAAAAACAAACAAATTGTTGATTCCTCATCGAAAATGATTTAAAACACAATTGCAATCGAATCTGCGCTAGAAATTCATGATAGACCCTTTGGAACACGGCTCATTTTTGGTTATTTCTAATGAGCGTTATGCTTTTAATTATTTGTTTATATCATTACTGTTACTATTATTTTGACCACAGCTGTATATATTTAGAGCAACTCTTGGACTCACGTGTGATGAATTTAGCTGTCCGCCCAGCGAGGAGTTGCTCAGATTGCTCAGCTGTCGCTTGATGCCCATGGGCAGACTGGGATTGTTGGCATTCAGCAGCTCGACCCATTTGTTGGCCTCATTGGGTCCCTGGCAGACGGCGATGATGCGTTCGATCAGCGGACTGCTAATCTCGAAGGCATGCTTAATGGCATCCGTATCCTCCAGACGATTCACAACGATGCCCGTTAGCGGCAATTTGCCCTGTTTTTAATGCAAGCATTTATAAATTTCAATTGAACATGATTGAATTTCAACACTCACCTCATAGATGAAGGCGCTCATGCGCTGACTGACGCTCAGAATGAGCAGCGTTTGGGGGAAGAGCACAAAGTAGCGATCCCGATGATCGGCGCCAACGGCCACGCTGCCCATGTGTATGATGTCGCCCAGGCTGCTCAGCTCCTGGCCCTGCCAATTGCGCACTGGTCCCGTCAGCACCTGCAGCTCCAGCTCCTTCTGGCGTCGTGTCGCCGAACATGTCGCAGCAATGTCCTTGTAGACGGCAACACTGCGCTGTGTATCCCCACGATCCGGATGACTGCTCTCCATGTGACGTTCCAGCTCCTGCAGCATTGCGGAATACTTATCGAGGCGACGAAATGGCTTGGACAGACCTGTGGTCAGCACTAGCAGACCCGGCGTCGCAGCACCCTGTCGCTCCATATACTTCTCCAGATCATCCCTGTTGATGTGGGTAAGGATTTATGTTAGGTCAGGTTACATAACACGATTGTCGGCCCAGATTTTGACCATTTTGATAGCTTGATTTGAATTCTCAATTTCTTAACACAAGTTTGGAATCAATAATGAGGGTTATTTGGAATAGCTATAAGGGATTATTATCTTCCTGACAAAATAAGTGCTCAGAGGATTCCTCAGCTTCCTCTTCGTTTGCAGCTTCTGCAGAAGTCTTGAGATGGTGACCGACTAGCCCCGATTAAGACTGAGATTAAACAGCTTTATATTGATGATTCTATTTGTGAGTTGTATGGTTAAGCCTGCTGCATCTGTACTCACTTGTACTTGTCCAGTATGACAATGGCCTTGGGATGTGCCGCACAATAGGCCTGATGGACTTTCTTCATCAATGGCGCGCTGCTTAGAAATAGTTTGCCCACACGATCGTTGGACTCCTCAATTTGAATGAGCAGATCCTCATGGGTGCGCACCACCTCCACAAAATTGCACATCAGCTGCGCATACTCATCTTGGGTGAGTCTAAGAAGTGAAGAATGATTAATATAATTATTACAGAGTCATTTTGAATATATTCTCACATTTGGGTCTGCTGCATGGGCTCCAGGAAATTCTCGAGCAGACCCTGCAACTCGGCCACATGGGCACGTTCCGAGTCGAGCAGATCCTTGAGCACCACGGAGCGATACTCTTGTATTTCCTCGGGCGGACGGATGGTCTCCGAGAGTGGCAATTGGGCCTTGTACTCGTTCACATAGTTGCTGGGAAACCAGCCAGTCTTTTCGTTCAGTGTACCCTCCCACCAGCCGCCATCCTCGCGCTGTGTCACCGTTATGAGGTCGCCCTTATTAAAACGCAACTCATCGTTGTTGCTGCCCATAAACGAGTACTCGGCCCGCACAATCAACGGTTGCTCCATTTTCCTTGTGGCTGCCCGCCGTTCAACAAAACCTGGCTCTTAATTTCCTTCAGCTGCAAACAGAAAGGATTCAATTTTTAATTACTGTTAAGTTTTTTCAATCAGGTTTTAATTTGAGTTTTCGAAAGTACTAGAATCCACTCTTGAGTGTGGAAATCGTGTTTCGCACTTTGAATATAGTGTTATCGGAATAATTTGAATAATAGAAAATCGGATCACTTTTTACAAAGTTGTGGTCGTGCAAAGTGTTGATCAATCCCTGCCAAGACTTTTAGTATGGAAATCGAATATACATATATAATATGTATATAACTTGTTTATAATTTTTTCACTTTCCAATTTTATATTGTTTATTTTAGCCATTTTCTTTCGCTAATTAGTTTGGATCATTGTCATGTTTGTTGAACTTGAGAAATCAGCGAGCAAACTCATGAAAATTTGTTCAATGAAAATATGTCGACCAATAGCGCCGTATATCTATCAACTATCTGTGCAATCGTATGTCTCGAGCATTATCTCTATGCTTTATGGCACCCACGCGAATGCGTTCTCAATTCCAATGTGTTTCTAGCACCCACTAACAACGAAAATAAAACATTTTCACTAAATGGAAAAATGAAAACATCTGTTCGCGTTGCGGGCCAACAGTTCTATCGGATTTTTGACATTTTTCACAGTCTGGAGAAAGCCGAGCAATCAACATTTTCTCGTAGTCATATCTTTCAGTTGGACCACTTTCGATGGCCAAGGCCCGAAGCCATTGAAGCGGCAAAAACATCTGCAGCGATTACGAAATATCGGATCGTAAATAAATTGATTGAAATATTGTATTTACGAGAACGGCATGAACCATGAATCAAAAAACTATAGCGTGTCGAAAATCACCATGTCATGGATTCCACACAATTTACGAGCGAACTATTTAACGATATGTTCCAAAAGATTCTAAAACTTAATGGCCCAAAGAATACAAATACATATGTGCTATATAGTCCATGCACGATATCCGGCAGTCAAGCATTGTTGGTCAGTAACAATACTACGATGTGATAATCATAATAAATCCATTTTATCTGCACCAGCTGCAGAGCTACTTTGATATACGATGTTCATGTTGATTTCTCTATCACTTAGATTGATTAGATTAGATTAGCATGATTAACATGTCAACAGAATGCACAAACAGGTGAAAATTTTCGAGACAAGACTGGAACTCGACTGGAAGATACCTTGATAAATCAGCTGTTAAAAATATAGATGATTTGCTCAGTTGATCAATATAATGTCTGGGCATTTTATATATATTAATTGGAATTGCTATATCTTTAAAATGTAGTATTTTGTTGTTATCGGTAATCGATTTATATCGATAATCGCGAAACGGGCAAAGTTATCAATAAAAATTAGTAAGCTTGATCTGTTGTATGTTTGTATGATATACGAGAACTTATACTCCAGCTATGGTCTCTGAGATAGGTCTGTTAAAACATAAACATAGTTTATGCTGATCAAGAATATAAATTGGTTATTGGTTCAGATATGCCTCCTTCTACCTGTTTATACTTTTGCTTCCTACATATTAAATGTGGTTTGTTAGAAGTGCTTTTAAATATTCAGCTGCAGCCGTTGTTTAAACCATTTACTTATTTATTTATGCCGTATCAAGTTTAATCATTATTAAATGCTTTTTTATGTATCCATAAAAAATGACATATTTCTAGAATTTTGCAGAGAAGCAACAGGTTTTTCTTTCATGTGGACTCTAATCTAAAGTTTATTGCGCTAATTTCTGACAGTTGCCTCAGCACACATTTTTAGAATACGTTTTTTTGTTAATCAAATGTTTTTCGGATGATGAATAACCGCAAAAATATGAAAGAAAAATAAACATGTTGATTTGTTGGTTTGTGTCTTCTTTTTCTCGTCGTCGTCGTATTTTGCCCAATAGTTTTTCACATCCAAAAATAACAGAGCGACGAATATATAAATCTTGATGTGCCGACTTCCCATATGCCAATGGAAATCAGGCGATATAAAGTATATACTATATATATATGCACAAAAGTGTGCCCAGACACTTTGTGAAAAGGAATTCTTCCATTACAGGTATGCAACAATGCGAGTGTTTTAAGCATCTTTAGCACAGAATTTTCCCAGACAAGGTCACAAATTTTGAGAGGCACTCATTAAAAATTTGATTCTCTTTTTGTTTTTTACACACAACACACAAAGACATACTTTGGTATGCAGTTGTTTATAGCTTTATATAGCATATACGGCACTTTTCATATATTTGCTCAATCATCAATTGTTGCACGTATTTTTCGCCGTTTTTCCTTTCCGATTGCCACCGCACGCGCTCATTGCTGCCACAAAACTGCGACAAAAACACATTCAACAAAATGGCAAACGGAACATTTTTCACAGGCTTTCCCTGTCGCATACATCAACTGTGTGCTCCCTCTTTATCTCTCTCTCTCTCTCTCTTTTTCTCTCTCTCTCTGCTCTCCTAATGATCACTAGAGCTCTGCTAAATACTTGACATACTCAAATATACATAGTAGCTAGATATATAGTATACACTTGGCCGGATACAGCGCATATTTTCATGTGAAAAAATAATGATGAAAAATAAGAAAAACAACAAAAAAAACGAAGGTATGCCGAAAATTACATACTCTTGCAGTTTAAAGTCCATGTGCTTACATTTACATTTTATTGTAAACACAGATCAGTTATTAAAAATTGGATAAACAAAAGCGATATTCATACAAGAGTTCCGATTCCAAGTTGAATCGTAACCCAAAATGGAGCAATTAATCGAAAAGCCCGTAATGGAACCTCCGTAAAATAAAAACAACTCTAAAAATGGGAAAGTTTTTCTACAAAACATCGTAGCTGCATAGGACAAAGGTCCTTCCCACTTGTTTCATTACATTTCGCAGTGCTCAAGAAGTAAGGTAGGCTATATCGGTTCGGTTTATAAAGAATAGATATATCTTATGATCTTATAGATGTTATCTTATGCTTAAATGCGTTACAAACTTCCCCACAAACAAGCATACCTCCTGCAAGGGAGAGTATCCAAAAAAAAGCGAGACAATCAAAATCCGAATCCGCATCCAAATCCGAATTAGAATCGGGGCAGCATGCGAATCTGCAAACCTGAAAAGCAAAGCACGCGCAGAATATATATATATATATATATATATAGAGGGCATATATGTTTGACCATTTTTTCCTTTTCATTGAGAAATATTCTCATGTTTTTTTCTTTCGATTCCCCCATTTATATTTGTGCTTTTGTTTTGAAAAAATCCATAAAAATATTTAAGTTAAGGCATTAGGAAAATATGTCTAGAAAACATTTGGCAAACGGTAAATGTGGAAAATGCGTCATGTTTATAGGTTTTCAGTAATCGCTTAAGAACATGAAAACGACAAATATTATATGTGAAAAAATGTGGAGGGGACAAAATACGTGATTTAGCGGAAATTCACCTGCCCCAATCAGTTTGACTTTGAAGATATATGAATTGGAATAGCTATCCACGAGCAACAGGTTCTGCTAGGGACAGCAATAAAATTATAGATCCGGGAAATGTATTTGAATATTTTGGAAAACTATCTCTATACATACAATTTTTGATCTGATTGGAGCTGAAGGTATTTTAATTTATGATTGATGGCAAAGTTAAGAAGAAACTATTTATAATTGATTGGTTGATTGATGACTTTCTTAAGAAGAAACTTAATGATTTTCATCGACAAAGTAAAATTCTCATAAATGATTTTCATTTATATCGCAAGAAAAAAGTCATTTAAACTTAAACATTTGCCTCCAATCACTAAAAATAAACCCAGTTAAATATTTTGAGGTACAACAAATTGTTGTCTTACCTCCCTAAATCAGTTGCATGCACCACAAATCAGTGTGTGGCAAACATAACCCTGAAATGGCATAACGTCCAAGGTAAAAGAGGAAAAAAAAACAGAGAAAATATTTCCGCAGATAGATGATGACGATGACGATGATGATGGTGATGATGATGGTGATCGTGATGAGTGCATTTTTGTATTTATATGCCCCATTTCATTGCGGCTCATCAATGTGCATGGCCGCAGCAGCGACAGTCAAAATGATGCAAGCAGAGGTCATGCAACAGCAAGCAGCACAAAGCACAAAGCCAAAGCCAACGTTGCAGTCGCAGTCGCCATCCCAGTTGACGTCGCAGTCGGCGCATGACAAGCGAAAATTTTAATTAATTCATTAAAGACTTGCACATGGCGCCGACGGAGACGGACAACAACAAAAAAAAAAACGACAACTGCAGCAACAGTTGGACGAGGCGTCATTCGAAGCGACAAAAAGTGCATCCACACACACACACACATGCACACCCACGGTTATCATTTTATGGTGATATGAAAACAAAGGAAAAAATCTCCATTTCGATTCGAGCTCCAGAGAAAATCAACTATTCGCTCAGTCAAAAACCATTTGAATTGGCCATCGAACAAATCGAAAAGCTTTCGAATTCTAAAATTGTTTTATACAGTTGCCGAGGATCTAACAATTATTTACTTCATATGTGCTTAAAATTGGTTTTCAAATATTTAAACTTAGATTAAAATGGAAATTATTAATTGTTTCAAACTCCACAGCTGAAAGAAGCTTTCCATGCTCAATTGCACTGCCATTATTTTGATCAGCTGCTTCTTAAAAAGTTTTCTTACGTTTTTAATTATTTTTGTAAAATATTTGTATAACTATCTCAGCTATTTATATTCAGTTATCTGTTGTTTCACGGGTTTATTAATACAAATTTTATCGATATGAATATGTTTATCCGCCCACCTATCAATAAATCAACTTATACCCCAATTTCTCTCTGTGTACTGCCCAAGGCGACATTAATACGCATCTCCCAGGGGAACAGTGTCATTCCATCAAAAATGTTTATCTTGCATTGGGCAGCAAAAGATAAAATAAAAATCATAATCTCATCGTGAATATAAAAAAAGAACTTTTGCCGTTATAATGGCAAATAATTCAATGATGATGATGACTTTGATGATGATGATGCTAAAACAGCATCCGGAAGTGCGCATTTTGATGGGGGGGAAATTCTCATGGCATGCTCACAATTTTCCTCTTTTTCGCTTGCGAGCGTAAGAAAAACTCAAAAACAGAAAATGTAAACAAAAACAAAAAAAAAAATGCTATTTGTAGGTGTGAAAATTTGGCAACTGAACTATGTAAGAAATGAAAACAAAGACAAAAATCAAAGACAAGAAAATTAGAAAAGAAAACAATAAAAAAGCAAACACAAAAACCAAATAAATGCAGTTTGGTGAGCCAGTAAAATCTTGTCACGGCTGCTTTTCCAATGGCCAATGTCGATGCTGAGATTTCAAATTTGAGATTTCAGACTTAAGATGCGGCACTTGAGATGCATTCTGGATGAGCGCACCCCAAAAACACAAGTGATATAATTGATATATGGCCGCAATATAATTTGATTGCTATCTATCGCTATTTATATACTGACTGCATTTTTACAACAGACTCTCGCCCCATTTGTCGACTCTTCAAGTGGGCGGGCATGAGAAGAGGAAGTTCATTTTGTAGTTGTTTTTGTTTTTTGTCTCTTTAATGTTGGTGTGTGTCTCTGTGATGTGGGCAGACAGTTCATAATAATTTGTTCAAAACGGAATATCGAATTGCCAACTGAATGTGGCATTTTTCGTATCGCATCGCCACAAATGAGGTCAACAGCAAGCAATAGAAAATAATATGCATGGGCAATAAATCAGGCTAGCACGAAGTTTAAATACCCTTTGCCAGCATTTTTTTTTAAAGAAATCAATCACTCGAACTGATTAACAGATGATGATTTTTACATCAATTCTTATCTTCCGAAGTTTAAATACTCTAAAATATATATATATACTGATCTTATGAATCTTATGATATACTAAATATCTCTTGTTACGTTCCAAATTTAAGCAGAACACAAAATGAAAAATAAATTTGCTTTTGCATTCGGCACAAAATTCCGAGTGTGCGAAAAACTTAAATAAATCGCAAAAAATACAAACATAAAAATGCGATCAAAACAAATTTCTCTTCAAGCAGTCAGATAGTGAGTATCTTTAATTTGTATATATATATACCATAATACGAAAAATGTAAAGTATTGAAATCTTGACAAAATACAACAAAAAAGAAGAAAAAAAGGAAGTCAATGACATATTTTAAGAAGAAATCATGCACAATTTACAATATATATATATATATATATATAGTATTTGCGTCCGGCGTAATGCAGGCAAAGTAAATGAATATATATTACTTTACTTTAGCTTAATATTCAGTATATAAAAATAATATTTATTTTTCTTAAGGAAAATATACTAAAAAACAACAATTAGCCAAAACAATATATGTATTCTTTCGGAGGATGAGCAAATAATTTGTAAATAGCCGATTAAAGATTCTTGTGTATCTCCAAGAACTAACTAAAAATGACAACAAAAAATTACCCCATAAAGTATATATATGCATAATCAGCAACAACAACTGACTCGATCTAGCTCTGTGCATCTATCAATCAAAATCGTATGAAAAAACCAATGTCAAAGCTGAAGAGTTCAAAACCTAACTGCTGACTTAATGACTTAACTAATATATTAATATGATCATAAGTGGAATGGAGCATTATGATTTGTTAGTATGATATAATTTGATTTTCTTTTTCAATTAAGAAACACTTGTTATTTGAAAAGTGTCAGCCACTCGACTTGAAAGTTTGAGGTAGAAAATTGAACAAGTATCTTGTCGCTAGTCGAGCATATTTAAAAGTTTTTATTTTTTTTTTGGCAACTTATTTCTTTAAGGTTTGTCGAACCGTTTGACAACAGTGGCTGGCTCCAATTCTTCCCCCTATCCCCCCGCCCTTCCGCTGCCCCTTCGCAACATTCTAAGTCCCAAGGTGAATAATACATATGCATGTCGACTGGCAATATTTTTTCTCTTCTGTCTGTTTTTGTAGACACGCTGCACATTTTCCTTTCCTCAGTTTTCTTTCTTTTTTTGTTTGGCAACAGTTCAAATTTGAGCGCTGGGCATGCTTGATTGGCAAAGGGGGGCGAAGGGGTAGGTGCAACAAGAGTACTTTGTGGCCACTGCAGTCAAGACTGCTTTGGCAACTCCTTTCAACCTTTCAACCGACAAACAAAGATGGCTGCCTGTTATTGACCCTATGGATTATGTGCAGCAGGCGAGAGGGGAGAGAGGAGGATTGGAGTGGGTTTCCCACTTCAACTTCAACTTTATTTTTGCTGGCGCGCAGCGAGTGCAATGGCAATAAATAAAATTTGCTCAAGACGAAGAAAATGTGTTGAAATTGCATGCTCTTCTTCTTCTTCTACATTAAGCCTAAGCAGACAATGCAGCGTCTAAGAAATTCGCTTCAGCTGCATGTGCATGTTTTGTGTGTGTGTGTAAGTTGTGTGTGTGACGCATCAATTGGAATTGGAATGGGTGATGCTTTCCACTTTGTTGATGACTCAACTCGAGTGCCCTGCAACTGTGTTTACAGTTATTTTGTGGCTTTGAACAAACTCACCTTCAAAATTTTGTTACGTTTTAACAAACATTTGTTGCGCCGCTGCTGCTGCTGCTGCTTCTTCTGCTTGTTTTTCGTCGACTTCGTTCGTAAATCGTCGTTGTTGTTGTTGTTATTGTTGTCGCTTTCGCACACACAAAATATAGACGGATGAGTAATAACACCCCCGCTAGCTACCTCGCTTTCCCACTCCCGCACAACAATAGTTCTTATCCTTTTTTTTTCGTTTACTTTTGCCACGCGCTTTCACTCAATAATATACATGTGTAAATGCATAGACACAATGTATATATGCATATATATATGAATATATAAATAATTATATATATATAATACAAAAAGTGGCGTTTTTCTATTTGTGTGTCTCAAAAGAGAGCCGAAAAAACCAAAATCAACTCACTCACATAGTTGTCGCTTTTAACTCTGTGTTTTTGTTAAATTTCATGTTGCTTGCATCTATTGCTAAATATCACTATTTAATTGCATACACACCAAAATATATGCAATAATTTTCGGACAGCAGCAGCGACTAAACATAAATAAACAGCAGTGTGACTGCACGCGACAAGCACGAAAATACCACTGCATTCGTCCACTAAAAAAATACCAATTATCAACAGCGATATATATGCAGGGTTGCTCAGTCATTGATAGCGCAGCTATGCAATTTTAAGCATCGTTTGCTTATGAACACATATCGAGAGTTTCGAAATTTTGCGCTCCTTGCATAAATTTAAGTCAGTGTTCATTAAACATAATAATAATGATAAATAATAACTTTTTAATGCGATTTGATTTATTAATAAGGCTTAATATTTTCGTGCAGCAGCGAAATGTCTGCCACCGATTTTTAAAATATATGGTCACCCTAGCCGTGCAGTATTGGAAAGTGTTGCGCTGCTTGCAGTGACAGTTGGAAGCGCAGCCAACTTCGCTCACTTCTTTCTTTCCAAAACTCTGAAGATGGTGAGTGGACGTCGGTACAAGTTGTGCAGTCGAATTTATGTTTTAAAACAAATTGTGCACTATACATAAAAGAATACAAATGTGCGCCAGTTGAGAACGCTAAATAGCAGCATGCTCGAGCAATGCGAATGTGAGCAAAGCGACAGGGAAACATAACCTAGAACAAATGTTTTCCACACTGAAGAGCAGTCTCTGGAAATGCACGTGTAACGGGATTCAGTTCAGTTGGTAATAATTTCTTTCTCTCTCGCAGTCGAATATCAAGAGGAAGAAGACCAGAAAGCTTCGTGGTCACGTCAGTCACGGTCACGGCCGTATTGGCAAGCACCGCAAGCATCCTGGTGGTCGTGGTAATGCTGGTGGCATGCATCATCATCGCATCAATTTCGATAAATACCATCCCGGCTACTTTGGCAAGGTTGGCATGAGGAATTTCCATTTGCGTCGCCAGCACAAATTCCGCCCGGAAATCAATTTGGACAAACTTTGGTCGCTAGTCGGAGCCGAGAAGTTCGCTGAACTCGAAAAGGAGAAGAGCACCAAGGCGCCAGTTATCGATTTGGTTCAATTTGTAAGCAAGACATTCCTTTATGATTTATCAATTCTTTTGTTGTTATTATCGACATGAAGAGATCCCCAAGGCGATGGGCGGACTGAATGCGATCGTACAATTGCTCTTTGCAGTGTAGAGAAAGCCTTTCAGATCAATAATAACAAAGCGCTAAAACAGCATTCTCAAATTTTATCCAACACTATATGCGTTAATAACACATTTCTTAATTTTTTTTTAGGGTTACTACAAGCTTTTGGGTCGCGGCCATTTGCCCGCTCGTCCCATCATCGTCAAGGCCAAATACTTCTCCAAGAAGGCTGAGGACAAAATCAAGAAGGCTGGTGGTGTCTGCTTGCTGACCGCATAAGTTTAAGGTGAGTTGTAATTAACTTAATTTAATTGACATCAATTCATATTATATTGATATTTGATTTATTTTTTGCAGATATTCCTCTCTTCTGAATGCAACTGAAGCTAATACGTTCGACCATCAAAAATGTATTTGTTTTTTAATAAATTTAAAAAGAAAAACAATCCATCCTTTTATGTACTTTTGGCCACTTTAATGCAATTTGTGACATCACATGTTTTTTTGCTCCTAGTGAGTCGCTTTTTCGATATATTTCCCACGCTTATTGCAAAACCGAGCATGCGACAAGTGAGAACATTTCATTTAAAGCAACGACAAGAAAATCTTGGAAATGGAATAGAACTAAAACCGATGCACACATTTCAAACAAAAGTATTTAATTAACAATAATTTGGAGTATAATGAAGCAATGTACCAATTGCAATGATTTTTACAGGGTAACACATGCAAAAGTTTCTATGCTGCTAACTAAAAACGATATTACTTTTTTAAACGATTTCAGCATTTGTTTCAATTATAACAATTTACAATGTATACCCATTGTAATTTTTTATAGGGTATGCACATGGAAAACTAATAACCTGCCAACAGTCTGGCAACGCCGCCAACGCCAACCCACCCTTCATAGAGGAATTTCTTAAGTGCGAAACAGATTTTCATGTTCTGTGCCGCTGAACAGTTGTTTGTAGCTAACTGCGGAAGAACATAAAAAATATATAAATATATATATAGATAACAAATAAATATACGAGTAGGTCAAGGCTGATAGTTTCTGCTTTGCACTGCTAGTGTTACAAGCGTTGTCCGTCCTTGAGCCAAGGACACGGCACTCAAAAATATAAAAGATATAAATACGTAAATTGTCAAGAAATTGGCAAAGTCGATGTAAACTTTACCTAGTATTTAAAATTGTCCACGTTTACTTTACAGTTAATTACAAGATTACATAACAAGTGTTGCAAAAATGCCCAAAAAAGTGTTGCGAAATGTGACGCACTGCATCTTCGATATGGATGGACTGCTGCTGGGTAAGTTGAAAACATTTCGCAACACTAAACATCCTAACGACGCTCAAAATCAGACACGGAAACGCTTTACACAAAGGCCGCCCAAATGGTGCTCGATCCGTATGGAAAAACCTTCACGTTTGAGGTGAAACAACAGCTGATGGGTTTTCAGACGCGTGCCGTTGCTGAATTTATGATTAAAACATATGATTTGCCCATGGTATGGGAGGAATATGCCAGACAACAGACGGAAAATGCTCGTGGTTTAATGGAAAATGCCGAATTGATGCCAGGTATTAACTTTGATGAGCTTTCACATTTGATTTTATCCTTGCAGATACGGAACGTATTTATGAGGAGATCACACGGCAAATAGCTGGCAGTTTTGGTCGTCCGTATCCGGAGGCGGTGCGTTTCCGGGTTATGGGCACGACGGAAAGACGCTCAGCCGAAATCGCTATCAACGAATGTCAATTGCCAATTAGTGTTAACGATTTCCTTCAGCGATATCACAAATTGTGCTGCCAACGTCTACAAAAGGTGCCGTTGCTCGAAGGTTAGCGCAGCTTGCGACAGAGTGGGAGGGTGGGAGAAAGAGTGTGAGAGAGAGATTAATCATGCTTATAAGCATAACATCAGCTGTCTAAAATCGAATGTCTTTCAGTTGGAGTTGCCAGATTGTTTTCAATGAAAGCCTGCTGTCAGGCTTTGCATGGTGCTACATGTTATAGAAAAAAAATATCATTCAGCGAAAATCTTTATAAATTGTATTCGAAATTATCCTTCAGTTTCGGTATGAAAACCGCCATACGTGAGAAACTTATTTGCATTCAAATTAAAAATTCTATAAGCTCCCAATAATCAACTATGAACAGACAGAGTTGCCATAACGTTTTAAATAAGAAGATGCTGGAAGTCTTGCATGTGCTACAAAACCGAGCTGCCAGATAATTTGCATTGAGAACCTGTTGACAGCCTGTGTGTGTGTGCTATTATCAATCAATCAAAATCAATTTAATGCCATAGTTTACTTTTATTTGACTATATATTTAAATATATATATATATATCGAAAACTTCTTCCAAATCCTTTACAGGTGCTGAGCGCCTTTTGCGTCATTTGAACGCCAACAAGGTTCCCTTTGCCCTGGCCACCAGTTCCGGTGCGGAAATGGTCGAACTGAAGACGACTCATCATCGGGAACTCTTCGACCTGTTCCATCATCGTGTCTGCGGCTCCTCGGACAGCGAGGTTAAACAAGGCAAACCCGCACCGGATATATTCTTGGTGGCAGCTGGTCGTTTTATCGATAAACCGACGCCGGAGAATTGTTTGGTTTTTGAGGATTCGCCGAATGGCGTCGAGGCAGGCAAAAGTGCCGGAATGCAGGTGGTAATGGTGCCCGATGAGCGTCTATCCCCGGAACGATGTGCACATGCCACGCAAGTGTTGCGCTCCCTGGAGGATTTCAAGCCTGAACAATTTGGCTTGCCACCATTTAGTAATTGAGTTTGGAAATGTTAACCCAGTATAATTACAAAGTCGAAATATAAATGTATTGTATGTTTGTATTTGTATATGTGCGTGTGCTACTTAATTAAATGTAAAATTATGAAGCATATTTTATTTAAATTTATACTAAATTTACTATAGCATTTGATTGTAGCTGATAAGCCGTCAAAAATCAAATATGAACTGTAGACCGAATTGCCAGATTGTTTTCTATAAGAACTTGCTATCAGCCTGTGTATGAGCAGGAGACTAGAGTGGCCAGATTGTTTTCTATGAGATTTTGCTGTCAGTTTTTACTAAATGTTTTCAATAATAAATGCTGCTTGGCAATTTTATTCCATCTCGATTGCTTACCTTCTACAAAGAGCTCAAAACATAGTAAACTTAGAAATAAATTATTGTAATCAGTAGTAATTATCTATAGGCAAATCTTACGAATTTTCTGTTTAAATTTGATACCACAATTTAATTTCTGTTTAACTATAATTTGGTTTTAAGCTGCATAATGCTCCCACAGCCTGCAATCTTTTGTGTATATCTAAAACATCTTGATTTGTTAGCGAAATGGACATTTCCCTGCCCTCGGCTAAAACAAGAATATATTTCGGATATATACAAATGATATATATATTTTCACAACTTACCATAGCGCACCCATAATCTGGGCTTCACGCCTTGGCATTCTCTGACAAAAATGGCCAAGTTGGGATTTTTCTTTTTCAGTTGGGAATAAAATTTCTGCACATATTCCCTGTTTATTTATTTGTTGTTAAATTTATAATGGAAGAAAAAGATATCAAATACGCACCTGGCACCCTTTGAAGCTTTGCACTTTGGATCTAATATAATGCGCAATTCTTTTAAACCCGCCAATCTTGAGAACTTCATTTGCTTTTTAATTTTAAATTTTTTTAGGTCGTCAAAAATTACATATGAATTCTGGATGTAGAGTTGCCAGATGGTTTTCTACCGGAACTTTCTGGCAGCCTTTGTAAAGGCTGACAGCTGTTCATTAATTTTGTTTCTTAGTTTGTTTACGCTTGTGTGCTTGACTAAATAATAAAAACAGCTAAAAATAAAGCAAACTTAAGCAATAAAATGACTTCGGTGCATTGTCAACTGTGGATGGGGAGCGTAAGTGAACAAAAAATACACTTCAGATAAGCACATCAATTATTGTTTTCGCTCTTTGCAGCTGGAACCGTATATGACGGAGAACTTCATAATTGCCGCATTCCGGAAAATGGGCGAAGATCCGACAACTGTGCGCTTGATGCGTAATAAATATACCGGCGAACCGGCTGGCTATTGTTTCGTCAACTTTATATCCGATGACCATGCGCTGGATGCGATGCACAAACTAAATGGCAAACACATCCCCGGAACAAATCCGATTGTCAGATTTCGCCTGAATTCCGCAAGTAATTCATTTAAATTGCCGGGGAATGAACGAGAATTTAGCGTGTGGGTTGGTGATTTAACATCCGATGTGGATGATTATTCGCTGTACAAGGTGTTCTCCAGCAAATACACCTCAATAAAGACAGCCAAGGTAATACTCGACAGTCTGGGTTTCTCCAAAGGATATGGATTTGTGCGCTTTGGCATTGAAGATGAACAGAAATCCGCTTTATATGATATGAATGGATATGTTGGCTTGGGCACCAAACCCATCAAGATTTGCAATGCGGTGCCCAAGCCAAAGGCGGAGCTGAATGCTGCTCTCGGCAACGGTAGCAATAATTATGGCTATGGTGGATCGAGTTCAACAACAGCAGCAGCACCATCGACAGCAGCTGCAACTGCATCATCAACTGGCGCTGGTGGGGATTATGCGCAGTATTATGATCCCAGCAGCAGCAGCTATTGGCAGGGCTACAATGCATGGCAGGGCTACTACGAGCAGGCAGCGGCTCCATCGATTACAGACGCAGCTGCATATTATCAACAGGCCATGTCGCAATCCCATTCGAATCCACAAACGCTTGCTCAGCACGCCGAGGCGTGGAGTGCTCAACGCAGTGCGCAGTACGAGCAGCAACAGCAACAACAGCAGCAGCAGAGTGCAACTGGGAACAATAGTTGTCCGGTGGTGCCCGCTGATGAGGATTATGGTCTGGAGGATCACAAGTTTCTGCTCGATGTGGATAAATTGAATCGGGAAACAATTGATGCTGATCGTCATTTGTATGATGCGTTGGAGAGCTCCAAGTGGCTACCCATCGAACAGTTGGAGGTCTTTTAAATTTGGCTCTTTTAAGAAAAATCATATATTATTTTACTATTCTTAATTAAACTATAAATAAAAATTCAACCAGAAATGGCCGTTTTCAGTCCATTCATTTTTGTTATTGGCAGTACTGGTGGCGATGTGCTCCCTGTTTATTTACTTTTTGATAACTTCAGAAAGGAAGGGTAAATATATATCAAATACGCACCTGGCACCCTTTGAAGCTTTGACTTTGGATCTAATATAATGCGCAGTTCCTTTGAACCCGCCAAACGTAGGAAATTCATTTGCATTTTAATTTAAAATTTTGTTAGGTATGAATTCTGAATGTAGAGCTGCCAGATCGTTTTCAACCGGAACTTTCTGGCAGCCTTTGAATGCGCTTAATGTTATCGATTACAAAAGGCTGACCGCTGTTTATTAATATTATTCCTGGTTGTTTACGCGTGGGTGCTTGACTAAATAATAAAAACAGCTAAAAATAAAGCAAACTTAAGCAATAAAATGACTTCGGTGCATTGTCAACTGTGGATGGGGAGCGTAGGTGAACGTAAAATACACTTCTGATAAGCACATCAATTAAAATTTTCGCTCTTTGCAGCTTGAACCGTATATGACGGAGAACTTCATAACTGCCGCATTCCGGAAAATGGGCGAAGATCCGACAACTGTGCGCTTGATGCGTAATAAATATACCGGCGAACCGGCTGGCTATTGTTTCGTCAACTTTATATCCGATGACCATGCGCTGGATGCGATGCACAAACTAAATGGCAAACACATCCCCGGAACAAATCCGATTGTCAGATTTCGCCTGAATTCCGCAAGTAATTCATTTAAATTGCCAGGGAATGAACGAGAATTTAGCGTGTGGGTTGGTGATTTAACATCCGATGTGGATGATTATTCGCTGTACAAGGTGTTCTCCAGCAAATACACCTCAATAAAGACAGCCAAGGTAATACTCGACAGTCTGGGTTTCTCCAAGGGATATGGATTTGTGCGCTTTGGCATTGAAGATGAACAGAAAGCCGCTTTATATGATATGGTTGGATATGTTGGCTTGGGCACCAAACCCATCAAGATTTGCAATGCGGTGCCCAAGCCAAACGCGGACCTGAATGCTGCTCTCGGCAACGGTAGCAATAATTATGGCTATGGTGGATCGAATTCAACGACAGCAGCAGTCCCATCGTCAGCAGCTACAGCTGCGTCAACTGGCGCTGGTGGGGATTATGCGCAGTATTATGAGCCCAGCAGCAGCAGCTATTGGCAGGGCTACAACGCCTGGCAGGGATACTACGAGCAGGCAGCGGCTCCATCGATTGCAGACGCAGCTGCATATTATCAACAGGCCCTGTCGCAATCCCATTCGAATCCACAAACGCTTGCCCAGCAAGCTGAGGCGTGGAGTGCTCAACGCAGTGCGCAGTACGAGCAGCAACAGCAACAACAGCAGCAGCAGAGTGCAACTGGGAATAATAATTGCCCATTGGTGCCCGCTGATGAGGATTGTGGTCTGGAGGATCACAAGTTTCTGCTCGATGTGGATAAATTGAATCGGGAAACAATTGATGCTGATCGTCATTTGTATGATGCGTTGGAGAGCTCCAAATGGCTACCCATCGAACAGTTGGAGTTCTTTTAAATTTGGCTCTTTTAATAAAAATCATACATTATTGTACTGTTCTTAATTAAACTATAAATAAATATGCAACCAGAATTGGCCGTTTTCAATCTATCCAATTTTGTTATTGGCATGGAGATGTGTTCATATCGATAGCTTTGTGTATATCGACGAGTGCATCTGCAATTCTCTCCAATTGGCTGCCTATCGAGCAGTTGGTGGTCTTTAAAATTTAGCCATATTAAAGATTATATCTTTAAATAACGTCCAAATGAGGAACTGTATTTACTAATAATTTTTTAGACCATATTTCAGGTAGATCTGTGTAATATTTGAAATAGACAATTGGCAACATTGCTGGCAATGTGCTTATATCGATGTCATTGGGCGTATCGAAAAACTGTAACTTTAATATGTTAAACGATTTGTCTAGCTACTATCGATAGTTTTGGGCTTATCGCCAAAAGTGCATCTCTAGTTTGATAGACGACTTTTACAATTGCCGAGCAAAAAGTGACGGAAAAATTTCTAATAAATGGCGCCATTTAAGCGCGTCCGCCAGCCAAAAGTCAGCACACAGGCGTTGCTCGAATTCGATTTGGGTGAAAGTTCGTCGGACAGTGATTTCCTGCCCGACATCGATGACAACTGTTCCGATGGCTCAAAGGACGAAAGCGACGGCGATGGTGGTAGCAGCGACGCCAGCAGTAGCAGCGACAGCGATACGAATGCCGATAGCGGTGACGATAGCGATGACGATTATTCAACACTGCAACTGCGTCAGCTGCTAAATGATAATCATCAGCAGCAAGAGGTGGCAGCTCTGCTAAACGATAATGGACAAGAAGTGTCTGCACTGCTGAACGATAATAGTCGGCAAGGGGTGGCAGCGCTGTTAGACGGTAATCGTGGCCAAGAGGTGGCAGCACTGTTAAACGTTAATCAGCGGCAACAGCTGGCAGCACTGCTAAACAATAATCAGCGGGATGCAACACTGCCGCCCGCAACAGTTGCACAACAGTTGATTCACATAAACGGTTACAATTCGGATTTACCGCCAAAGCGAATGTGTTGTGTTTGTTTGGGCGATCGAAGCGACGACATCAACGAAATAGTCGAATGCGATTCGTGCGGCGTTTCGGTGCACGAAGGCTGCTACGGCGTCAGCGACAACGTCAGCATCGCCAGCACCAACTCCACATGCTCCACAGAGCCGTGGTTTTGTGAGGCTTGTCGAGCCGGCGTCTCTGAACCGGATTGCGAACTGTGCCCCAATCGTGGTGGCATCTACAAGGAGACCGATGTGGGTAAATGGGTGCATCTGATTTGTGCTCTCTACGTGCCCGGTGTGGCATTTGGCGAGGTGGAACAGCTCAGCTCCGTGACGCTCTTCGAGATGCAGTACAGCAAATGGGGCGCCAAATTGTGCTCCCTCTGCGACAATCCTCTGTTCGCCCGGACTGGAGTTTGCATCGGCTGCGATGCGGGCATGTGCAAGACTTATTTCCATGTCACGTGTGCCCAGGTTGCTGGCTATCTAATTGAGGCACATGAGGATGATGCAGCGGATCCATTTTATGCCCATTGCAAAGTGCACTCGGAGAAGGAGATGATTAAGAAGCGAAGACGAAATTATCACACACTCAGGCTCAATATGCTGCAGCAGGCGAAGCAAAGAGCACAACTCCAGCAACAGCTAATTGCGGCTCATCCGAATCCTGCCCAGGCGCGGATACAAAGGAAACTGCAAAAGATACAGCATAAATATGCACAGCACAAGCAACTCAAACCCACTCCTTGGGTGCCCACACAGAAAATGTCGCGTCTACTGACCAGTTCCGCTTCAGCCTGTCGTCGTCTGCTGGATAAGGCGGAATTTATGGCCGTGGATGTGCAGCATTTGGAGCAGCGAGAGGCGCATATACAATCCTTGCAAGATATACGCAAGAAATGGCACATTGCGCCTGCTTTTAGTGTGGAATTCACTGCCTACTACATGGATCGCATTGTGCGCATGGCGGATTTCAAGCAGCAGCAGCAGCAGCTCATCCAACAGAATTCCCAGCTGAGCCAGCAGCAATTGGAGCTGCGTGCCATCTACGATGCTGCGCTGGATGAGCGCAAACATTTGAAGTCTGTTAGGGATTCCTTGGGTGGTGCCCTAAAAAACCTGCACGCCGGTTTGTCTGCACTTTGTCCGGCTCTAACGCTGCTCAGTTTGGATTTGATTGCCGGGCCGCAGTTGGAGCAGCAGCAGCAGCAGCAGCTAGTCAAGCGTCCCATTTCGGTGCCAACGGCGGCTGCACTCAAAATGGGTCTCGGTTTTCCACTCTCCCAGTTGGCTGGCAAATTGGATAACTCGAGAATGTTGAGTACTGCTCAGCAGCAGCAGCTAAGTTCCTCCTCCGCCGCCGCCTCCTCCTCCAGCTCGTGTGGCATTTGCAAGCGCAACAATGATCAACATTTGTTGGTCAAGTGCGACACTTGCAATCTGCACTATCATTTGGGCTGCTTGAACCCGCCGTTGTCGAGGCCACCCAAGAAATCCAAGCAGTATGGCTGGCAGTGCTCAGAGTGCTGTGATAAATCCGATTGTTCCGATGCTGTTGGCATCTCGGACATTTCAACTGGTCCGCGTAAATCGCGTACGCGCTTCAACAAGGATGGGCATTTGGTGTATGTCGATCGCTATTCACTCGACTCCGATGTGAACAAGGAGCAACAGCCGGCTCAGCAACCGGCTCAGCAACCGGCTCAGCAACCGGCTCAGCAGCCGGCTCAGCAGCCTGCTCAGCAGCCGGCTCAGCAACAGCAACAGTCGCCGCAGAAGCGTTCGCTTCATAAATCCCTGTCAGCTGCAGATGAGGAACTGCTGCTGATCAGCAGTTCTCCGAAGCGCACCAAGCTTCAGTCGTCGCCGCGAAAGACTCCAGGTGGTTAAAAAAAGATACCTCCTAAACAAATTTGTTTTATTGTTCTGATTTTAATCTCTTCTTAATCCCTGATTAAAACATCTTCTCTTTTTCTAATCTAATCTAAAAAAAAGTTTGCTTCTTTTTCTTTAATATCATCCCTCTAATGTTTAAGCAAAGATTATCTCTGTTTCCCTAATCTCTTCTTAATCCACAGTTCAAGCTCCGTTGGAGCTCTTGCCACAGCCGCCAGCAAGCCAATTGATTCCATCGGGCTGCGAGGATTCCGTCGATAAGCAATTATCGCGCAAAGGCAAGCGCAAGGATAAGCACAAGAGCAAGCACAATCTCTCCTCGGATACGGAAAAGTCCTGCACCAAAGAGCACAAGCGTAAGCGCAAGAAGCGAGCCCACGCCGAGGAAACCACGCCAGACAAATCCAACGCTGGACGACCCATTAAGATCATCTTCAAGACACTGCGACTGCCTGGCGAAGATGCGCCCGAATCGCGTAGTTTCTATGTGCCCGCCAATGCGGTCAGATCGGTGGACGAGGCTTCGAGGCCCACCTCCGTGGAGACTGTCGAGGATGTCAGCCAGCCCAGTCAGCCGGAGACGATCGCTGTGGCGCCACCAATTGTGACTAGTACACCACAAAAGCTAAAGGAGCCGCCGAAGGAGACGCCTCCCGCTTTGACTTCCCCGTCGCCAAAGCAGCAGCGCAAGATTAGTCCACGGAAATCGACGCCACGCAAACAGCGTGTTGGTCGTCCGAGGGTGTCCAATCCCAAGCTCAATCTGGAGATCAATTGCTGCGTCTGCTCGGAGTCGGGCAAGGCCAACCAGGTGGTGACCTGCGACGAGTGCCACAGGCATTATCATTTCGCCTGCCTCGATCCGCCGCTGAAGAAGTCGCCGAAAATACGCGGCTACTCCTGGCACTGTGCCGACTGTGATCCCACCGACGAGGATGCACTGCACAAAAAGTGAAACTAAATGATACCTATTAAATTCTACTCTAATTATACAATAATACAATAATACGAATTATGTTCCTCATTTCTATAATTTGACAAGTATCAAACATGTAATTGATCCTAGTATTATACATAAAGCAGCAGATTTGTTGACGATCGAATTATATTATAAGTATATTTTATACTTTATATTTTTCGTTTTTCATTAAGTGTTAAAAGAATTTCATAACAATGTTTATTATATATGCTCTTGATCTTTGCATGTCAAATCATCATTTTATTCATTTTGGATGTTTAAATTTGAAAACTGCAAATTTTGAAGCATGCGAAAATGGAAAGTTTTCTGTTTTTAGCTCAACATTTTTCATCTCAAACAAATGGATTGTTTTATGAAGTATTTGGCTTAGTATCACAAAATAATTCTAAAAACAATACAATGCAAATTAGCTTATAAATATATTTTAAATAAATAGTTTATGAACTGAAATTTTACATGTGTAGTTAAGTTTTATCAAAATAATAATTTTGTATTTATTAAAATTAAATGGAAGGCTATATCACTAAGCAGGAAATACATTTATGTCTCTTATAGCTATCGTAAATAGATTTGTACGGTTACGGAGACAATTATCGATCCAATAAAATAAACTTAATTCCAAATTGAAAAAAACTAAGCACTCAATACAAAGAAGAAGAAGAAGCAAAAAAACGTGTAAACAAAAATGACTAAGCAATAATTACTAACGGCATTTCGAAAGACCCAACGACGCAATTCAACAAGAGCCATATGCTCTGCTCGAAGCTGTTTTGGATTCCAATCTACCACATCACGTATATTGGCTATAGTATTTCTTGGCGACACCCAAGCTGTTCCTTGCTACCTGTTATCGGCTGGCATTACGTATGGTATCAAAGTATTTTGCTGTCGGTTACGCCCGAAAGAAAAGAGTGCACTCGAAGGGAAATTTAAAGGGAAATTTGGCAATAAAACTGCTTCGCGATCTAGCTCTTAAAGTCCCTGCGAGCGCACCGACGAAGAAAGCTGTATCGATTTGAATTTTGATGCTGATCAAGAATTTATATATTTATATATAGAGCGGAGTGCCCTTTTCTTGCCTGCCTCATCCTTTTGTACAATTTCATTGATTTCCCATTACTAATGGGTTAATGTTATCAAATTAAATATATAATATGAAAAATATATTAAACATTAAATATATATTCGTATATATTTATCGAATAACTTATTCATTCATTCATTGCCTAAAATGATCGGATTCGGTATGGGCTTGGACATGTAGGGACCATCCAGCTTGTAGCCCAGCTTGCGATAATAGTTCCTTGTGCCGACGCCGGAGATGACGGCAATCTTGGTGCTGCCGTGCTCCTCGCGAGCAATCCGCTCAGCCTCCTCCATGAGCAGCATGCCAAATCCTTGATGCTGAAACTTGGTCGGATCCCGCGAGCTAACTGGGACCACAGAGCCATAGACATGCAGCTCCCGCACAATTGAACAGCCGCGTTGCAACTCCGGCCGGAAAGTGTCCGGCGAACATTTGCGCAGGCGCAGCAGGCCCACGAGTATATCCTGTTCGGGATCCTCGTAGGAGAGGAACGTCTCCCAGCCACCATTGGCCACATAATCACGGCGTATCAATTCAATCTCATGCGGACGCACCTTGTTGTGTATCTCCTGGATGCCCACCTCACGTGTGCGCACATCCCGACAAACGGTGCCCAAATCCTTCATGCGTGCCAGTGCCAATTCACGCAGATTGCCATGCTCCACGCCGGAACTGAGAAGGGAAGAGAGAGAACGGGAGATCGTAAATAGACTCGGATTACTAACTGGGATTACGAACATACCTAACCAGCGGCATGGGTATATCTCGCTGTACCCGATAGACCCTCGTCCAGGGCGGCACCAGTGCCAATATTTTGGCCACTAAATCGACCAGCATGGAGGGCGGATACGACTTGTAACGACCCGTCTTCCACAGCTCATAGAGCCCAGTGCCGCGTATAACCAAAGTGGGATAGATTTTCAGCCCGTCCGAGCGAAAATCAGGATTCTCAAAGTACTCAATAAACTGTTCAATATCGCGCTCAAAATCCACATTGGGCAGATCGGGCATCATGTGGGTGACAATCTTATAGCCGGCATCTTTGCCCATTTTAAAGGTTTCGCAGACAGCTCTCACTGTGTGACCACGATTCGTATCCCTGGCGACATCCTCGTAAACAGACTGGACACCAATCTCCAGGCGAGTGCAGCCATAATTCAACATATCCGAAATGTGACTCTTTAGACAATAATCCGGTCGTGTTTCAATTGTTATCCCAATGCATTTGGTGCGTGATTTCTCCGAGTAACGCACGGCTTCCGCCACATTGGCGCTACTGTGTCCGGAGAGTGCATCGTGCAGATTGCGTATGAAATAATCGCGATATTCCTCGGACAGCGCCATAAAAGTGCCGCCCATCACAATGAACTCCACCTTGTCCACGGAGTGTCCCAGTTGCTTCAGCTGCTCCACACGATGCCGGGTCTGCAGGAAGGGATCGTAACGTGCGCGGATTGCACGCATCGACGTGGGCTCATAGCCCGTATAGGATTGCGTGGAGTACTCGAAATCGCTGTCCGGTCCGCCGGGGCAATAGACGCATATGTTGCCCGTAAAATTGATGTGCGGACAACGATGCGGTTTGCACATAACTGCCACAACGGCAATCTACAATGTGGAGGAAATATATAAGTATCCATAGTAAAGGATGTATTGGACATATATACAGTTGCAAACAAAAATAACAATTATTTTTTAAATTTCTAAGTTTACGGAACATTTGCATATGTGGAAGTTATATAGCCACAAGTCGGCAAACCCATTGCAAATATGTAATCCTCATTTCATCACTTACACCACTCGCTGTCCTTATCGGTTTGGCGCGCAATTTGGGCAACAATATTTTCTTGGCATCCTGCGGCACAGCTGCTATGATGTCCACCAGTCGTGGTGAGCTATCCAATCCGTATTTGGAGGAAATAAGGGATTTCATGCGATTTAGATTCACATCTTTTTTTGCTTCGTGCGCCTTGAGCAGCTCCTGTATAATTTCACCAATGACGAGCACCTGGCGCTCCTCGCGGCTGAGACCAACAGCTGCCGTACCAGTAAATGGATATTAAATAATATTAAGCAAAGCGTGCATGTTATTAGTATTTATTAAGACGCACCCAGTTTCTTTTTCTGTTTCATGCTATTCGTTTGTAAACTTTATAAATATCGCACGTGTTGTTATCAGTTGTTGCTAGTTATCGATATACGATAGCAGCTGCGATAAGCAAAATAAAGTAAATATAAAAAATAAACTAAAAAATATATATATAAATATAAATAAAAATATGTATAAATGAATGCATTTATATATATGTACGTTATAAAATAACTGGCTCAACAGTTTTACCTCTAAGCCAGACTTCTTGAATTAACATACTTATAATGCAATAAAAAATAAACTTATCAATTTAACTTTTTTTTTTAATATAATATAAAATATAAATATAATATAATAAAACAATATGAAATAAGCAACTTAACAGTTTAACTGTTTTTCCTTAATTTAAGCGGTCACATTTGGTGTGTAACCTTTTACATTCCACTTTCCATGCAGAGTCAAGCCTGACCTGTCATCTCTATCGATAACAATATCGATGCCATTCACCAAGTATTCTACGCCGAGAAAAGCATCGTTTTGTGTTATTTGTGCTTTAAGATTTTTTCAGCGCAGCGCAAAAAGATGACTAGCTGCATGCAGCAGCAACAAAATGAACAGCAACAATTGCTGGAACAATTAAATGGCAGCGATGACGACGGTGAGGATGATATAAATGGCGACGACATCGATGAGGACAAAAATAAACAAATGCTAAACGAGTCTTTTAGCTACTCGGTGCGTTAAAGGGGGGAAAAATAAGAAATATTTTGAAATATGTGTACATTTTTAAAACTTGCAGAATAGCCATGCTTGCTGGGTGTGCAATGGTTATTACGGTCCCAATTTTGGTGAACCGGTTTGCGGGGCATGCCACGCATTTCTGTACAATGCACAACAGGCCGAGGAGTTGTTGACAGAATTATCCGATGACGAAGACTCCGGCAACGATGAGCCCCCCTTTAAGGACAAACAGGAGGATGACGAGACGGAGAACGATGCGGACATAATGGGCTTTGAGGATCTGGAAGATCCAGCGCCAGCGGGAGACCAACAGCAAGTGAACAATGAGCCAGCGCCGGAGGAGGAGGAACTACAGCAGCAACAGCAGCAGCAGGCGGAACAGCTGCCTTTGCCTGCGCCGCTAGAGCCACCGCTGGAGCCAGTGCCGCTGCCAGTGCGTCGCGGCAGTCCGGAGCGTGATTTCGAGAACGAACGTGCCGGGAATCCCTTTCTATTGCCCATTAAGCGACCGCGTCCAGCGGCGCCACTAGCACTGCCCCATTTTATGCTGGAGCTGGCGGATGGGCGGGCGCGTGCCCATGAATATGATGCGGGTGGAGGGAGGATCAATAACAGAGAGAGCAGCAAACAGTGCATCACTCGGCTCATACCAGTTGAGGTGATGCTGCAGATCTTTGGCTATCTGGATGACATGTCGTTGTGGATGGCCAGCGAGGTGTGCAAACAATGGCATGAGATCATCGTCAAGAATACGGCGCAGAGCATGTGGCGTGCATATCTCAAACAACGTTGGCCACTCTTCGAATGCCTCGTCGCGGAACCGGATTGGTATCGTCTCTATGGCGCTTTGATGTCCTCCTGCTTTTGTCGCACCTGCCTCATCGAGTTGGGCAGCCAATCTCCGCCAGCGGCGGAGCAACGGAATGTGATGCGTTCGAATTTCTTGCGTGGCGAGGCGAATCTGTTGAATAGCTATGGAACGGAGGGTATATCGGCCATACCCATGGATCGACAGAATAACTATTGGCAGGCAACGATTCTGGGTCCACCCGGCAGTCCGTATGAGGGTGGCAAATTCTTTTTGTTCATCTATTTTCCGGAACGTTATCCGATGGCGCCGCCAACTGTGCGTTTCTTAACCAAAATCCTGCATCCGAATGTGTCGCGTCATGGCGATGTTGGCATCGATATATTCCAACAGCAGAACTGGTCATTGGCGCTGAATGTTGCCAAGGTTTTGTTGTCCGTGCAGAGTTTGTTAACAGATCCGTATACCGAGATCTGCATGGAACCCGAGGTGGGTTATATCTATGAACATGAGCGTTCGCGCTTTGAGCAACTGGTACGCAATTGGACCTGTAAGTATGCCATGCCGGAGCTGATGACGCCACTCGTACATTAAACGATCTATATATAGTCTATAATATATATATCCTGCTAGAAATCGCACGAACTGAATCTGGGAGAAACCCTCTTTTAAGTTGTTTTTTTTATGTGTATTTAGTTTAATGCTGCCATTTTAGATATGGCTACTCCCCCAAACCCCCCAACATAGTCAAAATTATGCTTAAAATAAATACAAATATAATGCTTCGACAAGATTCAACCTTTTGAAATATGTATTTTAAATTCCTTGATGCGTGCGGAGTCATCACCACCGATAACAAATTCGATCTCATTTAGCAAGTATCGAGTTGGGTATCGTTTTTGGTTTTAATAATTTAGCCTAACTGCACAAACAATTGTTGGCTGTAGCAATTAAATGCCAACTAATAACCATATGAATTTAACATTTACGAAAGATACGTATTTACTCAAAATAATGCTTAAAGTGTATATTAACATTTAATCCGTTGTAATTTGCATTTTACATGCCTTTTCCAAGCCAAGTCTAGACGGACTTGTCATCGATATCGATAACAATTTCGATGCCATTTAGAAAGTAATGAGGAAGGAATCTTAAATTATGTTTTACAGGACTTTTAATAAAATTTGAACTAAATTACACTTAAAGTTAAGCAGCTGGCATTTCTATTTCGTCCAGGAGACTTTGGGTATATCGAAATGTTCTGTTAGAGAGTCCAGATGCTCATTGAATTTCTCCACGCGCTGTTTGTGCGTCGTTTGTGCCTTGTCCATTATGCGCTTGTTGCGCATCTTTTCCTGCTGCTTTTTGCTGGCCAGCTCCGCTTTGGTTAATTTTCGTTCATAGTTGCTGCTTGATGCAGCTGCTCCAGTTGAGGCTGCAGTTTCGTTGATTTGCTGCTCGAGAAAGGCTCGCTGCAGTGCATCTTTCTCTTTGTCCTTGCTCTTGTGCTTCTTCTTCTTTTTCTTCAGTTCGGTGTCGCTTTTGAGCTTCAGTTTGCCTTTGGCAGCACACGCATATTCTTCGGACATTGGTTATATTTATTTATTTATTTTATTTGCAAGCCAATTGTTTTGTTTTCTTTGCTTGATAGGGCTGATAAACTTATTTCAGCCAGGTCTGCATGTGCTGTTTTGCGCTCGATAGTTGTGCTCAGCATCGATTATTAGATAATTATCGAACTATCGTTTCTTACAATAATAACAATTGACAGTTATTTTTTATATTTTGAGTTTGTTATTAGCAAGCGAATTGTTTTGTTTTTATTTAGTTGCGAGGGCTGTGAAGAGCTCGATAGTTACTCAATGTCGATTTCAAGTGATTTCAAACGGATTATTGTTTGTGATAACGTTATTTTCACTCAGGCCAGAAATAAAAGGCGTCTAGCAACAATTTAAATTTTTTAAATAGGTATTATTTGTAATAAATTTAATTATTAAATTCTTTCAAAATCGAAGAATTATTTATGCTCTAAAATAAAGTTAAACATAGTATATATATGAATTTCAATATTGGTTTCCTTTATTCGCGCTTATGTCGTGAATCTATTTTCTTGCATTGCAACGTGTCTCTCCTTCTGTCTCTCGCAAAAGAGCTTTCGCTCTTTGTGACGGCCACCCACGCGTCATTTGGTTCGTGTAAAAAAGAAAAGCTTGCACGCCTAATGCATATGTAATTGTGCGTGGCCAGGCAGCCGTTGACTTGTTAGCATTTCAGTTTCAGTTCAATCCCAACGAGCGACGGAACAACATCTCGTGTGTGTTGTGCACACGCTCAAAGCGCGTTTGTAAATATTTAAAAAATTTATTCATAAATTGCCAAAACTGCAACACGAGGCATTTGTCTAACAAATAAAAAACCAGTGCTGATTGTTGTTCGTGACAAGTGTTTAAAAAAATATTTTAAAAAAAAATTAAATAAAATAAAAAATTCCAAAAATAAAAAATAAAATTCAATTGTATAAAAAAAAAAAATAAAACACACAAAGTGCGAAGGTGAAAATTCTGCCCACTCTCTGTTCTCAAAACTAACGGTTTAACATTAGGTGCAAAAAAAGCTCGCTCAACTCGCACATGCGTGTGTGTGTGTGTGTGCGAGCTCAGACATTTTGCTCGCATGCTGTGTGAGTGTGTTTTTGTGTGTGTGTGTGTGTGTTGGTTTTAGTATCCTGTACCAAGTTCTTCACTCAAGGATAACAGTCGTTAAAGTACAACAATGTAATGAAAAATATCACAAAATATTATCATCATCATCGTCAGGCGAATGTATTACATTTTTTATGTGCATGTTTTAAGCAAACATGTATTTCTGTGTATGTGTGTGGGCGTTTGAGTGTGTGTGAGTTCTCCTAATACTTCTCCTCTTTTTCTTTATCACAAATTTTCATGTCTTTTTCCCCTTTTTTATTGGACAGAATTGGAATTACGATTTGAATTCTTGTACAACTAGCGAAACCGTTAGTCAAGAGTCAAATCTAACGGTTTACGAGCCGTGCATGTAACAGGTAACCAATGTAATGTCGCTCTCCCTCTATCTCTCTCTCTCTCTCTGACTACACTCTCTCTCCTCCCAGCTCTCTAGCTCTCTCTTAAACACGTCGCATTTTTATGCGTAAGGGTAAAGATAATAAGCAGTTTCAAAGCAACATCAACAGCGGCTTTCAATGTCATAAAATAATGTTAAGTTCGCATTAAACACAAGAAGCTGCTGTTGAGATTTTTTGCCACGATTTTTTGTGTTTTATTATATATGTATGCAGATATTTGAGTGGCATCAGCACTTAAACTTAGTATTTGAACGGGTTTTTTTTGTTGCAAGACATTTTTAGACTTGCTGTAGAGTCTTAGGAGCACTCTTTTAATGTATTTTATTTGCCTGATAAACTTTATCAAATATATTTATTTTAAATACAAGTAAACAAAATTAATAAATAAGAGGAACTTAAGAATTTTCTCAAGCATATAGGCAGTCCATGCTTCCAGGCTTCAATAAATAAATTTAGCCAGAGCCACAAACTTGATTAAACTGCCTGAAATATTATTTTGGACTAGCCTTTGGGAGTACCATAAATTAGGACTTTTATTTGACACTAAATAATGCTGGACTTAACTATACTTTTACTTTAGATTACACTTTATTTTCAAACCCATATTTATTAATTTTAGACTCGTCTTAAGGAGTTTGAAAAATCGGAATTTTTCTTTAGAGACTTCAATTTTTTTGATTGAACTTTTTTTTTAAGCTTAGCTCTTTTTAAGCTTGAGCCAAGTCAATTCAAATGATTTGCTATTGATTGAACACCAAATAGAAATCTAAAAGCCTTAATCTCTTGCTCAACAGAAAAATTTAAATTGGAAATATGTATACAGTTACATATGTATGTATGAAATATGTGTACATTTATGAAGCATGTATTATATCTAAAGTAAATTCAGCTTAAAATTAATTCAGCTTACTGCGAAAAGTTGCCGCTTGTGGCAACTATTTATTTATACGACTATATTCAAAAGTCACCACAAAAATATTTATTTTGTGTTGCAAATACATGGCTAAGCCGCATGTGTCCCCAGTTCTTATGCCACAAATATATCTGTTGAAATACTCTCTCCCCCACCATAATTTTTATTTTATTTTTTTTATCTTTTTTTGTTTGACATGCCAAAAGTTACTGACTGAAAAATAAACTTTTTCATTACCACTCGACCTTAAAATGCTGTCGTATGCAAAATCGATTTGCCCACTTTGTGCGACAGTCAGAGGGAGAAAGATAGGAGATATATATATATATAGAGAGAGAGAGAGATAGAGAGCGGGGGGAGGGGAGGAGGGCAACTTGTGTCAGATGAATTTTGAATTATTCAAAGGATGCTGCTAAATATTTTATTCAACACGTCGCTTTTCCCAACTCAGATTGATTGAAAATTCCAAAAATGGCAGCTTGTAAAAAAGAGCTGCGGTTGCAATGCGTTATTGAAACGCCATTAGCGCAATTTCAATGGACGACAAACACACACACAACAGATACACACACACACTCATACACACACACACACACACACACACACACACACACACACACACACTTTGTTAGTTAAATCCTTGCCAGCGATTTTATGCAGTTGAGTTCTGCTGTTGTTCGTGCTCAAATATTTACATAAATGTGGGCATTGTATAACAAGTGTTTGACTGTGCAACAGACAACACACACACCTACACACCCTTTACCCCACACAACAACAACAGCAAGTAATCAAAGCACAATCAAAATTCATAATTTTCCAGTGCAAAGTTCAGTTCCGCAACGAAGGCGTTTCTAATTGCAAAAAGTGTTAAGCAAAGGCACATAAAATATATTTAAAAAATATATATGTAGGCAACATATAGCTAATGTAGCTGCGGCATGCTAATCAACACTTGCAACAAGTATAATAAATAGGCTGCAACATTTTGCTGTTCATACTTAACCAGTCGCGCGAAAATCCTTTGCCGGGCGCAGCAGCAGTTTCTAGTTGGTGGTGCTCTATGAAGGTGAGTCCAGTCTTATAATTAACATTTTTCGATTCTCTAAAAATTGATTAATATTTTGTAAGTTTATAAATGTAGGTATTGAAATGAATATTGTATTTCAGTATTCACAAAGAACCTTTGTCAACTTGAGTGTTTCTATATCTTTTGAGTTGATAATCTAATTGCTTAAGATTTTGCTATAACTTTAAGGATTCCTCTCGAATATACTGCTTACATTTTATTGAGTTAGTTGACTTCTTAGTTTTCTCAAGATATTATATTCATATTAAAATACACAAACTCTTGTAATTACTGTACTTATTTTCCCCCACTCTAAAGTTGACTAATCAATTTTCCCATTTGCTGTACTTATTTTCCCTCACTCTGAAGTTCACTTTCCTTGATCCGATTTGATTTGCGTTTTAACGCCTCTTAAAAACTCGTTAAATCAGCAAACCACAAATAGCCCCATTTCCATTTGGCTGGAATGAATGGAAATGCATTTAAAAATTACGCGCATAATTAAAAATTGAAATCAATTCAGCCGCAAGCAATAAATGCACATTTAAATGAATTATTAAATCATTATTAATAATTTTATGTATTTCCACTCAATGATTTTATTGCATTTTTGTTTAATCAAATCAAATTGAATAAAATTGCCTGGAATATAAATATTTGCCTGTAGGCGAAGTACTCAAATTGGGCTGCTACGTTTATGAAGAGCTAGAAAGTAGAATAATATATCGATAAGTGCAAATCGATAAAAGCACTTATCGGCCTCAATTTGAAATCTAGAAATGCCAAAATGTTGAAGCTATTTTTCCATGTGTGTATATGTCGGACAATTTTAGAGTTTGAGTTACCAAAGTTATTTTCAAAGCCGGTAGCAGTGTATTCCCTAGTCGGCTATGCCCGACTGCATTATTCGCTGTTGTTTTTTCAAAATATTTTCATTTGTGCTCTCGCCACACGCATTCCGAGTACTCATTGCTGTTATTTTTATGAATCAATAATATTCATTGAGTTTCTGTAAATTTGTTTGTATTCGTTGTGTTCCAAAATCAACAACTTGTTTGCCATTTGCCTCGAAAATATTTCAAAATTTATATATTTATATAGTTATATATATATATATATATATATATATATATTTGATGTCTGATGAACTAAGTCAATAAACTTTTGTGGCGCAGGCAGCACAAATGTTCATTAGCCTGTCGTGTATATATTGTGGGTGGGCGTGGCACTAATGGGCGTGTAATGGAAACTGTTTGCTATAATTAGCAATGTACGCTCTCTCTCTCTCTCTCTCCCTTTCTTTTATTCTATCACTCTCTCTCTCTCTGTCTCTCACCTCTCTGTCTTGACCATTAGTTTAAACTGATTATTGCTTAATTGCACTCACAGTTGCCTACTTTTGTGCGCAGTGGAACTCAGTGACAGTTAATGCGGGTCTTATCTAATGACTCTTCAGTTCTGTTCTTATATACATATATATATATATACATATCTGTATGTTTGGCTCATTAAATTGATTTATTCATGGGCACCAACAGCTAAATTTGTCCAACAGCTGTTGGTCTGCAGTTTTTAACATTGATTGATTTTACTTTGGCTAAAAATAACTTTTAACTTGATTTTTTAAATAATTTTTAAAGTTTTTTCTTAAGTATTTAATACCTATATTCCTAATTTACTGCATTATTTTTTTATTATTTATTTCCAATGCCAAAATCAGCGCTTTTTTGTGCCAGGCCAAAGTTCGGGTTCACTCGTTCTGCTAATTTACTTTTTAATCTTATGCAATGCAAGTAAAAAAATAACAAAAAATGAATAAAAATTTAACTTGGACGTAAAGTAACTAAAAGTAAGATACCCTGGAAAATCTTAGTTAGTTTAACTTTCACTGTGAATTAATTGACCGATTGATCTATGTAAGCTAATCTGCTGCTGATGATGATGATTATTTTCTATCAAGAATATTTAATTTGATAAAGATAATGTCGAAGACTTGGTTACAAACTTCAGGGTAACACCATAATACCCTCTGCAAGGGTATCAAAATTACATGCACTCAAAGCAAGGAGAATCCATTTGGAAACAAAAGAAAAGACGGGAAAAACTCAATTTACAAGACAACCGCAACTTTTGTGCATTTTGTAAGGACAAAAAAGAGAAAAGGCACAAAGAAAATGCAACAACTGAAACTTGTGCCAGATCTGAGCAAATGACGATAGATAACAGATGAAAGATAACTGAGCAATGATGATAGATAAATGCTGAAAAATTACAGCTCAAAGATAAGTGAAAAAATGTGTCTGATGACAGAAATAAACTAAGGAAAGATGGCAGATGAAAAATAACTGGGGAAAAGTTACTTGTGAAAACTAATTGATGAAAGATGTCGGATGGAAGATATATTGTGAGAAGAAAGGAAAGCCGGAAAATTGAATAGAAATTAAAAACGCAAATTCAAATTTAATAATAATATTAAATTATTTTGTGTATGTTACGGATATCTGGTATTTAAAAGGTATCCATCAAACTGTAATCAATTCAAAGCCATAAGTACTCTTGAGCTCCAGCAGGACTACCTCAAATGTAATCCTGCTTTCTTTTTTTAAGTTTTTCGGTTTTTTCTTTCTTTTTTTGGAATAACGAGCTCATCTCCGATGAGAAATGCGGCTGCTTTGGGGCATGAAATGAGGTTCATGCTGCAAGGATTTCAATTCGTTTGGTTTGCGTGTGTCTGTGTGTGTGTGTGTGTTACTGTGTAAATTGCGGCAGAGTGGCGACCATTTTCGTGTATTTTTATTTCTCTGGGTTTTTCTTCTTCTTATTTTTGGCACAGACAACGCGTGAAAAATAATGAATAAGTGATGTTACTCTGCGCGTAATTTTGTATTTTTGTGGCACACTTCGACATTTTATTTCTGCGCAGGATTGCGCTATGCTTTATTGCATATTTGCACCTTTTTTTACCTGCACATTATGCGACCAAGTTTGAACTAACATTTTTTTTGCGGCTCCTTGTTGTGCCCTTGCAGGGGGCTTTAGAATTTAGTTGTACAGTTTGTATTGCATTGAAGGAGATAAGGACTAATTAAATCGGTTATATAGTGCAACATAAAGGCGAAAAATTGTGAAAACAAGTCAAAGATCTTTGTCTGACACACAAATATATATTCTTGATCAACATCACTTGTCGAGTCGATATAGTCACACTCAGAAGAAAAACGAACTGATTTTTTAAGATTCGACTGTCTTTTGGCAAACTCTGTTATAAATTTACTTTATTGAAACTAAGCATCCATCTTAACCTTCCTCTCCCAGCCGTTCAGATCAAATGACTATATCATATAGCTGTCATGGGAACAATTAGTCGAATCATTCCTATTTACCAAGATATTCAGCTTGCTAGTGAAGTGTGAGATTATGTTGCTCAAAACTAAAGCTATATCAACAATGGACTACTCTATCTCAAATCTGCCATAGCTTGTTAATATGTTAATCTAACTTCTATCGGTAAGGGTATTACATTTTCGGCGTGTCTAAGATATTTCTTCGTTGCTTTTGCTTCTTTTATTATTATTTTTTGCGCGTGCCTTGGCGAAGTTTGCGGCTCGGTTTATGTACGAAGCTCGGTCTCGAGTTCTGTAGCCTTCTGACCAACATTACCTTCACCTTTTCATATATACATATATATGCTGATATGTATATACATGCATATTTGTATATACATATATATATCAACTGACTGGGACAAGAGGTCACCCAAAAGCAGTTGCCTGCTTGCCTGCCAATTTACAGTTGTTGTATGTCTGTAAGTTTGTGTTGTGTATACACGAATTTTACACACGCACACACACACACATACCCACACACACACGCACGCACACACACACTTACAATGTACGTTTTTGTAGGCTTAAACTTATGCGGCACACTAAAATTGTAATATTCACTTTTTAGCTGAGTTTGCTCTCCATTTGCTCTCTGTAAAAAACTTGCTGCGGTCTTTGCTCACATTTTCACTACAGTTTCTTTTTCTTTTTATTTTTCTTCGTTTTTTTTTTTGGGGTTCAACTTTGTTTCTTCTCATGGTCTGAGGTTTTAGTGCCGGTATTACAAGAAAAAAGTACTTATTTATTTATTTTTTAAGGAAATATAATATGCAGAAGCATGCAACTGAAGTGTGGAGAGAATATCTTAAACTTGAGTAGACTTATTTCAATTTCATTTATAACGGGTATGCTCTTAAACTAATCGAAACCTGTTTCAAACGGGAGAGCTTTACTTGAAGACACCCTGCACCCAAAGTTATTATCTACAGAAGTGTTTTGGGTATTATCCAGAAATTTTTACAGCTGATCAGAGCTAATATAGATAAAAATGACAGCATAATTTTAAAATTAAGTCAGAAATCCAATTAATATTTGGCGAATATACATAACGCGAATTTTTATCGATATTTATCGAAATTTATTCGTATGCTTTACTGCACTTAAGCTGTATACTCTAATATTATATTATACTAAAATATATATGAAATTACATTTAATTAATAATGTTTTTGAACTGTGTTTTTTTTTATTGATTATCGATTTTTATCGATATTGTTGAAACGGGGGAGCTTAAAGACTCCAGTTGTTATAGTCCCTGAAATCAGTTTCTTATTAAAGAGAAACTTGGCCCGCTTTTGCTGCCAATCAATAATATATATCTCCAATATCTATATCATATATATGCAAAGTTCAGCATACCCCATTTGAAGCATTCTCACTGCGTGTAGGGTATAATAAAAATGCTAATTGTTGTCAATATTGTTAGCAACAATTAGAGAGTTGAGTGGTTTCCGTAAGTGAAGCAGCTTGGCTAATGAATTCATCAAATCGAAACGAGTTTGTTATGAGGCACTTACAACACAAGTTGCAGCAACACCAACAGCTATAAATTGGATTCTACACAAAACTTAGATAGTCAAAACGACTTCAACTGTCGGGATGAGAACTGTTTCCCTAACAATTTGCCTGTTGGCTGCTTTTTTGTTCAGCTCCGAGATCCTTGCTGACGTAGAATGGAACAACTTTACGGATGCGGGTGCGTAGAACTGTCAGATAAATCAATATCTGTATTTCTATAGATATATATACATATTCTAAAGCTCATCCGGGGAAATGTGTGATTGATGCCGATACTATATTGAGCGAGGGTCAAACAAAAATGGACCCAAATTGCAAGTTCATCTCTTGTCATGCCAATGGTTATGCTGAAATCGAAACGTAAGTTTCCCACGCTCCCAATATCATTAACTATACCATATATCTATATATATATTTACTATCCATATAGTTGTGGTGGTAAGGGTGTGGGTGGTTGCACGATTGGCGATAAAAAGTATCCCAATGCGGAATATCCCAAGTGCTGCATCAATATCTTCCATTGTCCCGATGGAGATAAGGAATTGTAAGCAATCTATTGATTTTCCATTTGATTTGATATATAAATAAATACTGCATATATATCGCTATAGATATATCCACATAACTGTTTTTATTATTATAATTATTATCGTCCCCCATTTAGGGCAAATCAAACATCATTAATCAAAACGGCTTCAACTTCAAGTAACTTGTAAATTAAGGATGTGGTTTCTAATTGCCAGTTGACTAAAGTCAATGAAGGGTAACACACACGCATACACACACACACACACACACACACACACACACACACATTTGACTTAAGAACACTTCATAAATTTACACACACACAAATGTAATTCACCCTCTGCCATATCTCATTAATTAATTGGTTTCAGTTAAATGCACTGCATCACTTATAGAGTTCTGTGTGTGTGTGTGTGTGTGTGTGTGTGTGTGCGGTGTGTGTGTGGTGCATATACGTGGTTCGTGTGTGTGTGGTGTGTGTGTGTTTCTTGTGACAGTATTGAAAATGAGCTTAAAGTGAAATTACTTGAAATTCAGGTTTAACAAAAACCAGAAAAAACTGTGAGTGAAAAACCAACCAACAAGTATTGCAAATATATATACTAACATTTCCTATGAGAGCTATATGATATAGCAGTCCGACATCAGAGGTTTATTGTCCAAGTGTGTTAATTAATTGTTGCTGGCATAATTAAACGCGTATTTATTGAGTTTGCTTGGGATAACTTGACAAATGGAAAAGTTGCTAAGAACTCATCTTGGGGCCGATTGTGCCTTTGGCAGCTATATGATATAGCTAGGCGATCCGCCATATGTATAGTATATATCGATATATATTTGTAAAATATTTATTAATTAATGTGAAGTAGTAAAGACTCTGAGATATTTCCTGTAAAAATTATAATACCTTCTGCAAGGTTAAAGGTTAAAGGTTAAAAATAATATAGATAAAAATCAAAACACATTTTGTTTATCTTATAATTGGTATTATTTATTTATTCCGAGTATTATCAATTATTTAATTAATATTTCTATTAATTATGCAGTTAATTTAATAATTATTTAGAGATGTAATTTGCGTGCTTAGATATTATCATAACTAATACTTAATTAGTTGAATAATTCAACTAAATTTGGAATAATTCAAGTTCAAGTCGCCTGAAATATTGAAGCAATTAAGTTGTAGTTATAATAATCAATCTTAGCCTGAAGAGAGCAGCGCTAATTTCAATTAACAATAATTGTTGTTACTGTAATCCTTAGCTCGAAGTTTAATTTGTTTATGGCAACGATTTGGTTGCTGTGACCTTAAATCGAATGGCAAATAAAAGCGAATAACAAATAATATTCAAAATATGGTCAAACTGCAGTTGAATAAAAATGGGCGAGAATACAGCAATTCCAAGGGAAACACACACACTCTAACACACACTAACACACACACACCCATCGAGAGAGAACTGGCAATTAGTGTTGTGGGTGTGTTTTCAGTTTCAGTTTCTGTTTCAGTTTCAGCCTGGCTGCTTTTATCTTTCCGTTTGCAGCTTTTCGCTTATTGTTGTTGATGGCTTTTCGGGGGTCTGTTTTGGTCTCCAGTCGCCTGACAACAAAAATCGCCAGTCATAACGCCTATTTAGGCCTAAACGACCCATTCCCCAGAAACACTCGAGCCCAGCTCGTAAAAAATAATAAACAAACGCCAGTTGAGCACGCCAAGTCGAATAAAGTTAGAAAATAGCTAGTAATAATCGAACGACTTGATCTCACTCACAAAGTAGGTTGCTTCAAGTATGACAAACTTATAGTTATGACACCACAAACACAACTAACTTTTTCCAAGTCTATTTCTATTCTTTCCATTTTTGTTCGATTTCATTTGATGGCTCTAGTTCGTATCAAATTGGGGGGGGTATTCCCTTTTGACACGCCTGAAACTTAAACACTTTATTGGACAAATATGAAGCGTTCATTTTTTTAGAGCAGTTTAGTAAAATAATTTATAACGAATCGTATTTAGATTCCGGTTGAGCTTGAATTATGTATAAAAATCATCGAATTATATTCGGATCCGTTATCGATTCCTTTAAATTGCTCCTTGAAAAATGTTAAATTTCTATGAAGTTGCGGTTCCGGGTCCGATTTGACTAGTTTGAATACATTAAAATTGTACAACAATCCTGAGTTTGCTGTTACCCAAACTTTGATTGAGAAACATGTGGCGAATATATCTGTATATATAGATGTGCATTTCAGTGTGATGATGTTTGTTGCTTAGACAGTTTTAATTTTAGATGTTCGATTCATGTGTCTGTGGAGCACAATCGCTAGAAAAACAACCACACAAAATATATTTTATATATTGTATATTGAAGGCAGACAAACTGACCAGATTATTCACATTACTTGAAACAGAATGTTAAACGTTCACAACATTTGGGATAGTCGGCATTGGGGAATCTCGCGGCCCCAAGTGTGCATCCTTTAATGAGAGCGACACCGCAACTGTAAAATATAATAATAATTATATAGCATATATGTATATACATATATATATATATATATATATATCAATCAAAGATCAAGTGAGCATGTTAGAGATATGTATTTGAACTCACGTCTGTATTTCAGCCAAGCTGTCATTTTGACAGATAATCCGAGCACAATCCATATCGGGATATTTGGCAGTCTCTCCCGGATTCATGATGAGATTTGCATTTACGTAGCACTTGCCGGGATGTGCGGCATTCTTGAACTCGCCTCGTGAGACAGCTGCCTCAGTTTGTGGCATGATGAGCGCCGCCAGCAGCATCAATAAAATTCCGTTCAAAAATAAATTCATCTTTACGCGGCGCATTCGAAATGTTGACTGATTCGCAGCTAAGCTGCCAGCTGCTGGCGAGCTTTTCTTAGAAGTAGCATTCAGTTTCCATCCCCAAGAAGGGGCCAGGGGTCAAACAGGTTTCAGATTGCGCCAGCTTAAAGTGTTCTGACGAGTTTGTTTGGAAATACTAGCCAAAGGCGTAAATAGTGTAGGAGTATTGAATACTTGCTCATAGTGAGGCATTTACTGGCTCATTATCTGAGTGAATAATATACATGTAAAAATTACATAGTTGAGATAACGCGACTGGAAGATACCCTACACACAGCTGTTGAAAATTTCAAAATGTGATTAGTTTGGCGAAATCTGCGTTTTTGAAAGTTGTACAGTTTATAAATAACATACCAGAATATGAATGAAGACAATATCTCTATAATTGTGTATTTTTGGTGCTATCGGTAATCGATACGTTTATTTGTTTTCGTGGCTTCCGCGTAGACTTCGTTCACAGGTTTCGCACATCTCTTGACTGTACTGAACTGACTTATCGCGATTTGGCAGAGTTTCCACTTCTCGTGTGAGTTCTGACTGACTTACTGATCATCTTCCGTGTGCTGCGACGCCCTTTTTGAAGGCCTGCGTCGCAGCCATTTGCCGCGACTGTACCAAAGATCACGTGATCGTCTCGGTGGCGTGATCTTTGGTAATTTTCCACTTCCTTTTGCTGACGTCTGCCGTTAGTGTGATTATGGATGGCGATATTGCACTCGCCATACTCCTCACACCATAACGGCACATGTCCTGAAGGACATGTGTGTCAGACACTCTCATATGGCTGACAACCTGCGCACGAAAGAGAAAGGGCGAAAGAGAGCGAATTCGCCGCAACTGCCGCTCGAGCTGCGCTGCTTGCTTTTTGCATTGACTGCTGCTGCTGCTGGCGTTTTGATTTGATTTAAGCGCGTTGTTGTTGGTGCCGCCTGCATTGCGTGCCATCCTTGCCAACCTATAACTTATAACACAATTTTATTTGATTCCTTTTTTATTTTGTGTAAACACACGTACATACACGCACGCACACGTACACCTTACCCGCGTGGATGCAGCGATCGCCGTCCAGCAGCCATGCGCCGGACTGGCCCCCGTTCGTGCGGGATTCCAGCGCCGCTGGGCCTTGCACGGTGATTTGAGCCCGGTTGGCAGTGACCACTGGAGGCCGCTTTGCCGTCATGAGCCGCTTGGTTGTGTGATCGTATTCCATTGTTGTGTTTGCTGAGTTTAACTGACTTGTATAGAAGCTGCTCGCGTGATTGAGGCCTCATTATATAGCTTTTGTGTGGGTGTGTGCGCCCGTGTCCCTTATCCCTCTCTCTCGGGTTGGGTTGGCGCCCTATTTACCGGTGCACGTCTCGACACTAGTGTGCGTGACTAACCAACGGGATTGTTTGGTTTTGCGCACGCCTCTACACTATTGTGACAAAATGCTGTTGCTAAGTGTTGAGCAAGACGTTTTTTTTGGCGGCCGCTGCACTTGCGCTCTCAGGCGTGCGAGCATTGTTGTTGCCTATTTCCGCCAAAGCGACGAGCGAAACATCAATTCCGAATACATCAATTCCGAGCGAAACACACACACAAATATACACACACTAACACACACACACACACACATTGAGAGAGAACTGGCAATTAGTGTTGTGGGTGTGTGTTCAGTTTCAGCCTGGCTTAGGCCTAAACGACCCATTCCCCAGAAACACTCGAGCCCAGCTCGTAAAAAATAATAAACAAACGCCAGTTGAGCACGCCAAGTCGAATTAAGTTAGAAAATAGCTAGTAATAATCGAACGACTTGATCTCACTCACAAAGTAGGTTGCTTCAAGTATGACAAACTTATAGTTATGACACCACAAACACAACTAACTTTTTCCAAGTCTATTTCTATTCTTTCCATTTTTGTTCGATTTCATTTGATGGCTCTAATTCGTATCAAATTGGGGTATTCCCTTTTGACACGCCTGAAACTTAAACACTTTATTGGACAAATATTAAATGTTTGCTACAAATATGAAGCGTTCATTTTTTCACAGCAGTTTAGTAAAATAATTTATAACGAATCGTATTTAGATTCCGGTTGAGCTTGGATTATGTATAAAAATCATCGAATTATATTCGGATCCGTTATCGACTCCTTTAAATTGCTCCTTAAAAAATGTTAAATTTCTATGAAGTTGCGGTTCCGGTTCCGATTTGACTAGTTTGAATACATTAAAATTGTACAACAATCCTGAGTTTGCTGTTACCCAAACTTTGATTGAGAAACATGTGGCGAATATATCTGTATATATAGATGTGCATTTCAGTGTGATGATGTTTGTTGCTTAGACAGTTTTAATTTTAGATGTTCGATTCATGTGTCTGTGGAGCACAATCGCTAGAAAAACAACCACACAAAATATATTTTATATATTGTATATTGAAGGCAGACAAACTGACGAGATTATTCACATTACTTGGCACAAATTATTTCACGTTCACAACATTTGGGATAGTCGGCATTGGGGAATTTCACGGCCCCAAACGTGCAGCCTTCAATGTGAGCGACACCGCAACTGTAAAATATAATAATAATTATATAGCATATATATATATATATATATCAATCAAAGATCAAGTGAGCATGTTAGAGATATGTATTTGAACTCACGTCTGTATTTCAGCCAAGCTGTCATTTTGACAGATAATCCGAGCACAATCCATATCGGGGTATTTGGCAGTCTCTCCCGGATTCATGATGAGATTTGCATTTACGTAGCACTTGCCGGGATGTGCGGCATTCTTGAAAAAGCCCTGTGAGACAGCTGCCTCAGTTTGTGGCATGATAAGCGCCGCCAGCAGCATCAATAAAATTCCGTTCAAAAATAAATTCATCTTTACGCGGCGCATTCGAAATGTTGACTGATTCGCAGCTAAACTGTCAGCTGCTGGCGAGCTATTCTCTGAGCAGGCATTCCATCCGCAAGAAGGGGGCCAAGGGTCAAACAGATTTCAGATTGCGCCAGTTTAAAGTGTTCTGACGAGTTTGTTTGGAAATATTAGCCAAAGCCAAATAGTGTAGGAGTATTGAATACTTGCTCATAGTGAGGCATTTACTGGCTCTTTATCTGAGTGAATAATAAACATGTAAAAATTACATAGTTGAGATAACGCGACTGGAAGATACCCTACACACAGCTGTTGAAAATTTCAAAATGTGCTTAGTTTGGCGAAATCTGCGTTTTTTCTGCAATCTTATTGAAAGTTGTACAGCTTATCAATAACATGCCAGAATATGTTTGTATATATATGTATATGTATGACTTTGAAGACAGTATCTCAATAAGTGTGTCTTTTTGGTGCTATCGGTAATCGATTTATATCGACAGGAAAAGCTTAAGTTCAGTTCGGTGGTGTAAAATTTAATTCAGCACTTAAGTTAGGAACTGCTCGTAATTATTTGTCATTAAATGCCATCTAAAACCCTAGAAAATAACTTAGAATATGAATAATAATTAAATATTTTGGTATCGATTTGTAATGCTGAATTTATCTAGATGAAGAAACACTTCTTTTGGGAATCGCTTATTTTTCTAGCTGGGCATTTAAGAAGAATCGGAAATGGCAGATATATATAAACTTTAATCTAGAACAGGTGGCGATTTTATGATTTAAAAAACTAATTACAGAGACTGATTAGATACGTCCAAATAGTGAAACGTAATTAATATAATACATATATAATATTAATATAACCTTAATGGAACCATTCAACTTTACCTAACAGATCCAAAAAACGATTCGGATGGATTTTCAATATACTTAAGTGAACGATTTTGAAAACATTTTGTGGTGCGAATTTCCACATAATTGCAAAGTTTGTTGCTGATAAGTATGGACGCTGATAAGTACTTAATTGCTTGCCTTTCACCCATATATATATAAATATGATTATTCAGATGAATGCTGTACTTATTTTATATACGTTTATTGAATTGATAAGAAATGAAAATAAAAACAAGAAACTTAAAATTCAATATTAAATAATTAAATGAAATTCAATTCAGCCGCTCTATGGAATAAACGATTTGAAAAGTGACAAAAACAATTGCCACACAAAAATAGGGCTTAAGTCAGCAGTCTGAAAATGGATCAACATATTTTAGACAACTGGGCTTAATTATGTACAGATTGTAAAACGATCACAGCAATCGGGATAGTCGGCCTTGGGGTTTAGCCTTACCTCCGAGCAGAGAGGGTCCTCTATCAAGCTACCGCAACTGTAAGATAAAAAAAACAAAAATTAAAGTTTATATATATATATATATATATATATATATACATATATAACAGATACATATATATATATATATGAAGTCACCTGTTTATTTCAGCCATGCTGTTGCCCTCACAGCTAATCCGGGCACAATCCAAATAAGGATATTTGGCTGTCTCACCCGGATTCAGGATGATATTGGGATTGACATAGCACTTGCCGGGATGTGCGGCATTCTTGAAAAAAAGAGCTGCCTCAGTTTGTGGCATGATGAGCGCCCCCAGCAGCATCAATAAAATTCCGTTCAAAAACAAATTCATCTTAACGCGGCGCATTCGAAATGTTGACTGATTCGCAGCTAAACTGCCAGCTGCTGGCGAGCTTTTCTCAGAAGTAGCATTCAGTTTCCATCCCCAAGAAGGGGCCAGGGGTCAAACAGGTTTCAGATTGCGCCAGTTTAAAGTGTTATGATGAGTTTGACGAGTATATATGAATTTGAAGACTATACGTCTATAATTGTGTCTTTTTGGTGCTATTGGTAATCGATTTTTATCGACAGGAAAAGTTTTAAATAAGTTCGGGGGTGTAAAAAGTGTCAGCTTTTTATTCAGCACTTAAGTTAGGAACTGCTCGTAATTATTTGTCATTAAATGCCATCTAAAACAGTAGAAAATAACTTGGAATATGAAAATAGGGCTTAAGTCAGAATTCTGAAAATGGATCAACATATATATATATACATATTTTGGACAACTGGGCTTAATTATGAACAGATTAGAAAACGTTCACAGCAATCGGGATAGTCGGCCTTCGGGTCTACCTTTGTGTCAATTACGCAGAGAGGGTCCTCCTTCAATTTACCGCAACTGTAAGATGAAAAAAACAAAGTTTAAAGTTATATATATATATATAACAGATATATATATATATATATATATATATATGAGCTCACCTGTTTATTTCAGCCATGCTGTTCTCCTCACAGCTAATCTGAGCACAATCCAAATTAGGATATTTGGCTGTCTCACCCGGATTCAGGATGACATTGGGATTGACATAGCACTTGCCGGGATGTGCGGCATCCTTGAACTCGCCACGCGACACATCTGCCTCAGTTTGTGGCACGATGAGCGCCACCAGCAACAACAACGAGATTCCGCTCAAAAATAAATTCATCTTTACGTGGAGCATTTAAATCGTTGACTGATTCACAGCTAAGCTGCCAGCTGCTGGCGATCTAATCTCTGAAGAGGCATTCAGTTGCCAACCCCAAAAAGGGGTTAAAGTTCAAACAGGTTTCAGATTGCGTCAGCTTAAAGTGTTATGATGAGTTTGTTTGGAAATACTAGCCAAAGGCGTATATAGTGTAGGAGTATTGAATACTTGCTCATAGTGAGGCAATTACTGACTCATTAGCTGAGTGAATAATAAACAAGTAAAAATGGCATGGTTGAGATGATACGACTAAAGAAGATAGGTAGGATTGGTGTTAGTGGTTCCATATAAAATTTTGAGATTTCAGCCAAGGAGGTCAAGGGTCAAGAGGCACACCGCTGATAATTACTTAAAAATATCACAAATTCCACTGTGAATTAATAAACACTTTTGCTTGCCAAAAACAGATTGCTTTTTGTTCTACTTGTTTAATTTGGTTCTACACAGAAAGAAAAAAAGAGGAAAACTAATTGACAAGAAATTTCAAAATTCAATCACATCGAACAAAACGCTTGCAGCAATGCGGAAACTCCTCATGCCAGTTCTTGAATCTTGTGTAGCGACAATCATTTGGAGGTGGCACATAATCGCAACTGATATATGACAGATATACATATATATATATATAGTATGATTTAGTCAAAGATTAGATTAGATGATGCTTAATTGACATACGTTTGCAGCATGCCCCAGCCATCGCCCATGCAGAAGATTCGGGTGCAGGGCAGCGATTCCAACTTGACGGATTCAGCGAACTTTAGCAGCACTATCGAGGTGCCCATGTCCACAACACAGCGACCAGGATAAGCTAGATACGGTTTTATTATGTATTATAGAACATCATTAAATAATATATATATTAATAATGATATAACAAAAAATTGAAAACTTACCAATGTCGCCATAGTTGTTTAATGCGTTTAAGGCTTGAGTCTGAGTAAAGCACTCGAAGAACAGAAAAATGATAACAGCTTTCAAAATAAACATGTTGTGTTGGATATACATATGTATATATATATATATTATATATTTGATATATCACAGCCTGCTTAGTTAGCTGCAGATCACTCTGCGTTCACAACATTGCGGATAGGGTAGCTCCACATTGACATAGTCGCCAAAGCGGCATGTCGCTGGAATACCGCTAACGGCGCCACAGCTATTAAGAGGAACTCTTATAATCATCTATATACAGTGGCGGACACCTTATTTGGAACAATGTCAAGGAAAAAAAGTAATTGCCTGCCATAAGCTAACCATTCATTATTTTTCAAAAATTCCAAAGACCGATGGTAGGTATACAGTGTCTCGAAGCTTATTCGGATCAGTGTCAAAGAAAAAAAGTAATTGCCTGCCATAAACTAATCATTCATTATATTTCAAAAATTCCAAAGACCGATGGTAGGTACATGCATTAACCACTAAAATTGATATATGACCCCAATAAACTTGGGTTTCCCCACCTGCTAGGAAGAATTATAAATAAATGTTGCCTACTTACAGGCGTAGTTCATTTGGAGAAGGTACATTGTGGGCACCTGGACGCCATAAAACCCGGATTTTTTACCTAAAGTTGAGTATTTTCGGTATAAATAGACCAATTCTTTGTAGTCTGTTTAGTTTTATCCTGCATCTCGGGTGCAATAAGCCAAAAAGGACTATGGACAAACAGACTACCATTGCACAACGGAAACTCATCCTGGAACACTTCCAAAAAGAATATTCACATCGCCAAATAGCTGAAATGGTCAGTCTGAGCAACTCAACTGCGTATAGCATCATTCGGCGCAAATCGGATTGAGAACAAGGGCAGAATGGCACCAAACAAGATTTTCACCGAAGAGGAAGAGCGAAGGATCATCAGGAAAATATGGGGATCTACCATGCTATGGGCTCCAAAACTGACTCAACAGGTGCAGGATGAAATGGGGAAAAAGTGCTGTGTGGAAACTGTGTGCAGGTTTCTGCGCAAACATGACTTAAATGGCCGAGTACCACGGAATATAAAGGGCTTAAGCGTGAAAAATACAGGGACTTGGATGACGTTCGTCAAAACCCACTTGGACAAGGATTTGGAGTTCTGGAACACAGTTATATTTGCAGACGACTCCAAATTCACCATTTTTGACTCGGACGGGCGGAATTATGTGTGGCGACAGTCCAATACTGACCTGAATCCCAAACACGTAAAGGCAACAGTCAAGCATGGTGGAGGAAGTTACATGGCTGGGTATGTATCTCGTCAGCCGGATTCGGGAATTTTGTGATTTTTGAAACAACAATGGACAAGAATGTGTACTTCAACATACTAAAGGAAAATTTAGTTCAAAGTGCCGAGAAGCTAGGAATCCGACGTACTTTCCGGTTCAACTAGGACAACGATCCCAAGCATAAGGCCCAGATAGTACAGTCCTGGCTCATCAGGAACTGTCCCCACGTGATAATTCCACCTGCCCAGTCTCCAGATTTAAATGTCATTGAGAATTTGTGGGCTCTGCTAAAAAATAACATCCGGAAGCCTAGCATATCCAGCAAAGAAGACCTCAAAAATGCTCTGCGGGATGAGTGGAGCAAAATCAGCCCAGAAGCTACCAGGAAGATGGTATTTTCCATGAATAATAGGTTAAGGGAAGTTGTTAAGGCTAAAGGATATCATACTAAGTATTAACATCCTTATTTAAGTTTTTATAATGCAAATATATTATTTTATTTATACTGTTCCAAATAAAATTTCCCCTTAAATTAGGGTACTTTTTTACATAACTATACCTAGTGGGTGGGGAAACCCCCGTGTATTGGGGTCATATATCAATTTTAGTGGTTAATGCATGTACCTACCATCGGTCTTTGGAATTTTTGAAAAATAATGAATGGTTAGTTTATGGCAGGCAATTACTTTTTTTCTTTGACACTGATCCGAATAAGCTTCGAGACACTGTATATATTAACCACCAAAATGAATATATGACCCCAATACACTGAGGTTTCCCCACCCACTAGGTATAGTTATGTAAAAAAGTACCCCAATTTAAGGGGAAATTTTATTTGGAACAGTATAAATAAAATAATATATTTGGCGTATAATAACTTAAATAAGGATGTTAATACTAAGTATGATATCCTTTAGCCTTAACAACTTCCCTTAACCTATTATTCATGGAAAATACCATCTTCCTGTTAGCTTCTGGGCTGATTTTGCTCCACTAATCCCGCAGAGCATTTTTGAGGTCTTCTTTGCTGGATATGCTGTGCTTCCGGATGTTATTTTCCGGCACAGTCCACAAATTCTCAATGACATTTAAGTCTGGAGACTGGGCCGGTGGAATTATCATGTGGGGGCAGTTCCTGATGAGCCAGGACTGTACTATCTTGGCCCTATGATTGGGATCGTTGTCCTGGTTGAACCGGAAAGTACGTCGGATTCCTACCTTCTCGGCACTTTGGAGTAAATTTTCCTTTAGTATGTTGAAGTACACATTCTTGTCCATTGTTGTTTCAAAAATCACAAAATTCCCGAATCCGGGTGACGAGATACATACCCAGCCATGTAACTTCCCCCACCATGCTTGACTGTTGCCTTTACGTGTTTGGGATTCAGGTCAGTATTGGACTGTCGCCACACATAATTCCGCCCGTCCAAGTCAAAAATGGTGAATTTGGAGTCGTCTGCCAATATGACTGTGTTCCAGAACTCCAGATCCTTGTCCAAGTGGTTTTTGACGATCTTCATCCTAGTCCCTATATTTTTCACGCTTAAAAAGGGCTTCTTCCGTGGTACTGGGGCATTTAAGTCATGTTGATGCAGAAACCTGTGCACAGTTTCCACACAGCACTTTTTCCCCATTTCATCCTGCACCTGTTGAGTCAGTTTTGGAGCCGATAGCTTGGGAGATCCCCTTATTTTCCTGATGATCCTTCGCTCTTCCTCTTCGGTGAAAATCCTGTTTGGTGCCATTCTGCCCTTGTTCTCAATCCGATTTGCGCCGAATGATGTTATACGCAGTTGAGTTGCTCAGACTGACCATTTCAGCTATTTGGCGATGTGAATATTCTTTTTGGAAGTGTTCCAGGATGAGTTTCCGTTGTGCAATGGTAGTCTGTTTGTCCATAGTCCTTTTTGGCTTATTGCACCCGAGATGCAGGATAAAACTAAACAGACTACAAAGGATTGGTCTATTTATACCGAAAATACTCAACTTTAGGTAAAAAATTCGGGTTTTATGGCGTCCAGGTGCCCACAATGTACCTTCTCCAAATTAACTACGCCTGTAAGTAGGCAACATTTATTTATAATTCTTCCTAGCAGGTGGGGAAACCCCAGTGTATTGGGGTCATATATTCATTTTGGTGGGTAATATATATACCTACCATCGGTCTTTGGAATTTTTGAAAAATAATGAATGGTTAGCTTATGGCAGGCAATTACTTTTTTTCTTTGACATTGTTCCAAATAAGGTGTCCGCCACTGTATATATATATGTTTATCTATTTCTACCCACCTTTGAAATACTGTAACCCCATTCGCACCGCACACAATTTGGCGGCATTCGTGCTTGGGATCCTTTATGGTGACGCCCTCATTCAGTATCAAGCTGGACGTAATCGCGCACTTACCCGGAAAATCTATTTGAATAAGGGTATTACCTGGTCAGCGTTTGTTTTCCTACATAGTACATACCTGCACTACGATGGACTGCAAACCATTCGGCTGGTTCAACCACAATTGTCATTAAAATTAAAATAAATAACTTCATTTTTTAAAAATATTTCAAGCAACGTAATTTAAATATTTGAAATTGACAGATTTTGAAAGCTGTGCTAGGCTTATGAGAAAAGGAAATATTAAAAAAAAATGTATGTCTGAGTTTATTTAAGTTTACTATTATGGCTGATAGAGACGCCTGAAGAACTTGGTTAAAACCAACCATTAATTTAATTTGAGAAATTTAAGATGTTTATCAACAAAAAGTCAGCCCTGAAACTAGATATCTTTTATCTGAATTTAAGAAAAGTTTTATTTTAAAATTAGGAAAAGAAACAAACTGTTTTTTTTTCTAAAATTCGGCATGATTTTTTCCCGAGTGTAGCCCAAGAGGATAAGGCCATCAGGAATGGATACATCTCCGATGAGATTGACCTGACGAGAGTCCTCAGGCAATCCAATAATGGCCCTAGCTTATTTAAGCTATTGTCAAGGTCAATATCAACAAAGTCCCTTTTGGCATTGTATGTGCTGAAACAGAGAACGCTTAATTGTTTGATGGATGAGGGAAAATGTAGATTGAGTTGGGTTTTGTTAATTGATTTTCCTTCAACCCATTCAGCAAATGCTCACAAATACATTCATCGACGCTGAATTAAGAAGTGAATTGCAATCAAAAGGTGAAATTGAATACTTTTTGTTACCTTTCCAAGCAGAAACTTTGTCAAAGCCTCATTCTGGTCGTAGATAATTGGTATTCAATTTAAATACACCAGGACTCCGACAAGCCAGGAGTCTCCTAGGTGGCTATAATCAAAAGCGATTTAAGCAAATGATATCCATGGGGAAGAATAGACTCAGCATACTCACAGGTCTATTGACAGGACACTGTAGACTGAGAAGTCACCTAACCAAGTTAGGTATTTGCAGCAGCAATGTTTGCAGGTTCTGCGGATACGAGGGGGAATCCTCGACGCACTTCCTAACAGAATGCGTCGCCTTAACCAGGAAAAGATGCAGCATCCTAGGGCAGCATGTCATGAGGCCCAAGGACATAGAAACCCTCAACCCAACAAAGATCCTGGCATTCGTGCAGGAGTTGGGATTGATGGAAGAGCTGTAGGCTCAGTAAGGGGGCACAATAGACCTTATGGGTCGCAGTGCTAACTTTTCCCCGATCATAATAATAATAAATACACTTTTTATTTGATTTCAATTACGATGAATTTGACAAATAACCATAAAATGTCAACTAAGCCAAATAAAAATGGGATTTACTTTAAGCCAGATTGCAGTCGAGGGGAAGACGACAGCAATTGGGAAAGGTTTTATCAGCATTTTTAGATTCATCATATTTGCAGCCAGCGGGCAGATCTGCATTCTCACAGCTGCACAAAAGTAATTGTTTAATGTAATTAAAAGTAATTGCAAGAATTAGAAGACGACGTACGTGTAGACCAAAGCCCAGCTGGAGCGACCGCAATAAATTTCCGCACATTTGCCCGGATAGGGCACAGTCTGGTCACTATCGATTACCAATTGGACACCCTCGGATGAAGTCACAACACATTTATTGGGATGTTCTGAGGGGATTCGAAACTAGATGTTAACGATGTGAAATAATTGAAGGTGAAAGATATAGAGATAACATAAAAAGTTGATGAGTGATAAGGCTTTGAGAAATTTAGACCGTAAATGTAAGGGATATTACTTTTAATACCCTTGCGGAGACTTCTCCGATTCCACTTGTGTATATATTCTTGATCAGCTTGCATTGTCAAATATACAGTGGCGGACACCTTATTTGGAACAATGTCAAAGAAAAAAAGTAATATCCTGCCATAAGCTAACCATTCATTATTTTTCAAAAATTCCAAAGACCGATGGTAGGTATATATATTACCCACCAAAATTAATATATGACCCCAATACACTGGGGTTTCGCCACCTGCTAGGAAGAATTATAAATAAATGTTGCCTACTTCCAGGCGTAGTTCATTTGGAGCTGGTACATTGTGGGCACCTGGACGCCATAAAACCCGGATTTTTTACCAAAAGTTGAGTATTTTCGGTATAAATAGACCAATCCTTTGTAGTCTGTTTAGTTTTATCCTGCATCTCGGGTGCAATAAGCCAAAAAGGACTATGGACAAACAGACTACCATTGCACAACGGAAACTCATCCTGGAACACTTAAAAAAAGAATATTCACATCGCCAAATAGCTGAAATGGTCAGTCTGAGCAACTCAAATGCGTATAACATCATTCGGCGCAAATCGGATTGAGAACAAGGGCAGAATGGCACCAAACAAGATTTTCACCGAAGAGGAAGAGCGAAGGATCATCAGGAAAATAAGGGGATCTCCCAAGCTATCGGCTCCAAAACTGACTCAACAGGTGCAGGATGAAATGGGGAAAAAGTGCTGTGTGGAAACTGTGTGCAGGTTTCTGCGCAAACATGACTTAAATGGCCTTGTACCACGGAAGAAACCCTTTATAAGCGTGAAAAATATAGGGACTTGGATGAAGTTCGTCAAAAACCACTTGGACAAGGATTTGGAGTTCTGGAACACAGTCATATTTGCATATGAGTCCAAAACCACCATTTTTGACTCGGACGGACGGAATTGTGTGTGGCGACAGTCCAATACTGACCTGAATCCCAAACACGTAAAGGCAACAGTCAAGCATGGTGGAGGAAGTTACATGGCTGGGTATGTATCTCGTCAGCCGGATTCGGGAATTTTGTGATTTTTGAAACAACAATGGACAAGAATGTGTACTTCAACATACTAAAGGAAAATTTACTCCAAAGTGCCGAGAAGGTAGGAATCCGACGTACTTTCCGGTTCAACCAGGACAACGATCCCAAGCATAAGGCCAAGATAGTACAGTCCTGGCTCATCAGGAACTGCCCCCACATGATAATTCCACAGGCCCAGTCTCCAGATTTAAATGTCATTGAGAATTTGTGGGCTGTGCTGGAAAATAACATCCGGAAGCCCAGCATATCCAGCAAAGAAGACCTCAAAAATGCTCTGCGGGATGAGTGGAGCAAAATCAGCCCAGAAGCTACCAGGAAGATGGTATTTTCCATGAATAATAGGTTAAGGGAAGTTGTTAAGGCTAAAGGATATCATACTAAGTATTAACATCCTTATTTAAGTTTTTATAATGCAAATATATTATTTTATTTATACTGTTCCAAATAAAATTTCCCCTTAAATTAGGGTACTTTTTTACATAACTATACCTAGTGGGTGGGGAAACCCCAGTGTATTGGGGTCATATATATTAATTTTGGTGGGTAATATATATACCTACCATCGGTCTTTGGAATTTTTGAAAAATAATGAATGGTTAGCTTATGGCAGGCAATTACTTTTTTTCTTTGACATTGTTCCAAATAAGGTGTCCGCCACTGTATATAGTCATAGACGTTCGTCTGTCCGTCAATCCTCATTCCTTAGCTTAAATGTTACTTGGAAATTAATTTATTTTATTTTTGCAGCTATCAGTACTTAAGTCGAAGTCAGTCGGATCGGATCACTATATCATATAGCTGTCACAGAAACCATATTTATTTTAGCTAAAACTGATCAATTTAGACTGATGCTTAATTTATCACAAACTAAACTCAAATTTTAACTTCTGCCTCAACTAGTCTATTTAAGTTAAGCTCTTGTTGCTCTTGCCACATCTTACCATCACTTTTAAATATGGCATGATAGACGCCAGCCTCGACGCGTTGTTGATGCAACATCAAAATGAGCGACAGGATCCAACAGGCAATCAGCGGCGACATTTTTGTGTGTGATTTGCTTACTTCAGTTGCTCAGTTGTGTTTTTTCAGGAAATTTTACTAACTGATTCAATTTACAATGAGTGTGTGTGTGTGTGTGTGTGTGTGTGTGTGTGTGTGTGTGTGTGAAATGCCTGCTTCGATTGCTGGCTGTCGATTTCATATGCACATTTTAATTAAAAGCATCAGCAGCAGCAAGACAGACACAGATACAAATATAGCTAAAATTACAGCTGCAGATGCATTCATTGACGCGCAGATACGTTTATAGAATATGTTAATCCCGTTATGTGCATGTTGCACACAAACACACACACACACACGCACACATAGACGAAGAACAACAGTTGTTGTCGCTCTTGTTGTCGTTGCATAATTCGATTAAGCAATGTTGACGCCCTCTTGCCACGCCCTCCTTTAGTGTAAATATTTGCATGTGTGTGTGTGTGTGTGTGTTTTGTGTCTGTCACATTTTGATTGCTGCTTGTTGCTGTGTTTGCCACTCAGACATGCTGCCCTCCCCCCTCAACCCCCTCTTCCGCTTGAGGGAGCCGTCTGCAATTATTTAGCTACCCAACAAGCCAAATGTAGACAAATTAGTGGCCATATAATTGATGCATCTGTGTGTGCGTGTGTGTGTGTGTGTGTTTGTGTGTGCTTTGTGTGTTTATACCTTGTACCCCGTAAAAGGGTTAACTACGGGTATCATAGAAGCAAAAGACAACTGCGATTGCAGAAGAGATATCAGTTTGGGAGAAGATACTTATCAGATTTGATTATATCATAAACAAACTAACTTTATTTAAGGGTGTCACACATTTTTTAAGAACCAGTAAACTTGGCTTATTGCGTTAATAACAAAAATAACGTAGCTGTACACTCAGAAAAAAAATCCGACAACAAATTCTTAGAGAAATTCTTTTTGAAACTCAGTTAATAGTTGGATAAGAAATGTGAAGTGTTTGTAAATGTGAAATCCCAAAATACTAACCTTTAATAATGATATTTAAGTTACTAAGAATTATTATTATTAATTATTAAAATAAATTAATTTAATTTTGGAAAAATACGTTCAGAAATTAAGAAATGCAAACGCAGTTTTTTGGGAAGCCATATGTATAATGTTTCTTGCGCACAGCTTGAAAAGTTTAAATGTTGGAGACCCTAATTTGATATACATGTTCTGATATCATCTAATATCATATTTATCAGATTATGAATACTTTTACTATGAATACTTACATTATGAATACTTTCACTACGAATACTTTCACTACGAATACTTTCACTACGAATACTTTCATTATGAATACTTTCATTATGAATACTTTTACTATGAATACTTTCATTATGAATACTTTCACTATGAATACTTTCATTATGAAGACTTTCACTATAAATACTTTCATTATGAATACTTTCATTATGAATACTTTCATTATGAATACTTTCATTATGAATACTTTCATTATGAACACTTTCATTATGAATACTTTTACTATGAATACTTTCACTATGAATACTTTCACTATGAATACTTTCATTATGAATACTTTCATTACGAATACTTACATTATGAATACTTTCATTATGAATACTTTTACTATGAATACTTTCATTATGAATACTTTCATTATGAATACTTTCATTACGAATACTTACATTATGAATACTTTCACTACGAATACTTTCTTACATTTTTTCATTCGAAACGCATTCTTTTTGTCAGTCATCTTTTTATATAAATCACTTTCCTTGTCCAAACTAACCACAAATAAATGTTGCCACAGTTGACAGTTGAGTACAGAGTATCTGGCAGTCGTTAAGTTTTAATGAGACCAATATTATTTGTTTGCATTTGGTGGGTTTTGTGTTTGTTGCTGTTGTTTTTGAGTGTTTAGTTGTGTTTTGCCAACCAAATGTAAATCCATTGGTGATGTTTTTGTTTTAGCTGCCAATGCTTCTGGCTGCTTGCTCTGCTCTCCTCTCTCTTCTCTCTGCACTTCTCTCTCTTCTCTCTGCACTTCTCTCTCTTCTCCCTGCTCTACGGACTTGATTACATTTGGCCATGCTGGCAATTAGGCAGTCGGCCTTCAATGTTTGCCAGCTGAAATTAATTGAATCGACTCGGCCTCAGCTGAGATTCAAGTATGCAGTTCTCCTCGGGGCACATCTGTTTCTTTCATTCGACTTTTTCTGTTGTATTTTTCTTGTATTTTTGGCTAAACAAAAGCGAATAGTTCTTGAAAAATGGAAACCTCAAAATGCGGTGCACATCAAAATATACAAAGCGGAAATACAACAAAGGAAATGTAAAGGAAAATGCTTACACATCAAGTTTTTGGTCATTTTTCACATTTTATTCAGCGTAAAATTTGAACTTTTAAATAACCACATGTTGAATAACTAAACAATTGAATATTTTCACAAATAACTGAGGGAAACCCACTCAAAAGCAATTTACTCTGATTCAACTTGAAAAGATTTAAATCAATATATTATTCATAATTTATTGACTCAAATGAATTGCAAAATTTGTTTAGTTTAATAATGAATCGATTTTTATGTTTTTTTCTTTTTTTTTCGTATCCGCGGACTAATAATATATCAACTGAAATGCCCATTCAAATTGTTGTTGTTTTGCTTTTTCGGTATATATATAAAATAGCTACAAGTTTTAGTCGAATTCAGCTGGATCGACACAGATACAGTTAGATGCCTAGATAAATATACCACGTATTGGGTAAATAAATAATAAATTACTGATGGAAAACTATTAACATTAAGCTTGCCTAAAATATGTACTCAATTGAAAATGCAATCATTTATTTATCTTGTTTTGCTTTATTAATGAAACGATTTTTATGTTTTTTTTTTTTGGTATTATCGAATTAATAAAATATAAACCGAAAAACTTCGTTTAAATTGTTGTCTTTTTGTTATAAATATATAAAATAGCCATAAGCTTTAGTCAGCCCAGAGAGACGCATAAATTTAGCTGGATCGATCCAGATATAGATATAGATATAAAAAAACAAAAAAAAAGGTGCAGACGCAGATGCCTAGATAAATGTATATACAGAAATTCTATTCGATTTGCATATATAAGCTATCAACACGTAAACAACAAATTGCCACGCAAAGCGAAGGTGGACTGGAGTGAGGGAAGTGGGAGTGTGTGTGTGTGTGTGTGTGTGGGGCGGTGTGGGAGGTATACACACGCATCTACATAAGGGTCAACATACGACGGTCAATGGCAACATTTTTTTTCTTTCTTTCATTTTTTTGGTTTTTTGTTTTTTTGCCCCAAATTAAAATCTTTTGGGCGCCCAAACAAACAGCTTGGGTCCTAAGGGAACTTGATTATATATATACCAAAGTATATGTATGTATATATATCCATAAATGTACATATGTGTAAGCATTCTCTCTCTCTCTCTCTCTCTTTCTCTGTCTGTCTTTCTCTCTCTCTTTTGTTTTGTTTTTATGGTTGCACATAAAGCACACATAATTATAATTTCAATGATATTTGAGTTCATATCAAAGTGAATGAGATACGAGCACCCCACAAGCCAAATGCTTTATTTTTATAGCCATTTGTGTTTTGACCCAAAAAGAAAACAAATGTGTTCGTTTTCTTTTTATGTTTGTTATATTTTGCATTAAATATGAGCTGTTTTTTTTATTATTATTTTTTTTGTGAACCCAGCGGTCTTTAATGTTCACATTAGTGGTTTTACGTGTGTCTATATCTGTTTCTGCAAACTTAGTAATAAAGTTGTCTATACAAATACAATGGATATGCTTTTCACTTGGAAAAACCAACCCACCGGGTGGATTAAAGGACTATATTGAGTTTACTTCGACACACGTTATTTGGAGCAAATATAGTGTTTGGAATTTTAAACCATACGCGGAAATGGTTTAATTTTTGAGTTATGGCATCCAAACAATTTGGTTTCGTTCCCATCTGCAATTTTTTGAGCTTGAATTTCGAACCAAAATCGCATTCTCAACTTAAAATGCAGTGATTATGTAGTCCAAAGGCCAACCTTTAATAGCCCTGGGCTTTGTAAAAATAGGATCTATTATAACCAAGTTATGGCTGTGAAAAGTCAAGCTCGAATCCCGTTTTCAATATTAATTGCATTATTAAAAAATAAATAAAATAAATTGAAAAGCTTTGATTAATGAAAACCTGAAAACTGCATTAAAACCTGCATTTTTGGGACTATAATTATAAGATTTATTATGTGGAGGTATTTGGGCATTAAAAATCAATAATTGAGTTTACTAAAGGTGAATTCATTTAAATTAGGCAGCAACTAATGAATTAACAATGAGCAGAGCAAATAAATTCACTCGAAAATTGAATTTTGTATAATTGCACATGGCGTATACGTGACAAACAAAATGCTTGCATTGAATTTCCACAAATAAACAGTAATTGTTGCTTAAAATACTTGATAGACCACAAAATAAAACTAAGGAAAGAAGAGAAGAAAAGAACCGCAATAACAGAACAAAAAGTAAACGAAATTTCTTGTTGCACTGTGATTTTCATGCTTCAAAACAAAAAAGGAAGGGGGGGGGGGGGGGAATCGAATAAGTCAGCCTGTTCCCTCCGCCCCTCAACCACTGCTTCACATCATTGCAGTGCATTGTTCAACGGTATCTATCTATGCTGCTTGCTCACTCACCCTCACTGCTCTCTGGCTGACCTGCTCTTGTTGTTCTGTTTTTGTCCGCTTCTTCCGCTGCTTTCTAGTGCACTCAAAGTAACGCCAGAAAACAACAACAAGCAGCAGCTTTGACCTTCAAATGCACCAATTGACTCAACTGCTGCTGCTGCGGTTGCTGCTCGTTGTTGTTGTTCTTCTGCTTCTCCTTTTTCTTCTTGCATATGACAGCGCTGCCATTCAGTTTTTGAACATTTTTGTTGTTGGCAATGCAAATTGTTTTTTTTTTTTTTATTGTGGTTGAATTTTGTGCAAGCTGTTCGTTTTCTTATTTCTTTGCATATTCTTTTGTTCGGTGGTCTTTCAACGTTTCTGTTTTGTGTCAGCTTCCCCCAAAATGTGCAACAACAACAACATACGCAACAGCAACCTCAACTGTAACTGTAACAATAATGTAATTTGGCAACAATTCTGCTTACAACAACTACAAAAACAACAATAACAGAGTGAGTGTGGAAGCAATATGCACGTTGAATTGAGTTCTCTTTGCTGTTGCTCGACTAGCAGATACTCTATAACACAAGTGTGTGTATCGATAAGTTGTCGAGATAATGAAATTAACTTGTTCTGCGTATGGTATATGAATACTTGTAAGAAAACACAACAAAACAGAACTTAGACTTTCCAAAACAAGAAAAACGTTCGAATTTTAGGCAGATTTGCGACTTTCTTTCCTTTGCTATTCATGCCGATTAAGAATGTAAATATACCCAAAGAGACGAAGATGTCTGCTTCAATGCATTAGAAATTCGAAGATGCTCTGCAAATGTACACAAAAATATCACAAAAAGAACTTATTATCTTTTTCTACGCTGGCAATTAGGAAATATTGAAAAGTGTCCTAGAATTGTTATTTACTCAAGCGCTGTAAATGGCTGCAAAGCTTTTTTTTGTATTCCAATTTAAAGTCTCTAGTCTCGTGGATAACTAAATCGACTCTACTCTTAATGTTGATAAAGAATATACATAGTATATACCTTATGGAGTCGAAGATGCTTCCTTTTGCCTTTTATATACTTACACATAATTTAATCAATTTTAAAATATGTATACATTTATAAACTAATTCATGTATTTAACATTATTTTTTACAGGTAAGCCTACCATTGAATGTACTTTGAACATGCCTTCAACAGTGGGTTATTAATTGGCAAGTAAACAATTTAAAATCGCATTTAAGTAACTATTTTTGAGCTTTAGAATATTTATATACATTTTTCATCGGAACTTAAAGCAGTAATTACTTCTAAAACGTATTTAGCTGTTCACAACTCAAGTGATTATTTATTTTGTCTTTACTTTTATATACTTTATAGCAATCTGAAATATATTTAGCTAGTCTGAGTTCAAGTGATTATTAATATCAAGCCCTACTTTATGCGAATCTTAAATATACTTACCTTCTCTCAACTCAAGTGATTATTCATTATTATTCGTGCTGTGCAACAATTTATGCGGACATTTAAAATGCTATTGTGGCACAGCTATTAAGCACTGCTCTTTATGATCAAGATATTCTTTATAAGTATATATTTTGTTAAAAAAAAAAATGCAAATATTGTAAGCAGGCAGCTTAGCACTGCAGGGAACGAAGGCAACCCAAAGAGATTCACATGAAGCCAAATAAAAATAAGCCCACGCGTTTATCCTTGGCATTTAAAGGTGCAGATGCTGCTCCTGTTTGTTGGTGTTTGTTATTGTGGTTGTTGTTGTTGTGTGGCGCGAAACCGCGTTTGTTGAATTATTTAAGAGACAAGTGCGCAACCCTTATTCCCTTCCCACAATCCCGCACCCCCAGCACAAAGGATGCCAGGCAATCGAGATAAAAGTGGCCGCAGTGTTGCATACTTTAAGGCGGCAGCTTGATTATGTCTCGAGTCACTCCACAAAAAAGAAATTAATTAATTTTTAAGCGTAATTAAATGCAAAGCAGCACTTGGTCTCAAACACGGCATAAGCACCGAGCTCTATCTCTCTCTATCTATCTCTCTCTCCCTCTCTTTTTTGTTGCTGTCTCGCTTTGTTGTTTGTTGTCCATGAGCGGGCAAGGCTGTGATGATGGCCCAAGGACACCAACTGCCATGTAAGAAAACTAAAGAGAAAATCTTCCCCCAAAAAAAAGGAAAACAGTCCCAAAAAAAATCCGAATTTTAAATACACTTTCAGAATGAGCTGTAAATTGTTAGTGAATTTTAGAAATTGGGCATACTTTTGGCGCCAAGCGGATATTTCTGGAAACCACGACTTTTATTTTCAAAATCCCCACATTTTAGGATAATCTCAATTTTATGCTATTCATTCTGTTTACGGCATCAAAGACATCTGAAGATTCAAATATGCTCTGAAAATCTCAAAAGGGATTTATTTATTTATGTTTTGTTTTCTGACTGGCTGGCAATTAGCAAAAACATTGAAAAGTGCACAAGAATTGTTATTCACTCGAGCGCCGTTAATGGCTGGAAAGCTCTTTAACCTTTTTCGGTTTGTTTGCGTTTGGGTTTCTGTTTGGCCAGAAAAGGTTCGAAAAGGTTGCCTAAAAAGTCAAAGTTCAACTCAAAGTTGACAATTTTTACGCAATGACTGTGTTTCTCTCTCGCTCTTACTTACTATCGCTCTCTTTCCCGCTCTCTCTCTCTCTCTCTCTTTGTCTGTCATTGATTTCGGACTGGCCATCAGCACGCAGGGCAGCGTTGCCCAATTCTAGTACCAATACCATTACCAATTTCCAATGCCAGTTCTCAAAGCCCAATGCCCAAATCCCAAATCAGCCAGCAACAACAACATGCATAAGTAAACATTTTCCAGTTGAAAGTACTCGACTGTGAGATACCCTGTTGCTTGACTACTTAAAGCTCAAAACAGATCGAGTTGTCATTCAAATTGTGATTAATATTGGTTTTATGATAGTATAGTTTCTTTTAGGATGTCTTTATAAAACAACGGAACTAATGGGATAAATTTACTATCTTTTGAGTTCTTAACTGTATTATTAATTTAAGATAATATCCAAAATTTAATAGAGTACTTTGATCATTTTTTTGATTTAATTGAAAGTTTTACCCTTCAATATCTTTTGAGATTTTGAACATATTATCCTAGCAAGTAGTTTAATTAATATATACCCATATAGATTTCTATCTTGAAAATCAATATACCCTTTCTGCTCATTTTTATTGTGTAGAGAGTATAATAAAGTTTCCTCTAATTCGCATTCAAAATGTTGTTTGTATGGTTTTCGTTTCGTTGGCGGCTTTTTCGTTTGCCTTTCTGGTCAATTTCACTTTTATGCTTGGCAGTCATCAGCTAAATGCTTTTACTTCGAACCGAATGTCTACACGCTAACTACATAAATATAACAGTACATACACTATACAAATTTATGTATTTATAAATATATATACTTATATATTTACAGTACGTTTTGTTTGTATATACATTCTAGACAATATTTACGCGTTGGTTATTTTTAGGCGCGTGTACACAAAAACAATTACGTTGACGTCGCCGTTGCAGTCGCAGTCGCAGTCGCAGTTGGCGCCGCTGTCGCTGCTGACGTTGAGGCTTTAATTGCGGGTCCGCTCATGAATATTCAGGACTGGATTTGGTTCCATTTCCATTTCCGCGTCGGAGAAAGCCGCAACGATGTTGGCAAGATAACAATATTAATAAGCAGCAGTGGCAGACAAAATTCAAGCCATAAGCTTGCTACACACACAAGCAAATACACACATACATATATACCTCTAATATATATATATATATATATATATCTTAAAGCAACAAAATTGGGCATTGATTTATTGACTTTTGTCTAATTTTGGTATCACTAAAGCAAATATAATTTGTATGCCCTTGTGGAGAATATCTTGTCATGAAGTTTGTGGCACAGAGAAGGACTTGGCATATATATTATATATTTGTCTTTATTTGTTGATCAGCATGAATAGCCAAGTCTATATGTCTATATGTTTCTACAACTAGTCCTGCTGATAAAACTTCGCAAATATCATTGAATTTTGCTACAGGCAGTAAATAGTTCGCAGCCGATCAGATAACCCATTTTACTCATTATTATTCTATTATAGTTTATGTTGAGCTAAGAGCCAAGTCTTTAATCGATGAAAGCCATACCTCCAAAATTTCGTGGTTTTCCCAAAGTTTGGCAACTTTTCTTGTTAACTTCAAGTTAAACTAAAGCTTGCCACAACAAAACTTTTGTTATCTGAAACTTTATCTTTGATTTAGGAAAACAACTTTAAGTGAAAATTAGTTTGAAAATTAAAAAATGAAAAGTTTTTCTTGTTTTTAGAAATAGTTTCGAAATCTCTCGTTTTCAGGGTGTAGCAATAACTGATCTATCAGTTATATGTTTGCATATGAATTCTGATTGGTTGTTGTTCTCAGCTGCTATGCTTCATTAATAGTAGCTGACCCAATATGCAGACCACATTGCCGCATTGCCAGCTTGCCACATGCCGCACAATTCAATTTATGCCAATGTCATGCGCTGTGTGGTTGTGTCTGGTGTATTGTGTGTGTGTATGTGTGTGTGTTTGTATGTGTGCTTGTGTGTGCTTTATGTCAATAGCTGTTTTAAGTTAATTAATCAAAGTCGGGGCAATTTTTGCAAGCGCTGCGGTCGCTTTGGCCAACTGTCCAGTGCTCATTTGAATTTTGATGGTCGGAGGGGAGGCATTTGTGGCCGGGGCGACAATTTGAAGTCTTCTTTTTGAGGCGCTTTGACGAGAACCACAGTTCGCGGCTTATGTGGGTCCCTTAGCTCGTCAAATGTTCAAGAAAATCACGAAAATTCGGCAAACGTTTGCCAGGTGAATTTAAACACATTAAACCATGTAAAAGAGCTTAATGATGCTGTGGAAAGCAAAATAAATAAATGAAAGACAGAAGAAAGCATCTGCAAGATAATGAATTATGAATTAATGAATGAGCCGGAGACTTTAAATTTGCAATGTAAATTGTTAAAGATTAAGTAAATTTAATGTTATCGATAACTGCGATCGATACAAATCGATTGCCAATAACAATAAAAGACACAGTAGAAAAGAGAAAGCCTTTCAATTAATTTATAATATAGCCAAACATATTATTAATTATTACCTAATTATTAATTAATTAGATTAAGATTTGCATCTAGGTGCAGCGTATCTCGTAGTCGAGCTCTCTTGACTACAATATTCTATCTTGTTTTTTGCTGTGTACTTTGCAATTTTACACAATTCTTTTGTTTGCGGAAAATGAAAACCAAAAAAAGGAAAGAAAGGAATAAAGAAAAGAAAATTTGTACACGTTTCTGTGTAATTTAAACGCAATTAGCTTTTCGGCACATTTGTAAACAATTTGCAGTTGGCCTTAAAATTTGCCACAAATTTGTTGATATTTTCCATCGATGTTGTTGTTGTTGTTGTTGCTATTGGTTTCGATTCAAGGCAAAATAGATTTATTTGTTGTTAATTTTTGCTGTTTCAGTGTTCAGTTTTGCATGCTAATTGCAACACTTGAATGCGTGTTGCAAGTGAGAATGCAACTGATTTTGTTGGCATTTCTCTGTTACTGTTTTAGTTTTTTGTTTGGGGTCAAGTTGCGGGCCAGGAGCAGTAGAAGAGAAACAGAAGAAGAAGAAGGAGAAGAGGTCTGCTCGAAAAAGTGTGTATGAGACACACACGCGACACAATTGTGTCCTTGCAAGGACACACACAAAACGTCTTCGGCCTGCTGCTGCTGCTGCTGTGAAAATATTGATCCATTTTCTTGCGTTTTTTTTATTTTTTAAAAGCCTTCAAGGAAGTGGAGGGAGGGGCAGGGGAAGGGGGGTTGCAACCAGCCCGGGCAATGTCTCTGCATGTCCTTTGCACACAAAAATGTATGAATTGCGCCTTCGTCTGTTTGTCTACCACTGTGCGTGCGTGTGTGTGTGTGTTGGTGTGTGTGTCCTGCCTGCGGCTGCGTCTTTGCAGCCAGAGTCGGGCACACATTGCGTATACGCCGTGTTTTTATTGATTGCCTGCCAAACATTCACATTCACATTCACCATTTGCCCCTTCTCGTTAATATTGCGCATATCCTTTAACTGCTCGTATTTGCTGAAAGCATTCGCAATTTATTTTTAAAATTCGTTAAGCGTTATTTGAAACATTTGAGAACGCTCGATTGGGAAAGCCAAGTCTTTAAGTATTTGAAGTCGAGTAAGTCTTAGACCCCCAAATGAACACGTTGATACATCTGTGTGTATGTATGTGTATATACATCTGTTCAATTTGTTGAATTTAATTGCTATCGATAATCGATTTGTTTCGATAATTCAAATTTAAGGTTTCTAGCTTTTATGGTCTCTGACATCGATTGATATTGATTAATAATATCAAATTTACCATATCGTGTCATAGATGCTTCCTGCTGACTGCTGTCTTCAATAAAACCATAATAAAACCTGATCAAATATTAATATCAAATCTGAGCAGAAGAAGATACCTAATTTGTTCCAGTTTATGTGTGTGCTTCTGCATGTGTTTATTTGCGGCACTTACTGACAATTTCTTCTCCCGAGGACGCAGCCAAGAATTGTGTGCTGGCTTAGGGCAAAGTGTTGGCCACAATTTGGTTGGCTTAACTTTTGTGCGACACGCATCAATAAAAATAATAATAATGTTTAATTTGGATGTGCTGACAGACGCGGCGTATGCGCAATTTGAGTGGCTTTTGAGTGCTAAGCTTGCGTTCCACTTGAGTTGAGCTGCTAAATGTTTAATGAACTGGCCCAGCACGATGAGCCTTATCAATTTATTTTTGTTGTTTTTCATGTAGGTTCTGTGGGTGGTGGGGTGATGTGTTAGAAAATGGCAGCAAAAGTTTCCGGCATCGACATCGAACGCAATTATACTAAATTTCCGAGCGGAAATGTTATGCACACCTTGCTGCCAAATTTTTGAACCACCCACCCACAAAATCAACACCTTATCCCCCCACACAATCACCCAAATCCCTCCAATCACCTCCCTCGCAATACTCCCAGCTGGCTGCTAAAAGTTCAATTTCGTATTCAATTTGCCATTTCCACAAAAGTTGCTCCGAAAATTGCCAATGTCCAAAAACGAACACAGAAGTAAGAATGTTTTTTTTTTAGCAATGAAAGCTAAACGACTGCGTAATACTCTGTCTGGATTTTCTGGGGCATTCAAATAAGGTGTCAATTGTATATCGGTTCCGCTTCCGGTTCGTAAAGTGGTATTCATATTCATAGATAAAGTTATTAGAGTTCCATGTTCGGTTCGCTGCTTTCAAATATATATCATATAAATAGATCATATATAAAATTCCTGCCTGAAAGATCATCAATTATCCTTGAGGGACCTTTTTCTTAACTCGAAAATACTGCAATCAACTTTGCAACGAATATACTCTGTTCTTATCGGAAATAGTTTAGCAAAAGCAGCGAGTTCGAGTAGCCAGGTATTCAAACAATTTGAATGTTGTACGAATACGTACGAGTGTATTCATACCCCAATCACATTCCACTCCCCCTTCACCTCCTCCCACTGTTTGCATGTTTGCGCCGTTATCGCTCGACGACTTTGACTTTGGTGCCGCAGGTTGTTGCGTGTGTGTGTGTGTGTGTGTGTTGTGTTGTGTGTGTATTATAGACAGTTAAACGACAACACACACACACCTACACACACACACATCTACACACACAGTCACGCCAGGGCTGCAACGACAAATGTGCGACGTGTCGAGCATAAGTAATGTTTATTTCATTTTATTTTCGCTCATGTTAAACAAGCCAAAAAAAAAAAAGGCTAAAAGTAGAAAGCGCTGCGGGCCGAATCGAAGTTTACTCATGAAAATTGCCAAAAACAGTGGAGCTAATAAATAATAAAAATTTATAGAAAAAGTTTTTCATTGGATGCGGGCTTTGAATGTTCTTGCCACAAGCTAATCTGCCCCAGGACTGGATAACTTTTTATTCTGCACAATAGAAAATAACATTTTCCGATTTGCAAGTTTGAATTTATTTAACCGTTTAGTTTTAGCCGATTAATTGAATTTTATTTGACTGAAAATAAATAAAATCTCTGACACCATAACGTATATATATATTCTTGATTAGCATCAATCGTTTTTTCAGTTAATCGATTAAAATCGATAACCAATGACAATAAAAGCAACAATCCTAAACGTGTAATTTTCTCATCAATGATGTGTTAACCTGAACATAAAATTGAAATAATATTGATTTATATAATATATGCCATACATAAAGTTTATTGCAGTTATCGATTAACGATAACAATGAAAGACACAATTTTGAAGATATTTCTTACTTATCGGGCATGTATATACATAGACATAACATTGATCTATAATTATTACAAAGTACGCACAGATATGCAGACAAAACCATAGTTTTAAGGACACTGTGCGCAAATGGCAACTCTGCCCTTTAACTGTCAATGCTCTTTTCAAGTTGTTCTCAGTTGTTTGTTGCCGATATTATTTTATTATTGAACTGCATTCAATTTAACAAAATTGACACCGAAGACATCTTCGACGTCGAGTTGCGATAAGGGGCAGAAGAGAATGAACCAAATTACGGCTGAGTAATTTCGCAGCACGCTTTTGACTGTACAGAAGAAGACCGGATATAAATGGAAATATTTACATATATAAATGGATATATGCATGCATGCAATCGATATATATATATATGCATATACCTATATATGCCTATTTATGTGGCCTTTAAGTGAGAGACAGACGCAGTCGTTGCTGTTTGAAATAATTACGAGCTTAAAATGCAGCTGGCATTTATATGGCAATTTTAATAGTCCGCAGCAGAGAAAATAAAAATGGTAATGAATCAAAAATTCAGAACATGCACACACAAACACACACCCGCACACACACATAGGCACACGCACACGCTGAGAGTTGAAGCAATTTTGCATATGCGAAGGTACATCACTCATACGCCACGTGCGGCAGCTTCTGTCTACGTTTTAAAGAACTCGACAGTCCCAGACATTTTTTTAATTAAAATATGTTAATGCTGCTACGACTTACTGCACATATATATATATACATTTGTATATATATTATATATATTTATTTATATATGTTTATTACACAGCTTTTACACAGCTCCAACTCGAAGTCGACCTCGCTTTTATTTGCTGCCCAAAAGTTTTTCATTTGCCACATTTTCCATTTTTGTTGGCATTGTTAAGGTCGTGTGACAGCAGCAACAGGCGAATTTGACAGACGAACACACACACACAACAGCAACAGCAACAACAACAACAGCAACAACAACAATAGCAGGAGCAACAAAAGCAGCATCTGGGTTCCATTTAAGTAATGACTGACGCAGTTAACGTAACACTCTTATTGCAAACATTCAAGAAATTTAAAATTTGGTATTTCTTATATAGACACTCATCGTGTAGAAAATATAGTAATAGACTATAAATATAGTCTAGCGACATTTGTAGCTGTAAATCTTATGCTAGATGAGTACCTTTGTAGGTAAGGCATATTGGCTTATAGTTTAAGATAATTTAAGAGTTTTGCATGAGCCAGGTAATTGGCATGCGTACAGTATATACATACTATATGTATATATACATTATATATCGTTTATATAGTAGTCGTTCAGCTTGAATTTGTCATAATTATGCTCCGATATCGTAGGCAGAAGATTGGTGCAAAGTCTGCAACTTATGTCAACAATCTTGCAACTGTAGACTAGAAATTTAAAAACTATTTAAGCTCAAGTGCAAGTGGAAGCTCCCTTTGGAAGTAAGTTTACTGTTGAGCGCCCATATAAAGCATAGTATTGCAGTATCTATATTTGCTTGAGTTTGTGTACAAAAGTTTCCTTACATTCACAACTCTTATCGATTAGCTTTATTCGATATGGGTTCTAGTTGCACGTAGCACCCATCTGCAATCCACGCTCACTTTCACTACTTATCTACCAATATTATGCGCTATTTGAGTTTACTGCTGTCGACCAAATGTAGTGAATAATGCGAAATGGACTACTAAAAATCGAGGAGCATTATAAGCGAAAGTTGTAAAACTTCAGATAAAGACTGCCGTGGGACATTTGCAGTCTGCACTTCGCTGCACTCAGCACTGAAGTCAGTTTACGGGTGTACAGTAAAGTAACACACACACACACACTGCACACACACACACTGCACACACACACACTGCACACACACACACTGCACACATACACACTGCACACACACACACTGCACACACACACACTGCACACACACCACACTGACAATCCCAATGATTTACCAGATCACGGTCCATTTGTTGCCGGCTCCCAAAAGTATGCAATGAAAAATTGCAACGAAAATTGTTACACAAGTCAAGCAGCGAGCGGAAATACAAGTGGAAGAAGAAGAGTGTGTGGGGGTGTGTGTGGTGCGGGGGGTGGACATGTGCAATCGAGCGTAAAAGCCACTGATACAGACACAGCCACAGACACACTCGCCGACTCAGACGCTGTCTGTGTGTGTGCAGCAAATCAAATTAAATTATCTGCTAGCCAAGTAAAAATGAAAATAGTTTCCTTCGATTTTTTACTTGCTACACTAAAATATAAATCTTAGGAATGGCGGCAAACAAAATTGAAAATGCTGAACATACTAAATAAAGTGCACAAACATGTATGTATATATGTATATATATATGTATATATATATATGTATATATGCATATATGATATAGGTGCTTATTTGCTATATTTGTGTGCAGCATTGTCAAACGCTGAAAATATTTCGACGGCAGCTGAAATTTGTTGTGTGCTTTACATTGTATTGAGTGTTTGCCTTTGATTTTGGAATTTGAGGAATTTAGTTTTTAACGAGCTACAATTTTAACATAACAATTAAGAACGGTTATTCTAGGCATGTCGAAGTTTATATACGCTGCCAGAACTAAGTTCAAATTGTCAAAATAATAATAATAAATAAATTAAAATAAACCAACTGATTTTTAGAATGCATTCGTTAATAAAAATAAATAAATAATATGTCTAAAAAATTTAAATGATAATACCGTGTCCACTTAGGGTAGTCCTTTCTAGTTTTAATAAATGTTTAACTTATATTTAGGAATTATTACTAAAACCTTTTACATGCTGGTAGTAGTCCTCGAAGTCCTCTTCAATGCGTAACAAACTTCACGACAAAACTATAATACCCTCTGCAAGGGCAAAGTGCATAATAATCGACCAATTCAAATATTTTTAGTTCGCCTGATTTTCTGCTCAACAGCAGCCTGCAAGCCTATAAGTTGCACTGTATATGTGTGTGGGTGTGGGGTGTCTGTGTGAATGTGTGTGTGTGTGTGTTTATCCAATGCATGCAACAGTTACACACGTCATGGCCACAGCAGCTGCATTCAGATGAACATATTTCGATTTCGATTCGGATGCCGCCTTCGAAACTCGCCTCGCTTTGCCAAAGTGTCAAAGGTTGTTTTCGACTGTTTTGTCGAAGGACTCGTTCACAATCGCGTTTATCCGAAAACGGGAAATGTGGCCAAATGGCAGCTAAAGTAAAAAACAACGCTGCTGCTGCTGCCAAGGACAATGTGCCACACAATGTGGCAAATATTGAGGGCTGGCATTAAATGTCTACTCGCTCTTTTGACTTAATGATGCTTGCCATTATCAGCCAAGGGGGGGAGGGAGGGGGGCTGGGCTGTCTGTCTTATCAGTCGAGCGCGACATTGAGCACAACATTCATTAAAGCACGAGCCCAGATTACATATACGCCCCTCCACCCCCACCCCCACCCACCCTCCTTCTCAAGTGTTTTGTGTTTTTCTCGTTTTGTGGCACGCCCCCTCTTAAGGCGCACCCCCTCTCTTAAGTGATACAAATATATCGTGGCCTAACCTTCACAGTTCTTCTTGTTGCCACGCCCACAATTTGCGCTTAGGTGAATAGTATGGGGGAGAGGAGGGCGGGGAGGGGGCGGGTAGTGGGCATGCTGTGCACTTAAATCTGTTCTTGTTTTCAAGCATGCACAGCGCTCAGTTTTAAGACACGGCTTCGGCTCGTCCTAAGTGACTGTTACTTGGCACGGCATCTACTTTGCCTTACCCCACCTGAGCCATACACCCCTCTACCCTAGAGCGGCCCCTCGTCACTCGTCATTTCTTACACTTTACAAAAATGTTGTTTATTTGATTTCTTGCGTAATTTATGTTTACCTTTATTCTTATTTGCTTTACTTTAATATAAGAATAGTAGTTCAGTCTCTCTATCGCTCTCTCTCTCTTTCTCTCTTTCTTTTTCTCTCTCTCTCCCTATCCTTATTACCACTTCCCTCTCTCTTTCGCCTTTATTTGGAAGTCTTTCTCTCTTTTCATCTGACACTCTCTTTCAATCTCTGTCTATCTCTTTGCCTATCGCTCTCTGTCTATTTTTATCTGTTTGTCTCTTTTTCCGTCCCTCTTTTTTCCTTTTTCTATCTCTCTACTTAAATCTCTCGCTCTGTCGCTCTCTATTTCCTTCTGACTTTTGCTCTCTGTCTGTTACTCGATCACTCTCCTTTTTCTCTTTTTCTCTATCTCTCTCTGTCGCTCTCTCTCTCTCTCTTTCTCTCTCTATCTCTCTCATTCTATCGCCCTCTATCCCTTTCCCTCTCTCTTTCGCTTACATATGTCTCTTCTCTATCTTTATTTCTACATCTATATCCATCTGTAATCTATCTCTCTCCTTCCCGCTTCCTCCTCCTCTCTTTCTCTATTTGTATTCATCAACTTACGCTATAATTATTTACAGTGTATCCACCACTCACCTTTCTTCCCCCCTCCCTCCCCCCTGGCATTCTGTCATATTATAACTTGTTGCTTTTTGCCCAACTTTGCTCTGAATGAATTTTACAGTTTTGCTTTCGCCTTCGACTTCAACTTTTCGCCTGCTCCTTTCGTCCTTGTACTAAAACTGTCCTCTGGCTTCCAGTCGCCCCCCTCTATCCCCGCTGACACCGTCCTGGCTCTGGCCAGGCCAAAACTAATGCTGTGTGCATTTGGAAGGTGCCCAAGTTGTCCTTTTAAATATTTAACAAGCACAATTATTGGGATGGCTTTCCAAGTAAGTTGGTATTCATTTGTGCAACATCTAGTACATATATTTCAAGGATCAAATATTCCGCCCAGCATACCACCCAACAAGGGGAACAACTTGTCCATAAAGTTGATTTTGCCAATTTAAGTTCAACCAAGTCTACGCTATTTATAAGTTGGCATTGTTTCAACTTTTAATAATAATATTAATTATTATTTGTTTATATTTTTTGGCAATACAATTTCGAAAATTTCCATCAAATAAATGCTGAAATTTTGACGAGGCAATTAAATTGATTTTTAAATACTTTTTCTTTCAATGCTTTCATTTTCATAACAAAAAATTAGCTTTCAAATTTGAAAAAGTGTAGCTGATACATGTTGAGATACATGCTGCTACGCATCATAGAGAGAGAGAGAGAGAGAGTGAACGAGAAATAGATGGAGAGAGGGTGAGAGAAGGAGAGAGCATATTTACATGCTCAGCTACATGCAGCTGCACGTTCGACTTTAAATTGTATCGATAAGATATTTGCAGTTGTTGAGTAATAATTAATCGAAAATTGAAAAGCGCCAAAATTGAAACAAAGCAACTCAAATCCTATTTTACAGATTCAAGAAACTATCTTGTTCTTAACAATTTTGAAATCATTAAAATCTGACTATAATTTATAACTACATTTTTATTCAAAATTATTTGATAACAGAAATTGATTTGAAACTATTATTATTTCACATTAAATGCCTCACATATAAAATAAGATTTATTTGCGCAATTAAAATCATACATACTGAATCTACTTCTGTAGGAGTAAACCAATACACAGTGATCGTTTCTCCCATTGTGTGGACGACCTGGAAGCCAATTTAAATAAGCTGGTTCATTGCCAGTGGTAAGTGACATAAATTTGCCCTCCTCGCTGCGATCATTAACATCAATCCAATAATGTTTGGGGTGGTTTAACTTATCTATTATCGCGTCATATTCGGCCTGATTTTGGATGCTAGCCAAGTGAGCCTCCATCTGATGGCATTTCTGAGCCGCGGCATACCAATTCATCGGTTCGGTTTCTTCTATATAGTAGTATTTGGATCCTATTTTCTGAAACAATTCTGGTTGACCATTAAACTTTAGTTCAGAATCCTTAAGCTTTTTTTCGAGTTCGTCAATTTTGTTCTTCAAAAATTCCATCTGCATTTTCTTGGTTTCCAGCTCTGATTGAAAATCCGCAGTTAGCTTCAATAATTTACTTTGAACCTGGGATTCATCCTTATCCACTTTGAATTGTTTCTATAATTAAAACGTGCGATAATAATCAAACTTTTTAGTCTCGAAAACAGAAGGTATAAAAGTAAATTGGTCTGTAGGCAGACACCATTAGGGCATTAAGGAATATATTTTTGATGAGATGAGAGCAAATATTTCCCACAGTCTTAAAGCTAGAGTCAGTGAATTTGGTTGGTAGATTGCTGATAGATGTACTTTTGTAAACATACCAGCTCTTTCTCGATATTATCCACCTTGGATAGCAAATCAGCTTTTTCCTTATCCTCCTGGTTGTTCACTTTTTTCTGACATGCGGCCGTTTGCTCCAAAAGGGGCTTCACTACCTTAAAGCAGTACATGCCACAAGTATTCTCCAGACCTGTCTCCTCTTTGTAGGTCTGTAAATTTGTATTTTGTTATATATTTGTTGTTTTCTATTCATTTTATTTTATTGTTGTCGATAGATATGCTTACAGAACTGACACCCAATAAGGGATGCACTGAGATTAGCAGCGTTATCAAAATAATTTGCATCTTACTCAACAAGTCAGTTGCGTAGTCAACAGAGAACTGAAGAAACAGCACCTCTGAAGCACATTTTGTATAGAAAATATTATTGTGATTAACATAAGCATTATCAATTTTGTTACCTTAATGTCAACGATGCTCGACATATATATAAAATATATAAATATCTCTTCTAAGAAATCATACAAAATAAAAAATATATAGAAAAAAAAATGTGAACAACAAATTCCAATTTATTTCGTAGTATACGTTGACCAATATATTGGTTGTGAGTCGAGGCACATTCTGTCGTAGTGGCAAATAAAAATACCTCCAACGAGTCAGGTATATATATTAATATCCATTATTTTCAATAGCCTTATGTTTACATATGTATATATACAAATATCTGGCATTATGAGTAATGATTGCAATTGTTCAACAAATTTTCACAACAATAACGAATAAACACATTTTCTAAACACCTTTGCAAGTACTTATTAGCCACACACACACACACTCAAATAGGCACACACACTCAAATAGACACACACACACACACTCACAAGATATACAAAATTTGAATGATGTGTTAACAGCTATTAGATAAATTTGCATACATAAAAGTATCTGTACAATATATACAATATATATATTTTGACTTAGATTTGCGGAGAATGTTTTATGTTAATTTGTTATATATATAAATTGAGAAACACTTTGAGGCACATTAACTAAGATCAGCTATATTTAAGAGCCCGTTTTTATTTAAATAACAATAATTTGGAACTAATTTTGAGTCTGTTTACTCGGATAGATAGATATGTGAATAATTTGAACTCTAGTTACGATGTATGTAAGAACTTGACTTCTAAACATTAACTAGAAAAATTTAGAAAATATATATAGTTATATATAGTATATAGTTTATTTAATCAGTAAATATTTGATTGTTATCAGATTTTGTATCCTGATAAGTGAGCAATAGCTCTCAGCCCAGCTGGACAGGTTAGCTTTGATTGCTCCTTATCTTATCCAAAACTAGTTAAGTAATCAGAATGGCAGACAGCATGGCGTCAAGTATATTCTTGATCGATATATATATATATATATATATATAAGTATATTCTTGATCAACATGAATAGCAGGATTAGTCAATTTAGCCAAGTCCGTCTCTGAGTCAAAGACTTTAGCTTAGAAATATAAGAACTGATATATCTTAGATAGATCAAGTAGATAATTAATCACTTAGTCAGTATATTTAGTATATTTTACAGTTTAAATATTGTCATGGCATTTTTTGCTTAATAAATAAATTCTTTAATATTTGCGTAATCCTTTGTTTATTGTTAAATATTCGTTCAGTTTATTCAGCTTATATTTTATACTATATGTTTGTCTGTATGTGATTTATTTTCCCATAACTGCTGCTGCCAATTTAAAGAACACAGTTATTAAGAGCGTGTTTTTTTCAAATTGCTTGTCACACCAGCTACAGTTGACCCCCACACACAGCCCCGTTCACCTCTGACCCCCGACATTGTGACCAACTGTCGCCATCAATTTGCACAGCGCTCTGTCAATCAGAAACAGAATCAAAATCCCAATTCGAATCCGAATCAGAATCAGAATCTGAATTGTGTGCTGCGTCGTAACCTCAAACACGATACGTATTTGTGCTTGCCACCCCACTCTACTTCTGCCCCTGCCACTGCCATTGTAGGCGTTATGCTTGTATTTTTGGTGGGTCAACTTTTGCCATTGGATTTGTGTTTTTTTTTGGTTTTTATTCTTTTTTTGGCAGCCAATTTTTTTTTTTAGCTTTTTCTGTTGCTGTTGCTGTGTTGCATGCCAGCCAATTAATCACATTAATTTGCTGCAACTATCGATTTGCTGCTCGTATGCAAATCTAGAAACCAAAAGCAAACATAATTATAATAATGCCAACTATTACTAATTTCTGGCTAAATCAACACAAAATTATGCCAGGTGTTAACAATAAGCACAACAACAAAAAGACGACAAATTTGTCAGATCAAATTATCTGCTTCAATGGCCATATTTAATTAAATAAGTTTTGTGGAAACTGGCGACGTTGTCACTTGTCAGTTGCTGTCGATGCTGCAAACTTAATTAAAAAGGAAACTCTTGCCACACACACACACACATACACAAAATATATGTTCTTTTCTGCTGTGCTTCAGTTGCAGTTATGTCATGCTTACATATGTGAGAAACTTGCGAAAACTTCTTGGCGAATATTTGCGGCTAATTAGTTGTGATTTTGCCGAGAGTTAAGACTTCCAAAAGTCTCACAAGCTTAATCAGATAACGCAAACATAATCTTAATAAATGGTTTGCATTTGCTTGTTGCTCTTAACTTTCTAATTATGAAAACTGCACCTACACAAAAAGGGGAAATGGGTATATTGAAGCTGTGGAAAAATGTTTAACAGGCAGAAGGAAGCATAGAGTATATATATATGTAGATATTCTAGATCAGCATCAAAAGCTGAGTAGATTTAGACATGTCCGTTTGTCTGTGCTATATTAAAGACTATAAGAGCTAAAGACTTCAAATTTGGCTAGTATACGCAGATCAAGTTTAGTTTATTTAATCGATAACATCACTCGTTTTTCGAATATCGATACAAATCGATTTCTGATAGTAATAAAGTAAAGATATAGCCTTCCAATTGATATAAGTGTTATAACCCGATAAGTTATTGATTAACTATTAAAATTTCTTTAAGATCACATGAGAACTAAAACCTATTTTCATATTAAGCGAATTACCATCAAGAAGAAGAAGAAGGGTTCAGGTATATCTCCAAGTTGAACCTAAAATTCAATGATCTTAAATAATTGAAACGCTTAACTGAAAGCCTTTTATTGCTGCTGCTCGCAAAAAATTCATTTAACTTTATTTTATAGACAATAAAAAAGTTTTTCTTTTTCTTTTGTAAGAAGACTTTATAATCAAAAAATATGCTAGACTCGGAAACCTCTTTGTCATCGAGCCAATTACGAGTTTTATCTTCTTAAAGATTGTCTTCACTCTTGCTGCTTTTAATATGCATATAAAAAGGGAAAACTTGCAACACCAAAAAGTAAGCTTACAAGTTTTTTATCAAACGCAATTTTCGTAGATGATTTCTGCTTTTTGCTGTGCATATTTCAGATTTTGTTTTGCCATGGTTTGTTTTGCTGTCTGTGCAACTTATGTGGGAGTGGTGCAGGGAGTAGACTGACGCGAAGGAGTGGCAACTAAAGACAATAACACGCTGCAAAGCGAGAACTACTTAAAGACTATTTGCCCAAAGGCGGTAAAAGTTTTTCACTCGACTGCCACTACGAAAAAGTAAGAGTGTAAAAGAGTACCCTTAACTTTGTGATTTCATATGAGCTTTGTGGGTCGGCCTTTATTGTATACCCAAAAAACCATTGAGTCTGGTTATAAAGAGTAAAGTGAAGTTGTACTTAAGCTTGTAACAGGCTGTAGAAGGTATTCAAAGCCTCTTAAAGTATTTTTATATGCCTGTCTATAGAAGCTGGAGACTTTAAGTTTGGATTTAAAGTTCTCGTTTTCCATCGATAACTTTCTTCGTTTACCCAATGTTGATATCATACTAAGAACTCTTTTTTTTTTAAAGATATGATGCCTGTTTTCAGATTTAAAAAACAACCGTAGAGTTGAGAAAATTATTAAATTAAGTGTGGGCTGTCAGCGGTCTGTTTTGTTTTTAGGTGCCACAAAGGAAGTATAATGCAATTTCTAGAGTGAAATTTCGTTCGATCTGCATATATACCTTGCACACCTTGACATAATATTAATCATATATAAAAAAGCTAACATGATCAATGAAGAAATGCTGTTATGCATCTTTATTTATTATTATTCATGTTTACCACATTAACTCCCTAAGACTATCATGACTTTTATTGGGTAAATTCTTGTGTGCTGGGTATCTTCTAGTCGCGCTCTGTTGAGTAAAGTTATCTTAACAGTTATTTTTTTTGGTGATTTTGACTACGCTTAGTCGAAGTGAAACTTTAGTTTTTCCCTTGCATACAATGAGCGCAAGCTGTGTGCTGCTACTTGAATTTCTGTTTAAGTATTAATAAGCACACACACACACATACACACACACCTACACACACATCCCCACACATATACACACACACAAGTTGTTTTGGGCTAAATAGAAAAATAGGAATACATAGAAACTATTTTCCCTCTCGATTTTTATTTGAGTTTCAAATGTGCAACTGTTGAATATTTATTGCAGTGTGTGTGTGTGTGTGTGTGTGTGCGTGTGGGTGTGCAAGTGGGGGATCTGCTTAATGTGCTTGTGTGTGTGTGGCTCCCTGGGGTGTTCACGCCTGGATTCAATTACATATTAGGTGTATTGAAGTGTGCCTTGCCAAGTTGCTAGCTCAAACCAATCAGATAAGGGCCACAAATGCCAGTTTCTTGTTAGCAACTTTATTCGTTTATAGATAACTTAGTCGCAGCTGTGCGATTCATTTCATATATTTACTTGATATCCATATATAAATATTTATTTAAATGGATACTGCTAACTTATTTATTAATATTTGTTAGTATTTCCACATTCATCGATTTTATTACCTGCTATCAAATTCATGATAAATTACCGACATCAATTTCCGCAATCTCATTGAACATCGTTACTAAATTATGGCTTTTTATATCGATGTTATCGATATGAAGTAATCGATTTTACTAAAAAGTTATTAAAAGTGACTGCAAAACGATCTATATATATTGTTATCGATATCAGTTTAGATTATCTATTGAGTTTTGATGCACGCTTTGTGCCATTTCATGCAGTGTTACTAAATTTTCGTATTTTAAATCTATATTTCGTTATTGTTGCAACTGAACAATCGATTAACATTGACTGCTAAATTATCGATAAGTACTTTAACCCTTACTACACTCATTATCGATTCATTTTTGTTGTGCTCCCATGTATTCTTCAAAAATTATCGATTTTTACTTTCTAGAGCATATTTATATCAAGTTATCTATTATTCAATACATAGCTATTTCAAATACCATTCGAGTATATGAAATTGTGCCTAGACTGATAACGATAGACGTCACTCCGTAAAAATGTCACATTATTTGTAAATGTTTCTCGGTGACGCCTGAATTTTATCTAATCTATATATACAGTGGCACAAAGCTTATTCTGATCAGGGTCAAAGAAAAAGTGTAATTGCTCAATCCGATTTGCGTCGACGAAGCGCCGAATGATGTTATACACAGTTGAGTTGCTCAGACTGACCATTTCAGCTATTTGGCGATGTGAATATTCTTTTTGGAAGTGTTCCAGGATGAGTTTTCGTTGTGCAATGGTAGTCTGTTTGTCCATGGTCCTTTTTGGCTTATTGCAGCCGAGATGCAGGATAAAACTAAACTGACTACGAAGGATTGGTCTATTTGTACCAAAAATACTCAACTTTAGGTAACAAATCCGGGTTTTATGGCACCCAGGTGTCCACAATGTACCTGCTCATAACGAAAACTACGCCTGGAAGTAGGCAACATTTATTTATAATTCTACCTAGCAGGTGGGGAAACCCCAGTGTATTGGGGTCATATATTAATTTTGGTGGTTAATATATGTACCTACCATCGGGCTTTGGAATTTTTGAAAAATTATGAATGATGAAGTTTATGGCAGGCAATTACTTTGTTTCTTTGACCCTGATCAGAATAGGCTTTGTGCCACTGTATATATAGATATTATATATCTATGTGACACGCGTCTGCCCTTCTGTACCACGTGTACACCACTAAATTTAGACTGGCCGACAAGAATAAACAATCAACAGCAAACAAGAAACCAGCAACTACAACAATTATTCTAATAGCCAAACTGAACACACATAAAAGTAGCCAGAGCAGAGCAGAGCGGAGCAGAGCAGAGCAGAGCAGAGCGGAGCCGACTGCGAATATAAACAGAATACAGAAATGCGAATTATTTAGTAGCATTATTTTTAGGCACGCGAGTAGGTAAACAGCAGCAAAAAACAACTTTAATGCGAAAATCATTTAATTTAAAATTAATTTGAGAAAGAAGTTAAGTTCCTGAAAGTCGAGTCTATTCGAAGAAAAAGTTTTAAATAAGTTTATTTAGTTCTTGAGTCAGGGCAAAATATTTTTTTCTTAACGATTTTTATTTTTTAAATCTAGAAGACATTGAATTGAATTAATAATCAATCTAGCAAACCTTGCGAAATAATGTTCTACTAAAAAACTAAACGAAAATTTAAAGAAAGATAAAAAACAGAAGAAGAAAAAACAATGGATAAATCTGACAGCGATGTTTTTCTTAGCGCACTTACGCGATTTGTCAGTTAACAGGCAGAAAGTCAAAGTGAAAATCACTTAACGTATTTAATTACAAAGTGTAAAACAAGATTGTACCGTTAAAACGGTAAAAGCGAACAAGCACGAAAGCGAATACAAAGTCGAATAGGAATACAAAAGACTGGCAAAGCGACATCAAATCAAATTGCGAAACAAAATGAAAGAAAAGTTGTGGGAGGGGGCAAATGGGAAGTGGGGGGAAGGGTCGCGTGGGGGTTACGGAAATAGCATGGAACAAGTGCAGCCACTGACAGAAACAACAACAACAACAACAACAGGTGGCAGAAACTGTGCTGACATCGCACAGTGATTCATTGCTGCCATTTTTAAGAGACACACACACACAAACACACATGTTTAGCTCCATATAGAAAGAAGCAGAAAACCGTTATTAATTTTGTGATATAAATAAATGTTGCACACATGGCAAATATATATTTTGAAATTGATTGTTGCTATTATTAAACGTGTCTTAAACATTGACAGCTATTTAAGCAGTTTTCTTTCTACTTATTAATTTTAACTGGTTTTTCCAGCTTAAGTGTTTTTTACTCTTATTTTTACTGCTGTGTTTTTAGTTGTAATACTATTTATATATATTAATAATACTAGTAAGAACACCAGCTTAACCATTTTAATTATGGATTGTTCTATCGATCTATTATTGATGGATTTATTGTTAAAACTTTAGCAGCGAGTATAAGTTTAAGTTTTACTGCTGCACTTGATGCCATTTGAACCACTGTGCAAGTTGACGACCTTTCGTTATTGCGTGGTGGTAATAGTAACAGTCGCTAGATGGCGCCCCTGCTGACATTTTGCGGTTTCAAATTATTCCGCGAAGCGTTGTTTGTTTTTGCAACAGACTGCTCGCTCTGTGTATGCGTTGTGTGTGTGTGTGCTGTGTGTGCGTTGTGTGTGTGTGTGCTGTGTGTGTGTGTGCTGTGTTTGTGCTGTGTGTGTGTGCTGTAGTCTCTGCAGTTGGCTTTAGAATAAATATTAAGTACGCTCACTCACCGCGCACGTATTTATGCAAATAATTGTTTTTGGCGAGTCACGAGCCGCGAGTTGCAAACCGGCAGAAACTGAGCCAAACTGAAAGCTGTTGCTGCAATTTTAATCTTGCTGCAACAGCAGCTGCCCAAGCAAGACAAACAGTGTGGTTTGAAGAGGGGGCAAGAGGGACACTGTGAGGCAGGCAGGCAGGCAGGCAGGAAACCAGCAGCAGTTGTTAACTCTGATTTAATGGCAATGGCGCAGTGGGCTAACTGTTAGCTACCTGAACTGAACTCCTCGACCAAAGCACACCCAGCTGCCCAACACTGGCGGACACAAGTACACTGCGCGAAAAACAGCATAAGCAAAAGCATTTGGATAAAAAAATGTTAATGTTTGATTAGCGCAAAGTATTTCATAGTTAAAATAGATTGCAAGACGCGCAACTCTCAAATAGAGTCTCCAAATTGGCTTGATATAAGTTTGAAGTAAACTTAAAAAATAAACTATAAGAAATTGTAACTAAACTGTAATATTTGAGTTACTCGGATATAACTTGACTAAAGTAGTGAAAAGTAAGAGAGAAAAAGATAAATTTCGCTTTACTCTCACTTCATACTTTGCTCTCAGTTTAAGTATTAAGTAACTTACTATTTTGGAATTGGTTTTAGTGAATATTTGTACTTAAATTAAGAAAGTGGATTTCTATCTACTCTCAACTTATATTTCACTCTTAGTTTATGTATTAGATGACTTACTATCTTTTACTTGAGTAAAGAGTATATTTGTGCTAAAAATAAGTAAGTGAATTTCACACTACTCCTTAGGCTTGAACTTAAGTATGTTTTTACTTTAAGTTGTTCTTTTGATTTTAGAGAACATTTTTAATAGAAATATGATTTTCATGCTCGAATCAAAAGTATTTTTCTTTTTTTTTAAAGCGTTTCATGCTTCTTTCAAGAAAAGTCTATGCCACACCATGCTTCACTTTTCAACTAATTAAGCTCAACTATATTTTTTCCTTGTGTGCTGACTGCTCGCCTTACACCTCCATTCCCAACCCCTTCTCCTCCCGCTGTCCTTCTGTGTTCTCCTTGGAGCTGCTGCGGCTGCTGCTGTCGATGTGCTCAACGGAAGTGGCAACGTGCTGCGTTTGCGGCTGTTGCAATAGCCGGTCCCGGCTACGTCTACGTGCCTCCGGTTTGGGGCAGGGTGGTTTTTTAATAGGTTAATGGCAGCACAGATGCTGCCCAGTCAGCACCTAGCTCCCTGCTTCTTATAGCTCCTAGCTGCAGCATGCAATATGTTTCTCTCTGCATCTACTCCCTCCACCTTACCCCCTCGTCCTTCGTGCAGCCGTTGGCATTATGATAAATACACATTTGGGCTGCTTTTCAGTGTGCTGAGGCGAATGGACTTTTAAATTACTTGGCCAGCTGAGAGTTTAAGATAGACCCCCCTCCCTTGCCTCTCTCTCTCTCTCACTGTCTCTCTCTCTCTCTCTCTCTCTCTCTCTGCCTGTTGTTAAGTGCTCTGGCTTCTGGCCTTCGGCTATTGAATCAAAGCAAAAGGACTTCCGACAGCAAGTTTTGGCCAATTTGGACTAACGAACTTTCTTAAACGAGTCATTTACATGAAATTTGCTGACAAGTTGTCTGGACATAAGAACCTGACCAGACTTTACTCAAATATGTGTGGCAAATGTGTATTAGACTGGTAAATGCCCTGTTCCACAATATGATTTTTATATATTTGAAGATTTTATTCTTGGGGAGAACTTAAGGCGGACTTTAATTTACAAAATCTGTCTCTCTGCGAAACTTTTAAAGTTTTAATTGTTTTTTTATGATGAAAAGTTAAAGAAAAAAGAAAGGAAGCGAGAGAGAGAGAGAGCAGAAAAGGTAGAGTATTTTATTTTTTGTTTCATTCTGTCAGCTGCAATCAGTTCAAGAAACCGCTTGCCACCGCCTTGAGTTGTGTAGTGGGTATACAAAAAACTACATAAAATATGTGTGGCAAGCAGGCGGACAATGTGCAATCTATGCCAGGCACATGTCAGCCACACTCTGCCACACACACACACACACACAGCCAGACAAAGGGGAGATGTCAGCAGCAGTTGTAGCAACAACAACAGCTGCAACAATGAAAACGACAGCAGCAAGAAAAACTATAATGACAGCCTTTAGACAAAAGGCGTTGGACTGTCACGGTGACGGAGGGGAGGGGTGCTCGTTAAGTGAGGGCATGGCAGCTACGAGTGTTGAGTGTGGGCGTGGCAGCAGTAACAGCAGCAACAGCAGCACAAAACTTTAACGGTGTCAGTAATTGTTAACTCAAGCGACGTTTATTTCCTGCTTGGCTGTCTTGCAACAACAACAAAAAAGCATTGCATACTTTGCGGCGCCTTTATTATACAGCACAGTCGATGTCGATCTTTGCCTGGCACTTTTACGCATATACGTATATATAAAAACAAAAGTCAAGCAGCAGACAGGTTCTCACTCCCTTTATTATCACATAAATATATATGTATATAGCTTGTTTTGTGATTGCTGCAAGTAAATTACCTATACGGCATGTGGCATGTGGCAGCACATTCATTTTTAGTGCGCAAAATTAACTGCGGCTCGCATCACATTTAATTAACCCTCAACACACACAAAATTGCACACATTTGTCAATTTCGTGTCAAAAATGTGAACTGACCGAAAGATAAAGAAAAAAAAACTGAACCGGAATGCTCGGCACGCTGGCTGGCAGCCAGAACAGCAACAACAACCAGGCTAACAAAATCGTTGCAAACTTGTCTAGACGCCTTTGTCTAGCAGCATGACTGGACAGGCCAGTGGATTCCGGCGACATGGCTTGACTGACATTATTGTCCCCCATTCATTCAAATTCCCAGCAATTCCAATTCGGGGCACACATTTTATCTTATTTCTTTTTTCTTTTTTTTTTGGTTGGTGTCCAGCCGCCGGGTTGCCCAATTTGTCTGTCTGCCAAGCAGCGCATAAAAATTGTTTTAAATTAGTTCGTAATTTGATTTCTTTTCGCTCACATGCTTTGACACTTTCGGTCTGTTTATTGGCCTTATCCCACGCATATATATGCAGGCTTTTCTTTATGTCCTTATAGGACAATATAAATTCGCCAACTGAATTTATAGACCATTACGTTTATTTTATGGCCATTAACCTTCGTATTCCAAATTAACTACTTACATTAGGATACTAAATTCAGGACTCTTAAATATGTTATCCTGAATCCTCTTTCAAAGTGTGCCTAAAATATTTTACTCACTTTGACCTTAAGGGATTCTTTGCCTTTTTTACTTTTCAGAATTTACTAAAATATCTGTCGCAACTTCTTCTGATAGGCCATGCATGACATTTGGTTTTCACTTCGTTTGCCTTTTAGCCAAATCCAAACACCATCCAAACTGAGCCGTAATGTCAACAAAATATTTTGAAAAGCAATTTGCGCATAGAAAATGCAAATATACCCAAAAGATTTGCACAGCATTGATTCAAGAGCCTTTATCTCAATTTAATAAATTTAAAACCCCAAACAGAAAACTGATGGAAACTACTGTCTAAGTTTGGTATGCAAATGAAAGTCAAGTTATTGAGGTCAGCCACGCGCAAGTAGTATCTGAAGTAAACTGCCACTTAATCCGATTAGATACAGAAAGATAATTCATCAATTGCTGAATTTTGCTGAAGTTGTTTGACTCTGTTTACAAATTGAACTCATTGCGCAAAGAAATATTTGCTTGTTTGTACTTTTTCTAATACCCATTGACTTGGCTAAAAGGGGTATAGTAAAGTTGTGCAAAAACATGTAACATAAATAATAAATATATATATTATGGAACAGCATTATCGGGCACAGTCATATCCATCTAGATGACTAGACGAATAAGTCGACAGATAGTTCAAATTTGCAGTAAACGTTCTTTAAAGCAAAGGCAGTTCAAGTTTGTTTGGCGAATATCGATACAAATCGATGACCGATTTATAGCCTTCCAATTGATATATAATGAACACAGAACAGATTATTAATCAACTGATAAAATTTCATGAAGATCCCATGAGAAAAACACAGATTTTGTTGGGCAAAAGGTATTTTCACATTGAATAAAAACTAAACTATTTATTTAACTGCTGTATGCAGGGTATCTGTTAGTCGAGCTATCTCAACTAGAGAGCATTCCAGCCTGTTTTGTGTATTTATCTATTTGTACACATGTATTTAATACATGATTTATTGACTCGCCGACGACAACGATATGTGCGTAACTGTTATCTGCGGCCTTCCATGTGATTAAGCAATAAATTCACAAATAAACGACATGCACACACAAACACACACAAACACACACAAACACACACACACAAACACACACACACTCATACACCCATACAAGTTGACAGTGAATTATGAACTGAATGTGGAAAATGCAGAAGTGAAAATGCATAAGAAAAACAAAGCAAAGGAGTGAAAATAAAAGGAAAGCCAGAAGTCATTTGGAGTCTTAGCAGCAGCTCATGAAGAAACAGGACTCATTTAATATCCTTTGTGTGGTCATTTGTAAGGCTGAGCACGTTCTAGTCTTGAATATTTGTGCAAATATTGTAAGTAGACCCCAAAAAAAACCGAGAAACTCACACAAAACGTGACACATTTTGGGAGTCGCAAAATCGAAGCGAAGCGAAACGAATTCAATCTTGACTTTAAGCGCATAATTTTCGCTTCAGCGAACAATAACAACAACAACACCAAAAATAACAACAATAAAGCGAATGCAATTTAAAAAAGATATTTCAGTTTATTTCGGATGGGGAACATTTCCAAAATAATGAGATAAATGATGCACGAAAGAAAAGCAGCCTCTTCTCGTCGGCCTCCGTCTCGGTCTAACACTCATGAACACGTAAAACGCTTAGTATTAAAGACAACAACAGACACACACACTAGCACACACACACACACACACATGCACAGACACATACACACACACAGATAGGGGGCGTCTCCTAACAATGCAGCCAAATGAAACAACACAAAAACATGGCCATAACAATAAAAGCACAACAATAAGCAGTAACAACGAGCCGAGCGTTTGGCAAGGATGAGCACTCGCAAGGACGTACACTGCAACAAATTGGATACTAAACCACTTTGTTTTTGCCTGACAAAAAGTTAAAAGTTTTTCAAATGCTCATGCGAATCTGATTTTTAGCAGAAATATTAAACAAAATCAAGCAGGAAACCAAAAAGTGTTTGAACAGTGATAAAAGTAGGTGTGTATGTGTATGTGTGTGTGTGAGTGTGTGTGTGTGAGCGAGTGCAAAAATGACTGAAAGAAGTGCATAAGTAATGGATAGGGGCAGATTGTCAAACCAAATCGAATTTAGGTTTGGAAACCTATTCTGGTACGCAATGTGTAAAAATATCGCTAAAAACCCGCTAAATTTTCCCAATTTTTTGTGGTATTTGGTAATATTATGGTACATTGATTTTAATGGAACGTTATGGTACTGATATATAATAAAAAACTAGTGAGCATGTTACGACGAGCATAACTGACTTCGGAATACTCTGCTGCCAAGTTAAGGTTAAAGATGCTAGACGTTTAGTCTGAGATTATAGGTGGCCAGCAACATTCTTGCATTTGAGCAACAAAAAAAATATCGACATCGGACTAATATTTATATATATATACGTATATATATATATACATATATCTATATATAGATCAGGTACTTTGTTTTGATTATTTTCATATTGATGGATTCGTTTTGATATGTATTCAACTATTTAAGTCTTGAGAAAACATTTAAATTTATGTTCTGGTTCCGAATTCTGAATTTCAATAGTTAAGCCGCAGTAAGAGGTTCCGGTTCCGGTTCCGATTCTGATTCCAATTCCGACCCCAATCCCCGTCTAAAACCTTAATTAGAGAAATAAATTGATCTTTCTGCTCGCTCGCAAGCCCCTTAACTAAAATCAAGCAAATTTGGGCAAGTTTATTTTAATTCCAACACTCTTAGCCAACAATCCTAGTTTTTCTTACAGTGTTCTATATATAAAAAATATAGAAAAATACAAAATATTTTTGGCATTCTCAATTTAGGAAAGCCTCTCAAATTATTATAGAAAAATATTTTTTTTTAATTAGATTATATTTCTCAGAACAAGAAAAACTTTCTAAAATTTAGGATGATTTTATTTTGGAGCGATTTCAATTTGAAGGTTATTTTCTGAACTTCAGGACGATTATTTTGTACAGTGTATGCGCTAAAGGAGCAAGCACACGGCTATCTAGATGGCAGCCTCATGGCCGTGTGGCTGCCAAGTGTAGCAGATTAACGGAATGTTTGTTAAATGGCGCAGATAGGCGGGCTGTGTGCGGGGGCGTGGCGCATAATTCGACTGTGGAAAATGTAGCCAAACAGGGCATAGATAAAAACAGAAAACAAATAGAAGGGCAAAACACGCTAATAAGCCAGACAACTGCCTGCTCGCACTTCCGATGAGTTCTTCTTCTTCTTTAAGAGCCAAATTTGTAATTCTAATAATTTCGTCAGCTTAGCAGACATTTTAATTAATTAAATTTAGTAGAAGCGATTATGCGCCAAGAGCGTTCTCCATTTCCATTTCCATTTGAATTTTCATTTGAATTTGAATTTTCGTTTTCATTTTCATTTGCTTAATGCTTTTTAAAGCCGCTTATGGGGCAACTAAGTGTAGCCGTTGGTTATGCCACTGGCTTACAGTGCGGGGCATTTGATTAGAAACAGCCAGACACAGGCAGATGGACCTTTCATCTGAGAGTAATTAAAGTGCAGTCTATGTTTGGGCATGTTTGAAAGTATATTTATAAAGATTAAAGAAATGAAGATAGATAAGTTGACATAATGAAATATGACATATATATGAGATATGTTTGAGACTAATGTCTTGGAATAATATATGTATACTGGAACTGCATTCAGAGGCTTTTACAGGAATCGATATTAATAATACATAAGCGAACCGAAAGCTGACCAAATTGGAACTAATTCATAGTTCTTACTGAAACTTCTTCTTATTTCTTATTCCATCTCCTATATTATAATATGATGTATATATACATGATGTACATGATAAACTTATAATTCTTAGTTCCCAGTATTAGGAAATTTACTAGTTCTTTAAGTTCTTTATTAACATATATCGTATATAGAGACCATAAGCATGATAAACTTATAAATATGAGGTCTTGCCTAAATTGTTGCATTATAAGTTGTGCTATAGTTTCCAGTATTTGGAAAATCCTTTTTCTGTATTATGCTATTGAAATGTACTCGAGTGTGTATAGTTTACATATGTCGACTTCGTTGTATAGTGACCCGATACGCATGAATGAATTCTTTGTTGTTGGGGGGCCACAAAGTCAAAGCAGCGTACAACGCACAGCGAACAAACACATTGTGCATGATATACACATAAGGATGTAAGGCACATATACATCTATATATATATCTATATATATACAGTTACATCTATGCTCAATTGATTTGCCGTCAATTTCATTTCGGTTGCGTCAAAACGCAAAAACTGCACAAAAAAAGAGAAAAAGAGAAAAAAAGGGCAGTCGAAAACACCAAATACAAATACGGACAGGAGAAACATGACGCTAACATTGATGAATTATTATTCCGGCGTGGTCCTTCGGCACACACACAAGCACACACACAAATATTACGCATACACACAAACACAAATATTACGCATACGCAGCGTGTGTCAAGCCAAGTCGAGGCCGCCTGTCAGCAGAGTGTGTTTTGTGCCTCATGCTTCAGCCTTTGCCTCTGTTTCTGCCACTGGCACTGCCCGCTGTCTAACCGCAATCATTCATCATGCTGCAACAACAACAACAACAACAACAGCAACAACAACATGTTGCTCTGCTTTTAGCCCACCTGACCCTTTTTCGCCTTGACATCGATATGTTGTTTGATATACACTTTCAATGCGCCGACATCGTTAATGTTAATGTTATTCTATCTATTGTCCATCTCTGTTTCAACCTCTACCCAATACCCACTCTCTCTCTCTCTCTCTCTCTCTCTCTCTCTCTCTCTCTCTCTCTCTCTCTCTCTCTCTTCATATCTTTCTCTTTCGTTTGCCCAACACAATTATCAGTTTTGTGTAACTGGCGCAAATCCCCAAGAGCTTTGTAATCCATCAATTCGTTCAAACAAGTAGCTTCAACACTTTTATGGGTGGCGTGATATATGTATATATACATATATATATATATTATGTATTTTTTGTTGTGTAAATACATAGTGTGTGTATCTATATATATATTTCATGCTTTCAAGCAATGCCCAGAGGAAGCTGCTACTTATTGAAGGCAGTAAGCTGAACTCCCAAAAAGGGGTTGTTAGTTGAGATTGAATAATTGATAAAATATGCAATGTTTGCAGTTGCTACACCGTAGCAATAGGAGCAAAATTTATATTGAAATATGAGAGCATTGTAATAGCAGCACAAGTTGCATGTCCCTTTGCGTGTTCTGATAACATCTCTTGTAGCAACTCTCGTAGCAACTCTCGTAGCAACTCTCATAGCAGCTCTTGTAGCAGCTGCGCGGAGCAAAAGCAGTAGCACAACTGGTAGAGTTCGACTGCTACGCTCTAATTTTATTTGCTATTGCTACAATTACAGAGAGGACATAGTAAATTTGTTTGCTCTTGCTACTGCTATTGCTCTTGTAAATGACAGAGCAGAGCATAACAGGCTCTGCTATTGCTCTGTTGAAGTGCGTAGCAATAGCAATAGTAAAACTAAAAGCTGCAAAAGAGCGTAGCACTTTCAATTACTGATTTGATGTGTGTGAAGAGACTTATCTGAAATCGATTTTAATATCAAAGATTAAGTTAAACATCGAGCTACAAATTTGTGTATTATATACTCCTAAATATTCTAATAAGTTCAACTATCAATTTCAACTCTGAATAAGAAAAGTTTTCATTTTTAACTCTTTGGCAATTATGCTCTTCGGATTTCTTTGTACAGCTGTGAGAGCTATTATAAATCTTTCTTATCGGCAGATTTGCAAGCAATTTATATAATTTTATTGGCAATTTATTTGCTTACAAATTTGCCCATTTGGGCTAAGAAAACCAGCTATTGAAAAGTCAAGCAGCAACTGGAAAGAAAAGAAATGAAAATGCTGAAAAGTCATTAAAAATCATTTGAAAGTGCTTAGAGTGCAATTATGCTCAACGTTTGCGGCTCATTATGCTCTGCACGGGGAAAGGAACACGAATTATGGCCAATGCATAATGGCCATTAAAAGTTTTCCTTTTCTCTTATTTTCTTTCTTTTTTTCTTCGTTTTTTTTTTTGTCTGTCCAGGCAATCTGAAAATGGAAACAAGCTGCGAAAAGCAGAGCATGAAAAAGTGGAAACACATAAAGAAATGAATACGAGAACATTAGACCAAAAACTTTTACAATAATCATTTGGAAAGCGACGACTGATGGCCAACAGCTCGTCCTTGGCCAGGACAGGAAAGGAATAAAGAATACCAGAGATGTGCGGCGTACACACACACACACGCACACACACCCACACATATGCGCAAATGGAATAACTACACAAAACCAAAAAATGAAACTGAGAATTTACGGCGAAGGGGAAGAGAATACTGCTGGTCGAAGACTAAATACCCTTACAAAGTGCATACAAATCTGTCTAAACTTAACATTTTAATGTAAATTTCAGAAGAAAAAAACATATTTTGTAGCTATAGAAGTTATACGATATATTAAGCCGATCTGGAGGCTGTACTTCAAGTTTCATTGAGACAGCTTAAAAACTGATGCAGATCTGGATAATATTCATTTTTAATGTGGTCTTGAATGTCTTCTTCGATGCGTTACAAGTTTGATAAGTATATTAATATACACTGTGCAAGGGTATAAGAAACGGGAGCTCGGATAGCGAATTCAGCCGAGCAGAGCTCCGCCACTGCGCGGCTGTCAATACAAAAGCGAACAATTAGATGGCTGGCAAAACAAGAAAAAACAACGGGGGGTGGTGATTGGGGCAGCTATATTCAGCTCAACAACTGGCTGCCAATGACAATGAGCCAGCGGGCAGCGCGAGGAGGACAAACAACAAACAACAGGTAGGCAGAGGGGTGGGCAGAGGGGCGGGCAGAGGGGCAGGCAACAGGCAAACAGCGAAACGTCCTTCTGAATTATTGAGCGTGCAACTTGTTGAAAACATACATATCTATATCTATATATATATATATATATATATATATATACACCCACACAGCTACACACACATATGCAACCTTAATTTACTCATTTCAAAGCGCAAAACGCGTTGGAAAATGCGCCAAGTTATTTCCCCAAAGGGAATCCTAAAAGTGCTGTCTGCGAAGAAAAGCCTAATGAAAAACGCAACAAAAACAAACAAAAAACAATTAAAAACTTCTGCGAAAGCTTTTTAAAGAATCCGCCCAACAAAATGTGGATAATCTTATGGATTTTTAATTGCTCGCAGCGGAGCAGGTCGGAGAATTGAAGGGGGGCAGCAGATGTCTGCAGAAGAAATTTTAACTGTCGCTTTTCATTTCCTTATCTATCTGGGCTAATTTTCCAGGTGCGAAGGGTTTTCTTTGGAATTTAAGCGGCCACAAAAGGCATCCAACAAGTTTTCAAACATTTTTCGCAGCACATTCATTATGAAATAAATCACAATCTGGTTAATTTGAACAAGTTACGCGGATTTTTAATTATTTACTACGTAAGTGGTTTAATGGGCTTTAAGTTGCTCAGATTTATATTCATATATGTATTGCATTAATTTTTTATTTATTTAAGTACAATGTTGAATATATAATATAAATATTGGTAAATAGATAGTGATTTGCTTATCCGTATTGACAGACTTCCTGTTGAATAATTATCTATATTCAATTGCCAATTTCAATGCCAATTTGTTATTTATTCACTTGCAGACAATGTTGCAATAGAGATGGCCAAACTTTCACGACGTGCGTCGTCGTCTGCAGCAACGCCGTCAACAGCAACAGCAACAGGAAGAACAGGAACAGCAGCAACTGCAACTGCAACTGCAACAAGCACAACTGGAGCAACGACTGTGAAACATGCTCGAGCAGAGCAACAACTGCAGCGCATTACACGTGCATCCTCCTCAGCCTCATCCTCATCCTCCTCATCCTCCTCATCCTCATCCTCATCCTCATCCTATTCCGCCTCCTCCAACACTCAATTTGCTGCCTTTGTCGATCCGAATGCAATTGTTGCCTCAGAGGATTCATCGTACTCAGCACCCGCTTCCGCATCCGCATCCTCATCCGCATCATCATCGTCATCGTCGGCGCACTCGCATTACTCGAATAGCAACACTGCCTCGACAACAGCGCCAACGGCGATTTACGCCCACGCCCGCACCACCGCCCCCGTTACGGCCACGCCCTATATGCCACTGTTGCCGCCCGGCGAACGCAATCTGACCGAGGCGGAAAATGCAGCGGAACGGGCACGCATCCGCCAGGAGTTCTTTGCCACCTATGACGTGATGACGGGCGTACGGATTGCGGCCACCCTCGGCGGCTTCTTTGGTCTGATGGTCTTCCTCATCGTCTGGAAGAGTCGCAGCAGCAGCAACGAGACGCTCAAGGTGCTCAAGGATCCCAAAATGGCAGCCGTCGCCGCCGTCTGCATGCAGGAGGAGGAGGAGCGGGAGCTGCAGGAGGCCATCGTTGCCACCGGCATGTCCATCTATCCGGATGAGTATGATGCACTCGTCTATCGGCGGCAGCGCATGCTCTCCCTGGGCAATGTGAGTGCGCCGCCGTTGCTGAATCGCGGCTATCGCTGTGCTTCCGTGGGTAAGTCTATGATTCTACACTTAGAAAAACAATCTGACTGAATTTTTAAACTTTCTAGTTATCAGGTTGATTTTCTGAAATTCAGTTCCATTTTTCTGGTACACTCGAAGAAAATCTTATTTAAATTGTATTTGTCATCTGCAGGTGGTGTTGCTGTGCCCGGTGCGACTGGTTATAGCTATCTGCTGGAGCCACCGCGTCGCTTTTCCTATTCGGCACTCTCCGCTGGAGGCGGTGCTCCTGGCGCACCTGGCAGACGGAAGAGCGGCTCGGAATCGTCGCGCATCTTCAGCAATTATCCGATGGGCGGCAGCTTTGGCACAGATGATTACTTTATTGAAACGGAGGATGAGCTGGACAACGAGGAGTATATGCAGAGGGACGCACACGATCAGGAGGAGGAGCAACTGCATCAGCGCACAGATTCCACGCGCAGCAAACCGGGGTTTCTGTCCGTCCCAATGGCGGTGAGTGAGTGAGCGTGAGAAAGAGACAGAGAGAGATAGACGGAGAGAGATAGACGCAGAGAGAGAGAGGAAGAGACAGAGAATGAAAGAGAGAAAGAGAGATTGGTTGATATAATGAGTGGGAATGGGCATTTATTAAAAGTTCACTTACTCAATTTGAAGTCAGATTTAAAGCAGAGTGATGGACTATAAAATACCTCGTGAAAAGTGTTCTATTTAAAATATAATGAAGAAAAAGAGAGATACTTGCTGATAGTATGAAAATACGTTTTATTTACCAAAGTCTCTCATCGCATTCTATGTTAACCACCCAGGAAGTCAGGAAAACATTCTTCATCCTCTCAGCCAGCTAGTCCCAATCAGTTTATAAACTGTAGAATATTGTACAACTGCCGATAACTGCCGCAACCTAATCAAACTAATCACACTGGATCAATATCAAGCCATATCAATTGCTAGACTTAGAATTTTCTCTATAGTCTTCCATTAGTATCGGATCTCAATGTTATCGATACTCGCAGAATGGGTGCAGTTATCGATAACAAGAAAATAAACTTAAAATGCTATTGGTAAACAAGAACTTTGATTCCAAATTTGTAGTCTGCAGCTCTTATAATCTTTTATAACGGATAGATAGAGAAACCACGCTATATCAAGAGAGATGCTGATCAAGAAAATATATTCCTTATGGAGTCGACGATGCTTTTTTCTACTTCTTGACTATTTATTGTACATTTTGAATCAGATTAATAAAATAAGGTGAAACAATATTTCCTCTTCGTTCTTTTCAATTGATATATTTTTCACTATGTTCATTTGGGGCGGGGTACACAAATGTGCTGCTCTCAAAGCCTATCCTAACTAAAAATATATATCTTTTAAGGGTTTTTTCTTTATATAAGCAATGTTAACCAATCCCAACTCATCGTCTCATCCACGACAGGGTCACGATTCGCGTCGGAGCAGTGCGATGACCTGTTGCAGCACTGATAGCTCCTACCTGGAGCGACGGACGTCGGCCTACACGCTGGGCATGAGCAATCTGCCGCCGACGCTGCAACGGAAGCTGTCGACTGCATCGCGCACATCGAGCATAGAGAACTGGGACTACTACTATCCGGACATACAGGTGATACAGCCGACGCCAAAGGCATCGCCCTGTCCCTCGGAGCGGAGCATACACGAACCGTTGCCAATGCCGAGTGTCAAGAAACGAGACAGTCCGGTTGGATTGGGTGCGCCCAGTTTTAAGCCTAAGCACAGCATTGTCTCCTATGATCCGGACAGTGCGCATGCCGGACGCAAGCAGCAGATACACTCGATCAGTGCGGATACTGTGGATGTCTATCCGTACAATCAGACGACGCAGCTGTCTTCGGATGGTGTGGACGATATGGTTAAGCCCGTGCAATCGGCACCGCCCATCAGCCAGGCGCAGCAAGCGTTCCATTTCTGCGAATCGCCGTCGGAGGAGCTGCGTCTGGGTGTGCGCCGCAAGCTGACGCTGGTCGAGCTGCAGCGCAACGTGGAGAGCAATAACAATAGCTATCCCTACACAGCAAATGCCGGAACGGGAACGGGTACAGCAGTCGGAACGGGAACGGGAACAGCTAACGGAACAGGAACAGGCACAGCTCCGGCCACGTCCAGCAGCATTAGTGTTGATAGCACGCCGGTTAGTTTGGATCGCCTGGAGCGGAATGGCAGCGGCGCCAGTGGTGTCAGCTTGGGCAAGGTGCTGCAGCAGGCGCTGCTCCAGGATGGCAAGCGGGCGCCGCTTGCCTCATTAAGTTCCTTTAAGATCTCGTCGCTGGAGTGCGGCGACTCCGAATTGCGCTCCCTCGATGAGGACTCGGTGTTTGGCGTGGCGGAGGACACCGATGATGATATGCAGCAGTTGAGTAGCGACAGCGAGGAGCAAATTGTGCCGGCAACGATGCCCGCAATAGATGCCCATCAGCTGCCCGGCAAACGTCTGAGCATGGGTGCTGTGCCCGCCGCAGTTGCCGTTGGCTTCATGGGTGCACGTCCTCGTCGTCCGCTGCTGCAACGACATCGCACCATTGGCAGCTGCGCCCGCAATACAGCAGCTGCAGCTGCTCCTCCTCCACCACCGCTGGAAACTCATTTCGGTGCAGTGATCAGCAGTCCGCCACAGCGTCGAGCGCAACTGTTGCAGCAGCACAGCGATCCGCAGACAACGACGACGACGACAACAACGACAACGACGACCACAACGACCGAGGAGGATACCTGTCCCACGCTTAACACAGAGCTGGGCTTGCTCGAGGTGGCTCCCTCGGGAGGTGGTGGTGGCGGGGAGTCTACACAATATAGCAGCCTCAATACGGTCATCAGTGTGGGTGCACATTCGCCTACAAGTCCACATCTTGCAGCAGTTCCAATTTGTAGTAGTAGACTGGTCCACGATCCGTGCGGCTCCTCCATATCGGATTCGGTGATAGCACGGCCGCAAACCATTTGCATGCCTAACTCGCTCAAGGAGCTCATTCTGCGCGGCGCCAGCAAGAGTGCCCACAATCTCAGTTTGCACAGCGGCGAGATGACAGCGATGACAGCGACACCAGCTGTTATACTGGAATTGCCTCTAATCCGACTGCCCACAGATGAGGATGAGGAGGATGCAGCGATTGTCGATGGGGCTGCGAATGTGGAGTTGGAGGAGGAAGAGGAGGATCCGGATCCAGATGCAAGAAGCGATGATTCCCGGTCGCGTGATCCCAGCCTGCCCGGCTCGGCCAGAAAGTGGTCGAAGGAGACGCTATTCTAGCCCAGTTTGTTGCCGCGGCTGTTCCATTCAAGAGCTTAACAACTGACTTTTTAGGCTAGTCCACAAAAAACAAAATCAACAAAACGAAAAAAAAAACACACTGCTAGAAAAACAAGTGTAACTGTAACTACAAAATGAGTTTGTTAAAATGCGCTATTTCCACTACAATATAACGGTATTTAAAAGGAAAATTAAAAAATTATTGATTGTTTTTTTTTTTCAAAATACACTGTTATTTTGGGTCTTCCAATTGTTGTGCTTTCAATTTGTCATTGAAAATTGACATTCGTTAGTAAAAATCGCCAGAATTATTTATATTGTAGTGGAAATAGGGTAAGCAAAAAGATTTGTTTGGAAAAGAAAGAGAAGGAAAACCGCTAAGAAAAAAGAAAAGAAGAGAAATGTAAGAAAGTAAGAAGAGATTAGAACAACAACGTATTCGTACTTAGAGACTGTTGTCTATTAATTGTTAATAGAACTCTAAAAGTTAAGTAGTGATATTCGGATTTATTTTTCACACTATACCTATTAAACACAAACATGTAAATGCGGCAAGTGTATATTTATATACACAACACAGCAAATGTTTATACATTTACCTATATATATGTATATATATGTGAGATATATATATATATATATATTTCTATGTAGTACTCGTAGAATGCCAGCAGCCAGCAAGCAGCCGATATCAGTCTCCCTTAATCATTATTTCAATCATTATTCTACTAGTGTCTTAAACAGCAACATGCAACATGTAACATGTAACAAGCAATAAACAACAAACAACAAAATGAATACTGGAAGTATTGTAAATTAGAATTTTATATAGATTGCACACAAATGAAAAATACTTTACAACTGATGTACACTGACAGAAACAGAAGCCTACAAAAATATACACATATATATACATAGATGAGAACTTAAAGACCTCGGATAAGCGTTAGACGAACTATTGCTGTTGCCAACTTTCTAATTTTATAAACTCTTTATTTCCTTCCTTGCCATCTAGAAACTTGAAACTTGTCTATTCTCAACAGACAATTCTTGGAACCATTTTCTTCAACTGAAATTAAGACAAATTAAAAAAAGGTCGCATGCAAAAATTGTTGAAAACAAAAAAAGAAAACCATACTATAATAAAAACTAGTTGTTGTCAAAGGAAAACATATAGATATATATATAGATATATATTTAAAGAAAAGAAAAAAAGTAAATATAGCGTTACTTGAGCATATGTTTAAATAGTATGAACAATTTCCTAACTCATCCCACCTACGCATCTCTATTTTTCTATGAAAATGCATTTGCTCCACAAGTGAGAAAAAGTTATAGCAAATTAATGAAAATGAATAAAAGGTATTATTAATGATAAACTTGTATTTTTCAAAAACACAAAAAAACAAATTTGAAATCAAAATACAGAAATAATTATAGAGAAAAACCAAAAGAAAAAAAAACGAAAGAAAACCAAAAATATATGTAATATGTAATGATGAAAATTAAAACTAGAGCTGCATTTTGTCGTCTGTGGGGAGAGGAGAGTTCAACGAAGACCTATTAGAGACTTTCTCACATGCCTGAGCCTAATTTGTACCTATCCTATTGCATAAGTGTAAATCAAGCCCTATTTCAATATTTTTGAATACTCGTAAGTATTTTATACGATGCAACAAATGAAAAAGTACATAAAAACAAAAACAACAACAACAACTCAACTGGCGCCTAGGAAATGGTATATCAAAATTAAACAAAAATCAACAAAAACATATTCTTACAAATAAATATTTAATTGTTGGTTATATGCTGAAGAATAAAAAAACTAAAGTCAAAAACGAAAAAAAACATAGCAGCGTTAGATTTGTTTCAAATAAGTAAATAATATATATATATATATATATATATATTAACTAATAATGTAGCTATATATAAATATATATATTTAAAAGCAACACAAATAATAAGCAAACCTAAGTTGTATAAGTCGAAAAAGAAAAAAACGTAGCAGAACCAATTGTTAAACCTAAGCTTATAACAGAGTTAAGACCCAAAATTAAAAAAAAAAACAGAAAAAAAAAACTGAACTGTTGTATTAAATGAACAATAATAATTAAAAGAAAAAATGTATTGGAAAAAAATGGTTCAACAATTCATGGGGAGAACTCTAGAAATACTTTACGAAGGTTTATTTGATTCGAAATACTCTGAATACTCTTTTGTTGTGCCGTTTTCTTTTATACTTTTGTACTAATACAATTTTCTTATAAGTATTTCACAAAACTTCCAAACTTCTAATTTCCATATGTACCTTTAGCTAAATTTAAAAATCACCATTTGGTAAAACTGATGATGAACACCATGAAAAGCAATGAAAGCAATTGAAAAAAGTTTACTATTAAATATGAAGTTATGAAGCCAAAGAGCTAATAAAAAAAACTTAGTTAAATGTTATACATATATAAAACAAAAACAAAGAGAAAAAACAAAAAACCAAATTGATGTAAATGTTAGCGATATTATTGAGATATGTGACAAAAAACGAAAGAAACAAAATAAACCAAATGAAAAAAAATATACACAAAAGTTGGCAAGACAAAGACGTTTTCATTTTATAGTGGATTATTATTATTGCAGACTTAGTATCTATATTTGGTGGAGTAATCCTTGGGTGAAACGACTAAGCCACGACCTTTGCGTGCGCCACGATAAACCGTCTCCACAATGTCAATCATTTCCTGTTTATCCTCCAGCGGCCAATTGATTTTATTATTGTTGCCAGTGCCCAAATCAATCATGATGTGTTTATTACGGAAAAAGAACATAACGGTGCAGGGATCGTATAATTCGTACATTTTATTAAAATCCGGCACCTCCGTGATGTCCACCAAATAGATGACGGCAAAATTCTTAACCTTCTCCGCAATGCTGTACATCACCTCATCCATTTTCATGCACGCCGGATCCCAATCGTGTCCGAAACGAATGACCTACAAAAATGTGGCAAGTGTTAATAGAAAAGTTTTTTTTTATTTATTGAGACTCCGCATGGGGTTTGTTTTGTATACGTTTATGATTATTATTTTTTTATTTACTTACAACGACGCGATCCTCCTCGGAGAGTATGGCCTGGTCCACTTGCCAGCCATTGTGTAAATGCGGCAGCATATACGACATCTTTGTTTTATTTTTATTTATATATTTAAGAAAGAATAAAATGTAAACAAACCCCAAGTGAATTCGGCTGATTATCAATACGTGTGACCGTTCGTTTGTTAAACATGCAATCGGCGCTGTTATCGATAAATTCAAGTGAGCGGTAAAGCGCTGCCAACTTATTATTATAATTGCGCGCCAAAAGTGTTCAAATTCAAAAGAAACCACGAGGCGTGTTTAAAAAATACGTGTTTTATTAGCCGTAACTAGAGTTTGTAGTTGGTGTCGTTGGTCAGTTCAAATACTTTAGCTTAAAGTTATCTATATGCTCCAGTACCTTAACAGTCATCTCATTAAGATACTCATCCCGACTTTGCGGCGAATAGTCGGGCAAACTGCGCCTTGAAACATAATGATTTGGCAAGTTGACTTTATGCCGTCCAATCGACTTGACGATGAGCCACAAAACATAGAAACTGAACCACACCGTAAAGTATAACGGTATATACCAGAGTTTGCGACCAATATAGAAGTAACTGTACTTCTTTACACGTGGCTCTGGTGGTGGCGGTGGCGGAGGAGGTGGTGGCGGCTCCGTTGGTGGTGGCGGCGGTGGTGGTGGTGGTGGAGGCGGCTCCACATGATGATGATGATGATCATCGTAGATCAGCTCGGGATACGAGACTTCCGGAAAGTGCGGATAAGAGGGAAAGGTGTCATGATCGGGGTAATGATCGGGATAATGATCGTGATGATGATCGTCGTGGTCAAAGTGCGGTGCTGGATGTGGATGCTCCGGATAATCGGGATCGTGATCGTGGTTATGATCGTGATCAGCTGGCTTTGGTGCTGCTGAATCCGGATGCGCTGCGAGCCAGCCTGGAGGAGGTGTTGCATACTCCATTTGAGGATCGTATTGATGGTCATCGCTCGCCTGACCTCCGTTACTATCCAAGGTGGGCAGTGGTCCAACATCGCCAGTAGGCTTAGCATCATCGCCCGCATCGGGAGCGCCATCATCGCCGCCAGCACCAGCCGCATCCTTGCCCGCCTGATTGTTAGTCGGTGGTAAATTATCCTGTGCACTCGCAGGCAGCACACCAATCGTATCATCATTGCCCGGATCATCATCCGGTGGACCAGCGGACATTGTACTCATTGTGCTGGCAGACGTAGCCTTTTCTCCATCAGATGGCTTGGAATACGTATAGCCGGAGGGGTTAATAGCAGGACCAGGATAAACATAACCACCACCCGATGCGGGTGGCAAATAACTTGTAACTGCATCCGAGGGTTGACCCGTCTTGGTGTCATCCGATGCTGTTGGATATTTGGTATTGAGTGGCGGAAAGGAGAATAGATCCTTGGGTGGCACATAAGAAGGCACCACATCGGAGCCAGCTGCGAGTTTGCCATCATAGTGGTGATGATTCTTAAATAGGGTTGAGGCGACTGCTTGGCCAGGCGCAAAACGATCCGTAATTTGACCTGGGAATGGAAGGGAATTTAAAATAAAGTATAATAAAACTTAAGCCATATTTAAACTAACCCCGTCGATAGCCTTGTTTGGGCGCCTGGTAGCGATTGACCTTGGGCCGATTGCGATGCTGGGCGGGACGCGACTTAGGCTTGAACGGCTGTGGTCGTCCGCTCTTTACCATTGGCGTTATGAGCTGGCCAAAAGGATAATTGGTGCGATAGTCGACGGCACGTCCAGTGGCGGTGGCTTCCACCAAGCCAACGGGTGGCCCCTCACTCGAAGACTCTTCTTGCTCCTGTTCCTGCTCCTGCTCCTGTTGCTGTTGCTGTTGGTGCGATGGCGTAACAAATACGGAGGGCTCCTCCGCCGGCTGATGATTGTAAGGTATGGGCGGAGGCAACTCAGTCGTCGTTGTCGTTGTTGTGGATACCACATTATTGGTTGAATTGAAGCTGGAGGGCATTAGGGAAATATTCAATATTTTTTCGAGTCACAAAATAATCATCCAACATTTTAGTAAATCGACACTTTTGGGGCACTATTATTCAGAAAGTAAACTTTCTTTCGAAAATGTTGAAAAAATATCTATAGTTTCCATGTGCTTTATATTATTAGTTGTTTTATTTAAAATTTAGTATTTACATTTATAAAACATACAAATATTTACTTGAGAAAACTACGGCTATTCGGCAGGCAACAGCTAAACTCTTTTACAGAGTACACTTGTTAGTTAACTCACATTTTGGGAAAGATCAAATCCGTATTGAGCGCTTTATAGATGCGCGGTCCTTGATCCGAACCCTCACTGCTGCCACTGACCACAACCTGTGAATAGCCGTCAATGCCAAGGATCGTGGCAAGCAGCAGGATTAGTCCCAAAAGCAGCGCACATTTTGCGCTGGCCTCTTTCATTATATATATTGTGTATATATATTTATGTTTTAGCCACAGGACACTGTTTATTTATATATGTATATATTTTATTTTATTTTATTTATTTCCGCACTCGTCATTTCCGCTTTTTGGAGCACCGTAACTCTGCGTCTGCAATGCGCCGCGCGAAATTCTCGAATCGAGTGAAAAGCAGTTGCCGGATTGGTTTTATTCATCACATTCTTCGGCTTGGTTGTTGTCCAAATGTCGTGCATGGCTGGTATTTGATTTCATTTTTTCATGACCCACTTAAGGTGCTACTAGAAGTGATCTATATACACGTTATATATGCTACATAATTATCATCCACAGACTCTTAAGCCAGCGAGGTTCGTTCTATGCACAGCACTTTCATTTAGCTGTTTGTCGCCACACAGGTGCTAATTACTTCTTACTCCACATATTGATTGGTCTGTTGGATCTGCCGTTAGGTGCTTTAGCGTTCATGTTGCGTCTTTAAAAAACAAAAACCTATGCGTCCCTTAGCCCTCCTTCACGAGACCCATTCTTGTAGCCAAGTCGTGTGCCTGCAATTTTCGCAATCGATTAGAAAGCTATTCATTGACAGAACTATCTATGCCCACAACATGTACAAAGCTGTCTACAGAATTGTTATGTGTTTTAAAGAAATTGTCGCATTGTCAGGTAAGCAAGCAAAGTTTGCTTTAAAAATAATGTTAGCTGCATTGGTCTAAGGATGAAAATTTTGACATTTTAGGTTTAAAATGCAGAAAAAAGTGAAGCATACTATTAGGCATTTCAATTTAACAGGGAGTTGCATAGATACTTGTACTTGGATACTTGTAAGGATATGAAGGCTATCCTCTTAACTCAGCTGTTTGAAGGACTTCATATTATATTATTCGAACCGGCAGGTAAGAACTATCTCTGGTCGAAAGTACATGCGTTTATCCCTTGAAATGGCCAAGTTATAGCGGATTTTTATATTTTTCTAAATTTCTCTGACCCTTTATTCTTCTTTAAATGCGAGTTATGGCTTAGAACTATTGAAACTCATTGCAAAAACAGCTGTAACTCTGTCAAATCCCTAAGAATCGCACGGATCAACTCTATAAAACTGTATTTAAGTATAATAGAGATGATCGAACCAAAACCCCTGTAAAAATCCCACTTAAGCCAGACCAAAAAAGAAAGATATCCAGACAAAAATAAATAAAAGCCATGGGATTAATGGTGATGCTTCAAATGCATGGATGTGGGTCACAAAGATGAACAAGTTGATTCTCGAGTATTGCGTGCCAGAGTCCATTAGCACCCAGTCAAGCGTGCAGTGCATTATTGATACAGCTCATTTACAAAATTCGAAAGAGTGGCTAAAGGTAAATAGTAGTCAGATACTTAGAGGAAGAGTGGAGAGAACTGGTTTCTGGCCAGAACTTTTACTTGTTTACAAGCTAGAAGTTGTCTTCATTTTGGTAATAATACGTATATTTCATATAATAATTGCAAGTCTTTTAATGTTAGTACATAAATGATTTGTCATTGAAACAAGGAACAATAAAATCGAACGCTTTACAAACTAGCAATCAGTTGAAATGATGTGGCATATGTTAAACAACAATAATAGATTATTCAAATATTCACAGAGACAAAATTATAAAATTAAATTATCAAGCTGTTCTTGTTTTTTTTGTTTGTGCAATACAAATAATAATAATAATTAAAAGTGAACGGAATTTATTGAATAAATATATACACAGAGCCTTGGCACTTTGGCTGGCGTCTTTTTTTCATTTGGTACTCGGCGTTAATCGGTGGAAAAAATAGTTCATTTTTAGAACGGCGAATTCATGCCCAGCTTGGTGCCAAAATCGAGGCGCGCCCTTCGCTGATAACGCGCATTGACTCTGCAAAACAAACGCAATTAAAAACACTATTAAGGTATTTGTAGAAATAAATATTTATACTTATTCTCCTGTAGTTTGGCTAGCTCGCTGGTGAGCTGACTGAGCAGGCTGCTGCCAAAGAGCACGAGTATGGGCAGCCACAGCTGTGGCAATAGCTCCGCCAGCGAATCATCCAACAGCATTTGGAGGCCACAGATGAAGCCGTGGAGCAGCAGCAGCGCCAAACAAGTCATCGCCCAAATGCGATTCCTTAATGGATTGCGCTGCCAGAGCGCGTGATCCCGATGCACAAACGACATCGAGACGAGCACTGTTAAAGAGAGAGAAAAATTAATTATTCTGTATAAATATAATAAAAAATCAATAAAGACAAACTAATCTCATTACAACTGACTCAAAAACGGTTCGTGAGGGCCGGTCCAATCTAGACATAGCGAGGAATGCAGATAAACAGGCGAGAATTAGGGCAAAGTGGCCCCCAACCAGACCAGAACCGTGATATAGGATGATACCCAAAGCGACACCATCTGAGGAACGAAGAAGGGCATAGGCAACAACTAAGCTGATGAGAGTCATTATGTCTCGGCTCTAATCAATAACGATTAAAGTTTAGTCATGGGAAAGAACAGACTAAAAATCCTCATTGGTCTCCTGACTGAACTAAGCAGTATATTACGAAATCAGCTAACAAAACTAGGTATAGTCAGTAATGAACTTAACAGATCTTGTGATAATGAGAATGAACTCTCAAACCAGACTGCCTCAGTTAGACGTTGTAATTTATGAAAAACATGACTTAGATTTGAAAGATATCGATACCCTCAAAGATGCTCGCATCAGTGCAGGATTTAAGTTAGATTGAAGCACAATAAATCTAACAGGTCGCAGTCCATGAGGCCACTTAATAATAAAAAATAACTAAAAATCTCATTACCGAAATGTAAGAGTACAGCAAACAAAGCACAGCTGCGCGCTATATACAGACACTGATAAAAGTCCGCTTCACCATCCGAATCCTCCACATCCTGCTCCAATTCAGCAGAGCTGTTGTCTTCGTCCACGTGACTGGACAACGACTGCGTCATGCACATCCAGTAGCCGACTAGCTGAAAGAAACAGTCTCTATTATAATGCTGATATATATTTATAATGAAATGCACAACACTTACCACAGTAAGAACGGGCACGAGGAATTTGCAGCCATAGCACCACATGACAAAGGCAAAGGCACGCGAATCGTAGTCGGTTTGCTTCTTGCTGGTGGCACGATTCATGATCTTTGGATCGAGATCGATGTGGGCCAGCGAGATGGCAATCAACGGCACCGGCACACACATCAAGTAGATGCCCAGCAGTGGCGTGAGTAATGGCGGCAACGAAAGACACGCACAGAGCACATTCAATATGGAAATGGAGCCGGCACAGCATGCCCAGAACTGTATGGAATTCCAGAGGCCCAGTGAAAAGCGACGCGACAACTCAATGATGGCAAGTAGCGACAAGGGATCATCGCGACAAATGGCAATCGAGCAGGGCAGTGAGTTGAGCAGCCGGCTCAAATAGATGGGTGACACGGTGTACGCCGGCGATTGCATGGCTCGAGCAGCGCCGCCAGACTCGAGCAACTGCTCGCTGGCAAACGGTTCTGGTTCATCCGTGGAGGATTTACTCCGCTGCTGATAGTGGAGCTTGTTGTGCTGGATATTGGTCTCCGTGTAGGCATCGACATCCTGGCAGACCTGCGGATACAACGGCTCCACAGCAATGCTGCAATCTGCTTGCAGAAATATATTGGCATTATCATTGCTCGCCGAGCTGCCCAAGCAGACGACAATCTCTCCGTAGGATTGCATAATGTCGAGCATTTGACGAGTTGCCTCCGCCGAGCAGTCTGTGAAGAGGGACACTTGCAATGGGACATTATCCACCTGCTCCAGATGCGGACGTATATTCTCAATGCCACGCGGCAACTTTGCACGATTGGACATATCGAAATTGATGGGTGCACTCTGATCCGTGCTCTCCGTCAGCGTGCTCAGCGATCGACAATTCTCATCCATGGCCGAGTCTAGAGAATGACGCTGATTGTGTCGCTCAGAATTGGGTTCATTTTCAAAATTCAATGCCTCAATCTCGGCACTCTGCTCCAGTTCATCCTCACTCATTGGAGCATTAGCCTGCTCACATTCCTCTGGATTGGAGATGGCACCGGGCGCCGAGCAACTGAGCGTTTTCGAGGACTCCAAATTGTTGAGCGGCGGACTCAGCAAATAGCTCAATTTGGGACCATCGCTGGCATCACCTACAAGATCAGTGCATGCAAACAAGGCTTGTTCACTGGATGGATTGATAGCAACGTTCGTGGTGGTGGTGGTAGTGGTGTCGGTGATAGTGGTGCTGGTTGTGGTTGCTATGGTTGTGGTGGTTGCAATGGTTGTGGTTGTGGTTGAATTATTCTCATGCATTTTACCAGCAGTCTTTGATGACTTGGAGGCGACAACATTTTCTGTTGCCTCCTTTGCCTTGCTGGCTGCAGCTGGCAACTTTTCGCGTTCCTCCGGTTCGCTCAGCAGCGAAATGTGACAATTCCAGCCGGACTCGAGGCCCATCTTCTCGGAGAAGACACGCGAGCGCAGCTCATTCTCCTTGCTGAAGTGCACAAAACGAATGCATGCGCGTTCCAGCCGCTCGACGAGATGTACGATATCGTTTTGGGCCTGATACTGCATGGTGACCATGCCAATGAAGACCTGATGGCACTGCATCTCAAAGCAGCCCTCCACATCGTTGCAGTCCTCGTCCTTGTTCTCCGAGAACAACAGCGAATCGGTGCTAATGCTGTGACTCAATTTTACATGATGACCACCCTCGAAATCGCAGTGGGATTTATCCACATGTTGCATACGCAACTTGGACTCGGGTGGCAGTTCCAAGTATGCAATCTGCCCATTGCCGTGCAGTGGTCCACTCAGTGCTCCGTGGATGCCATGACGCAGCGGGCGATAGGCGAACGCTGTGCAATACGAGGTTAAAGCGCTGCGCTGGTAAAAGTCCAAGGCACGTTTGCGATCCTGCGGCGACAATGGTCGCAGATCCTTGCCATCCCAGAAATCATCGCAGCAATCGAGTATTATGTCTGCGGTGCCCTGTGTAAATAGCGACAAATATCCGCCAGGATTCTCACGCATCACCACGGATAACGAGTGCGGAAATGGCACCTTCACCTTTGTAGACAGCTGCAGTTGTCGCGCAAAGCGAATATCCCGACGCACCACATCCGGTTGCTATAAAAGGAGAAGTGGGTACGTTAGAAGCAAAATATATTATACATATATATTCGTGATCACTTACCAAATGCCTGTAGCTGGCCAGTTGGCCCTCGAGCGCAAATCGATCCGTTGCATGATTGGTGAATCCAATTTGTTTGGCCAGCTCGCACAGACAGCGTCTGATTTAACAAATTGCCAAACATATATGTTTATATAGCAGAAAAGAAGAACCGATTAGAAAGGCAGCAAGTGTGGGTTGCTAGATGAATGTGGGTGGTGGTGGATGGGTGGGTAGTGAGGTTGTTGACCCGTGAGAGCATGCAGGCGGCAGGCAATCAAGCGGAATCCTTACAAATGGATATCGACAATAATATTGTTAAGCATTCTGGGCAACATAATAATTGGCAGTTCTTACTTAATATAACAATACAATTTACTATAGAGACAAATGGCGGGAGGGGGAGCAGGGAAGCACAAAAAATGATGTTAAAATCATATATGTATACATATGTGTATTAATATTCATAAAAAAAAACAAATTGCAAAAAAATGGTGACCATTTAGTAAAATGAAAAAAATTAAGAGCATTTAGTAGATTTTGTACATTGGATAATATTGGGTTCATATATCAATATAGTTTGTCTGCAAGCAAATAATCAATTGAATTATGAAGTTATGTTTCAAATTTAGCTGATCAATTAATTGCATATTTTGTAATATGTGTGGAAAATGATAAATACATTTAATTAAGAGTCGTATAACTTTACCAATTGCATGTTTGTTTCTATACATTTTGGGGTTTTTTGTCGTCCAATTGTTGTGTTTTTTATTGGGTGTTTGTTTTGTTTTGTTTTGTTTTGCAATTAACAAAAATCAAAAACCAAAACTGAATTTCAGTTTATGGGCATCACATATTGTTTGTGCGCAATATATATATATAGTAAAATATATATATATGCGGTTTGAAAAAAATCATTGATTTGTATATAATCGATAAATATATATCAGAGTATCAAAGTATAAGTATAATTTGGTTAAAATGCAACAATATTGGCAAATCGGATGAGTATGGCAATGAACTACGTACCCATGCAATAGGCATTTCATACTGGACTCAAACATCGCATACCGGTTAGTCACTGGCACCAGATCTTTGTCCAGCATTGCCACGGCGCTCACATGACCACAGAACTGTGCATAATGCTCATGCGTCAGCGGCGAACAGGTGTTCAATAAAATCGCAAGACCTGCAGGGATTGAAAGGATTAACAATTGATCGACTTTTACTTAATAACATAGGCCAGATTTTGAATATGATTTGGAATGCATCAAAAATGAGACCAGCCGGGCTGCATTTATGAATTTCGCAATCTTATTTGGCGCCAGGATTTGATCCATTATGGCCAAAATAAATTTAAGATTTCATTGCTAAATGAACTAGTTTCGGTCGAAGTAAAATTGTTAATTAAATTTAGATGTCAATCCTATGCTTCAATGGACTAATTTTGGACAAAATAAAAATTCAGCATCTTACCGATATCGATTTTGTTGCTAACGCGCTAATCAATTTGATTATCACTTGACTATCAATATAAATATTGAGATTGCATGGTTTGGGCAAATCAGTGCTTCGCTTATGGCTATGGCTTGGAATACACAAACAAAAATAGGGAACGTACCCAGAGGCTTCAGTGATTTGATGTGTGCCTTCCACTCGTGATCATCGAATTCCAGTCGAAAGGGGCAGTGTTGGTCGTGTGTGAGATCGAGTACTTCTGCGACAATGCCTCGTTCCTTGTTCTCCACATCGTTGACATTGTCGCTTTGCGTGGACATGGACAGTTGGCTGGCATCATCCTGCGGCTCCTCGTCCGTATTGTGCAAAAAGAATACCTTTTCTGCGGTTGGATTTGGCCAGGACAATATGCCCTTCTTGTCCACACAGCAGAGGGCGGATATGGAGCCCAGCACCTGGACAAGATTCGCTGAGCGTGGCAACAACTCACTGTCACCTTGCCACAATTGCGTCCAAATGCGCAGCACATTGGAGCGCAACAGCGAAACACTATCGTAATTATAGCCAGGTGTATCGATATCCAAATCTTCAAAGGATTTACTCATGCCCTTCTCGAGTATGGCTTGTGGTGTCTTTAGGAAGCATTGCAAACGAGCCACGCCCCACAGATTCATGGAGATCCACAACAGTGGAAAGATGAGTGGCAACAATGGAATAACTGCAGCTGCTGGTGAACCAATCAACACATGACGCCAATTGTGCTTCTCATCGGTGGCCAAACCATAGCCATGGAGACGCAGCAGACCCGCAAAGAGAGTGATAATTAGGGCGCTGATGAAGCCCCATTGCTGGATGTACTTCGTCACCAGCTGTGGGAGAGAAAAATATGTCAAAGATTGGAATAATTTAAATACAAAACACGCCTCACCAAATAGCGCTGTTGATTGTAAATGGTTGGCGGTCGTTTCAGCGAATTCTTTAAGCATATACGTAAATTATCCAAATACGGCGTGCGATCCAGACAACACACCAGATCCGGCAGTGGAGCTCGAGCCATGGGCTTAACGGGTGGATCGCCGAGCTGGGCGGCAGAGGCGCCATAAATTTCGCTGGCATTGAAGAAGCGCTTCGATTGAAGTTCGTGGCAAGGACCCGGAGATATATGGCCCGGCCGCAAAACAATACAATCGCCGCGCACCAACAGCGCCCACGGTAAATTGACAATGTGTCCATCGCGATAGGTCCACTGCAAGGAGACGCAAGGCGACATTGGATTGCTCAAATGCGGATAATTTGAGGCATGCCAATTGTCGCTGAGATGTTGTTCCGCCAGCCGAATTTCAGACAACGCATGCCGAGTCTTCCGATAAATTTCCGTGCGACGCAAATTACTCTCTCGGATAACCACACACAGATCCAGGATGAGAATGACAAGCAAACAGATTGCTGGCCAGTACATCCCGGTCGTTAGCAGTGCTCCACTGGTCAACAGCGTTGTGCAAATCGAGACCCAGCCGAGTGGACTATCATAGCGATTCATGAAGGCGGCTCGCAGCTTACAATGGCAGCTAATGTAGTAATAATAATAAGAGAATTTGTTATTTATTGCTTACTATTCGTTATTATTTAGTCTAATGTTATTTGTTTGTAATTTGATATTTATTATTTACTATTTTGTTAATTATTATTTATTGCTTATTGTTTATTATTTATTTATCATTTATCAATTAATATTCATTATCGCTATCATTATTATTTTCTACTTATTTATTTTGTATTATTTATTATCATATGATAAATGTCATTCCGATCTAGGGACGAATTCAAAAATTACCTCTCCGCCGCATGCTCCCGCTCCTGCTCCAGCAGCACATTCTCAATCTCCTCGTGCAGACGCGACAGGGCCACATTTGTGCTCAGTCCAAGCTGTATGTTGTGCTTGTGTGGGTGTGCCTGTGTGTGTGTTTGTGCCTGTGGTTGAGTGTGTGGGTGAGCAGTGGTTGCCTGTGGTGTGGTTGCAGCAGCAGCAGACGCGGGCTCAGTTTCTTTGTCACTGCTGCATTTCGCCTCGTTTGTTCCCGTTGCCGTCTCTGTCGTTGTGCTCTCGCCCTGCATCGTACCGCCACCAAATTGAATAACACTTTCAGTAAACACACTCGTTTAACACATTGTTTTTAATTTAATTTCCTGATGTTTGCTTATGTTTATTTGTTGCTGCTGTTTCACCTTGATTGTGCAAAACATACATAGACGCGCGTTGCCAATTGCGCGTATTTCCATGCAGTTGGCAACGCTCGCTACTGATAAGAGCATAGAGAGCGAACATTTTAAGTAGATAGACACGCTTTAACATTTTTGTTTTTTAATTTCTTGCTGTCGCATTCATGTACGATTTTTTATATTTAATTATTGTTCTTGTCGGGCACAACTAATTTTTGATAATTGATCTGGCTAAGATATTAAATCGACCCGACCGTAACGAGCTCATCGATAGATTATGTTAATCATCAGTGCCAAGTGAGCACAAAAAACTGTGGTGTTCATTAAGTTAATTTATTAATTTTCCCGCCTCTACAGCCTTTTCAAATTGACCTATTTTTGACGATTAATAATAAAACTTCAGAATCTTAGCTAGATCTTCTGCTGTCTTCTTTAATTACACGTAGGAATTGGGACTCCACTCGATCACTATTCCTCTTGCAATTGTGATGTCAGTCTTTGCTCCTCTTGTGAATTTGATACTGTTGCTTATCTTCACTCTCTACTGTCTACAGACGTAGAAATTGTGGATCGCTTTGTTATCAGTCCTTGTCCTCCTTGTGCTTGTGATTCTTGTGCCTTTTCTTGTGCTTCTTCTTCTTGACTATGTGATAGCCTTCATCGTAGTTGTGGTAAGCATCTGAAATCGCGAAAGAATTCTCATCAGCCCCAGAATCGTAACGTTGTTCTTCTGTCTCTATGATCCCACCCTCAATGAACTCCTCCCCCTCCTGCAGTTCCATGAGCTGATTATCCAAAAGATTCCGCTCCGTTGGATCAATCTCAGGGAATTCAATCGGTTCCGGGAACTTCTCCTGCTGATTTTCCTCCTCCATTTCTATGAATTGATTGTCATTCATTTCAAATGTGGAAATGTGGGTTTCGTTCTCCTCTAATTCACATTCGCTATTCGAATTACTGCCGTGATCGCTATCCGATAGCGAGTAATTTGGACGCTCATGGACACACAGTTCATAATAGAGATCCACCATGTAGCAACGGAGTTTCGAGTGTAAATTGCTATTTATGTTCCTCCAGATGTGTTCACTGAACTTGCCTTGATCCAACTCATTGTGTGAATCTCTTGTAAAAGGCGGATTATCAATGAGCAACTGGATGAGTCCATAACGTGCCGCCGGATCGGGATCGGTTTCCAGCATCTGCAATAAATGCTCCAAATCCTCGCCACTCTCTTGCAACCGCACAAAGTCCACCAGACACTCCAAGGCCGCCAGACGCACATCCAAATAGCCCCCATACTGTGCATAGCTGCGATAAATGTGCGACAGCGAAGGAAGATGCCCCAATGTCTGTAGAAGCCGGATGACCTTTAAGCTGGCCGTCAAAACCATGTACTTATAGGAGGGTAGATGATGTTCACCGTGAATGCAACGGGTTACGGCGGACAGCACTAGTTTGGCATCTGTGGAGATGCAGCTGATGCTGCCCGTTGTCAGCGTTTGATAACACGGAGAGAGGGTCTCCCCCAGAGCTGTGACTATTGCCGCCCTATAATACGAATCCGTGTAGGGATTATGCGAGTTATCATTGTATTTCAGCAGATCGAGCAGGAAGCGCATCACATCTGGCGGACAGATGCCGTGCAGGGTGCGTAATCCAGCCATCGCTACGGGTAACGTCTTTTGCAGGTGATACAATTGGCAGTTGGAAAAATCATTGAACCGTACAATATGCGGCGCGCCTATTGAACCAAACATCTTGATAAAGATGTCCAGCATGGGTGATGGTCCTCTCCACGAGTCTACCATTTGGTTGGCCACCTTGGTGAGGCAATGGGCCGCCTCGCAGCGCACCCTGTAGAAACAACACTCATTCTTAATGGTGTCCTCCAGTGCGGATAGTGTTGCACTCGTCGCATGCATTTCCAGCGCTCCGATTGCCTGAAATTGGGCGGTGACATCGCGCTCGTGACGCAGTTGATATTGCCACTGGATGTCCGGCTGCTCAACAATCAAATCTCGCAGCAGAATCATCTCCGGATCAATGCGTATCCACAGCACAGGTGAGTCACTAAAAAGGAACAGAACAAAAAGATTGCTCGACAGCAGCAGTTAAATATACACTAGTTTTATTGTCAAAGAAGCCACTGACTTTTAAATTGTGGCTGTTATTGCTACCGAAGAACGATAATTATCGATATTTGCGAAACGGACGCAGCTATCGAAAACATGAAATAAGCTTGATCTGCGCGTGGTAAATGAGAATTTCTATTCTAAATTTAAAATCTCGAACTCTTTTAGTCTTCTGGATCGGATGGAAAGATGGACATGGCGATATTAATTCGGCTCTTGATGCTTATCAAGAATATATATAATTTATGCCTTCTGTTGTCTGTCAATTTAAGGATATCCCTTCAAACTTACTTCAAACTTACTTCATGGCCGACAGATCCATGTCGATCTCCTCTCCCGTCCACAGTGGAATCTTCTTCTTCTTGTTACGCCTGCTCTTCGAGTGGCACGAGATGGCCGATAGAGTCAGCGTATCCTGAACCTGCAGCGTATGATTAAAAGTGCCATCTAATTCCTGAAGCTGCACCATCATCGGTCCATTATACTGCCTAACGCCCCGTTCCCCAATGTAATTCTGACGAATATTCAGCTCGATGGTATTCCGCTTGCAATTGAACACGGAAATGACAGATAGCTTGGCATGTCCCCCAGTGCGCACCCATTGATCCATAAACAAGGACATATCGCTGCCGGTGACCGTAGAAATGGACTTCATGAAACTTTTCGTCGAGATGAGCAACTGGGACCATAAACCAGCCTCAATTTGCGTGCCTGCCGCTTTTGTAGCCAGCGTCAATTGTTTGTTAAACACCCGAAATAACAAATGTTGTCCAATGCGATGCTCCAGCATCCGTATGACCAAATGGGATTTACGACGCAGTGCCTCCACATATTTGGGGGAGACCGTGTGCGAACTCTCGATGGGAAAATGATGCTGATGATGGCTTAGCTTGGGAACTGCTGCTGCCGCCACAGGGTGACTGCAATCGAGTACAATGCCTCCATAGCGTTCCTCATATTTAACGACTTGGGACAGCTCAGACTGCACCCATTCCCGGTACGGGTTATTGCCAAAACATTGCTGTGAATGGAGGCCACATATATACCTGGCTATGCCCTTGGCCAGCCACGTGTCCGACCAGCGTTGTGAGCTGATGAAACACCCAAAAAACTGTTCGGCCACAGCACTGGTCATCTTGATGCGTGAGCTATAAGTCTGATCAATGATCTCCTTGGAGTGCAACAGATTAACTGAAGCTATAGTCATGGAAGAATACGCGCTAATCTCCGTGTCCAATTCGTTGACAAATACTTGCTTATAGCTGGCGAAAGGAAAACGGGTCGCAAGTATCTCCTCAAAGAAATCAAAGGCTTCATGCAGATATTGAACCGTATGCTTTAAAAAGGGCAACATGCCCGGCAAACAAAAATGGGTCACTTCGTGCGTTGTCTTCGGATCTGCATAGATCTCAAAGGGACCCACGGCGAGTGCAATATTTGGTGCACTTACCGGTGTTTTGAGAGCATAGTAAAAGGTCTTCTTGTTCGAATCGGATGAGGCGATGACTTGGACAAGTTCTCCACACGAGACGGCCGTAAAATGTTTGTCCACGGTGAATTCCAGCTGCCAGGTGCACGGAGCCGCATAGCTATCGATGCAGGGGAACCACAAACGCGATGAGTTCTCACGGCAATTCGTGTACATGTGCGCCCATTTCCTGGATGATGACGATGCTTTCCAAAATACGAAGTGAATGCCACACGTTGGATTAGAGAGATTAAATTCGATGCGTATACGCAAATTGAGACCTGCTTGAATCATTGCATAACCATCTGGAGGCACTTCAATGACCAGTTCACCATTATTGAGATCGGGATCGGTTATCTTGGCGGCCATTAAATGTTCCTTTGCATAGATTTCCAGCGAGCGATCTTCAGTGTCGCACAAATTGGGGAATAAATCAAAATAAACGAATTCCGCTTCGCACACATCGTTGAGGAGAACACGCTCAATATTCAATTGTTTCGCATTAAGGCGAATAAAACGCAAGCTGTCCTTACTTGGCACTATTGTCAGCTCCACCATACCCTGTGAAATATTATTAAATTTGAATTTCTTTTCAAAATTGTGCGTTTTCCTACCTGAATTCTGTGATGCGACGAACTAATTTCGGTTAGTCTCAAAACTTGATGTGACAATTTGAAGGGAGTTTCTTTTCGAGTTTCCATTGATTATTATGCACAATTTGTTGACGATTATCCCTACAGTTAATAATGGTGTCGTTCAACTGAGCGCCAGGCAGCAGTCAGTCATGGTTAATGACAACTAAGGATTTATGAAAACATCGCAGCTTTTACATATCGATATCTACTACAGACCTGGCTTTCGATAGGTACTATTATTTTATATTTTTTGCTATTATAACGGAAATGCAAATTTGAAGCGTGCTACTTTTGTCTTTGCACAATTCCTCTTCGAATTATTATTGATAAAAAAATATATTAAAAAATCGCACAATTCGAATTTAACGCCTAAAGCACAGCTTACAGAGGTCTCGAAATATTTTTCTGCGGAATTTTGACGGCCCGTTTAGATACCGCAAAAATAAAATCCACAATGTTAACTCAGCGTCAACGGTGTCAAAATAATTTTGATATTTTTGACGGCGGCTATCGGCAAACCACCATAGAAACCACAAATGCATCGAAATGGAAATAGTAAATTATGAATAAAAAATGATTTTAATTTAAAGGCGAGAAATTCGTTCGTTACATATTTGCCTCTCAGCAGACCTTTATGTTTTTAGGTTCCACAAACGAAATGTATTGCAAATTTCGGTCGCGGAATTTTCCGTCGATCTGTAGGCTCAGCTTAAAAATAATTTCTTACATTTGTGTTTAAAATGAGTGCTCGCTATTAATAACAGCTGAGCAGAACTTAAAGTTTCTGGCATTGTACATATATCTTTGCAAAATTATTCTTTCATATTTTGGAAAATGTTATTGATTTATAAAATAAAGTAAAAAATTAAACTATTACATTTGTGGATGAAATGAGTGCTCGCTGTTAATAACAGCTTAGCAGCATGTTAAGTCTCCGACTGTTTAACATGTGTCTATATAAATATACAAAATATAACCAAATAAATTTAATTTAATAATTATACTATGATTCTAGCGATTTTTTCTTTGCTAATAAATGGATGAGCAAGCGCAACACAAGGAAAATGGCAGCCAAGCAAAGAAAATAGCTGCCATAGACAATATACTGATCCTTTGGCGGTAAACCATAACCCGTATCTAAATGAAGAATTCCAAATGTTTATAACATATATATTTTGGTTGTATGTATAATCTACTTACCAGTGACAACAACAATGGTCAGTATGGTTTGCAGGCCGAGTGCGACAAGCGTATTGATGCCAAAGACCAAACCGAAACTGTCATCCACAAGATTCTCGGCAACAATCGCAGCCGCCACCGTAATGATGAAGAAAAACACGGCACAAAAGATGGCATATCCAATGTAGGCCAACCAGACGCTATCACAAAGTGCGGCCAGCAGTAGAAGGCCACCAAGCAGAGCCACACACAAGGAGTTCATCAACATATAGAAATTTCTTCTTATATTGCTGTTGAGCATGCCGGCAAGGATGGCTCCAATTGCGCCCAGCAAAGTGGCGACTGCCTCAACGCCACCATTATATTTACTCTCGTTGTCCGGCGCCAGATCCTTCCACAAAAACTGTATGTAGGTAATGACTTGTACTTGTCCGCAAGTCGCCAATGACCACCAGATGCTCCACGTTAAAACAGTCAGATTCGTATACGACGAGATCAGATGAAACCACAACAAACGTCCAGCATTTTGCAATGAGAACTTTGGCGCCACGGGCGTCTGCGTGCTGGCGGGGAGTGGGATTTGTTCAGGCTTTTCCTGCGCATAGAAATAAAGACTGCGTGGCACACGCGGCAACAGCAACGCAATCGGCAGCGATATAATCTGTGTGGCCAGCGAGATGAAATGCAACTGCCGAAAATTCATGCTATTCGTGGAGACTAGCAACTGTGCCAGTATCCCGCCGAGAAATTTACCACCCAAGATGGCGGCACGTGTATGTCCTGTGACGATCTGATATCGATCCCGCTCCACCTTGGCATACATATAAGTGTAATAGGCCACCTCGGCGGCGGTGAAGAAGCCAAAGAATATCTGCGCCACCTGCAATTCGAGCAAAGTGCGAGTCCAAAGCAACATGGAAAACAATACGATGCCCGCCAGCGAGGAGAGCACAATTATCGGTTTATATCTCAGCAGATCGGTGAGGAGAAAGACGAGGATGAGTTCTGCGAGCACCGAATAAGTGCCAAAGGGATACACCTCCTGGGAGACAATCTCCGTAGTCAGATTGCGCCAATCCCCGGCCAAATATTCGGAGACAAACGGCTCCGACGGGCGCATCTCGCGAAAGAAACCAAATGTGCACAGCAGCAACGATATCTTCAGCCAGGTCTCCATCTTCTCCTGGCTAACTGGCAGCTAACTGCAAAGAGCCGGAATGTACTAAATGTGCCTTTGTGATTACGACACAAACACGCACTGAGAGGGAGAGAGATGTTAACGCGACGAATGCCAGACAACAACTGCTTTTTAATCCGTTCGATCGAATTTAGACGAATTGTCTTTCTCTCTCTTTACCTCTCTCTCTCTCACACTCTCAGCTGAAAGCAACCTGTTGCTTGCTCTTGCTCTTCATCTGTCATGCTCATAAAAAGCTTATTTTGCGCAGACTGACAACAAATACAACAGAAATAACATATTACCAATCACCATACCCTGTAAAAAGTGATCTAATTTATATTTTGTATACTCTACATTATTGCTGAGTTTACTTGCATATATATATATAAATAAAGTTCAAGGGTATTATATCCATATATTTGATCTATACATATTATATAAATTATGCTAAATTATTCTTTTGTTTCATATAGCTAAAGTTCAAGCGTATTCTGTATCCAGAATACGTTATTGAATTTTAAGTGGCTTTCTCTCCGTCTCCCACTTATAAAAAAAAAAACCAAAGCAAGAAATACAACACATAATTAAAATATTACAATTAAGCTAAAGTATTTTGAATACTCTCAATCGTTGCTGAGTTTGGACTCAATACTACAAAACAATTAAATTATATTTCTTTAAATGTTTATTCAAGCATTTAATCAAGATAATGCAAATTGTTTGTACTCTAAATTGTTGCTGATTTTACTTGTATATTGATATTATATTCGGCCTGCATTATTCAATTTTAAGTTGGTTTCTCTCCCTCTCATAGGCAAGCAAGAAATTCAAGAATACCATTAAAATATTACACATACAAATACCCTGTAGTAATTAAACCTAAATATCTTGTATTATCGGCCTGCAAAACATTCTTATCATTATTCTATTATTTTCTATTTTTGCATATCAGTAATTAAATAATACACATTTAAATTTGCAATTTACATCAAGTGCTTTCTGTACTCTCAACAGGGTATCTCTTAGTCTAAATGCAATAAGCTGCTCAAACATTTGTCAACATTCTTCAACGGATTCAATTGGGTGTCGAATTGATTGGTTTGTTTTAATTTCTTTTTATTGAGTATAACAATTTTTTCATTATGTTTGCAACACCAAATTAATAAAACATGGTAAAATATAGTAACAGAGAGATATGTTATCAATTTGGTAATATTCATATTTACTGCTTAGCACTTATCTGTTTGATTGTATGGGGACTAATCAAGCTAATCAACCGCCCACCTGAGATTGGAGAGAGTGAATGGTGATCGTAAAAATAAATCTCTGCACTGCTCATAAAATCGAACTCATTGCAAACTAGGCGAAAATTGGAAAAATTTTAATTTTAGAAATATTTCTGGAGTAGGCGAAAAACAATCACCGAAATTATTAGATTAGGTATTTGATAACTCGACGAAAATCAAAGATTTCTTTTGAGATTTGAAAAAACCGTTACAAGTGGCAAATAAACATTAATAAAAAATTAAGTCCGAAATTTTTTTTCCGAGTGTAAGAAGCGTAATTTTTTTTGCACATTTGCTATTTTAATAAAAAACAATTTATAAAAATTACTTGTCGACACATCAAAGAATTTTTTTATGCGAACAAAGGCTTGTAAATAGTACAAATTATGAGCTACTTCTTGAGGTATTCCTGATAGAGCTGCAGCAGATCGGGACTTGTGCGAGGGGGCACCCTCTCCAAAGCCGTCTCAAAGTGCGACCAGCGGACGGCGTCCGCCTCGAAGCTGTGCTCCAGCGCACAGATCGCAGCCTCGTGGCAAACGGCCTGAATCTCGGCACCCGAGTAGCCCTCGGTGTGCTCCACAAGTCGCTCCACAAGGACATCCTTAGCCAAGGGCATGGCTCGCAACTTAATGTCAAGGATTTCACGACGAGCCTCCGCCTCCGGCAAACCCACATAGCAAATACGATCAATGCGACCTGGACGCAACAGAGCCTTATCAATCATATCAGGACGATTGGTGGCGGCGACAATGGTTACATTATGTAGCGCCTCAACGCCATCCAGTTCTGTGAGCAGCTGGGTGAGCACACGTTCCTTGACAGAGGCGCCTGCTCCACCCTCCGAGCGCTCGCCGCCAATAGCGTCGATCTCATCAAAGAAGATGATGGCGGGCGCCACTTGACGTGCCTTGCGGAACACTTCACGCACGGCACGCTCTGATTCGCCCACCCACATTGAGAACAACTCCGGTCCCTTGATGGCCAAAAAGTTCAGTTTACTCTCGGTGGCCAATGCTTTGGCAATCATTGTTTTACTGCAACCGGGTGGACCAAACATGAGTAAGCCACGCGGTGGTTTAATGCCCAAACGTTCGAATTTATCCGCATGGAGCAGTGGCCATTCGATGGCCTGTTGAAGGGTCAAACGTAATGCGCATTGGCCACCAATATCCGACCAGAGTACATTGGGATTCTCGATGAGCACTTCACGCATTGCCGAAGGCTTCACTTTTGTCAGCGCTGCCAGCAAATCCTGTAGCTGCAGCGCCTGCTGTTTCTCGCGTAGCGTTGCCAGCGTTGCTGTATACACCAAATTGGTCAAGTCGGCGCCGACATAGCCATGTGTTATAGCCGCTATCTGCTCCAGTTCCGCATCCCCAAGCTTATCTTGCAGCAGGCAGCGGAGGATCTCTTTACGGGCAGCTGGCGCTGGTGCACCCACTTCCAATTCGGTGTCGAGGCGACCTGCGCGTCTTATGCTCGGATGCAGTGCATCGATTTGTGAACTGGTCGCCAGAACAAAAATGCGATTCGCCTCGAGACGATGCCCGCTGCTCAGTTGATCGAGCAGCGCCAGCAAGGAGAGTGAAACACGCTTCACGAGATCGCTGCCACCTTCCTGCTTGGGGCACAGCGTGTGCACATCCTCCAGCAGCAGGAGTGTAGGATGCGGATAATGTGCATAGGCACGCTCAAAATGCGATCTCAATTTTTGCTCCGTTTCGCCCAGAAATTTGCTGAAGACATCGCCGCTACTAATCCGCATTATTTGCACCTGACCATTGTGTTCTTTGGCGGCGGTGCACATTGCCTCACAGATGAGGGATTTTCCACAGCCACTGGCCCCATAAAGCAGCAATCCACGCGAGATTTTGATGCCTGCCAAGAGGGGGAAGAAAAATAATTAACAATTATTAAAATTAAATGAGATAGTTCGAAAAATAGTTGGACAGATACCCGCTGGCAATTGCTTGTGGCCCAGTGCGTAGTCCATGCTTTCCTCCACCAATTGGAGCTGCTTATCCAAGCCACCAATTTTGGCTTTTGTTGTGCGTTGTTCCGACGGCAACTGCTCCTGCTTCTCCTCCCCGATATTAAGCTCTAAGCGCGTAGCATTTGTGACCAGCACAAATTGCGGGGATTTATCTAGACTCAGCCGAGCTAGTGCATCCTCCATGGAGCTCTCCTCAATGCCCCGCCAGCTCTCCAAGCGGAAGACAAGCGATTTACAAAAGAAATTTAAATGTAGAACGCTTTGCATGCAGTAAACTTGATTAATTATCTCCGACTTTAGCACAGCAATTGCATCCGTCAGTTGCACGTGCTCCAAGCTGGATTCTGTGGCATTTAACTGCCTCAGAGTGATGCTGCCAGCGGCAGAAACTTGTCCTTTATCCAGTGCTGAAATGTGCAACAGTTTGCCACGCAACGGCAACCAATTCAACTCATAATCTAAAATAGAAATGTTAAGCAATTAAGTAGTAGTTAAAAATGTTAACAACTCACCCTCATCTGTGGCAAAGACTGTCGTGAGAAACTGCTCCGGAATTGGCCAAACCAGGCGAACCAGAGGCGGCCCCATTTCATGGACAGCTTTGGCTGCCTGTCTAATAACCACCTGTTGACCAATGTACAGCTCAGCCAGCTGCATGGCGCCCTCAGATATAAAGACGAGCATGCTGACGTATTTATCTGGCAGTTCCTTAAGTGCATCCACTTCAAAAGTTCGCTTTTGCACGCTGCTTGTGTAAAGCGTTTTATTTCTTACAAATTCCGCATTTACTTCCGTGCTGCTCACATCTTCTTCGGGGGCAATTGGGCAGATGCGCTCGTGTGTGTCCCGAGATTTGGAGGTGATGTGCACGCCACATGCCTCACAGTAATACCAAGTGGCTTGGTTCTTTTTGTTACTCGATTTTGGCGGCATTTCAACAGTAAACAAAAGATTATTTCTTTTTGTTAACCTTTTGCGGGCAATCAGCTGTGCATTTGTTCACGTGCATTGTGAATGGCAAAAGAGAAACACATGCTTAAGAGCAATATGCACCTTATCGCGAGAGAGTTTATATATTTCTCCCATGTGCCAGCATACCAGCCGCCTTAACCGTTACAAATGTATTCCATTTAAAATTGAGCCAACTGGTTTTTACACTAATTATTTATTTGTACACACACAATAATAATAATAATAAAATAAGTTCATTGCAGCAGCAAATCTGTTTCACTGGCGTTGGCCGACATAAGATCCCGTTCGAGACTTGTTGTTGCGTTGGCCTGATTCAAGAACAGATCAAAATCGTAGCCATCATTTTGAGCGGAAATTGAATCCTTTTGATTGCTAATCGTTTGCGGATTCGACAACAGATCCACATCCTGCAGTCCCAGCTCCTTGAGCAGCAGCGTCTCATGTTCAGTTGCATCCTTCGCTTCCATGAGGATAATCGGAGAAGGTTTCTCCACAGCTTCCAAGCCATAAACAATTTTAGTATTGGCACTAGGCGCATTATTCGCTTCCAGTTCATCTTCATCCAATTCTTGCGGCTTTAACGTGCTCGATTTGTATTGGAAATCGGTTGCCTTAAAGTCCACCTCAATTGGAAAAAGGGGAGGCAACGAATCCAACCGCTCCACGAGATTACGATGCAGTTCCGCAAGGGATTCGAGCAGACTGCGCAACTGTTTATTCAAATCCATGGCATGTTTGCACTCCAACAGCTCCATTTTCTCCAGCACATCGGTGCGCAATTTGGCAAACTTGGTGCGCGCATCCTGCCGACAACGCAATATCAGCCGATACTCATAATTCCCCGTCTCCACGCGATACAGTGGCTCCTGCAACGCTGCAAAGCCATGTTCCTCATCATCCATTTCCTTGACTTTCAAGCAATAGGATAAATATGTGAATTTGGCATCCGCATAACGACGGACCGTCAACTTGGTGTCCGGTATGGCCTTGTTCAGATATGTGCCCAGATCGGCAAGCACCGGCTTAATCTGCTTGATGATCGCAAGACCATCTTTCTCCAGCGAACGATGAAATTCGCCGAAAGTGCGAAATGCTTCCGAAGCTCGCTGTTGTGGTTCATGTGCGGAGATTTGGGTGAAGCAGTCGCCAAAGGATTTGTATGTCTGCAGCAAATCGTAGTAGGCTTTGAGCATGCGACGTGCATGCTCCACGAGACCCTTGTACATAAGTTCGGTGCCCTCGAGTTCCTCCAATCGTTTAACCAGCGAATCATTGCACAATATGGCACGGGATAAGCCCAACGTATCCGCCGTATTGCTCGACAAACTGTCCACAATGCGATGCTTTAGCTTTTTCAGTATTATGTCCAGCGTTTTGCCCTGCTCCGGATCCGCGTGCAGTTTGTTGTAGTGGACGGTGACCTGATCGGTGGCTGTTTGGATCATTTTGGCCACCTCCACTTTGGTCTTGCCCTTCACACTGCTCGAATTAACGGCGAGCAGCTCGTCGCCGGACTGCAGAGAGCCCTCACGTGACGCTGGAGTGCCATCGAATACCTGCAATATATGAAAATGATAATATCTAATTTATGATATGCTTATAAGATTATCGTTTCTGTTTTTGCTAGCCTTTTGCTGTCAATCAGATGTGCATATGTGCAAGTGCATTGTGAATGGCAAAAGAGTAAAACCTGCAACAGTTAGTTAAGCGCAGTATGCAGCTTATCACGGAAGGGAGCTTAAATATGCTCTCAAATTTAGTTAGAACATCGAGAAACATTGAATTTGTGTTTTTTTTTTTAACTAAAGCTCTATTAACGACTTTTAATATGATTTGTCTCAAGAGAGCAGTGGATCAGAGGGGGAAACACACAAAACAATAATTTTACAGATCATAGAGCTGAGGTGTGGATAGTATTCGAGTGATCCTTGATTTGTGATATATTTTTTTATTAAGTGTAGTTTCAAAATTCAGAAAAATCTGTATTATATTTTGCCTTAATTTATTCAGAAGATTTTCAAATTTTTTAAACCGATATGGCGCCCGCGCACTTGTTGAAGCAGTTTGAGATGATGACAACGCAGCCGTCGCCCTCGACGGTATCGAAGATAAATGGAAAACGGACAATGTTGGTGGACAACAAATTGCGATCGATTCTGCTGGAGAGCAACTCCAAACGGTTGCAGCGTCAACAGGCTGGATTAGATAACTCAAAGACGCGAAGCAGTCTGCATAAGGTGGCCGTGCCCAAAGCTTATAGGTACCAGGAGGAATACGATCGCAATCGGAAGCAAAGAGAGAAGCGCTTGAAGAGATCGCTGCGACAGCTGCGGAAACACTTCAAAGCCCCACATTCTGTGCCGAACTTCAGCGCATTGCATCGCCGCTGGGAGCAGCGGAATAGATTGCGTCAGTTGCGCTCCGCCCAACGAGTCACCGAACCGATCACACCGCGAACGCTGCTCAGTTCAAAGACGTTCAGCGAAAAGTGGGCGAATAAGCGAATGCATTGGAAACAGGAACAGGAACAGGAGCTAACCCATCATCCCAATCTGGGCTGCAAATCCTTTGAAGCATGGCGAAAGCAGCCGTTTGTGCCACGCATAACTTCCACCATCATCCAGATGAAGCCTTTTAAGCTTCGATCTGCGGAGCGAAGTGATCTCCGCAAGAAATTCGATACGTGGCAGATGAAAGAGCAGTATTCGCGGGAGCAACTCGAGGTTGGGGAGTCGACGCGTCGCTGGCAAGATGAGCATCGAGAGGCACGCAAGCTGACCCAGTTCAAAGCTCGACCGAATCCATGGAAACGCTCCAAGGCACCAGCAAATCAATGATTACAAATGTAAATTCAAAAAATTATACAATTTCGTGTATGGATTTTGTGTACGACTATGTAGCAGACAGAGGGAAGCATCTACAGCGTATATATTCTGGAATAGGTAGGGTAGAACAACCGAGTGGATTTGGAATTAGCTCCGACTCCATGGAGTATAAGTATTCGTGATCAGAATCAAAACGAATCGATATAGCCACAAAAGTCTGTCTGTCTGTATGAATAAAACAATCTCAGAGAGTGTAGGAGCTATATATCTTTTCAGATGGGGAAAAAAAGCAATTTTAATGTCGGTAACTTATAATTGATATATAATATACATTAGCATATTATTGATCAACTGGACAAGATCGGATAGGAAACACCCAAGTTTGGGTGTGCAAAATGCTGCTGGGTGTAGGGTATATCGTAGTCGAGTTAACTCCATCTACAGCGTATATATGTTAATCTTTTCTCTCACCTGAACTATATAGAGGCAGGGACACATTGGCGATCCGCCGCCGATGCTAATCCCGATTAAGTTGCTCTGATCCTTGGTGATGACAACGGCATTGGTGGTCACAGTCATGCCCCTATTTGTAAAAGGAACATAATCGGATTAACTCAAGTTTGGTTTGTTTATGCATATTTACAGTATTTAGTCTGTTGTCTAGACCTAAGTAGGAGCATGTTATATGTAATTAATAAGCGTGCTGTACTCACTTCCTCAGGTGCAGTCTTCTAAAAAGCCATCTTATTAGTTCTAGCAAATCCATAAGATCGTTTAACAAGACTTTAAAAAATGACACTTAAAACTAAGCCGTTTACGATTTCTACTAAAGTCTAATTAGTACCTAGCATAATTTTTAAATTAAAAGTAATCTATAGGAACTGGGCTAAAACTAAGATCTGTGAACCACTTTATTTTAATATATAAATTCTCTTAATTTGGAAACGTTCTACAAATATCTTCACCCTCTATTTAAACTCTAAAAACTTATTTAAATTTAATTCTAGCTACACATCAATACAACTAGTTGCTTACAATATAACAATTGGTGAACACAATATTTATAAATAACAAATATACACATGTTAAATGCTTTTAATTTAAGCCTGGCACCGTTATTTCTATTGATTTTTTTCAGTTTGACTCAGTCTCCGTCTATTTCGGTTAGCTTTAGAGACACTACATAACAAATTAAGTAATAAACGCTTTTTTTTATTATCGAGCTAATTTTAGTCAAGAAATTGACTTACAAGCGATCTAGCTCATATTTCTGTTTATTGTGTAGTCCAAATCTCTCGGTAGCCATGTCGAAGTTGGTGCAAAGATGCACTGCATCTGCATCCGCATCAGCATCAAAGTAGGATTTTGATTCCTTGGCCGCATCCACGGGACTTTTTTTTTGAGAATTCACGTAAAGCTATTTGTCACATTGGAATGTCCTAAATACTTACACCTCAATGTCCTCATTTAGTTGGATGAGCATTTGCTCGGCGCCGCATGGCCGAGTTCTATCAAAAACATTTGTGTGTTTTGCAATTTCAAAAATAAATAATTGTACAATATGTTGACCCAATTATTGATTTTTTTTACAGCCCCCTGGGAAAATTCTTTGCACGCTCACAAGGCAATATAAAAAAATAAGACAGTACGTTCTTTTCATGCATATTTCTAACTCACATTTTATCCTCGTAGAAGAAGTCATCGTCGTCCGTCAGCATCTTAGCAGTTTTAATTTATTGTTTTGTTTTGAACAGGACAATTAAGCCCCCCTTAACGTATGGCGTGAAGTTGGCAGCAGTACACAGAATACACTGCAAGTTGCTAAAGAAATATATCGATATATCGATTTTGGCTACAACACTGTTTTTACCCATACACTTGCAACAACAACTTGTTGCCTAGGCAACCAGTGAAAATATAAACAATAAAAAAACTTGCTGTAATGGATTGGGCTGAAGAGCTGAAAATGACAATAAGAAAGGTAAAACAGAGAAAAAAAATGCTATTGTATATTCATTCTAATTGATATTTCTAGACAACGGCGCGCAAGGGTCGTCGTTCAAAGAGTCGCGATGTGTTAAATGAAACTCAGGCGGGGACTTCGAGTGCTGCCTCGACGCATAAGCTGGCTAAGGATTTATCGATAGATATCACACTGGATATTCACAATGAGAGCACAGGCAGTCCAACAACAACAGCAACAACAACACCACCAACATCATTTATCAATGAATTTGATTCAAGTCGACCGCCAATTAGACGTGTCTCAGGCGGTTGGGCAGATTCTGGCCTAAAATCCCTTAAGTAAGTTATAAATATCCCATGTTTCTATTTTTGTTTACTAATTTTAATTTATATTTGCAGGTCGAAGAAAAATTCATTTGACGAGTAAGTTGCAATCTTATTATAACAATCTTGTTTCTTAAAAATGTTACTATTTTTAGCGAGCGTTTTCAAATAACAAAATCAGCTACAAGCACAATACCCACAGATGATATTCCCATTGTACCAGATCTTGACGATATCAGGGATGAAATTTTGCTAAACGAAATTGTCGAACCGCCCTCGTAAGTATTTTATATTACTAATATTAAAACCAAATTAAAGTTTGTCATAAATTTCAGCAGTGTTGCTATCAATCGTGATGTCACATTTAAGGAGCTGAGCTCTGATTTGCTCTCGCAGAATGCTTTCTCAGCTATCGAGGACGTCGACTTATCGATATTGACACGTTGCCTTCAGGCTCAAGAGAATCTGGATGAACCCGACGAGGTTTGGGAATGGGAGAAACTTTTTACAGAGATCACGGCCCAAATCAATTCGGACAAAACATCGAGTGTTGGCATCCCCGAAAAAATTGAAATTGGTCCCGATGAAATACCGCCAACGGCTAAACTCAATTAGTTATCTAAAACATAAATAAATGCAATATTTTAAGTTACTTATTTGAAATGCAATTTGCCACTCAACTTTGAGCGTGCACGCAAGAACAAAAAAATATCGTCACAGTAATCGAAAGCAAATATCGATAGCATTGTGTGTCATTTTCTTCCATCACTATCCGTCACGGGGCAGCGAAAAACACAGTTTTTAGTGATATTTTAATCTGTGTGAATCGCACTGGAAATCGCTCTTATAAATTGCAAATTGTTAATAATTGTGTAACTAACACAACAATGGCACCGAAAGCACGTACAGTTGGTATTAAACCGAAAGCACAGACCTTCAAAGACAAGTCGAAACCGAACGATGTGCGTATGTCCAATATACAGGCGGCCAAAGGTAAGAAGAGATATAATTAAATTTAAAAAGATCATCACTTAAAACGCGCATAAGACGATCATTTATGTTGCAAATAGCAAATTGCGTTGCATTTTACTGATTGCTAAGGTGAATTTGAGTGGAAAAATGCATAAAACAAAAGCAGTTGCCGGCTGCCGTCTCGAAGTTTCTTAGTGATGACACTTGGCCAAACCATATGACTCATAAGAAGCAAGGAGAGAGAATTATTTAATCGATACTTTTCTTGCAGCTGTTTCCAGTGCCATTCGCACCAGTTTGGGTCCTCGCGGCATGGACAAGATGATCCAAGCAGCCAATGGTGAAGTATCGATAACAAATGATGGCGCCACCATTTTGAAGCAAATGAATGTTTTGCATCCGGCTGCCAAAATGCTTGTCGAACTGTCCCGTGCACAGGATGTGGAGGCTGGTGATGGCACCACTTCCGTTGTGGTCATTGCTGGCGCTTTGCTTGAGGCATGTGAAAAATTGTTGCAGAAGGGTTTGCATCCCACTGCGATATCGGATTCATTTCAACGTTGCTCGAACAAAGCCGTCGAAATACTCACCCAGATGTCAACGCCCATTGAGATCACTGATCGTGAGACTCTGATCAAAAGCGCCTCCACATCCCTCAACTCCAAGGTGGTCTCGCAGCAGAGCAGTCTCCTTGCTCCCATTGCTGTCGATGCGGTGCTGAAAGTCACCGAACCGGGCAGGGAAACGTCTGTGGATTTGAAGAACATTAAAGTGATTCAGAGTTTGGGCGGCACTGTTGAGGATACGGAGCTGATTAATGGTCTCGTCTTCACCAGTCGCTCGGCGGGCACGAATGCCCCCAAGCGCATCGAGAAGGCCAAAATTGGTCTGATTCAGTTTTGTATCTCGGCACCGAAAACCGATATGGATCACAATGTGATTGTCAGCGATTATGCAGCCATGGATCGTGTCCTCAAGGAGGAGCGCTCCTACATCCTCAACATTGTGAAACAGATCAAGAAGGCCGGCTGCAATGTGCTCCTCGTCCAGAAGTCCATTTTGCGGTAAGCTTGATAGAAAATATAAAAAAAGTTACGAAAAAATCCTAGCACCACCAAGAAATGGCAGAAAAATTAATACAATAATGAAATCGAAAAAAACCAAAGTTTTTTGACGCTTCTGAGCAAACAAAAAAAATTGGATTCAACTTAACTAATGCTTAATTTCTTCCTTAGAATGAAAAAATGTCGTGGTCGATTATTAATATTATTTGTATTCCTAATTTTTGTAGTGATGCCGTTTCGGATCTGGCTCAGCATTTCCTAGACAAGATCAAGTGCTTGGTGGTCAAGGATGTGGAACGCGAGGACATTGAGTTTGTGTGCAAGACGCTCCATTGTCGTCCGATTGCATCGCTGGATCATTTCACTGCAGAGAATTTGTCTAGTGCTGATCTGGTCGAAGAGGTGGCCAGTGGCACCAATAAGTTCGTGAAGATCACTGGCATACAGAATCAGGGACGCACCGTCTCCATCATTTGCCGGGGATCCAACAAGTTGGTGTTGGAGGAAGCGGCTCGTTCGCTACACGATGCGCTGTGCGTTGTGCGGTGCCTGGTGAAGGTACGCGCCCAGATTGTAGGCGGTGGTGCACCAGAAATTGAGATGGCTCTGCAGCTGGCGGCGGCTGCTCAGACTGTCGACGGTGTCGATGCCTATTGTTATCGTGCCTATGCCGATGCACTGGAGGTCATTCCCTCAACTCTGGCCGAGAATGCGGGCCTGAATCCGATTGCAACGGTGACCGAGTTGCGTAATCGTCATGCTCAGGGTGAAAAGAATGCCGGAATTAATGTGCGCAAGGGCGCCATTACCGACATATTTGCGGAGAATGTGGTGCAGCCTTTGCTGGTCAGCACCTCGGCCATCACTCTGGCAACGGAGACCATTCGCTCCATCTTGAAGATCGATGATATTGTATGTTATTTTGAAATTGATATTTCTTATCTGATTTGTATTTTGTTTTTAATTATTTCTTTCTCTTTCAGGTCAACACCTTCAGCTAAGCAGTTTGATAGCTCCACAATATCTCAATATACTTGTATTCGTGCCTGCAGCGCTTCAATATCTTTACTTATTTTTGCATTTTCATCTAAAACATAAACACAAAAACACAAAAAAAAACAAACCCTTAACACACATTAATCGCACACATAATGCGGCTGCGCACGTCCGCAACAAAATTGAATAAAATTCACTTAATATACACCACTACAAGTTAATGCAACTTATCTATTTACCCTTTAATAAAACCAAACTAAACGAAATTAAGTAAAGTGTTTTTATGATCATTTGTTTGATTTCCGCTTTTTTAAATATGAACGTTTGCGCATCGATTTGCCATTCACACGCGCACGTGTTTTAGACACAGCATTGCCAGACTCTACAACATTTTGGGCAGAGCGCCAATTTCAAATAGCTGTCTGCATTTTTGGACGGCCTTTTCTATTTTAATTGGTTTTTATTGTGTTGCGATGATACTTTCTGTAATTAAATATTAACAAATAAATAAATATATAAATAAATGAGTAACAAGTGCAGTTGTGCAAGTCGCCATTAAATATTGCTCTAATTGAACCAACGCAATTTCAGTTGAATTTAATTTTATTACCATCACCTTTGGTTCATCTGATTGTCCGACTATTTCACGGCCTTTTGGGAGCGCTGCTTACATTTCAAAGGGTTTCTGTTTTCGACTCCAACCCTTTTTGGCTAGCCCATATATTTTGACGCCCCCTTTTTTTGTTGCTAGCATTCTTTCTTTTGTTGTGCGTGTAAATAAAAATCACTTGATACGATTTTTATGATGTGCGTTAAATGATTAACCCACTTGAAATGGTCTCAAATTGTCCAACAAAAAAAAAATGAAGCATCAAACCCGGTTTTCTTAGCCCCATTTTTCGGGTTTTGGCTTACACTTTTGGTCCGAAAAAAGGGGTAGACTGATAGGAAGTTTTGGGTGCGTGTAAGTTAATTAAATGTGTAAACATGTCAACAACAAAAAAAAAGGCTGAACTTTCAGATTGGTGTTGATTTCAGTTCATTTCACGCCCAACAATACCCATCTACTGAGCGGGGTTGTTTCTTGTTGCTTTGATCAAAGTTTTCCAGCTAATTGGCTGAAAATTCTTGAGTTTCCCATTTTGTTTTTCACTTGGGGGATGTTGTGATTGATGCATGCAAATTTTTGAGGCTGCCATTTGATTTTTTAGAGTTCAACCATTTTAAATTTAAATTCGATTTGGCTTTGGCTTTTGTGGCATACTTTTTGGGGCGTTCGTTTCTTAGGGTTGCAATACCTACAAAGACTTGTTGGGATTCTTTTTTTCTTTCGTTTTTTATACAGCCCACAGCGTTGAGAACTTTGCCACATTTTATTGGCTTTATTTGCACTGACCTCATCTGAAGCGGGGTGCGACGTGCGAGGGGGGAGTAGTGGGGAAGGACTTTGTCTAGGGACTCGCATTTGTTTGTATGCGCAAATATTGAATTTGCGCTCTTTTTAATACACTTGCAAAGGGTCTTATAATTGTATCGTGAAGCGTGTAAGGCGACGACTCCGGGCTTAAAAAGTAAATATAGCTGATTCGATATAGCCATATCCATTTGTCCCTCTGTTTGTCTAAGGAATTGAGGCGGTTAAATTCTGTATTTGAAAAAATACTGAAAACTTTGCTTTCAAGCATAAATATGTACAATATAAAAGCGGCATTAATAGACTTTATTTTTGGAAATCCATAATCAGATGCCAAAGTTATTGGCTAGAAAAGTACAACTATATAAACAATCAATTAAAATCAGTAGATTTTTTATTATTTTCTGTGTTTTTTATTTGCATTTCTTCCAAATAAAGTCAACGTCTTTTTGTAGTACAAGAATTCTATCACTTTTTAGAAATATACTTTTTGAATAATAAAGTGAGTTACCCCTTCAAAAATGCACTCCGTTTTTTTCTGATTGAATCATCCGTTCTGTAAGTGTAGGTAATATTCGGCTAGCCTTTAGTTAAATGTTCATTATGGTTTTTTCCTCTTTTTTTGTTACTATTTAGCTACTAGTTATATTTGCTTCGCTTGGTCCCACACTTTATAATTTTGGAATTGTGGTCCATGTTGGGTTTGTGCTTTGTTTCTTTGTCGCTGCGTTTCTTTCTTGCATGTTTACTTAATTTTTTTGGGCTACTGCAAAAGAAAAGACGAGGAAAATTTAGTTTTTCTTTGTTGCTCATTTCATATTTTCATTGTAATTCAATTGGGCTCTCCACTTTTCCACTTGTCCACTTTTCCAAGCAGCAACTTTTTTTTTTTGCCAAATGTTTGCACAATTCTTGTATTCACTGGACAACAAAGACCTGCAACCAGCGAAAAAAGGGGTGTGTCCCTGTCCTTGACTCCCCTTCTTTTTGTTGCACAAATTGAAATTCAAAGCATATAAATTCGCATGCAATCATCCAGAAACTGAACATATGCTCGCCATATAATTTTCACTTGACACAGACATCTTCCTCCAAATCTATTTAATCTTCAGCAACTGCATTGATGCGCTCACAAATCAGACTCACTTGCTCGAATACATTTCAAATGCTTTTCAAAATTCCCATATTATTGCAGACTTAAATCTTGACAATATTTATTAGACATACAGGTTCACTTAATATATTTTTAGGTATTTTTCTTAGAATGTTACGGATGTTGGATGAAAAATTAGGCATTTGAATTTTTCCACCAGAGCTAAATATTTATTTAGCTTTCGTGTTTTTTAAAACGATAAACTTCAAATTCTTAAATCTTAATTTGAGAATGTTTTTTATCAAAATTAAAAGAAGGCAAAAAACATTTTTCAAGATGGTTAAAAACAAGTTGTCGAAACGAAAATTCTTAAGCTTTACCGATTGAGATTCAAAACTGGTACCAAAAATTAAATATTATTTCAAAGAAGGAGTTCTGACAAACGATATTATTGGTGCATATAGTTGTACAAGAGAAACGATCTCCGAAATAATTTGAAACCCATTTAAAATTTTTACTGGAACCTTTAAAATGTAACTACAGAAACAGGATTCGATTTGATATCCCGAAATTTAATAAATAAATTGCTTGAATAAAGAATAAACAAATGAAATATATGTATGCATTCGGGGCGTAAGATTTGTAACACTCTACTCAAAATTAAAGCTATATATATAGAATATAAAGATATATACTTAAATCAAGAATTTATTCCAAGCTGCTTGTTTTTCCTTTTGGCCTAATCCCTTGACCAATTTGGCAATCAACTATGTTTCACATCATATTCATACTCGCCGATTAGCCGCTCTGTTATGCGGATAAAAAGATAAGCTGCGCATTTAACCAACTTGAAACGCCCACCAAATAGGCGTGGCACTTGAGCGAATACAAAAAAAAACACAAAAATAAAGCGAGACGAAGCAGCAGCAGAAGAAAAAAACTTAATTTTCGTTAGTCCTGGCAGCACTTGTGTGATTAATGATTGGAAAAGCTGTGTGCCGGGCGGAAAATGTTATGAAAACGCATTCGAAAATTTCATTAAATTGTTATAAATGAAGTTTTGGCAAAAAAAATACAGAGAAAGCGAACGGAGAAAGCGAAAAAAGCATTTCTCAAAATGGAATGGAATTCAATTTGCAAATGCAGCGGGCAAAGTGGCAAAAAATCTATCAAAAGGAGCGCTCAAATCAAATCTTTAGCAGCCGATCTGAAACATAGTCCGCCGGCTTGCCACACATGCCACATGCCGCACAAATAATAGTACCAGCCCTCCCCTCAACACCCGGGGCAACATCCTATGCCTAATCCCAATTCCAACCCGCTTCTGTTGCTTTGCTATTTGACCAGTTAAATGACCAGAGGGCTGCTTAGGGGTTGAGGTGGGGAGATGGGAAGGAGGGGCATGGGGGGGCAGAAGGGGTGGGGGGGTGCGGTTTAGAGCATTTTGAATATGGGCTGAAAGCGTTTTCTTTCTTTCCCTTTCCCTTTTCCCTTTGAACGCCGTCTGCAACGGACTGATAACATTCAAAGAACGGAGCCGAGATGCTCTCGAGTGTACCAATTATTCGTGAGTGCTGAATGAGTGCTGAATGAGTGTGCCTTCAGCCACTGCTGCTCCTGTCCCGTCTGCAGCTTTAGTCCTTAGTCCTCAGACCTGAAGTCCTTGCAGTTGATAAGCTATTGCCTCAGGGCGCCCTTGAAACGCTTTTGATGTGCAGCCAAATTAAATTGGGCACTTTTTAGTATGATATTTTTAAGGGGGGTTAAAGAAAAGTGAAATCCTTAAAATTATTTAAGATCATGGCAAAATTCGATAATTTTCTCCAAATTCTAGGAAGAATTTGGGATAATTGAGTCAATGTATAAAAAACTTTTTTGTTTAACAAGATAAACGCACCCAACTCCACAGCTATGTTTGTTATAAGGCTCCTAATAGTTTTTGGACACTATCAAATCATATATTATACATAGAGAAATTGAAATATAGTCAGGTCAAATCCGATCTACAAGGGTCTGTGAGCCATTCTCACTTGTTTTTCGATTTAAATGTAATCACAATTGGAAAATGTCACCAGATAACTCGCAACTGGGACACAAGGCACTAAATACTTTCACTGTCAATAGTAGCCAAAGGAACCCCTCAACAAAAAACAAAAACAAAAAAAAAACAACAACAACAGAAATGGAAATGGAAATGGAAACAGAAATGGAAATGGAAACAGAGAACAATTTCGCCCTCTTTAGCGGAGCATATGACATAACTATGTGTGAATTTATGGCATAAACCCTTTTCTCCTTTTTATTTTTTACTAGAGTTCGCTAAGCGAATCAGGAAAGGATGAATTGGAGGGAGGAGGGGGTAGCAAGTCGCTAAAACTTTTGCTGTGAGGGGTGAAGGGGGGGGAGGGGATTTACACGCTTGCCTCAATATACAAATAAGGGTTTCACTCGGTTCGGTTCGGCTCGGTTTGGTTCGGTTCGGTTTGAGTGTCGCAACGGCAAAGATGAAGTGATTTCTTATCCAACAAATCCACTCCCGAGATTTTTACCAACAACAACAAAAAAAGGGGTTGGTGCGGGCTAACCCCACCCCTCCTCAGCGAGTGTGTGTGTGTGTAGAGGAAGTTTATTAAAAAATGGTGTGTTTGCGCTTGGCGCGTGTCCTGTCGTATGGGATTCAGTTCGGTTTTTTGTTGGCTGTGCTGCGAAATCAGTTAACTAAATATGTAGTTAAATATTTATTTAGGGAGCTTCTAATGAGATTCAAGTGTACTTAGGACTTGCCACTGGGCTGCTGCCCTGCCAAATGGCACCTAATTGAATTATAAACCAAATCCCAGACTTAAATCGTTTCGAATGAGAGTCCCAGAAAGGTAGTTCTCAATGGTCTTTTTTGGGGTTACTACTTATGATTATTTATTTATTTAGTGGAAGAAGACAACTAACGGTATTTAATGGGATTTTTAGTTTCTATTTTAGTTATTAGCTTAAGGCTATATATATTCTCGATTAGGATCTAGAGTCGAGTAAAGTCCGTCTCTTCGTCTGCGCTTTTAATCGATGTGCTGAATCATGACTAAAAATCGGCTCTGTTTGAGAAAGGCATTGGAAAATTTGCAGTGGATTTTTGTACTCTGAGGAAGTCAATAAAAATCTGTCAATAATTTCCAATTTAGTAGAATTATATTAATATTAATTAAGAATCGCTAAAATTTAAAGCTTCATTCAAAAATGTTCAGTTTAAGTTTTTAAATAATTTTTATTGAAATTTTGTTTTGTGTTTTTGTTTGTGTTTGTGTGTTTTGTTAGATCTAAGAGTTAAGATCAATTTACAGTTGGACATTGTACAACAATATCGTTAGCATTATAATATATAGTATACAAATACATAGGTAGTATGTTACATTGGAGTCTAGATGTTATATTAAATATATATAATATGGGGAATAGGGCATATATGTGTGGTATATAAATACTTGATAGATTGGCATGCTGAAGAGATACACAATACACAATACATATACACATATACAGGATACAACAGTTATGGCTAGTTATAAATATTTATATATTCGTATAGCTAGGAACTTGGGATCTCAAATTGTATATATATATATATATATATAGTAGTAATAGTGTTTGTATGCTGTATATATGTATTTCTTGTAAATTCGTTATGGAATGCTTCTTGATACGACTGTCTATATCACCTAGAGTGGGGAACGGGCTTTACGATATGCAGTTTTTTATGGGATTTCTTTTTTTCCTTTTTCTTTCATTTTTTTTTGGAATGTTTTTTGGAAGTTCTGGAGCTAAGTTTTGCTATATATATTATATACACAAGAGCTGATCGAACAGTTCAGCGCTGGTCATTATTCCCCGGAGCTGACAGAGCTGCCGCACAGCGATCCCCCCGCCTCGTGGAGCAGCAACTGACCATTGGACATGTTCAGGGTTTGCGGTGGATAGCCAAAGGCATGGCTACTGAGAGGAGTGCCCGTTGGACTATCCAAGTCCAGCGAGGGATTGATGCGCTTCTCCTTCTGCCTGCGATTGCAGAACCAGACACGCACCACTTCCTTATCCATGTGGAGGCTTCCCGACAACTGATTGATCTCCTCCGAGGTGGGCTTACAGTTCATCATGAAGGCCTGCTCCAAAGCACCGCGGATCGTTGTCTCGATCGAGGTGCGTTTCTTGCGCCTGCGACCCAAAATGCTCTCCGGCGTGCTGCTCAGATTGCTGGTCATCGAGTTGATATTGAAGACGCCGCCACCCGATTTGGCCACACCCGAGTCCGCATCCTCGAGCCACTTTTGGAGCAGTGGCTTCAGCTTGCACATGTTCTTGAAACTCAGATTGAGCGCCTCAAAGCGAGAGATTGTCGTCTGGGAGAAGTCATTGCCGTAGAGCTTGCCCATGGCCAGACCCACGTCGCCCTGGGTGAAGCCCAGCTTAATACGACGCTGCTTGAAGGTCTTGGCGAACTGTTCGAGCTCCTCCAGATCGGTGGTCTCCTCGGGCGATTGCTCCAGCTTGGTGGCCATCACAGAGGCAACTGTGGCGCCGCCAGACAGAGGCTTGGGCGTACTCGAGGCAGTTGCTTGTTGCAGCTGTTGCATGCTGGGCGTATTTGGTGTCATTGCGGCGCTGCTCAAGCCCAATCCGCCCAGCGAATTAGGCGGCGTTCGGTGCTGCTGTTGCACTGGACTCAGGGATGGACTGCGCAGTGGAGATTTGCTCAGCGGCGTTGAATAATGGCGACTCGGTGGCATTGTTGGTGCCTCACTCGTTACGGGCTGCTGCTTGAGTTGCTGCAACGCCTGAAATTGTGCTAGCGCCTGCAGCGAGTTCTGCAACAGAAATTGTGTGGCCAGATTGGGATTGGGGAACGCATCCGGCGCCAGTTGACGCACCATTTCAATGTAGCTGTGCAACTGCAACTGCAACGCGTGTTGCATATCCTCGGCGGCAAAGCCGAGTGGGTGTGTTGTCACAGCTGGCGCTGCTGGCGCCTCCTCGTGCAGCGCCTGTCGTTTCTTGGGCGGCTCCTGCAACTCCTCCTCCTCCTCCGCCTCCTCCACCTGTCCATTGCTTCGCGCCAGATTCAGTACCCCATTCTCCTCAGCCTCCGCCGCCGCCTCTCTCGCCTCCCTCGCCACCAGTTGCGTTTTGCGTTTGCTGCTCAAATTCTGCGGCGTCTCGCCATGCTCCTCCGCCAGCTCCGGCTCGAGCTCCTCCTCCTCCTCAAAGCTCTTGCCGCAGTCTGTAAGAGTATAGAAAAAAGTTGTGCTTAACTTTGGTTACAATTTTAAGATATTTACAGCTTGAATTATTCATATATTATTTTAAGCACTCTTTAAAATTAAAATCTTCATTCAGCTTTTATGTGCAGGGTATCTTCTCGTCGTGCTGTCTCGACTGGAGTATTAGTATTAGTTCTAGTTTAATTCAACTGAAGTCAAGCGCAGTTTTAATTCGTTCATTCATCGAAGTTCTTTACATTTTTTTGCAGTGCACATTATTCAACAAATATTCGAAATCTATTTTCTTTTTCAATTTTCCAACTCAGTGAAGTTTGAAAGTAGCCAGGACATTGCAGGACAACACGCGTCGCATAATTCAATTCACTTCCCTTTCTCGCATTTTCTGTTCTTTTTTTTTTTTGAACAGTTTTCAATATTTCTGCTATTTTAAGGCAAATTTTATTCAATCTTCCAATTGAATGCGCCAACTGGTTATGTTGTTGTCCTGGCTAGTTGTCCTGGCTTGTTGTCCTGGCTTGTTGTCCTGCGGTCGCCGATAGACGCTCAAGCGGAAGGGTTTGCTTTGTAGCCGTGCCCCAACTCCCCCCCCACCCAGGACCACCTAACTTTGCTAGTCCAAAATTCAATCATGCATAATAATTGAAAAATCGCCGAGGCACAGGATGCAGGACACAGGACACAGGACACCAGAAGCTTTTCTCATTTTTTTTGTTTTTCTTTTACAGCGCTATTTTCATTTTTTATTTAGATCTACGCAGCTCAAATTTCATAATGTGTCATGAGCATTTATTGATTTACAGCCCCCACAACTTGGAACAGTAAAGAATGAACTTCCTGTGCTTGTAAGATAATACTCGAAACAATAGTGATCAATCAAGGATCAATCAAGCATCTGATCATCAATCAAAGATCACAAAAATAGATTGAACAGTTTGAAAAATGAAAAAACTTAATACAATTAAGCTTTAATATAATTATAATATATTATTATTGTTTTTCACTCTTAATTTTCTGCTTTATCACAATTCCTTGAGGGAAAGTACTATAATTGAGCCCAATCTTCAAATTTTAGAACCGAAAAACTTAAAATAAGAATTTTCCAGCATTACAGTTCGACAAATGTTTATTGAAGAGAATGAAAGTTATATAAAATTATGGTTGAATATTATCTGGTATATATATTATAAAAATCCCTTTCAAATATTTCATAGTTTTCCTAAAATGCAAAGACTTAAAATGATAATTTTTTAGTTATTTTAAATTAAAGGCACTTAAACTAAGACTAAGTATTCTCGCTTTTCTTGCTTTTTTGCTGCTCTTTTCTTTGCTTTTTTCAATATTTTATCTGTATACTTAAAATATCAGCAGCTGTTCTAGAATCTTTGTTATATATTTTAAAACATGCTTAAAATACTTCAAAAAAATAATTCTAACTAAAAAAAAAAATGTTCGAATTTTTTAATATTAATATAATAATATTTGTTTTTTTATGTATTGCTATTGAAAACTTGAAAACAGCTTTTAAAAAGATTCAAATTCAAGTCTTAAAAAAATGTTCGAGTTTTTGAAAATTCTTTCATTTGTTTTCAACCCGAAAACGATTTAATTAAATGATTGTTTTAAGCGGATTGTTTTTGGCCAACAGGACAAGTCATTGGTCTTACAATGCGGGTGGTTTCGAGGGGGAGGGTGAAGGAAGGGCTTTAAATTTTTATGGATATATATATATATATCTGGATACTGATATATGTGGGCAGCTGTTTTTATGACTTATAATGTGAGCGAAAAAAATCGCCTAATATAATTAGCAACAAAAAAAAATATATATAAAACGCAGTCAGCTCTGAAAAAAATCACATACATAACTATATATAAGGGTTATGCCTGCCCCTGATTGTAAAATTTGTTGCACCCTCCCCGCGCTGGTTGTTGCAACCCCGTGTGGCACGAATTTTAAACAATTCGCTACAATTGCGCACAATTTGAAATGCACGAGTTGAGGATGATTTCCAAGGGTGGAGGCAAAAATCAAAATATATATACATATATGTATATGTGTATATAAGCTGACTGCAACTTGCGATTGGCAGCAAGGGGCTTACAACGAAAAATAAAAAGGGGCATTGTTGCAAGTTGCATAAAGTCAAGAAGCTGCAGGCAGCAAGCAGCAAGCAGCAAGAACAGCGTGCCTGCAGCGTGTTCCCAAACTCAAAAGCTGATTCGAAAAAACTAAAATGAAAAAACCCAAAAATTTGAAACCAGGTGAAATTTGTTGCTGCTGCTGCTGAAGCGTTTTGTCTCTTGCCACAGAGCAGATGTGTTTTTGTTGCTGCTGCCTCGACAACACAATGGTTAAATGTGTGAATGTGCGTGTGTGTTGCACTGACAAATGAAGTGTTGCCCCTGCCCCTTGCTGTTGCACTCTTTTCTCTTGTCTCCGACTCGACTGCATTTCTAGGGGTTGATTTTAGGAGCTCGTCGGGAGTTCTCCGATTTTGAATACGAAATACGAAATGGGAATTTGGAATACGGGGCAAAGTGCGTTGCAGCGATTTATGGGAAAGATATAAAAGATCGAGATGGTGTGTGTTGTGTGTGTGTGTGCCATGTGTGTGTGTCCAAACTGTTCAATTGTAGTGTGAACATTTGGTTGGAGCTGGTGAAATTGCTGGCAAAAGTAGATAATTTGAATGCAAAAATTAAATCAAGTTATTAAAAATGGATAAAAATGTGAAAATAATATTCGAATAATGTGCCCAAATTCAAATATTTGTTTTGATACCGAAATAAATTCGAATTGCTATCTTAAGCAGGTCGATTTGAATATATCTTAGCTGATCGGATTCCAAACAGCCAAAATCAAGTTTTGTTTGGATAGTTTGCTAGATATCGAAAATAATTAATATGTTAATTAATCTACTTAAATATGTACATACCTATATCTTTCTAAAATCGGACAACCTTCTTTCTGTAAGCCTTTTTTGAGTCTCTTTCTTCTCTTTACTTTATTCAACCAGTGTTGAGAAACCCATGAATAAATGCATTGATTCCCCTTCAACTCTCGGTGTCTCTCTTAACCATCTGAATACTTTTCTACATTTTAACTTCCATCCCCCACCCCCCTTTCACACACACACACACACACACACACAGACATTCTCAATGCTTAATGTGCTACACCCACAACTAAAAACGGCATTTGCAACCCTGAAATTTGTGATGGCAACAACTGTTCTCAAGTATGCAAACAACCCTCAAACCAATATGCAAAAGGTTATGCACACACACACTCATACACACACACACACACACACATACACTCTCACTTTTGACCCCCGCCTGACCCTGTGACCCTCCCTCATAAACATACACAGAAATAACAATTTGTCAAAATGTAAATTTTCTCGTTTTCCTTTTGCATTATTTGGCAACAACTGCGCATTTAAATTTGATTGTGCCAACAATTATATAAGAGTGGGGGGTGGCAACCCTAACTGACGACCTTAAACCCCCCCTCCGCTACCCTCCCTCCCTCCCTACCTTCTCTCTGTAAGCATAACAAAGTGCAACTAATCTATGCAAAAACATGCCTAGAACATCCAAGTCACCCTCCATTTAGATGACAACCCTCCTCATTTAAATACACATTGGACAGGGTTGCCTGCGTGCCAATTAAAGTTGCATTTTTATTGGCTTACACAATATTAACAACAAGGCGCATATTCAAATGTGTCACAACAACAACTATAATTGTGAAACCCTTAAAAAAAGGGTTGCCCAACAAAAGGAAGGGTTGTCGAGCAACAGTTGTTTGGTGTCGCCTGTTTAACATATCATTTGAATAGCGATGAGGACGACGCTGAGGTGTAAAGCGTGTGTGTCAAATTATTGTTAAGGGGGTTCCCTTTCTCTCTTTTTTCATTTTTTTATTTTGCTCTGCGTCACCCTACCACAAGCGTAACCCTAACATGAAATGTGCTTACTCTTTTTTAAGTGCCCCACTTGTTGACTCTTGTTGCCTCTTATTCAAATTGAACGCCTCTTCCGCTTATTTGTTTGTGGTTGTTGTTAGGGTTACCCCAAAAGGATTATGTTGCGTGAAGCTAATTGTGGTTTTCCACATTTTGATAGGGTAATTTGTGATATTGTAATGATATTATAATCAGAGGTTCTTCTTCTCCGCTTGCTTCCCTTTTTTGTTCGATTTGAGAAAGGAGTTTTATTAGGGGGCGTTTCGAGGGCGGATTACTTTTTTTTTGCAGTTGAGCATTGTGTGTGGAATGGAAATTATAAGGTGTTTTATTCTTAGTAGAGTTGTTCAGTTATGGAGGAACTGAAGTGTGACTTGCCATGGAATGAAATTTAATGATTGGCTGAACATGAGTTAAAGGGGTAATCGGGGAATAACGCTGTTCCTGAGGAAACACTACAGCTTGCTCAAGGAACTGGCAAGCCTACAAATTGTGCAGACTCTGGCTCAAGGAAAAAGAGTTGCCAGCGCACATTCTGGAAGATTGCCCGAAACTAAGCTACTTGCAGCTAGAGATCTACAACCTGCTCAACCTTATAGAACTAAGAACCCTGAGACTAGGAATAATCTTGGCATTGCTTCATAAGTTAATTAGGATTGCCCATTTAGAAACAAGCCTCATTATTTAGCGATTTTCCAAAATTCAGCGCTTGCCTCACTTTTAGATACACTTCAAGAACGAAGGATTTAATTTGCATCAGAATATGATCATTGTTCACTTTAATATAAATCTTGTGATAATGGGCAAATAATTACTCAAGTTATTTCCATATCTAAACCGACCCAACTTTTGCCACATTCAAATTCATTGAATTTCATGCAACATTTGCAAAATACTCAATGAGTGCCACATATTGTTGCACAACCGAGTTTAGGGTCACACTTTAGTCACGTGCGTGGCATCTACCTAAAAAAACCCCGACCTAAACCCAAACCCAAACCCAAATCCAGATGTCTGCCTCAGAGAACCAAACTGACACGCTCGGAGCTGAGGCCCAACCTCATCCTCAGCCTCAAAGTAACATTTGCCTTTGGGGTTGTCTTTGTTGTTGTTGCTGTTGCATATTGGCCTTTTGCAACAAACTATAAAATGTTCAGCGCGCCTTGCCTCCGAGCGCATCCCTTCACTCGTTTGAGGGACAGAGGAGAGACATCAATAAATTGGCAAAGGTAGCTCGTGTGAGTAATCAATTTAGCCACAAAGTAGCCACGTTCCGAGGCACGAGTCTGGCAAACGAACCCCGACAAACTTATAGCTAACATACATATCTATATATGTTATAATGATTCCTGGTGCATGTCTGCTGAATGTGGGCAAAGGATTACATTGGATTGCATACCTGACAGCGACCGCAGCGGAGATGGCGGTGTCGGTGAGTTTGACATGTGTCGCATAACTGCAAGGAAAATAAGTAAAAAATAAAATAAAATTCTGTGAGTGAAAAGGAATTTGCCAGAAATATTTGAATAATAATAATATTCATTTACTAATAGTAATTAATTAATAATAATATTAAACATAATAAACAAACTACAAAAGTTGATTACCAACTACACTTTTATGGCCACAGTTAAAGCTAAAAAAGTTAGTCGATAGTTGTTGAGTTGCCTTTATCTAAGGCATAAAGTAGCCTCTCAATTCGTATTAAACTTGCATATCGATTGCAAACGATTCAATTATCGATAAGTGCTATCGAAGCATAAATAAAGTTGAGTTCTCTTTCGCTAGAACAATAAATTATGCAACAATTAATCATTATTATTGTTTGCTCCTGTTCATCGATTAATCATTATGTTGGCAACGCTTGACCAATGATTTGCCTATCGATTAATATATTCACCCCCCTGTCCCCACACACCCCCACACCCCATCAAATGCAAATGTCACGTATGTCCTTTCACATAGCTTTCAATTTGTGCCATTTTTGTGGTTGGGGTTTCCGTCTGGGTGTTGTCTGTTTTTAGCGAGTGTAACTGACACATACACACACACATACAAATCTATACACACACACATCTACATACACACATTTTGGTCATCGTTTGTCCATTTCGAACTGTTGGCCTCGGTTTGCCCACTTGGCTCGTAAAATGTCCATTAGTATTTACGGCTGCAACATGCAAAAATTGTTTGTGCTGAGTGCTCGAAGCGCTGTAAACTTTTTAAGACTTTCATTTCAAGCTAAATTCAACTTGAAATGAGTCCACTTCTTGAAGTTCACTTGACTAATGACATTTGTAAATTGCACATCGATTAGAAGTGACTATTGTGGGCGTGTCGTAGAAATACACAGTTTATCAAGCTAGGTAACTATTTGCCTGATGGATTCTCTTTTTAATTTATCTTTAACAACCTAGACAAGTTATCGATAACTACTATCGAAGCATAGCTAAAGCTAGAAATGCTTCTGATCTGATCTTTATCTAAAATTTGAATAGTATTAGTGAAAGCTGCATACAACTTGAATAAGTTATCGATAAGTGTTAATTTGTCTATCGCTAGTACAAAAAGTTACGCCTCAATTTAAACTTAAGTTTTGATCATTAAAAAAAAACATGCTCTGCGAAAATCAAGTACACCAAACACACACACACACACACCTACACGGGGTGTGTGTACTTAAAATACACACATATGTATGTGTTTAAGCTGCTCTCTCTCTCTCTATCTCTCTCTCTCTCTCTCTCTCTCAATGGACACCCGTTGTCCATTGTCCTGTAGTGTCCACTGTATCGTCCTGAGTCCTGTTTTTTGTGCATGACATTTTCGGGGTTTTTTGTTTTACAAAGTAGATATTAAATTTATAGCTCCCCCGGGGCGTAAACAAACTGTGTGCAGCATCCTTGACTAAGACAGGACAGACAGGCAGACAGAAGGACAGACGGAAAAAAAGTAACATATTTTTACGACAATATATGGCCAGAGATGTGGAATGCTTTGGAATCCTTGTGCATAATGTCAACCAACCAGCTTGAGCATTATAAATATACAGATTACCCAGTGTGGTTCATAATGGACTTTTGCTGGTGTGCGTGCGTGTGTGTGTGTGTGTGTGTGCGAGAGTGGGGGCGTGGCAGTTGGGAGTTGTGCTGGCAGCGCCAGGCTTAGCTTGGCGAAGTGTCCTTTTTTTTTTGCTCATATGGTGATTACAAGTGGCATTAGGGGTGTTCAGCTCAATCTGCATGTTGCCTTTCTTTTTTCTTTTCTTTTCTCCTTCATTTTTGTTATCCTTATGCAATTAAAAAGGCAACGCATATCCTTGCACCTTCGGCTTAAATGTAATTACAACATATTTGGCTTTTGTGGCTAGTTTTGTATTTTTTTTTATGGTCAGCAAAATTATGGGAAAATTGCACGCCTTGAGGAAGAGGAAGAGAAAGGCACAACTATTTTTTTTTAGACTGCCTTTTTTAGGGTAAAGAAAAAAAACGTTTTCCTTTTTTTTTTGGTTTCTGTTTTCCTTTTTCTTTTCTGTGTTGTGTGCTGCGCATGCAAAATACCTGAGACAGGTAAAAAGGACCTCGGCTCTCTGACCAGGATGCAAATGCAAACAGTGGGCAATGATCACACGCACAGTGGGGAGTGCATCAGCTGCAAGACAACTAAAGGACCAAAGGACTACAGGACGACCTGACTACAGGGGACATCATCATGATGCCATATCAAAACTCTACCCATGAAATTGTAGATCTGATAGCAGAAAACTGTAATTCTATAGGATGAGCCCGAAATGTGTGGGCGTTGCGTGCCGTCTTCTATTGTAATCAGTTCATGCGGCATTTGGTTGCAAGTAGTTTGCATTGGGAAATTTATGGAAAAAGCGAAAGTGAAAGCCACAGGTGCGGCAATAAATTCATCCCATTTCTAGCAATATATAGCTAAATCAATTAATTATACAGAAATATATTGAAATGTATTTTCGGTGAATATCTAATTTTATAATTTTAATATTTTAATTCATGTTCTTTTCAAATTATATAATTAATTTGAGTAAATATGCATGTAAAGAAATCTGACTTTTTGCATTTCAACTTCAGATTAAGTTAAATAATATTATTTTTGTAAATGTCAAATTAAAATAAATATACATAATGAAATCTGAATATTTAAATTTATCTTCAATAAAGTATAAAAAATATTGTAAAACCTTTAAAAGTTGATATAAAAAAAATCAACGAGAAAACCACAAAAGAATCTCTCAGCTCAAGTTTGCATGTTGCAACTGGCAACGCTCTACTCAAAGCTTAATTCAGCGTTGCTGGTTGGCAATGCTGTTTTGCTTATATTGCTGAAAGTGAAGTTTAAGACTTGTAGTTGGCAATGCTGTCCTTAAAACGGCTAACTAACTTAGTCAGTTTGTAAGTCAGTGATGTCTGCTTAAGAGTTTAATACTTGCAGTTGGCAGCACTTAAATTAAATAAACATTTAAATGCAATTGTTTACATGTGTGTGTTTTGGACGCATTATTCAAATCCAATTCTGCTTCTGATTTTGTTATTGTTGTCGTTGTTGCAGCAGCGCCTGTTGTTGTTGCTTCTGTTGTTGTTGTTGCTTTGGTGGCTTCCCACAAACGCTGCTGTTGCTGTAGCACCATCATTTTAGTATTTTCTTTTAGTTTTCTTTTTCTAATTTAAATACACAATTCTCACAATTAAATCACTTGCACTGTGTAAATGTGTTTGCGACAGAGAGAGGGTAACTTTAGCAGTTGTCAAATTTTATTTGCCAGTCATAGCAAACGATAACAGTAACATACAGACACACACACACACATATATGCATAGAAATAGATAGCAAAGCGTTGCCAACTTGTTAAACTTTCAAATGAAGCTGGGCGGCCTGTTAACGCCAAATGTAAATTGTAAATGGAGCCGAACCGACTTCGTTCGCTTGCCGAATGCAACTGACAAACGACGAAACGACAAACGGTACAAAAATAATGCAGCAGTTGCGAGCATTGCTGCTGCCGCTGCTAGTGTCGTGTGTGTGTGTCGGTGTGAGTGAATGCTTTATGATTTGCAGCAGCAGCAGCAGCAGCAGTTGTTGTTGTTGTTGTTCTTGCCTAGTTTTCTTTGTTGCTTTGCACTCAGTTTTATAGGTGCTCTCACTCACTCACTCTCTCTCTCTCTGCTCAAACTCAAAAAAGTAGATCAACCCTGGCACCGTTAGCGAGCGTACTCTGAGTTTGTGGAACGTATTCGGCCTGCATTCTGATTAGACTTGCTTGTTTTTGTCATTGTTAGCTGCATCTTCTTCTTACCCATGCACAATTTCCCTTATGCATTAGCATAGAGTTTTTTTTTGTTTTGAGTGAAATGGGTGTGGCTAACTGTGCATGTGCATGAGTGTGTGTGTGTGTGTGCACATGCAGAGCAGCGTTGCGCAGTTGCCGTTACAAATTTTGTTCCTTTTGCATATTCTTTCTGCATTCTCGCATTGCACTCAAGTAAATACATCATAATTAAGATTGCTTGTGCGAGTGTTTATATGTGAGTGCTTGTGTGTGTGTGTGTGTGAGTGAGCGCATAAAGGTGTCTGAGCTTATTGGGTGTCTGTAAATGAGCTTTAATATACATATATATGAATGTGTGCTTGTGTGTGAGTAGTATATAATAAGTGCAAGCAGTAAAGCACAATGCAGTTATATTTCTACACATGTGTTTTATGTATTTACATGTGTACTTTTTGCCTTTCTCTTTTACAGAACATAAATATTGGAACAGTTCTGATTTTTTTTATTTGCCATTGTTTTTTACTTTTGCATGAGTTTTATTTATTCATTATTAATTTATAGGATGGAATTAGGATTCCTTATTCTTGAATTCGACAACTTAATATTCATAAAAATATTTGCCTATTAGGCAGGTTTTTGAATACAACGTTTATAGATGAAGAAGATATTTAAAAAAAAAACACTACCTCAAATGATAAATTTTTATTGAAGGAACGTGAATCAATCCATAAGATTATTGAATCAAAAATATTTCATTTGATTTGATTTTATTTATTAGTCATAAACAAATAATCAAAATATATACGAAAAATGAAATATTTAAATTGATTTAATTTCTTATAATATTTAATTTAAGATAATAACAAGTTGGGCAACAATTACAACAACAACAACAAGTGTTGTTCTCTTTTGGCATAAATATACACATGTACAAGTATACATATCTATGCATATGTGTGTATGCACGTGAATACGTGTGTGTGTGTGTGTGCAAAGGCAAAGTTTTTGCAGCACTGTAAAACAAAAAGAAAGCAGCAAAGCAACTCGAAAGAGTCTTTGGGTTCCCACATGAAAGCGACGTGTGCAAAAATAAAAACGAACAGAAAAATGGAGCTGAGTGGGGGGCAGAGGGGGTGAGAGTGGTTGGGGCTGGCTCGGTGACAGCGCATACATTTTATGATTATGAGCGGGCGGCGGCAGCAATATCGACTGAGAATGCGACTGCGACTGCGACTGCAACTTGAAGCTGAGCGCCGGCTGTTTCTGCTTTTGTTTAACAGCAACAAGAACAACAAAAAGAAAAAGGAAAACAAAAACAACGCAAGAAATGGCAAAAAGTCTAAGGAAGAAATGTGCAGGATATGCCGTTGGATATCCTTTCGCAGTGTGTGTGTGAGTGTGTTTGTGTGTGTGCTGCAATGTTTTAATTAAAACTGCAAAATTAATGTTTGACTGCAATCAGGATATGAGCAAACGCAGCCCGGACTCACTCTCTCCCTCTCCCTCTCTCTTCCCCTCTCTCCTGCGCGCTCACTCAACATTAAAGTGCCAAAATGATTTAAGTGGCAAATGGAAAAGTGTATGGAAAACCCATATGGAATATGCGGAATATATTTAAATATATTCAATATGAATTATGAATATATACTAAAAATACTAAAAATACTAAAAATATTTTATAATGCATTTTGAGATATTTAAATCGGTTTTTGAATTACATTCTAGGAAATCGAATTTACTGAATTTTCTATAAATAAGACTAGAAGTAGACAGCTTTTGGCCAATATTAAAGTTGTGTTTTTTTTTGTTACTCTAATATATCTGGGCATATTATATATCAATTAGAAGGGTACAGATTTTTCAGAAAGATACAAAAAGTTATAGTTTTGAGTTCTTACGAATAATTGTTGAGTTTGGTTTATAGTTGAAGTGGATTGTGGATATATATATATATTTATATATATATATATATTATAGCTGGGGTTCAAGGCAACGCCAGTTGACCTCTCCCGACTGGGACAGTCTTACTTGCTACTTAATTAATATACCTTTGCAAAAGTGTGCTTCATATTCGGCTTACCCGAGCTAATCATTCTCACTGGTTTTTAATTATAATTTCATAATGAAAAGTCTTCGACTGATTTCGACGCATTTTCCTATGGGTTTGCCCCATTTAATGAAACTAACTTTAAAATATAAAAATTCCAAAATCCCATCTATATTTTCCTTTGCATTTCGGCAAACTTTAAGTAAACCGAAGCCCAAAAGTAGAAACAACAAATTAAAGCAATCTATATCTATATGGATGGACAGAAATAGAGACAGACAGACAGACAGTCAGACAGCTGTACAACCCTCAACAAGGACGCAAAGGAAGACAATTCCAACTAGTCCCATCTTATTTGCTTAACGCAAATTGGTATGTCATTTTAATGCATTGCAACAACACCAACAACTAGAAGGTAGAGAGGGAAAGCGGAAGGGAGGGGGAAAATCCACCCACTGCGCATTTTGTGTGGCATTTCTGCCTGCTGCTGCGGCTGCTGTTGCACTCAGAAAAATCGCCCTGAAAACTGGCAACTAAATAAATATACTTTAAGTTACTAAAACGCAAAAATATACAAATTTTTCCAAGTGCACATATGAAAAACATAACCTAAAAACAGAACATTAAACATATTTTTTCTACGTTTTAGAAAATTTCACTTTTATAACTAATAAATAAATGCAAACTTTTTGGCAATCTTCAATTATAAACATTGACTAACTAAATAATAATAATAATAAGGTGAGGAACCAATTTCCCTTTTAGATTTCTAAGAACCACTCAAATTTTTTTCTGAGTGTGTTGCCTGTGTTTTTCGTTGCTTTCCTGTTCTGGTTTCATGCAAAGTGTGCGGCGTCCCTTTTTGTCGTCGCTTTCGACGCTGCCAAGCGTTTATTTTCTTGATTAATTTCAACCAAAAACTTTGTTGCCTGCCCCCTTTTTGCGCTCTACACATTTACATGCCTCTCTTTGTGTCCACTCACTCCCCTCCCCTGCCCCGCTTGAGCTGTCTGGGCCTGTCTGTTTTTGGCAAATAATCAAATTGCCCAGTGCCTCAGACAGGCAGACACTGGCAGCAGCAGCAACTGCAGATTGTTTATCTTCTGGTTTCATCCCGTGACAAGTTTAATCAGGCTACGTGCAAAGGACACACACCCACACACACACCCACACACACACCCACACACACTCCTCTCTCAGGATAGCTAGTCAAAAGGATAACTATTGAAATTAGTTGCCAGTTGGCAGTTGTTCTATTTCTGATTTCCTATACGTTGATTTTGGGGTACTTTTCGCTACAGTGTTGATTTAAATACACGAATATTTCTAGTGTTGAAAAGAGCTAAATAATTTCTATATAGCACAAAGTTTTTACTAAAATTATTGAACTAAAAAACTTTTTTCGATTGATTACCACTTTTAATTTTAATAAAAATCCATTTTTTCTGGCTATTTGTTTCTACTTCAGTCAAAATAAAACCCAACAGAAAATACATATTTGGAAAAACGATATAATTAGTGAAGTTCTGGGAAATATCTAAGTATAAAGTATATATATTCTTGATCAGAGATTAGAAGTGTTAGTCTTAAAATTTCGCATAGACTCAGATTGAGTTTATTCCATTTCATCAATAACTTTTCTACTCTCTCTTGACTAAAATATGCTTAACTAATTTGCATTAATTTCTCTCATCAAAATTTCTTGTCTTATAAGTATACTCAATGATCCATCTATACTTTAAGCAAACATGCTTCCCCATCGACATTTATTTCCCTAAGTTTCCAGAAAACTCCTCAGTTAAACCAATCCTTTCTGGCACAGCGTTGAAAGGATTCACTTTAATACATTCCTTTGCTCAACTGCTCAAAAAAAAGCGCGCCAAAAAAAAGGTAAAAAATCCGCAGATTTTTTGATAGGAAATCAAAGGCAAACCCCAAATCAATTGTAACGGAAATCAATGCATGAAAACAAATAAAAATATCAAAGAATGACAAAAAATGTGCCTTTACTTCCGCATTTTAGCGCCGTCTTTCTAATGATCCTGATCCTGCCAGTGCCGCATCCTTGTCCCAGTTCCGTTCTGGTCTCTTTTTATTGAATTCGACTTGCTTGAGAATCAGCCACAAAAAATCCTCCTCTGTCAACTGCAACCCTTCGAAATAATTCACCCAAAATTCAAGATGCATTTTCCTCGATTTTAATGTGAAAATTGCGCGCCGTTTTTTCAATTTCTTCTATTTTTTGGGTAAGAAAAAAGGCAAAAAAAAACTCAAGGGTAAAAATTGAGGATCATTGTCAAGGATTACCAAAGATCTTCGACAGCTTAGCTGCAGCGCAAACACAGGGCTAGGGGTAGCTGCTGGGGTAGGGGTAGGCAGCAACCCCCGAGCAACTACCAGCTAGCCATTCTAGGGTTGAATGTACGCCAATAATGCGCAATTTTTTAATGTAAAAAATTGAGAAAAATTTTCAAATAGGTAAAAATTTAATTTCAAACAATGCAATTTTTTTTCCGTTTTTTTTTTTGGGTGAATTTTTTTGTGTCTTCTTTTTAGGGTAAAAAAAGGTATTGCGGTAATTCTTGGGTGCCGTTTTTTTTTTGATTAACTAGCGTTTGTCTGTTCTCAGTTCTAACGGAATTTTTGCCAAATTTTCTCACAGTTTTTCAAATCTAACGCCATTTTTATCTACTTCTTTGACGCTACCCCGTTATGCAAATTTAACCCTTACCAAAAACGACGCCATTAAAATCAAATATTTAAGTAAGTTTAAAATGGGATTTGTAATCCTTAACCCTTTATCCAAACTTAAAATAAGTTTAGCTAAAAATGCGATTTCTGATCTTTCTGACAGACTTAACCCTTGTAGAGACGATACAAATTTAACCCTTGGACGCCATTTTTTAAGAAATTAGAATAAAACCCCGATTTCTTGCTTCAATGGATTTTGTGATATTTCCCACCCCCTAATACAAATTAAACCCTTAGAGAGACGATTTCATTTTGGTATGACCTGAACTCTGCTACCCCTATATGCAAATTTAACCCTTATAGAGGCAAGTTCATTTTTTAATAATTTAGAAAAAACCCTGCCAACCCCCTTATGTACCCCTTCTCAAAGCAACTCCATTTTTAAAAAATTAAAAAAAATCTGGAATTCATTCTAGCTTTATTAGATCAAATAGAAAACGCCTCTATTTAAATTTCACCCCTAAGCGAAGCGACGCCATTATGTAAACCATTTTTTAAATTTTTTTTATAATCTTTTTAGTTGCAGTTCAAATGGATTTATGATCTTTGCTTTACATCTAGTAAAGCGGTTTTATTGGATTTGTGAGCACACCTCAAACACCCTCCCAGAGTGAGGATGGGAGGGGGGGGGGAGTGGTGGGTTAGCTCAATTGGCCATAAGCTGCTCAGGACCTGCACAGTCACAGTTGGTATTGACACCAGCTTTGAGCTTTTCTATTCCCTTTTTATTTTTGCAGAATTTCCAAGGGTGTATTTTCTAGTTGTTGTTGTTGTTATTGTACCTTGGCATGTTCATGTCAAAGGTTACCTCATGCAATTGTGGTTCGGTTGCCGCAGGGCAACAACCCAACCACCCACTGAAAGTGGTTTTAAATTCCATTAAATAAAGTTGTTCGGGTTTAGTTCACAGTTTGCACTTGAGCATTTTCACGCATATTTTGTTCGCACTTTTGTAAAATTTATTAATATTTTAGTGATTTTAAATGGAGTTTGTGTGTTGCTTGGGGTTATTGAGGGGCTGGCGAGGGGGTTGGCGGGGTAGCTGTTGGCTGTTTATGTTGTGCGAACGTTGAGCGCTTGTGTGGCACATACCTAAACACTTACTTGTGTGTTCTCCTAAGTAAAACGCTTGTAATTGAGTTGAGAGTTGTGGAAGTGCACAAGTTGGGGGTGGTTTTCTTGGTAGGGGTAGTTGACAAAAGGGAAGTTGAAGCATGGTTGCAGGAATGGAAGTTCAGCTGTGATTAGTTGAAATGTAAATCAACTAAGAGTTTTTTGAATACTTGTGGAAGATACTTGTTTTTTATTGGGTTGAATAATTAAAAAGATTTCAGTTTCTCTGTAATCTTGAGGAATTTGAATTTGGGTTGCAGAGTTTGTGATTTGTGGAATGTTATATATATAATGCATACTGTCGATATCGATGGGGTGAATTGGTGTACAGTTTTCATTGCTAGATGATAGATATAATATAGGTGAGTTGTCAAATTTGGCAACTTAGAAATTGGTGCTGACTTGGAATAAGGAATTAGGAAATTGGATTTTGGGTTGCCACATTTGGCATTTAAGACATATGCTGCATAGCTGATATATATCTATATATATTAATATATAATAAACAAAAATACGGATATATTCCCAGAACTATTAAGTTTACCCCAAATGCAGCAGATTCCACAGAGTTGGACAGTTAGATAGCTGGATAGTTATAAGCGTTATGGCCAAGACTTTAAATTAGCCAATTACTGAATACATCGAAAGAACGTAAAAGTTGCAGTTTTGAAGAGTTAGCTTTAGAATAAGCATAACTTATGAAGTTCAAAACTTTAGCTTAAAATAAGTTTGCTTAATTATATTTAACAGCCTTAATAAAAATAATATTTTATTTATTTAGATTTGCCAGCTAAATGCTGAAAAAAACAAACCCGAGACGACATCAATTAGTAGCCAGAATGGCCATAAACTTACCTTTGTTCGTAGTTGTTGCTGCTGTTGTTGCTGCTGTTGTTGCTGTTGTTGCTGTTGTTGTTGTTCCTTTGGGGCTGCCAGGGTTGCCCACGCAACAAAGTTGACCATTTGGCTGCTCGTAAATATGCGAGTCCTTGTGGCAGGCAACAGACGTGGCAGACGGAGGAGTGAAGACAGCAGCTGCCTGTGGATTGTTGTTGTTTGAGTTGATGTTGCTGTTGCCGTTAGCGTTATTGTTGCTGTTGTGCTTGGTTGTTGCTGTCATGGCATTGCCATTGCCATCATAGACGACACCATGCCAATGATGATTATGATGGCCAGTCGACTCCAACTGCTGCTGTTGTTGTTGCTGTTGCTGCTGCTGTTGTTGCTCCGACTCCAATTCCAACTCCACCTCCAGCTCCAGCTCCAGTTCCTGTTCCTCATCCTGGTCGCGGAGTAGCTGCTGTTGCAATTGATGTTCGCGTATGAGACGATCCCGTTCGTGAAAATGACGAACGAACAAATGTTCGCCATTGTGGCGAGGACGTGTGGCAGAGTGTTGCTGCTGCGGCTGCTGCTGCTGCTGTGGGGTTAATGACTTTGTGGCATAGCAATTGGTGGCGATGGTAGCAATGGGAGCACTGTTGAATGTCTCTCTTCCAAGTCCGGGCAGACTATTAATTAATGTGCCCATTGTGCTTCCTGCTGCTGTTGTTGTTGTTGCTGCCACAACTTGTTGTTGTTGTTGTTGTTGTCGCTGTTGCTGCTGCTGCTGTTGATAGTGATGTTGAAACATGATTTCATGCAACGGTATCAGAAATTCGGGCAGCAATTTGTGCGCTTTGGCGGAGACGGTTGTTGTTGACGGCATCTCCATTTCCATGCCAAAATATGGCAGACATGTCTGCGGCGACTCCCCCACAACAACACCCCCAGCCCCAGCCACGCCCACTCCTAAGCCCAAGCCCATATTCAAACCCATGCCAACATCGACGCCAAATGTGGTTGTTGCTGCTGTCGTCGTTGTTGGTGGCACAAAGGACAACAAATCGATGTCCTTGCTGCTGCTGCTGCTTGTATTATTATTATTATTATTATTATTATTATTATAATTATGATATCCAACGGGACGCATATACCAGGGATTTAGCATTGTTTTCGTGCGACAGCTTGTCAGCCCTATAAATCAAAAATGGAAGAGAACAATTCGGAAAGGGGTATTATTGAGTGCTTGAGTCGTGAATGACTAGCAGATACCCTTGAAAAGAGTCTGCATTATTCAATTATTTATCATATTTATGTAGCAATATATATGATTAATGATTTAATTTTGTATAAACTTATTTTAATTATATCATAATTTAGAAATAACTGCAACTTATTTTGGTAAATTTGACTTACTTAAATCTTTAGAGAGAAAACTAGTCTAGGAATCAATCGGAAGACTATTTTATACAATTGTGTGTTTTATTACCGTCGCAAAACGATTCTTATCGATATTCGCAAAACGAGGGCAGTTATCGATAAAAAGAAAGCAAATTGCACAACTTTATTAAACCTTTTTTCTGATTTTACATTTCCAAAAACAAAATTCCTTAACTCAATTCAAAAATTATTCAACCCTTCTACCCATTCAGGGTATTTACAGGGTATCAGCAATAAATTGGCACAGAAAACGATTGCATTTTTATAGACCGAAAATGAAGTGAGAATTTGTTGTTTTTTACACCCAAAAAAGGCGCAAATAATGCCCGAGACACAGAGGCAGCGAGGGAAAGGGTTGCAGCACATCATCATTATCAACACTTGCCGCATCGTAGCTAACCCCTGTTTAGCAACTCATCCCCTAACCCCACCCCAAGCTAAACTGGCTGCCATATTGCTACAACTAGTTGTTGTTGTTGTTGTTTTTATGTCACTATCAATTACTCATCATTATTGCAACGCCTTTTAGGCACATGACATCTAAAAAAGTAGTTGTAGTTGTAGTAGTAAAAAACTGCCCCCTCACTCCCCTTGTTACACAGGGGGTTGCACGCCATTTTCAAAAAAAAAAAAACGCTGTTTAATGCTTAATCAGTTTTAATCGTCATTCGATTCGATTCGATTCGTTTATGACTTTGATTGATTATCAATCTGTTGTAGAATTTGTAGTTTTGTGTTTGGAAAATTTGAACATTTGCTCAAAAAGAGGCGTGGGCGTTACAGGCGATAAGCGTGCCTGCCACGCCTACTTTTTGAGGCAATTCACTGTTTTTCTTTGTGACTCTATTGAGGAGCATATGAGTAGATTTATTTACAGATTTATTTGTGAAATCATATGTTGAAATATGAAATGTTTAAGCAGAAAGTTTTTTTTATTATTATTTATATTTTTTTTGGCGATTTTGGCATGTTTCTATTGTATATTGATACAGTTTTGTGATTCTCCAAGTCGAGCTCTCTCGACTAGAGCATTCTTTCTTATTATGTTGTATATTATCCGGTTGATTATATTTTCAAATATTAAGGCTTATTTTGCGTGTGGTCCCAATTTGAAATTCACAATTCTTTTATAGATTTCTGCTAGAGAGAAAAAACTGAGAAACTGCCATGTACATCACATAAAATAGGTATATCCTTAGAGAGAGAGAGAGAGAGAGAGAGATAGAGGGAGACAGTGTGGGGGAGGAGTTGCGCAGTAAAAAAATAGATTTAATATTAGGAAATAATTGAAAATCGTTAAAGGATCTTTAGAAGCTGGAAACGCTGTCACTTTTAGCTGCAGTAGCTGCCACTGCTTCTTTGTTGCATTCAGCTCGGTTGCAAGTCTAATGTGTTTGCCAGCCGGTGCATGCAACAATGGGACAAAGGATAAAGGATATTGCCGCAATAGAAATCAAAGCGCATATAAGAAAGCAATAAAGGCGCTCAGCTAAAAAGATGTGTGGCAAGGTTGAGGCGCAGTACACCAGGTAGCAAGGATAACCAAAGGATGTGTGTGCGAGTGTGTGTGTAGGTGTGTGTGTGTGCCGGCGGGTGCGTGTTAATCGGCGTGTTGCAGGTAAAGTAATCGCAATGTAACAATGCCAAAAAAGAGAGAACGATTTAAACCGCCAAAAAACTGCTTGATGGGGCAGGGGAGCAGAGTAGAGGGGTGCGGGGGAATTTGTTGCACAGGATAACCGCTTCGTCTTTGTTGGCGCAGCTTGCCTTAAGCTGCCTGCCCCGCATGGCTGCAACAAATTGAGCCTGAAAAAAGGATTTAATTTGCAGTTTTTTTGAACAGTGGCTTGTGTAGCCGCAGCTGCCACAGGATGTTGCAACTACTGGCAACTGTTTAAGCAGCAGCAGCAGCAGCAGCAAGAAAACGAAACTGCTCAACTTTCACCTTTAACCTTTGGCAACTTCATTTCAGCAAAATTGAAATGTTGAACTGCTGGTTTCAAAGGACTCTTCCCATTTGACGGACACATTCATTCAGCGGCTTTGACAGCCTTTCAGCGGCCATAATTAAAAGTCAGCCAAGCCACGCCCCCTCCTCTTCACGAAAATCTCAACAAAAAATCCTTCACTCTCTTTCACTTTTTCTATTTTGTTTAATTTCCATTTCTACACTCAGCAAAAAACTGGGCCAGCGTTTTAGACATTTGCCCGTATTTTGTCGTCAAGTTTTCCTCAACTTTTCATTATTTCAAAAAACAAGACAAACTTTCTAGTTTTCTGAATGACTTTCTAAAATGGGCTGCTATATTTTTGCTGAGTGTACGTAAATGCTGGCACACTTTCCGCAGCAGCAGCTGGCGAATATCCTGTCAACCCCTCAAGCCTTAACCCTTAACCCCTTTTTTTTGCATCTTTAAGAAACGCGTGTCAGGCACACGCCTCGCCCCGTTTTGTGACTGGGTCTTAAATGTTAACTAATATATTCCAAAAGTATTTATATATATTTATTTATAGAAATTTGTTGTTGCCGCGTGGCAAGGTTTGTCGTGGTGACTTCCTGGTTCTTAAGCCTTAATCTTCCGCTTTGTTCTACCTGACCATAAATCAACCGAAAAAAATAGAACACAACTCCATTATGGCCAACAGCTATATATAGATATAGATGTAGATATATGTAGATTGTAGCTGCGGTTGTTGGAATCTACACTCATTATTCAAACAGTTTCATTTTTTGAATGCTCTAATGAGCATTTTGTGGTCAGCATAATTGGGAACTTTTGGAATTACATATTTTCCATGCATCATTAGCCCGAGGTTTGGAGTTGTTGTTGAAACTGCGATTAGCTTCAAGTGCATAAGGTTAACGCACATCGGACGAAACGATCCAACGCCAACTGGGCAAACAGGGCAAACAGTAGCTGATGAGTCCACAACAAATGAGAAGCGCCGAGAGAGGCCCATTCGTATTAATTGAACTAACTGCAGCTAATCAAGGTCAGCTCATCAAATAATAGTTATTTTATTATACATTGTCATCAGCGATTTCATAGAGTATATACATATATATACATATATGTGTATGTACATAAGTAAATACATATTCTTGATCTGCTGTATGAGTCTGTTTCCCTGAGAGCTGCCTTAATTTGAGAACTATACTCTGTCGAGAAGCTTGCAATGCTTAAGGCAGACAACTATGATCCTATAAGGTATATATTTACGATCAGCATAGTTCTTCTATGAGTCTCTTTCCATTTTTTTACACTCATTATTTGCCCAAGATAAACCAACTCAGTTTTAAAACTAGTTTGATTGACCAGAACAGACGACTATGTCATATAGCTGTCATAGGAACTATAAGTGGAGATATGAATTCTTGGAGCAAACCCTTTTTTATTGTCCAAGTTACTCGGCACAAACTTACTCAATATGCGTTTTGATATTCTTCTCACATTTAGACAACAAATCTTCAATATCGGACTACTATAACATATTGCTTTCATACTACAAATCATTCAAGTTATTTATATATAATGCTGGATGAATTTGGTCAGATTGATTCCGTTCTGGCATGTAATCTGAGGCATTGCCAAGCTAAGCTAATTTTTGTTTTTATCAGCTTTCAGCTCACCTTTAAATATTACGTTTAATAAAATATTGGAATATATTAATTTAAGATTAAAAAATATACAATAAGTAATATAAATAAATAATATAAATAAATAATATAAATAAATAATAATATTTAATTTAATAATAAATTGAAAATGCAAGGGAATAAAACAATGCCATTAATTTTTTCAAGAGTTTGGCTTCAGAGCAGCGGCATATGGAAAGTTGGGAATATTTTTCTGCTGTTACTTGTATAAATATTCATATTCCATACCAGAAAACATTTTCAAAATTTCTTCAAATTTTACTACATTTTCTCTGATATTTACCTATATTTTCCTGCTCTCCACACAACTCAGCTATTTCTAGTGCCAGAGACGAATATCTAGCAAAATATGGGCATGGCTCAATTGAGCTGCCGTTGTAAGGTATCAATTTCCATTGGGAGTAAAAAAGTTAAACGCAAACATCCGAAAAATTGAAATCAAAAAGCCGAAAACTAAAGTTTAAAATCATTTAGAAATGTTTTGCATTATAATTACGGCTATTATTTCGTAATGGGGTCATTAACATGTCGCAATTCACCTAAAAACTACAAACAAAAAAATACCAGCGCAAACCAAAAATAAACTTTGATCTATAATTAACGATAAAATGGGTTATAAAAAAATAAGAGCAACAACAACAACGAAGCAGCGAATGATAAGTGTAGAGTGATAAGAGAATGAGGTAAAGTGTCTAAGCACAACAGAACCAAGAAGAAACAGCGAATAAATTAATTGGAGAATGTGTTCGGGCGTCGAAGAGAGCCGCAAAGATTTCGCTAAAGATTTTCGCTTCAAATCTGATTTAGAACAACCATAAATTTTTCCAGCAGCTAATTGTGGTTTCTGTGGTGAGTTTGAAGAATGACTGCGGATTTGTAAAAAACCAACAAAAATTAAAATAAAACAACTAAAAAAAAGAACAACAAATCAATGCGTCAGCTGTGCCAAGCCAAGCGTGGCCTGAGTTGAGTGGCTGAACTGAGAGATACTCTGTAGTTGGGCTTGAAGTGGTCTTTAGATTACTTTTTAGATTGCCACAGATAACATTTTCTATATAATACATATATAAAATAATATTAATAATATTAATAATACAAGTAAAACCTCTGGCGAATATTTAAATATTTTTCCAATTTTTCTTTCTACAGAAATTGAAAAACTCTGATTTTGAGTGGATCTCTCTTCTAAAACTTCCCTTTCTAGTCTGGAGATTAATATATAGTAATATATAAACTTTTATTCAAATTTGATTTCGACTCTGGATACAGTTTCCACATATGAGGAGTATATTAAGACATATATTTAGTAAAAATATATATTTCAATTCAGATTCAATTTCTTTGCTCAATAAAACTCTCTGTGCACACTTGTAACATTTACAGGGTATTTGAAAAAGTGCCCCGAAGTTGATGTTGCTGCTGCTGCTGATTTTGTTGCACGTGCCGCTGTATATAAATTGGCATAGCTGGCTGCTCTCGAGGTTTAGAACATTTGCGGCAGTTGGCGAGCGCGTAACCCCAAAAAAAAATAAACATTTATTAATTTGTCGGATCATGGCTAACGCGCTGTTGGCCACGTTAATACAGGCGGCCGTTGTGGCATCAGCCAGCATTTTGCCATCAACATTTAACTACAATCAAAGTGATTTCTTTGCGCCGCCCAGCAGCGACCTGAGGCACAACGAGGAACTGCTGGAGCACTATGGCAAATTCATGCTGTCCACAATGAATCAGAGCGTTGATCCTTGCGAGAATTTCTACGAATATGCGTGCGGCAATTGGAAGGAGTCCTCGCTGCTAACCGATGAGGCAAAGAACTCCAGTCTGCTGCAGGCCATCCAACAGCGCATCAATGGCGTCGTCCTGGACTATCTGCAGAACACAACGGAGCAGGCGAGGAATGCCTCATCCGCTGCGGCATGGAAGGCAAAGGAATTCTTTGGCAGCTGCGAGCAGATGAAGTCAAACATGTCCAGGGGGTATGAGTTTTTCAAGCAACAACAGGATGATCGCTTGAAGGCACAAAATATCAGTCAGGATTGGATCTATGTGAACTTCATGTCCAGCTACGAGTTGTTTCCACTGCTGCCGCTGAAGGTGCACTATAACACAGCAAAGCGGAAATTCGACATTGTAATCTCGCCACCCATAAAAGTCCTGGCCAACTACAATGAGGAGAAGTTGCTCAACCTGACGAAGGATCTGCAAATAACGGATGAGCTGCAACGCAAGGAGTTCCTTGCACACTTTGCCAATCTCACCCAGTTCGAACGGAATCTGACCCAGTTGGCCAAGTCGAGGAATGAAACAGAGACACTCAGTCTGGGTGAGTTTCTGGTGCAGCACAAGGAGGATCGCTTGAACTGGACGCATTACTTTGAGGTGGCCTTCAATGGCAGCCAGCAGAGTCAGTGGCTGGTGCTCAACCAGCTGGAGCAAGTGGGGGAGCTGGTGCATCTGCTGGAGCAGAGTGATTTGCAGCTGTTGCGCTCCTATGTCCAGCATCGAGTGCTGCTCAAATTCTACTCGTTGTGGACGCAGCAGCAGAGTATCAAGAATGCGAGCATACCCAACGATTGCCGGACTCTGACCGAGTCGTACTTCAACTATGCCCTGATGCCCTGGTTGATAGGGCAGCTCTTCGATGCGGAGCGGCGAGCCGATGTCCTCGGCGTGGCCAAGGAAATTAAGGATACTTTCTACGAGCTGCTCGAGCACTACACCTGGCTGGATGAGGAGACCAGATCGCAGGCCAGGACCAAGTTGTCCTCCATGGATTTCCTCGTGGGGTATACGGATGAGTATAAGCATGCCGCGGTAATTGATGCCGCTTACAGTGACCTCAATATGACCAAGGATTTCTTCGCGAATCTGGCCACACTCGAGGCGAATCGTGCTCGCATTCGGTTGAGGTCGGTGGATAAGGCGCTGATACCCCAACTGATGCCGACGCGTACAGTGAACGCCTACTATGCGGAATTCCTCAATCAGGCCTTCATCACAATCGGCCTGTCCCAGTGGCCCTTCTATCATCTTGGATTGCCCGAGGTGCTCAAGTATGCCGGCGTCGGCAACATTGTGGGCCATGAGATGGCTCACGGCTTCGACTCGTATTGCTATCAGTTCAACTACGATGGCAAGAAGGTCAACTGGTGGTCCGAGGCATCCTTGAGGAACTTCAAGGAACGCTATCGCTGCCTCGAGTCCCAATACAACAAGTTTATCCTGCTGGGCATTGCGACTAACGGTACTCTCACATCGGGCGACAATATAGCGGATAATGTGGGCACCCGCATGGCCTACTATGCTTATAAGCGACGCACCAAGAATAAGGCGTGGCTGGAGAAGCCATTCCGTAATGTGGACTTGAATAATAAGCAATTGTTCTTCTTGAAGTTTGCTCAGACTTGGTGCTCGGGTCGGGATACGGCGTCCAAGCTGAGAAGGATCAAGACGGATGTGCATGCCTACGAGGAGTTTAGGGTTGTGGGCACCCTCGGCAACATGGTCGAGTTCAGCGAGGCCTTCAACTGTAAACTGGGCACCGACATGAATCCCCTCAAGAAATGCGTCGTTTGGTAATAAAACATTTATGGAGGCTAAGCTAAATTGTGTGATTTTCTCAATGGGTTCCAGTTGATGGGTTTGATTATAAGAAACATCTCTTTGAGAAGCAGTAGTCAAAGATTTTAGTAGAAAGAATCATTTAAGCAACTACTAATCTTTCCCGATCTTCTGCTCTACTTAATTTGTAAGCATTTCTTCAGCTTCGGCTTCTGTTTATGGAACAAAAGTTCAAGCTACAATTTTTGGATCTGCTTTGCCATGCGTATTCGTAAACATAAACATTTGTTGAACTTAATTCAATTTAAAGTTTCTTTTCTATTTTCAAGAATTTACTTATCTTTATCTTTGATCTGAAAGTGGCAGAAATCAATACAAAGATTCCGCGAGATAAGAACGTTTACAAATCTGGTTTAGTGGGCTAATGCCTAATTAGGTCTCGGACATTGAAGTTTGTATTTTTTATAGATAATTAATATGCAATATCAATAACAAGTTAGAATGCTCCAATCGACACAGACAGACAGACAGAGGGACAGAGGGACGGAGGGGAGGCCCCCATCACAGCTGGTAAGTAAATCGAAGTCTTGTTGAAATTTGCTTGTCCAGTAGAAAATTACGTTTTGGTTAATAAAATCTGCGTTTCTTAAGCGATTTTAATGAAATCTTAGCAGTTTATCGATAATATATCCGGGTATATAATACATCAATAGGAAGGTCACGGGAATGCTTGCAGAACGAAACAAATTTCGCTCACGAAATTGCGATAAATATTTCGTTTGCCAAGAAATATATTAAATATTTTCTCTCCTCTTCTAACTATATACATAAGTGCGCCTTTTCTTGACAATTAAAATAAGTTGATATATATTTTCTTTCATAACTTAGCTTCTGTATTTCGATCTGCAAGATTAAGATTGCCGATAACAATTTATCAGTCCTGTTCTTTGGATACCATCGAACAGCTGTTCATATGGATTTTTTCATTATAAGTGTTTCGCTATCTATTTTTTCGATCTGAAAATATGCATTATATCTTTGCAACAGTGTGTTTTATTGCTGTCGTGAATCGATTTCTATCGATGAACGCTAAGCGAGTGTAGTTATCGATAAAATGAAATCAATTTGAACCGCATACAATATACTAGAATATAAATGTCAGATTCATTGTGCCCAGCTGTTATTAATTATTGTCAGTTTAACTGTTTCTCGATATTAATTATTAATATTATTATTATTACAACTGAAAAAAATGGCACATAAGTTGGTAGCTGCGCAGCTGAAACCGTAAATCAGTTGCCACTTCTCAAAATTGCCAGGTGAAAACAAGAGAAAAAAGGCAGCGCCTAAAAAAGTCTTTCTACATTTTTAGTACAGCTGAAGACGATGATGATGATGATGATGATGATGATGATGATGATGATGATATATAGAATGTGAACTAATTGATTTTGAGCAGAACCTGCAGAAGGCAACATGCATTCTCAAAGTGGGCGTGTACCGTAATATTTGTCTTTGACTTTGCGCCTGCGACACCTTTCTCATTACGAATTAATGGCATTTCAACAATAGCGAACAAAGGACACAGACAAAAGGGACAAAAAAACAAAAGACAAGGTGCAGAAAGAGAGAGAGAGAGAGAGAGCAAGAGAGAGAAAGCTGAAAGAAAAACAGTTTTACTATCATTAGTCAGGTCTGCAGATCAACATCATCTTCGTACTGAGAAGCGGAGTCAGGAAGCGATTGCTGCTGCATACGAAATGAGCCCAGATCTCTCGTCCTTATTTGTTTAAGGATCTCGCTCCATTTGCTGCTATCTTTATGCATTTGTCTGTGTAACGGCTTTTCATGCATTTGTTATGGATTTGCGGCGCCAGGTCTCTGATTAGCCGGACTCTGTTCTAAACTAAGCAGGTAAATGGCTAAACCGATCCTTGCACACGCAGCAGGGGCAGGGGTAGGGGCAGGGGCATCGAGTGCGTGACTTGTCTGACTCTTGGCCATAATCTTCCTCCAGCAGCAGCAGGTCATAAAATCAGCGTATTGTGCCATACATCATTAATTTTTACAGTTTTTCTTTTTGCTTTTTTGACTTTTTCAGCCCGAGGAAAATGCAAAAGTGTTTTTGCTATTTACCTACAGCATTGCTGGTTGCAGGTGGTCCTTTATCCTGCTCAGTTGCAAATCTTCAATTATATCTGAGTAGTTTCGATTTGATGAGCACTTTCCCACTTTATCTCATAATTGCATAGAGTTCTACGCACAAATTGCAGCCACAAATCGACAGGCAAATTAGCCAAAGTCGAATGCAACCATTTGTAATCTTCTAGAACCAAGTTCAAGACTCCACACTCTTGTCTCGGTCTCCATCTCTCTCTCTCTCTGTCTCTCTGTCTCTCTCTTCAGCTCAGGTGCGGTTCATTTATTTAATTTCATTTATGTTAACCACTCTGAACTGCGAGCAGGGCTTGTCTTTTAATATGAAAGGCGTACACCGCGTAATAAAAAATCAACTTGTGCTCTTCGGGTCTGAGTGGGAGCCGCTCCGCAGTAATCGACAGTCGCTGCGAATTAGGGTTGCCAGGTAGACAAACACATAAACAGATTACATAGTTCAATAAATAAGAGACTAACTGAAAGCGAATATTGAATGTAGTTGAAACTGCGGAAGTACACAAATATTCTTTAGACTTGGAAAACGAATAAGGAAAAGTATTGAATATTTTTGGCTTAGTAAACTATTTGAGATTGGTATAATCGAAGTTGCACTTTAAAATAAAGTCGGCAAACTCGACAACCCTTTTGTATTTGGTCGACTATTGTATAAGCAACTTGCCAAAACCATGTTACCATAATTACATGCAGAAACTCTTGCCGCAGCTTAGCCAAAGTTCAGAGCGCGGCACACACTTCCACACACACCCACACACACACAGGGAGTGTGTGGCTCATCATGTGCAGTGCAGCAGCAGTAGAAGCAGCAGCAGCAGCAGCAGAAATTGAACAAATGGGGCGGCACGGCAGAGATGTGGATTAGGAACAGGAACAGGAACGTAAACGGCAGGGGGGGACAGAGATAGAGTAGCGAAGAACTACCAAAACAGTTGCAGATGATGCGACTCCGAAAGCCACCGGAGCAAGCAACCAGCAACCAACCAGCAACCACCGGGTGGTGTTCATGGTGAATTATGAAAATCGTTGCAAAATTAAGTTAAGAACTTTTTGCAGGCAGACAAAGCTAAGCAAAGGTAAAAGGCAGAAGACAGCAGACAGAAGACAGCAGACTGAAGACAGCAGACAGAAGACAGAAGACTCAAGAGCCACGAACCGTTTCTGGAGGATTCAGGCTTTTGCCTTTATTAAATGGAGATGATCAATTTAAATATTTTGTTGTTGTTGTTGTTGTTGCTGTTGTTGTTGTTGTTGTTGCTGTTGCTGTTGTTTTTGTTGTGCGTGTGCGCCTGACCCAGGTTTTTAAGATTGGAACCGACTGCAATTCGCATCTTGATGCAGTTCACTTCTGCTCCACAGCTGGCTGCTGCTGCTGCTGTTGCTACTCTTTCTTTTGCTACTCCTCCTTTGCCTCCTCCTCTTTCTTTGCCACCAGCTCCTCTGCTCCCCCCTTTCACCTCTTACTCCGATTTGTATAAAAAATGTGCTTCATTTTATTTGGCTGCTGCGCCGTCCGCCTTCGTTCAGGTAAACGCCCCACAAAATAATATAAAACAAGTGAAATCGATGCAGTTGTGAAAAGAGTCTTCCGACTGCGAGATACTCTGTTTTGGCGGTGTTTAGTTAGAGCTTGAATTAAGTGTGGAAGAGAGTCTATTGGGTTTGGGGAGTTTCATTTTGTGTAGAGCAAAGATAAGTTAAGATATTTACTTTTTTCTGTACGAAGGAAAGTTAAAAAAGCAATTCAAGAAAATATTTACCACCCAAAAATACAGAAAATAAAACTTAATCAAGCAATTTATGTAAAGAAAAATATTAAATCAAATTTAATTCCAATTCGATTCGAAAAATTCCAAATTTGTTGTCTGTATTCGATTTCGTTGTGGAAAAATGCTGAATTTCGAATTTTGGCCTCATTAAATCAACTTCAACTAAGACAAAGCAGTTTTGCTTTAATACCAACACAACAAATATACCCCATTCACAAATAACAAAGCAGGGTATCTAAAAAAAATGCAATGCCGCCGAAAAAGCGGCAAGCAAATCGCATATGGATCGCTTTGTTGCATCTTCTGGCCTCGACTCGACTTTGTGGCTACTGCAAAGAGCCAAACTTCTGCTTCTTCTGCATTTTCGAGATATTTCCCCTCCAATTTATTTTTTTTTGTTTTTTTGCAAACGATTATCTAAATTGCATACGAAATTATTTTAATTAAAAATCTAATTTTGTTGCCGCCGTTTCCATTTGGGGAACTCCTCCTCCGGTTTGCTAGAACTTGTTACTTAACATATTGCAGTCTTAGATCGATGGGAATTGCTGTCGATAGCCAGCCTGCCTTGGCTCTTGTGCATTGAACCCTTAATTTGGTGCGATTAAAATGATATTAGCCTGACTCTTACATAGACGTGAGCAGAGTATCTTTGTATCTTTGTATCTTTGCTCCATATGTTGTTTGACCTTTGAAAAGGTTTCTCGAGCGAGGTGTGAAGACAAACGTCAGCTGTGCGCTCCTTTTATTTCTCATCCTTTTTGTTTTCTTCTGTTCCAAACGTGACCATTTCTACGCCATTTATTGATTAATGATCCATTATTGTGTTGGCCATATTTATTTATGCTACTTGGCCACTAATATTGTACGTAGTGAAGTCCACTTGGTACTTATTCTAATAATTAACGCCTTTCCGGTTTGTCCTGGGAATTTCTTGGCGGTCTGAGTGGGCTTAAGTGTGGCAGCAACTGTTGTAATATTGTTTCTGCCATAGATATATACATATATAGATTATGGTATGCCAGTCTGTCTCAGCTTGAAAAAGCTGGAAACATATTCTTCCTTTTTGCTGAAGGCTGTACAAACAAATGTCAAAGTTGATCTGATCGAATAACTATACTCAAAAAGTTATCGTTCGAAAAATTGAACGAAGGATGAGTTTTGTTGATCAAGATATCAAAAGCAAACTCAGTAAACATTTTTGATAGATTCTGTTCCGATCTTTGGTTTGCCTTAAATATCAGTTTTTGCTTGTTAAATATTTCGAATTATCTTCAGTTAGCTATGGCAATAGTTTTGAACTCTAAAAGAAGTTCACGAATTTCTCTGTATTTTTTTTATTGTACTATGTTACGTAAGGTGGAAGAGTGTTTTGGTCTGTCAGGCTGTCTGCTCGGCACACTTGCAGCTAGAGACTTGAAACTTTCAATATATATAAGCCTAGTGTCAGAAGAGAGATGCCACATCCACTGGGAACTAGGAAATCGATCAAATTTTTAAATTTTAACATTTGGTAGTCGAATTCGAATAATCCCCCACAAAAAGTAGTACAAAATAAAAGGATAATGCCACTTCCGTTATCACAAATCGGAGAAATCGATAGCGTCGATATGTTTGAGGGTAGTTTACGAAGTTTTGGTCAACTGGTAAGAACATGTGTCTAGGAATCACATTCGACAACATTGATAAGTTTAAAAGCTAGATTCAAATTTTTAGATTAGATAACAAAACTTTGGAGGAAGATTCTAATAATAGTTCTAAAATGGAGCCTAGGCGATTGATAACATCGATAAAATGTAAGAGAAAGTCCAAATTTGTGGGGTATATTACAAAATTTGGAAAGTGGATTCTAATAATCAAAAACTGTCAGTAAATGCAAAATGAATCAGCAAAATCTTTAAGTTGGTTCAATAAATAGTCAATGCACAAGGCAGACAAGAGTGCGTTGCACGTGTCATCAGCTGTTAACAGAGCATGGCGCAGTCGGTTACGCTGCCCTCGCCTGTTGTTCACACATTATAAACCGATCTGCAGCTGACAAGCTATGCTGAGGCCAATAATAATTGAAATGGTACGCAATCAACCACCAACCGATGCATAAAATTTAAATAAATGTTTGATTTGAATTTAATTGCAAGCAGAGTTGAGCTGAGCTGAGTTGAGTTGAGTTCAATTCGGAGCTGAGCTCAACTCGCTCGCATTGCTGATTGAATATAAATCAAAACTGGCAGCACATCATCAACATCATCAACATCATCAGCAGCAGCAGCAGCAGCAACCACATCGGGTATAAAAGAATAGAAGCCTATCGGATGATCAAAGGGATGCGCTAATCACACGCTGCGCCAAATAGGATCTAATTTCCCCCCAACCCCACATCCCATACCCCCTTCCCCCTTATCTTATTCAAAAGAGGCAAATGCAATGGGATATAGAGAGATCAGCTGCTAAAGAAAATAATGTATCTGACGGATATCTCTCTCTGTCTGCATTCAAATTTTGCGCAGCGCAGCGAAGATAAATGATGAAGGAAAATCATTTGGGAAAACAGGTAGTGAAAATGCTGAGGGGGTTACAGCTATACAGAGACAGAGAGAGAGAGAGAGAAAGAGAGAAAGAGAGAGAGTGAGAGAGAGAGATAGTGAGCAACAGGTACGATTTGAATTTGGACAAATAATTAAGCGCAACAATGGATTTATTGAGTTTTCCAGCGGCTTTCCATCATAATCTTCTGCTTCCCCTGCGTTTGTAGTTAAACGTCGAGTTTGATCTGCGGTTCGACTGAGTCCACAATTAGTTGTCTCCCCCCCTGCACTCCCCTCCATGCACACACACAGTTGCCCCTTCAGCAGCAGTTGCAATTATCATAATTATTTTCATTCATGCAGCGATCAGCTTCAGATACGCATTCGAGTTTTGAGTTTGCGTTTGAGTTTTCAGTTTGAGCATCGCCAGATGCTTTGCTTTAGATACGTTTCAGATATAGTCAGTCTGTCCCGTGTCTTCTGTGTCTGTCTTGATCTTGATCTGATCTTTCAATGAAATTGTTGTTGTTTGCCCACTTCTCTGTCATTTCCCTTTGGAGTCTAACGCCGTGCGTTTCCTTTGTGCCTCCTCAGGATGTGGCTGCATGCGCATTTCTTTTTCTTTATCTATTTCTATTTGTTTTTTAGTTTTTCTTCTGCTTTTTGTTGTCTAACTTTGCATTTCCTGCACTTGTTTAACTGCTGCACTTGTAGGAAGGGAAATTGCGCAGCCTATAACTAATAGTAGATTTGTCAAAACTGAATTGATTTGCAAAAGCAGTTTTACAACTAGCAAAATGGAAAAAGAAACTAATTAAAATTGAATTAAGAAAATACTCAAATTAAATTTTAAATAAAAACTGAAGATATGTAAACATTGAAAGATGGAACAACTCTCAAATTATTATTATTAAAAGACATAAATAAAATTAATCACAACAGAGGCAGTCAAAATAACAGCTGTGAAACGGAAGTGAAGATCATTTCCTGGGTGCAAATAATGTTTAATAAAATAATAACAATAAAAAAATAAAGCATTTAAATATATCATTTATATTATTATAATTTTATTTAATTTTTTAACTTTATTTTTATTATGCATCAACCTGTTGAAAGGCTATAACTAATAGATTTGATGCAGATGGATTTCCATTTAGTGTCTACTTCAAATACAAGCCTATGGCCCAAAAAAAATATTAATAATAATAATAATTAATAACTTAAAACAATATTTTTGGTAGAAGCTTTTTAGAAATTCTACCCGAAATTGGTTAAAATTGTAGACTGCCATAGCTTTGTCAAAACAGAGTCTCAAAAGCAATACTATATCTGCGATAATTTCCGTTCAAAATCAAATGAATATTTTTATCAACATTTAAATTGGAAAATATAATTTGCTTTAATTTAAAACAAACTGTGAAACTCGAAAGTATCTACTTTACTGAGGATCAGATCACTATACATATATATATATACCTGATATATGAACTGTTGTTTGAAAGTTGAGGTTCTTCTTTGAATAACCTTTTGGCTTGGAAAGATATCAAAAAGAAACTCACTGAGAAAAAAGTCTGCCACTATATCATATAGATATTATGGGAATAATCAATGGATTTTTGTAAATTTATAATAAAATGTACTTGTCGCCAGGCCTTATAGGCTTTCTTTCCGGTTTGTTGTAATATTTTAATTGACAATTAGGCAATAAAATGATGTTCTCATATTCGACTGGTGCTTGAATCGTTTGCGCCTTTGGGTAATTAATTGCTTATTATTGCTGCAACTGCGAGTTGCAACTGCAACTGCAACTGTATCTTTATGTGCATCGGCAGCTTTATCTTTATGTGCGTATCTGTGTCTGTGCAGTTGTTGCATCTGCAGCGTGGCGCCACTGTTGCAAGCTGTTGTCGTTTCGCATGTTTCGCATGTTTCCCATGACCAAACTGACAACTGGCAACTGAAAAACTCGACTCTCAACAGAAGGACTTAAAAAAACGGTGAAATTTGCTGCACATTTAAAGCAAATTATTATGAGTTGGCCAATGATAATGATGCCATTGAGCCAAGTTAGTAGCTCAGCAATAAACAAAAAACCAAAAACTAAAAATAAAAAAATATTCATCTAACAGCAAAACAAACGAAAAATGTTTCAGTCAAGTTTCGTTTCGTTAAATTGCTCACAATTTCCGGTCGCGTGTTGATATATCTCTCTTGGGTCTTTGTCTGCATCTTCTCCTTAGCATACCCTGTAGCCATTAAGTAATGAGTAAAAGGGGTATGCTGCAGCTATGGAAATGTGTGTAACGAGGCAAGCATTTATTTTGTTGAACTGTATCAAAAACAATAATAGTGTGTGCATTTTGAGCATTACTTCTTTTATATCTGATATATCTGAATATAGCTTACTTCGTTCTCAGTTATCGATACAAATCGATTGGCGTTAGATATAAGTTTTTGCGTTTTTTTAGGAATAGACATCGTTAAGCACTGGTAACTATTGAATATAAGTTTATTCAATCGATAAGCTTTAGTCACTGAATAGTATCGATAAAAATCGATTATTATAACAAAAGAACTCAAGTTTGATAGAAATACAACTGGGAAAATATTAATGTGTTGAAGGAAGAACATTAAATGTCAAATATGCAATTTATTCTAGGTAAGCAATTACGTACAGGGTATTCAGCTAGTCGAGCTTACACCATCTTTGCTCTTTTTTCATATTTTTTTTCAACATTGTTTTACATTAAATTTGTGGATAATTGCGGCACTTAAAGACGCTTCGTTTAAGCTGTTGTTTGCTTTGTTTTGTTTTGTTTTGTTGTTTTGCATGTCAGCAGCGCATTTCCTTCAGGAAATGGATTTGAATATGAAGATGAATGTGGATCAAAGTTGATTTAAATAGTAAATATATTTATGGGAGGGGGCTGCACAGCAATTTCTGGTCTTTAAACACAATTGAGGTCACGTGTGTGTGTGAAGGGAAGGGAAGGGGCATGGGCAGGGGAATGGGCAGCGTCAGAGAGATCATAAAAATGGGCATTGCCGGCAATTTCAATAATCGAAAGAAAACAAGATGTTTCCAGCAGCAGCAGCAGGAGCAGCAGCAGCCCCTTGAGCAACAGGACAATTTCAGCACCCTTTTTTACCCCCTTTTCTTTTTTTCACTTCTGTTTTTTTTTTTGGGGTCGCGGTTAAGATGGATGAAGTGTTTGACAACCCTTTCAATCTTCATAAATGTTGGCCAGGCGTCGATTGTGCAAATCTCTCCCTCTCTCACTCACTCTACCACTCTCTCTCTCTCTCTTTCTCATACACACTGTCTGTCTGTACTTTAGCAATATTAGCCAGCTTGTCCCTTGTGTCACATCGCTTCTGGGTTCTATCAAGATGATGACGTCGTCGACCTTTTGCCTTTTTCTTCAAGGGTTTCGATAGCAATAAAAAAATGGAAAAAAAATTGAAGAGGAGAGGAGAGGAGAGGAGAGGAGGGAAACCCAACTGAAATCTGTTTAAACGCATAAAAAATTGAAAATCTCATAAGCATGCGTTTGGCACACGAGTTCAAAGGGGTTAAGGCCATGAAAAATGGCAATGTTGTTGTTAACACATTGTAAATACCTCGTTTTTCACTTAACGGGTTTTTAACTACATATGTATATATACATATATGTACTTGATGCTCTACGAAATGGGGCTGCTGCACATATTGACTGGGGAGAACTTTCATTTCGGTTTGCACAAGCAATGAAAATCTTTTTTGTAGTTGTTGAAGTAAGTTAAGTTTAGCTTAACATTGAGGCAAGTTAACTTAGACTAAAAGAATTGCTTTGTTATTGATATTTTTTGGATCTGTATAAAAATCGATTAACTATTGTTTTTTAAAAAAATAGTAGCCAAGTTTGGAAGGAATACTTCTCGGCACAATATGGATAAATATGAACGTAGAATGTTCCTTCGGTACGGTTAGGCACTCTAGAAGTTGCACCAGAAATCGGATATAGACATTTCTATGGATGAGAACGTGACCGTAACTCCCATTTGGTCATGTTTTTTTTTCGAATTGATTGCTTAATGTTTGCTAAAATAATATTAAAATAAATAACAAATAAATATTTTATAAGTTATATAAATACTTTGTTGTTCTTTGATCATTCCAAAAATATATACATAAATATATATATATATAATATAATATATAACATGTAAAAATTTGTGCGCAACTTACCCGATTGCTTGTTGTTAGCCATGTGGCCGTTAATGTTGCTGCTGCAAATATTGTGGTTGCTGTTTTGATAGTGGTTGTTGTTGCTGCTGCTGTTGTTGTTGTTGTTGTTGTGGTTGTTGTTGCTGCTGCCTCGTTGCTCCATTGGCTCCATAAACTCCTGCTTGACTTGGATGTGCGGCTGTCGTAGGAGGATTTGCTCAAATGGATTTTGGCTGACTGTTCGCTTGTTGTTGCTGTTGTGAGTGTTGTTGCTGTAGTTGTTGTTGTTGTTGCTGTGCTTTGAGTTAAAGCCATTCAAATGTGCCACGTAAGCGGCATAATTAAGAGATGCGGCAACATTGGCTGCAGCAGCGCCTGCTGCCAGTTGATCATTGACTGCAGTCGGTTGGCGAGCAACGCCTTTGCCAGTAATTTGAACATTAACACCTGTTGTTGTTGTTGTTGCTGTTGTTGTTGTTGTTGTTGCTGCAGCAGTGATTGCTGCTGCAGGCAATGTTGTCTTTGCTGCTGCTGTCTCCAGCAACAACATTGCTGTTGCTGCCTCTGCTGGCTGCAAGTGCTGACGATGGGAATTATTGTGTTGCTGCTGCTGACGCTGTTGTTGCTGCTGTTGTTGTTGTTGTTGCTGGTGCAGCAATAATGACATTGTTGTTGTTGCTGCTGTTGCCTGGCGCAGTTCGTCAGCAGCAAATTGCGTCGCTTTGATTTATGACGCTGCCGTTGCTGCCGTTGTTGCTGCTGCTGCTGCCACAAACTTGTTGCTGCTGCCTCAGATTATGATATTGACCCATGCACCAGCGGCTATTATTTCCTGGGCAAGTGTTGCTGTTGCTGCTGCTGTTGTTGCTGCTGCTGTTGTTGCTGCTGCTGTTGCTGCTGTAAATGGTTGATAATTAAAAATGTCTTCTTTTTGCTGTGCTGGGCTGCTTGTCAGCTGGCTGCTGAAAGCTTAATTTGCTGTTAAGTGCTTTTTAAAATGTTGTTATTAAAAAAAAGAGAGAGAAAAATGGCAGTTGCAACTGGCAGCAACCCTTCAATCTAGCTTCTTTACAGCCTAGGCTAGTTACACTCAGAAAAAAACAATGCATTTAGAATTCGAAATTTAGAAATTTGTTTTCTTATATTTTGAATTTATTTCTAAAAACAAGAAAACTCAAGTTTTCCGAGCGATTTTCTAGTATTCGTGGCTATGTTTTTTCTGAGTGTAGCCGCATCTCTTTCCCTGCTACTGCTGCTCTCTCTGTCTGGCCTTGGCGGACTCTATCATTTGGTTTGCTTTGGCGATTTTGGAGCCACGATAACAGCAAATTTGTTGATTTGCCGTCTATAACACTTGTGGATTTTTAGGCTAGAATTTTTACTTATGCTCCGACCTAAAATCTCGTTTTCAACTTTAAATGCACGATTGATCTAGGGGCAAAACTATGATTAAAAAGCCATCGCTTTTTAAAATGAGTTGAGTTTTGACGAAGTTATGGCATTTTGAAGTTTCGACCTGTGCCCATATGCCCATTTGCGGATTTTCAGGCTAGAATTTTTACTTATGCTCCGACCTAAAATCTCGTTTTCAACTTTAAATGCACGATTGATCTAGGGGCAAAACTTTGATTAAAAAGCCCTCGCTTTTTAAAATGAGTTGAGTTTTGACGAAGTTATGGCATTTTGAAGTTTCGACCTGTGCCCATATGCCCATTTGCGGATTTTCAGGCTAGAATTTTTACTTATGCTCCGACCTAAAATCTCGTTTTCAACTTTAAATGCACAATTGATCTAGGGGCAAAACTATGATTAAAAAGCCCTCGCTTTTTAAAATGAGTTGAGTTTTGACGAAGTTATGGCATTTTGAAGTTTCGACCTGTGCCCATATGCCCATTTGCGGATTTTCAGGCTAGAATTTTTGCTTATGCTCCGACCTAAAATCTCGTTTTCAACTTTAAATGCACGATTGATCTAGGGGCAAAACTATGATTAAAAAGCCCTCGCTTTTTAAAATGGGTTGAGTTTTGACGAAGTTATGGCACTTTGAAGTTTCGACCTGTGCCCATTTGCGGATTTTCAGGCTAGAATTTTTGCTTATGCTCCGACCTAAAATCTCGTTTTCAACTTTAAATGCACGATTGATCTAGGGGCAAAACTATGATTAAAAAGCCCTCGCTTTTTAAAATGGGTTGAGTTTTGTCGATGTGACTAATTCACAGGTGTCTTTCCACTTGGCATTTTGAACAATAATTGCGTTTGATCGTTGAGTTTCCAATGAATTTATGGCGGAAGTTTGCATAGCACTAAAAATATTAACCAATAATATTATCATAAATATGGCAAATTCACAATTTACGATTATCAACAGGAACAGGTTGCTTAAGCATTTGAAAATTACTTGGAACTTTATCAATTGGCTGATAACAAAATGAGTTTCTCTAATTTAAATAGACGTCAGTCGATGACTTTTTTGTACTTATGATTATGTAAGTGTGACTAAAAACTTGTGAGCATGATTAGCTTGGGTCGAATACTAAGTAAAGGCTTACTAATTAACTATAATGTAAGCAAGTAGCAGTCGACAAATCTCGACTAGAAGGTGTTCGGAGCTCAAGATCGCAAATTTAAGTATAGTAATATATTTCTCTGATAATTATCATCGGTTTAAGATGCTTTTCTCCCTCCTCCCTTGCTGACTGTGTGCACTATATATCAATATCAAAAATGTACATTTTATAGCTATCGGAAATCGATTTGTATCGAGAATTGTGTAACAGAGCAGTTAACAGTTTGAAGTCCCTAGTTCTAATGGTCTTGGAAATTATCTTTTTTATACAGATTGATAGACGGACTTGGCTAGATCGATTCGACTTTTCATCTAGGTCGAGAATATACAGTGGGTCACAGTTCAAAGCAAGCAGTGTGAAAGAAAAAACGTAACTGCCTGCCATAAGCTAATCATTCATTATTTTTCAAAAATTCCAAAGACCGATGGTAGGTATATATATTAACCACCAAAATTAATATATGACCCCAATAAATTGGGGTTTCCATACCTGCTAGGTAGGATTATGTAAAAAAGTTGCCTATTTTCTTTCACACTGCTTGCTTTGAACTGTGACCCACTGTATATACCATATGAAGTCATCGATGTTCTCTGCTGCCTTTTACATACTTTTGCAGCTCCTCATTAAGCCCACTTTACACATTTCCAATGAGTTCAAGTCATAAAAAGAACAATACTTATTAATTTCCTGGAAAGCCCGTTTTCTAATCAAAGTGCGTGACCGCTTAAAAAACGAAAAGAAAAAGGAAAAACTAAAAATAACTGTTTCATATGTGCATTATGCAAACAAACGCAACGTTGACAAATAGTTAAAACGAAGCGCGCTGAAACGAAATTGTTGTAAATTGAAAACAAATTGAAGTCAATGCGATAAGAACTAAGGTATATAAATAGATATATATATAAATAAATATACATATGTGTGTGCGTGTGAAATCAAAGGAAATGGAAAATTAAACGACAGCGACTATTGATGTTTGACGATCAAAAGCGGACCCCCCCCATCAAAAGTTGACATTTCGACAAACAATTTTGATTAGATAAGCGAAAGTGCAACGAGTTCTCTTCTCTCTGCTGGCCTATGGAAATATTGTCCAAAGGGGGCGGCATTTACATACACCTGTCGAGAGGGGGGTTGGAGGGGGAGTGGCAGATGGGCAACATTATTAATGGCACTTGTAAACAAATCGATTGACAGCGCAAATTGCTCGCAAAGTGCCTCATTCTTGCTTGATTCTTATCAATCAAATATGGTTGGGTGAGTGGGACGAGTGGGGGTGGGAGGGGGAGGTGGACAACAACATTATGTACTTTGCATGTCGGAAAGAGCGAGGGAGTAATATTGTTTTTAGAAGCCGCCCTGCACTTCAAAGCCAAAGAAACCGACAAATTGTTGCAGGTTTTTGCTGCCTTTTTCCTTCAATTTACAGCTATTTTTAATAATCAAATTGCTTATTATTGCTTTGTTTATGTTAAATTCTGTGCTAGTGTTGGACAAGTGTCAAAAGCACGTACTCCCTCCCCAGCCGCTCTTCACTCTTAACCTAGTTTGTGCTGATAAGTACCGTTATTTTTGGACTGCTTCGATTTCTTTTTATCTTGTTTTAAATTTAAACACACACGACATTTTTGATTTGGTTAACGGTTAAAATAGATACACACACGCACACACACACACACATAGTTAATTTCTGAGCACTGTTCTCATAATTGTTCAACACTTGCGAGTTGTAAAGATAACGGTTGCTGCTTCTTCTTGGGTTCGTTGTGATTTATTGTTCGATTGGAGAGCTTTGACTCACAGCAGAATTCAAAATGTGTGAATTATGCCAATTTAAAAGTATTTATTGCAGTGTAATCAAGGCATAAACGTTTATGAAAGATGCATGATATGTTACGCAATTTAGTTAATCAAAAAAGTATAATTATATAGGTGTTGTTCACCTTTAATATATTGACTTATGGCCTAAGATATGCGAATCTATGATTTCCGACTAAAAAGCTATTCGATTAATTTGTTTATTATATTTTATATAGGTTCTGATTACATATTCTGTTTATTTATAACAGATTTTTTTGAAGAATATGTATATCTCTAACTGTTAATAAATTTACAGTTACATGTCTAGATTTTTTTTGTAAGAATTCGAAAATAAATCAAGAGGAATATGTATTGCAATATGTTTTCTACAGATTCTCGTTGCATATAATAAATTTTAGAATCTATAAAAAATATTTAAAATAATATCTGTTTAATATTGACAGCATATCTTTCAAGTCAATTACTAAATTTAATCTGTATAGATATAGCTATAGATTTCTATAGAATCATACGTGTTCCACATAAATTGAAAACCGTAAAACAAGCAAGTTGTATAATAAAATAAATCAATTCAGATTTATCATTTACTTTATACTTATTAATTCTGCATTTAAAATACTCTTTCTTAGAAAATTTGGAGAAAATCGCGACTTTAACGTGTAATATAAAAGCTAAAATATATTTTATTATTGCATATTTATTTAATTACTTTAAGCTAGTCACTGCAAGTAAATCATTAAACAGCAATTTGATTGAAAACTTTGAAGCTTAGTTAGGACTTCAGAGCAAAGCTCCTTTTTAATAAAATCATTGATTTGTTCACCATCATTAATTTTTGATTGATATTGATTATACAATCATAAATATTGTATTACTAAATTTATAATAAGTTCTAATTGGATTTTTCTAAGTTGGGTCAAATTAAGTTGCAATTATAATAAATGATAAATAATATGAATACAAATACTGTACTACCAAATTAACTGTTTATCGCAATTAATTCGAGGCAAGTAAACTATTTTGAAGCACTTGTTGTCACTTAAATGCACACACCCACACTCTCGCACACACATGGAGCTCATTAACAGTAAAAAGGTATTATAAACACGACAAGGAAAATGTCAACAAGAAATGCAATCGCTGTTAAAATATCTATCGATAGATCTTCGAGCGAAGGCGTCGGAAGCAAAGCTCCTTTGAAAGCACACTCACACACACACACATACACATAAATAAACACTTACACGCGTTGATCGCTTAGCCGCACCTTTTCGAATTCGACTTCAACTTCAACTTCGAATTCGGATTTAATTTAATTGTTTGTTTTCGGCTTAAATTTAATTGCAATGGCGTCGCTGCTGCTGCTGCTGCAGTTTTTGTTGTTGTTGTTATTGTTATTTTTTTCACGCCTTCTGCTGCTGCTGCAACAACAACAGCTGGGAGCGAGACACGCTTTTTGATTGACTTCCGACAAACGACTGACTTAAAAAAAAGCGCCACAAGATATGAGCAAAAAAAATAAAACAGTTAAAATGGGGGGAAAATAAAGCGACGGCGACGTCCACAAAATGTCAAAGCGAACAGCAACTAAAAAAAAGTAGATGATGTTGCGGCAGCGCAGCAGCAGCAGCATATCTGTGTGTGTGTGTGTGAGTGTGAGAGCTTTTCGCTCTGCCAGCAGGTGGCTCTGTGCCGTTGTTTGCGACTGCAACGGGGACTGCGACTGCGACGCTTTGGACTTGGCTTTGGAGATTCGCTGGCGTTTTGGGAGTTGGGCGCTTTTTACGGACGTCGTTTTTGCTGCTGCTGCGCTGCTGCTGATACTTTTTTCTGCTTTCTTGGCACGAGGTTTTAAAACCAAAAGCGTGTATTGTGTGGGTGGTCAGTGTGTGTGGGTGTGTATATGTGTGTGTGTGTCTTATCGGATTTGAAATTTTATATATGTATTGAGCGCTTTGTGGCCAATGGGGACGAAGAGGGGACTCTTAACTTGATTTGTAGTCTCCTTTTATATATTCCTATTTGATTCTCTTTTTATAGGTGCCAATAAAATGTATTTGCAACTAAATCAAATTTGAAATGAACAAATTCATAAAAATTAATATTTTTTGTCACGAATAAATTGAAATATATAAATATAAATTATGTAATATATATCTCATAGGATATTTGGGTATTTTTTTAAGATACCAATATGTATTTGTATAATAAGTAATATTTGTCATATCTATCTAACGTATCTGAATTATATGGCATAGTTAGTTGAATACAACAAATATATTTATATAATTTTTATTTATTTTAAATAGTTTTCAAAAATTTTCGGCGTTGCGAATGCTAACAAGTTGTCTCAAAATTATTGCGTATACGTCACATATAATTTCATATTAATTTATTGTTATTTTTAATTAAGTTTATTTATTAAAAATAAGTAAAAAATGTGTGTGTGTGGGTTTGGGTGCAACAAACAATACAAAAATTGTCACTTGACATCTGTCAAATCAGAAAAAAAAAAAACAGAAAAAGCTAAACTTCAACTGCAACTCAAGTTGAATAAAAACAGCGAAAGACAAAAAAAACAGAACCCAGAGAGAATTGACAGATTGAAGGATTGGCGAATTGATGCAGAAACGCGAATTATTCGCTGTCTGTCACAAAACCGAATGTCAAACAAAACATCAAAAAAACAAAAACAGCAGCAGTAGAAGAAGAGGCAGCAGCAGCAGAGGAGCAGCAGCAGCAGCGACGTCAACAGAAGCCAATGGCAGCCGCAGCGGCGTTAAACGCATAAATTAAAATAATTACAGAGCAGCAGCAAGATTTCAATGCTGTTATTGTTGCTGCTGTTATTGTTGCTGCAGTTGTCACACACACACACACGCACGCACGCACAGAGATAAGCAAAAAAAAGCGCGCGCGTCGCGTCAACTTTTGCGCGTATTTGTTTGCTGCTGCTGCGTTAGTTGCAACTGCCACATGCAGCAGCCAAAGCCAAGGATTTTTGCACTTGCGTTCCACACAGACACACACACAGACACACTGGCTCACACATACACAATGCAGTCGTTGATTTTATTCAAAATGGTTTGTTTATGCTTCAACAGCAGCTGGGGAAATGCGCGCGCTCTTTCTCTCTCTCACACACACATACAAGCTTGCCTGAGCAGCCAATGGCATTTGGCGCTTTGGCGGCGCATGTGCTTGGCGCTCTCTCTCTCGCTCGCTCGCTCGCTCTCTGTCGCTGTGTTGCGCGCTCAGCTCCGCCGAATTCGCCGTCCGCTTTGAATTCGCCTCGCAGCATCAGCTTTGGCGTTTTTTTTAGTCTACCTTTGCCTTTTGCTAATTTCCGTTCATTAAAGTTGCCTTTAGCGGCAGCGACGTCAACGTCAACGGCGTCGTCGGCTTCGTCTCGTGCACTATTTTAACCATTGTCGCTCTGGTTACGCCCCCCACCCCCGCCCGAGCTTAAAGCTCGCGCTTTGCTTTTATTTTTGGTGTAATTTCTTCAAGCTTTAATTTCATTGATTAGCAAAAATCGTCTGCGCTGCTTCTTCTTCTTCAACATCTTGTTGCTGCTGCTGTTTAGTTTTTTTTGTCCTGCGACTGTCTGTGTGTATTTCGTTGTATGCATGTGTGTGTGTGTGTTGCCTTTTATTTTTAGTTTAGCTGCCAAAAATGTAACTGTTTATGTTATCGATGTTGTTGTTTCTGCTTCTTCTTTGGCTCTCTGCATTAAGCATTTGAGCGCTTAAGTCTTTTTCGTATTTTTCGCGTCTTCCTTCTTAAATTAACTAATCGATTGGAATTCTAGTTTCTGTTGTCCTTTTTTCTTCTTCACATATTTAAGAGCAGCAGCAGCAGCAGAAGAAGAAGAAGCAGCAGCTGAAATAGTTGCTTAAGTTGTGCGATTAAATCTGAGTTTGAGTTTGGGTGTGGGAAAATGTCTTTAGTATTGAATAAGAGAGGAAAAAGTGTCGGAGATGGGGCAGGAATAGTAAGGCTTTAAGTAGTGGGAAAAGTAAAAGATAGATAAACTGAGTAAATAAAATTATTCTTTGATGGTATCAGTGCAATATTATTATTATTATTATTATTATTGTTATTATTATTACTTATTACAGTTTCACATTAAACTGGATTGGCTTTAGAGTGTTTCTTAGCAAATCTATTTATATAATGTAAAGTAAAAATGCCTTTGATGTTTCATTCATATGCAATTCAAATATTTTTATATCCTGAACTCTTAGAAAATGGATAGGAGTAAGTAAGTAAGAAAAAGAATTAACCGCCATAGGGTCCACTTCAATTTTGGCTTATGTCTAGAGAATTCGATGTTCAAGACCCCTTCATAGTCTCCCCAAGCTCAAAAACAAACTTTGGGTTAACATTAGGAAACAATTCTTAGATCTTCTCAATACGAATTCTGAATCAACATGAAAAATGAAGTCGATCAAACATTATCCATCTGTCTGCTTGTATCAACAAGTCGATATGGTTCTCGTATACCCAGGGCTGATCAAATATATTCAATTTGATCGATAACTGCCTTGGCGAATATCGGGACCCTATAAAAGACACATTAATCTAGCAACTTATATAATATACCTAGACATATTATTGAGAAATGGTGAGTATTTCATTAAGATTGAGTAAGAATAATAAAAAATAAGATTTTGTTAACCGAAACATATGTTCATATTGAATAAACTGCTATCTGCAGCCTACTGTATCTACTATATCCTAGACGAATATTCTCAACTAACGTATTGTAAATTGTTTTTGATATTTCATATTAATTACCTATCAAAATAAGATAATAGCAATGCCCAAGATTTCATTTAGCATTAGCCCAATAAACTAGATTTGAATACATTCAATTCATTTTCGCCCAATCGAGCTCTCTCTTGACTTCAGTATTCCCAATTTCCTCTTTGAAACATATACAATATTACCTGTTTTTCTTTAGTTCTATGTATTTTTGGCAATTATCCATGTATTTGACCTCTTATCAATTCATTCAATCTTTAACCTCCTTTTGCCCATTTATCCCCTTCCCAAAATAGAAAATACAAATTTCATTAAAACTTTCATTGTGTGTGCATGCATGTATTTGTGTACCTCCTCCCCCACTCCCCCTTAAGCCACCCACACCCTCTGCTCACCCCCATTTAATGAAAAAGCCTCAACAAAACAAAAACCGCCCCAAAAAGTTTTAAGCGTATTTTTAGCATATACGCAGTGCGTTAGAAAGAGACAGCATCTGTTTCTTTAAAAAAAAAAGCCTTTTAAATAGAATTTCAGCATTTGACTATATGCAGAGCGTGCCATGCCTTTGTCTCGCTCACACACTCGCTATTTCTCCATCTCTTTCTCTCTCTCTCCCTCGCTCTTTTATGAGGCGCACACAAAAGGTTGCTTTGCCATCATCTTTTATGTGTTTTGGGGGTGGGGGTTGGGGGTGGTGTGGCACCTAACTTAAGTTATGGCAAACTTTGAGAATTTTTCCAACTTTTTTTTATATATTTTCCTACTTTCTTATTTTTTTTATATTTTTTTTATATATTTATACATATTGCAAGCATTTCCTGTCTCTTTTTATTTACATTACGCTCGGGACATAAGCGACATAAAAAGTGCCCCATGTGTGTGTGTGCGAGTGTGTGTGTGTGTGTGTGTGTGAATACAATGCCATATAAGGAATGCCGAGCGCCGTTTGCCGTGTGTTTTCCCACTGCTTGTGTGGGTGTTTGGGCATTTTCCAACTTTTCTTTTTTCTTTTTCTACATATTTTTTTTTTACATATTTTTTTTTCGCTTTGTGACTTTTCATTTTTCATATGTTGACTGCCCCGCACACACACATATGCACACTCCTCTGCCTTTTTCTCTCTTTCTCTCCCTCTCTCTCTCTCTCTCTCTCTGCTTTGCTTCCTCCTCGCATTCCTCTTTGCTCCGCAAGTAAATGGCTTTTGCATTGTAAAATGTTGCATACATTTTCCTCTATTTTGCCTTTTGTGAGCGCTGCGTAGGTGTGTGTGTGTGTGTGTGTGTGTGCGTATATATGATTATACATATATGCTGTCCAAATCTGTATACTTCAGCATATATATATAGATATATATAGGTACATAATGTCGACAATTCGCCAACGAGTGCGAGTGAAACGCGGCGAGTTTTCCTTTCGGCAACTTTGGCTCGGGGCATGGGGCATTCTGGGGCTGCTCCTTCGTACGGTATATTTTAAAATTTATGAAAAATAATATTTTCCATCTCTACACACTCACACACACACACACACAGAGGAGTGTGCAGGGCGCACAATCAGAATACAATGGCTGCTGCTTGCTGCTTGGGGGCAACATTGAAAACTAGGCGCACTTAGGGATGAGAGGGTTCTACGGAAGGGGCGGGGGTGGTAGGGGTAGCTATAGCACACACTTTGTCTTGGCTTTACTCGCATTTACGTATACACGTATACACAGGAGACTTGAAGCAGTTGCATGCAGAAGATGCTGCTAAAAACAGGGTTGTCAAACCTATGGAAGAAATAAACATATTCTTTTATTACATTCTAATTTGTTTATGTATTTTTATTTTCCATATTTTGCATATTAGCAACGATTATAGAATAATCTCTCTGGAGCTGTATCTCTGCAGTCTTTGCTATTAGAGATATGGCGAAGAATAGAATTATTTCAAACTATGAAACATGTCAGAAAATATTATGGTAAGCAAGATAGCAGACAGGCCAGAAGGACAGGACAATGTATACTAAGAAGTTAAAGGATTAAACTAGTTACAATCTGTTGATTTGTTGATGAATGAGAAGGAACCCTCAAAGCATATCAGGGCGAAATATGTAGCCATAGCGAGGAAATATGTCAATATCAACTCGACTTAAAATATAGAATAATAATTTTTCTATTAGTAAAATTGTATGCGACAACTCTGGCGCTCTCAAGTCAAAACCATTTCTATTATGATAATGTAAGTGCACAATTTAGCAACTTGAATGCACGACTCGCACACACCCACGCACACACATACACACACACACACACAGACACTCGCACACACACATTGTATGTGTGTAGAGGGATACAAAGTGCAAGAAGAGAGCGCTTTGGCAAAAATTTTCATATCCTGCACATGAACATGAAAAACTGCACAAATTGCAGAAAATGTTGCAAAACGACGTGGCACACACAAGCATGCATGCAAGCATGTGTATGTGAGTGTGTGTGCAACAAACGGTGCAAGTAGTGGTACTGGATAAGGAGGAGGGGAGAGAGACCAGAAGAACACATGAAATACGATAACTGTGCAGCCAAAGTGCTACATATGAAAGGTATTTCTTGCTAGCTTGTCTAACGCTGCGACATACCACCAACCCCAACCCCAACCCCCAGGTAGACCCTGCACCCCACAACCCCTACACTGAGCAAAAAACCTAGCTGAATTTTAGATGTTCACTTAGGAAACACCTCAGCCCATTATTCAGAGAGAACATTGCCAAAAATCCGGATTTGTCTTTTCTTAATTTCATTTGAAAGTTTTTCTTAAATTAAGCAAAAAATATATCTGATTTTCAGTGTATTTTTGTACTGTCGACATGTATTGTTAATATAACATTAGACATCTTAAAATTTTCAGATGCACAATTAATTTAATTTGGAAAAAAAAACAATCTTTCTAATTTTAAAATTTTTTTTTCCGTTTTAGTTTTTTTTGAGTGTCGCACAACCTATAATGCTCTACTACATATACATATGCAACATTTGCAATACATGTGTGTGGTTTTAGAATATAAAAGCATGCCAGTCCCCCCCCCCCCACTTAGCCCTAGCTACCCCTAGATGCCACCCACCCCCTTGGGTAGCGGTTTGTATGTAATTACAGCTGCTGCTTCAGTTGCTGCCTTCTGTTTGCACCTTGGAGAACCCACTTGCCACAACTACAACTACCAAGGCACACACACATGAAATATGATGGCATCTCTTATATAACATAGCTTTCTCTCTCTCTCGCTCTTTCTCATTCGCTCTCCCTTTCGCTCTCTACTTATTGCTGTCCCTCTTGTCTACATAGAACATAAAATTAAGTATGAAATTGAAAAATGACTCGCAAGCCGAAAGCAAACCAAAAAAATATAAAAAAACGAAGAAAAAAGGAAAATGGTGGCCAGCATATTGTGAAATTAATTTTTAAATATTTATGAGCGACTGTTTGGGGGCATTTGCTTATGGATGAGGGGGCAAGCTGGGGGGCAGGGGTAGAAAGCAGCTCACATTTTCAATTTGCCCAATTTTTATTGAATTTTCAAGTATAAGCAAGAGGCGTGCGAGTGTGTGTATGTGTGTGTGTGTGTGTGTGTGTGTGTGTGTGTGTGTGCTTTGTACTCGACTACATTTTAGTTTTTTACATGAAATATGAGAATTCTGTTGCTCAAGGGGGCGTATGAGTAATGTGCTTCTTGTGTTTCTCGAGAGCCGAAAAATAAATTCGATTTTCTCTGCGTCTGTGTGTGTGTGTGTGTGTGTGTGCACCTATTGAAAAGTGACCAAGTGAGTGTGAGTGTGTGTGTGTGTGTGTGTGGAGAGAGCACTTTGGACACAAGTAAGCAATGTACCCAAAACAAATGTGAAACAGGCAAAGCTATTATCGATGGAACATGCGAGCTTCTACTATCAAAAACATTAGCTTTTTTTAAGTCAAGAATTATTTTAGATGGGCTTGTGAATTTACTAAGCAGTTGCCTTTTGATATTAGGGATAAAGAAAGGAACATAATGCTAAGACATACATTTTTTTTACTCTTTATTTAAAATATTGAAAATACATTTTTCTGATACTATTTGAGTGAAATACGCTTTTGCTAAGATAAAATTTCAACTGTTATATATTGGAAAATAATGTTTCGATCTTCGAATTATTTTAAATGTTATGCAGGCTTTCTTAACTGTATGCTGATTTTTCTATATACATGTAATACTTTTAAGTATATAACGGGTATATATATATGTATATATATAATATCGTATGCTACTACATTCATGTACATAATCATTACAGATTTCATCTGAACGTTAGTCTAAGCAGCTGGAGGAGTAGTCTTTTAGGAGTCTTCTTGTAGTTGAGACCTTGTTTACTAGGTTGTCTGGGTTATTTATTAAACTGGAAAGTTATCTTCTATACTGAGATCTGCCTAGATGATTCTATTCGAGATCAGTTAGTAAGATAGGTGTTTGATAGGTGTTTGAGCTGTTTCGTAGCAGCTTCCTTCGAAATCTTTAGATGATATCAATGTTTGTTGTGCCATAAAGCAGATTATCTCTAAATATTCTTGTAAAAGAGAAGTTCCTTACCTCAACCCAAAATTTTTTTATGAGCTTAATCGTACTTTAAATATATACAGCTTCCATAAAAGTAATCGGTCGATAGATGAGTTCTTGTTTGAAGAACTTATTGACTGATTAAGTAATTCTTACGAAAATCATTTTAATATGTTTCTCAAAATCTTCAGCATCGAACTACTTTATCATATAGCTCCTATGCGTTATAATGAAACTTAGTAGTTAGCAGATGGACTTTGATCTCCGAAGGGTATTCAGAGTTGCGCTAGCTGTTCTTTCTTGTCGATTGCCCCCTTTTAGTTCAGTTCCGTTCAGTTCACATCCTTAATCTCTCAGTTTTGATCTTGACATCCTGTGCGTGTTTGGCGCGCTCTGATAACGCAGCGATAATGATAATGATAATCCGCCTACCTTTCAGATCCACTCCACACGCTTGATTATGATAATAATGCGCTTAAGCAGGGCTCAAGCCATGAAATTGTTAACTTGGCCAGCAGCAGCTGCAGGCAAAGTGCGCTTTATTTGCCTAATAAGCTCAGGGAAAAAAGCAAAAACAAAAACAAAAAGAAGAAAAAAATACTCGACTGGAAACTCGAGCAGACAATGTGCCACAAAGTTGTTGTTGTTGTTGTTGTTGGTGGCACAAGTGCTTAACAAGCTGTTTTGCATGGCAAGCAGAGTTACCAAAAGACCAGTAGCCGAGTTCCGAGCCACGTTCCACGTTGCCAACAAAACCAACGAAAAAACAATGCGGCTAATGTGGGAAAAAACGTCAAGAATGCGCGTTGAAAATTGCACGTTCCCCATACACTCAGAAAAAATTTATTATTATTCAGAAAGTATATTTAGAATATTCTAGAATTTTGAAAATATATGTTTAATTTTCAACTTCAACTTTTAAGTTTTCAAGGCGATATTCTAAAATGCTATGATATTTTTTCTGAGTGTACCCCACACCTCCCCCTCCGCCAGTCTTTAGGCCTTGGCTCGTATGCAAAAACTAGCAGATCAGCTTGCGCTTTTGGCTTTCGGCCTTAACTGCAGCTGGCTGCTGGCTGCTGGCTACCTGGCAACTACCTCACTTATCTCTCTTTGGAGCTGGCCAACGCTTTTTGCTCCTGGCCACAAGACAATTCACACTTTAAGCTGGCCAAGTGAGGGTGCGAGGGCAGAGGCAGAGGGCGGTTCACTCGTTGCGTGTTGTCGGCAGCTGCTCATTGGATTGCTGATCATTTGCTTAAATAGCCCAAAGGGGACACAACGCAAGCAGACAGATGGAGAGACGGGCGAGGGGGCTGCAGAGGGGGACCTGTGGAATATGGGTGGCTGGACAAATCTCGGCCAGCAGTTGAGCAAACAAACAGCACAACAAAAGGTGTTGAATGTGGCAAGCAAAGATTTTGCGTGTTTATCGCGATGCCACAGCTCCAAAAAATTATTAGCTCCTTAATGGCACAGAAGCTGCCAGCAGCCAGCAGCCAGCAGCCAGTTGCCTGGAGTGGCTGAGAGAAGCCCATTCCTGAGATATATAAAATGTGGCCCGCGATATGCGTGGAGAGGCTCAATAATATTGATTCAAGTATTGCAGTGTTTGTTGCATAATTTAAATATTGTTAAAAGAGCAGAGCAAAATAATACTATAACTAATTAACTAATTAACCACTGAAAATGGATAAAGTGTGTTTAATGAAGTTGTGCAGAAGGTAGAGATAAAAATCTCCCACATTTTAAGGTGTTTATATTCTTGAACAGCATCAATAAGCAAGTAGATCTAGTTATGCCTCTTTACTGACTTGACTTAAGGGTATTGCCCAGTTAAGTCCTGATCAAGAAGAGTATCAGAGTATCTCCTAGTCGAGCTGTGTCAACGAGATGCAGAGTATCTAAGTTAGAGATCAGAGTATTTCCCAGTCCAGCTCTTTCGACCAAGTTCTTGGTATCTTCCCATGGTTCAAGGTATCTCCAAGTCGAGCTCTCTCGACTGCCGAATTCCTGTTCGCTCAGTCTGCCAGTAAGTTTCAAGTTGTCATCAAGTCAATGTTGCTTATTTATAATATAATAATAAAAATAATAATGAAAATTCTTGCGACTTTTCCACTGCAACCTGTGAGTAAATGCAATCTAAAAGAAAATTCCAAACCAGTCACTTTTCACTCCGTTCTTATCCCTAAGCATGTTGATATCGCATCGCAGCGATCATCGTTATAATGCACAGCTACCGAGATCATCGGTAATAAGGCCCCAACCAAATTATTATTATGACTGCCTGGCAACCACTGAACCACAACTGAGCAACCACCGAGCCACCGCTGAACCACCCGCAGTAGGCATTGACAAGCAAGTACTTCCTGCAGCCGAGTCTTTAAGCGTCTTTGCACTCAGAAAAAATCGCACTAATTTTTAAAAAAAACTCAATTGAACAGAAATTGCAAATTTAATTAAAATGAAAATTTACTGGCTAAAATTAAATTATATAAATTTATCTAAAATAAAAAGAGATAATCTTGTTTTCAGGAATTTACTTTCTGAATATTAAGCTGCCTAAGGTATGACAAATTCCTAAAATAAAGTTCTACCTTTTTTCTGAGTGTATTTCGACACCCACACACAAAGAGGCGGAAAACCGTTTTTATTATTGGCCACGTTTTGTGAGCCCGGTTAATAGACATTTTGCCTATTTTAATAATTGGCTAAAGGCGTGAAATACTCCTCGTGCTGGTTGTTGTTGTTGGTTGTTGTTGTTTGTTGTTTGTGTTGTTGTTGCCTTTGGGTTTAAAGCTGCTCCTATCGCTGGCCCAACTATCAATGTGGCCACCGTGGCAGTTGTTGCCCCACGTTGCAAGTTTGTTGGCTGTAAATATGATTATTTTTTTTCTTTGCAGTTTGTTTGTTGTGTCTTTCCCTTTTTTGCTCCCCCCCCCACTCCGCACTCTTCCCGCTGCTGCTGCTGCTGCTGCAATGCCAATTTGAGGCAGCAGCCACAAGGTGAGAAATGAGATTTTAATCGGACGTGTCTGATTTCAAATGAGCTTTAATGGGGAACCCATTTAGCAGCACTTACCCGCGACTCGCAGACTTGCAGTCTCCATGGTGCCCCCTTTCCTCCACTCCCCTCCCACCAGCTCCCCTCTCCCATTTCACCTTCCATTTGCTGTGCCCGCTTTTAGTTCAGTTTATTTATATTTTTATTTTATATATATATATATTTATATATATTTGCAAAGGTCTTTTCTTTTTCTTCTTGTTATTGTTTTTTTTTCTTTCTGTATGCTTGCTGCTTGGGGGCAGTTGCTGCTTGTTGTTGCAAGCTCTGGATTCGTCTCCTACATTTTTATTACATAGCCGCAAGAGTTTCTTTTTTAGCTCTTGCTTTTGCTTCTCTATTTTATTTGACCGAATCATCTTAAAATTATTGAAATCATTTTATTTTTTTTTGGTCATCTGTCTATTTTAATTTTTGTTTGTTATTTGGGATAAATTTTCCGCCAATCTTTTAATCAAATTAATTTTTGGGTTTCAATCTATTAATTTAGCTTAACGATGTATTTTATGATGTAGTTAATTACAAAGTTTCTTCAATTCCGATCCAAAATGGCTTAAAAAAAGATTCACTCTTTGAAAAATTAGTTTGTGCTTTTATCGATTTGATTTTGTTGGACTTAAATGACTTTGGCTTAAGAAATTTGCTCTCTCATAAGCCTAGAAAAGTTTCCCCAGCCAATATTTTATGTACGCTTTTATTTTTGGTCACTTCCTAGCTGCAGTCCTTATCAGCTTAGTCATCCAGCACGCAACAAGAACCCAAAAAAAAAGGAAAAAAAAAAGAGTCAAGCAAAAGGATGAAAATTTTTGCAATTAACTTGGGCAATTTTTGTCGATTTTTAAATATTATAAAACACGCACAGAAGACACACACACACACACACATGCACACACACACACACACACATACAAAGTGGAGCAGGAGGAAGAGGAAGAGCGAGTACTGCTTGCGCACTTGCCAGCATTGCCAGCCGAGCAGCGTCTGTTTTCTTATTGCGATCTGGCAGCACTGATAAGCGCGTAGTCAGCCAGGCAGCCAAGCACCCATGCGGCCAAGCAACCAGGCAGCCAGGCAGCCAGCCAGCAATTTACAGTCGATCCTCACCGATCCTAACCTTACACAATCCAGCCAGCTGCCGCTGCTGCTGTGCGGTCTCATCTTGGCCAAGAGCGTTTAACGTGGCCAACTGTGTGGAACTACACTCAGAAAAAAAATATCACACTAAATTTTAGAAATTCGCTAAAGGTAACTCACATAATTTTCAGGGTGTTTTTCATATGTGTATGAGTTTTTCTCAGTGTGGAACTGGCTAACTGGTCGCCAGCTCAGCCAGCTTCCGCTCGCCCTCGCTTCAACTGCAACTGCAACTGCAACTCTGGCTCTGCTCGTGGCTACAATTTTATTTACGAGTCATGCGCGCGATCGTCGCCTTGCAGACGGAACTCGACTTGGCTCTCCTCCCCTCCCCTCTCTCCACCTCGGCCACCCTCTTCAGTTTTTATTCATACACAGACATTCATTCATGCCCTGGCAGAGAGAGAAAGAGCATCGAGGTTGGCGTGCCTTCGTCTTGAACTCCACTCAAAACACACGCACCTAATAAGTTTGGATTTTGGAGTCCACCCTCACCGCCTCCCCACCTCCCCACCTCCCTACCCAGCTAATGTGGGAGTTAATTAAAAAACGGTCAATGAGTGTATGTATGTGTGGGAGCAAGGCGGAGTTGGGGGTAGTTAAGAACTGGTATCTTAGCTATTATAAGTCTACAAGTCGATTTTGTGGATATATGTGTGCTTGACTGTTTAGGCTGAGATATGCTAGAAATGTAAACAGATATATGAGATAAATATATATATATATATATAGCGATTTCTATTTTAAATGCAGTAGTTCTCTATAGCTCAAATCTTGCATGAATGTATTCCAATTTTGTCAAAGTTATGCGTAATATATATAGTTATAGTATTTATGGAGCCGATTATATCTTAAGCTGCCAAGTTTAAAAGGACTCTTAAGTCCCATTTAAAACAGTTTAGACGGCAACAAATTAACCATGTCTTAAATGCTTATGAGCTAGTCGCATCATAAAATATAATAAATGTAATTAAATATGTAGCTATTTATATATATACATATATATACATACATATATATATATATCTAAAACACATCTCACAGCTTTGTCTTGTACCCAAGTTTCCAAGAGCTCTTCTGGAGCAAAGTTTCACCTCTCCAAAGTTCAACTCAGTTAAAAATATATAAATCGCTTGTGACTTACCGTCGGCAATTGGTTAAGGTCAGCTATCAAGGCCTTGGCGCACTTTTGTCCAAAGACCTTGGTTGTAGATGTAACACCAACCACAATCAACAACAACCACAACAACAACCGCAACAACAGCCACAACAACAACAACAATGGCTCTCAATCCGCCCGCGAGTTTGATTGTTTCACTTTCACTGGCAAAGTTGATTATATTTTTGCGCGAGAATTCGCGCGCTTGAACAGACTCAACTTTGACCTCTCAGCAGCAGCAACAGCTTCCACAGCGTCCAGCTGTCTGGCTAAGCCGTTAGTCTGTCTGCTGGGTGGAGTGGGTGTTGCTGCTGGACTTGGTTTGGATGCAGCGCAGAAATTGCCACATGTCCTTGACTGCTTGACTTGGCCATTGTATCGTGTTTACTTTTCTCTCTCTCACTTCGTCTCTCTCTCTCTCTCTCTCTCTGCCTCTCTCGCACTTCTCACTTTTGCGCTGGCTCATGAAATTGCAAGAAGTATTTAACAAGGCGCCGCTTGCAACATATTTGTGGCATGTATCTGTATCTGTATCCACATATATCTATGTATATATCTATATCTATATCTATATCTATATCTATATAAATATATATATGTCTATATCTATATCTATATCCATATCTATATCTACATCTATATCTATATCTATGTATATGACTAAATCTATATCTATATCTATATCTATATCTATATCTATATCTATATCTATATCTATATCTATATCTATATCCATATCTATATCTATATCTATATCTCTTACCGTTACTGTGCGTAAGTTCATTGGCCATTTTGGCCATTTTGCCTGCAAGTGTTATGTGAGCCGTCTGCCTTCATTTAGGCCTGGCCTGTCTTGACTGGTTTTGAGTTACATTTAAACGCCGCTTATTGCGCACTTTGGGTCAAAAGCCTGTCCTGCTGTTGACCCTTTTGGGCAGCTGGTAAACGCTCGACGCTTGGCATAATCGTTTCATTTGCTAAATGTGTAATCGATGCCCATTGCCTGCCTCTGCCACTGCCACTGCCTTTGCCTCTGCCTCTGGGCTGAGACTAAGCTTTCCTAATTAGCTGTGTGCTTTCACTTGCCACATACACTTTTTAGTGCATTTGTGAAAAACTTGCAGAGTTGCAGTTGTGAAAGATGGTTTGGGAAAGATGGTATAGAGTGAGTAGCTGACTGAATCGAAGAAGACAGCAGATAATCATTATATCATTATTCAAGCGAATGTGGCAGTTTCTCATAAGCCGAGTTGCTGTCAGCAGCTGAATGAGTTGCACTTATGGAATTTGATATGTGATTTTACATAACTTAATTGCGTGCAATTTAGATAATTGTTTTGAATACTAGAAATTTTGATAATTGTTTTGAATACTTGAAATTTTGATAATTGTTTTGAATACTAGAAAATATTCCAGTCATTTTTCAACAAGGAATATTTTTATATAAAAAGTTAAACGCTGAACCCATTAATAATGGGAAAATAGTTGAATGAGTCTGTGAAATAGCCTAAGTATAAGAAAACATCTTTGAAGTACATATGTGTGTATATATTTTGAATCAGGATTAGCCTAGTCGATCTAGTCGATCATGTCCATCTGTCTGAACTAGCCGATCTCAGAGACTAACAGAGCTAGAAATTTAGATCTTGAATAAAAGTTCTTTTAGTTATCTTATTAATCTGTAAAATGTGCCTGTTTCACGAAAATCGCTGCAAATCCATTTCCGATGGCTATAGAAGATATAATTATAATCAGTATATAATATTTAGCCTTCCAATTGATATATAATATACACAAACATATTATGTTGTAAGAATTGCATATAATAATAAGTTTAATTCAATAATCCATCTCGATTCAAGTCTACAGATAAATGAATATTTAACATATATCTCTATGCTCGTCTATAGATATATAGCTATATAGCTATATAAGATTTCATGTTGCTAATCATGTTATTTTTTAGATTTCTCGTGGAACTGCTGTTATATATATAAAAAAATATTTATTTTTTGCTGCCTGCCGATTGGTGAGAAATGCGAACCGAATAAAACGAACAAGCGAAAAGCTTTGCGTATGCCCCAAAGGCGTTACCGAAATGCCACATGCCACATGCCACAAACCGCAAACCGCAAGCCCAGCGCTGCAGCCACAAACTCAATGTATCTACAATGTTGCAGTTAGCTCAGATATATGACTGTCGACTTGGACGTTGTCATCCTCGTCGTCCTATGGCCATGGTTAGAGTCGCCTTTCATTGTTCCCGCTGTCTACTTTGATATGCATCCAATCACTGCGTCCCATTTGCTGTTGTCAGATTCAGGCAGGCAGCTGGAGGAGCTGCAGGAGATGCGGGAGTTGCAGGAGAGGGTTTTTCGTTGTCGTGATCTTTGAGTTGGCCAGTGGCCACTTAGGAGTATAGTTTATGCCACCATAACAATTGTACTTTTTCACATACTCAGGCGTTCCTCGACCAGATTCCACCATTTTTGCCATCAGTTGTCAGCTTGTTTAGCTTTTATTTTCATTCTTTTTTTGCGCTCTTTTTCTCTCTGCTGTTTACCTCTTTTATGCCCTGCAGCTATAAAATGAATCCTAAAGAGTTGCTTAACAAATCCGTGAAGTGTAAAAGCAGAGATATATTTACTATAGATATCAGTGCTATGAGCCAATACACTCAAGTGGAACAGAATTAGATATATATAATATAAATACATGTTTATTTGATAAATTTAGATTTAGATTTACTCAATTCAAGTTTTCTTTATTTCGGAGATAATTATTTTGTCGTACAGGTCATCTGGTTAGTCGAGCACTCCCCACTCGAACATTTTTATTTTTTTGCTCGTACATTTTTATTGCATTTTTCAAGCAATTACTTTGAATATCACCAGCAGCAGCAGCAGCAGTCGGCAAACGACAAGGACTGTCAACCCAGAGCCGCAGAGAGAGAGAATGAGAGAGAGAGAGAGAGCGAGATAGTGGCAAAGGGGCGTCCGTCTTTATGGTCTGTTTGTCGGTTTGTCTGTCTGTCTGTCTGGCTGTCAAACGCACTGTCAACGTGCGCCTGTCAATGCTTCAACTCCAGCCAATCTTGCAACGGCAGCAGCAGCAAACTCGAGACGAGAAGTCGCATTTTGTGCTGATTTAAATCTGCACCCCTTCACCCCCCACTCTCCCCCTCTGCTGTTAACTGCGACTCATGGTAATTGCCCTGCTCTGGAAGCTGGAAGCTGGGAATGGAGCTCTTTGCATTATGGCTGCCGCCTCGAACTTGAAAGTTGCCTGCCGCCTGCCGTCGATGTTGTTGTTGTTGTTGATGTTGCTGCTGGCGTCAGTTGATGCGACCTGTACCACTGCACCTCCCCCCCTTTCTACTCCTTGCCCTGCTCTGCTCTGTTCTGTCCTTCATTCTGCTTGCAATGGCTTTCGGGCAATTAATGGATGAATACTTTAAGTGAGTGATGGAATGACACTTTTGTGTACTTGTAAAGCATTTTTATGCTCGTATACTCTTTACCCCTCCTCTCCCCTCTTCCTGCTCCTCTCTCCTTCTCGCTCCTTGCTCCTTGCTGTGTTTGCGTAAGAAAAATCCGAAATGTTTCGTCTTGTATTAATTGGCGCGTAGAGCGTCTGAGCGCCAATTAGACAACCAATGGCTTGAATGGAATGAATAGCTGGACTATCTCTGAATCGGATGGAATGGATGGATGGACGGATGGATGTTATTTATGAAAATTATCTGAATATGTGCCACAATCGCTTAGTCTAAACTCCTTGGACTTTGACTTTATTTACTCGTTATGAAATTTGTTGTTAGAGTCTACAGAGTCCCAGAATTGGCTAACCTTGACTTTAGTCGCTGCTCTGATTTAGTAGCTGATCAAATATAATATATTAAGCCATGATCAGTAAGATAATTAAAAGAGTTTTGAAAAGTTTTTAATCGTTCGTAGAAGTTAGTTTTAAGTCGTAGTTGTTGTCTTTAATCTTAACATGTTTTGCTAGCCAGAATCGTCAATCTAACTTTGAATGTAGTTTTAATCTAGACATCAAACCATGATTAAAAAACCTTGTGAAAGTTACAGATGCAGATAATTTTGCTGCTTCCCCACAAAAGCTCTTTTTATGGTATTTTTTTTACTTATGATATGAAAGATCAGGTTTTTTATAATTGGAAAAATGTAGAACTTTTCATAATCACATTTAGTTATAAAACTTATTGGCATAATAATTAATCATAATTAACCTTGTAAAGTTTTAAGGATAAGTTCGAAATTGCTTGGACATTGTTTATGTCATTTTGAACTTATTAAAAAACTGTTTAACTAACTATTTAAATTACTTTGGCTGCTGCTTTACTTCAGCTTGCAGCTGCATTCCTTTTACTCCACTTCTGAAACAGCCAAGCAAATTACTTGTTAACGTTGTTAACTTGTGGCTCGCATGCACAAAGAGAAAACCAAATCGATCAACTGCTTTTGCACACGAATATGGTGTAGATTAAGGTTTGCCTTGTTTTTTCACTGTGTATGTACTATTTTAGTGTAGCATGACAAAAAAACATTCGCAGTTAAATCATAACTTGTTTACAAACTTGTTAAGACAACGTTTAATTTATTTGGACTATAAGTAATAGTAGCTCAAAGAGAGCGCAAATTAATCCACAATTAGTTTTCTTTATGCACAAATCTAAGCTGGATTCAAGGCTGCACTGGTTTTCTCACTGTGTACACACTATCTCTAAGCATAGCATGCCAAAAAAGCATTCGCAGCCAAGTCATAATCATAATGAGTGCACGAAAGTTGAATGTTGACAGGTCGTGCACGCGTTTCGCGTACTCCACGATAACAATCGCGATCTTGAAAGGGGCACCAGGACGAGGAGGAGGAGGAGGAGTAGGAGGACTGAGGAGGTGTAAGAGTTGTAGGAGTAGAAGTTGGAGCAGGAGTGGAGCTGCTGCTCTGCATAGACAGTCCCAGTTAGCAGCTCAGCTTCAGTTTTGAGTGCTTACCATATCGAGGCTGACAATCTGCTGTTTGCTTCCCAACCGCGACTAGACCAGAGTCTGTTGCTGGCAGGAGAAGAGATCCTCTATCTGGGCATCTGTGGCCTCATTACCCGAGCCAAGTCGCCTTGCCTTGTTGGCCTGTTAATGGCACAAGCACTTCGCAGATGTCGCGATAAATATGCGGCCTGATCACGTATCAGAAAACAATACTTTTTTTTCCTTTTTCCTTTTTTACTACTACTTTTTCTCATTTTGTTGTTGAGTTTTTTGAGCATGCGTATGCCAGACACTCATCCCCCCTGTCAGCACGCTTAACTAAATTAAAAACTGATTAAACCACGCATTCCAAACACATTTATCATCAATCAACCAAAACCAAAACCAAGCAAAAACAATAATTATTAAATTCAAAACTCTCGCGCATTTCGCTGATAAGCTGAAAACCCCAAAAAAAATAAACAGACAAAACATTAATGAATTTATGTTCATTTTTAGATGGAACTAGGGGTGGTGTGGGGGGGGATAGGTTGTAGCTGCAATCTGTTGGCCACATTTTAACAATTCTAATTTCCACACAAATCCACTTACGCGCACAGTTGTTCAACGTAATTTAATTAATTATATGTACTGCCCGCACTTATCATCCCATCATCAACATCAACATCATCATCATCGTTTGGGGTGGGGCCAACTCCCACTTCCCTTCCCTCTCCAGCAGATATTCCAGTTTATCTTTTCATAAGGTGACATCTTTTTCATTTGCGCGACATTAACTGAGCAGCTTGCATTTTTAGATACTCTGTGACTCAACTCAAAATCGAGGCTACGGATAGCTTAATAGTGGAAGAGTGGTTTGAATCCATGAGGCATATACATAAAGTATTTTCGCTGGATCAGAATGACATATAGGGAAAACTGCAGACACATGAAGACTTGAAAACTATAAAGCTAAAATAATCTAAATAAATGAAATGTAAAATATGTGCGGATACTAAAATAAACTGTATTGGGGAAATATAGAATAAATACAATCAGTCAAAACTATTTCAATGTTGAGAGTTTCGAGTCATAACGAAATTATAAAGTTAAGAACGTTAAATATTTTATAGCAGGCTTAGCAGTCAAATCGCTTTTTAATAAGACTGAATAAGCAATTTTCAACTATTTAACATTTTTCCAATCTTCACTTTCAAACACTTTAATATGTTTACTTTAGTTCTTCAGAGTATTTGGCCCGTAAATAAACTTTTTATTCCCAAAGATTAGCTTATGCTACTAGTGCCATTTACAGGGCATATTTTAGTCGTGCATTCTGTTGCGACTAACTTGTTAATACGCGTTTAGTTATTGTACGCATTATTGTAAATTTAATGAGTTTACCTCTCACACACACACACTCACACACACACACACGGCTGTGAGCTATAGACACAGATACACACTTCGATACAGATACAAATGCTGGCTGTTATTAATTTTTGTGTCATGTTGTGTGGCCGTGTTACGGTTTTTGCCTCATTGCCACTTATAGACCTGTTCTGTTATACTTATGTATGTTGTAGTTGTTGTTGCTTGTTGTTCTTGCTTGTCGTTGCTGTTGTTGTTGTTGCTTGTCGCTTGTGGCTGTTGTCATTGGTGACACATTTGTCTTGATCGTAAATACATTAGTAATACTCGCTCGTATAGACAAATAATAACAATACTATTCTGTCGACACTCAACACTCAACACCCGATACATGTATATTTAATTGTTGCCTGCAACAACAGCAACAAATATTAATAAACATTTACGATTACGAGACTTTGAGAGTTTGAGAAGTCGAAAGCCGCCTGCCATTGGTCGAAGTGGTGGCCAACAGCTTACGGCCTGCTTGTGCTTGTTCCTCTTCCTCTTCTTCTTCTTCTACTTCTTCACTCTTAATTAATTTATGCGCAACATTAAAATGGACATTAATTTTGTCATATCATTAAGCAAAATAACTTATCGATGTGCTGCGACATGAGGTGCTAAGTGCCCTCAAACAGAGGGGAGATATTGTGGCTAGAAATTGTGTGTAGATTTGATTGTGCGACTCAAAGTGATGGAGCTTATGTAGTATTAACTATATATATCTATATATATATATATATATATATATATAATATGCAATATTCGAACTGCAAAGATAGTCATTCTGATGTTAATTTCAACTAAATTTCTGGTTATTTATTTTACATGTTTTAATTTGAGGAACATGTCAAAAGGCATCAATGTTTTTACAGGCAAATCGAAACATGATCAAATAAAACTTAAATCAATATTTAACAATTTAAAAAAAATGTTCAATAACGTAAAAATTCAACTTTAAAGTTTTTTCAATCAATTGTTTAAATTGTTAATAAAACTAAACTTAAATAAAAATGAGAGCATTTATATCGAATTGAAATTAGGTATTTATCGGAGCGATGCATGTAGGTTTTGCGGACAGGAGCAGGAATCCTCAACGCACATCCTAGCAGAATGCGTCGCCTTAATCAGGAAAAGATGCAGCATCCTAGGGCAGCATGTCATGAGGCCCAGGGACATGGAAACCCTCAACCCAACAAAGATCCTGGCATTCAGGCAGGAGCTGGGACTGATGGAAGAGCTGTAGGCTCAGTAAGGGGGCACAATAGACCTTATAGGTCGCAGTGCTAGCTTTTTCCCCCAATTATAATAATAATTTCGAATTGAAATGAACTCTTCCACAAATTCAATGGCAGCTGCAAACAGTTTCGAGTATCTTTTTTTAAGCACGATCAGCTTGTTTTAATCGAATTAAAAGTGCAGTTTTGTTTTTATGTTTTTTCTTTTTTGGTTTTAATTTGCTTTTGCAATTGAATTTCCGTTGTTTACTTTAATCAAATTTAAATTTGCAGCCTTTCAAGTAGGCGGCATGTGGCAGCAACACACTAAATGTGCCTCAGTTCAATGCATAGCGCCAAGCAGTGGCAGTGGTTAAAAAATAACTGTATTTCAAGAGTTATTTACAGCTAAAAGTGCCCCTTTTGGAGACGCCACTGTTCTGCTGTGCGCGTTTAAACCCCCCTCTGGGTGCGTATTTTGTGGCATAGCCACCAATTAAACATTAAATGAAATTGTTTGACTTTCGTGGGAGCGACAGTTGCCCCGCTGCCAGTTGCCACTGTGCTCGGCGCTCTCTTCTTCATCTGCTTTCAGCTTTCAGCTGCTGCTCGGATCTTTCAATTCGATTATATTGAAATAAATTAAACGTTCTTCAATTGAATAATTAGCCAGAGCCAAAGCAAGCAATCGCCTCGCAACCATATCGATTTCGAGTCAGCCACGCTTAGACCTATCTACACCCCCTGCCCACCCCCAGCCCCCGCCCCACTTGAGACTGAATTTGTCGCCCGTTTGTCGCCGCTTGTCGCCATTTGAACCTTTTGCGCACATCTGGGCGTCAGTTACAATTAACCATTTTCGATTGCATAAAAAGCGTAAAGTGTGGGAAATATTTGAGAGGGGGGTATAGGCTATACACCACCCCCACCCCCACCCCAACCACAACCCCTCTCTCACTCTGCAGGCCGCATATTGATTTGCTTTGACAAATTCGTTGACTTTTGTATTGCTCGCCGGGGTCAGAGCCATAAATTCTCATTGCATTTCGTTTATGTAAAAAGCAGCCGCATTAAATTTGAACTGAGTGTGTGTGTGTGTGGTGTGTGTTGTGTGTGTGGTGTGTGTGGGTGTGCGGTGCTGTGCTTAATTAATTAATTGGCTACTAAAATTCAGAACAACGCTTTCAATCTCTCCTGCATTGACCAGCAATTGAGCGTATAATCGTTATGAGGGTCATTTGAATAATTTGTGGAAAGAGGGCAAGGAGTTAACCAGAAACAGGACAGATCAAAATAATACTTTTAAACATAATAAAAATGTAGTTTTGTATATCAAGCATACATTCTAGAAGTAGAAATAGTTATAGTACTTATTCAACCAGAACTAATCCAACTTTCTGCAATCCAACCTAGTCTTAGCTAAACTTTTTTCAATCTCTCCTGCATTAAACATCAATTTATCCAATAACTGAGAGAGGAAAATGGGAAAATGAGTAAAGAAAACTGTTCACATGTGCATAATATATCCTGTAGTGACTCAACCTACACAAAGCCAACTTTCTGCAATCCAGCCTAGCCTTAATTAAGCTTAGTTAAACATCAAAGAATGTTCTTCAGCTTAGAGAAAGAAATGATTTCTCAAAGCTTCACTTTTTCCCCATTCTTAATGAAGTTACAAATAAATTATTGCTGTATAACTTAAAAAGGAGTTTCTTCCGAGCACTTCAGAGACAGCACATTAATTTATGTTTGGAGTTGTCCGAGTTGTGTTGTTCGATTGTTGATTGCTGATCGCTGCTCTTATCTCGAGGCATAATTTTGCATTTTCAATGATATTTTGTGTAATTATGTTTTGCTTGCATTACACATTATAAATATTACAAGATAAACGAGCAGCATGCCCAGAACACAGATTGCATCTCTGTCGCTGGACCAGGGGAATCGAACATGTGACTGGAGACTTCCAACTGGCCACTTGCTACTTGCTACTTGCAACATGAGAGCTTGTCATTAGAAGAAGAACAAGAAAATTGCATATCGAGCGCGTAAAACGCATAAATTATGAGAAACGTTCGATTCTCGCTCGCTTCTGAGGATGCGCACAGAAATCAAGCAAAAAACTGCTAAATGCAGATACAGATACCAGCGAGCAGCAGAGAAGACCAGCAGAGAGAAGCAGAGAGGAGCAGAGAAGAAGCCAAGCGAACCAATCGTTGACATCGTCGTTGTCCACTTTCTGCTTGGCAGTTTGTCAATGTTCTGTGCTGCATGCCACGTTTGGATTTTTGTTAACACCTGCCAAGAGTCTATTAACTTTACCATCAAGTTTAGCACGGGCTGCGTTTGATTGTTATAAGTGGAATAAAATGTGAGTTTATATTGGATTCCCAAAAGTACTTTTCATAAGTGGGGGCTTAAGAACTAACTCTCCATTTATTCTACTTCAATATCAGCCAAGTTTGGATTTATTTAAAAAATTCTAGATCTGTATCCAGCAAAAAACATATTTATAGTGTGAAAGTTCTTTTGAAAGATAGTGAATCGATTCCCGAATTGTTATCTAGTATTCCGTTTCGATCATATTGAATTTCGTTTCCACTTCTGAGCTGCAGTAATTTAATAACTTTAATTATGATATTAGAAATAAATCCATTAAACTATAAGAAATATAATTTCGCTCCTCTGCTTTGGTTAGGGTATCTAAATTGCAGCTTGTTGACTTTCTGATTATTCCTATGCCTTTTGCACCTTGCAATGTAAATTTGTGTGTATGTGCGTGTGTGTGTGTGTGTGTGCATTGGTTGTTGAGTTTTTATAGGTGTTTTGTTGTTGTTGTGCTGGACCCTTGCATATTTATGTCTCGAAAGAGATGCCTCCATCTTGTGCTGTCGGCGCATGCAAAAGCAAAGGCCAAAGCAAAGCAGCCACAAAAAACTTGATTGATTGGCCTGCCAAGAGTTAAAGGGCCCCATGCGGATGACAAGAAGAAATGAAACAGAAAAGCAGAAAAAACAAAACAGCAAAACAGACAAGAGGCAAAAAAGGGAAAGAGCAGAAGCTGAATGCAAAAATCAAGTCAAATACAAAATGGCCGAATCGCAACTGAAAACTTGGCAACTTGACAATGTGACAATTTGAAAAGTTTATTCAAGTGGCATTTCCGTTGGAGCGAATCAAGTGCACTTCACAACCATTGAGTTTGTGTGTTTTGGTCTACAAATTGTATCTGTTTGCTGGGCCGCTGCATTTCCGAGAATTTCAATATTTGCTATTAATATCAGGCAGACGGCAGATAAGCGCAGGTGACTTGCCCGAGACCTGCACGTCGTCACCTGTAAATATCGTTAAACAAATAAAATCGAGTGAAATAAATTTGTTTATGCGTTTCAGACGATCGATGATAAGAGTTACAAGTCAACTATCTCAATCACTCCCTCTCTCTCTTTCTCTTACTTGCTCTTACCTATGTCTCTCTCTCTCTATTGAAAAAGCGGAAATTTTTGTTAATTGCTTGTTTCCCGAAAGACATTTGAATTGAATTACGCGCCCGATTATTATTATTATTATTTTAAGTTCTTATTATCAGCTCTTGTATTTATTTAGGGCAATACCCATTCCAAGTTTCAATTCAATTCACTCGCTCTGCTTCTTCCACCTTAATGAAGTCATGTACATACATTATATCGGACTTGGTTGTCGTTCTATACATATGTATATGTACAAACAATCGGTCACTTTTTAAAGAACTCGTATATCATCAGACTGCGCTATAAATTATGTTAAATTTGTATTTTAGATAAGCGCTCGCATCGAAATCGATATCAATTTTGAATGATGACGACAGAAAACGAAAACAAAATATTAAAAAAATATTAATCAACTTTGCTATTCAGCATTTCGATAACAGCGCTCGTTGTTCTCGCTCGATTGGTAATTTGTGAATTAGTTTTTGAATATTTCAATTCAATTATGAGTGAAAGCATTTTAATATCATTTAAATTTAAAATGGCAATTTGCATTAAGTGAATAAACCTGGAGCTTAGCTGTCCGATTGGGCAGGAAAAATGTAATTGATTTAAGTTCATTTGCTGAAAAATCGAGTCACTTTTATTTTTGATTATTTTTGGCAATTTTATGCTCAATTAAATCGTTTAAATATATAGGTGCTTGGTTTCTTTTTAAGTTCTGATGATTTTCGACAAATTTAGAGAATATTTATTATTTATTACACTTTTCCCGCCATAGCCAAAAGTTGTCATGGACAAAATGTGTCGAGTATATTATTTTTAACTATTTGCCGCTTTGGGTTTTATTTGAGCCGCTGTCAAATAAACGTTAGTCCCGCCCTGAAGCCAAATGGCCGCTTTCCGTTGGCTGCAGGGGGCATAGTTTTTGGGCAGGCTAACAATCGGGGCACACCCAGCTCGATATGACAGAGCGGCAACAACAACAAGTGAGACTATGCAACGTCGGCTATTTACTTAGCAAATTAACTAAAAAGCAAATGGAATTGATGGGCTGCAAGGGGCGAGGACTGGTTGGGGGGATAAGGCAATTTGAAATTGAAATTCAATAGGAATACAAATAAATTGTAGGCGATAAACGTGGCAATCAAAGGTGGACAGCGAGACAGCGATACAAATCGAGGACGCACCAATAAGGATTCGAGCTGTTTGGGGCAAGTCCTTTTGCACGCCATGCGATACTTTGTGACAATTAATACGCTAAACGATTGCTGCAAGGAGACACAAATTCTCACGAGCAGCAGCTAAAAATAAAAAAGAAAAGCAGCAACAAAAAACAAAAAACGCAAAAGGCAACCGCAAGCAGGCTGGAAAATTGCCGCAGGACACGCGTCGCGCTCGTTTGCGCAACTAAACTGAAATTAGTTGGAAATTACTAAAGGACAACCCCCACCCCTCCGCCAGCACCCAGCCAACACCCGCTAAACCATAATAAAAAGATAAAAAAAGAGACGCCACCACAAGAATCGCGTGGCGCATTGCTCGATAATGACTGTAATAAGGATTCAATGATTGTCCTGGATTCCGATTCCTCTGTTTTTTCAGCTCTGTTTTTTACTGGGCCACCCCTTTCTGCGTCACGTTTTGATAGGGCGCTGATCTAGCTGCTGCAGGGGGTTGGATTCGGCTCAGCTCGTTAGTCCTGCGTGCCGAGTCCTTAGTCCTGCGTCCTGGTGCGTGGCCAGGCGACATCATCATTGGACAGCGGGCGATGCGATTTCCTTTTTTATCGCTCGTTTTTTTTTTTTGGCAATTTATGCGCGTTTTGCATGCTGTCGCTGATGATTTCCTATTTCATTCTTGCAGCGATTACTTATTTCCCTCTCATCGTGTTGGTTCGTGCAATTTGTCTCGTCCTGAGAATTGGGCGTTCCTTTTTCTTGGCCATCAAAAATGCAAATCATGCGACTTGCTTTATGCGCCATTTAATGGTCAATTGCTGTATTTAACAGGCAGGGGGATAAACTTATGATAAATGATATGTGAGATATGTTTTTGGGAATATCATATGTAAAGGAAACTATTCTCATGGGAACTTTAATGCTGCGCCTAATCAAAATGATAAGCCATAAATAAAATCCAGAGAATTTGAGCTAAAACGGAACGTTTTTTGTGAGGTTTTACAAGGAATGAAAAATGCGAAAAATCGTGGATAAAATTTTATAAAATAAAATAAATATTTACAAATAATAATTATTTATTTCTTTTAACACTACTATAACTCATCTATCTAACCTAATACTTCAACGAATAGAAGAATCTTTTCGGTTTTGAGTTGCTACTAAATCTTCCTCTGGATAAGGCGAGACAATCTAAGTCCCCAATCCTTAGATTGTCTCCACAAGATGAGATAGGAAATGAGGAGGACACAAGAAGAGATAGGGAGTGAGGAGGACACTAAATCTTATGGTGGATAAGGCGAGAACGGGGACTCAGATTGTATCGCCTTATCCACAAGAAGACTTAGAAGAATGGGGACTCAAATTGTCTCGCCTTATCCCCAAGAAGACTTAGAAGAATGGGGAATCAAATTGTCTTGCCTTATCCCCAAGAAGATTTAGAAGAATGGGGACTCAGATTGTCTCGCCTTATCCCCAAGAAGACTTAGAAGAATGGGGACTCAGATTGTCTCGCCTTATCCACAAGAAGATTTAGAAGAATGGGGACTCAGATTGTCTTGCCTTATCCATAAGAAGATTTAGTATCCTCCTCAATCTCTCAATAAGAATCCGAAATTTAGACCTTTGCTATTAAGCGACAATTTTCAAGTTGAAAACTTGTCTCATTTAGAGTGCCCATTTGCAAAATCGCTGCATTCTCAATGCTATTGACTTTTGCGATTCATTTTCATCTCTTTCAGCTTCTGCTAGAGCAAAAAGAAGAAGAAGAAGAAATGCTGTTCCCTTTGGGGAACTGGTTTCCTGTAGGCGAAAATGCAAATCATTTGCTGCGATTTATGGCCTGTCACAGTTCGATTTAATGGTCAATTGCATTTCGAATGCCATCCAAATGCTGAAATACAAATATTTGATTAATTGCATGCAACAACAATCTGCCGCGTCATGTGGCAGTTGCTTGAGATGGGGCTCTTTATTTTCACAATGCGCATAGAGCTACTCACTCAGTAGTCAGTAGTCTGGTACAGTAGTTATTCAAATGTGTGCGACGGCACGCTTAGCGTACTGTAACGAACCAGACTCACCAGCAGCTTTCTTCGAGTCTCGTAATTTGAATACCCACTAATTTGCTTAATTAAATTAGCGTCAAAGTCTCGTTACCAGCGAACGTAATTTGAATATATGCGCATAACCTGGCCACAATTAGTGGCAACTCTGCTGAGAGAGGGGAACGCGGGAAGGGAAGCTGTCAACAAGGGTTCAAATGCCGTCGGCTAAAAAGTATTATCACATTTCGTAATGGAAGTTACGGCCACTTGAGCATTGTGATACATAAACCCAATTCATGTAATACAATTGACATAATCATCAAGAAAAATCGCAATTCTTTCGACTAATACTAATTTTACTTATTACTTATTCAATTTGGTTTAGGATCGTTAACCTTAGCGGGTTTATGCTGCGATTGAATAATGCTTCTGCTGAGTACTGTAACTGATCATTAGCTCTTTAATATTGTATAGAAAGGGTGCTATCTAAAATCAGACACTGCTTATATAATGCTTCTATATAGCATTTGTATTATCTTATGCAATTTTTAAGATATTTGCTGTTATATATATATATGTACATACATACAAAATATCATACATTTACAATACATTTCCTAATTTATATTATTAATTCGAAATCAATCAAATTATTCTCTCATTTAAGATCCTAAGTAACATATTCTATTTAAATACCCACAACCTTCTGGAAAAGTGAATAAGTGTGTGACAGGCATAAGGAAGCATACTCGACGATATAAAAATATATATATTCTTGATCAACATCAACTGTCTACTCCATATAGCCATAGACGCATATCTGTACGTCTGATCTACAGACTTCAAATTTGGATTATTTGGAATTTTACAAATCGATTTCCAATTGCAATAAAGGACAAAATATTAAAGATATAGCCTACTAATAAATATGAAATTTATACTGACATCGAAGAAGAAGCACAGATTTTATGTATTTATCAGATGAGTTCAGAGTAAATCAGAGTCGATGTTCGTCTTGGTTTTGTAAAGCATATGTATTCTTCAAGCCAACACTTATATGTTTTCCAAGATATATATAATATGGACAGGTAAATTGTACAGTTCCCATAGAAAAACTCAAGAAACTTAAACCAGAATATTAAGCTGTGAAACCAACTCAAGTTGTTTGGCTAATTATCTTATATAGATTTAGCGCTTATTCAGTTTATACAGGTTGTACTTTAAATGATATTAATAAGGAATTTATATGTATATCAAAAGTCCGACCAATTGTATTTGCCACATCAAATTCTATTGCTTGAACGATTTCTGGGTAAACCGTTAAAAGAGCTTTCAATTGGCAATTCCCGTGGACTTGTTTGCGTGACTTTTGGTAACGGATATAATGTTGGGCATACGGAATAGTGCTCAGAAGTACTTCTTGTCCTTGTTCTACTACAAATACCCTATTAAAAGGTGCAGCTGTCATTTGTTTGTTGTTGCTGTTGTTGTTGCTGTTGTTGTTGCTGTTGTTGTTGCTGTTGTTGTTGCTGCTGTTGTTGTTGCGTTTCATTGGAACAATATGAATAATTGGCATAACCAATAAAAGTTCTTACTGAACACCAAATATGATTGACAGCCCAACCACAGTCCGAATGTCAACACGTCATATAATGAACAGCAGGTAATCGGTCGACTGTAGGAGGGGAATGGAAAGGGATGAGGGGCGGGAAGCGGGTTGCGGGGCGGGGGCAATGTTTACCTCTTGGCGGGCAAATTAATTTTCCTGCGAGTTGAAATATGTTTATGAATTATTACTCAATTGTTGTTTGCCGGTCAGTCAGTTCGAATACGATTAGACACACCTGATCGATTATATATATATATATATATATATATATATGTATGTGTAGGGGCGTGCAGGGGTGCATATTATGACATATTGCATGTTTGTACATAATTTTGTGGTTTAAAGCGCAGACATGAAAATTGTTATTAATATTTCCGTTTGCTGTGTTGTGCGGCAAGCATAGGGAATACTTAAGGCTACCCAATTGAAATTCAAAATCGAAAAGAAAGATAGGGTCTTATCGAATTTAATATACTCTTTATAAATATTATAAATAGACTATGAATATATTTGAAAAATCGGCTGTGAAACCGAAACCGGAACAGTAACTTGATTGAATTGAAATGCCGATCCGAAATCCAAACGAAACCTTTTTTTAAGCAGAAGTTATAGAAATCGATATTGTTAACTGTAACTGACTGAACTGAATATTGAAATAATGTTTATAATAATAATTTATTTTTTGGTGAGCTTTCTCACAGTGTTCAAGCTCCACAGCTGACTAAACGAAATCTGTGGATCTCTCAAAATTAGATATACACACATATACATATATCCATGTATGTAACGACTCCAGTATTGTTGCCGATCAAGAATAGATTTTAATAGTTCGCCCCTTTAAGTCATTACAAACTGCCTGAGATATTTATAGTACCCTTAACAAGGGCATAACCAGTTGGGGCGCCACCTTAGCGGCTGCCCAATTGAAATGCCAAGCTGCCAGGCAGCTCTCTCTCCCTCTGCCTGTACCCCTGCCTCCAGCTCACACCCTCTCTCTCTCTGTCTCACTTTCTGTGGCTGTCACGCCCCGAGTGAGGGGCCAAGACAACAACAGCCAACAAGGAGTTTCAGCTTACAGTATCGAGTTTTTTTTCAGTCGGATACAAATTAATTCTTTGCATATTGTATAAATTAAATTTGTTTACAGCGCCACGCCCCTTGCATGTTGTTTAGCATATAAACGCCCACTTGCTATGGGGCTCCATCGACCAGTTGGCAAGTTTGCAAAGTTGGCAAGTTGGCCAACTAGTCAGTTAGCTGGTTAAGAGTTTGCCGCATCCTTTTCTGGCTGCTGCTGCTTAATTATAGCTTATCACATTTCCATAGCTGCGAATCGAGCTCGTTTTTCATGTTTGTCATTCGGTTCCAGTTCGATTTTCAGTTTGGTTCTCAGTTTCACAGTCACCAGTAATTGTTGGTTCCACCATGTGCCACACACACACATAAATCAATAAGCAACTCGATGGGGCAAGTACAGCCCCATCCTCATCCTCAAACTCATCCTCAGTCTCAGTCTCAACTTGAGCTAACCAGTTGTGCTGCAATCCCTCCTCCCTTTTTGGCTTTTGATTAACAAGCTCTTTTTTGACCTTGACATTCAGTTCGAACTCGCTGGGATTTTTAGATCTCGTTCTTAGTTTTACCGTTAACATATTTGTGGCATCGATACCTAATTGCCATAATGCGAACCGCACATTCCACAGACTGCTCTTTCCCCCTCAAAATCGCAGAGTTGCGCACAAAAAATGTCGCAGACATCGGGGAATGCAGCGGTTCTTCTCCTTTCTTCTCGCGCTTTTCGCTCTTCTCTCTCCTGTTTTTTTTTGTTGGTTTTTTGCTATTTAAATTTTGATGTCATTGTGCACACATTGAGCCAAAAGCCGCCAATCGTCAATCGCCGGCTGTTGGCCGGCTTCAAAGCGTGTTGCCGCTAGTGTGGCGAGTGTGGCAACCCTGGCGGGGAATACAGTAGCTGTAGCCTCGGCTTTGGATTGCATTAGCATCGAGATCCGTTTGATGGCTGGCCGATTTGGCATTTCATCATCGTAGCCGCAGCGCGGCACTCACTTATTTGATGGCAGGGTTGTCGAGCAGTCAAAATCAAATCATGAATTGCTGGTGAATTAAGCACAGAACTTTCTTATAAAATTAGACATAGTTCAGTTTCAAAGTTAAGTTGTACGTTTCTGTAAGCTTTCTGCAAGCTTAATTTAAATACATAATTTATATTCTTAGTAATAACAAGCTATACTTTCCAGTTGTCTTCAAAGCGTAGCTTTTAATTGGCACTGTTAAGGACTCTTCTTAGCTTATTAAATAATTTTCATCTAGATTTTCATTTCATTTGCTTGTCTTGACAACCCTGAAGCCAAGCATTTGCGCCTGCCTAAGACTCAAAATGTTGTCGATTTAAATTTTGCTGGCCAAGAGCAAGACGAAAGTTGTGATCAACTGGCAGCAACTGGCCAGAATAGCTGAGTAGCCAAGTCAAGCCAAACAATCGCAACAATCAACAAGCAATTCGAAGCGAGGCTCGAAACAAAAAGGAAAGCTGGCAGGAAAAAGGCCCAAAAAAGCCAAAAGGCCAAAAGATATTTATGCATTTTGATGCGGCAAAATGAATGATTTGACTTTGACGAAAAGATGTCAAAGAAACAGGAGCAAAAAAAGAAAAAAAAATACAGTTGAAGAAAGGAAAAAAGAGAAGAAAAGATAAGAGAAGAGAAGAGCAGAGCTTGGAATGCATTGGGGACGACGACAGCGACGCTTTTTGGTGGATATTAGCGCAAAACGCTTGGATCCTGCCGACAATTTAAATGCGCAAAGCCCCAGCTACCAGCTACCAGCTTGTGTGCCCCCCAAATCCCCTCTTTGAGACACAGACAAGCTGCTCTGTCTCTCTGGAGTGGCAAACAATAATCAGAACATGGTCCCAGCTACAGACTCCCGGACTCCCGGACTCCCAACTGCCGAGTCCAGAGCCAAGTCTTGCCATTGTGGCAGCAAATGTCGTCAAGAGGCAGCCGCTTGATGAAAGCGTCAGAAATTGATGGATGTGAATGCTGACCGGTACTGCAAAATGCCGCTGTGCGAGTAGAATCCCATAGATATATATATGTATATAGTGTATATGTATATATATGTGTGTGTGTTTGTATTTCTTTTGCTTTGTGCCGCAACGCAAATCTTTTGGGCTACCGGAATGAAGGAAAGCTGCTGGCTCTCTGTCGGTTTGTGGCCCTTTGATGTGATTGCGGTAGCAATTTGTGCTTTAATTTGAGTTTAAAAACTATGCACAACTTGCAGTTCCATTGTTAGGACCTCAATCGCAATCCCGCCTCTTCTTCTTCTTCAACTACTACTACTACTTATATTTCCGAAGTCAGCCCAAACTCATTGATTGCGGTTATTTTCATATCAGTTATTAGTATTGTCAGCGCTCCAAGCGCTTAAGCCAAAAATATAAAAATAGAAAGCAACTAGCAAAGAGTGCTCTAGTCGAGAGTGCTCGACTGGCAGTTACCATGCCACTGGGTCCCATAAAAAATATGTGCATTTGCGTTTTACTTTTATTTATTTATTTTATTTAACTATTTAAATTAAAAAATAAAATTAGAGCATTTAAACTTCATCGAAGTCAGAAGTTAGAAGTGAGAAAAACGATGATGAGAAACTCAATTTAAGTTAGCTAATATAAGCATAAATCTAGCAGTATATAACTAAGTCCAAACAATAATGTTTTTTTTTTAGCAGTGAGAAAAAAGAATATCAGAAACTTAATTAAAGATTTGCAAATTTCAGATTTAATCTAATATATTTTTGGGGCACGATTGTCCTGCTTTCTTCATTTTTAATGTCTTGTACTTGAATCAATAATATATTTAATAATATATATCACTTATACGTGTTGTACTTGAATTGAAACTATATTCCTGACATTAGATTATCTTTGGCTATGTCAAAGCCGCTCCGTAGTCTCAGTGGTTATTTAGCAGGGTATAAAACAACTAAAACAACAAGCAAGAACAAAAAAAAAGTTGTGTGTATGTGTGTGTGTGTGTTAGTGTGTGTGTTTGTTTGTTTGTGTAGCAAGTGAAGTTGTCGTTCTGCCAAGTTCTCAACCACGCCCACTTCAACGCCCCATTTATCAATATTCATTTAGTGTCGTCGTCGCTGTATCAGTTGTTGTTGTTATTGTTGATGTTGTTGCTGTTGATGATGATCATTAAAGCTGAAACTGTAGCAACAACAACAAACAACAAACAACAACAACAACAACAAAATAGAAGGAGGCAACAAGCGGAGCCACCGCATCGTCTAAATTAATTGACGGCTCATAATGACAGTTTATCTGGAAAAAATTGTTTGCCTCGAGTGTTGAGTTTTAATTAAAAATTATTGGATTACGTTTGGCTGCGAATTGTCACGCATTTGCCATTGGCCTCAAAGGCGGATCTGCTCTTCTTCTTCCCCTTAGCTGCGCCCCTTCCCAGTCTCCCCCCACTTCCTCACTAGCTCATTCCAGCCCTGTTTCAATCAGTTCCTATTTTAGTTATGCCTAAGCATAAGCCAAAGCATTTAATCATTTTAATGGCTAAAACGAAACTTCGACTTTGCTCCAACTGAGACAATTGTCAGGCAGCTCATGCAGCACTTTTCCAACGACTGCAAAATGACCAAGAAATAACTTCAGCACATGGAATACACACAAGTTGTTGGTATTAGGAAGTCTAAATACTCTGCCAGTCAACAGGATGTGCGCTTGAGCTAGTTTGCAGCAATTAGATTCTAGTTGCAGCATTTCATATCCATTTACGCCACAGGAAGATCAACTTCATTTAAGCGAAAATTTATTATATTATTTCTACTTCATATTTCTATTGATATTTATCAATTTTATTTCTTTGCAAAATTATTATTATATTATTATTATTATATAAATATTTCCTCCTTTTTCACCAATTTAACATTATCCTATGTCGTTTTCGTTTAAGTAACAATATTTTAATCCTTTAAAATTTAAGTTATTTCATATAAAATCAGCTTCAAGACCTCACAACCGACTTATGTTTGTAGTTTAAATGAAATACAATATTAATATTAATATATATATTTAGTAAGCAGACCTTTCTCTGGGAGTCTAAGCAATCCGAAACACGATTTTGGTAGCCAGGCTTCTATGCTAAAGTCTAGCGGAAAGATAATCAGTAACCAAAAAACTTATAATTAGCAAAATGGATAATGGGACACATACATTCAGATTCTAACTGTATTAATATTGAATAATAAGATACAAATGTAATTTAGAACTGTTTACACCCACCTACAGCAAAAATCACATTTGGCTTAGTATTACACATAGCTAACCCATTAATTAATATTCATCGACTTTAAACTCATAATTCCTTAAGTAGTATTCGAATCAATCAGAAAACTATCATTTATATCGAATTATTATCTTCCACGTTTAAGATTTTCATATATATTCAAATTCATTCATAACGTTGTTCAAACTTGACTGATTCTTAAACCCAATATCATTTTATAGCTACCTCACTTATAAGCGTTTTATATACTCCAATTTCGAGCTCCCGATTCCTTCAATAATGTTGGGTTCTACAGTTGCTTACACAGTGCCAAAATACTGTAACCATTTGTAAGTGTATGTGGCACATACTCATAATTAATATGGAGTTCTTTGTCGCCCATCTTTGACACTGCCTACCAAATTGGCTGCTTAGCTCTTGGCTGCTTAGCTCTTGGCTCTTGGCTCTTGGCTCTTAGCTCTTGACTGTGCTTCCACTTATCATCCAGTCAGCCAGTCAGTCAGCCAGTTGCAGTTGTTGCCCGTTGACAACCTCATCATGATGGCTGACTGGGATGAGTTGGATGGCTGGATGACGAGCCTGGCTAGCTGGCTGCCTGACTAGCTGGCTGACTGGCTGGCTGGCTGGCTGCCTGGCTGCTTAACTTGTGGCTCATCAAAAGGTGCGCTTGGCACAGCTTTTACCTTGACTTTGAGGGCCTTTTGAGGGTTCAGAGTCGGCTGTCTGTCGGCTGAATGATTTTGATCATGCAGCTCTACAAGTTATTCTCCGCTTGTTGTTTTTGTCGGCTGGCTTTAAGGAAGCCATTACACGCATATATAACAACAACAACAGCAATAACAGCAACAGTAACAACAACAACAACAACAACAGCGATGCGACAACAATTCACATTCACATTCACATTCGAAATGGGATTCACATTCGCATTCGTTTCGGATTCGCATTGCGGTTATGAACTGCAATCATTTTTGTTGGCCAACGTTTTCTTCTTCTCCTCTTCTTCTTCGTCTTTTTTTGTACCCTTTTATGCTGTTGCCAATTGTCGTTACGCTTTGTTCTCTCTCTTTGTTGTTGTTGTCGTTGTTGCACACACAATTTATTACAACAAATTTAAATGTTTCGCTTTGTGTTTTGGTATTTTTATGGCGTTTGTCGTTGCCATTCAACATGCAGATGCACAAATGCATCGAACACATGAGAGAGAGAGAGAGATAGCAAATAGTGTGAAAGAGAGATAGCAAATAGTGTGAGAGAGAGATAGAGAATGAATTACTTAATAGAGTCAGCTATATAGTTGGATAAGCTGATGCAAAAATAAATCATAAAGAGACTAATTATAATCGGAGCATACTCTAATCAAATCTGAAAAATATCTAAACATAATTATGTTTATGATGAGGAGTATTTGAATCAATTTTTTAGTTTTTGAGTATTTTTCAAATTAGAAATCAATTTTAAAGCTTCCCTTTTATGAATAGAAATCAACGCTTCCAAGACTTTAACCTGCCATAATATTATTAAAGCAGAACCGATTTTCAAGAACTAAACCGATTATGCTGGATATCATTTCGCTCCTTTATTATCCTCTATATAAATTCTATACTCAATCAGTTTCCATTTAAATTAATTAGTTTTCTTATCTAATTCTATGATCAAAATGCTAATATTTGAAATACCCAAATCCCTCTTCTTGAATTTAAATTGTGTAGAACCTATCTAAATTTAGGAGGTACTTTAAAGTCTATAAACCCTTCTATATATATATAACACGGAGGCATTTAATTTGATTGAGAGAGAGTCTCTTCTGTCGCACAAATCAACCACTTAGTGCCCTAAATATGCCCCAGAGACTAACCTTAAAACCCACGCAGTAGTTGTACTCAGTCCTCTTGCAACACATGCCACATACCACAACTGATCGAATGCCCCTGCCCCCAAGTCTCTCAAACAGATAACGCTTATTAAAACCTTTCAACACGCGCCAAGTGTCATAATAAATTTTAGTTGCAACAACAACAAGAACCACAACACTGAAATCATCGGGGGCCCTTTAAACTAAATAGCACCCTCGCATTGAGTTGAGTTAAGTTAGGGCAACGGGGCAGGGGGTGGGGGGGGAGAGGAGAGTTTCTTCTGTTTGGAGAATGACAAAGCACTTTTGATATTACGTTACACAATACAGCAATAAAGGCGATCGCGATAAGGATCGGCGGGGGAGGGGGCAGACAAAAAGGACACGCCACTCGAGATATTGTAGAGACGCCTTAAACGCAGCGTTTAGCGGGCACCAATTTAGGGGTTGGCTCGGGTCGAGATCGAGGTCGAGGTCAGGGCTAACACCCGCGCAAGGAGCGAACAAAAGGGACAACGATTGAGTGGCTTAGGGTTATATATGGCTATAGCTGTAGATTATTAAACTAACCGGGAATAGGGGCCACAGCAGCGGGAAGCGTGCCAAAAGTGTGAGTTGGTCAAGGGATGATCAATGTAGATCGAGCATAGAGGATGACCACAGTTGTAATGATCGGGATGATGATGATGCTGCTGCTGCTGGAATACGTGGAAAGGTGTGGGCTGTGCGTCGAGTGGCATTCAGTCCAAGTGCAGCATTGACGCCTACACAATGAGCAGCATTTTCGACAAACATTTCCAAAATGTTGCATGTTTTTCACATGAAAGGGCAACGCTCATAAATCACACGAGAGACGGAGACAAAAACGGTTCGGTTTTGCACCTGGAACGCTTGTGGGCGACATAGGTCAATAAAGGTCCAGTTTTTCAGTTGTGCAGTTGTTCAGTTGTTCAGTTTTTGGCATTTCGCAGTGAAAATTACTCAACAGTTGCCGCTGCTGCAGTTGCACGCTCCATTTGACAATGCGACTGTGGCAAAGAATGAAACAATCTACCAAAATTGTAAATAGACTTGATGACTTTATTTAATTTTTATTGCATTCTTGCCAAAGCGTTTTCCACTCGCTCTATTGTTCGGCCATTTGGCACACTCCACATGCGATTTTCGCCCAGCATTGTTCACAATTGAAAATGGTCAAACAATTTCCCCAGCTCAAATATTTGCTGGCAACGAACAAAACGCCTGCAATTGCCAAAAAGAAGCTAGCCAAATCAGCCGGAAGCAAGGACCTTAAGGATGCATTTAAACGCTGAGCGATTCCACTAAATAAACTCAAAGTGATCCAAGTACTTGAATTACTATAAGATATATCATTTATTAACTGGACAAAGATATTATGCCTAGTCTGCATTTTAAATTGGGTAGTTGACTCAAGGATAAAAGAGGATTCTTAAAACAAGTTAAGCTTAAGCTTAAAGTAAAAGAAAAAAACACTTTGCTTAGTCTTCAATTAAGACTAAGTAGTATTCTTTGAGATATCTCAAGGTTAAAAGTGGACTCTCTGAAAATGTAAATTGCACATTTTGTAAATAACATTCACAGCTTTAAATGTCATTAAAATAGATAATCACAAAATTTATACATTTGTCAATAAATGCTAATTCTCAACTTGCACTTTTCCACTTAATAATCTATTTGTAAGTTTCTTAATTTATGCAGCTGTTTGTTGTGAGAATATCTTACAGTTTATATCATTCGGAAGAGGAACTGGAAATCAACATGTGGCTAATGAATACTACTCATACTACTCACACTCACACTCATACTCACACTCACACTCACATACTCACACTCGTATTCACTGTCTTGAGTGACTTGTAGTCAAAGTCGCAACAATGCCGCACAATGGCAATTAAAAACGCAAATTTGCCATTGTCTTAATTTAAATAAATTAAATTTTACGACACTTGCTGCAGTTGCACTTCGATGTGTTGCTGCCACTGCCACTGACTCTGCCTCTGCTGCTTCTTCTTCTTCATCCTCCTCTGTTGAACCTTTAATTGGCTTTATGTGCGCCGACTGTGCTCTGTGCTCAGTTTCCCCGCCTTGTCAAGATGAAAGATATATTACGCGTACTATTCACGATTCAGAGATTTTGACATAGAATCTTTCGACAATAAGAAAACGCAATTCTAATTTGAATATAAATATTAAATTAATACAGAAAGAGCATAAAAAGAAAAGCTTGCAGATTGCATACACTTACCAAGCAGAGTCCATCTGCTTATATCTAAACTTTGGTGGCAGATAATTAGTTTTTATAAGTAGAGCTGCTCCACCGATAGGTCCTTATGAAGTATCTCCAGAAACTATTTGGAATATATTTCAAGTTGTATCAGAATTCAGTCAGTTATATAGATAGATGATTGATGGATGGATAAATTCGCTTTGCAAGAGTATACAAATACAAATGTTTCTTCGAGTTCAGTTTCTTTAGGATATAAAATAAAAAAATATTATTTTTTTATAGTTTGCGTGTTTGCATTTGAAATGTGCCCCAACCCTCAGCGCAACCCTAGATTCGATTAGTTTTATGCTTGTGCGTTCGTTTCTAATGCAGTTGCAAAATGTTACTCTCTAATTAGCACAATACATTATATATTTTATAATGCCCACCTCAACTCCCCCCCTGACTTTGTTTAATCGAAATAGCCAGTGACCATAACAACTTGAGCACAACCCAACAATAATCTTGTCTACGCCCATTTCGCACTCCGGGTTGGTACTCTCCTCTTTTTATGCGAGTGTGTTTTGTGTCCCTCTTGATTATGGCAATCATAAAATGTATATTTGTTGGCTACTCTGATGAAGTTTTCTATTAGCACGATTTGGCTGCAGACAGATCCAAACAGTTAAAAGCAGCAGCTACCTGTTTTGTTATCTTCGCCTTCTACATTGTGTGTGTTTTCAACAAGACTTCATCGTTTCTGGCATAAGGCAAGGCCTACACAATTTTACTGTCCAGTTTATGACTTCTTTTAGGCCGGAACAGTGGGTTTAGCTTGGCTATAAAATATGTTTATATTAAGTTGGGGCATATTTGAAATATGCATGTGAAATTTTACATTTTAAGCGCATTTGGCCCCACTGTGCTGCAATTGCATATGACTAAATACGAAAAGGAATAGTATTATTATGATGAGGCATTAGTTGCAAAGAAGCAGCTGTAATGAAGTAGGTGTTGCTTTTGGCTGCCACTGCATTAACATGCCATCAACAGGCAGACAGACAGAGAGAGAGAGGGAGAAAAATATATCGAGAGAGAGAGAGAGCGAGACAGCTGCTGTTGCTTAGTTAGGTTGCCACTGCAAAGATCGTGATGTGCTGTGGTGCCGTTGTGGCAATCACATTGCTGCCGCATAATGAGGGGGCCAGAACCTGGCCGTAAATTAAATTCACAAATAATATGCACTAAGAGGCGGCCCAAACAACACCCACCAAAAGGCAGGCAACTATTCGTCTGCCGGCTACTGCACGTTGCATGTTGCAAGCAAGTGCCAGGTTGCAAGTTGCATACTCGAGTGGCACATGCAAAGTGGCCAGAGTGGCAAGCACACTCGCTGACTGGGCGCCACTCTTGCGCTTCGCCACTCACAGACACTTCGTTATAAAACAATTAAAGTTTTTTCATATATTTGTTTTTTCTTTTCATATTTTTTCGAACTTAAAAACAACGAAGAGCAAGCACGCAAAGAGTGCTCGACTAGATGATATCCTATTAGCAGCCCTTACTTCAATTTGTGGCAACAAGCAGTTGAATATATTTATTTATATACAGCCAGTAATTAAAAAACTAAAATTAATTAATTTAATTACACTCATTGACACCACATCAGCATACCCTTTATTTTGCACATTTTTAATGAGTCCAGGGTATTTAGAAAGAAAAAAAACTGAATCCAATTACAAAATGTGCTGCAAAGAGGCGAGCAAAATATTTGCAAAAACTAATTTATAATTAGTGGCCGAGGCAAACGAGTTGCAGCCACCCCTGCCCACAACCCCCTCTTCACACCAGCGCCTCCGTGCCACCCCCCGCTCCGTTGCGCAGGAAATGGGAAGCGGTTTGCATGCGCGACCTTTTTTTTATTCTTTTTGGAATAATTTACAAATTGGCTCTGGAGTCCATAGCCAAAACCCTAGACAAGCGGACAACAAGCAGACCCTGAAGGCAAAATGCAATGAATGCTAATTGCCCCCGTCGGTTCGTGCTATTTGAAGGGTATTCAGAAAAAAAAAACCAAATTGCATAATATACGCTGAGAGAACCTTCTAATGGTCGTTGTGGCCAATTGTGGAACACCTGCACTTATCGACTTTTGGCTTCATTCGCCACCACTCGCATAAGTGTATCTCATATTTCTTTGTGGTTTGTTTATTTTTGCAACTCGCGCAGTTGCATTCATTAGTCGCACGCAAATGCATTGTGAATAAAACGAATAAACGAATGATTCATATGCATAATGCAAGGTCAATATGACTATTGGCAAACTATGATTATTGGCTAATTATGTGTGGTCATATTGATTTTTAAACAGAGCTGGTTGTGGCAAGAAGTTTATTTTATAAGTTTGTAGAGTTGACAATTCAAATTGAAAAAATCTAGCAAAATATGATAATGAAGATATATAATAATTTTAGTTGTATCTGATTGATAAAATGAAATAAACTTGATCTGGTTTTAATTCAAATTTGAATATCTTATTTCTGGGTACTGCTCTTTTATCTGATTCTGATCAAGTATATATATACCTTATGGAGTGGGATATGCTTCCTTCTGCCTTTTACATAAAAAGTTGCTTGAATATTAAAAAATCGACTTTTCTTACTTGTTTATACATGAAGACAACTCAGTGAATGTAAGTTGAGGTAATTGATTTTCAATGTTCATGTGTGTACGATAAAAGATGTATTATTACTTGTACTTGATAAAAGATGTTCGTTCACATAAGTATATCTCAGACAAGTGCAGCATAAATGAATAGAAACAGTAGCTAGCTCAGATAACTGGCTATATTTTGCTCAACTGTGTAGCTGACTATGATCACACAATTTATGTATAATATCCACTTAATGCCGCATTGCTCGGAAACCAGTTGCGAGTCCATTCAGATTCAGATTGAGATTTAGTGAAAAATGCAGTCCATGAAATGAAATGATAAATATGCAAGTAAATAAATGCATGTTGCATATTCATGTCCACACCACAGCTGAGATGCCAACTGTGTGCTGAACTGAACTGAACTGAACTGAACTGAACAGATAAATTAAACAATCCTAACTTTAAATGCAATTGCATTGCAAATTTGTGGCTAGAAAACGCGACTAGAAAGTTGCCTCCAAATGGGAAATGTTAAATGCAAGATGCCAAATGCGAAATGCGAAATGGAAAATCCAGTTGAAATTCAATTTATGCGCTGTAGTTGTTAGTTTTGATGGTTTTGATGCCGCCTCACAGTTTGTAGGTGGCCGGGTTGGTGGAGTGCTGAAAAACCGGATGGGTATTAAGCACTTGTTAAGCAAAGATTTAAATTTGATTGGACAGACAATGATCTAGTCGAAGATCTGATACTCTAGCAGACTTACCAAGTTGATGAGATGAACCAAACTTATTGTTATAGAGACAAATAGTGAAGCCAATCATATAAGGAAGATTTTTGGGCTTATATTGGGTTTTTCGGATATCAATTGTTTTTATAGTAACCATAAGATATAGTAGATCGATTCTGAGCTAAGGAAAACCCCTCATTCCATGCTTCTTCTAGATATGTTTAGTATGAATAAATTTATAGGTTAAATGAGGACGAAAATTACTTTGTTGATTTCCCTCAATCAAAATTTTCAATTTTGGATTTTAGCTTACCTACAATAACACAATTATATGGCATATATATATAAGATACTTGTAATATTTGTATGTTCTTTGATTATATATTTCGATATAATATTTTGAAGCTATCACGTTTCATCTTATCTTGAAAACAGACAAAGACCGCATAGTCCAGTAGATTGCTCTTGGCTAAAGTGAATTAGTTGATATTTCTCATTAAAAATATATTTTTTTTTTGGTTTAGTATATCTCTATCTCTTCAATGGAATATGTAAGATAATAGTTTTAAACTACAAAACTGGATTAATTCATATGGATGTCTTAAAAACTGACAGAGGTTAAAATAATTTCATTGATCTTCCTGTTAATTGAAGTCCTGTCCTGCTTCACTTTGTATTCTCTGGTAGCTATAGCACGAAGCCTGACTTCATTGATCTTACTCCTCAAAAGATAAATAACTTTTTCTTTAACAAATTTCAGTCGACATTTGTTAAGCCCTAAGTCAGGGTATATATGAGAGAAGCAAACATTGGCCCACGACCCGCGTCACCTTAAAGCTATAATTCTCGCGTCTCGTCTCAGCTGCTGTGGGTAATTAGATGGGCTGCTTTGATAACTCAATGAATATTCACAGTTCTATCAAGCAGACTGACAGGTAGACAGACAGACAGATAGACAGACACACAGACAGGCAGTCAGGGAGACAGAGAAAGAGTCTTTAAGCCTAGAAAGTTACTCGGTCTGGGAATTGCCAATTGTTGGTCGCCATGTGAAAGGCGAAACGATTTATGCCCCAGGCACTACAATGTAAATGGCTGCAGGCTGTTTGCAGAATGGAACATGGAACATGGAACATGAAACGCATTCTTAAATGCAAATTCACCAAATTCGCACACATAAAATAAAAACAAACAGCGAATTTCATGTGAAATCGTCGTCGTTATTGTCGTAATTACCGCCAATTTTCCATGAATTTATTAGCATCGGCCGCAAACGCCAAAATGCGGCGCACAGTTTAAGAGCTGCTTAAGTGCCCTTCCCCTTCCCTATCCCCACCACCACCACCACCAGCAACAGCAGCAGCAGCAGCACACCCCCCTTTAAGCAAACCGACCATAAATAGTATAAATTTCCACATGACACGCGATGATTATGCACTTTTCATGCAAACAAATGCAGATAGAGGAGAGGTGTGGAGAGGAGGGGAGTGGGAAGGGGAGGGGCCAAGGGGAATCATCAGGCTGCATCAGCTTTAACATCATTTGCCTACGGGGCACAGCTGGCAAACTCTTAATTGCTCAAAGCTCAAGCGACAATAACGAGCGGGGGCAATGAGGAACAGTCCCCTCTCAGCCCCTCCCTCCCCCCGCAGTGAACCTAAACAGTTCCATTCTCAGCTGCCTCCTCAGCCAGATATATAGTCAGATAGATGAAAGAGTCCAAATCGCAGTGAATTCATTTGGCAAGTGCGACTTTGCGTTGTCGGCATTTCATTGATAGCCGCAAGTGTGGCTCATTCTCCATGCCCCTTCCTACTTACCACTCCCCTTTGCTACACTGTGGCAAAAAATTAGCATTGCAAAGGTTCAAAGTTTTCGTATCTTGTGTCAAGAACTTTGTGTTCTAGAATGAAAAAGAACTTGATATCCACAAGCTGAAATGAGAAGAGAACTGGTGCAAGATGGTTTCTCTTACAATCTAGGAACTTACTATTTTTGACTTATTCTTCATTTGTTCTTAATTTAATTTATAGAACAAACTGACTTAATCTAGGAATATTTATTGGAGTAAGAATTTTGCATCTTTCTTCAATTTTGCTTGACTTGATGTGCTTCATTTCTCTCTGAATATCTTAAGATCTATTATTTTAAATGAGAAGTAAACTGTTTCAAGATTATTCTTTCAAGAATTAAACAACTTAAACTAAGAACTTATCTTGTTATAAGATTTATTTATCTTAAGCAAATCTTGAGATGCTCGATCCGAAATGATCAGTAAGCTGATTGAGGTTAGTTTATTCTGAAATAAACGCACTCAATCTGAGAATATATCTTTCTTTAGTTTGTCTTGTCCATCTTTCCCTCTCGATTTGAGTTGCTTTATTTCTCGCTGTGTAGCCACCCATGGCCTGTGCATGTTTCGTGTCATGTTCGGAGCTCATCTGCATGCCCATATCTTCGTCATCTTCGGCTTCAGTTGCCTCAATTGTCCCCTACATCGCCAGCCGGGTGTCTGTTTCTTATTAGCTCTGCCAACTGAAACAGAAACAGAAACTGACTGACTGACTGACTGACGGACTGTCTGACTGGCTGGGCAATCAGTAGGCAAAAATTCCATGAATTAATTTCAGTTTTGCATGTTGTTATTTATTAAAATTTTATTTTGCGTTTTGCTCAAGTCGAGCGCGATTCCCTTTCATAGCTGCCGCTGTTCATGCCACTGTTTTACGTAATGCTCGTAGTAGCCCCTATACCATTAGTGAGCTCTAGTTATTTTTCATCATTTCTTTTTCGTGATTCTTATCATTGAGCTGTCAGTGCTTGTTGTGTGTGTGTGTTTGTTGTGTGTGTGTGTTTGTTGTGTGTGCGTGTGTTTGTGTGTGTGTTGTGTGTGTTGTGTAATGTTTGTGAATGGATTGCAAAGAGGCGCAAAAGCTGAATTCCAAAACTGTAACTCATAGCTTAGGAATTACTTCATGCAGAGTTTTGCTGATTGAAATAAATCTCTTTACGATTATTCCCCACGAAAATATTTCAACGTATTTGAAAATATGCAAGAAAATATTCAACATATTCCAACACAGCTCAAAAGCTGAATTCCAAAACTTTCACTCATAGCTTTATTTGCTGCATAAAATATGCAGGAAAATATATCAAAAAACATTTTTATCTTTTTTTCTGTTTTTTACTTAATTTTTCATGTTTTGCATTTTTTGAAATAATTTTATTTCTTTTTATCCCCGCCCAAAAGCATAAATGAAAACTTGTTTTAAATTTGTCTGATATTTATTTTATTTTTATTAATTTTTTGTATATATTTTATTTTTGTTTTCATACATTTTAAAATTCTATTAGTATTTGTTTTTTGTGTGTTTTTTTTGTTGTTTTTTCTCTTTTATAATTTACAATTACAAATGTGTTTCTGATAAATTCAAATTGGGTTTTGTTAAGTTTTTTTTTTTTATTTATAATATGCATTTGTTAAAATTTAAATTAGAAATGTTTTATTATTTTTAATTGTTAGTTTGCTTGCCCACAACATACAAAGTACTCTGCTAAATGTTTATTATTAATTATGTTTTTTTTTTAATATTTTTTTTTTGTATTTTAAATTAAAAATCATTCAATTGATTATCACAGTATTCACGAAAAAATAAATATGCTTAAAAGTGTGTTGCTATGAAAACGGGAAACATTTCATTTCATTTATATTATTTGTGTTTTTTATTAGTGAAATGATTCGCTAGAAACTGTTGTTTACTGACTTCAAAGAAACGGTGCATTAGCCACACACCTGATTTCTTCATTAACACACACAGAAGGATGCCTTAGGATTAAGTGTACTTAAATATTAATCATACGCCATCCGGGACAGGACATTTAAATACATAATTCAATTCGTGTGCCTTTCTTGTGGCAGTTGATTGAATTCTTACACTTAAAATGCTGCTGTTCAAGTGAACGAGGGAACTAGGCAGCTAGTTCGCAGTGGTTCACTTGAGCAGCACATTTTGAGCTAGTTTTTTTTTACTTATGCCTATTTCTCATTGTAATCGTTTACAATAAATACCATTAATAGTTAACATAAACAAACTACAGAGCCACATTGATTACACACACATGCGTGTGTGTGTGTGTAGGTGTGTGTGTGTGTGGGTGTACGTGTGTGTGTGGTTGCTTGTTGACAACGAATCATAGTGAAGAATTATGCTAATATTTGATGTGTTTTGCGACTTTTGAACCTGCAAAGAAAGAGAGCAAACAAATACTAAGAAAGTTAGTCAAATATTTCTGACAATTTCAGTAATCAGCTTTGATTAGAATTAGAATATATATATAATATATTATTTAAGTTTTTTATATTATACCTCATAGTTGAAATAATTAATTTTCTTATATTTAGTTTAATTTACTAATTTTTTGATTATACACACCTGCTTTTAGTTAGTTAAGCCTGCTGCTTTGCGCACATTGCACGGCATATGTTGTGTTCCCAGCCAATACTCGAGTAGCGACTTGGGCTGCTGCTGATGCTGGTTTCCAGTTTCTCGTTTCTAGTGCATCATGTAGGAGGACTCCTCGTCGTCGGCGCCCGTTGGACTGTCGAGCGAGGGATTGATGCGCTTCTCCTTCTGGCGGCGATTGCAGAACCACACACGAACCACCTCCTTCTCCATGCCGAGGCGATCGGCCAGCTGTGTGATCTCCTCCGAGGTGGGCTTCTGGTTGGCCATAAACGCCTTCTCCAGTGCACCCCTTATCGTTGTCTCGATGGAGGTGCGCTTCTTGCGCCGCCTGCCAATTATCTCCGGTGTGCTAACCGTCGCCTGAAGAGCAGCCGGATCAAAGACACCTCCCGTCGCCTGAATGGTGCGATCGGCATCATCCAGCCACTTCTGCAGCAGCGGCTTCAGCTTGCACATGTTCTTGAAACTCAGATTGAGCGCCTCAAACCGGGAAATTGTCGTCTGGGAGAAATCATTGCCATAGAGTTTACCCATAGCCGAACCCACATCGCCCTGGGTGAAACCCAGTTTAATTCGGCGCTGCTTGAAGGTCTTGGCGAACTGTTCGAGCTCCTCCAGATCGGTGGTCTCCTCCGGTGAGGGTTCGCCTGCGGCACGTGCTGCTGCCGCACTTGCCACCGTTTTGGGCTGCGGCGTGCAGGGAATAGAGCTTTGATTGTGGGCATGGCTGGTGGGCGTGCTGGGTGTCAACATGCCGCTCAGCTTCAAGCTGGCTGCCGAATTCGGCGGCGTTATTTGCAACGGATGATGCAAATGATGATGGTGCTGATGCTGATGATGTTGCTGTTGATGTGGGCTGCTGGCTGGACTACGCAGCGGAGTGGGTGGACTTCGCGAGTGTGGCGTGGAGCTGCGTGGTTGCAGTTGTTGCATGGGTGACTTGCACAGCGACAGCGTCAGCGATTCTTGCAACTGCTCCTGTCGCTGATGCTGCTTGTGCAGCGCCTGAAACTGCTGCGATGCCTGCGATAGCAGCTGACTCTGCATGAAGAGCTGGGCGGCAGCCACTTGAGCTGCCAGCGGATCATCTGGGGAGAGACCCAACGAACCATTTCTCAGCATCTCGATATAACTGTTGAATTGCTGTGGCAGTGCCACCTGACGTTGTTGCAACCACTGGGCAAAGTCCTGCGGCGATATGGAGCCCGCAAGCAGTGGATTGCCCAGACCCAAGCCGGCGGCAGCAAATTGTGCCTGGGGTGAGGATAGCCCTGGCAGTGCCAGCAATGGTTGCATGCCACTTGCCACTGTGGTGGCTGCAACAGCAGCCGCAGCTGCCGCCGCTGCCTGCACGGCTGCGCCCACGTTGGGCGCCAGCACCGGTGAGATCTGTGGCGCCGCAACCACAATGGGTACAGGCGCCAACTGACCCATAGTGGGTGGAGTCGTCACCGTGGATTTGACGGAGTTCGCCGGCGATTGAGTGCTGTGACGCGAATTGTCGCTGGTCAAGTTGAGGGCACCGCCATTGGCATCATCGTAATCCTCATCCGGCTGCTCCAGCTTGTACACTTGATGGTGGTGGTTATGGTTGAGCTGGTGGTTGTGGTGGTGATGGTGGTGCGCCGGGTGTGGCTGCTGGAGCGACAACAGGCGTCGCTTCGCCTGCGGCTGCTGTGTCAGCAACAGTGCCGGACTCAAAGGCGAACGACACCGATCGCTCGAGGTGCCAACACTCGAGTTATTATCATCACAATCAGAAGCTGCAAGTGAGAAGAGAAAGAAGCATTTGAAGATATTGTTGAAATCGGGCAGAGAGAGAAGCATTTGAATATATTATGGAACTTAAGAAGAGATAAGAATTAAAAGTTGTTGTTGCAAGTGAGAAGATAAAGAAGCATTTGAGGATATCATTTGGAGGTAGTGGAAAAAAATGTGTCAACCAGAAGTTGTTCACTAAAATTTGTATTATTTGAATATTTATATAGTATTAACTCAAGCAAAGGTGATACCTGATTCAAAAACCATTTAAAAATAAACCACACAAATTTTCTTATATCTTTAATCAACTGAAACTTGGCTAATAATGAAAATGAAATCGCATAATCTAAGCTATTGTTAGACCATATCAGAACATTTCTCATGACTAACCAATTTGAAGAGATAATTAGGAATGTCTATTTTTAAATATTGCAAATTAAATCGCCTAATCTAAGCAGTTGTGAGCGCTTATCAAAAGACCTTTTAAGCCCAATCAGTTTTGGAAGATAATGCAAAGTATTTCTTATAAATATTGCAAATTAAATCGCAATCGCAAACCAAGTTGCGAAAATAATGCAAGATATTTGTTTAATTTCTGATAGAAATATTTATGAATATATATATATAATATTTATATATTCAGAAAAAGGTGATAAACAAATTTAAAAATAGCTCAAGAAAATTGAAAACATTCTTTGAATCGATTGTATTAAGAAGGAAGGATTTTAGCAAAAGATAGACGAAAAGTTTCTATAAAAAATTAATGATGGTTCGCTTAGAGTACAAATTGCCCATTTGAACGAACATCTTGCGAAACTATTAAGGAATCGATTAAAGATTAAAGACAGCAACAAGCCCATCATCTCACAGTCTTTACTAAATTAACCAAGCACTTTATATCCGCTTCCCTTACCCGCACAGGCAGCAGGCCTCCTTAAGATGTCCTTTGCATAACTTTAGCATAGACCGGAATGCGTTTGCATAATTTTCGATACAATTTCATAGTCGGTTGAGTTTGTGTGTGTGTGGGTGTGGGTGAAAGGCTTTCTAATAGCAGTTGCCACCCAAGGAGAGAGTGAGCCACCCGTTTAGCTTCTATTATGCGAAAAGTGTTTCCTCCCCGCACCTCTGCCGCTGCCACACATAGTTTACATAGTTAGTTTACCTTTCGTTCCGATACATCAAATGGAATTCTCGTGTTTTCTTTTCATTTTGCCTGCTTTTAAGTGCCATTTTAGCATTTCAAATACTGCTGCGTCCAAGCGATTTGTATAAATTTGCTATTTCTATGCATTTTATTTACACAAAAAAAGAAGAAGAAGAAGAAAGCAGGCAGTTGGGGCTATAAGTCTACCAATTGATTTGCAATAATATTTAAATGCGTCAGTTCATTTTTAGTCAAAAACTTTTGTTGGTCCAACCTTTTTTTTTGTTGTGTTGTGGTAAAAATGGCAATCAAAAGTTGGAGTAACCCTTTTCAACAAAGGCAGCCCCTTTGAAGTTATTTTTGGCTGCTGCATTGAAATCTCAATTGTGGCATTTTCATTTCCATTTCCCGAACATTTTCCCATGAACCCGAACTGGTCAGTCAGCTGTGTCCGTGAATTTTTGCATATGTTTCGCAGGCTTGTGGCTGTGGCTGTGGCTACTTTATGACTTGTGGCTCTCGATTTGCTTTTCGTTTCGCATGGTGGTTGATGCTACGTGAATTTGATGACTTATTCGTCCAAGTGGGTGCTGCCTGCCAGCCTGCCCCACATGCCTCATGTGCCCACAACAGCTCGGCAATCGTCCACTGCAGACTACATTTTTGTTTGCTACGTGCGTCCATTTGGTATTCAGATGATGTGCAAATTCGATTTGTATGTTTTTTGTGTGAGGCAGCAAATAACAGTGGCGTTGTCAACTCAAAAGGGGTTTTAAATAGTTGCAGGAGTGTCTGGTGAAAAGATCTTTTGGCTAGCTTGACCAGCAGCTGAGTTACTTGGGGTTGTAGAGCACTATGGATAGTACTTAAGGATTGAAAATGGAGTATCTAGACAGTTTAAGTGCTGCTTAAAGAGTCAATTTGTGGGAGAAGCTAAAATATTTGGCCCACTTTGAGCTAATTGAAGCTGTTAATTGAACAGACTATAAAGATTGTAGTTGCTATAACTTTCAGATGCCAAAGATAACTAACAGATAAGATGAGATAACCAAAATACCAAAGACTATAAAACCTGAACTCCTTTTGTTAATTTTCTGTAAAATAAATCTGCTTTTAAAAATTATACAAATTTGAGCACTACTTGAGCAATAAATAGGACAAAAGTAAGATTGCAAGTATAGTTTGGTCATATACCGGTTTCAGTTGGAGACCCCCTTTTTTAGTGGCGCCTCTGGCGCTGTTAGGCAACCAATAAAAAGAGCCAAATGGTCAGTTTGACTTGCCACACAACACACAGCTCCCACACTCGTGCATAACGGCATAATTTTTGCATAAAATATATGTAAATATGTGTTCATTCGGTAGCAAAAAGGGAGAGCAAAGAAATCACAGCAACTGGGTCCACACACGACCACCACACACACACACACAGACACACCAAACACACACATATAAAAATTCAAATCAAGCGAAATGCTGTCAATAATATAAGAGCAGAAAAAAAAGGTTACGTTCAGCAAAAGGGGACCTCGGACAGGACGAAGGACCCTCGCCCAAGCCGTGACTAACGAAGTTCGAAACGTGGGCGTGCTAAATACACATATGTACACACACACACATACACCCACACACACATACGTGTATAATATGTGTGTGTTGGACGATGATGATGGGCAAGAGCTCTTTTTTTGATGATGAAATTTGTAAAGTGTGAATTGCAAATTTTACGCAGTTCAGACACAGCGACAAACGAGTTATGAATAATAATGAGTGCACCCATGAATAGCACACAATATTTTTGTAATAATATATAGCAAATCTCTAGCTCTATATATATAGATTTCATGTAGTTCAAAGTCAAATGGCATTCACTTGACTACAGGCAACAATTCAATAGCAGCAATTATTGCCGGCCCCCAGCAATTAAGTTGACAACCCTAGACAGCAATTGGCAACGCCCCGAAATGACTCGAAATGACTCGAAATGATTCGAAATGACACCTAATTGTCAACTAATGCACAACTACTTAAGAAGCTGTTCGAGAGTCACATTTAATAAGACATCAAAATCAACTTAAAGACACTCACATCAGATACGAGAGGAAGGGGTTGAAGGGAAGGGCTACGACGACAGCCGGGTTGACAGCCGTTTGTTTGCTTTGTGTAGGAGCCATACCCTAAAACAACCCCCAAAATCTAGCTGTATACCGCTTATAACAAAAAAGCAGAAAAAAACAATCCCTATAACCCTATAAATCTAAACATCGGGCCTAGCGCGTGGCCAGCGAGTGCGGCAAGCAAGGGTTGCCAACCATTGTCTGCCAACAGCCTCAATGAAACTGATGCCACTCGCACACACACACACACACATACATGCACTCAAACGCACAGCTGGCAGATGTTGCCTGGTTTCGAAAATATGTTTTCAAAGTGGACAAATCGTAAATAACAAATACTCTCACTTTTCACTTTTCATTTGCACTCGGACAAACAGCTGATGCTTAAGTGGGCTGCAGAGTGTGAGGTACACAGCACAAAATTATGGGTGTGTTAATTTAATACATAAAAACAACACTTAGAAAAAACTCAAACTAAGTTTGTTCTGTTTCCCTTTGTGAATTAAAATATTCCTTAAATAAGTTCAACCCTGAATATATCCAATATCGAGTAATATAAAGCAGTAAAAAAGTATTCAAGTATCATCGAATCCATAAAGTATGTACATATATATTCCAAATCAGCATCAAAAGCCAAGTCTGTCTGTATGAAACGATCTGAGAGACTCTAAAATCGAAAGACTTCTGCAAATTCCTCAAATTTATATAACTTATTTTGATTCCAGTTCTTTCCATTTTTAGTATTATTTTTTTGGGGTTATTTTTTAAAAATATCTCTCTCTCTCTCTCTCTCTCTCTCTCTCTCTCTCTCTAAAATAGGAAAAGTATATAAAAAAAAGTTGTGCTTGTTTTGAGGAAAACATATTTAAATTAATATTATGTAAAGTGCTAAGATATATTTAAAAAAAAAAACACTTACCGTTCGATTGCAGCGGCGATGGCGAGCGTGACAGTCGACTGATGTCTGCAAGAGAGTAAAGTACGAAGGATACAGTTAGTTGAGAGTCGAGCAATTTAAAGTTTCTACTTAATTCACTCATTCGAGTGGCAAATGCACTTAAAGCTAGCACAGAGCAGTTCAACTGCAACTTCAACTTCAACTTCAACTTGAGGCGACATCACGTCGCCGGCATAAACTGAGCAATTTTCAAAAATAAACCGAACTCTTCAGCAACTTAACGATAAGAGGCGTGCCAGAGGTTAGAAAGGGGGCGGGTGGCAGGGGTCATACAGGGTGCACACCGAAATCAATATGGGATACATTTGGCCAGCTAAAAACTGACCAAATGGCCGCAGACAGGACACGCTGCAGCATAAAAGGATATTTTTATGGCGCTCGTCCCGGGGAACACCTGGTACTCGCTTAATGCCACAACCAACTCCAGACTCCCCCCGCTCCCCTTGCCCCATCTTTGCAGTGCCCCACTCAATTTGAATTTGAAATTTTTGTGTACATTTGGTTTCGGCAACATTTGTTGACTGCATTTTATGGCCACATTCAAACTCGTTGCGAATTGGGGCGCGGTCAGTGCAACGTCGCAGCGTCTATTTGAGCTAATTTATGAGTCTTGCGGCAGACGCTAAGAGCCATGCAACAGAGAAAACAACATATAAAAAAATATGTCTGCTTGCATGCAAAATGCAATTGCAACTTGCTGCATGCAGTTACACTTTAGTGCCGCATTTTCATACTAATCGAATGACTAAGCGAATTGCGAATCGAAGCAAATGGTTTGTCTGGGATAGGAATTTTGAGTGTTGTTTAGAAACTTTTACGGAACATTACTTAAGATATTGAGAATCTATAAGGAGTGCAGATTGGTATACCTTTAGAGCGGCGTTTGACTAGAATTAAGTGTGGTGCAAAAATATGAAAATACACCTTTAGCAATTTTGGAATAAATTTTGAAAGATTTGTAAAAAGGAATAATTTCTAGCAAAGTTTTATTTAAAAAAAAAAAACCATAAAAAACCTATTCCTCAGTATAGGCCCTGAACCGTATTGTGGTGTAGGAAGACACACAATTGATGAAGAAAGACTGATGCAGGAATGGAGCTGGGCAGAGACACCAGGACTCCACAAGCCAGGAGTCTCCTAGGTGGATATAATCAAAAGCGATTTAAGCAAATTATATCCATGGGGAAGAATGGACTCAGAATACTCACAGGTCTATTGACCGGACACTGTAGACTGAGAAGTCACCTAACCAAGTTAGGTATTTACAGCAGCAGTGTATGCAGGTTTTGCGGATACGAGGAGGAATCCTCGACGCACATCCTAACAGAATGCGTCGCCTTAACCAGGAAAAGATGCAACATCTTAGGGCAGCATGTCATGAGGCCCAAGGACATAGAAACCCTCAACCCAACAAGCATTCGTGCAGGAGTTGGGATTGATGGAAGAGCTGTAGGCTCAGTAAGGGGGCACAATAGACCTTATAGGTCGCAGTGCAAACTTTTTCCCCAATTATAATAAAAATAATTCCCCAGTACAGCTGATACTGCAGAGTCCACCACTAATAATCCGAAAATAGTGATTGCCTGATTTCTGCTCACGTGATTTTGTTCACTAATCAAAATGCTTATCGAGTGCCTATTTTGAAGTGAACATTCGCTAATCTTTTTCAGCGAGGTGTGATCATAAATTTGGTTATTTTGAATGGACAGGGAATACCCTTGGAGGTTTTTTCTGTAGCTTATCGATATTAGATTAATGTTATATAAACATATACAAATGATGTCATGGCTTAAATCTGGAGTCTTAACTTTATTTTTTTGGAAACAAATGTGTCTGAAACCACTCGTAAATTTCTCGAATAATCAGCAGTTGTCCGACACACACAAACACTCACACACAGTCGCGCACTTCTGGCACACTTTTATCTCGCCTTTTGAGTTAGCTAATTAAGCGACAACTGTTGTTGTTGTTGTTGTTGTTGTTGCTGCTGCTGTTGCTGCCACACTTCCAGCAGCAGGCAACTCAAGAAGGCAACTCAAGTGGCAGCCAAACAAGATCTCAGATCTACGCCGACCCCGAAACTATGTTGCGTGGCATATGTGCCGTGAAAAAACCTATATACCCTACCCCTACCCCTACCACTTACGCTAGCCCTTACCCCTACCCTTTCAGACACACACAGAAAAAAATCGCTCTTAATTTTTGTGGGGTAAATTAGCTTTTTTATTGCTTATATTTTAAGTTTTTTTAGTATTTCAGTTTAAATATTTCTAAAACAAGAAAATCTTTCTAATGTTCAGCGCAATTTTCTAAAATTCAATGCGTTTTTTTTCGAGTGCAGTTTGTAACCCAATCAAGGCGCTGGGCAGCAGCAGCACTTAAGGCAACGCCGACGCCTTCAAACTAATTTTCCAAAAACTGCGCGTTAAAATGCCACATAAATTATGGTAACATTTTTGAAGCGAGCCACCCCCGCCAGCAATTTACTGCTATGAGGGGTGAGGGGTAAGCGGTGCGGGGTGCAGAATGGACGCGTGCCACGCGCAGCGGGTCAAAAACTGCAAATGCGGCAAATGCGCAATGGAAAATTTCAAATATTTCGAATTTCTACAACAATTTTTCAATTGCGAATGTGGAAATGCAAAAACCGCAGACGTTAAGCAGACACAGCGGGGGAGAGAGAAGAGCAGAGAAGAGTAGAGCAGAGAGAGAAGTGTAATAAGAGCTGGCAACTGGGAAACTGCGAGTCCTGTGCCGAGTCCTGTGAGCAGATACATTTGCACAATTAGTCAATGACCTCGACAGCTGTGTGTGTGTGTGTGAGGGGGTGTTATATATTTATAGCTGTGCTTGTGTGTGTGCGTGTCTCAGTATGTGTGTGTGTGTGTGTGAGTGTGTGGCACACACATCACGTGCGCAGACTGACTATCGATTGAGTCGTCGCCGTCGTCGTCTTGGTCGGAAGCTGCGTGTCTTGAACTCTTGACCCCGCGCATTGTGGCCAAAAGCTGAGCGCTGTGTTGTGCGTGTTGACGGCTTGTTTGTTGCCTCATCTTTTGCACAAAGATTCGTAGCAAAACAAAGCAAAACAAGACAGAGTGCGGAACAGAGTGAGAGAGAGAGAGAGCGCCTTAGACCATGTTTATGTTTTAGTATTCATATGCCGACAATTCACATTGAAATACACAAAATAAAAAATATATAAAAATATAAAATATGTATTAATGAATCAACAATTAATATTTATATATGTATGCAAAATATGTAAAAATATATAAAAACTTAGAATATATATAAATAAATATATATAAACTGAGAAACTAAAACTGACACATTCTTGTTTAGAAAATTCAGCAATTTGTCGAGAATTTTTACTCTGGCGCACTTACTTGCTATTCGACTAATTTGAAGACATATATATAGATTATGTATATATAGTTTATCGTCCATTTAAAGTGGGTTTTGATTGATTAAATTGAACAGAATGTTTTGGGTTTCCCCTTTTTTAATGTTATTAATTCTTTATATAACAAAACTGATGGGTAAAAATAAAGCGATTTCAACTTTTCTGTGTACAGTTACATTCTTATCTGAACTGTATGAAGTATATAGATATTCCTAATCAGCCGAGTCGATATAAAAAATAAATCAATCCAAATTGATTTATGTGTATTAAAAGGTTATCCACAAAAAGACAGAAGATTATCAACAACTGAATACTAGATCAGATACCTTTAATGGAACCACCGTTAATTTCTGAAATATATAATATATGGCATATTATAGCAACGATTTCGGATTTTAATCACATGACCAATTTCACTGTTAAACTTTTACAAATGTTATAACTTTGATTTCAATTCGTGAATTGAATTTCGCAAAGGCGTAGTAAGTAATTGGAGGGGTAAGACGACAGCTTAACTCTATCAATATCGGAAACTCATTTCCGCAGCGATAAAGATTAATCGTAGAATGTTTTTGGTTTGCAGCTCTATCATTTCTTGGAACAGGCCATAAGCAGACGAACACAACACACGCCCTCTTTCTTGACCAGTTCACTCGCTTCACATTTGTTCCGATAAGCTCAAAAACAGAAAACAGAAAAAGAAAAAGAAAAACTAAAGAAAAAAAAGGTAGCCTTGGATTTTTGTTGTTCTTTTTTTAGTTTTTTGAATTTTTGCTGATTGTCCAGTTTGTTCTAGTTGTTACCACTAGAGTAATGAGCTCATTGCGACAACAAGTATAAATAATCAATTTTATTTGTCGTCAACCGAGGGACTCAAATAAATCGTCAGCATATTAATTTAAAACGTATTGTCGATCGATTAATTTATTAGAATCGAAGACATTGTTCTTTTTAGTATAGTTGACGCACTGTTTGAATGACGAAATTTGTTTACCAAGAAATTTAGAGCAGTTTCTTGGCTTTTCCTTGGCACGGACAGGTGTGCCAGACGAGATAAGCAGTTGGAAATATCAGTTTGGCTTGCCGATAAGTAAATCGTGGCTACTATATGGAAATCATGCTGCTCGGACATATATAATCGTTTAAAGATAGCTTATCAACTTTTAGCTGAAGACACGTAGACCCGAATTTATCTATAACTCATTAGAAGCATTCATTTACTACTCATAATAATCTTAGTTCTGTAGGCCTTATATAAGTTGTGTCTATATAAGAAGTTTATCAAAGATATCCTTAACTAATTAAAATCATTAATTTACTACTGATAATATTTCTCCAAAGTTCTGTAACTCCTAATTAAATTAAGTCTATATAAAAATCTTTTAATTATATCCCTACTTAAGTTCTTATACATATATTTATCTACAACTCATTAAAAGTATCAATTTGTTTTTTTTTCTAGTTCTGTAAGGCATATATAAATTTAATTTGCTTTAGGAATCTTTGGAATATTTTGAATATATATTTAAGTTACTGAAGTCATTATATATATTTATCTATAATTCATTAAAAAAAAACCTATATAAATGAAAGATATACAAAAAATCATTTAAATATATAGTTATACTTATAATCGAATAACAATTACTTCCTCCCCTTGTCTTCCCACATCCAAAAAACTCTTTTCAAAACTGTATTTACCGTTTTGTATCTAATCGCATTGATAAGCAGTCAGCAGCAATAAAACGGTACAAATAAAAATCGAATTTTTGTAATGCGCTCCGATTTTTACATGGTCATTTTTGTCTTGAGTTGTGTAAGTAATGCGTCTCTAATAAATATGGTTTATTTCTCTATAAAAAAGTACTCGATTAAGTGGGTCGCCCAATGGGTGGAAATTGTATACAAGTACATGATCTTATAATATTTATGATGTGTGCACCTGTGCCCCAAGCTAGTTGTTAAAGTATGAATAATCGAGTGATTATCTATATAATTGCAGTGCTTATTGGTATCAAGCTAAAAATATCAAAGTTGAGCTGAATGAATCATTAACTGATACTAAATTCAGATATTTGAATAGACGATATTACAAATTTCATCAGAATGATTCATTTAGTTTGGTAAACTTTTGAGAGGGATTTAAATAAAAGCTAAGATTACATATTAATTTGTTGGCGAGTTTAACAATATAGTATTCATAACATATATGATATTTAAACTGACTCAAAATCAGCTTTAACAAGGAACTTATTCCGCGTTCTGCAATATATCCTGCTGCTAAGTATCTTTTCCTCAGCTTGCAGCTTAGCTCAAGTTCAGATAGTCAAAGTGACTATCAAAAGATTACTAACTTGCAAGATTATATCATGAATTTTGGTTAAATAACATAACACAAATAAATGTATCTAATCTCATTTCGAAACCAAGTTGAATGTGTTGCATAAACATTTCTTGTCAATTGATAAAAAGTATTTTACTGCAGACTTCTGCAGAAGATAAGCACTACGCTTATATCAATCAAATCAAAGTGAATATATTTTTAAAAACAAACTCTTAATCTTTTCTAAAAGTTTAAAGTTTCAAATATATGTTTCATGCATATTGCAAAACAACTCAAAAACGTTTCAAATCAACATAAATAAATCATAAATATTTCTAAGCAGTTTCTCAAAGTAGTTGAGTGAAAACTTCTCGTCTATATAGAAGATTGATATTCGAATTTTGATCAATCCAATCAATTTGATTATAAACATAAATATTTCTAAAAAAAATTCTTAAAATGTTATTCAAGTTCGTAAAATCAACTCGAATTAAATGCACAAACATAGCAAAATCATTTTTAAAACTTGTTGATGGAAGACTTCTCATCTGTATAGAAGACTGATGTGAAGTTGAATATATATTTATATATGTGACTTACATCGATTCTGCATTAGATGGACGGTGGCGTCTCTGGCGCTGTTTGTGTTTGCCTTCAGGAGATCATGCTTCAAGGAGTTGTTGTTATCCTCGGGACTAGCTGAGTGCCAATGTAGCTCCGACATAACCATTTTCACACACCACAAGGCAGACCAAATTGATCGGTGTACAGAATATATAGTGTATATATTGTTTATATATGGGATATGTTTTTGATTGAAAAGTACGTTTTCTTTTTCACTTCACACACACCAAAAACTACGTCAAATTGTTTTTTTCTTATTTACTATTTTGGTTAGAATTTCTTGGATTGGATTTTTTGTTTGGAATTGGATTTTGTGTTTTTTTGTGTTGCGCCGGCCTGCGTCCAAACGCGTTCGTGTTTCGCATGAAACTGACAGACGGAAGAGCCTTTCAATGCCAAAGGACGACTAAATTCTCAACAATTGTTGTTGTTGTTGCCGTCTCTGATGGATAATCGCCTAGGCCTGGGCTCTTGTTGATAATGATGCTGCTGCTGATGATGATGATGATGTTGATGGACGTTTTTCTGCCTTTCAACTTGGCTGTCTCTCTCTCTCTCTCTCCCTCTATCGCTCTCTCATGCACTGCGCGCTCTCTCTCTCGCTCTTGCTCTCTTTATGCCGGCATTGACTTTGTTTGAGTGTTTCGAGTTTTTGAGCTGAAATTTGGTGTTTTTGCGCCCAAAAAACTAAACAGCGTGGAAGTTCTTTTTTTGTTTTTTTTTTTAGCCACCCCAAAGCGGTAAGGGTTGTTTTTAGTGCTGTCTGTTAAAAAAGAGAAGCGCTTTTGCTTTTTTGTTATATGTATAAAAAACACACACGAGCTGCGCTGAGCTGTGCACGATGTGCTTCGCAAGAGTCAACGCGTTTAACTGGTTTCACGTCGGCGCGCCAACTGCAACGGCGGCCCCACAAAAAAAAACACACACACACAGATACACACACAGACAGGCACACAAAAAGCCGCCAACTGGATGAGCTTTAAAAGCAGCGCGCATTGGTCGCTCTCTCACACACACATTCACACATAAGCGCGCGCTCTCTCACTCGTTCTCGCTCTCTCACTCTCTCGTGCTCATTTTATTTACCGTTGTGGGTTTGAATGCTTGTTAGAAGAACACGTTCCACATTCAATGCTACTTGGAGAAATGAGCGCTTTGGTGTGAGTGAGAAATGCGTTTGCATTTGAGCGCAAACTGAGCGAGAGAGTGTGAGTGAGTGTGAGCGTGTGAGTGGCTGAGTGAGTGTGATTGTATTAGTGTGTGCTGCTACTGCTGCGGCTGCTGCTCCAACATTTTATACGTTTTAAAATTTTACTACAATGTCTCGCGTGTGTGCGTGCGTGTGTGTGAGGCACCGTTCGTTTTGTTCGGCTCGGCAGCCGACTCCATTGTCTACGTGTATGCGTGTATGTGCGGTATGCGTGCGCTTGTTTGGGGTGTGGCTTAAAATTTAAATTTAGCTTTCAAATGGCGTTGGCGTCGACGTCGTCGTCTGTGTGTGCGTGAGTGTGTGTATATGCATATTATTTTATGATTGGCGCACACGCCTCAAAACTTTCTGTGTGTGTGTGTTGCGTTTGCTATGTAAAATTATTTTAAAGCTGCGTTGCCGCCGACGTCGACGCCAGCAGCAGCAGCAGCAGTTTTGCTGCTTATTGTTGTCGTCTGCTTTTGCTCTTTGTTCGGCTCTCTCGCATTTTTATTTGCCATTCATATATGCATGCACATGCATACTCCCCCCTCCCACCCACATCTCCCTCCCTCCCTTGTGACTACCACCCACTTTGGCCTGGCTTCTTCTGCTGCTGCTTCCGCTTTGCTTTGCTTTTCTTCATCGTTTATTATTTGTTTGATTTGTTTAGCGATTTTATTTTAGTTCTATTTAACATATATTTATGGCACAGAAGAAGAAGAGAAGTCGTCTATCTCCAAAATGGAATGTGCTCAAATTAATTATTATTATAAAATGCGAAAAAGTTTAGTTTTATATTGTGATTTTTTTGATTTTCTTTTCATTTATTAATTATCTTTATGTGTTCCAATTAAATTTGTTTGTAAATCTTTTGTATATATATTTTATTGCTTTCAGAATTCCAAATTTAATTAGCTGCTCTACAACTTTTTGACTTTTCAACTGCAAATCATAAAACAAGCGGAAAATCAAATTCCACTTTTTCTCTTGTGAAAAGTCACAAATCTTATGCATGAAAATATATTCCCGGAAAACTTCAAAAAAATAAACACAAACGAATTATTACGAAAAGTCACATTCCAAGGTGACCAAAATATATTAAAACAAAAAACAAAATCTTTCCGAATCATGTACTGCACATATAAAAAACGATCTCAACTGCAACTGCAGCAGGTAAAAGATGCACAATTTTTTATGGTCCAAAAACAAAATCATAAAAAATTTTTACAAAGTCATAAAACGTCAGAAGTGCAAGGCTGTCTGTCTGTCTGTCCGTCAGTCAGTCAGTTAGTCAGTTGGTCAGTCTGTCAATTAGTCAGGTAACTGAATTCGTACAACTTCATTTGTCCTGCCGCAGCATTTAACACTTAAAAGGCGCAAACGCTTCCGTCACTGACAAGCACCTACTATTTACAGGGTATATAGGGTATATGGGATATATTTTGGCTTGCTGCTAGAACTAATATATGTTTAACAGCTCAGAAAAGATGCTAGAATGCGGAATTATTTATTTATTTAAATAAGGCTCTCAAACCAAATCGCAATTCTAATTCCGGTTCCGGTTTCAGTAAGATTTATGAATTGGTTTTCGGTATTCAGTATAGATATGGTACCATAGGCCAATAATGTCGGTTCTAATCATGCTGGTTCTTAAAAAATGTTAAAAATGTTTTATAGGATATCAGTCAGTTGATGCTCAGTACTCAGAAGTTGCAGTTCCGCTTTGACATCCTCTTTTAAACTGATTTATTTCCTTCAAAAATAAACTTTAATTTTTAATGGGTATCAGGCAGTCGTTAAATTTTTTTGTACAGGGTATCTGTCAGTCGCTGCTCAGCAATTAGTAGTTGCATTTCAGTTTAGACTACCTATTTTATACTAATATAATTTTATTATGTCTCTAGTTTTTACAGAGTATCTGCTGTCGCTGCTCGGCCCATTTTAAGCAATGTTCATTACCTTAAAAAAAAAACAATCTTAAATTATTACAGAGTATTTAGCGGTCGTTGCTCACCACTCTGCATTCGTGTCGTTTTTTCACGCTGTTTGCATTTTTTACGATGCGGCGATTTCCACGTAAATCATAAAAAAGAAAAAGCAGTCGAGCTACCTTTTGTGCCTCAAATACCCTGTAGAGGAGATGCTGTGTGGATCGAACATGTTAATTAGGCCTTGCAGCCTGCGTGTAGACATTGGCTACTGGTTCTGAAAGAACTCTCACGTTCACAAGGACTCGCTAAAAAGGCAAACGCGATGAGTGTTTTGGCCCTTTGACTTACCAACAGTTAACATTTGACTTATATATTGAGATGCACATGAGTATTTACCCAGGCCGAGTTCGCATTTTGGCCATAAAAAATATGGGTTAGTCGAAACGTCCTTCAATCGTTCAATCCGTCAATCGGCCCTCAATCGTAAAACTCGCTCATTGCCGAGAATTACTTAAGTCAATATAAAGAACATAAAACAAAAAAGTTCCCAACTACTCGAGGAAGAGTTTTTTTCTTGCAGCCGGAAAATATATTAAAAAAAAAAAAACTAAAATTGAAACTACAACTAAAAAATAAGAGAAAAAAAAATTGTGGAAAGGCCGAGCGAGTAAAAAAAGGGAATTTTCGTAAATAGTTGAATTTATTCCGATGTTCAACAAATTTTGTTGGGAAAGGCAAAATGAAAAACAAGTAAAAGTGAAATGTCTAATGAAGTCATAAAAGGCGTCCTCAGTTTTGAGTATCTCTCTCCTCTTGTGGCTTTTCCTACATGCAACCTGTGGTTGTTGTTGCGGCTTTTCGTTTTTAGTGCCCCATAAATGTGTGTGTGTGTGTGTGGCAAATGAGCACAGAATGCCCAAGTGATTTCTTATCAGCGATAGCAAGTGCTACCTATTCGACAACCACAAAAAAAAAGGTGATTTTAAATCGTGTACAAATCAACTAAAATTAATGAATGAAAGTTTTTCGGGCAAATAAGGAAGTAAATATGCCGTAAAACTGTAGCTGAGCAAGCCTTAAACGAATTCCTGATAAGGCATTTGTAATAAAGTTAAAAGAGCAACACTTTAAGAATTTCTATTCCTTACCCAACATTTTAATCTAAGTTTCGCTGGAATCGAAACTCATTTTTACACATTTTAATCTCAATTTTCCCATTTAGTTTAATTATTTTTTATATTTCATATTTATTATTTGCATATTTTTATATACTTTTCACTATCCCAAAGAATAACTGTCAAAACTGACAGCAAAATAATCAACCCACAGAAATTGCACACTATCAAAATTATCTTGCTGAGGCTGCGAAGATATTTAGGATTTATGCTTATTTTTTACGTTAAAACTCGTGGGAAAACCCTAGCCAAAAAATTCAAGAAAAATGCCAGCAAAAAATTGTCCAAAAAAATCTCAAGAGCTGCGTAAATAAATCAAAACGAAGAAAAAACGCAATTAGAAAAAAGTTCCCTAAAAATCACCCCTCGAAAAAGGAAAAAAAAAATTGGGCAAAGAAAAACACAAATTTTCATGCAAAAAATTGCATTTAAAAAAGAGACGACGGAAAAACTGAAGTGGGGGTAGGTTGGAAAATAGAAACTTTGTCCCGCATATAGCCAAAAATATATATAATCATGTACGTATGCATAGGCGATAAGAAAACGAGGCGGCTACCTGAGAGAAGGTCCTTCAGGAGGGGTGTCAAATGCACGCAAAATACCGTAAAGCGTAACGTGTTCCTCATGCCTTATTCTTGTTGTTGTTGTTGTTGTTGTGTCTCGTTACCTTCCTTTCTTTGTTTTCTACCTTTTTTTATAAGGAATAGTTCCTTATCGAGCCACGTTGACAACGCAATTGATTCGAGTCGTTTTTTACCCAAAAAAAACAAGAAACCGAAATAAGAAAGAACGAAATTTATTTGTAAGGACAAACATAAATAAAACTGGGAAAAGACCCCATTGAATGTCATCGTCGTTCATCATGTTACCAGACAAAGCCGAATCAAAACTGCTGTACGAGATATGTAAAAATAAGAAATAAAAAAAAACTGCCAAAATTTTTGTGAAAAATGATGCTCGACATCAGGCATAATAATTGCCACAAGGACTCGCGCCAAAAAACGCATGTAAATAAAGACAAAAAACTAGACAAGCTGGCAAAAATGTGACCTTGTCAACCACCCTTCAAACTAATATATAGAATACCAAAATCGAACGCTGAACTTATTCCATATTTGTATATGAACTATTTTGTGACTGGGCTTAAGATGCTTGGCAGCTGAGGGACAAATTTAATTAACACTCGCACAGCACTTTAATCCAGAGGGGTTGAATTTGTGTACGGCGCGCAAAAGGGGTGCTAAACACCCCCTGAGGCAAATAGTTTTGTAAATTTCACAAAATTTCTGCCAAAAATGTGATTTTTATCGCCAGAAATTCAGTTTTGACAGCATTTTGAAGGGGTGGGTGGTTAACAAGAGTTGAATGTGGAATTTGATAAGTTAAGGGATTGATTTGGCGAGATAAATGTTTATCTCAGTATGCTGGAATATGGCACTTGCAAATATTGTTAAATAAAGGTACGATTATTATTTTAGACAGGAGTTAGCCTCGCAGTTTAGATGTGTCTTCCAAAGACTGCTTAAGAATAACCATAGTACTTTAAGGACACACAGATGCCTTCAGATATATCTTCTTTCAACTCTTCTATATAATATCAGTGCATATACATTTTAATTACATAAAAGTTAAACTGGGTCATCTCTGCTAGTAGTTAATCTTAATTTAAGTCTTTAACCCAACTTTAAATCTAGGAGTTTAAATCTGTATATTTTGTGAACTTACCACTTTGTGGCTGCAACTTAAAGCGGTGCTCCAAGTCCTGCGCATCCTTCGCACTGGCATTGCTAAGGCGTTCATAGAGCGTCTCCAGCTCCTGCTCTTGCTCCTCTTGCTCCTGCTCCAGCTCCTGCTCCTCTTTCTCATCGTACTCTGACTGCTGCAATTGTTGCCCGTGTTCAGTTTTCATTGTGTGATGAAAGGGCGACAACAAAGTTGCACAGTTTTTGTTGCCACGTTGCTGTTGTTGCCCCCTTGCAGCAGTTGATTGCAGCAGCGTTGCTGCCTTGCCATTGTCGTTATCACTTTGCTGCGGCAGCTCGTCCTGCTCCTCCTCTTCGCCCTGCTCTTCGTCCGCGTCCTCGTCCTGTTCCATGTGAGTGAAGCTGTTGTCTCTTTGATTTGTGCTGCTGACATCGCGCATATTTGTGTCAACATGTTCGCTTGTTAGCCGCCTCGCAGTTTTGGCCACGTTCTGTTGACACTTTTCAAACTTCAAGTCAACTGCAACTGGAAGAGGAAGAGACGCCATTTTGTGAGTGGAATTTTCAATATTTGCATGGCCAATCAAAGCAAAGTTTTTATCTCTCTTTCACTCTTCGTGAAAGGGTTGCAATTTACATAAATAAAACAGTTATGATTAACCCGCTCAACCCCCTCTCCAAATCACAGCAACCCTTTTTTTACGAGTCCGTCGCCATTTGAATAAGCTGCGCATATATAAAAGAAGAAGAAGAAAAACGCCTCCCTTGTGCATGATAAGCAGGCCCATAAAAAAAGGGGTTGATTTACATAATAAAAAAAAACGAACGTGTGGATTTCATTTTAATATTTCCCCCGAGGGTTGGCAGCCCATAAAAAAAGAGAGCTCCTTGCGCAAACGCCAGGACCTTCGCAATATGCTGATAAAAAAATATACACGCACTTCAATAATCAGCCAGGACTCGCCGAGGATTGGCTGAAGTGGCTCAACATGTGGGCCCCCCCACTCCCCTCCTGCCCACCCTCCGGGAAAATTTGTTGTGAAAATGTGCAAATTATTTTCATGGCAAGGCGTTGAAGCGTTGCCTCAAATAACGGCAGGATATTGCCTCAGAAGCTTTTGTGTCCTGGAATTTTCTAAGCGTAAAATGTGCACTTGAAGAGCAGCTCATATGGAAATAATTTTTGGAATTTTGCTTCTTATGTTTGAAGTGTGAAAGTTGACGGCTTGTTTTGAAATGAATGAGTTTTGCGAACGAAAGCAGATTTGAGTGTTGGAAATGATAATGAAAGGAATGAAAGTAGATATTGCAAAGGAAACTTAACTAAAATACTGTATATATCGAAATTAATGAGTTTTAAGAGAGAAAAATATGGAAATTATGATTTATCTAAAGCATGTAGTATTAGTTGTGGATTATCTATTCATTTCTTAGTATTTTCCAGCTAAAAAATCTTCTTGTCTAATCTCTAATCCAAGCCGAGATTATTCGCATGTTTTCTGTCTTTGGATTTTTTATAGTCGCAGAAAATCTTTTCGTATTGCGGTATTTGTGACCGATTTCTCGCATCGCTGACTTGATCCTCGCCTGTTGCGCAACCTGAGCCCAAAGAAGAAGAAGAAGAAGCAGCAGTAGAAGTACTGACGAACCGCCAAAGAGAATGCAACCTTGCTATTCACCTCTCCTTCTCTCTGAATTGTATAACAGAAGCAGCGCTCAAAACAAAACAAAACAAAAGCGTTGAAATTATTAGATTTTTTACCGTTTGACAGCAGAGCGAAGCGAAACGGGGGAGTTAAAGAATTGAGGAATTGATGGCAATTGAAATTGGGCAACAATTACGAGGAAGTGCCACCCAAAAAAAAAATAGAAAAGGACGAAAAACATTGGCTCATAAATCGAATGTCAGTTTTCGGGTTTTTAATTAAGTGCCACGAAGAAGAAGAAGTAGAATAAGAAGCAGAAGTAGAGGTGAGCGCACCTGCAGCAGCAGAGAGAGAGAGAGAGCCAGAGAGATAGAGGGAGAGGAATCAATGTAGGTGTTTTCAGTCTTTTCTTTACTCTTTGTTTTGCATTAAAGTGTGTGTGTGTGTGTGTGTGTGTGTCGTCAGTATCAGCAGCGTGGGAACAGCAGCTTGCGCAAGGACAATGCTGTAAAACAAGAACCCAAGTGCAATTTGTGCATTGTCCTTTTGCGAACAAGTCAAAGGCAAAATATAACTGCAACAGTTGCAGTTGCAGCAGTTGATCAACGGTTTGCATTGTGTTGTTTTTGTTTGCCACTCCTTTGTGCAAGTGTCAAGCCAAAAAATAAAAACGCGTTCCCAGCAGCGAACTACAGAGTGAATAAACATTACAGAATGCATTCTGCCAGCATGCAAAGTTGTTCACTTCATAGTCAATAGACATAAAAATATAATATATGTAACAAATGGATTTAATTAAATAACAAATAAAATTTAATATTAAATTTCAGATTACTCGAAATGGATCATGCAAGGAATATTTATAGATTACGAATCGAATTCGTAATGAGCTCTTTTCACTGCTGGATAATTTATTGAACTGCTTCTTCTTCTTTTTCTGCTGCTGCTGCTTCTTCTTTTTCTGCTGCTCTCTTTTGTCACACACACACGCATACAAGCACAAGCTCAGCCCGCCCAATGCATGTCCAAGTCGTTAGGCCAAGCATAACATATGCACAAGCACACACACATGTACACACACACTTAGCAAAAGCTCATAATCTCATTTAAATAACGTAGCGACTCTCGTGCTCTGTTTAATGCGCTCTCGACACGCAAGCGCAGCAGCGAGCGCAGTCTTTGCATACGGCCGTTACTCCCCCGCTTGCTTTGGCACTCTCCGTCTCTCTCGCTCGCTCGCTTGCTTGTACGCCTTTCTACACTTCGCTGCTCGTTTGCATAAATTTCGTACCAGGCACCTCTCTCCCTCTCCCATTCCCTCTCACACGCGCTTACGCGTTTTGCATGCGCAGGTGCAGCGGCTCGTGACGCTTGTTGTTTTTGTTGAGTGTGCTTTGCTTTGTTTTTTTCTTTTTGCTTTGCTTTGTGTGCGCTTCGTGTGTTTTGTAATTGTTGTTATTTAGCCCAAGTCGCTTTTATATTGAATTAAAGCAGGCACCGCAGAAAATTGCGTAAAGCGCCCACATACATGTTTAAATACATATATACATAGATTAAAAATACACACATTCAAACACATACATGTATTTAGTTCATTTTTGTTATTTGCATTTAAATTCGAAATTCGCTTGAAAATTGAGTGAAAATCTTGCCGGCACATATGCGATAATTATGGGTGCTAAAAAACAGGGGCGGATCGCGGGGAGCACTAAATGGAGTAAGGCGGAGGCGTTAAGCCTGATTTAGTTTTTTTTGCTCGCAATGAATAATTTTGTATCTTAGTTTGATGTGTATAATTAAGGTAAGGAACAATGCATGCAAAAAGATGATTATCATTACCTTCCTAACATTTGCTTTTTTATATATAATTATTCTTAAGGAATGTATTATTTCTTAATTTTAACAAAGAATGTTTTCTTTTTAGTGTAAACTGTGATTATAACGTTCATTCATTCATCCTGGAATTATTTCTATCATTTTTTGTCCCAAATATCAGCCCATATATCTTTCTCCCAACTCTTTTTACAATACCTCGACCCGCAATATTTTTATTGCCAATTTTCAAACAGTTCTTACACAATTTAAATCCGATTTGTTCCCAGAAATAGTCAGTTTTATGCAGGCATCAATAATTTACGCCATTAAAAATACTTTACACTTACAGTTATTTTGTGAAGAGGTTAAAATGTCACTTGAGCGGATTTCTGTCATTTTCCACAATTAATTTTTCCACTTTTTGGCACATTTTTTAAGTAAAATTGCGCTCGCAAAAAAAAGTAGAAAATCGAAATCAAAATTTTATTTGCAGCTGCCTGGCACGATAAAAGGGGTGGGAAGTGGAGAACGGCTATAAAATGAAGGCACATATAAAAAAAATATTTTCAACCCTGTTTTGCATTCGCATTCATTTTAAAAATGATAAGCAAAAAAAAGTAAGTACATGAGAAAGGTAGCAGCAACAAAAAAAAGGGTGCGCTTGGAGAACAAAATGGAAAGAGTAGAATGAGCATAGATACAAAATATATATATAAAACTGTAGGAAGAAGAAGAGAAATCAGCGCGTGCTAAACGCACCTTTCTTACAGGGTGTGGGGTGCTTCTGTTCACCCTGTGTCGCACCCATGCCGAAAGGCTGCCGTTTTTTGAGCGTGCGACGCATGCGCCCAGTTTTTTTTCTCCGATTCCCTTTTGTTGTTGCTTTTGTTTATTGTGTAACCCAATCCGCGTGTTAGGGTTACCCCCTAGCGCCATCTCACTCGCACTTCTGCTCGTCTCATTTTAAAACGCATTTGATTTTTGTCGCTAAATGTGGCGGAACTTCTGCAGTCGCATTTATCATCATTAAAGGCGTTCCATAGTTCCATATGATATTCTTTCCGAGACTACACCTACTCCAACCCCTACCCTCAACCTTAGCGCTTACCCCTTGCCAGGAGCGCTTCCCGCACACGTTCGAAGATCCTTTCACTTTTGAGTCTGCGGGTTTTTGCTGGCAGCTGGCAAACTCTGTTTGTATAGAAATTAAATTTGACATGCAAACATGGAGCAGGGTGGGGGAAGTGAAAGGATTTGAATGCTGTCAACAGCATCCAAATGATTTTCACTTACTTCCGTTGTAATTCGATGCCGAAGTGAAAGTAATTTGTGACAAATTTCCATTTCCATTTCCAATTTTTCCCCCCCACCGAAAAGTGAAAGCCATGCAAATGTTTTTCAGCTGCAAATTTTATAAATTTTTTTTGTTGGTATTTTTGACTTATTTCCTTTTAAGTGGCTCTTGAAAATTTGTTAACTGCAAATGTTAACAAGCAAAATTAATGAGCCACGAAACATGAAAATTATTATTAAGATTTGAATTTTCCTTTGCTGCACTAGTTAATTAATATAATTAAGATACTTGGACAAGATATGTGTTAAGTGAATAATTATATATCTTGTATAGGGTTCCGCTGACGGAGCTCTTTGTGTGGTCGGTGAAATGGGAAAATCCGACGCGGAACAGTCAGCTGATGGAGTCTGAACGTAGCAGAGGAGGTGGGAAAATATTCACCTAATGGAAAGAGCGGAATTTATGTACTGGTAGAAGTCATCAAACAGAAGATTACCCCTTGAGAAATAATAAATGTATATTTATTATGTTTAGGTTCCTTTTTTTGGCTGTTGTTTTGAATATTTTATTCACTCAAAGTAAGCCCAAAACATATATGTTTGTCTATATATAGACAAAGGTTCATCTGCCTGTCTGCTGAACAAAAGTCGATTTCTGCCTCGAAATGCCCGTCAATTTTAGATTGCACAATTACGAAACTAGCCAACTGGCCAACTGGCCATAAACTGGACTCGAGCTGAGCGGACAATCGAATTATTGGCTCAATATCCGCTCGCAGGATGCGGCAGAATAAAGGCAGGACCCACGCAGCTCTGTGTGTGTATTTATGGAAGGGTAGTTTCCTGCGTCGGCTTTGTAATCGGTACAATCTTTCTTATTTGGCCAAAATACAATTAAATTTCGTTTAAATTCGCCTGCACTTTCAGAACTGTTGAACTGTTGCACGTTGCAAGCAGGGGAGGCAAATCTTTTCCAGCAGAAGTATTCTTCTTGAAGAGAAGAGCAAGAAGTGCATAATATTTTTATTTTGTTTTTTCCTTTTTATTTTTTGCTAGTTGTTTACATTCCCACGTCCCTTTTTTTTGGTGCACCTTGCTGCATATTCAAAGTGCAGAAATAATAAATAATAATGAGCGCTCATCAATGGGATAATGCGAAATGAGTTCCACATCCACACTTGGCCCCGCCCTCCAGTCGACTGTGAGTAATGTTAAGCGATAGCCAAAGTCGTCCTTATTTTCCTATTCCTCTCCCTTTGTGTCTTATCCTTGTACCTGCATTTGCTTTTACTTTTTGCATGGGCATTTGCAGGTGATTGCCTTAAAGGACATTGTTCGCCCTTCTCCCTCTCCTCTCTCGTTCCCGACACTTTCCCAGCCTTGGGCCAATCTTATGCAAAAATCCTTGGAATCATTTGCATGGGAAAGTGTTTTCCGTCCAACATTCAATCGATGTGAAAGAAGACCGAGATTTGAGAGTTGAATCTGCCGAGCAGCAAAGTGCAATTTCATGCTGACAGGTTGCAGGATTTTGGTGAGTGGAGGTGGGGGAAATTTGGGTATTCGAATTTATTATACAGTTTTATTGGGAAATGGAAAAGTGAAATGCCTTCAGCTGAAAATGAAAATGGGGAAAAAGGATGTAATGAAGCTGAGCAAAGTTAGGTAAAAGGCAGTAGTGAGCATCTCCGAAACCATAAAATATATATAGCATCAACTACCCAGGCGTTATAGCAACGTAGGTCTTGTTTGCCCGATATCAGAGACTATGGGAGCTAGAGACTTTAAATTTATAGTATGGGCAGTTTTATCGATTCAAATCGATTTCCGATAGCCATAAGATATACATTTGCAAATATAAAGCACTCCTGATATATAATATAGCCTGTCATATTATTGATCAGCTCTAGAAATATCATAAAGATTGGATAAGAAACCTGATTTTGTTAACCAGAACGTATTTTCATAGTTAATACACTAAATTTTAGAAACTCGCAATGAAAACAGAAAAGTTTTTCGGGTTTTTGTAAGTAATTTCTAAATATACAAACAAAAAACATTTCTTAACATTAAAAAGGTTTTTTTCTATTTTACAGAAATTTGTTTCATAATAATAAACAAATATTTAAAAAAAAAAAACCGTAATCATTGTGCAGATATTGCAGGGAATGTATAATATTAAATGTATAAAATTATTTTAAGCCATTTTAGTTTCAGCCTCAGAACAGAGCTGTTAACTGGAGATCTTTAAAGTAGTAGTCGCTATAATTATAAGCCCCGTTAAACAACCCGCTAAAACTATGCCTTGGTTATTTACAACCCAGGCGAATTCCAATAAATTAACTCGCATTATCCGCAACGCAACAAATACCCTTTTAGAATAACAAAGTTTGCTTCTTGTTTTAACATAAATCTTGGCTGCACTCGGAATTAACATACGCTTATTAAATCTTTCTATTGTTGTTGTTGTTGTTGTTGTTGCTAATGTTGTTGTAGTTGTTGCTAATGTTGCTGTTGTTGCTGCTGCTGCTAATGTTGTTGTTGCTGCTGCTAATGTTGTTGTAGTTGTTGCTGATGTTGCTGTTGCTGTTGCTGCTGCTAATGTTGCTGTTGTTGTTAGCTGGGAATGTTCGTATTATTCATTGCATTGTAACTTATCCCCCCGCCCCTCTCAAGTCCGCATCACGGCATTAGTCATGGTAATTATCCGCAATATAATTGCAATAACAATTAGTACAATTATTGCAATTTACGTTTGCTGTAATTTCAATTTGCAAATGCGCCCCTCATTATTTTTTTTCTTTCTTTGTTTTGTACAACAACAACAAGTTTTGAATAATTGAAAAACGCAGCAATTGTTGGAAATCAAAAACCAAATAGCCATAAAATATAACAGTTTATTTGTAGTTTATATATTTCAATTTGATAGTTATCTGCTCTGCCATGGAGCACTTGAATTCTTTTGCGAAGTGTGCAACACCTCCAGAAAGTGATCAGCTTCAGTTGTTGAGTCTATATAGAGTATTTTTTTTATCTTTTATATATCTCTTTTGTCTTTTTGAACAGTTATTTTAATCATTATTATGCTTTATTTACTATCTTGATTAGCTCACATACACTTAAAGAAAAATATTCGCTGAGCATAACTCCTCATCTTTTTATTCAGAAAATATATTGCTGAAGATCAGGTAGGTTTTTTAAAATTTGATAGAAATATATCTAACAATAATTGTTTAAATATCTACACTTTAGCAATAGTTAATATTTTCAATAAATATATGTCTTAATTGTTCTACTTTTCAACGAAATTTATTTTCCTGAGTGTATAAGCAATTCATCCTTTGTTACACCTTTAAAGGTATTATCATTTTGGCGTAAGATTGAAGGCGACACTTAAGAACTCATTTAATTTATTCATTCTTAATTTATTCCTCAACAGTAGAAATAAGAATTTTTTAATTGATCTAGATATTTATTTTTTAAATTTATAAAACTAGCAAAAAAATCTTAATTTTCTAATTTAATTTGAGGAAAATGTATTAAAATCATGGCGATTCTGCTCTGAGCATATTTTTGCACATTTTTTTAAAACTTTATTAATAAAATATAAATTCGATTCTTACGAAATATATTTCTTTAAGGCAGTAACCAAAATGATGTATATTATGTTTCATAAAAATATCATTGCATAGTTTTCAAATGTATAATGCAGCTTAGATGTAGAGTATTCAAGCTTCGGCTTGTCTAAGCTGGCTGATATTTTTTCGCTCTTTGTTAGCTTGCAAATGCAATTTTTCAATTTTGCTTGTAAACCTGCTGCTTTTTCGCACTTTGCCAGCGTCTTGCGTCGGCAACACGCAACTGTTGCACACACACACACACTCGCACACTCACACACAGGCAAGTCATAAATTTAATGCCAGCCACACCCCTTGCAAACTCCCCTGCCGCAATTGCTGCCTTTGCTTTTGCTTTTGCATATTTACGAATGCAAAGCGCGCGCCCCAATTCGTTGCACTTCATAAATTTTTACTAGGCCATAGACTGGCCTGTACTCTGTGCTCAAGGGGCAAGCGAAAAGGGTGCGGAGTGTGCAAGTTGTTGCAATGCAATTGCGGCAGCATCAACAACAGCAACTCTAATTAGCTTTTTACTGTTTGATGCGTGCAGCATCAGCAGACGAAGCAGCAGCGGCAGCAGCAGCTTAGCAATGCTTTCAACTTTGCCGCATCGTGTGGCAGCTAAAGATCAAAGTCAAGGATCAAAACGATCGGCTTGTTATGATGATTTCTTCTTCGCTTCTTCTGCTTCTTCTTTGCCATTCATAATAATGCAATTGGGGCAACAAAAGAGTTGCACAAATCAATGCCGCCAAACAAGACAAACAAAATGTCAAAACGCATGCGAAAAGCAAGGCGAAAAAAAGCCACTCAACAACTTTGGCTGCCAGCCGAGACGATTGTGCCTCTAACCTGTGCCCCCATCCCCCCCCCCCCTCCAATCATCCGCCTGCCTCTTCGTGCCCCTTCAACTCTTTCATTGTTTCATAGCCTGTTTCGTTTCGCGCTTCAGTTTGTTAACAGTTTTTGGGGCGCTTGGCTTTGAGATAGAAATGTCAGTGAGTTTAGCCACAAGCGCACACAGGCAATGCCATTATCGTTATCGTTATCGCTATCGGTCATCGTCATCAAGCAAACAATGACAATGACAACGGAGGCAGCAGAAGTCACATGCAAATTGCATTTTTATTCAAAGCAGTTGCCACCGGCGGCAATTTTTTTTGCTTCTATATTTTTGCTGACACGAACTTTTATGGATGTTTTTTCGTATGCCCAGAAAGGTATATTGAAGTGGAAAACAATGTAACAGGCGGAGGAAAGCATCTCTGATCCCATACAGTATATATGTTCTTGATCAGAGTCAAAAGTCGAACAGATTTAACCTTGTCTGTCTGTTTATCTGTATGGGAAAGCCGACATCGACTTCAAATTTGTACTATAAGTTCCAGTATCCAGTTTAATTAATTTAATCGATAGCTTCGTCACTTCCAACTATCGATAAAAATCGATAAACTTTTGTTTAAATAACTTTGTTTTCGATGATTTATGAACCTTGGCATAATATTGATCATGGGTAAATATTTTTATAATTTTATATTTATTTAAAGCTGATTTGCTTATCTGAGTCAAACATTTTGAATTAGGGTATCTCCAAGTCGAGCTCCTTCTACTAGCAGATTCTTACATCTTTTTTTATTAATTAAAAAAGCAACACGTTGGCAATAGTAAAAAAGTAGCCGATATTAGTAATTAGACTCAATTTAAGTACAGCTATAGCTTAAAGCTAAACTCGCAGCTGATGTAGAATGGCAGCTAGATCCAACAGCAACAACAACAACAACAAGTAGCGAGAGCAGCAAGCAGAAGCAGCAACAACAAACAAAAAAGCTAACACGAAATGTACGCAAATCAGCCAAAGGCAAAGCAAAAGTTGTAATTTCTCAATTGAATGCACAAAGTTATTGTTGTTGTTGTTGTTGTTGCTGTTGTTGCACGCATCAGGGTTAAAACACACAGCAGCAGCAACGAGGAGGGGGGGGGGGAGGATGGGGGTAATTAGCATGCACTGCGATTAACATATAATTAATTGTTGAAATAAAAATGCCAGCAAAAAATAAAAGGCAGCAAACAGAATATTGTAGAAAAAAGCAAATTAAAAATATTTATCAGCATTTGGCATCGCCATCGCATGCAAAACACATTGCCCGGCACAATATCGCAACAGCAGCAGCAGCGCTGATGATTTCCTCACGCCGAACACTCAAATGCCCTATAAAAATGTTACTAGGTGAAAAATGAAAGTAAAAAAATATCTTAAGCAAAGTCAGTGAGTTGGAAGTAAGGTGGATGAAAGGTGTCTATATGTCTAGATATATACTTTTAAAAATGGTTTGATTTTTTTTTAATATTGCTTATGAATTTATTATCGATATTGGGGAAAAGTAAGAAGTTATCGATAAAATGATAGATGTAGAAAATGATAGAATGTAGTTATCGATAAAAAATTATATGCAGAATGAATGAACTTTATGTGAGAACCTGTATTCAAAACTGGTAGTCTATCGCTCTTAGAGTCTCTGAGATAGGCTTGTTCACACAGACAAACAGACAGACAGTTCAAGATGTACTCGACTCTTGATGTAGATCAGTAATATATACCTTAAGCAGTCGGATATGCCTCTTTCTGCCTGTTTGCGCAACTCCATTAAACCTTTTGTTCCCCATTTCGAATGGGTTCAGAATGATTACAAAATTCAAATATTCTTCAGTCAAGTTATTCAATTTTGTCTTTTTGTTTTCTACTGTTATTTTTAAATAACAATAATTAATTATGAATATTTTGAATAATTTTAATTAATAATTAAATATTTAAATAATATCATATTTCAAATAATATCATGCTACCTCATCCTGGATAGAGTATGGAAGAGGGGCAACAGGTGCACGCACACTCACACACACACAGATAGAGAGAGCTATATAGATAGAGAGAGAGAGAGAGTGAGTCGTGTGCATTAATTAGTTGCACAACAGACCGAAAGAGCAGCAACAAAAGATACGCAAATATTTTGTTCGCTGCCTTTTTTCATAACTGTGAATTGCAAGTGCAACAGCAGCGACGTTGACGTTGCCGTCGACGCGTCGACGTGGCATGCAGCATTACAGTTTTTGTCTCGAGAGTTCAATTAACGCATTTTGCTAGTTGTTGTTGGCCACTTAAGCGCTCAAACAGGCCAGAACGTCTGCAACAAAACGAAAGACTGAGGCAACGAACTTGCCGCGAACTTGCAATTGATATGGATACATCTAAACGTATACATATAGCAAATGCTTGCCACAGTTGGAGTCTTGATTTCTTTTTTTTTGCAATTGCTGCATATGCAAATCTAGCCATAAATCAGCTAAATCTATGCGATCAACTCCTGCTGTGATCTCAAAATTAAGTTCTCAACGATGCGGCTCTGTGTGTGCCCTAGTGTATGTGAGTGTTGTAAGTTGCAAGTTGGTTGTCATTGCCATGGTTGCCGTCGGAGGTGGCAATTTATGTAGCAGCCTCGAAACACATTACGCTTATGAAGTAATTAGCAATTGTTTAATTATAGTGCCACATTTATATTGCCTTCTTTTGGCTTTTTGGGTTCCTTGCCCCCAACCCTAGTTTGGCTTAACTAATTGCGACAGCAGCGACTTGGGGGAGTGAATAACTGAGTGTTTGACTGTCTGACTGAGTGCCTGTGTTGCAGTTATTGTTGTTGCCACAGACTGACACAATTGCCTGTCAATTGTAATTAGTTGTGCTTTTTGCACATTGCAACAGCAACTGCAACAGAAGCAGAGGGTTTTCCAGCCACTTCTTCGATTGCAGTTATAACAGAAAAAGGGCCAGAACTTGGAACTTGGAAGCAGCACCCAGACGAACAGTTAGCTGTGCAGGGTTGGTTGGTCATGATATGTTGTTAAACAAATGAGTGCTAGTCATTGATTCTAAGTAGTATTTAGCAACGCAGCCTCAAGAAAATTGCCATCACTTTATAATTAATAATGCCTGTTTCTTATGACATTCGAATTTAATCGTGGTCATTTTTTTTCGATTGTGAATATTGTGAATTTTGGTGAATACTTATTGAATTTGGTTGAATGAATATTTATCTTATATATTATATATTTATTACATATTGAACTTAAGGGGTACAGATTAAATGGTGTTGAGTTGGTTTGCCTAACTGAAGGTTAGAAGGTGACTTGAGTGTCTAACATAGTTAGAGTGATTTCTAAAAGAAGTAGAAGTAGTTCTTGAAGGAAGTTGATCTATATTGATAAGTCCACTGTTTCGAGTTGAAAATTGAGTTGTTGTTTATGTTTACTTAGGGGCTTAATGTTAAGGTCTTCATGCATAATCGTCTTTCCAAATATAAGTCAGATAATGGCATTCAGTTTTGAGACACTCTATATGTTGAGTCACTAAATTATGGGAGAATCATAGATTAAAAATAAAGCCAATTGCTTGAGATTAAATCCATTAAGAATACAGTTAACCTTCAGACAATTCAGACATAGACATAAGCTTATTAGTAAAGTAATTAAATGCATCATCAATAAATAAATATAGCCCATTAAAGACCTAATGCAACCTGGTGTTCCTTACTAGGGGAGAGTTTTGTGGCACATGTCTGATTAATATGTGATATGTGTGATTTTGGGAACACTCTACAAAGAGCAGTCAGCAAATATGGCAGAAATTTATAACTAAAATCTAAAACTTCGGCTGAGAGATATAATTTGGATTCGAGATTAATAAGCAATTTTCCATAAATTCTAAATTTGCATTTTCTTCTTCAATATATATAGTTTGTTTTCATCTTTTACTCATTTTAATTTCCAATCCTGTACATAGCAAGCGCCAGCCATCTATTGTTGGGTAGCAGCAGCTAAGGATTCCTTTTCTTATAAGCATTCCAGTAAGATTCTGATTTACCACTTAAGGGTTGAAGACCTGCCTTAAATTGTATTTTCAAATAATTTCCCTATAGAAAATTGGCACGATTCATTGTTAAATACACATCATTAAGTATTATTCATAATGATAATGATATCTCTACAACTTCAAAGTAGTTTAACTGAGTCTCACATACACTGGCAACAGAAAAGAGGAAGAAAAACAAAGCGACACACAAATTGCATCACGGCTGGCAATGGATTGGCCAGATTGTCTGCGACTTGTCTGCGTTTGCCATTCAGGTGCAAAAATCAGTTAATAACTCTTTATAACGCCAGCAAATAACGTCGGCAAACTTGGCTCGGAGCAACAACAGCAACATGATTCATCACGCAGACAGCAACAACAGAGACAAGGCGCAAGATCTCGTGACACAAATTGCTGCAACAACAACTACAAGCGCAGCAGCCGCACAGCAGCGACATCTAGCGGCGGCAAGCGAAGTGTTAAATAACAATTACAACTTTATGAAGCTATTTTGCTACGCTTTATGGCTGTTGTTGTTGTTGTTGTTGCTGTTGCTTGTTGTTGTCATTGTGTTTATGGCATTAAATAAAATTTATCAACTGCTGAGTGCTGGAAGGGGGGAGGGGGGGAGGAGAAGTGCAGCTCTTTTGGCTAATTAGTGCAGGCAGAAGAGCAAAAGATCGAAAACTGCTACAAAAAAAACAAAAAGGGTTTCCAAAACTAATTTCAGATATGCATCTGTTGTTGTTGCTGTTGGTGTTGTTGCCAGCAGCACGCCCTCCATTGTGGCCAAGAGGTCGCAGCTTGGCACAGGCAGAGAGAGAGCAAGAGAGAGATAAAAAGCGAGAGAGAGGGAATAATGCTGGGCTCAGGCTTCTGTTAGCCAGATCGAGTCTGCCTGAATTAAAACCAATCACAGCAACATGCAAAAGAATCTGCAGCAACAGCAACAGCAGCAGCAGCAGCAACATGTTGTTCTTGCAACGTGGTTGCTTGGTGCTACACCGATTTTTCTTTTGGTCAGCGCAAAACTTATATACAAAAGTAATATTCGTCATAATCATAATGATAGGCTTTCAAAGCGTAGCAGCAACATTGCGGCGGCAGCAACCACAGCAACAGCAGCCGCCATGCCAGTTGATTATGATGATGACGCAGTGTTGCGAGAACAGGGACAGGAACAGGGGTTGGGGGGTAGGCAGCTCCACAAGCAATTCAGGCAACAAGTCGTCAGTCGTCCGCACGATCCATGCAAATTAAATGAAACGTACGAAGCGCAAAAAAAAAAGTTCCCATGACTTGGACTTCAATCTGTTGACTTGTAAGTAAGGGCCGGGCATAGGGGGGAGGGTGGTGCTGTGGCAGGGGCACCACAGTTGGGGCACAGGTCCAACGTGCGCTCGTCGCTTGTCTGCTGCTTTTTTTCATTTTTTTGCTTCATTTTAGCTGCGCCTCATTTTCCCATTCATGCATTGAATTCGCTGGCCATGTTGTTGTTGTTGTTGCTGTTGTTGTTGCCGTTGTTGTTGCTGCTGCCCGCGTTCAAGTGTCATAAATCCTTTGGCTTAATAATATGCACCTTGCCTCGACTTTAGCTTCAGCTGCAGCTTCAGTTCTGTCCGCGTCTGTTTTCTCTTTGACTTTTCGCCTGCTGTTGCTGTCGCTGCTGCAGCTGGCAGCAACACATATGGAACACCAGCAACATACTCAATTATTGGCAGCAATTGTTGTTGTTGTTGTTGTTGTTGCTGGCGTTTATGTGTTGCAATTGTGGCAGCTAACTTTTTACGGGCTGTTTTTTCCTTTTTTCTTTTTTGGGCCACAAAAATATGGCTTAAAAACATAAATTGCTTATGTGCATTATTTTTTGGGGGATTTTAATGTTGCTTAAGTTTCGCAGTTTACCGTTTTAATTCTTAAAATTAAATTAGTTTAGTTTAATTTATTTTTTTTGTTGGAAATGGAAGAAAATAAATATTTTTTTAGCTACCAAAACTATATTATTTTTTTTGGTGCTTCACATTTTTTCATCTTTGAATCTGATTACTATATCTGATAGCTACCAACCGACTCTACCAATTGGTTCTTCTATATAGAACTTATCTGTTTATTAACCAGATAAAAACTGTAAAGCTGAATAAGTAAAGTCAAACAATGTATTTATATTAGCCTTGGATTGAAAAGCATCGGAAAATCGATGAGTTCATCATTATCTATAAACATTCACATTTCTTTTCTTTAGTTTATATATTTATATTATTTATATATTTATAATAATATATTTACAGTTTTCCAATTTTGTGTCGACTTGGAAAGTCGCCAACTCACATTTTTATTTGCTTCTTGCATTTGGCCGACATTATATCGAAAGTTACCAGATTAAATACATTCTTAAATATTATTTTTTCTTTTATTTCTTAAGCATTTCTCAGAAAATTGAAAATTTTATATATATTTCTATATTTAATCGATATTTAGCCGAGTTGGAAGAACTCAATTAGGCTACCTGCAATTTGGGCATTTAACGTGGCTTTTGGGTCTGCTTTGTTTGTTGTGTTTGGTGTGTGTTGCAGCAACTGAAAAACGCCCAGTTGGTAATGAAATGAAAGGAAACGTTGCATCTGCCGTTTGAGATATTAAATGCATTTTGGCATTGGCAATTGCCCATTGGCCACATTGGCCACATTGGCCGCATTGGCCGCATTGGCCACATTGGCAGCCCAACGTCACGTTTGGGCAGTTAAATTTGTGCGGTTGGTGGCCATTTGGGTGCATGCTGAGAAAGGGGGGGCTAAAGCAAGGGAGGGGTGAGCTTGACTGAAGAATTGGTCATGGGGGCTGTGTTCGCAGTGTTTACCATAAAAAATGGCAAATCTGTGCTACGTTTCTTTGCAGTGTTTGTTGTTGTTGTCCGAATTAGGGATTGAAATACTGTGGCGCTTATGAGTTCCAGGTAACTGCAAACATAACTCATACGCGCCATGGGCCACAATTTAGAGAGATAGAGAGAGAGAGAGAGAGAGAGAGGAGGGGGGGATGAGAGAGAGGCAGGACGAGCGTCGGCCTTTTGAAAGCCATCCCAATTAGCAATAATAAAGTTGAGACGTGATATTTCATTTTGCGAAAATTTGCCTACGTCCCATAAAAAAAAAACAAACTAAAAGAAGAAGAAACAGAAAACTGAAAACAGCCCTTAGTTTCCATAGAAAGGCAGCTGTTGTTGCCAAATTATATGCATAAATAATAATTTGAAAGAGCCGAGAACAGAGACAAGAAGGAAATACAAACTATAAATGTGCTGTTGTTAGCCAGGATGCGATATATATAGAGATATATATCCGTATGTATGCTCGGTGTATATGTTTTATTTCCCCCACCCCCAGAACACGCGTCCTCGCACACCCTATCATTAGCATTTCCGCTTTTTATTATTATTATGGCACACATATACACACACACATACAAATATACATATATATACAAGATCAGAGCCTGCACAGTGCCAGATGATCATACTTAATCATAATTTAAGCTTCGACTTGAGCGGAGCATTCAAATTGCCCTCAATGTTGTTCCTGCTGTTGTTATTCTACATGCTGTTGTTGTTGTTGCTGTTGCTGTTGTTGTTGCTGTTGTTGTTGCTGGTTGCTTGTCATATGAAAATTGCAGCGCCATTAAAAGCCACAAAGATGTTGTTCAAAAGTCCAAGTTTTTTGAGCGGATATGTTGTCTGAAAATTTGGTTTCGCAAAATTATCAGCGCCTTGGCAATTTTGCAGCATATCCCAAAAAATTAATTGACTTTTGGCCCCAAACAAATCGTTTGCCGCATAGGCAAATTAGCTCAAAGGTCGAAACGTTCATTCTGTCCGAACTCAAAAGTTTCCTGGGAACACAATTAACCCTTAAACGAAGCAGCTACAAAATGGGAGCTGAGCATGGGAGCAGGGAATGGGAACAAGGAATGGGAGGAGGCAATAGGCGTCAGAGTGCTGCCCTCTTTTACAGTTAGACCACAAATTGAGTTTTTTTTGCGGGACTAACTCTCTACTACACAGTAAATAAATTTGAATAAACCATGAAAAGAAAAATAATAAAATTATTTAAGAAAATGTATCAATTTTGGCTGAAGTCCATAGCAAACTTTAAGCTAGACTTTTTCGTTTAAAATTAAAATTTATTAATTATTATAATTATCACTTACAAATTGTCAATACTACCCTTAGATGTATGCCAAGGAGGCAGTTTCTACTAGCAGTTTCTTCCTACCATGCCTGATTTTCATTGATTGATTATTTGAAAGTAATTCAATGGCTGAAAGCCTGCAAATGACTTTGGGAATGGATTCCAAATACAATTTACCTTTAATTGTAACAATCTTTACATTTTAACAAGATCTTTATAATCCGAACTTAAAGGAATTCTAGAAGTTGATCCCTTATATGTTTGGGTATACAAATTATTAGTTGAAAGGCTATATCTTTACTGCTCTTTCTATCTCTAATTACTATCGACAATCAACTGCAATAAAGTTGATGTCTATTGGAGATACTTCCTTCTTTTGCAGAACTTCATCACAAACTTCTTCCCACTTTTAATGGATTTAGGGTATATAAAATTTCTCCGTAGTTTGACTTGACCAAGCTAAGTCAACTTTCTTGCTTCGTGTTGCATATATTCATCTGAATGCCTCTTCTGGCTTACAAAAACATAGGCATTCACATTCAAGCCAACAATTTGTTGCTGTGTAGCTGAAATTCGCACAGAAACAATTTGCCTGAACTACAAAGATTAATGGATTTTCAGGTCTGCATTCGCCCTTTCTGCAAGAGCCGCGGCGTCGATCCTTCTTGTTGTTTTCTTTGGGCTACAATCGAAATTCAGTGGCGATTGCTTGGACAGTTCCTGGTATTAATTTCGAATTCATAATACGAATTTCATTTCGGGAGCCGCAAAGTTATCCACGCTGGCGGCAAAACCTTTATTTTTATTTTTCTCTTTTTTTTTCGAAAAAAAATAAAAATAAAAAGGAAACATAAAAAAAAAAAAAAAAAATTTCAAAGGAAGAGAAGAAGAATCCTCTGACAGCATTTAGCTGCGCCTCAATGACCTTCAGCGGTCTTTTTAGAGCCACTTGCTCACTTATTTAGCCACAATCTTAGCCGCCACATGACGCCGTCTGTTGTCTGCGCCCCTCCCCTCTCTCCCCTCTCTCCGCCACCCTGCCACTGCCCTACTCCAGTTGACTTCCTCCCTCAACTCTTTTTTGTTCGAGTTGTTCAAGTTCGCTTTGCGGTTATAAAATTGTGCCAACATTTTTATTACTTTTCAACACTTTGGGCCTGAAAGACTTGCGCAACGTTGCCTTGCCCCGTTATAGCCCTAGCACTTGTTGTTGTTGTTGCTGTTGCTGTTGCTGTTGCTGTTGCACCTTCCCCTTGTTGTTTCTGTTGTTGGGCGCCACAGTTTATTGACTTTATTGCCTGCTGCGCGGCTAATTTTTAAACAACAAATGATTGATCATTCAGTTTTTAGCATACGTATTTGTGGCAGGTGATGACTTTTATGCGGAACTCGCTACAGTGGTAACTGACTAACGAAGATGAAGGGAAATGCAGGAGGGAGTGGAGGGAAATAGTGATAACAATAAATAATACAAATATTACTCTGTACATCATAATAATAATAATAATTTAATTATGATAAGAATATTAAAGAAAATAATTATTAATAAAGTGGACTGTGGACAGTGGACAGTGGACAGTGCCTTTAATTGCATTCGGGAAACAATCTTTATCGATATGTGCGAAACGGGTAGACTTATCGATAAATTTACATAAACTTGTTTTGAATATGGAGTATGAGCTCTAGCTCTTATTAACAGACAGATGGACTTCATTGATTCAACTCGGCTTTCAGTGCTGATCAAGAATATATATACATATACGTACATACATACGTACAGGCTATCGTAGGTAACGGGGCGATGTAGATACACAAAAACATATACGTATAAAATAAAGCAAATTTGATCTGTCTCTAGTCTTATGGTCAGACAGCAGACGGACGGACGGACAGGCGGACAGACGGACATCACGATTTCGCAGCCCTCTAGTGGACGTAGCACTCCAATTTTAACATTTGTCCATACATAAAGTTATTGGAAATTTCCCTTTATAAAGTTTTGCACCCAAATGTGAGCAGCACTAACCCGAACTGATCCTAACGGGCTGTTGATAAACGCATGCATATACATATGTATATATACTTAAAAACTCTTTCCAGACAGATCTTCAAAATATTGTTGACTTACAAAAGCTTCAAAATGTAAGCCAGAACATAATTAAATAACAACGAATAGAAATAAAGTATTCAAATATTTATTTTCACATATTAGAAGTAGCATTAAAAAAATGTCGAAAACATTTCCTTTAGAATCCTCATCATAATTTGTTCGCTAAGCACTTTAAACTTGAGCTAGACGTGGCTGTCATTAAGTTGAGCTATTACCGGCTAAATGCTTGAGTGGCAAGCAGCAAGTTGCAAGCAGCAAGTTGCAAGTTGCAAATTGCCGTCGAGAGCGAGTTCAGTGTGCAAATCCATAAGCAACCAGCTCAACAACAGCAACAGCAGCCATTAGACTAAAGTGGGTGAGTACACTCAAAAAAAAGAAGACTAATATTAAATTCTGAAATAATATAGGTAAGTAAAAAAATCATTCTAGAATCAAGCACTTAAGCAATAGCCTTAACATTCGAAAATTTGCTTTCTGTATAAATAAGATGGGGAGTCCTTGGTGCCAATTTCTAAAATGCAGTGCGATGTTTTTCAGAGTGTAGGTGGTGCGGGGTGGTGCAAATAGAATGCCCCGCTCTACAAACCACAACTACTTAACTGAAATCTGAGACTGAGCCAGAACCAGAGCCGGCATCTTGGCCTGACAACTGTCAGAATTTAATGGCGGCTTCAATTTTTATAACCAAAGCACGACTACCGTCAAAGATGCAACAGCAACAGCAGCAACAGCAGCAGCAGCAGCAGCAGCAGGAGCAGAGACGCCAGCAGAGACGCCAGTAGAGCGCAGTAATCAAGTGCAGTCAGCAGGAGTCAAGTTCAAGAGTTGTGGCTGCCACAGAGATTATGAGAGGAGCCAATCTCAGCCGACTTGGGGCCTGGCCAAAAGAAATGCAAACGAGTCAAAAACCAAAAAAAAAAAAACGAAAAAAGAAAAAAAAAAAAAACGCTCTGGCCACAAAATGCAGATTTCAGCGGCACGATATGCGTGTGTGGGAGGGCTAGAGGGGGGAGTAAAGGGGGTGGTGTGTGTGTGTGTGTTGTGTGCAGCATGCAACATGAGTTCCCACAGTTTGGTTACCTTGGCTGCTGCTGCGGTTGCTCTTTGGCAACGCCTTCGAAAATATTTTTGATGACGTTGTATGGCAGGCTGCCGCGCTTGGAGTCGCCTCGCTGATGATGATGCCACAGACTTGAACATCAACTCAACTGAACTGGCAAACTCATATGCATGTTGCCGCTTAACGCAAGGCATCTTGCACCAAGTCTCCTTCTTCCTCCACATTCAACTGCCTCTCGCTTATCTCGCTAAATTTGATCAACGTTTTCGCAATTCGGGAGCTCCGCCCCGAAGGTATTTCCATAAATATTCTCCAAAGTTTTTTTCTTTTTCTTGCTGCTTCATTTTTTGCTTTTTACTTTTATTAGTTAACCATTTGTTGTTGCTGTTGTTGTTGTTGTGCTACAAATAAATTAAAATTATGCATGCTTAGACAGCATTGGAGCCTGGGAACTCTTTTGTCCATAGCGCTTGCATGAGAAACTTGCCGTTTTTTCATCTACTTTTCAGTTGTTGCCCCCTTTTTTGGGTAAACTAATAAGTGTTGTAGGAGTTGCACTTAACGGGCTATAAAGTTAAGTACTTCATGTTATGGCTAAATGACAGTCAATAAACATGATTATAGAGCAAACACAAGTATTGCACAATAATTGTGCAGCTTGCGAAATGGAGCATAAACTAAATTATGAAAGATCAGTTGCAAGTTAAAGATACTTCCAGTCAAGAAGTGTTGGTGAAGCTGAGCAGGTAAGCAGGGAGTTGACAGTTGAGATAGAGATTTATATATAGCAAGTTCCCATTATTTGAAATTGATAAACCTTTTCGATCCTTAATATCACAAAATTCAATTCAGAAACACAAAAGCAGAAGTATTCAGCTTAATAAACTCAGTTTATTCAAAATCTGTAAAAAATGTTTATTGAAGTTGGGCAAAAGTAAGTAAAAAAGCCGAAGGAAGCATCTCCGACCCCATTAAAAATATATATTTTGGATCAGCCGAGTCGACCTTGTCTTGTCCGTCTGCACAAAATGATAGTAATTTAATTTCATGAGTTTTCAAATATGGAATATAAGTTCGCGATTTACCAATAACTTCCCTTGTTGCCCTAATGTCGATACAAAATTTTCGATTATAAATTCTTGTCAACTATATATTTACAAAGATGTTTTTAATTTTTTTAAATATAGCTAAATTTGGATATTGGCTAATTGTCTGCGTTCTTCTGCATGTCAGTGCAACCAGTTAAGTTTGAACTCAAAACAAGTTTGCTCAACAAGCCAAAGAATAGCCAAAGATGTGTGTAACAATGTACCTACATGCGATGCATTTGTAGATTTGTAGTTGTCTACTGTTTGACGCAGATATCCGTTACACTGTGAACAATAAGCGAGTGCTCTTGAGTTCAGGTAGCACGAACTGATGTTGATGTTGCCACCAAATTGATACTGCTGTACTCAGCCATTGTGTGTGTGAGAGAGAGAGAGAGAGGGAGAGAGGTAGAGAAACTTGGGGCGCTCATCTTCATTTATCATTTTGAATAATAATCAAATCATAAAAGCGACGAACGAGGAGCCCCCTGTCAAAGGCCGTCAGCTGCAACAGACAATCCGACAATAGCCCCAAGAGGGACAACGGGAGGAATGTGTGGCAGGGGGCAGGAATAGAACCTCAGACTGCAATCAGAGAGATTCAACAAAGAGTCGTGAGTTAAAGGCCAAGAAGAAGAACACACAACTTTGGGCGCTGGCTGGGTTATTAAAAAATAATTTGCATAAAAAGGCACGAGTTCTCTTATCCTCTTCCTCTCTTCTTCTCTTCTTCTCTTCCCCGCTTCTTCTCTTCTTGTTGTCTTCATGCACGAGAAAACCACAAGGATTATGCCATAAATAACAGACGAAGGGCGCGGGGGATAGGTGCAAAGAGGCAGCATTTTTCTATGAAATTATATTCAAATTAGTTTGAAGTTTGCCGTCTTTACAAATGGCATAATTATGGTATAAAGCTACACAAAAAAAACAACCAACAAAAAAACAACAAAAAAACAACAAAAAACCAAATACAAAAGCAGTCTCGAGCGCACTTGAATTTATGCTAAATGCCAGCTGAGGTGTTGCCTACAGAGCTTCAATGTTGCCACAAAAGCTGGGTGCAGTAGCCGCCGCCTCATCAATTATCCGAGTGATTACAGCTCCAGCAATTTGTTAGATCTGCTCTGGGATGGTGTGGGGAGTGTTGGGGTCTCCACTTTTGACACCTTTTGCATGCCACAACTCGGAGGCTGGGCTCTTGACGTGATTATAACAGTTTTACGGTTAGTTATTAATGATTCGCCATTCAATAGATACAAAGAAGTCGGAGCTACCCTTTCCTCTGCTCTTCCCAACTCTGACATGATAATTAGCATTAGCTTCCCCATTGGCATTCCTCACTTGAAGCACCACCAAATTGCAAAAATTTCTATGATTGTAATTTGTGTACTCAATGCAGAGAAAGTGCAAAAAATAGTTAAGAAATTTCTAAAGAAGTTAAAAGTCGAGAGAGCTCAACTAGAACCCAGACGAAAAGTACTAGAAAGAACACTGCAAATCAACTAGAAAAAATTTCTTGTTCTTACAAATAATTTGTAAATATTCGAAAACAAATTTTTCAAATGAATATACGACTACTTTTTAGATATATATTTTCTCGCTCATATAATCTCACACAGACGGACAGACATTGGAGTAGACAGACGGCCAAATCGATTCGACTATTGATACTAATCAAGAATACATACACTTTATGGGTTCATAGATTCTTCTCAATGGGTTCAGCTACTTAAATCGAATTGTTCAGGTTCTGAATTGGATTTATATAGGCTTAAGCTATGTTTAAAAATATAATAAAATCATTAACATATAAAATAAATACTTAATTATATTTGTTCAGTCAAATACAAACTCGAACTCAATTTAAACCGAGCGAGTTTTAATTGATGAACACAAAATCGGGACTGGGGGGGGGGGGGGGGAGAAATTGCAAATTGTTGTTGGCCCTTAAGCAACAATTAAATTTACATAACGTTACTATTATTATCGCTCCATATATACAGACTTATAACCTATTTATATATACATATATATATATTTATGGGCGACATGCGATATTTATTTAAATGATATCATTTCCTGAGCTCGTTTCCGAAACACCTTGCGGCATGTTATTTTGTGCTATGTAAATTTCAGTGTGTGTGTGTGTGTGTGTGAGTGTGCATTGGTGTTGGTCATTTATCAAAGCGAGACAGCAACAACAACAGAGGCAAGAAATATTCAAAACGTGGCTAAAGAATACGGCTCATATTATTCATGACCATGCGATGTCAGCTCAGCTCCTCCGAATTTGGCCTAAACCAACAACAAAATATTGCGTGCAGACATAACTAATAATTTCCTAAAGAAATGAAGAGCATGGCAGTGGGGGAAGGGGGGGTAGTGGTTGCAGGTGTGGAGGGGAGTTCAAGAGGAAACAGAAGTCGAGCAGACGATTGGCCGATGACTGACGACTGACGGGCTGACAACAATCGCCACAATCTCAATGGCAATGTGGCAATGGGACGCGTTGGCGGCCACAGAACTCACAATCAAATGAATGAATGGAAGAGTGAATGCATGATAATAATGATGTTCAACACGGTGGCAGGGACGGAAGTGCAACAGCGGCAGTGGCAGCAGCAACGTGTCTGCTGATGATGCCTCATGATAACTATGAAAATGAGTTTTCAGCCACAGATGACACGACACTGTCCGAATAATGCCGACCAAAAGGAGAGAGATGGCAACAGACAGAAAGAGAGATAGAGAGAGGTAGAGAGAGAGAGTGGGATAGAGAGGGAGAGAGAGAGAGAGAGAGTTTGGGATATAGTTTTAATTTTATGAATGAATCGAAAGGCCGCATAATAAATCAAAAGACGCACGCGTTGCGCTCAGAGACTCAAAACAGGAGCGTGACCAGACAGGAAATGGAAATGAGCTTGCAATAAACCCAAAAAAAGACATAAAAATAAAATAAAACTAAGTTAAATAAAAGAAAAACATAGAGGCTAAGCTGCACATGAGGCGTTGAGCGGCAGAGAAAACAATTAAGTGAATAAAATGCAGTAAAGCTAATTAAAAAATAAAAATAAATAAGAAGGGAAGAATGGCAAACCTAGCCAAGTCAAAATTTACATATCCATAGGTAACCCAGCTATGTCTAAAGTACTCTATAATGACATCCGGCAGCTATATGATATGAGATAGTACAAATTTCATCAGCATGTCCTCAAAGCAATTAATTTAGACATGACTACATCGAACTGGCTAACGTAGCTAATCGAGAATATATAAAACTTATGTCGACTGATTCTTATGCTTGATAGCGTTATAACAATATTATAATACACTCTTATTATTATTAGTATTTATATATATCTACATATCTCTATCTATCTATCTATATCTCTTCCATCCACTCTAATTCCTGCACGAATCTGTGACGGGTTTATTTCCCAAGGATACTTGTTATTTTTCTGGCTAAATCGACACACTATGTCATGTAGTTCGTTGAGTATGTCTCCTCATTGTCTATATGCATATACATATACATATATATATATATATATATGTCCTATATTAACCTCTACAAATCAAATCTAAGTTGTAACAATTAAAATACTTCGCTGCACATGCCAAGATGACTTTTGCAAATGCTGCGACTGACTCAGCTAAAGTTGCTTTTATAACAAAAACAAAATCCACTTAGGCAATTAAAAATTAATGATAATTAATTTGTATAGTCAATAATTAGCCGCACTTAAGTAATTGATAGTTTCAAATAACTGTTACTAAAGTATTTATGTAAATTGTAATCTTAGCTTAATCCTTATAGTATTTTCCTGACATTTAAGAAATTTTGAGCTAAATGCAACACAAGTCACTAATGACTGTATTATTTCTATGATATATAATATATATATATATATATATATATATATATGATATGTAAGCTAATTAAAGTAATTAAGTATTTAATTAATAAAAACTACAGAATCAATATCCAAATTAATATTAAGAAGTTGTGAAGACAAAAATATATTTCGCAAACTTTGCAGGCACACCTCTCCCTAAAGAAACCATTATAAATATTCTCATGCATACTTAAATACACATTTGTATGTGTGTTTAAGTGTGTGTGTGTGTGTGTGTGTGTCTGTGTGTGTGTGTGTTTGTGTTTGTGTGTGTATAAAGAAAACATCAAAAACTTACCGCCTGCATTTTGCATGTTGCTGTTGTCGTCGTCGTCGTCGTCGTCATCGTTGCAATCATCGTTTTCGTCATTGGCTTCGCTTGTTGCTGGCGCCGGCGATGTTGCTGCTGATGCTGGCTGTGATGTTGCTGCTGCTGTTGTTGTTGTTGTTGCTGCTGTCGCCTCGGGCGCTGCATCATTTTGTTGTAATGCAACTAATGAGGCGGCAAAATTGACGTGATGCTGTCGCGTGAAGCCAAACAGCGATGCGTCTTCAGTTGTTGCTGTTGCAGTTGTTGTTGTTGCTGTTGTAGTTGTTATTTTTGGTGTTGGCGATTGAGTTGTTGACTCGCTTTTAATTGCTGTTGTTGTGGTTGGGGGACAACGTTGCTGTTGCTGCCAGTACTCGGCTGTGATCAAATGCTGCAAGCTGTGCGTAGGCAAATGTTGGCCAAACAAATTGCTCAAATGTTGCAGCGGCGTGTTGCTGGCAACATGTTGCTGCAGCAGCTGCTGTTGCAGCAGCAATTGTTGCTGGTGCTGCTGCTGCTGTTGCTGCTGCTGATGGTGATGATGATGGCGATGATAGAGCAGTGTTGCTGCTGCAGCTGTGTCATTGCCATCGCTATTGATTTTATATTTGCTTGTTGTTGTTGGCGTTGACATTGTTAACGCTTCCGTTTTGGCCAGCTGTCGACTGTTGCTGCTGTCAATGTTGCTGCTGCTGCTGCTGCTGTGGCTGCTGCTGCTTTGCTGATTTGTGTTGCAAGCGTTTTTGTATTCAAGTAACATGCCGTTAATGCTGGCAGCCCTGGCAACCTGCTGCTGTCGCTGCTGCTGTTGCTGTTGCTGCTGCTGTTGCTGTTGCTGATAGTAGTTTGCTAGCAACAATGGCATAATCAATGTTTACAGCTAACTGTGGCAGCAGCAGCAGCATAGACGACATACACACATATACAAAATTCCCCCCCTTTTGCGATAAGCAATTTAAACACAAAGCTCTACAAGTTGGTCAAGTGGCAAGTGGCAAGTGGCAAGTGACCGGCGCTGCTCGTCTGCAATTAGCCAAAGAAGATTAATTAGTTATAGAAGCGTGTCAAGTGCTCTTTATACTTTATAGGAAAGATATAAATAAATATATATATGTACATAGCTAGCCATCTTCAATAAAAAACAATTTTGATAAAGTTTTGAAAAAAATTACTTTTCCAGTTGTTAGCCTGTAATCTCAGCACAAATCTTAGATTTCTTCTTTCTTAATGACCTCCAACATATATACCCTTTCGATTAGTTACACAGGGTATATAACAAATCACAAATAATCTGTTTCTTTTCATTATTTTATTTTTATTTATGCAAACTCATCGAAACGCATCAAGTTTTTGATGGACATGTGAAGCTGGCCAAGCATTTGTTAAAGCTGCTGTTAAAGTTAGAAATTAGAAGTTGAAGTCAAAGTCAAAGTTAATCATCTCAGGCGACTTTTTGTCATTTTAATTAGTTCAATTTCTGCCTTCTGTGTGCTTTTCGGCCTATGCACATAAGTCGCACACCTCGCAACTCATTTCACATTTTCACCTGACAACAACAATAAAAACCACGTCATGACTTTGAGCCAAATTATAATCAGAAAGCGCCCAATCATCATGATTTTCTACACCCTAGCCATCTCCCTCTCTCTCTCTCTCTCTCTCTCTACCTTTCTCTCTCTCTCTCTCTCTACCTTTCTCTCTCTCTCTCTCTCTGTTTAGGCTTGAAGGTAGTAGCCGTAGAGCAAAAGCAATTGAACTGAATATACATAATCGCCAGAAGAGTCAAAAAACAACAAAAAAAAAACAGCGACAACAATACAAAACCGTTTCGGATACGATTCCTATAAAATTATGCACTGCAAGAAAAAGTTGGCATGCTTCTGCTAATTATATGATATTGACTAGAACAGCATTATGTGCTGCAGAAATATTCTAGACAAAAACATATTTTATTATTGTATTTTGATATCTTTTTAGAGCATATCAAATGATCTGCAACCCTGGTTTTGAATCAAAGGTTCCAGCTCCTCTTCCATTCCTTGTCAAGGAATCAGAGATATATTGAAATATAGTTTCGATTCTGGTTCTCAATTGGAAACAAGTTACTTTTTCTTCAAGGAGTTATTCTCAAGGAATCGGGAAATGTTGAATTTCGATTGCGATTCTAATTCTGCATCTGAAATTTAATCGGTTAATTTCTGTTAACGGTTTTGGCTCCAGTTTGATTCCTGATTGCTAATAATCCTTAGCCAATTTTCCAAAATCGCAACTCCTTAAAAACTTTGTCAAATTACACACGAATTTCTCTGAGTGTATCAATTGGTATGGCAACTAGTACATACAATGGTCGTGGCAATAAAATCCCCAAGCTCGACGCTAGAGCGGCCGGCATTATAATTACAAGTCATCTACCTGATGTTTTTGACCATTTAAGCTACAAAACACGAACAACAACAACAAAAACGCCGTCAAACAGTAGCCAAAGAGACAACAAGTGAAGAGAGGAGGGTCGACAGAGGACAGACGACAGACGACAGACGAAAGACGGCCAGACGGTAATCATATAAAAATAAATATTAATGCCTTGAAGACTGGCAAGATGGCAACAACAACAGCAAATTTCCATTCTTGTATATCGACATTAACGCGCATAATTGTTAATACCATTTAAATGTGCGTAAAACGCCAGCCCAGCGAATAGACAAAAGAGAGGAGCGAAGAGAGCGAATAGTCATAAAGAGAGCGGCGAGTGCAGCGGAAGTGTCTTTTTGTATTGCATGACGTGTTCCATTTCTCTTTTAGTGATATCCGACGAACGATTTAACTAGTTGAAAACTGCTTCTATTTCTTCCTCTTTCTCTTGCTCTTCCCCTTTCTCTTGCTTTTCCTCCTTTCTCTTGCTCTTCCCCTTTCTCTTGCTCTTCCTCTGCCTTAAGCGCCTTATCATAGTTCACCAAATGGGAACGAACTGTTGACTGAGTTTTACAGTTAAAGCAGCATTTCGAAATATTTGTTCAAAATAATCAATGAACTTTATTTTCATACACATTTATGACCATGATTCAGCCCATAAGGTTCTCGTGAATGAATACGCTTCCCTTGTAACGCAATTCTAACGAAACTAGATTATATTCATGAACAACGGAAACTCATTATTTTAAAAAGTTTGCAATGAGAAAATATTGATATGTATTTGGATTTATTATTTTATTCTAGACGATAGACTATGAAAAATTCATTAATTTTCGATAACAATTCAGTTTTGACATATTTATGTTTGTTTGGAACCATTTATTTCTGTTTTCTTTTAGTCGGATTTTCAATAAGAAAGTGAGAAATTTTTAGTCAAAACTGAGGTAGACTAGCAGATACTCTGTTAAATGCAAAGCATGCTTGCTAATAGTAGTTGGTTCAAGTGAAAACACGTCTGAATTTCTGATTCGATCTTAATACAATCAAAATTGAATTAATTGAAAGACTATTTCTAACAATTGTGACTTTTAGTGTTATCACTTATCGATTTATATATATTATGGAAACTGGCTCATTTCAAATTGTATGTCTTTGATATTGGATTGTTCTTGCACTTACACTCATTCCACATTAAATCAATCAATGCATCTTAATTTTAGTTGTTATATCTCAATGGTAGCCATTTTAAGTGCGACATATAATGTTGGCCATTGGTGTACGTTGCAGGTTATCCAATTAACTATGGCTAATGCTAATTGGCGCACCTTAGCTAATGACTACTGTAATTCTATGACTTGCATTTGCCTTGAGCGTTTACCATAAATTTATACAGCACACGCACACACACACACAGACGCACACACACGCACACACACATATGTAAATATTGATAAGATGGTATACAAATAAATATCTATATTTATATGCCATAAGGTGTAAAGAGCGATTGAGGGGCGTGACAACGACAGCCTTCAACAAGGGGCTGGGTGGGGAGTAGCCCAAAAAGAGCTCAGGGCAAGTACATAGGTATTTATATATATTTGTATATCAATATTTATTTGTGTCTTTGGTCAGGGTGATACATTTAGTGGGTGGCTTATGTGAAATGACAATAAATGGAAATACTCGCTGATATTTTTAGCGAGCGACTTTTCAAATGCTAATTGAAGTTTAGCTTAAAATTCCACGTACTGCGCATAAATATTAAAAATTAATTATTCTTAATGCATTAGCAAACAGAAGGTTCTCGTTTTTTATACTTAATTCACAGTCAATCGATATATGTCACAATACGAAAATCTCGGCCGATGAATAATGGGGCAACGCCTGCCTCCAAATTGGCGACCCATTCATTTAAATGCCAACGCAGCAGATCCGCGGCGACTTATTTCGTCTTAGCAACTTAGCCCCAACTCCACGCCCCCAAGTGAGGCATGAAACAATTGTCTGACTTACCAACTAAGGCAAACTAACCCACTTGCAGGGCGCCCAGCTTAACGCTGACTTAATCAACAAATCTCCGATTGGCCAACCAAAGAACTCATTAATTATGCTTGATATGCACAACTTTTAACTGGATGGTTCTTTTAAATGGGAGAAATGGTGTAGAAAACTGGGAAAGAGGCCAATTGAAGCACCTTCGATGCCATTGGGCATATACATTCTAGATCTAGTTGAAATGTCGAGTTGACTTGGCCAGCTTTGTGTGGCAATCTGCAGGATAAAGCTAATTTAAGAGACTTTGAGAGATATGAGAGAATTAATAGTAAGATAGAAATTTGGATTCAGATTCAGTTTATATCAGCTTACCGATAACTGCCCGCCTACGCGAATATCGATAAAGATACTGACTTCCAATTGCTATATATTATATTCATTATATATATAAATAAAATATATTTTACATATAAACGGCCCAAATTTAATCAAGATCTCTGGAAACCCCCTCCAAAAAGCATTTTTACATTGAGAGAACGCTCTCTCCCTTGCTCTCTCTCTCTGTCTCTCTCTCTCTCTCTCTCTCCCTCTCTGTCTGTCTCTCTCACTCTCTCTCTCCCTCTCTGTCTCTCTCTATCTATCATTTATATCTCTCTGTTTTTCCTCTTCATCAATATCTCTTTCTTTATCTACATATCTCTTAGCTAGTTTCATATATAGACTTGATTTTCTTATGCAAGCTAACTTCTCCCGCTCTCTCTCTCTCTCTCTCTATCTCTGTCCCCTGTCTCTCTCTCTCTCTTATATTTCTATATATTTCCCCAGCAAATTTCCCACACAATCATATAGTAATTTCCTATGATTACCTGTTTGCATTTGGAGCAAGATTATTAATTGACTCATTTCCCTGCGATATCGCCAATTGAGTTCTGGTCTCGTGATAACACGTACCCCTTCCCCTTCCCCTTCTCCTACCCGTACCCCCACCCTTCCCCTTCGTAACGCTGCAAAGTCTGATCAGATTTGAGTGTAGTAGTTAGTTAAGCAGTTAGAGCAGACTGATGAATGGCACTCGTTGTTCCCATTTGCCACAGTGCCATTTGGTGACAGTTTCTAATTATTATTACGACATTTATTGAAGTCATTTTCCTAGAACACAGCCCGACCAATAAATAATAATCACGTGGTGCCGTCCACTTATCGAGCATAAGCCACACTCGTTGTGAACTCATATTGTCAGTGACTGGCAGACTTTGCAAAAACTTGAAGAAAAATAATAAATTTACCCAGAAGAAGGGTAAAGTTGGGTGCGAACTTCAAGATGGTTATCAAAATCATATGAAAACTATTTTGACTTTAACTTTTTCTTATCATTTTTGACAAGTTTTCATTTTATGGGATTAAGATTTAAAGAAAGGCATAGAAGTTATTTAAATTAAATTATCTGTTTGTGGTTAAAGATTGGAGGAAAGGCTAGAAATTGTAGAGTTTTGATGCTCAGATAGTTTAACCTGTTTCCATCATCAACATTTCTAATATTCTCGTTGGAATGTTGCCTGCAAATTGGCCAAAGAAGGACATTGTGCAATTCGGAAAATTGTGATTCCTCTCCGATGTATATAGCACTTAAGAATATATCCGGTCCCAAGCGATCCTAACCTTGCCCAAAGAAAACAACTTGATAAAAATTGTTGCTTATCGAGGGAATTTTTTTTTGCTTTCATGTTTTTTTTTTGGATTTTTGGGCACCAAGCCCCCGTACGCGTAATCAGATGAATCGAATCGAAACTCGAACTTTGAGCATCCGCTCATAATACCATAATAAACACGGCAGGTTTGTATACCCCCGCCCCGTGACCGATAATTCCTGGAAATCGAGCATTCGAGTGGACAAATCAGGTGAATTTCATAAAGATTACTCGTTGTTTGTAGATTTCGCCAATTCGAATTTGTTGCTTCCGATTAAAACATTGAGAAATTGAAAACACACACACACTAAACGATTATTAGACAAGTGCTATGTTTAGACACTTTTAACAGTCGTATCTTGACTCTGTGCTTTTATTTGCGCCACGAGGCACAAATTTGCTTATCTCGAGCAAGAAATCTATAAATTACATGCATTTCTTGTACTCTGTACTTTTTGTTGGTGTTGCTTTTTTTGGCTTATCTGCAAATGTGTCGCCGAGCCAAAAGTGCGAATGACGGAATAGTGCTGACAAATCAACTGCTTATAAAATTCGAATGAATCATATTCAAATTAGATATAAATAGCTATTTCCATGTGCAACAGGCAAATATTGATAAGATTGCCACTTCGACTTTGTGATAGTGTCTAAGGTTGACTAATGGATAATTTGAGCAAACTCACAGTTAAAAAAAAGTAAGAATACAAATCTACATATAACAGCTATCTTGGAAAAAACCAAAAAATTTACATTTTCAATTTTCGAAGACATACAAATTTGCAAAAGGTGGAAAAAGTGCGAAAAAACGCAGTAAAAAAAATTCTGAATTAAAAAATATTTTATACAAGAACTCAACTTTTGATCGTTATAAAATACATCTTAAAGGTGCTTGGATTTAGAAAGGGAACTGTTAAACATATCTAAAATTTATTGTATAAATTTCTTCTCTAAAAAAAATTTAATTGCTTAAGGATCAAAATGATTTCTGGAAATATTCTGTTAAGCGATTTAAAGGAATAAAAACATCATTTAATCATTTGGCATTTAATCATTTGGCATTTAATCATTTAAAAGTCGTTTTGATTTGAACTTTCTAAAAATCAATAAATAATCTGTTAAGCGACTCTAATCATCAATTTTGTTAATTTGGAATATCCCTATTAAAAATCCTTTAAAAAAAGCTGTTTAAACACTCTAGAACTAATCATTTTGTAGGGCGTTCGTTGAGTCGTCTTAGCCAAAGTTGCAATTGATTATTTTTTGTCTTTCAAGTGTCAATTGATTCTGTCATTTTTTATGAGCGTCAGCAGACAGTGATATGCAAAATGTTTGTGTTAACGGCTTTTGTTTTGCCTTGCTTTGCTTTGCTTTGGTTTGTCTCATTTTTGTAAGGCCAGGCATTATCTGACACAGGTTTCACTTCTCTTTGGGTAGAGTTGTCTTATCAGTGGGGGACAAACAAATTGAACTCATTTCTTTAAACAGCTTCGAAGCAATTGTCAGCAGATACAACTAGTTAGCAGTTGGCAAGCTCTATAGCTATAGATACAGTTACAGTTACTTAAAAATTCATTTTTTTCTGACTGTTGCAAACACTTGATAAAACTCTCATTTTGCATATATAAATAGATATAGTAGTTTAAAATTGCAACATGATTTTTGGTCTTAATCAATTGTGTGTGATCCTAAGCGGAATAGTCTACGACTCCATGAGCAAAGATTAATAAACATAGATAGTTAAACAGCATATTCAAAATGTAGTTAGTTATATATACAGAATATAAAAGTGATTAACTTAGAAGGTGCGGCATGCAAGAGCTTTAATATGTAATCAACATTATAAGCATACAGAATGCATTCCGTAAGGAGAAGTTATTCACTAGTTCCAATGCGGAAATTGCGCTTTATATCGAAAGGAATCGAAAATTTGCCAAACTCAACCCATTAAAAGCATTAACAAATAAATAATAAACGTGTGTGTTTGTGTGTGTGTGTTCGTGGCAAGTATCGCTATGATTTGTGGCAGTTGCAGATAAATATTCCAATAAGACTCAACTTGTCGCTGTTGCGCTGCGTTTGCTTTGTCGTTTGGCTAATATGGTAAATGGTTGAACAGAAGAAGATAGAAGGAAAGCGAGCCACAAGATACGACACTAGCTGCATGCAACGTGCAACGTGCAGCGTGTGCCTTACATACAAACAGAGCTCTACCATTTTTATCTAATTAGGCTAAGCAGCAGTCAAAGACGAGGAGGAGGCAGAAGAAGAAGAAGAAGTGACAAATATTTATTATTGTGCAAACACAAGAAGAAAAACAACAACAACGAAAAGACAAACAAAGCGCGCCGTAAAATAATCAATCACTCGATATTTACAGCAAATTGTATTTGTTGTTGTTGTTGTTGTTGCTGTTGCTGTTGCTGTTGTTGCAGCCTGTCTACAAATGTATCTGTATCTGCGGCCAGTATCTATATGCGGCCGGTGCAGATAACGGCATTTGAATAAGGTAAGGAAATGCAGTTGAGTTGCCAACTTGTCGCTACAAGATACAGACACACACACACACACAGTTATAGATACAGATACAAATATAGCTAAAGATACAAATACAAATACAGATACAGATACAAGTTGGCAGTGCCTTGCACTCAATATTTATATCTGTGTATCTTCTGTAAAGCCGCACAAGTGTTATGCTAATAAAACAAATCGAAGTCAACTTATCAGCCAAGACATATATACATACACACACATATGTATATATATATATATCGCTATTTATGCCATATTTACATTAAACATTATTTAAAGTGTAAATCGATCGATTTTTTCTTTGCACTTCATTTTTTTCCTGTTTTGTTTATTGTATTTATTACAAATTTCAATATTATTTATTGGTGCCACACACACGCAGAGTGTTGTTGTTGCCACTTCAATATTTGAAAGGCGTCAGTGTTTACACTTGGATTTGTTGCATACCCCTTTAAATCGGATAGTTTGATTAAGTGGCTGATAAACATTTTGACACTTGTCATGTTATCGAATATCATCCGTAATTTATACTCGCATTTCTGCGGAAGTCAACTTAAGAACTGAACTTAAGTACAATCCGCAGATGTTTCGAGTCGAACATAATTTATAAACAGTGGGAAACTTAATCTAAATATGATTTGGTTATGGATTGGAATATGGAGTGAATTAAAATTTAATTAAATTCAAATATTAAATAGAGAAAAAAAAACTATTTACATTTGGAAGAGATTCAGATATGTGTATAGAATTATGGAAGAAACTCAGATAAAGATATATAGATATTATATGAAAAATATAGATATAGATATCTGTAAGTATAGATAAAGGTATGAGTGAAATTAAGTTAGTTAGTGCTTCCACTAATAAGTAATTACTTAAACCAAGTTAGTCAAAGCAAAAGAATACTTAAAATATTAAATCTTGCACCTTAAGCACTTATTTTAGCGTAGAAAATTTGTAATAGAAATCTGATAATGATACTTATAAAGATTTCAATCGCTAGAAACTGTAAAACTGTCTTTATACGATAGAAAAGTGAGGAAATAAATAATTGAGTAAATAATTGAATAATAGTTAGCAAGATATCAAAAGAGTTACTTAACGGAAAAATGGAAAATAATACAAAATATAAATACTTAACATAATACATGTGCAAAGGTATGTAAAAAGCAGAAGGAAGCATCTCTAATCCCATAAAATATATGTATTCTTGATCTAGATCAACTGTCAAGTCGATTTGGCTAAGTCCATCTGTTCGTCTCTATACTCAATCTCAGAGACTCAGAGGCTTAAGCACTTCAAAACATAATTTCAAATTGAAATCAGTTTATCAGCTTATAGCTGATTTCAGGGTATCTGCTTGTCGAGCTCACTCGACTTACACGTTCTTACTCATTCTTTAATCTATTTGAAAAAATAGCTTATCACTGGAAATCAAATGCTTATCTTTCTAGCACATCAAACTGCAACTGCTGTTGGAAAACGTTGAGACTACCCCACAAAAGGTAATCTTATTGAAATGCTTTATATTTTATTTACTTTTGTATTTCCTTATTATTTGTTTATGTACAGAAAACAGCTTAAAGTTTATGAATTAGGTTCTATATTGTTTAACCTTTATGCATAATTTTTTGCATTTGCGTTTACCTTAAGCAAAATAAATTCCTTGGCACAGAAAAAGTGATTCACACAAAAGTAAACATTTAATTATTTTGCAGCACTTTTCCAATTGGAACACTTAATAATTGTTGGCCAACTTGTGCAGTTTCATTTACAATATTAGTTTACAGCAGATTTGCATTTAAATTTAAGTTTTTTTTATACGCGTTACTCGAAAAAAGCCGTCGTGAGAAAAGGGCAACAACAAAATACACAGCGCAGCGCAAAACTGAAACTGAAACTGAAGCCTGAAACTGCGGCTCAATTTGAAGCTACCTCAACAAAGCGACGAAGGGTTCTTTACGGGGGCGGTGTGCGGGGGGGCGGCAGGCGTGTTGCAGCCAACGCTGGCCGAGATGGCGAGTCGCGATAAAAAATATATGAGAAAAATTGAAAGCGCGTTCGCGTTTTGAGTAACAAGGCAACTGAAACTCAACTGAAACGTGGACTTGGCTTCGCTGCGAGTGTCTTCAAGATGCGCAGATCAAAAGCGCAGCAAGCTAACTGAATGCCTCACTGGCTAACTGCCCAACTTGCCACTGCTTCGCAAAAAAAAAAAACAAGCAACAAGTTTTTTGTTGTTTTTTTTGCGCGCGCGCAGATAAAACAAACGGCGGCAAATGCAACACAGCAGCGGCAATTGCAACCTGTTCGCAAGAGAGAGAGAGAGAGAGAGATAAGCGTGGCTCTCTTTGCCAAAACTTCGCTCTCACGTACACCACTGCAAATCGCGATCACTCTCTTGCGAGCGAGCGCTCTCTTAGGTTCCACAAAAGCTGCACATGTGTGCGTGGCAGCTGCTCACGTGTGCGAGCGAGACAGACGCCACCCGCTCCGCTTGAGCTTTGCAAAGCTTACACACACTAGCGCATTATTCAAATCAGTTGCTAGCCATCTCGCTCACTCGCACTCAGTTCAGCTTTTCGTTTCGTTTTTGTATTTAAATTCTGTGATTATCGCTGTGCATGTGTGTGTGTGTGTGTGTTTAATCCAATTGGAGGTGGAGCAGCCGCTTAGCATGCTGCTGTGCTCTTCTAGCCTTTGCTCGCTTATTATTATCTGCCCCCTCTTTGCGTACGTAGATAAATTATCTACGCCTGCACATAACAACAACAACAACAACATTGAGTGTCACTTTTGTTCACATATTTCACGGGTTTATCCAATTGGATTTGTGTTAACTGTAAACGGGTTTTCATCTCGGCTACCATTGGCACATGTTCATTTCGTATTTGAATTTGTTGCCAGCACAATTCGACTCTTAACTTTGAATATTTCGAATTTATTCAATTGCACTTATACTTATATCTGTATATACCTGAAAGCAAATGAATATTTTGTGTATTTATTTAATTTTCAATTTGATTAATAAAACTTGCACAGATCTTCCTGAAATAGCTTCGAAGATTATTATTATAACTATTATTATTAATAAAACAAAAATTGCATTTATATAGAACTAAACTCCTTCAAATTAAAAAAAATTGCAAAAATTTCCAAAATTTCCATTAATAAGAAAATATATTTTCAAATTAATTTTAAAAGCAATTTTTATATTTAATTGTGTATATTTTGTTCGTTTTTTAAACATTCAAAATCTGAAAAGAAGTTTCTTGCCGCTGAAGGTAATAATATAAAATCAGTTGTCAAAGCTGTCATTTGTAAAATATATTTTGATATTAAGAAAATTGTATTTAATTTTTTAAATTCTCTTAAGATCTCTTATGAAAAATATTTTTAGTAATATGCACAGTTTTTCTTTTTTTCTCCTAAGAAGAAAACTGCTTAAGGCAAAAGTCAGTTGTCAAATCAAACATTTGTAAAATATATTTTGAAATGAAAAATATTTTTTCATTTTTAAAATATATCTTTAATTATTTACAAAATATTTACTTTTAAAAATACTTAAAATACTTTGCTTTTATTCACAGACCCATCTCCGGTTATATTCACTCATCTATCAGCATTTGTGCTTGAAAAGCAAAGCAAATATTTGTTAAATATATTTTGACTTGAGGAACATTTTTTTTTCATTTTTCAAATTGTCCAAAGATCACTTATGAAATTTATTTTTAGTTTATTTACACTTAAAATCCTTTTCCCATATTTATAGCAGACTCATCTCTGCCATATATGGTTATAATCACTCAGGTATCGGCACTTGTCCTTGAACTTGTTCCTATGCTGTTTAAACTGTGCCACACAGACTACAGTTGAATGTTGACTGTTGTTGTTGTTGTTGCTGCTGACACACAAAAATTAATCAACAATTAATCGAGCAAAACAATGTCAGCTCCAAAGGCATTCCGAATTGTTCCAAAACAATGCCTGCACAGCTGCTGCTGTATCTGTATCTCACTGTCTGTATCTGTATCTTTTTGGGAGTATCTGTATCTGTATCTGTATCTGTATCTGTGGCCACGATCTGTGTGGCTTTTGATTTTATCCGCTGACACAATTCCGGCAGCAATTAAGTGGCTCAGTGGCTCAACGGATCTGAGTGAATCTTTTGCTTAAGGAAGCTGTCAACTGTTTGGCCCCCGCTGTTGTGGCAACCGTTGGTTGCAGCTTTTGTTGCGTGCATAATAATGCGGCCCAACAATTGTTTACCATATGCAGCAATCGGCGGCATACCAAACTGTCCAATTGGTCTTATTAGCCTGTCGTTTGCATTATTTTTTTTTTGCGCGCGCGGTATTTTATTTTGCAGCCTTTGTAATCAGCCGTCGTCCAACCTTGCAACTTTGCAACTTGGCAACGATCGCCAACGTCGCAAATTCAATTTGAATGCGCCGACGTTCGGACTAAAAAAATTCCACAAATTACTCAACTTGGCCAGTCAAATGTTGGCAAGACGCTTTTGCCTTTTGTTGTTGCCTTTTTGCTGCTGCCTTTTTGCTGCTTTTGGCATTTTGAGTTGACTGTGGATTCAACTCGCTGCAGCAGATTCTTTAATAATTAAGATAAGCCAACATTTTTCAGTGGCATTATTTGTTTGACCCAAGTTATGATGAGGCGGCGCTTTGAGTTAAATATTTGTCTAGCCAACATTTCACATATTTTCGCTGTTTAGAAAATGAAGACTAAAGCGCTTATGCCGACTGATCCATCTGATCTGTGTGCTATATTTTTTTTTATCTTTTCCATCTCTAATTTGTTTTAAATTTGTAAATTTTTCTAACTTTAAAAGCAGACTTAAAAGTAATTTGTTGTTATTATTTATTTTACTGCTCTCACAATATTTCCAAAATAGTTATTATTGTTCGATTAATTGTGGCATGTGCCCCATTTTAAATAAATACGAATAATATTGAAATCTTCTTGGTGGTCTTCATGCTCTGCGAGTTCTTATATCTACTCTGTCCCCCTTCTAAGCCTACAGCTCTTTCATCAATTCTAGTTCTTGAAGAAATGCAAGATTCTTATTTTTTATATATTTCGTGTTGATATATATGTTGCCCTGGGATACTCAACTCTACTTTGAGGATTCCTTCTCATTATCTCAATAATTAGCTGCTGATTATAGCTAGGCTTATTAGCTAACTTCTTTGACTTTGAGTTCCAAGTCTGTTCTTCCATTTGTATATTAATCGCTGGGATCGTTTTAGATTATAGCTGCCTCAGAGTATCTTAGTCTCCGCTCATTTTTCTCTGCCCAGCTGGCTTGCCACAGATGTCTCTCTTCGTCTCTCAGTTGTGGGATATTTTTTCTGTCCTTTGATGGGCTTTGATTCCGACTCACTGTCACCAAATCTGCCGATTCGGCTACAGACTATGCCAAATTTAGATGACTTCTTCTAAGTCTACACTGCCCAATCCTGTGTAGATCGGATTTATTTTATTTTTATTTATTTATTTTTTATTATTTATTTTTATTTATGAGTGCGTTGAGTAATTTATGCCTATTCTTTCCATGGATAACGATCACGTGCATCTTTTTGATGATAATTGCCAAAGAAACCAAATGGTTTATCAGATGTCTCAGATCAGTTGCAATAGGGTTCCCATTCTGCCACTTCTCCCACATGAGGCAACTTCTTGTTGCATAGCCTTTAATCACCTGGTGTAGTTTTCAGAATCTGTCGTTTTAAAAGATAGTCATTCCATGGCTGGCACTCGTCTAGCATAAAATTGCACATTACTGACTCATCGTTGCCAATCAAAGTAATATTTAGGTACGACTAAGGGAGTTATGCTTCCGGGAAGCGAGGGGATCAAATGGGTTGCTGAGGGGGGGAGGTGCTCGATTACCGCTAGGTTGTCGTGGTTTGCTCAGCTGTTTGCTTTATGGCCATGATTTATAATAGAGTTCATCATAGGCGGCCGTTCTGCTTGGCCAAGACGCACTGCAGCATGAACATAGTGCGAGAGATAGAAAGAGAGAGAGAGACAGAGAGAGAGAGGAAGCTCTGGCAGAGACAAAAGAAAAGAATGAAAAGCGTGCATGCATATTCAGAATTTAATTTATGGCCAATATCAATGGTAGTTTTACTGAACATAAACTAACCAACTTGATGTTGGCACTTTAAATGCCATCGCAAATTCTCAAGAATTTCAATTGGCAACTTTATTTCAGCTTTTGCATTCATGTTTATTTATTAGTTATAACTATTGCAATCTTATTGTTTAACTGAGTTTCTCTGATTCATCTAAATAAGTAACTTTTCAATGGAAATGGTTCTTTTTTTAAGCGGATTTGCTGACCAGCCAACTGCGTAAGCCTGCTCAAAACAAGAGAGTCTTATCAATTTTACAAATATTTCGAGCGAAAGAGATAGAGAGAGAGTGAGAGAGAGAAAGTTGCCATTATATATAACCATTAATCTTATGCTTTCAATTTATTATAAACATTATGACCCAACTAAAGTAAAAAGCAGCTTTTTACATTGAATCACAAGTGTCATTAACAACATGGAATCTTTCGTGTCATTAGTAATAAAAGGCACATAATAAACGTGTTGATAAATGCAGCATTCATATTTAAAGCTAGAATACACTCAGTTGAGTCATTTGTAAACATATTTCCCATTTTATGTTGCACTCAACACTTTTATACTTGTATCATTCCGGCATTCGCAGAATCGCTTTGCACTTTACACTTTGTAAGCGCATTTTCCAACTGAAATTAATCTTCGACGCACCTTGGCCCAGGTTCACATGCCACATAATTTTGCATTTTAATTGAATTTCAAGTGGCAACCTGCACACAAAGGGGATTTGCCACATTTAATGAGCAACAGTTGTCAAATTGCAATATTATGCGAGCGCTCAGATCAGGCAACGAGCTGAAAACAGAAAGCAGAAAAAAGAGTTAAGTAATTTTCATTGTAGCCACACACAGCAAGTTGTATAGGATTATAAATACCCTAGTAATTGAAAGTTATATCATATATTAACATATTCAGATCGAGATTGTCATTTGTAGAGTTATTTCTGTACGACCATTAATCAATTAATATACAGCGTTGAATATAATCGATAATCGATAAGAAAAGGCCATTATCGATTGTCATTTATTATCGTTAAGAATTTATTAATGGGTATATGTTCATAATCAGTAATCGATTGTTGAATAAATTAAATATGATTATGTGTTACAATTGATACTCAGTTGTTATCGATAATCATTTTTGTCGGTAATAGGTTTTTATTAATAGTCGATTGTTTTCGAGAAAAGGTCATTATTGAGAGTACGTAATTATTCTGAATATGTTATTATCGATGATCGATTGTTGTCAAAAATGTAATTTTACAAAGAATCGATTATTGACCATAATCTATTATTATCGATATTATAGAGCTATGGATAGTCGGGTAATATCGATAAGCGTTTGTTATCGAGAATCAATTATTATCCAGAATGAAATGCAATAAACTAGATTATGCTATATTTTATAGTCCCTGAGATCAGACGAAGAGGCATATGGTAAAACATGTCTATATCGACTCGACTTTTAATGTTGCTTAGGAATTTATAATCATTATGTGTTCGGTGGTGTTTCTTGCAGTCTGTTACATAACAAAACAAAACCGACGCCATGTAATTAGTCCTTGGCTCGATCGGTGCTGAGGAGAGAAGGTGTCGAGGTACGGCTTCCTCTAGACCATTACAAATGAGGGTTTGGCGTGCGCCTGGCGAAAACATGGCTTGATTTTAATGGTAATATTTATATGCGTTCTCATTATGATTTGTTGCCATTTATTTTTCGTGTACCAAGTTGCATTATTGGCGCATTAGTTGTTTTCTAAGCAAACATTTACCGTAAATTGTATAAGTTTTTAGCATAGTCTTTAATCACTCAAAACACATAAATCAAAAACAGAACAAAAGTTTGCGGCTCTGTGATTTGTTGTGGGAACCGGCGAATACGCGAGCAGCAAGACAAGCCAAACTTGACTCAACTCAGCTCAACTCAACTCAACTCAACTCGATTCGACTCGATTCAATTAGCATAACTCCGCCCCAAAGCCAACTAACGATCCAAACGATTTCCACTTGCATTTCAAGTGTTTCTCAACCATAAAATGAAAAATAAACCAACAAAAACTGATCGGTTAGTTGAGATAGTTTCGATTCTCCTCGTTTTCCCCCTTCTCCTCCAGCTCAACTTAAACGGTCTGACGAGCGTATTTAAAAGGCATTTCCAAACACCATTTTCGATAGGCATCTCGATAACTAATTACTTTCGATAAATTTCTCAAGAGTTTCTATTCACTGCTCCATTGTTTGCCGGCGCCAGTGGCCTTTTATTAATTTGATATCAGCTGTTGCGATGGGAGAAAAATTATAGATGCACTCAATAAATAAATAGTTTACTGCTCGTAATTGTAGTGCACTTAATGAAATAATTGTTGGGCCATTTAAACCGTCTCAACTAAGGGGGAAAATATTTAACCTCTGACTATATAATTACTCGGGAGTGATGATTACCAATCGATCTGATCTGTAAATAGCGCAGAGTTCATTATTGACACACAGCAGGTTTAATTTGTCTGAACTTAATAATATTAGAATTACAGTTAACAAACTGAAACTGATTTCTTTTTTTTACTATAATTACTATTTTCTTTGTCAAGTTATCAGTTTTTCCTCTTTATCACTATCTACATAATACTGTTATTACAATTTGATAACTTTCTTTTTTGTAAATCTCCTTTATAGGTTATGTTTTGTGGAATATTCACTTTTGGATGGTTCAGTTAAAGTCAGTTTACTCAGTTAGATGCGCTTGTAGAGATATTGATCTATTGGTGTATTGTTTAGGTCCCACTTTAGGCCTGGTCCGTTGAGAATTAAAACCAGATTTTGAACTAACACTTTCAGACATAGCTGGTGCTATTTTCTACCGATATCTGACTGTTATTTCTACTGCGAAAAATGAAGGCGAATACTAAAAATAGTATCACACACAACACACATCATAAATAGTTTCTTTCAGACTTAAATTTGGAAACATATTCGAAATTAAATTATGTAATCTGAACTGCAATTGACAAATCTATTAGCAGACAGCTTATAAGCAGACTTAGCAACATGATATAAGAATTAGGTATGCATTATTTAGTCGGCGAAAAGTCTTTGAATGCTAAATGGTCATAGAAATGGCCAAAATTCATGTCTCGTCGTATTGCCGGGCAAAAGCAAAAATGTTGTACAACAGTCGACGACAAGCGCCAAGTTAGCGACAAAAATCAGAGACTGCTGCTGGTTGTTGTTGCAGCTTCAGCTGGTTGCACTTATATGGCAAAATTAGTGGGATACTTGAGTTGCGTTACGTTGCCAAAAGGAGAGGGTGTGAAGGGGGGGTGGAACAGTCGCCAAGGTGTCGTCGTCATTAGCACAATGTTTTTGGCGGCAACGATTAATGCTGGCAACGATTTCATTTAACTGCCAAAGATGCAAGCCACATTTTATTGAGATACAAAACACAGCGATAGGGCTGATGAAATGTTATGCACTCGCCTGCAATAAGAGAGTGACAGAAAGGGGAGGAGAAGGCACGCCAATAAACGCACAATTATAATAAAAAGTAATCAGTTAGCCAACAGCTACATTTGGTCATAACCGGCAGGCCGACCAGGCCGAGAACCGTTTGACTGGGGACAAAAGACAGTTTTGATTCCCGCTTGCTGGATTAACGCCGTTTTTAGACGATCGCCTCGATCGGGCGGCAACTTTTTCTCTCAAGTTCTGCGACGACAATTGGCGAGTAATTGCAGCTGCATAATAATTTTAACACACACACACACACGCACACTCGCACACACACACGCACACAACTCGTCAAGTCTGCTCGGTACGTCAATTCAAGTTTTTTGCTTGAGTCTTTCGTTTTTTTCATCTTTTTTCTTTAGCTCCTTGAAGGCGTCGCACGTTAATCCATTTAATCCGTTTTTGGCATCAGTTAGACGAGTAAAAAAATCGTCTATATCATAATTGATTGCTTCGGCCAATAAAGACAACACTGTGTGTCACTTTTCAGATGGAAAATAAAAACCTAATTAAAACATTAAGCAATAAATTAACACAACACACAAAATGCAAACGAATCTTGCGATTGCAATTAAAAGTAAATAATTTATAATGCAATGATACAAAAATAATAAATACCATTACAAGGTGAAATCGGACGGCAACTTTATAAGGCATGTGTGAAAAGCAGCTATGGAAAAGCTAGCATTGCTTATTATCGAGACTATGATTGTATTCGTTATGAGATTTATATATACATACATGTTTATGTATAGTAATCGCTAGATCTGCGAATCAAGGATAAGTGAAAATTTTTGAAAATAAGTCAGAACACGCTAGTCGAGAGAGCTCGAGTACAGTTGTACAGTTGATCAATAATATGTCTGGGTATATTATATACTAATTGGAAGGCTACATCTTAACAATTGCTCCTTTTATTGGTATCGGAAATCGATTATTATCGATATTTGCGAAAATTAAATAAGCTTGATATGCTTTTAATAGTTGAACATTTACATTTCTAATCTGATCCCTTTAGGTCCAGTCTGAGATCGGCTTGTTCATATAAACGGATAAACAGACTATGCTAAACCGATTCTGATTCTGATGCTGGTCAGGAATATATACATTTTATCGAGTTGAAAATGCTTCCTTCTGTCTGTAATATACTTTTGCAGAAGTTCATTATCTTTGCAGATTTTCTGTATACTACAATATCTGAACATATTCCAGCTTGTACAGATTAATAGATAGATAATAGATTATAATATTTCCTGCACATGTAGAAAATATATATATATATTTGAGCAACTTAATTTTCTTTCAGAATTTACATGCCTACGTTTGCAAATCGTTTAAAATAATTTTTGAATTTTGCACGCAAATAAATTCTCAAAAAGAGACTGGATAAATTGATGGCGGGTAAGTGATAAAGAAGTAATCAACTATATATAAATACTGTGGGAAATACTGTTATGCAAAAACTCCACTAGAAGTGTTGTAAAATACTATAAAGTGCTTACAGCAGAACTTCCATTTAAAATATGAAAATTTAACTTTATGCAAATAATAAAATATTCAATCATGGCTAATATCCACTGCACATCAATATTCAAAGCTGGCCCCCAGCTCAAATTGGTAACAATCTGTCAGATGTTGTTCATAAACGTTGCGACGTGCAAATAAAAAAAGAGAGGCAATAAAAAACCAACCTGAACAAAAAAAATTGAAACAAACAAAGCCAAGCTAAATACTAACGACAATTTATGTTATAACAACTAGAAAAAAAGTCGAAAATTGCTTTATGAACACGTTTCAAATGCGTTTTGCAGTCGGTCAGTTTGTCCGTCCGTTCGTCCGTCCGTCCGTCCGTCCATCCGTCTGGCTTGTACGATGTCATGTAGAGCCGATGCGATAGCATACGATACGCGACCATAAGATACTCGTAGATACGATCAGACACTATGCGATGCGATGCGATTCAACGGCAACTGCAACTTGCAACTTGCGACGTTGCGACTTGCAACTCTCCCAAAACGCCAGAGCAATGAAATCGATCATTTTCCCACGATCAGTGTTTGTTGGCTGTCACCAGTTGGATACCCCCACTCCCCAACCCCCACAAGTCTGGCCCCCAAGTCGCAGTCAGAGGAGAAGGAGAAGCAGGTGGGGAGAGGGGGAGGAGCAGCAGAAGGCATTGCTCAGTTTGTATGTGCTGCTATGTAAATGCTATAAAAGGATTTTGATTACCAGCCCCAGACGAAGACAGACAGACAGATAGACACTGCGACAGACTGGCAGAGAGTCGATTGTCTGGCGACGAGGTGTTTGAATTCTATTGGGGGCAACACTGTAATAATGCGCGCAACAAACAGTAGCATCCACCCAAAGTAGAAAGAAGAAGAAGACCTTTCACAATCGATCGCCGCATGACTCGACTATTTCCATTGTCTGATCCCGGCTCTTTCAGCGATCTCAGCGATCAATATCGCGCTAGCTGTGAAATTAAACGTATTTAAATGTTTCGTTGTCGTTTTTTGTGTTTCTTATTTTTTTTTTGGAGTCTGCTGTTAATTGTTAATTGCGCCTAAGCCATGAGCAAACACTTTTCATACGTTAGTTGGACTTAGGCAGTGCACATGGTACCATTGTACTTGGAGTCGGAGTCGGAGTCAGGTCGGCTTTATTCTAATTAGCGTCGTGCTTGGGGCACGAACCTCTGGTCTTACGCGGCCGACAACAACATGACGTGGCATTCATTGTTTCGGCGCTGTCTTTGGGCAATCGCTATACCACGTAAATACCATGCACTTGCAATGGGGTAGCTTGTCAATGAGTTCAAATTGGAAAGAGGAACAAGAATTGCTTGAGTAGGCTGCGAAGATATTTAAACTTATTTTGATTTATCAAAGAATTGTTGCTGTTGGAAAGAGAATTAAGTTGACTTGAAATAGATATTGGGTTGAGCTGGATTTTAGTGGAATATGCTTATATAGAGACTAAAAATTTGGAATATAAATTCTCGTAAACTATACTCAAATCAAGTTTATATCTTTTTATCGATAACTACGCTAGCTAGACGAGCTCTCTTGACTTGCACATCTAGCTTGTTATTCATTATGTATTATAAACAACTAAAACACGAGGTATTTTGTAGTTCATCACTCTAACACAAGCCTCTCAACTGATCTTGGCTGCTGTTCGCTTATCGTTGTTGTTGTTGTTGTTGTTGTTGTTGCTGTTTGTTATTGTTTGTTGCTGTTGGGGCTGTCAAGCGGCTTAATTGAGCATGCAGCTCAGTTCTTTGACATGTTTTCTATTTGTCTAATTTGTCAAGTCGCCTTCAGCTCAGTTCGGTTTAGTTCAGTTCGGCTCAGTTCAGTTGTCTTCAGCTGTCTTCGATTCGGACAAACGGAAATGATATGCCAAAAATCGAACACATCGGCTCACAGTTTTCTATTCAAACTCGCTAAGCTTTCAAATCAGCTGGGACAGTTTTTTTTTTATGGATCAAAGCGTGGCCAAGCTTATTTTGGCCCCATACAAATTTGTGGCTGAAGGCGTTAACATAATATTTAAATTGGTCTCTTAAGCGCGTGTTCCAACAATGCGCACTTATTAGCCCCAATTGGGATTGGGTTTGGATTTGGATGCGGTTTGTGCTTTTGTTGTGTTTTCGTGGCAAAGCATAACTGAGATGTGCCTCAAATCGAAATCTGTGTTGACTTGTGTACATTTGAAGTTGAAAACTCATTTCTCGAAGTTCATGCTAAAATTATGCCTCTAAAAGGGGTTCAAACTTTCAATTGTGTGTGATAACTGACTTGGGGAGATTAGAAAGTAAAGTAGTTTGAAAGGAGTTTCTGAGATATTTAAGTACTCGAACTATGGATCCATTCTGTCTATGGCTTTTACCTCTCCAGCAATTACATCCTTAGTATTGCTTTTACATTTTGTGCATAATTTTCTGCTCCACTTAAGTCTTCCAATTCCAATTCAGTTGTATCATTTCCATACTCACGTCTCTCATGTTTCAGAAAAATCTAAATATATAGAAAAATTAATATATATAATTATTTTAAGCCAGATACTGCACCAGATAATAAATTTAAGCTCTTCAGTTTCACATTGTAAGCCAAAGTAATGAGAAGATTGCCAGCAATATTCGAAATATCCAATCCAATGATCATCTTCGCTTCTTTACTGAATAAAATAAATAAATATGTTTATTAAAATGTATAGACTGGGAAATATTACTTGAGCAAACTTGTTCAAAACGATCTTTCCTTATAAGTTGATGGAATTTCCAATAAATGATGATCTCCTTGGCCACAGGTTGTCAAAAACAGTGATGCTGATCCTTATAATATCATTCTTATTGGAATATGAATTTTTTAATCAAAAATATCATTTATTTATATATTGATCAACATTTTCTCTACTTCCTTCGAAGTACTTTTCACATCAAGCGTTTCGAACACACTGAAGCATGTCCATAAAAAATGCACCCCTCCAACAACCCTTCTAAAAAAATACTTCTTCGTTTCAACCCTTTTCCAGTCCACCCACAATTTTGCATAAGAATTCCAGACAAGTATTTGGATGCTGGTTTTTTTCCCAATAGTTTTTAGAACACTTGCAACCCCAGCTTGGTTTTTATAGAGAGCTGCACGCCTGGTCTGACCGGCAGATGGCGCCTTTGTGCAGTTTGTCATTCACAGCGAGTGTTTGTTAGAAGAGAGAGAAAAAAATAGAGAAGCATTTTCACAGTGAACATTTTTCTAGGATTTCGCTTGTGAATAATTTATATTTAATTAATACCCCGCTAGGCACAGCTGGCGCATTGCATTTAATCAAATACTTTAAATAATTCCGTAATCTAAATGCAGTCGTCGTCAGCAAGCAGCAAGAGGCAACAAGAGGCAAGCAGCAGTACAGCAGCAATGGTGGCAAGTTGCAGTTGCCAACAGGATGCGAAGCGAAAGAAAATTCTAAATACCAGCAGTGAGCCACGGCACAAATCACAAATTGTCACGTTAATAGTTGCAGCGACTGCTTGCCACATCATTAACATCATTATCATTAGGCTGATTATCATTAAGATGCTGCTGTTGATGCTGCTTGTTGCCTGCCTTGTTGCGCATCCGTCTAAATGCAATGTAAATTTTTTTGTGCGCGCCATTGCATATGTCAAGACAAGCGACAACAAAACGCAGCACAGTTGCACGTTGCACGTTGCAAGTTGGCATTGGCAGCTAAAGCTAAAGCCACAGCTAGCTGTCTACAAACTCATTCCCCACGTTTCGCTTGATAATTTATGAGACGCCTTATTAACATCAGTCAGTCTTCAAGTCTTACAGTCTTCAAGTCTTTCAACTGGCTTTCTTGGAAAGGCTTTGGCGGATGCATCTCCGCTTCTTCTTCATCTTCTTGTTCTTCTTCTTTTTTGTTGCACACGCATTTCCAACTCATTTTCATGTAATTTCTGCTTCTTTAATTTGTAAATTATTTTAATGCTCATCATAATTTATTGTTGTCTTGCATTTAGATACAAATGCCAAATACCCTTGAGATAAGATTTCTTTCTCTCTCTGTCTCTCTCTCTCTCTCTCTCTCTTTCTCTCTCTCTCTCTCTCTTTGTCTTTTTCTCTCTCTATCTGTCTCCCTCTCTCTCTGAGTCTCTTATAAGTCTCGACCTTCACTTTTCGCTCTCGTCATTCTATGCAAATTTGTCAGGCCTCTGCTGCAACTGCCACATTTGGTTGCGCGTTGTCCGCACTGGGGATTTGCATAAGTATGTTGCCAGTTTCAATTAAATGCCAACTTGGCCAGTTGTTAGCGCATTCCAAATGTTAATTCTCAAGTGCATTTGACTTTAATTCAATGCAAGACATTACAAAACTGACTATAGCCATATAGCCGACTAACTTATACACTAACTTAAATAACTTAGATAATGTGAATTATATGGTAGATATATATATTTATTATTTAAAAAAAACAAACAAAGTTAAACTCAACAATAAAACTCACAAAAGTAAGAATTATTTAAAAAATTCTAAAATATATTTTTAATATTTTATTTCGCACTTGAAGGTCAAACCCAATCGCATAGCAGACGTACCCAAATGTTTTATGTTATGGAGAACAACATTCACAATTCAGATTTGAGCTCAACCGGCGTGTATAATGCATAACAATCCCAAACAATCAGTTCAATGACAAAGCCGTGCAAATATGTGCTGATTTCTATATGTCTATATATATATATATATATGTATTTATTTGTGAATCGAATGGAAATTGTTTGCATAAATTGTGAGCCATAAATGTGCATTAACAATTAACAATTACTGATTATTATTAAGGAGAGCGACTCTGGACATTAATTATAATTGGAGCCTTGGCTGGCGCTTAAAAGGATTTTTGAGCATGTCGACAAGACAAGGACAATTAGTGCGATGAGTTTCCATAATTCCGCAAAAGCCAAATCCAAAATTAGCCCCCACTATACATATAAATATATATGTATATATATAAATTAGCAGTCTTGGGGCATGCTGCGGCCTCTCCACTGAAATTACTGTATTTAAAAATCCTTAATAAGCGCAAAAATATGGCACAAGAGCGCCCCGAGGCCCACTTCGAGATGCACTCTCAAAGGGGGGCGTGGTCCACGCTGGGCGGACATGGCACATCTTGAAAAGTGCCGCCATCAACAGCGCCGTCTGTCAAAACCAGCGTCTTGCCCCTTTTGCAACAAACAGTAGCTGCTGCTGCTGCTGCTACTGCTGCTGCTGCTGCTGCTTGCAACTCTCTGACGTCTGCCGCATATTTAAATGATGAGCGAGCAACTTGGCCTTTCATTCACTTGGCTATTGACTTAGCCGCTTTTATTGACGTGACCGCAAAAAACAAAACATAAAAAACAAATTAATGCCTGACTTAAAGGTATTGGCGAATGGTAATTGCCAACTAGCTGCCACATATTTATTCTTTAGCTTTGCCTCAACTGAATGATTCAGTGAGTTATTTTAAACGGGCATTCCACAATATGCTAAGTTATGCACTTTTTTGCCTCAAGTTGTGTGGCAAACTGAAATAAATCTTAATCAACTTAATAATTAGTTAACAGTTGACATTCTAAAAAATTAAAAAAGAAACTTATTATTATACACTGCGCGAAATTCAATTAAAATATTGAATATGCAATTTTTGAAATATTTTTTGTGTCACTTGCATAAAATCTTTGATTAAAAATATTAAAAATAAAAAAAAATCACTTTGTAAATTTTAATAGATAACTTTTTAAGCCCAATTTAAATATTAAATTAAATATTAAATATTAATTAATTAAATAGTTGTTGTCTTTATTTAAAACAAGCAACTAAATACATGAATTAAGCAAGTATTTATGACACCTCCAAAAACTGAAGTTTAAAATGTGATTTTTTTTCTTACAAGCTGTGTATGTATAAAAATAAATACACTGTGCGATTAGTGGAAAATGTGAGTAAGTAACCTCGTGATTTCTATATAATTATGCAGATTTCGATCAATTATTGTTACGTTAATAAGCAAAGGCAAAAGGCAAAAACAACAGCAGCAAATTATTCAAACGAAAATAAATTGTTACAGCTGCACTCGAAATGACACAGAAGCTGTTGACACTCGATTGTTGTTGTTGTTGTTGTTGTTGCAAGTAGCCGGCAGCCTCGGGCTGCAGGCAAACAGGCAGCTGTCAGTCACTCAGTCAGTCAGTCACTCAGTCTCAGTCTCAGTCTCCGTTTGATGTTTTTGACCAAATCGTGTAAAAACCGTTGAAACAACAACTGCAACAACGACAAAACAAAAAACAGCCTCGCCAAAAAGTTGTGCAGCAGCTGCTGAAAAGCGATGCAACTACATATACAATAACTTGCCCCACCGTTGCAAGCTGTTTTCTGGCATTTACGCTTTTTTTTTTTTTGTCACCAACATCGCATCTGAAGGCAGGCAGATTTGTTGACGTTCAGTTTAATTGTGGGCAATGCCGAGTTTTAGCTGTGCTGCCTGCACAACAAATGTAAATTATACAAATATTCCTGAGGCTTGGCAATGCTCGACGACTTTTAATGAGGCAGCAACGGCGACAGAAGCATTTGCATTTTGATTGACAGCCGCGGAGATTGTTGGCAATTGGACAAGCAACATGCATATTTGGCAAATGCGTTAATGATTGAATACAAACATAAAAGTGATGAATTTCCATTTTTAATTTGTGGCTGGCAATGCTTAAAAACAGCTTTTCACTTGGCCAACGAAAACTTGATTTTCTTCTCTCTTTTTTTGTGTGAATTTTAAAAAATTAGCTCGTAGAAATCAGTAAATACTATAAATTTGTATCTGGCAACGCTGACAACCATCTGGCAACACTGTGTGCTAAACTGTGAATTTCCTTTTTTCGAGGCTGGCAAGGCTCTTATGGAACAGTAAAGGGGTAAAAAGATTCTCTAATGGAAAGACAAGGAAATTTTCAAAGGGGTAGCTGCTTTTTTAACACTCACTTTGCTATTTTTTTATCGAAAGGGTTGTTCAGCGACAGCTATCCATAAAGCATCCCTAAAAAACCGGCATTCACCTTCCAGCTGTGTCAGCCTTGGCACATTTTGTGCGCATATTCAAATTTCGGGGTTTTAAATTGGAAACCATTCCAAGCGACGCGTTGCACGGACTATAAAAGCAGACGAGAACTGTGCCACTTGCCCCAAACGGTTGACGACTGCCTTCAAACACGGTTGCTGCGTACGCAAATTTCTGCAGATACGCAAAGGGATTTCACTGGACTTATATGGATTACTCTGACTTGGATTATAATTGCAGCAATGCAACACTTTTTTTTAATATAAAATATTTAAGTGATTAGTTTTTGAAAGTAGAAATCAAATAAATGAAAAAATGTTGTTTAAGAGTCAGATTAAGTTGAAGAGTGTTGAACTTGAGTGTGATTGTTGTAGGTATTCAATAAAAATGTATAAGCAAGTTGTGCAAAATGTAGCAGGCAGTAAAACTCATAAAGTTTATATATGTTTTTGAACTGAATCAACAGCCGAGTCCATCTGTATAAACAACTCGATCTCGACGATATAAATTATGGTATACCACACGCAAATCAAATATAATTAATTTTATTTATTTTTTATTAATCTGGTCTGTCGATGCTTATCTATGCTTATTACTTGTGGTAATTTGTGCAGCGGCAAATTTAATAACCTGCAGCAACAGAAACTCGTAAAATGCAAAAGTGTTGGTTTCGTTTCTGCCTCGTTGGCGGCCTTAACCAAATGCAGAGAAATATATATATGTACATCGGGGGAGTATATCATTTCATGAATGTATAGACGACTAGATTTGCGTGTCAATTTTGCCGCACAGCAAGGTAAGTTGCCATATTCTGCAACTGCGACTGCAAGTGGAACTGCAACTGCAACTGAAACTGTTTATGCATTTTGTGCAGGCGAGTGCAACAAATTAAATTGTGCTCATAGTCATGCATTGGCAGTAAAAACACAAAAAAAAAAACAGAAAATAACCAAAAACACCGCCAATTTAGAGACGTAGCAAAGTGGCAATAAAAATGCACAACACCGAAAATTTCCGTAAGGCAACAAACAAAGACTCAAAGCCAAGCAAATCGGCAAATCAGAAACAGTATCGCAATGATATCATTTGCCAGCATTGCAGTTTGCTGGATGCTTCAGCTGCGTGTTGCTAATTAAACTCATTAATTTACCTGCTTGTCGTTGGCCCAGGCATACTAACAACAACAGCAACAACAGCAACAACAACAACATCAGCAACAACAACAACAGCAACAAATCACAGGCGAAGAGTTCTTTGAGCAACAAGGAAACACAGCAGTTAACTGCCATATAAAAACTGCAAGATAAATAAATCAAATTAAAAATAAGGCGACAGCTGGCGAAGAATAAATACACTTTCAGATTTGAGTCCAACTCAGCTCAGATTTAAATTTTACACTAAATTTAATCCCGAAGATTACAAAGACCTGCATTAAAAGTTAACTATTGTTCCCATGAAAGACTATTGACCGATCTTAACAATTTGCTTTCAAATCTTTATGCCGACTAAATTTCAGTGCAAATCGAAAACTAACTGATTAAGTTGTGCCATGTTTTGTCGCTATAACATATATGTAAACTTAGTGAATTTGGAACGAATGGCTTTATAAACATAACATAAATAATGAGTTCATCCAAGATCTTATCTATCCTATGGATGCTGTGTGACATAGTTGTCTGATTATAATAATATAAATAACTTTGTAAATAGTCAGTCAACATAAAAGTGGTTTATCTATTTCACTTCATCGATGTCCAACTTTTATTCCTCTAACAACTAACTAGTGGTCCAATTCTCAGAAATATAATGTGTAGCAAACATTTAGATAACTTCAGGATCAAAAGGATTTCAAATTATAAAGTTCTCATTCTTCCTATAGATTGCCAGCCGTTGATAAATTTGATGGTATAATGAGGCTTAAAAACATAAATGGAGATATATATATGTATATACTATATACATATAGGGAGACATCTGCGTTTCACACTTGTTAGCAATATAATAATAGCCTCCACAAGAGTATAAAAACCAAAATAATAAAACAAAAAACCCAAATCAACTAAGCAAACTGCACCCGAGCTGCTGCTTCTGCATTATTTATTTGCTATTCAGTTTATATCCATATATATCCATATCTGTATTCATATCTAACTTACGACTATCTTTGCCTCTTGTGTTTATCTTTGTTTTTGCAACTCTTTCAAAGCAATTTGTTGCTTTTCTACATAACTCAAAATTCGCAGTTGCTTTTTCATTGCATTGCGAAAACACAAAATAATTATAATTATAAACAATTAATGCTCCAATTAAGTGTGCTCAACTGTTAGATACCTCTTAGCCAGATCTAATTAAACAAGAAACTTTTCTCTCTTATCAGCAGAATGCATATATTTTTCGACTTTAACATATTTTAAAATGAAAATTAAAGTTTATTTCGACTTATTGGAATTAACACGCACACTATACACCCTCTTTAAGGAGTATAATGAAAACAGGGTATATATTATATTTAACTCTACATAACACCTGAACATATATCACATCCCATGAGGCTCATTTGGGGGTCTTTTGTCTAATGTTGTTTGCAGCGCGTTCGTTTCTTCAGTCATTTATTTGGCAACATGCAGCAGTCTGTGCAACAAACCACAATTTCACTTGATTTATTTGCAGAAATCATATAATTTCACCATTTATAATCCGTTCGCAAACTACTTAAAAATGCATAACAGTAGCAAAAGTGTTGCAAGTTGCAATTATAATATTAAAATCCAGGCTGAAACAATCTTACTGATTATGCAAATAAATATGTATGAGAGATGTGGAACGAATATTTTGGACATGCCTAGTGCGCCAAATTAAAAAATCAGCTTAAATGCTCTAGTCGAGAGAGCTCGACTGGCAGATACCCTATGAGATACTTGAAAGACTTGTTGATATTAGTTTGTGCTTCGCACAAGAACTGAATACAATTTTTACAGCTGATCAATTATATGTCTGTCTTGACCATTGTGTCTTTTATTCTTGAAAGTCTTTATTATCGGAAATCGATTTATATCGATACGTAACGAAATGAAACAAATTTGGTATACTAGAACTTTTGTTCTAAATTTCTTTAAGTCGCTGACAATGCAAAATTGCCTCTGCTTTTGAAACTGATCAAGAATATATATATATTTTATGGGCCATCTTAAAATCTAGAGAATCTCATTAAAAACGGGAACGGAGTAATGAGGCTGATTAAAATTTTACTACCACCAAAAAAAAAGAAGTAAAACCCACCCAAGCAAATTGTGAGCAGCACTAATGAGTTTTGAACATGCTTGCGATATTCTAGAAATGATCATGATATATAGTCGAGCTTGTCTGAGTCAAGCTGCTAAGTTGCGGCACAAAACTGTAAGAATAATTTGCTCAAATGAAAAACCAATGGGAAAATGTGCAACAAACATGCCATTAGACCGCCCATGATAGTGATCACAGTTCAGACTATATACATATATGCATGGACAACTGTAGATAGAGACATAAAATTATGCAAATTGCAATGGCGATGGAAATTGACAGACGCCAAATTGAGTGGATGGTTTGTTAGAAGGTCACAGTTTATAATAACATTGGTGCAAGGAATGCAGACTCACGCGATCTGCTTATGCATGCATCAAGTTTACACATCAGAGGCTAGACCACGCCCACTCTCCCTCCAGACTGGTCTGGCCTGGCCTGGCCAACTGCTTTGAATACAATTCAGTTGGCTGCAAACGAGGCCTAAACATGCTTCAGCTTCGGCTTCATTTACCCATCTCACACACAGCCAGCTGCTAATCCGAAGGCTTTTTTAGCTAAAAACCCAATTTGTTTTCATTTTTGAATCAAATGCAAAGAGAAGCAAATGCGAAGAGCAAAAGCAAAAGACGAAATGCAATTTGCTATTTTTTGCTATTAAGCTGATGCAAACATATGATTAAATCGTTAAATTAAATAGACTTAGTGGCATAATTTAATAAATTTCTACCTGAGCGTAGTTTACTTTGCAACTTACGCTTGCCTCCACCGGCTGGCCGCCCCTGCCCACAAGCTGTGCTTCCGCTTCGCCTGGATTAGCACTCGTCTCGGTTTTATTTGTAAGTGGGCGTGGCCCAGTGCTTTTAATAATAAACTCGTAGTGCAATCAAAAACTCATAAGCTTCTTAGATTAACAGCTATTTCAGTTAATGATTACATAACTGACCACTCAATGTGGAGGTATATTTTATGATATCTGATTACTTCTTCGCAACTTCCATAGAACTACTCCAAACTGTGGCAGTTGAATGTTTGAAGTAGAAAACGAAAGAAAAACTTTTGTGTGACCCCATAAGGCATATATATTCTTGATCAGCAACTCGATCACAGAGGCCGTAAGATATAAAACTTGACATTTTAAGTTCAAGTTCTCGTATTCCACACGGAGTTCAAGTTTATTTCATGTTATCGATAACCGTTTGGCTTAAAGAATATCGATACAAATCTAACAATCCGATAACTATAAAAATAACAGTTTTAGAGATACATATTTGCAATCAAGCATTTTGTATTCATTGACATAAAGAGAAACGGGGCAGTAAATTTAAGGAGGCAAAGATTTGGTATCTCCTCTTCGAGGGCGCTCGACTGTATCATTCTTGTTGTATATATAGACTCTTATCAGGAATATGCCCCTTTCTTGTATATATTCTAGATAAAAGGTACTCTGCACACGGATCTCGTCTGACAAGGGGCCATTAGCAATGGGATTGGCATAAATGAATCCACTTACATGCTCTTATCGCACTCGAATACTGTTTAAAGATAGGCCAGATTCTGAGAGAGAGATCTACATATTTATTGCTTTATTGTTCGTGTGGCGCGACTCATGCAAATTTACTAAAGTGTGAAATATTGCAAATGCATTCAGTAGTCGGTAGGTGGTGCAAATGTGGCAAGTGTTGCAAGTGGTGCAAGTGGTGCAAGTGGTGCTGCATGTGGTCAGCTGTAGCACCCGTTCTATGCAGACCAATTAACACTCCATCTTGCCTCGCATGCAAAAGCCTCTTCGCCTCTCTGGCTCCACTTGAGACAATTAGCTATGCATAAATATTCGAGTTCTGAGTTTTGCATGGAACACGCCATGGACTCAACGTACTTAAGAGCAATAATACCTATGTATTTAAGAAACAAATGGAAAAAAGGGTATACTGAAAATGTGCATAAGTATGTAAGAGGCGGAAGGAACACATCTAGCATATATATTCTGGATCAGCAGCCATGGAGAAAGTTGACCGTTTGCCTTCCTGTTTAAACAAGCAAATAAAACAAACAAACAATTGAACTATAAGTTTTCGTATACCATCTGATCGACGATATGGCCGTTGATATATATAAATCCTTTCAGGAACCCACTGAAACTGTAAGCTATAACTTCTTGCGTAATCCGTATAACAATTGTTGCATCTGGCAATCAAATTAAGATTAATCCCAGCAAGTGCCAAATTCCTTGACTTTCTTATACTTTATAGAGTTACGATTTTTTTAAGTTGATTACTTCCCATGTAGGCCGCACAGCTTTGTTATATCAGGGTCCTCATTTAGGGTATTATGCAAAATTATGATTGCGCTATGCAAGTCAATACTCCAAGAACTAAAATCGAATAAGAAACACTGATTTAAGAAAATCTAGCAAGATGTATTTAAAAAATGGGTACAGGGCATCTCCTAGTCGAGCTCCCTTGACTAGAGTATTCAAACTTTTTCTTAACAAATTATTATACTTAAAAGTCAGCTTCTATCTTGTTTCATTTAATTTAAATTTAAATTCTGTGTATGAATGAATGGATTCCCAGCACGTAATTCTTACTAGAGAAGAAGAAGTCTGGATACTGTACTCAATAACTGAATATTATTCATATTCACATTCGATTTATCCTCCTTATTGTTCTGATATCTTTTTAGTAAAGTTAAGTAAAAAAAAGACGATGTTTATACAACATTGTATAATCCGTTAGACCAAAATACTGTTGCACATTGTGTTGGTGTGTTGAAATTAGTGAGGCTTAAGGACATGCAGGACAACAAGGACATCAGTCGACAGCTTGAGTGAAATATCCACAACTCTTCGCTTTCGATTCGATTCGATTCGATTTGCTGGCCTCACGTTGACAATGGGCAGCAGACAGACAGACAGACAGACAGACACAGGCAGATATAAAGACGGACAGACAATGCGCATTAGCATTAGACATATGTCCGTCTGTCCGTCAGAGTGTCCAAGGCGATTTCTATTACAATCCCCACACACACACACCCTCTCCTCCCCGCTGCTTGCCGTAAATAATGAAAGAAATCGTCTTAGGCACGCATCTCAGAGGCTGATGTCCTGATGGACAACGCACACAACAACAACAACAACAAGAACAACAGCATCAGCAAGAGGACATCACTTTGAATATAAAGCAAGCGAATAAAACACAACCAACACACACACACACATACCCATTCAAAGAGACGACGTGTGGCATAAAAAACACTTCCAAGGTGGGAGGAGGCAGAGGAGAGAGCAAATAAAAAAGAATTTCTTATTACAGTTATTTTGCTTATCTGCAGCAAAACATTCGTTCACACTTCACACACACACACACACACACACTGTTACTTATGGGTGGATTGGCTGAGCAGCCGAAACACACCCCAAATACACACACTCCCACACACACACTCGCACAAGACACAAATCCGCTTTTATATTTTCAACTGTCAATCGTCGTCGCAATTTCTTTGCTTCCCCCCAAACTGCTTGCATTTTGTAGGTGTTGGAGTTGTAATCAAAGACTGCTCTGCCAACCACCACCCACCACATTTGCCCGCCTCCTAACTACCCCCCTCTTAAGCTTCACTCCCACTATTTTATTTTATTTTATTTTATTTTTCTAAAGTGAAAATTCCTTTGGCGGCAGCAGCAACAAAAAATGCTTTTTAATGCCTTTCGCACTTGACTGACAGCCAGCAGCGCTGGACATTCCTGGCCACAGGATTCCGCAACTTCCAGTTTGCCTCTTCTCTCCTCGCCCCTCCCCTTGTTAAGTTGTCTATTATTTGGCTTGGCTTTTTGAAGTCTACGTTGCCCCAATCAGATCTTTGCAATTTGTTGCATACTTTGCGGCACGCCACTTACCAAATTAGTTTCTTTTTATTTTGTAATTTGGTATTTTTTGATTTGAACGCATTTCGTTATCAAGATTCAACCGTATTCTGAAGTTTGATCCAGCAAATTAATTCGCACATCGAACATATCGAAGTTCAATGGAAGAGTACGAAAATGGAGCCTTGCTTTTCAGTAATAGAAAATTAATTGAACTTGAAGCTTTTCTAGGTTTCATATCAGTATATAAACTAATTTTACTGGGTAGTATAGAAAAGTAGCATTTATTTTATTGAAATAAATATAAATATTTGAAATTAATTATTGCTTAAGGACAACCTTTTAATATTCTATCAAAAACTAAAAAAAAAATACAAGAAATCGTAAGTTGAGTTGGGATAGGTCAGATATCTCAGACCCCATAAGGTATGTACCTTTTTGATCTGCATCAGCAGCCGAGGCTCGTCTTTCTTTCCATCTGTGCACGCCAATCTCCGATTCCCATTCACATCTCTTATTCCATGCTCAGATCAAGCTTATTTAATATGATTGATGAATTCCAATGTTTCCATAATATCCATAATATTAGAATAGAAGAAAAATAATACCAATATTTTAAATATATAAATATTTATTTATACATTATATGTTTGGCACTATAAATGATCATTCAATATCAGCATTTATTTTCTATTATTCAAATGCCTAAGATTCCTGCTTTGATAGTAAATATTCGGGCTCAGAATATCCTCAAGTCGAGCACTCTCGACTGCAATCTAAAAACATGCTTTAAACATAAGTTGACAATGTAATTTTACTGTGACTTCCAAGCATAAATTTAGCACTGCTTGAACTATAATACTGAACTCAACCATATAAATCCAACACACACACACACACACGGCCATAGTAAATGGCATACTCATTGGATGAACTTATGCAAATTGTTGGCATTTTTGGGTTTTATGACAACGTCTCGCAGCACATAAATCTAGCAATAAGCGTAAATCCCAACCGATCTGAGGCTGGAACAAAAGACTAAGAGTTGTTTCATGCTAATGAGTGTGGTAGGGGGTGTGTGAACTGTGGCTTTTACCTAGGCGGCAAAGTTTTTGCTCTGGCAACAATGAATCATAAGCAGCACCCCCCTCAATCCCCTCAACCAACCCCCAGCTGTGCTTAACCTGCTGCTGCTGCTGCTGCTGCTGCTGGCATTATTACTGCCAACTTGGCACAAATTTTGTGGCAAGAGCAGGTTTTTGGGGGAGTGCTTGGCTTAGTTGCCGCTTTCTGCATGCATAATAATAACAATCATAAAAATGGGGAATCTGGGCAATCAGCAACGCATCCCCCCTGCCCCCGCCGCTGGCTAAATTATGCATACAATCATAGCAAAAAGAAAAATAATAATTTTTAGAGACTGACAAAAGTTTTTCGGGTTTTGCGATTTTCGGTTTTCGGACTTTGCTTTATGGCTAATCAAATGTGTATAATTTTTACTGGCACAGATTTATGTGTGCTGATTTCAGACAGAGAGAGAGAGAGGGAGAGAGTGATAAAGTGAAAGAGAGAGTTGTGTGTTGTATGCCACCCTTATGTAAATTGCTGCCACCCTTAATTTAAATGCAAATGAAGCAGGCTGAGCAAGGGGTAAGGTTAAGGATAAAGCTGCTCCCTAGAGGGTTGTTCAACGTTTCACAATTTGCTGGGCCAACCACATAAAAAACGACACGAAACTTTACATTTTCAAATGGCGGCAACAAAAAAAATAAATAACAAAAAACATGGTAGAAAAGGAAAATGGAAAATGGAGCCTGCTGTTTTTTTACTGTCGTCTCTGTCGCACGGAGCTGGGTTTTTATTTTTTATTGGTCGTTGCTTTTAAAATGTAGGCGTGTTCACAGGTTGTCTCATAATTGTGATGGCCTACAGCAGGACAACAGCAGCGAGTCCCTTTTGGGGCCGGAGCAGAGCAGAGCAGAGCAGTGCACAGTTTTGCAGTCGACGAAGGCGAGGCAAATAAAATCGATTTTGTGTCACTGCCACAGCCTCTCGCTTTATATGTATATGCAATAAGTACAAAGGCAACACACACTCACACACAGGAATATTCTCAGTTTGACTCCCTCTCTCTCACACACACACACATTCAACCCACACTCGCTTAAGGTAAAAGTTTTGCAGCAGAAGCAAAAAAAAGTGTTGCCTGCTTCTGGGCGCTTGTCTCTATTCCAGATACTCTGACTTTAGAGTATCCCAATTTTGTCAGCGAATGTGTAACTTGAAGAAGAAGAAATTCATTACTGTATAGAGTATGTTATTCTTGACTGGCATCATTAACTTAGAGATATAGCCATGTGCCACCTATCTGTGAGAGCTCTGTTATCTGTTAGTAATCTGGATGATACTTGGAATATATACGTATTACTTTACTGCAGTCAGTTTACATGCATAGGAATCAGTGCGATTGAGCCACTATATCATATAGTTGCCATGGGAATAATTGGCTTAAGACAGGGTGTTAAATTGGCACGGAAACCGAAGCCCAACTTTGCCAATTGAAATTCAGGAACGCAAAGTTAACATTTTTTGAGAAACCAGTTTCTGGAAACAATATTATTTGTTTATATAGTACCCCAATGAAACCGAATACCTAAAACCGTTTTAGAACTAATTCATAAACTTAAACGGAATCTTTGCAACGGAATTTCTTAAAATTTAAGAATGGAGAATCTGTATGAGTCCAACAAATTTAAATAACTTAAAAAGGGTATAAAATCAACGTTTTGCTAGCGAAATCTATTCTGTGCTGTGTGCTAGAAACTTTGCATGTGTGGTCCTTTTGTAGTTGGTTGTGGGTGTCCTGCCTGAGGCAGGCAGCAGTGGCAGCCACAGCAGCACTGGCAGCACTCGCAGCAGAAGCAGCAACAGACTGTGCGTGCACGATAAGAAATAAGCAGAGGAAGAGCCAAACAAGTCGGATGAGAGAAGAATGTGTGCTAAAAATGGGGAAAAGTGGAAAAGTTCGTTGGGCTCAAGCTGCAGTTGTGTGTTCTCTGCATGTGTGTGTGTGTGTTAGTTGTCTGCTCTGCTGCAGCAGGATATCCGGTTTCGAACGTAGACAGACTTTGACAGTGTATGTGGAGCTGGGTAGACAAAAGGGACAACGAGAGCCAAGCGGCAGACTAAGCACATGGAATAAAGTCACAGCCAAAATGGGAGATGGATAAATGCTGCTGCTTCTTCTTCTATTTTTTGCCGTTTAATTAAAATTTATTTTGCTTAGAACATTTAAATAAATTCTAATGCCAGATAAACTATTTTTTCTAAACTAAAAAGGTTGCCAGAATGCTGAAGCACTAAAAGCAGAAATATCTATAAAAATGTGGCTAAAATTGAACATTTTTTCTTATTACCCAATTCAATGAAATTCGCGAGTATTGTAAACAAAAACATTAGCGAAACGCATTAAAAATAATTTATGTTGCCTGCTTTTAGGCGAGGCCAAGAAGTCAAATGGAAAAATAGTAAAACGAGAAAAAAGAAATAGAATTGACTCAATTGAATTTTATGCACGCTGCTTACATAAAAATTACACAAAATTACAACGAAAATGACCAAAAATTACGGACTGATGACATGCTTTTAGTGGCTAATGCTTCAAACGGTAAATTCTGCTGACCACTAGCAAAAATTCAGAACAAAAAAAAAAAACAACCAAACAGGCCATAAAAATCTACAGATGCATAAAAACCTCTTTCAATTAACATAAAATTAGCATTTCAATTCAATTTATTTTTATATATAGCTAACAAACACACACACACACACAAGCCACAAATGGTGTGGAATGGGGGAGGGGGAGGGAGGGGGCAGGCGGTTGGCCTGCACAAATGGGTTGAAGTTATTTACGCGGCAGCAAAAACAAGCCAAAAGAAAAAAACAGACAAACAAACAGGCTAAAAACATTTACATTTCTAGCCGCTAAAAAAGGCAGCCAAAAAGTGAAGGAATGGCCAAAATTCATGTGTATGTTTAGCTGTGTGTGTATTGGTGTGTGTGTGTGTGTGTGTGTGTGTGTGTGGGTGCTGGGCAATGTAAGTGGTCATAATAATAAAAATAATGATGCCCGCAATAAAGCTGATTCAAGTCCTCGCACTCAGAAGCAGCGCCTGCCCAAATCCCGCACCCTCTTCCCATTCGGCCACCCCTCCCCTTACTCATCCCCCAACCCCTAGCTACGCGAGCGATTTGCGTAAAAAATGGCAAAGTCCTTGTGCAGATAAAAAGACGCAAAAAACAAACAAACAAACGAACGGACTAAAGAAAAGGATCTGAAGCTGGCATTTTCTTGCGAATCAGCGAATTTTTCATGCTGCAGCGATTATTCACCATGGCAATTGGCTCAAGCGCCAGCATACACTGAGCGAAATTGATGTGTTGAGTGTGATAATGCGAATTGATTAGATATAAATCAGAGTGTCGAATGCTAATTTTCCTAACTAATAAATGGGTACTTAACATCAAGAAACATATTGTAAAATGGAAGCTGCTTTTGATATCCTTTTGCCTAGCAAAATGTGAGTATTATTATGATCCAAATATTATCATAAGCACCCGACTACTATATCATATAGCAGACATATGAACAATCGCTCTTTTTTTACATTTATACGGAAAGTTAGGCTGATTCCACTATCAACACTTTTTACATTCTCAAAATGTCTACGTCATGTCTTCCAGTTCCAGTTTCTTCCATTTTAGAAATTCTTCCCGAGTATATTGTAATTTGACTTGTGTTCTCACAGTGCATAACTCGCGTAGTGTTGCCGCCAGGCATTAGACAGCAATGCTCTCTATGTCCAATTCACCCACTCACACACGCACGCACACACACACACATACACCCACTCAGAGAGCCACTCACACATACATGTCGGCCAAGTGTCATAAATTCATAATAACGCAAATAAGCACCGGCAACAACTAGCAACAACAACATGAACAAAACTTATCGGTGGCAACGCATCTAAATCGGCTGAAGGCAACGCGTCACCAGAGAACCAAGCAACAACAACAACAACAACTAATACAACAACAACTAGTCAGGAAAACCGGGAAATCGGGAAAAACAGCAACAGTGCTTGAACATAAACAAAATGCCAACGGGGCATGCTGCCAATAGCAACAACAACAATAACAACAACAACAACATCGATGGCTTTATGTGGCTGGTATTGGATGAGTATCTGCATGCTTGTCTGTGTGTATGTGTGTGTGTGTGTGTGTGGCGGCAAATACGTTTTTTACGACTTTATGCTAAGCACTTTTTATGCATAAAAAATAAAAGAAAAAGGAAAGGAAAGGCGAGGGACGAACAACCACCGCAGGATGCGCGACAGGATGTGAGGGGCAAATAAAACCACCACGCAGGATATGCTCGCCATATATACAGTAAAGCCTCGGCCATAGGTTACTTCTTCTTTTTTTTGCCCATACATATATATAGCCATAACCGTTATTTTGCTCTCTCCGACAGGGCCCTTATTTATGCGTTTTTTAGTATGGAAAGCACACAAACACACACACACACACACACAGACACACAAGCGGCGATATCCTTTCAGCAGTCAGCCAGGACTCTGGCCATCATCATCATCAACATCAACATCATCATCTTTGGGGGGCCATCGTATGTAAAAAGCTAAGTCGAGCAACGAACGCGTTTTCCTTTTATGCTTTTGGGTAATATATTGAAAATAGCTGTCGAGTGTAATAAAATGCTAGTGTGTACGAGTGTGTGTGTGTGTGTGTGTACGAGTGTGTATAAATGTGTGTGTGTGTATGCATATCAATAAAAATGCCAAATGTGGAAGAGCAGCAGCAACGAGAGCAACAACAAAACGCAATTTGTTTACTGCACCGTGGAAAAACAGGTAACAAATTTGTTAAAAAAATAAATATCAAATAAAAAATATAAATAAAATGCGTTAAATATTTTTAATTGACTTTTAATAGTTCACTTTGAACAATAATAATATAAAAAAAAAATATTTGTAAATAAGAACAAACTTAATTTAACTTCTTTATTGCTGAGCTTTCTGGCACAGACTAAAAACAGTTTGAATTCAAAACCGATCTTCAAATAAGATATTAGATAAGATATAATGAGCATGCCAAATAATAAGTTACATGGAACAGCAACTCTTGCCCCACTGTACTTCAACTGACCGGCCATTGTCATGAGCATCGTTCATCGTTGAGTGTCCACTGTCCAGTGTCCACTGTCCGTCGTCCGTCGTTCAGAGCAATGTTTTTGAATTGAGCTCAATGAAATTGCATCGATGATTATTTATGTTGATTTTGTGCTTGGCTCTTCAATTTTGTGCGAGTTTGGTTTGCAGCAATAATTTTGATGTTCATAAATAACAAATGCGCAGATTAGTCTCAAAACCCAGCAGAAGAAGAAGAAAGCAGAAAGTGCATGGAAATGCGATGCTTTGAATAATTTATGGCCGGCGGACAACTGAAGCCAATAAGTCCACAAGACACAGGGAGAGAGTGACAGCGAGAGAGAGAGAGATAGAGAGGGAGAAAGACTACAAAGAAACTCAGATGATGCGTCATGCAAACTAATAAATTTACTTCTCTTAACCTTTTGCGGTTTTTTTGTTTAGTACCCGCCATGAAAGAAATTTTGAAATCAGCACAAAATTCTTGGAAATATCGAATACATTTTGAGCACAAATCGGTCAATGAAATAAATCATCGATTGACAAAATTATTGTCAAATTATAACTAGCGAGTGAAAGCAGATTTGGAACAAGGCAAATGTGATATTAAGTCAAAGTTCAAATAAATACATATTATTAGCAGAAGGAAGAAAAAGGAAGCGGAAACAAAAGCTCGAATCAAAAATGCCTAATGATAACCGATTAACGGTTAACTTTCTCAGATTGTTGAACAATACTCTAAAATTTATGAATGACAAATATGGAAAGTTAATCTCAAATCTAAAGGTTTTAATTAATCGGTTTACTGTTCCGGTTCAGGTATAGGTTACGAATTGGTTTCAAATTGTATTCGTTATTCCGTTCCTTCCTACTATATGGACCAATAATACCAGTTTTGGTAAGTAGTTCTTCAAAAATACTAAATTTTGCTTTATTCCTATTTTTAATTGGTAAAATTACAACAAACATAATTGATTAAAGTGTTCTATCTTGAATAGGAAATGCTGAACAAACTACTAAAAGATATTGAAACTTGGGCAACACTCTCAAAAGTATTGAGTGTATTATACAAAATTACGTACTCCCAATAACAATTTCAATTTCCACAATCGTAAGCTGATTGTGTTGTATAAAATACAAATAATCCTTATTGTCCAAGCATATACGATAAACTTGACAGCTCTGCTTCTTTACCATGGCAAATTCAAAGCATAATAGCCCCAAGTTTTCAGGACATTCCTTGAGCTACATAAACCCAACACACACTCCCACACACACACACACACACACATGCGCATATGTTAGTCACACACAACTTATACAAAATAGATTTAAATTCCATTTGCTGGGCATTAGCACTCAGGTCACAAGCAGTTACAGGCACTCGACAATCCCCTCGAGATAGAGTATTAACCAAAAGAAAAAAAGCAACAACAAAAAATAAGGAAACAGAGAGAAAAATGCGGCAAGGGCGTTGAGAAATTTACTTTTAAAGTGTTTCTGTAATAAATGCATGGAAATTACAAGCGAGACTCATGTCAGTGTGTGTGTGTGTGTGTGTGTGTGACCTCACGCACATGTTTAAAATACTTGGCAACACCGTCACCCCAAGATAAAAAAAAATAAATAAAAATAAAAATAAACCACAAAAACTTTATTTTCTCTACGGGAAAAATGTGCAAAAAAAAAGTGCACAAAGAAAATAAATTTACAAATAAAATTCCACACACAAACAGTGGGGGGGGGGGAGGAGTGGCAGAAAATTTCCATCATGTGTGGCATGCCACATGGAGGGTGTCTGGCTGTAAATCCCGCATGAAAGATTACCACAGACAGTCCAACTGAGCCCAGCAACAACCACCCAAAAAACCACCCAAACCACTTGATGCCAGACGCACACACAAGGGACACACAAAAAAAAATAGTAGAAAAAAGCAAAAAACGGACATACAAAAAACTGAATAAAATGTAAAAAATAACCTCGGGAAGAAAATGTATAATTTTCTATACAGGCCACTGGCGAATTGTTGACACTGTTTGTTTTTTCCGCCTTCGCTTACGGAATCTCAACCTGCCCCCCGTCCGGCATTTTTGACATGTTATTATGCTGAAATAATTTTATAATTTATTTATTTTGCTCTCTCTTTCTCGCTTTCTCTCGCTCTGGCGCTGTCTCATTTGTTACGCCTGCCAAGAGAGATAAAGAGAGAGAGAGAAAGGCAAACGGAGACAGGCGTCTGACATGGTCCAAAAGTAAACCCAATGGAACCACCCGAATATCCTTCTCCATTAGACCACGAATTGGACTCGGTGTTCGACTCGGACTTGGACTTGGACTCGGACTTAGACTTGGGCTTGGTCTTGGTCTTTTTGGTCTTTGGTTGCAGCCCTTTTAGCTCCACATCGCATTTCCTGGCGCTGATGGCGACATCAACTGACATTTGGTGTTTCCTGTTGTTGTTCTGTCCACTGTCCACGGTCCATTGTCCCCTGTCTGAGTCTGTGTATAAATGAATTCGTGAATTGATGTAAGCATAAGACCATGCAACATATGTATGTATATATATATATATATCAGAGGTGTGTGGATGAGTAATAGCCATGGCTACTTCATTACTCGTTCCTATCCTTGGCTCAAATGTTGATTAGTTGTCAAGGAATGTGTGTTTTGATGGATAAGTGAAAAGCTGCTCATAGTTCGAGTTTTGTATTTCGATTTAATGGATTCGAATTTACCTTATTTTCAACAAAATCAGGTTTTTAAGCTCGAGCTGTTTGATTTCGATTTCTTCTAGAACCAGTAACCGAAACTGGCATTATTACCAAGCAAAACATTGTAGCGGCACAGTTAACGATAGTTCTTAATTGTTCAGAGTATAGACCGGTAAGTAACAGTATCATAATATACAATAACTGAGATTATATCCAAGAAAAAATTGGAAAATTTAAATAAAGTAGTTTATTTAAAACCGAAAGCTATTTAACTATTCGATTTACTAACTCGTCAAAATACAGCCAGGGGTGAAAATGGCAGCCAGGGCATCAAAACGGAACCGAAAACCAGTTATGAGAATATATTGTAGTCCATATAGTACTATAAAGGAACTGAATACTACAAAATATGTTTAGCAAAATCATATCCAAATCTATGTACTGAAAACGGGGCCACGACTCGAAGGGTGTCATGATGAATGGTGCGCTGACTTCGACTTGGACTTGGACTTGGACTCGTTTCTTGCCACTGTGCGGCATTCCTTGACATTTTATGTACTGCTCATTAACTAACTATTTGATTAATCAATTCAATATAAATATACTTTTTAAATATTTTTCACTCTATCTTAAATATTTCATTCAATTTCAAAATAAAGAAAAAATTGTAGCATCTGTAACGAAAACTGAGCTGTTCCGCGAGAGGCGTTTGAATGTTTGTATGTTTGAACCCTGACCCCAGTTGAAATAATCATGATTTTCAATGGTGCGTAGTTAGAGATGCCTCCTCATAACTTTTCAAATGAAATTAAGGTCTCGAGCCCATTTGGGGGGAAATTGAAATCGAAATCAGACCAAACAATTTATACGCAACATTACGCAATTGAAAATCGAATTGTGTTTTCATTTTCATTGGAGCCACACGGAAAAGCGGCAGAGAATCGCTTCGCCAAATTAGATTTTACAATTCTCCCTCTGCCTCCCTCTCTCTCTCTCTCTCTCTCTCTCTCTCTTACTGTTTCTGTCTCTGTCTCTGCCTCAATAAAAAGATTGCATTTATGTATACACGAAAATTGTGCGTTTGTATTGTGCCCCAGAGCACAATAAATGCGAAATTTCTTTGATTGTATTGACTGGGCTTATTTTATGCGAATCGGTGGGCGGGCGGCGTGGGAGCTGAGGTCGGGGGTTGGGCATTTCTCTGGCTTAAGTGGCTTGCCACAGGAATTTACATAAAGTCAATCAATCATGGCATTTGCCACATGTGCCACACAGCCAACGCCATTTTGCATGTTGCCAGCTCATGTTGTTGTTGTTGTTTTTGCTGTTGTTGTTGTTGTTGTTGTTGTTGTTGCTTCTGCTGCTGCTGCTGTTGTTTAAGGAGCACTTGTGAGATTTCATTAATATCCAACATGCTACACTTGGACAAATTGAAAATGGCAGCCGGTCGAAACACTCTGATTCCAATATCTTTGATGGAGGCTCGTTCTCGTCTACCTTCAGCAACATAGCTTTCAAATTTGATGACTTTAGTATCGGTTTGTATATCGGTTTTTGTATCGGTTTGTATATCGGTTTGTATATCGGTTCTTATCGCTCCTTAAAGAAACTGACCGGTAACATAGCTTTTCAAATTCTAGAGCAAACTTATTATTTTTTCAAGTGTAGTCACTCTCTGCTTCCGCGCTCTCTGCTGCCCTCTTCCATCTGCCTCTCCCCGTCTGGCTGAGATTAGCATTTCGTCGCTCATACGCCCGGATTCTGGATGCTTGGCATCCTGCACATGAGCTTGCATAATAAACGAGTCCGGGGCCACGACTCGAAGGGTGTCATGATGAATGACGCGCTGACTTCGACTTGGACTTGGACTCGTTTCTTGCCACTGTGCGGCATTCTCTACTGTTCTCTGTTCCCAGTTCTCTGTGCTCTGTTCTCCGTTGTTCCGCTGCCACACATGGAAAAAGTTGGCATCATTTTTCATGCGTTTAAAAAGTAGCCGCTGGTCAAGTGTGTATCCTGCCCCATCCAGTTCAGTGTGGCATGCCCCTGTTGGCTGTTGGAAAACTGTTCAAATTTGATTTACTCACTTGATTACATGTCTGGGCCAAAACGTGTCCGTGCCACTGCTGCCTGCCACACTGCCACACAGCCACCCAGCCACAAGCGCCACAGATTTTAGCTCAGGGCCAATTGTCGAGTGGCGTGTAATTTGCGTAAAAATGTCATATTCATATTCAGCTTTGATGTTGATTGATGAGCAGCGGTCCCCAGCTCAAGTGGCAAGCAACGCCTCAAATGTTGCATCACAAAAAAATGAAACAGCAGCTAAGAGATACAAAGGTTCTCTCACTCCTGTTGAAGTTGCAACAATTTTTGACTAGTGTTTCTTCAAAACTAACAAATATCCGATTTGGAAACTATTTGCAAGGATATCTTCAGATTTCTAGATTTTTAATTTGATTTGCAGAGAGGCGTCCATTGTGTATATAGGAATTTGCAGACTAAGAAGTCGACTATACGTCGTTTATACAATCAGTAGCTGAATCTGCCGATTTTATGATATTGAGAAACAACTATCAAAGCACATCATTGCAGACTATGCCAGGAAAAGATGTATTCGCCTAGAGAAACCTGTTTTAAGCTCAGAGGATATAGGAAGAGTCCACCTTAAAGTAAAAGAGCTATAGTCCCAGAAGAAGGCATAATAGATGTTGTTCATTGTAAACTAATTTAGGTATATAATTATTATTATCTCCACTAACTTTAATCATCTGTAATAATCATATGCTCTAAGTCTTTCTTAAGGTTTATCTTAATGTAGATAATATATATATATACAGTATGTGTAAGGCATTGATCTATTGATGGTCTGCTTGGATTCAACTTTTGACCAAGTTCGTTGAGTGAATCCCCGAACCCTACTCTTCCTTCTGACGTGAAGTATATGCTTATTCCTATCCTTGTTTTTTGTTTTGGTTCCAGATTGGTTTATATGCCTAGCCACGGATTTAGCTTAGGTGAATCTTAGCAAGGAACCATAGAAGCAGATAGATGCAAGTACAGCCTGGTAAAGTAATATTACCTGTGAGCAGACCTGTGCAAAAGGCACCCACAAAATAAAATACTTTAGATTAGTTTTTGCTAAATATAGCTTAACATAATTCTTATCTAAAATCGGCTTCCAAGGTAAATATCACTAAAGAAAAAAAAGGAACTCAAAAACACACATTTTATTCATTGCAATATTAAAAAACCATTCCTTAATAAACAAATCCAATTATATCACATGGGTACATACATATATATATATATAGATATATAGACAATCTTGAAATTGAGGAAGAACGTGGATAACAATAGTCGAGCAAATAAATAGCGCCAAGTGGTTTTTCAATGGAAATCAAAAGGAATCCTCGAAAGCTGAAAATGAAAGTTGTTCGACAATGTAAAATGTAAGCTGAAGGCACTGGACTGTGAGCAGGGGCAGAAGCTGGGTATGAGGATTGGCAGGATGTCAACTTGAACAACTCCCAAACACACACACACACACACACACACACACAGAGAGACACACAAAAGTCAATAGGAAAGAAGCAGAAAATGCGAACGAAACGAAACGTAATTTAAAATTTGGAAAAGAACAAAAATGCGAAGCTCGTAAATCCAAAAGGAGCCAAAAACTGCCAAAAGGACACACGCCTGATTGGCAAGCACATAGCACACACACACACACACACACCTACACACTCTCGCACACACAGACAGAAGACAAAGTCAAATATTTGATGTTGGCGCATTTCAGTTTCAACTTTTGAGAAAAGCAAGAAATGAAAATCCAGTGCCCCAAACTCAGCAGCTGCCAGCAACAATATAATGAAATTGTCTTGAGTGTGTGTGTGTGTGCTAGCTGTCTTATCTGCAGGCACACACACTCCCACACACACACACATTAGTACGGCACTCGTGTGTGTATTCATCTCTGTGCTAATTTCTACGCATTTTCCTTTACTTTCCTTTTTTATTTTTTATTTTACTTGCCGCATATTTGTGACTCTTTGATAAGCAGCAATGTGGTGGGGGGGGCGAGGTGGTGTATGTGGCAGCTGATTGCTGCAAGGGTATTACAAGGGTGTGCAGCAAATTAAATCAAAGTTGATTTCTTCTGCATTTAAAAAGGCATTTTGATTAGTGGCAAAGTGGCGCGTGGCATTTGGCAGCCATTTCTTTTCTTTCTTTTTTTCCAGCTCTACGCAGTCTTTCTCTTTCTCTCTCCCTCTCCCCCTCTCTCTCTCTCTCCATCTCTCGTACTGCTTTTCTCTTTTTAATTTGAGCTTGGGATTAGAGCACTCGAAACATCCTTGCAGTCAGTCCAAGCGAACCTTTGATTATGTTTTAGTATTTGGTTATATATTTTTGAAAGTGTCTAATGAAGTTGTGGAAAAGTAAGTCACAGTTGAAAGGAAATATATCTGATGCCATAAAGTATATATATATATATGCCTGATCAGCCAAGTCGACTTAGGCAAACCGATTTCAGCTGGATTTTAAATTTTAAATATAAGTTGTAGCTTTTCAATGTGTTGCTTCAAATTTGAAATAAAAGTTCTAGTTTTGCAATTTAGTTCTTAGATCAGCTCCACAGTTTGCACACCACTCCAAACACACACACACACACACACACACGCCCAACTTAAACACGCACAACACGTTGCTCTTTTTTTCCTGGCAGTTTCTCAAGTTTCCAGCCCCGCTTCGCCACCCCTCACCCAAGGCACGAGACAATGCCCTTCAAATTTCTTTAAATAAACGTCTCATTATTAGCGCAAAATGTAACTGCCACGCCCACACACACCATCACACACACCCACACACCCGCACACACACGTGTCAGTTGAGCTGCTTGTTGTACCTGTTTTATTTTTCAGCGCAGATTTTTCACTGCTGACATGTGTCCAATCAGTGGCAACGTGCAGCAAAGCATGGAATAAAAACCACCCAGCTTGCCCCACTCCTTGCCGCACTCCCATCCCCACCACCACCCCCACCACGCCCACCCCCCTCTGCCCACTCTCTTTTCAGTTCGAATTTTTGCAAAATTTGTAACATTTTATTTACACTAGAGGGACACAAAAAAGAAAGGCAAGCATCAGAATACATGTTGTGTGGCACGGTGTATGGTCTTATTTGTCCTGTGTCAACATGCCCCCTGCATATAAAAAAGCAACAACAGCAACAACAACAACACCAAATAAGCAACAAAATAAACGCACAAAAGTTCAATTTCAATGCTGATGAAGAACGTTCTTTTTCTTGTGGCAAGTTTGTATTTTTCTTTTCATGTTTATCTAGCGTTCAAAATTTATACAATCCCAAATGGGCTAGATAAATATTTGGGGAAAGTGTCTACCCTCCCCTCCCCATGCCCACCCCCCCTGGTCACAGAATCGGCTCAGCCCAGTCGGCTAAAAGTACAGTTGCCACAAAAATGACCAGCAGCAAAAACAGGAACCAAAGGTCAAACTTTTGAGCAAGGCAAATTAGTTGGCCATTATAAATGATTTGGACAACTGAGAATTGCAACTGACAGATAATATATATAATAGATAATATTATTATTATTATTATTATTATTATTATTATTCCTTGTGGTGGTTCCATGTTCCTTATTGAAGGACTCTACTCATGTTCATTCTTTCTGGCTGTCTGAAAGGATGTCCTTTTAAAATGACGTACATTTCCAGCTGGAAAATCCTTTTTAAAATTAATAAACTCAATTTTAAGCTAAATTATTTCACTATGTACTTCTCACGCTCTATCTCCCTCTCTTTCTCTCTCACTCTGTCTCTTTCCCTCCATTTCTTTCAGCCAGTATCTCTCTTTTAATCTTTCTTTCTCGAGTTACCTTTCTCTCTCAGTCTATGTCTCTTTCTTTACATTCTCCCATTCTCTCATTATGTCTGTTTCAATCTGTCTTTCTTTCTCTTTCCCTCTCTATCTTCACATCTCTCTTCCCATCTCTTTTTCCGCCTGCCTAAATGTTTCTCCATCTCTCTTTCCACATGCCTATAGGTACCTCCATCTCTCTTTGACTCAGTATTACTCTCTCCTGTCTCTCTCTCTTTCTCTCTCTCCTTTTCCCTCTCTCTTACCCTCTCTAACTTTTCATTTCGCGCTTCCTTTTATCTCTTTCCCTTATCTGTATCTATCTATCTCTGTCTCTCAACCTCGATCCTTCCCTTTCTAAACCTGTCTCACACTCTCTGTTTGTCTCTCTTTCTTTCTCACTTCTCTTTCCCTCTCCCTCTAAATCTATCAATCCATTAGCTCATTTAACTGTGCAGAGCCCAAAAGCGATACTCTTCCCGTCTCAGGGCCAAAATGATATTCGACATTGGCTGCAAATATGATTGATGAAGTCATTTTCGAACACCGATTAACACTTGCTTAACCCTTTTGTGTGCAAAGTGAGGCGATGGGCGAGTGCCGCTCACCCTTCCCCTCGACTCGCACCCCCCTTTTGTGGCCATCGAATGGCTCAAGTTCATTAAGAAGTTTGGCAAAATACAGTGCCAAGATGGCGTCGAGCAGCGAGTTAGACGGCGATGACATGGTGGAAACTCTGGTGGAAACGCTGGTGAACACGCTGGTGGAAACCCTGATTCATGGGGTTGAAAGTTGGCTGAAAGCATTTCGCTGTACTGCAAATGAAATCGAAGTTTACAAAGTGCTCGAGACAGGTTAATGACCAAAAACAGTTTTGCATTCAACAACGAGCTGGCTGCAACCCTGACTAGCAGCCCAGAGCCAAGGGCCAAGGGTTGTCATGACAAACGGAAATCTAATTTACAGCATGCAATTGCTGATTATTTGGGGGGTGGAAAGGAGCGACGACTGCCAAGGATTAATTACGCGCTGCGCAGTCAGAGGGGAGGTGAATGTCAATGGATGGAGGTCGAATGGGGTATGAGAGGGGGTGTGGCGGGGGTTGGGTTGTGTTGAAGTTTAGGGCGATAAGGGGTTAATGTGGCCATTGTGTGACGCGCTCAAATTACCAAGAAACTTTCAGCATGACAATAATATGCGCCACAAAGAACAAAAATTCATGCGCTTTTCCCGTCATCCGTTTTTGCACTCTGTCAACTCTTTTTTTTCGAACACCCCCCCCCCCACCCAAAAAAAAAAAACCCCCATTTTTGCTTTCGCAGAATGCGTAACTTTTTCATTAACCTTAACCCGCGCATGATGCGGCAGAAATGAATGTGAATGTGAATGTGAATGTGAATGTGATTGTGAATGCGAATGTGAATGTGATTGTGAATGTGATTGTGAATGTGATTGTGAATGCGGATAGCACTTGATTGATTTCATATTAATTTCGATGAAATTATGAATGTTTCAGTCGCTGACAGTTGAGACACCGTTAAATGCGGTTCGAGTCAAAATGATATATGGGCTTCCAGCTGTGCTCAGAAGGGGTTAAATACAGCTGCCACAAGTTGCAAAAAGCCCAGTCACAGAGAACTAAATGTGGAGCTTAACTTAAATCAAGTGCGTGGCCCGCTTTCTGGCATGTTTTAATCTAAACAAACTTTTTCGATTATTACTTGATTCAAATAATGGTTTTCCAGAATGAAAAGTGTTCGAAATAATCACAAATTTTGACAAGCTTACACAATACTGAAACAAATCTTAACCCAATTGCCTCACATACACACACTACACACACACACACACACACTACACACACACACACATACACACACTACACACACACACACTCAAACACACACTCGCTGGCAGCCTACATAGATTACAATAATAAGAGGAGGCGAGTGGGAAGAGTGACATTTTCAGGTCTATAAATCCAATAAGAGTTATAATGCCTTGCAAATATCATAAATATCAATATGAAGGACATTTCGAGGATGTTTTTTATTTGGCGCAAGGAGTGGGGCCTGCTAACCAAAACGAAAGGGCATTAAATTTTATTGATATAAATTTTATTTTAATGGTCATGAATGGGGATAACATGAATGTCCTATTTAAAGGATTAGCGCCTTGAATTATGAGCTGGACAACCGAACACCCGAACATACAGGACATGCAGGACATTCAGGACAGTCGGGACATACCGGACATAAAATGTATATATATATATCTCGTGAATTTGCTTTTTAAGTTAATTTTATTTTATGTGACTTGTGTTGCAGAACGCGTTTCGTTTTTTTAATGGTGATTTATACGGAGTTTTAGGCTTAGTTTTGTTCCGTTTGTTGTTGTTTGCGTATACCCTGTAATCAGATAAATGGGTAAGGCGAGAGAGAGAGAGAGAGAGAGTAATAGAGAGGTATAGTAAATGTCTGGAAAGCTGTGTAACATGTAGAAGAAGTTTTCAATCGAAAATTCGAAGAGTGATCACAAAATATAAATAGAGAAAGATATCGAAAATAGATTATATAGTATAGATATATATTAAATATATATATGAATACAATGTATTATTTTAAAGTTTAATCAAATATTTACTTTGATTTTGTTGTGGAACAAAGGTACTTAAGCCTACTTTGTTCTCTTCTTTCTACTCATTAATTATTTCTAATTTGGAAGTAGAAATTAATTTCTAGATTCAAATAAAGTCCAAACTGATAACAGAGCATCTGCTAGTCGATTAAGCCACACTTTCCCATTCATTTGGCTGCATTTTTTGTGGGGGTTTTGGCGCTTTTTTATGGCACTCGCACGCCCATCAAAATTGACAAATGGCCGACAGAAAGTCGACGGTCCGCAGTTGGCTGGAACCCATTAACCAGAGTTGAGGCGACTAACGTGTTACATATTAATTGCACATTATTTATCGGTGGCATTACCACGACTAGATACCACAATTTAGCCTGCATTCGATTCGATTCGATTTCGATTTCGATTTCAAACTAAATTAGACACAAGCGAATCAATTTCAAAGCTCATTAAATTTCAACGCTACAGCAATCACCAAAAAAGCCCCAAAAAACTAAATCCAACTCAAACCAACCAACTATATATATAGTAAGTATATAAATTACAAGTCGAAGTCTCCATTTAATCTCAGCAGCAGACGCTGCTCTGAGTTTGGCTTCCTTGGGACACAATTGCATTCTGCGCACTTGATGGGGAGCCCGGCATATTGATGTATTTGTGTATTCATCAGACTGAGGCTGAGGGTTAAGGTCCTGCAAATAGTCATAAGTTACGAAATTGTTTTGACGCTTTTCCGGCATTTTTCCTTTTGGGGGTGGTTGCGCTGCAAAAGTCCAGCATTTTACTTGTTCCAAGATATACAATTTTCTCTCTTTTCTTTCTTTCTTTTCTTGATACCCTGTTGCCGGCTGGTAAAAAGGGTTTAGGCAAGTTGACAGGTTGCAGAAAGCATAAGCGACACCATTATTTATATATATTCTTGTTCAACATTAGAGTCTGTCTGTCGAAGAGCTAAGGACTTTGAAAGAGAAGTTCTCGCCCGAAAGAAGTTCCCTTACGGATATCTAGTTTCCTTCATTTTATCGATAACTGCACACAATTTACGAATATCGATCAAAATCGATATCAATCAAACAGGTATATCCAAGGCTATTTCTTCCTTTCAATTGGTATATAGCAAATCTAAACACATTATTGATCAGGAAAAATTTCATTGTCATCGGATTGAGGAAATTCAGATAATTCAGATAACACCAGCGATATCTGCAAGCCTACGAGGGTTCGTTATGTAAATTGTAATGTTTTTGGTAAAGTAATAGTTAATAATATCGATAATAATATCGGCAATAATATCGGTTCCTGTAACCCTTACTTGAAAGTATCTGAATTTCTTAATTAAAACTGATAAAGTTGCGTTTCTGGTTCCGCTTTGACAGCCTGCTTTCATCTGAGTTTTAGGAACCCTCAATATTTATCTGTAGTATACAAAATATAGTAAAAAATCGTTCCATCCATATAGATATAGTTTTCCTTACAACCCCCAAGTAGCGCATTCGATAATCACATCGAATTTGAATTCGAATTCCACTCCTAATTCAGACTTCAGATAACAATCTTGGCTAGCGTCCTTTTGACAGCTCCTGCCTATGGATATCCATCGTTTTTATCCCCCAAACAAAATCTATTAGTCTCGAACAAGTATGCTTCGCTATCCCCGCCCCCTTCCCCGCAGCAGGCTGCATGTCCTTGTGCGTGTCTGTGTCTGTTCCGCACATGTCCTTGCACGTCGCCTGCATTTCTAAGTTTGCACATTTGTTTCCTTTTCGCCATATTTTTTCTTCTTTTTTTTCGCTCAGCTCTTCTACATATTTACAATTAATATTCAAGCAACCTTTCTGCGCAGTGTCGAAAGTAGATGCCTCAGCACACCCCCCCCCCCTCCTCCCGTCTCACACCCCCCTCGCATAGTTGTCCCCCTTTGCTTTGTAGTTTTTGGCTTCACGCCCGGCCTTTTTTGATGGGGTGCGAATTGGGTTCAGGGTGCGATGCTGTTGCTGATGCTGATGCTGATGCTGATGCTGCTTATCCCGAATATCCTGAATGCCCAGAATGTCTCGAGTTCTGTATTCAGTGTCCAATCTTATTTGCGGGTGGAGGGCAGAAGGGATATTCTCCGCATTAAGTGTAGACATTATTCATTTTTGATGATGAATTTCCATGTCTCACATGTCTAGGCTTTTTTCTATATCCCCTCTCCGTGTGCGTGTGTTCGTGTGTGTGTCCAGTAATAAGTAATAAGTGCAGAGTTGAGGCAAGAAAAACCCAACATGTGTGGCGGGGGCAGGTGGGGAGCGGGGTGAGCACATGAAAAAACTTTCAGTTCTGTTGCTGTTTGGCATACAAATGAGTTAAAGTTACAATCCAGCATTCAGCATCCAGAATCCACTGAACAGTTACAGTTACAACCACCCCCCTCCCCCTCCCCCTCCCCACTACAACCTCTAACCTCCACCTCTCCCCTTTTGCCACTAACGTGAAAGTGAAGTGAAAATGAATGCTTATGGAGAAAGTGTCAGATGAGAGGGGAGACAGGTCAGAGAAGGGATTCAGTGTTAAAGCAGCATGATTTTAATGGATATTTGGCAACACCTTAGGATATATCAAATAAACTATTCGATAATTATTGCAATTAGGCACATATATGTACATATAAATATATTCATGATCAGTTTCAGTGTAGTATAAAATCTACAGTCTGTTAGAGAAGTGTGTTGACAAGGAACAATTATTTATTTTAAAACTACTGAAGTAGCATCTATATTTTTCTAATTTTTCTTCTTCTTAATTTTCTACAAATCCTTGGAGTTTTCAGAACTAGTTAAAACTATGTTGAGCAGAGTCATTCACTTATATAAATTATGATATATTAAAAACCAAAAGTATATATATATAAATTTAGAATGCCAAAAGTGTTTTATAATCAGTTGTTAGGGGTTTAGCCATGTCCGTCTATCCGTCTTGTCTGTCTATGAGGTCTTTTCGTCTCTCTCTGCTAAAACCAACTTAAGGAAACTATATATATCGAAATATATCTGTCTTTGACCAGATCGGACTACTTTACTATCAAGCGATTTCTTTGAGTCTTTACAACTTAGATAATACCCACATCGAACTATACAACTATATTATATTATTCTCAGTAAACTACATAGCTCTCATAGGAAATATGCCCAAATAAATATATTTAGTATTAAATTTAGCTAAATTTATTTAATTTAACTTAATTCTTTCACTTTCTATTTATATTTTTGATTTGAAATTGGCCCATTTCCAAAAATTGCTCGCTATCTGCGGAAAACACGCCCCTTTCATTTAACAGTGTATCAATGCTGAGATCTTACACACCTAACCACAGCCGCCCTAAACTACAACCCTCACACACACACACACACACACACACACACACACACACACACACACACACACACAGAGTAATGTTCGCTTGGAACGTGTAAAACTCATAAAACACATTAAATCCAATCGAATAATCGAAATGTCACATTAGTTTCTAAAATATGACCAGACAACACGTAAGAAAATAGTACCACACCCCCTCTCCACCGCACACCCCTCCCTCCTCCCACTCCTGCCTTGCCAAGTGGCAAGTTAACGAGAACACAAATGTGCCCAAAAAAAAAGCAACGAGCCAAAGAAAAACTCTTTTGGAATCGTTTTCTTGTTTCGCTTGCACTTTCCAATGCCCATTTTCCTGTTTTTGCTCATTTCCACCATTTCCACACAATTTCATATTCAAGCATCAGCACCCCCCCCCCCCTTCCCCCTGTCCCTCCCACTCTACTTGCTACGCTTTTTTATGCGGCCGTGTCCTGTGGGTATAATTTTAATGGTCAAATCGCTGTTGGGGATTTGTCTCCTTGTTTTTTCTTGCTTTCCTTCTCGAAATGGAAATTGCTTTCCATTCGTTGGCGCATTTCCTTGGCATTGAAAACGCATAAAAATAAACAGTTTTCGCATTTACAAAAAATTCCGCTCTGAGCCGCTAGATTTATATTCCTCGGATATTGGTTGAACGGAAAACAATTGCCAATTTGGGATTTGTTTTGAATCTGGAATAATTTTGATCTGGGCAAATATTTTTCTTACTTTTTGGGGTGTATTATCTCCTCCTTCTTATCCACCTCCCCTCCCTAACTAGTTATTAGGTTTGCTTTAAATAAATACAGTTGGGGAGAACCAGCACTGCGACCTATAAGGTCTATTGTGTCCCCTTTCTGAGCCTATAGCTCTTCCATCAACCTCAGCTCCTGCACGAATGCCAAGATTTTCGTTGGGTTGAGGGTTTCTATGTCCTTGGGGCTCAGGACATGCTTCCCTAGGATGCTGCATCTTCCTAAATAAGGCGACGCATTCTGGTAGGATGTGCGTTGAGGATTCCTCCTCGCTTCCACAAAACCTGCATACATCGCTACTATAAATACCTAACTTGGTTAGGTGACTTCTCAGTCTACAGTGTCCTGCCAATAGACCTGTGAGTATTCTAAGTCTATTCTTCCACATGGATATCATTTGCTTGAATCGCTTTTGATTGTAGCCACCCAGGAGACTTCTGGCTTGTCGGAGTCCTGGTGTCTCTGCCCAGCTCCGTTCCCGCATCTGTCTTTCTTCGTCCCTGATTTGGAGCCGTATTGTGTGTCTACCTACGCCACAGTACGATTCAGGGCCTATCATGGGTCTCTCTGCCCCCATTCTTGCTTGCTTGTCAGCCTCTTCGTTCCCCGTTGTTTTAAATAAGTTGTACTGATACCTCTCAAGACCTACTCGTTACTTCTTTCCAACTTAAAATTAAATTATACTTAACATAATTTTACTTAAAACTGAATAATACCCTATATATACAACAAAATGTTAGACATTCAAGTAGAGCTTCTCCCTCCTCAATGTAATCCTTGCTCTGCTCCATTGCAGTTCTACGTCCGCTTGCCACACTTGAGCTGCCGCTCTTCGTCCTGCAGTCTGAGAATATAGTTTCGCGTTGCCAGCGAGTCGATGCAGCAGATGATACCCTGTAGTTGCTCGCCCAGCTGCTGATCGAACTGATCGATGCGATCGTAGACGACACCAACTACCCCATATCGCTTCAGTTTGCTGCGGGTGAGTTCATCATTATTGTCGGGACCCCAGCAAATGACCTGCATGCGCAGATCCTTGATCAGGCCCAGGATCAAGGGTTGCTTGAGCAGCCAACCGCTGTGCAAGTTGAGCCCGAAAAACTCCATGGTATAAGCGAAATTGGCGGCATTCTCGAGCAAGTTCACGCGCTGATCCAGGAACTGGACGGGTTGCTCCGCATTCAGCAGCAGCAATGTGACCGGATACAGATTCTGTTTGAAGCGCAACATGATGCAGATATCCGCATCGAAACTGCTGAAAATAATGCGACGCCTGCCCGCCCATCGAAAGACGATCTCCAGCACGGTGTCCACATAGAAATTGCGATCGAAGCCGGGCCGGAAGCCATCCCCCTCCCAGCGACGACTACTCAACTGCTGCGGCCACTTCAGCTCTATGCAGAGGCCAAGTTTCTCGGACAGATCCTGGCTGAAAACATCGCTGAGCAAAGGAAACGGCAACTGATCCGTCAAATCACAATCCCTGCCACAAGCACCACTGTTGGTGGCCGCAAAGCGCAGTGGTTGCGCCAGTCTCAGTTGCTCGTAGGTGAATGCCTCGAGGGGTACGGCAATGTGATCCCCCCGCTTGACGCCGCCCATGGCCAACAGTTGCAAGCGATTCAAACGCTCGTGTGGAAAAATGAACACATCATAATCATTGTCGAGCAACTTTTCCGCACATGCCGCCGTAGCCAGTGAGAACTTTAGCACATAATCGTGATGCACGACAACCTGAGCATCTTGCGTCAAATGCACATCGAGCTCAACGAGGTGTGCGGCATGCAACTCGGCCTGCTTGCAAGCATACAGGGTGTTCTCGCGATGCACGTTCGCCGCCAATCGATAAGTATTGCCTGTGCCCCGATGACCGATATCCAGCGCAGTTTTCTGCTCCCGCCAAAAGCGCTCGAAGCTTTGGCTCAAATTGCAGCTAATCGCCGCCAGGGGGCGTATTATCAAATATCTGAGACACATCTCAATCAGAGGACGATGTGTTGAGGCACAAGTGATTTTGATACGCAACTGTCCCTCTGAGTTGATCAGTTGTTCCGGTCCAATGAATCCGTAGCCATAATGATAGGCTGGCTCATCGACAGCTGCCTTGCGTGCGTATGTATAGAGATCGAGGCGATATAGGGTCTGCTCGGGATATCGTATGGTGCAGTGGAATAGCTGCAGATCGTGGGGACCACAGCGAGAACCACTCGCCGCTTGATAATGCAATCGATGGCTAAATTTGAGATTTGCCACCTCGGCGTAGGCCAGTGTTGTGCTCTGACTCTCGGCCGTCAGCATTTCCCTTGGCAACACTGCAATTGTGGTCAGTCGCATTGGTTCCTCAACACTGGCGCGCACTCGACACTCCTTCGGCTCCGTTTCGTACATCGGTTGCAGGCGCACGTACAGCAATCTTCTCGGTTCTTGCAACCAAAGAAAGGGTGCATTGAAGATCTTAAACTGTACAATTGTCTCAACGGTTGCCCAACCCCGATCGATTCTCGATTGCTCCCCAAACTCTGCGTGTTTCCCGAAGATCTCACATAACCCCAAAGTATTGTCACAAGTTCTAATCAAACGGGTTCTGGGCATTACTTCCCAGAATCGGATAATAATATCCTGCTCCATCATTGGATCGTAGCCGACGATGCAGTAGCGATATTCGATGTCTTTGTTGCGTGGTATGCGCACAGTTGCCCCAAATTTGTGGTAACAGCAGGGCGGCTCACAGTGGCAATCTACTGGCTGCATTAGATACACCCGGTTGGGCTCCCAATTGCCGAGGGCATCACAATTGCCACTAATTGCGACGCATTCGTTGCCCTGCAACGCCTTCTTCACCTTCACACAGAATGGAAAATCGGAGAATATTATTTTTTTCACCGACTCCGTTTGATTCTCTGTTTCCTCCATGGATGCGGCATCCTCGGGTCTTACTGGAGCGCACTCCTCCCGCTCTGTGGCAAAGAACCAGCGATGCATTCTCGATTTAATTGGATTTTGGACTAAATGTTTGCTACAAATACGAAAATTTAAAAGTTGTCTTCTTATCGATGGGTTACTTTGTTGATATATATCATTTGTATCTGATTAACAAAGTTCTTTAAGTTTACTATCATACCCTTACTTTCAGAAAGCTGATCATTCCTGATCGACATTACTAGATGAAAAAAACAACGAAAGATAAAGAAAACATTTTTGACTTCAATTAATTTCAATTTCTATATCTTTAACATTATCCAAAAATGATAAAGTTTATTTATATTTTCAGTTTAGAAATCAATTTATTTCGGTTTTTCCCAGCACTTTCAATATTCTCCACTTTGGTCGACTTCGACTTGGTCGCTGCTGGTTGTGGGGAGTAAATTCTGAATAGATCACATAAGAGACAATAAACTTGATTCAAGAATGAATATTTAAGATATATTTGAAGAAGAAGAAAGCATAAATTCTCAATTCGAACTTTTTTTTAAGTAAATTCCAAGAAATATCGAAATTCCAAGTAATATCTGAATTCCAAGATATATCGAAATTCCAAGTACGACTCCCATTCCGCATGCCACATGGATTTGATATGTTGCCACTGATTGGCAAATTGTGCGGCATATTTAGTATTTAGGATGTGTTTCTTCTTCTTATTACTGCGGTTATTATGTGTGTGTGTGTGTGTGTGTGTGTGTTTTTGTGGGTAATTGTTCCCCCAGGCAAAGTTCAGTCAAACAATTCGAATTCGATTTTCAGTTCATTACTTTTCATAATTCCTGTGGCCCAGGTCCTTTTTTATGCCAACTGCTCAAAAATGCGGGCGGGGTGGGGCAGGGTCTTAGGGGTTGGGGGCTGTGGGAAGTGGGCGTTGCTTTCGGGTGGTTTTTTTTCTGGATTCCTTGTATTTTTGTGTGCTTTGGCGAAATCTAATTGGACCCGTGTCGTTTTATGTTTGACATTTTGCCCTCTAAATGTATAAAATAAAAACCAGAAATAAAAAAAAAAATAAGTAAAAAAAAAAACGGAAAACGGAGAAAACAAAATTCTATTTAAATTGTTGAAATCCGCTTAGGTCCTTCGGCAGCGCCATTTTGTCCTGGGCTGTTTCTGGCCTTTATTTTTTTTCGGCCACGTTTCGTGTCGAATTTCGAACAGCTCGCAAATCGAATTGCTGAGTTTAGCTTACTTTTTTCTGCTCCGTTTTAAGCTTGAAAGCTACTTAAGTCAAGTCAACGATGTCCTCGCACATCCAGCAACAAATATGCTAAAAATAAGGAAGGGTCGTCCTTGCATTCGATCTTAAGCGGGAATTGAGCTCAAAGTGGTGCAACTTAAAAAATTAGACAAATTGGCATATATATATTTAGTTTTACATATATATTTAGTTTTTGAAGCACTTCCTTGCTGAGAAAATTCGAATTTCCCAGCGAGCGCTGTTTGCCGATATTAAATGGGTTTTATTTTTCGTCCAAAATCGATAATATGCAAATATTTCAGGGGAGAGCTAAGAACTCACACACACACACCCACACACACCCACACACACACCCACACACACACACACACACACACACACACACGCACACACATGTACGAATTGTATCAGCGCATAAAACAAACACAAACGCCTCAAGTCCTTAATACTCCTCCCCCTCCATTCATCCATCCCCCTCGCACACACGCTCATCACACACACACACACACTCATCACACACACACACATATAAACTAAATAACTAAATACGCATTAGCATCCTGTCGGATTTTCCTTTATTATTGCTGCCGCGGCGACGCGTGCTAAGAAGAAGAAGAAGAAGCCGCAGCATTGGTCGCTAGTTGCACGCGCAAACAGAACTAAAGCGTTCCGCACAGTGGCCCAAGTGTGAGTGAAAAATGTTAGCTGCAAATTGCAAATTAAATATATCAAATTTTGTGTGTTTTTTTTGCTTGCAGCGATTTCTAGCTGCATACAAAGCTTAACCTTACTCTTAATTACCAATGCAATTTCTCTTAATAAGTCAGCTTAATTACCATGCTAAAAGCTTTTGGGACATTTCTCTAGAAATGCCCATTAGGCAATTATGCTCCACAGCTCTCAGGGGAAATTTGATGTCGCTCACCAAAGCAGATCAGCAGAGTGGTGAGAAACGAAAATAAATTCCTTCTTAAGTCTCCTGGTGCTGCATGTGAGCGCATGCAAATTAAGAAGAAGATACAGCAGTGCATCAATTATTACAGTTAGTTCAATATGTACATCTTACCTTTTTAACTGTATTTGTGTATTTTTATGGACATTATTTGTACATGCATGTGCACACATATATATACATATTATTAATATATTAATTAAATAATAACACAAAAATTATCTCATATTAATATTTAACAGTTAAACATTAACATTAAAGTTCGCTGTCTAGATTTTTAATAATGATATTTATAATAACAATAACAATAATAATATTTATTCAAATTATATTAAATATTTTTCAATTGACATTGTCTCACTGTGCGCCGAAGCGCTAACTTTTAGTGATGGGAGATGGGCGAAAATAGAAACAACAACAACAACAGCAAATGTTCAGCGAATGTATGCAGAGTGTGTCGGCAACTACCAAACACACACACACCCACACAGAAACATACACGCAAAGGATATAAAAGCAATAAGAACATTCATCTTCATAATTATAGGCAAGCAGAGTGAGACAGAGAGAGAGTAGGGGAAGGAGATCGAGCTTAGGAATTCAAATGCAAAGAGAAAGTTTTGCATACGTCTGCCGTTGAGTGTTTGTTTGCCTTTGTGTGCATGTGTGTGTGTTGGGTGTGGGTGGGTGTGTTTGCCAGTCGCTGCTTCCTACTAAGCCTCCACCCACACCCTCTTACTGAGGGATTTTATGGAAATGACAGTTAAGCTTAGGCCAAACTGGACGCTGGTCACCCTAATGAATGCTGTCCAAGTATCTATGTGTGTGTGTGTGTGTGTGCGTGTGTGTGTGTGCGTGTTGCTTACCGGCGTCGAAATGCAATCAAATGGAAATTGTTAAAGAAAGCAAAAATGCGAAACGAGCGAGAAGAACGAGTAAAGGGAAATAACGGGACTTGCCAGGCGTAGAAAAATACGCTCGGCTGCCTCTGAGCTGAGGGTTGCAAGGGAAATTAGGAAGAAATGAGGAGGGGTATTTTTCGGAGGAGGGTGAGGGGTGCACTGTGTATTGGTCTTTTGCACTAATTACGCAGAAAAACATGTCCGGCAAGCTTCGCATTTATTTTTCTTTGCCTGCTTTTTGACAGGTTTTCGTTGTTGTTTTTCTTCTTCCTCTTGCGTTGCAATTTAAATGTGACTTTGTTTAGGAGGGTTTTTTTTGGGTTGTGTACGGTGGTGGGGAGGGGGGGGGGGGGGGTTAGCTGCAGTCTTCAAAGGAAAACGTGTCTGCGATTAGATGGGCTTAATTCTAAGCCAAAGCACGTTCGCTGGTCAGCTGGAAATAAGAAATAATTATTTGAGGGTTGCTTTTGTCGATCATTAGCGTGATTTGTTCTTATATATTGCAAACCGAGTGGGGTAAACAATTCACATTTAATATGCGATTTATTTCTGATGGAAACTTAACGAAACTTTGAAATGTAACCGAAATGCTTAACAACCCAACTCAATGCACAACGGTTGGCTGTGCTGAACGCTTGTGAGCAGTTGCGCAACAGTTGCAACAATCGAACGCAGCGTGCTAACAACTATCGACAAATTTCTAGCTAAGACGCAGCCCCTATCGATATGCCACACATGGCTTGCTATATTTTGCGGACTGTTTAAAAGTCCATGAAAAATATATCTATATTTATATTATTAAAAACTGGTTATTAACAATGCATGATACTTTTTTTTTGAATAAGTTAACATTGTTACATTTAAAGTAACAAATAAAGTAATGACAAAATAATTTTTCTGAGATTAAATAAATATGCAGATATATACTACTAGACATAAACATTTATTTATAAATATGGTAACACCTGAAATATGAAGCTGCTGACAACAATAATTAATAAATTAAAATTTAAAAAAAATGCTAACCAAGCACAAGTGTTGCAAAATCTGCAAAATGTACTCAATTTTTGGGAAATTTGCGAGAATTGCTTGGTCCCCTTTCGAGTTCCTGGAATATTTTTGCAGTTTCTATTGAGCGGTCACACTGCGCGCAGAGTCAGTGTTGCAACGCAGCGAGCGTGTATCGCCCGACCGCCACAAATTGTCGACCGTTCGCGAGCCTGCCGTAAAAATTTCAAGGTGAAAAGTTTGTAATTCGAAAATAGCAACAACACAAAAATAAAAGAAACGAAATGCTACAGCATTATTAACTAAATAGTAAGCAATCGTCGTGTTACAGGCCAACAAGAAAAAAAACAACCAAAATCTAATTCGTTGCACACACAACAAACACCAACACAGCCGAGCACAGCGCCGTATAAGAAAAATGTGTAAAGTGAGTCGCATGTGTGTTAGTGTGTGTGTGTGCGTGTCTCTATATACGTGTGGCTGTGTGTGTGTGTGTGCGTGCAAATTGAATAAGAAACGGTACCAAATAATGCAACAACAACAACAACAATCATAAAATTCGCTATATGTGTGTGTCTATGTAAAGCCCTCAACTGAAATCTATCGAAACTATTAAAGCACTAATTTGTTGCTGGACGCCGATGATTCTATATGTGCATGTGTGTGTTTGAGTGTGCCTCGCTCTCTCTGTGTGTGTGTGTGGTGAAAAAATGTAATTTTTTTCTGTTGGCGACGTCGGCGCTAAATTGTTTAATGCCCCTTGTTGTTGTTGAATGTTTAAAGTGGCTTTGTCTTTTTCGCTCGTTTTTTTTTGGCTTTTGCAAAAAAAAGTGTTTTTTTACGTTTTTTGCAAATCTGCTTTGCACGAGCTTCGTTTACTTAATGCTCTCCGTCTCTCTCTCTCGCTCACACACACAGAAGCGCTGCGACTGCTACGTTTGTTGTGTGGCTGTGTGTTGTGTGTGTTGAGCGCTCGCTTGATTTACGCTCTCTCGCACACTGGTCTTGCTGCTCTCTCCCTCTCTCACTCACGTCAAATTTGTTTCCTTTTGTCTGAGTTTTTTTTTGTGTAGTTGCAAAACGAAAATTGAACATATTTCTTCGTTCAGTTTTCTTTATAATTTCATTGAATTTAAATGCATGAAAAACTGGAAGCTGCTGACACTTTGTAAGTTAGTTTGTTTTGACAATTAAATAAAGTTTTTTGTTTTTACAAAATGCCATCGTAGTCGACGTCGGAATCGCAGTCGCTGCTGCACAGTGCAACAAATCGATAGAAAAGCAAGACAACAAAAATAATTTATAATAAACAAAAAAATTGTGTTCAAAATGTGACCAAAGAATTTAATAATTAACTGCAATGTGGCCAAGTTTCTGTGTGTGCGTGTGTGTGTTTTAGTGTGCGTGTGTCGCTGCCCTGCGTCGACGTTGACGTCGCCCATCCTTGCAGCTGTTGTTGTTACAATTTTCGTTCACTTTCGCTGCGTTTTCGCTGTTGTTGTTGTTCTTCTTCTTGTTCTTGTTGCTGTTGGCAATATTTGCACTTTGTACCTTTTTTCGCTTTGTTGCTGCTATCTTGCTCGCACGCACACATATGTGTGAGTATAGATTTTTTCTGATTGGATTTACAGCGGCTTTTGCTTTGCTGTTGTTATTGTTCAACAAGAAGAAGAAAAACAGCTGGCAAAGCAATTAAGTCATTTTGTTTATAACTAAAAAAATCAGCTGTTTGACTCATTGTTTACACTCCAGTTCATTGCAATTGCAATTGTTTTCCCCCTTTTTATTAGTTTAATCAGCTTTCTTTTACATTAAAAATGAAATAAAAGTCGAGTCGGATTTTGGTTCCGATTTGCCAATAAGGTAAAATGAGACGATGACTAAATATTGTCCAATTGGATTTATCTATTGCGTTATATTATTCCCCCCTCGCATACCTCCTCCCGCTTATCGACAGTGAATGCATATTGGAATGTAATTTTTTTCCGAGCGGATGTTGAAAACCGAATCGAGTTTGCATAGTACTTTTTAGGGAATTTTTTCAAATGCGTCCCCGCTAAACTGGGGAATGACAAATAAATGAGTGGGTTAAAGGTAATCGGAGCAACGGAATATCAGTGATTTTTTATTTGCTTCTTGGTACAGTTTTAAATGTTCAAAAATCGTAAGTTCCTCTAATATTGTATTATAGTTTGTAAACATTGTCGCACATGGAAAACATTCAATTTGTTTATAAGTTTGTAAGATTTTATAAATGCATTCTTAAATTTCGATTTATTTATGCATCTTTTTCAACTTGCGAAAACTTTTAATTTGGTTTTTCTAATATCAAATAATTGAATTTATTTTTGTATAATTTAATTATCTCTTTATTTATTGATTATCCCAGCGCTACAAGTTTAAACCTTATAAATGATTGCGTTAGTCACAAATAAAATTTAAAAAACAGTTTTAAATATTTCATATCTTTATTCAATAATATTTGAGTCAGCTGCAATAGTTTTCTAATAAAAACAAATCAACTCCAAAATTAATATTCGAATTTTATGCAAAAAATATTATAATTTAATTTTTGTATTTGTTGAAAATCAAGAATATGAAGAATTTTAATAATAAAAAATGTTTATTAAATTATGTTTATAAGATTTCTAGACGATTGAAAACTTCCAGGCTTATTTAATTTGCAATGACTGTGCTGGAAATTAACCTTGAATCAGAGAACAGTTGGAGGCAGCAGGCAATTTTTATTGTTGCCACTGTGGCACATGCCACGAAGTTGCAAGCTACGCTTTAATATCTTCTGTCGAGTCTGCGATTTTTTTGCACTACTTTGCTAATTTATCTTCTGGAGAGGCAGACTTCTGATTTTTCTTCAGAAATACGATCTGTTTACTTATCACTTGTGTGGTTTGTCTCATTTTATTTATTTTTTTTGTTTATAAAAGTTTGCAATCGATTTAAACAAATGTCTGCAATGTCTATTTATTTATTTATTTTCTTACTATATTTTTTTTTGATTATTTCTTTTTCGTTTTTATTTATTTTACAGTTGCAGTTGCTGCGTATCTTTTGGATATGCAATATCTTTTGTCTTCCTTTTTAGGCCTCTGCCTTGCTCTTGCTCTTCTACTGCTTCTCTTCTTCTTCTTATTCTCTTCTTCTTTGTTTGCTGCTGCACTACTTCCTCCTACGCGCCGTCTCGTGACTCATTTCTTGCACACGCTCTCTCTATCTCGCTCTCACTCACTCTCCCACTCGTTCTCTCTCCTATATATTTATTTCATTTAATTAAATTGCATTTTATTTTCGGTTTTAACGTGTTTTTTGTTTCTTTGATTTGCATTTCACTTTGACCTTTTCCCTTTTGCTCTTTATCTTCGTTGCGGCCGCAGTCGCAGTCGCCGTTGCTGCTTCGGCTGCTGCCTGCTGCTGCTATCATCAATATTGATTACCGGCAGCTGTCTTCTTCGTCTTCTTCAGTGCCAATAGCCAGCAGCAAAAGAGAGAGGGAGCGAGCGAGTGAGAGGGAGAGAGAGAGAGCGCGCAAGATAGAGAGAGCGACAGTTGCCGACAATTGCACGCTCTCAATTTCTTGTACTCTTTTCCACTCTTCTGCTCCCGCTCTCTTTGTGCATGGTGTGCACGCTCTCTTTTTGGCAATTTGCACTGTTTGTTTGGCATGCAGCCCTTGCCCCCCCTTACCTTCCCTAACCCCCCACCCACCCACTTGTAGGCGCCCACGTTGCTTGCCTGCTTAATGTGCATGCGTGTGTGTCTCTTCTATATATATGTGTGTTTGTGTGGTTGTGTGTGTGTGTGTGTGTGTGTGTCTGTAGGCAGCAGGCCAACAGGCTGGCCCCCTCCCTTCCTCTCCCGCCACCTCTGCTGCTGCTGCTAAAAATTGTTGCAATTTGTTTAACGCGCATTCGCCTCTCTCTCTTTCTCGCTCTATCTCTCTCTTTCAGTCCATCCATATGTAATTTTTTTCTGCGCTCGCTCTCTCTCCATCTCCCCGTCCACTCTCTTTGCCTTTTTTTTCTTGCTTGGCTCTATCTGCTTCTGTTGTTGTCGTTGTTGTTGTTGTTGTTGTAGTTGTTCGTTCTTCATTATATTTTTGCTTCATCGATTTTATACTTTGTCGTTGCAATTAGTTCTTCTTCTACTCCTTTTGCACCTCCTTCTTTTGCTGCTGCATCTCCTTCTTTTACTGCTGCATCTCCTTCTTCTTCTTCTTCTGTTGAGGCAGGCATCTTTGCTCCATGGCAAATTGAAAACTGTAAATTGTGCATTATAAATTGTATCTTTTCTTTGCAGCTTTTGCATTCATCTACCGTCGCGATTCTCGTTAATATTGAAGCTTATCTGTGAGATAAAAGCCACTAATATAAATCTGATTAGATGATTATCTATCCCTAATCTCAATGGGGAATAAAACAATCAAAGTTGCGGCGATTATTTAATTCGTTTAACTAGAATATAGAGTAGGGAATTCCCGAGATAATTCCAGAAAAAATAAATCTCAACAATGCCAATATTATAAATAAAATTATCGGTTGTACAGCCATAAACTACAATTTATCTGGTTAAAAGTTGGTTCCAAATTTTGCTAAATAGTTTTATGTTCAAATTTCCATTCTAAAAATTGCCTATGGGGAATTTTGAACTTATAACTATCTGTAACTATATGCTTCATATAGTATTTTTATCTTTTAAATGAAATCATAATTTTATTCATATATTCAAGCACACAGCTCAAATCGCATTCCAAAACATTCCAAAATTTGTTTAGTAAAAAACGTGTTTTTTTTATTTTTGGTTCCTTAAGCGGAATCCAGCAACAAATCTTCAATTTGCGATCAGTGTTGGCTTCAAAGTTAAGTCAAGCAAGGCCAAGAGACTCTCTATGCCTCTCTCTCTCTCTCTCTCTCTCTTTCTCTCTCTCTCTCTCTCTTTCTCTCTCTCTCTAGCACCTGCTGAGAACCCTGACCAGTGTTGACCTATAACTGATTTGACATACAAATATCTCTCCACATTCAAATATAAATGTTTTGTTTTTTATTTTGAGTATACAAAGTATTTTTTATTGTTGTTTGTTTGTATTTTTTTTTCTTGTTGCGTGCCTCAAGGTCTTGACTTTGCCTTCGGGGCGGGGGCACACGCAAGAGTTCAAAACATCAAATACACGCGCCCGCACACACACTCATACACACACTAACACACTCACGAAAGTTCACGCAATTTATGAATGATCGCCAAAGCTTTACGGCTATTAACAAATACAAACAGATAAAGCGACAAATCGACAAGCACAAACATGTCCGTTCATTTACGCAGTGTTTTTTTTTGCAAACCATTTTTTTTGGGCAGTGGCACAATGGGTATACTAAATAGACAGCTCTTATTTTGAAACTGAAAAAAAATTTTGAGGAATGCTAGAAATCAGAAATTTTCTTTGATTTGAGGAATGCAATCAAAATATTTCATTTACAAATCGAAAAATGTTCAAACTCAAATGAAAATTTTGTAGGGTATCAATGCGCTGTATACAAAGCTTGAAAATTGTTTACTGGCTTTTTTTTGGTTGATTTTGGCATCGTCAATTGCGCGTTTATTTCCGTAAATGAAATCAATTAAATAATGCAAAACAAAAATCGAAACAAAAGCAAAAATGCCAAAAAAAAAAGAAACCAAAGCAAATATTTAAAATATTAAAAACTGGAAAAAGAGAGCAAAAAAAGAAAGCAAACAAAATGCAGGCAAATGAGTGGGAAAAAAGGAAGCCTTCTAATGCGGCACTTAACTAATTCAACAAACTACGACGTTAAACGGAAATAATGAAATCAATAAAAAAAACACATAAAAGCAAAGAAAACTCAAAATCGTCATCATCATATCTGATTGATGATGATGATGATGATGATGATCATCAGCAACAACAAAATACTTAAGCAGAAGCAACAGTGGAACTACGCAGTTATTAAATATCTACTACTAGCTGACAGAACAGATACAGATATAGCTAGGGCTTGACTGCCCAAAGGTATAGCTGGAGAGTATTCAGTACACAGTATACAGTGCTGGGCAACAACAAATAGCTTGAAAAATGTTGTCTGTACTGGGCTTGGAAAAACTTTCAATACTTATGAGAAACGACAACAGAATACAAGAAAATCCAAATTAAATGTAAAAATTGTTTGGAAATCGATTATCTAAGAGAATAACTTTAAGAGTGATAGTGCTGTGTTCGTCTGTTCATAACGATCAAGAATATATATAACTTATAAAGTGGAGCAGTTGCTTTCTGCTGGTTTCTGCTACCTACTTTTGCACACCTTGATTATGCCCTTCTGTAATGTAACCTGATGTTTGGGGTTATAGAAAATAGAACATGATTTTCCAATCAGGTTGTCAAACCATATAGAATTTATGTTCCAATTCCGAGGTTGATTTTCGTAAGGGAATACCGTTATTTCTACAAATGCTATAGGCACCTTTTTATACGCCGGATCAGGATCAAAAGTCGAGTCGATCTAGCCATGTCTGTCTCTTCATCTGTCTATGTAGCAGCTCCTACACCCAAGTAAAAGGGATCGTAGAATGTTTTTCAATTATGTTTTAGTTCTGATCTGCTCTCCTTCGGTTTAGCTATTTGGGTCTATATACAATTTTGGAATTATGTTCTGATTCCACTTTGGATACTTCAACTCACTTAGTACTTGTTTTCGAATACTATAATTTCAAACGATAAACTTGTGTTTTCGATTCCGATTTCCATTGCTTTTTGCTGTTTTTTCTTCCCCATCTATACAGATATAGTATAAGCAGTAATAAATCCGGGAGCAGAGTAAAAAATGTTTAGTCTCACCAAAATTTGGATGTTCTTTTTGGTCAACTTAATCCATTTGCAGAAGAAACTTTTCGTTGGCTCTCTTTTAGTCAGTTTTATTTATTTTATTGTTAGCACTTTGCTGGCAGTTTTCGCGGATTGTTTGTGAATGGATATTTAAGACTGACTGGTTGTATATATATATATATATATATATATACATCTATATCTCAAATTGTGATATTTGATTTAATACTAATTTTTCATATTCCTTCTCTTTTCTGTCGTTTTGCAGGAATCACATTTCTCGAGTTTACTGCATTGCTGCCAGTAAACGGAGTCCGCAAAGAAATTGTTTAATTAATTAATTGCGCGATAAACAAATTAAATTAATTCCGTGTGTGAGAAAGTGCAAGCAACAACAAAAACAAGTTTTTAATTTCATTAAGTTAAATTAAAATTCTTAGTTAAAAGTAGTTAAAAAATTAAAACGAAAATAAATCTAAATTATAACAAAAATAATTTAGAATTTAATCAAATTAAATAATTGTGCTCGATTTAAGTGAATCATAATTAAATAATAATAATTAAAAATAAAAATAATATTCATCAAAATAACAGCTGTGCTGTGTGTGCGTGTGTGTGTATTAGTGCAAATGTGTGTGTGCCCGCTAAGCAAAGTCAAGCGCTAGATGGCGCTGTATGGGGCGCCGTTTTTTATTATTATTATTGTTGTTTAAAAATAAATAAAAAATAATAAATGCAAAATAAATGTACATTTATTCCGCGCCATCTAACAAAAGCAACAATAAATAATAATTTTATTTACTTTTCGCGTCTCGCGCGTTTTCTCGCTCGTCATCGTCGTCGTCAGTCAGTCCGTCAATCAGTCAGTCAATCAGTCAATCGATTGCTACTGATACGCAACGGTCGCTATTATGTATCGCCGTCGTCGTTTGGCAGCCGCAAATTTCATCTTTGAAGTGGGCAAATCGTCGTTGGCAACAACAACGCCAGCAACAGCAACAATTGCCGTCAAACAGCAGCAGCAGCAACATTGCAACAGCGACAGCAACTAGTTGCCACAGACAGCAATCAATTTGACAACACACTCAAAATAAACACTTGAAAAAAAAGAAAAACATTTAAAAAGTAAATAAATAAATAAATTGAATTGTTTCTTGCATTAAAATAATCCAGAAAATTGTCAGCAAAACTGGATTATTTGCTGAAAACTTTGCGCACGCTGAAATCCAATTCGATTATGGCCGAGAATCAAAGCGCTGCCAACGAAGATTCCGGTCAGCAACAACAGCAACATCAACAACAACAACAACAGCAGCAGCAGCAGCAACATCACGCCAGCAACAACACAGCAGCAGCATTGGCAGCAACAACAATTGCTAATAGCAGCAGCAGTCAGGCAAGTGGCAGCAATTCAGCTGCCTCCTCACCGGAAAACTCACAAGAAAACACAACCACAGCGGCAACAGTTGCAACAGTATCAGCTGCAACATCCACAGCACGCCGGCAATCGGCAGGCATACAGCAGCAACAGCAACGAGTTAACAGCAACAAAATGTTCGATCGTCCATTGAACACAAAGTTTAAGCCAACTGAGGCGCCACCGCGTCGCAATTCCATGCAGAATCCACCACGTGGTGGCGTCAGTGTGGTGAGTACGACAAGCATTAAGAAACCACCGCTGGCCAAATACAATTCTATCGGCGGCAGCAATGTGCAACAGCAACAGTTGCAGCATCATCATCATCATGCCTCGCATTTGCATCATCATCAGGCGCATGCGCAACAGAACAACAGCAGCAGCAACCTTAGCAACAACAGCAGCAGCAATAGTAACAGCAACAATAGCCACACCAACAACAGCAACAACAGTCACGGCAGCAGCAACATTCAACGCACCACCAGCGAAAGTTTGCGTTTGAATGCGTTGAGTCGTGGTGCTGCTGCCGCAGCAGCAACACTTGCTGATATGTCCCGTGCGAGCAGCAACAGCAGCAGCATTGCTGGTGCAACAACAACAACATCGAGTGCATCGTTGGCGCCCAAATCAACCAGCAGTAGCAGCAGCGGCAGCAATAATCAATCGGCCACAGCAACAGGAGCAACAACAACGGCAACGGCAACAGCAACTGGGAGCAGCAACAACAGCAGCAGCAGCAACAGCACCAACAACAGCAAGGCCAGTTCGCCCAACAACAATGGTGGTGGCGCATCAGCAGCAACTGTTGCACCACGCAACAGCCAGCAACAATGGCAACAACAGCTGCAACAGCAGCAACAGCCACACCATCATCATCACCACCATCATCATCATCATCATCACCAGCAGCAACAGCAGCCACACATCAGCCACAGCCAGGGGCATCAGCCGACAACAGCAACAGTTGGTGGGAACACTGCTTCAGTTGCTGCCACCACCGGCGGCAACAATCAACGCAAACCAAAGACGACATCCTCATTTCAAATCACGTCCGTTACGGTTGGACATGCCAAATTGAATGCAGCCGGTGGCGATACGGGCGATGAGTCCGCCGATGATCTAGATGAATCTCATACGGATGATAATAGTCGCATCACCGATCTCGAGAACGAGACACCCTCCATGTCCGAGGATACATTCTCCAAGGAGGAGGTATTCTTTGCCAACAATGCGTTAAGTACAACGGCGCCCGTCATCCCAACCAGTTCACAATACGGTCTCGTTGTCGTGGATCCCACAGCGCCCTCTCTCGGCGGGCAGACCATACAGAATGTGCAGGTGAATGTGGCGGATAATATAATAAATGTGGTTAGTGCTGGTGGTGGTGGTGTTGTCACACCCGGTGGCACCAAGAAGAAGCACGAGGACATGAAGGAGACGCAGCATCGCAGTGAACGTTTCAAGGTCGTCAAAATTGAGTCAACAGAGCCGTTTAAACGTGGTCGTTGGATCTGCATGGATTATCTGGATCACTCCAGTGTGGGTGGAGCTGGTGGTGGTGCTGGCGGGGGTGGTGCTGGTGGTGGTGCTGGCTGTGCCGGCAATAACAATGAAAAGACTGGCAACTCGGAGGCATCGCCAAGTGGCGGCACCGCCGACGGGTTCGAGGGGGCAGCAGGAGGAGTTGGTGTGTGTGGTGCACCGAAGACAACGCAGAGCATGATACTGCCGCCGACAATGTTGCATCATGAGCCGCCTGCCGCCGTTGCTGCTTCGGATGCCAATTGGAATTTTGCCGAGCAGCAGCAGCAACATGCTGCACAGCTGCAACAGTCGCTGCTGCAACAGCAACAGCAATCGCTGCAGCAGCAACAGCAACAATTGCATCCAGCTGTGTCAGCACTTGCCACGCCCAGTGGCGTTATGACAGCACCTGCCACAGTCGTACATGGCATGCAACAATATGTGAACGAGGCACAGCAGCAACAGCAACAACAACAACAGCAGCAACAGCAGCTTTTTGATAGTGTTAATGCCAATGCTGGTGGTGCCACCCCTAATGCCACAAATGAGGGTACGCCCCATGGTCAGACCTTACCCATGGATTATGCAACGGCTGCGGCACAACAGTTGCAACAATCGCTGCAACAGCTGAAGCAACAGGAGCAGGCAGCAGCTGCAGCAGTTGCTGGAATGGATGTTGCTGGCTACAACAGCAGCAGCAACAACAACAACAGCAGCAGCACGACTGCAGCAGCAGTTGCCGGCGAGCTGACTGTCATGAGCAGCAGCTACATCGAACAGCAACAACAGCAGCAGCAGCAACCATTGTCGCCGGCCATACAAACGCCGCCAACGTTTGCAGCTGTTGCTGCCGGGCAACAGCAGCCGCCGCCGGCGTCAACAAACTTCCAGCTGGAGCCATCGCAAATAGATGGCATCGTGGCAACAGCAGCAACAGCACCGACTTCAACAACTTCCACTAGCACGCCAGCAACAGTTGGTGGTGCGACTCAAGGGCAAACGTTGCCATTGCTGGCGCACATGAGCAGCTATGAGCCGCCAGCAACAATTGTTGCTACGTCTGCAGCAACAGCATCAACAGTAATGCAAAGTGCACCAGCAACGATTGCCGATATGCAGCAATTGGTTGTTGCCGGCGTGCTTGATGAGCTGCAGTCGCAAGCAGCAGCCGCAGCAGCTGCAACATCAGCAACTGCAACGTCAACAAATAACGCGAGTGTTAGTGCCAACAATAACAACAACAACAATAACAACAGTAACAACAACAACAATGTGAATGTGAATTTAACGAATGCAATTGCAACTGCAACAGCAGCGGATGCAACGACAACATCGCTTAGCTTAAGCGATGAACAACAGCAACAACAATCGACAGCAGCAGCAACAGCAGCTGGAGCAACAACAACAGCAACTGCTGCTGCAGCAGGTGCAACTAATTCTGCTACGGCAACAACAACGCCTGCATCATCAGCAGCAGCAGCAGCAACAACATCGACAACCACACAGCAACAGATACAACAGCTACAGCAGCAACCAAATGCAGAATCCGAGACTGAAAGGTATGTCCAAGAATATTACTTATATATATTGTTAAGAATATAAATCGGGTTCTATATAGACCAAAACAATGCGTAACTTTATCTATGATACCTAAAAGAAAAATAAGATTTTATATATGATATTTTGAAAGGAAAGAAAAGAAGATCTTATAAATATATCTTATTTTCTCTAAATATGGAAATCGGTTTATATATTGAGTATGTTTATCTATGATTTCCTATCTCCATCTGTGATCTATGCAGCAATTCTTTCTGTCCAAGATGTGAACTCATTTGTTATAGAAATAAACTGCCTGATTAATCGATGCGTAGCCCAACTTTTTAGTGACTCACGTAATATGTTACAAAAGATTATTCATTGATCACATACATGATCTATGTATATCGCAGCTAATCACTCAGATTTATCTAGTATTATTAATGATAAGTTTTCAACAGTTTAATAAAAAAGTAATAACTAATTGCAACTGCAATATCGGTGGAAAGCTAGAGTTGAGAGAGCTCGACTAAGAAATACTCTGCTTTTAAATACTTTTTAGTTTGGATTAGCAAAATCTATGATTCTAATCCTAATGATCAATAATATATCTGAGTAAACATATATACTTTGCAATTGTCTCATTTATCGATTTATATCGATATTCCCGAAATGCGGTTATCGAGGAAAATAAAATAAACTTGAGCGGGTCTTACAGACTCTGAGATTGAATTGTTGATACAGGCTACTTTTGATCCAGATCAAGAATATATATTACAGTTTATGGGGCCTGAGATGCTTCCTTTGCTGAACTTCATTATGCAATTTTCTCATTTTATACCAATAAATTATTCTGATGCTCAGCTCGTAGGTTAAATTATTAGTCAGGCAATAAGTGAGGAATAATTTGTGATAAATGGATCTCTCTCTGTTTCTCTCTCTCTGTTTCTCTCTCTCTGTTTCTCTCTGTCTCTCTCTCTCGTATTAAAAAACGATTAAATTGATTTATTAATTGCAATTAACATTTTTCGTTTTACCGCTGATGATGCTGATGATGAACGACAACCTCCACAGCAATAAAATCGACAAAATCTGAACTTGTTCAGTAAACACTTTCCAATATTCATTCACAAATCCATTCATTCATTCATTCATTCGTTTATTCGTTTATTCACTTCTTTGTGCCTTATCGCTGCGACTATTTGAGTTGGTCAAACATTTGTTCGCTCTGTTGGCGCACTTGGTTTCCCTTTGTTCTTCTAGTTGTCGCTAGTTAATAATAGCTTTGGCCCCGAACTATTTTTAGAGTTGCCCCACCCGATAAGAAGCAGAAGAAGAAGCAGCAGAAGACAAAGCTTCGAATTCGGAGAATTATTTAATCTTTAGCTATTTTTGGTGGCATTGTTTGCCAAAGTTTGTCAGCGCTGATTGTTGGCTAGCAAACCATAGAGCTGGAGCTCCTTCTCTGCTTGCCTATCTCCTCTGTTGCCAACTGGTTTATACATTTAAGGGTGGCGGTGGGGGTTTGGACTTCAGGGGGGGGGGCTCTTGGTAAAGTGCAAACACGCGCCACATTTTTAGTGTCGCCAATTTCTTTATTTTGCTCCATAAACCAATTTGTGCCAAATTTCTTGCGGCGCTTTGTTTGTTGTTGCTTCACTCTTCTCTTTCTGCTCGCTGCTCTTCACGTTCGTTCATTCGTTGATTCGTTCGTTCGTTCGTTGACTTGCAACGTGCCTCGAGGGGGCAACAACAACAACAACAACGATAACAATAACAATAACAAGTTCATCAAGCTCATTATAATAATTTATTTAATAAAAATTCATCAATGAAATTAGCTGAGAAATTTGTCGTCATGTGTGTGGGTGGGCTAGCTGGCATGGACAATTGGAAAGGGGTGCAAGAGGGAGAAGGGGAAGGGGGCTATGAGCTATGAGCTATGTTCTCCCCAGTGCCAGTGCCACAAATACAAAACACACGGGGCATGACACTAAAGGTCGCTTCAATTAAGCGCACTTTAAAGTCAAGCAAATAAAATTTGATTCAATTGCGCCGAGAGTAATTTTCCTATTGTGAACCGGTTCAAGAGTGCTCCACAAGTGCTTGAGCCGGTTCAAAATTGATTTAACTGGCGATAAACTAGTTCAAATGGGCTTCCAAAGTTCGGTCGTTAACTGAAGAGACAGACTAATATGTAAAAAGTGGAATGACAGCATTATGAGGTCATACGAGTTCATACATCTAATAAAAAATTCTTTTGAGCCAGCTCCAAATTTATTTGACAAGTGTAAACCTTTGGCGAAAACTAACAGAAGCGAGAATCCAAGCGGTAAACTTTATGAATAATTAAATTCTATTAACCAGTTTGCCACAAAATTGTTTTAATTAGACAAAAAGTGAAGAGAGAAATTTCAAGTCAGAAAGAGTTCATAAATACAATAGAAATTATTTTCAGCCAGCTCAAAATTGTTTTAATATTTATTTGTAGATCATTTCGAGTTGGACTTCAAGTCAATCAAAATTCATTTGAGCCAGCTCACAATTTATTTATAACTTTTTGAGTTCAGATGAAGAGCAAAGAAAGATAATTCAAGTCTAATAAAAATAATAATAAAATGTTCTTTAACAACAAATAAAATGCAATTGTTTATTTAACCCCAAACTAAATTCCATTCCATCAACTTTTATTCCCAAACATTTGAACAAGTTTATAAATATATTAAATTTAGTTTACTTTCACTGCGAAGAAGAAGAAGAGTTAAAGTTCAAAACTTGTTTCAAGTTGCGAATTAGTCAGCATGATGTGTCAAATTTCTTGGAATAAGTCTAAATAGAGCTACAAAAGTTAGCAAACCTCGAAACGAAGCGCACAAAAAGTAGTCTAATATATACATATATATATATATATATATATGTTTTTTTTATATGCAAATATAAATATTTATGATTGCTGATTCACGCAAAGCAAATTGAATGCGGAATGTTTATTGTCTGCAGCCAAGAATGTTTTTTGTTCCTTTTTTCGCATGTAGGGTATTTAATATTCAACGCTGTTGCAAAGTAATTTAAATGGTTTTTAGTTTGTTGCCTTTGTTGTTGTTGTTTGTTTGGCGACACTGTTGTGTTGTCATCCGTTGCGGAAGGGGCGGGGAGGGGGCACTCTTCGGTCAAACAGTTATGCGATGACTAATTTGAGTGTTGGAATGTTTGAGTGATGATATGATGACTCACTGTTAGTGTGGAAAGACTGATAAATTGATTGACCAACTGCAACATTGTGCATACATAATGCCTATATATACATATGTATATATATATAAGCATATGTGCCCATAATATTATGAGCAATTATTATATATATAATTGCTAATAATCTGTATTAGTATGTGTGACTTGACTTTATATATATATTGACTTGACTTTATATATATATTGACTTGACTTTATGTATATATATTGACTTGACTTGATGTATATATATATTGACTTGACTTTATGTATTGACTTGACTTTATGTATATATATTGACTTGACTTTATGTATATATATTGACTTGACTTTATGTATATATATATAGACTGGGAAATCGGGGAATCGGCATACTTTTGACGCCAAGTGTAGCTCATCTTTTATGCAGGTTTCTGCCTGCTTTTTTTTGTTGAGATTTTCAAATTACTGCAATTTGCCACATTAAGTTGACTTTTTTCTGAGTGTATACGCATAGAGAACTTGTGTACAGATTGCAGATTTGCGTGTGACGCCGTCGAAGGCAGTCAAGTGGAGTCTCAGCCTGTCCGCCTCTTCTTGCCTACTTCTGCCTGCCTCCTGCTTAATTTTCTTCTTCTTCTCCTGCCCCGGGAGTGTGGCACGTCAAAGCCAAACTGACAAATGCAGCTGGCAAATGTTATGCGGCTGGCAAATTACTACGAATTATGTGGCTCGATATTAAAAATAACTACAGCAACATCAGAGCAAGAGCAAGAAGCTGATGCTCTGCCTTTGACTTTGCCTGCTGCGAATTTTGAATGAGTAATGCAGCAACTGTCTGTCTGTCTGTCTGTCTGTTTGTCTGTCTGCCTGCCTGTTTGTCGTCTGTCCGGCTTAGCAACAGCTTCTGCCATGTAAATGCCTGTAATACACAACAGCCCCATTTAAAATGGCAGTGGAAAGTATTCAAAAGTCTGAAATGCACGACTTGAGAATATCCTGCGAATAAATTGTTAAAGGGAGAAATGAATTGAATAAATTTAATGACGAAAATGGAAGTACAGGTATATATATATATATATGTTGTCTGTCTGTGTGGATTCATCGATTTAAGAGACTATAATTTTCAATATACACAAAGTTATACTCCCTTTGATTGCCTGCTTAAAAAGTACAGGGTATAGAACTGAACTGGTCTGCACTTGACAACTTTGCTTTTATACATTTTACATTGAATGTTTTTCAGAAGAAGTTGCCACCACAAACGAATTCAGTTGAGTTTTGTGCCATTGAAGTGCTGTTGTTGTCGACTGATTGATGCAATGTGGCAAGGGCACAAGTTGTTGCAAGTGAAGAGCTTGCGGCATGGAGTGGTGGTGGACAAAGGGAAGGGGGGAGTTAAGCATGTAATACTTACAAGTGGACTTTGACTGAATCAGTGACTGGTTTATTTTTATTATGGTCAGTCCGCGAGCTGTGATCTTAACCTGCCTCTTATATCTAATGAAAACGAAAGTCTTTCTCAATGGCACTTGACGTGGGCTTTGTTGCACAATGCAGCTGTTAAGTGTCAAAGAGAGAGGGGCAGGGGCAGAGACACAGACGTGCCATTTAGTTTATATAATAAGGCAGACCAAGACCAGTTAGCCAGTTTGAATTGGAGCTGCTTTTATTATTCAAATGGATAATTGAATAACGAAATGTGTTAAATGATCGACTTTTTCTCTTTTGTGGGCTGTATTTATCTAATGTCTAACTTAGTTTCTGAACTGGCTAAAAATCAAACTGATTCACGCAGAGCAAAGCAGCTCTTTGGAATTGTTGAAAAATTAAATCATCTTCTCAAAATTTCTACTCTTATTACTATAAGAAACTTTTCTCTCATAATAATCCCTTCCCAGACTACTTACTGAACGATACTAGAGATGTGGGACTCTAAAAGTTGTGTTAACCATATTTGATTATAATTTCTTAAGAATCAAATTGCATATCTTAATCTATTATATATGCAAATATATATATATATATATATATATTGGTATGTCGACTTTACAGTCGAGTAGAGCCGAGACTTCTTTTAATTATTTCTTACTTCTTCTGCCTTAATTAAAATCTTTTCTTGAACTAATTGAAATGCTTGATGAGTGGAGTGCGTCTCCCAACCCTGACCACCCACCGAGCGCAACTCATACTCATATGTGAGCAAGCACATTTAATCATCATTCCACATATATACATATATATATATATATGTATATATATATATGCCTACACTATCAATCCAAGCAGTGAGTTGCTCTGTTGTCATCATCGCCCTCAGCTGGCTGAGCTCATTGGCCAATTTTGTCATTCAAATTAGCAGCGAATGGCGACAAAGCGTGTGAGAAACTAGAGATATTAAAGAAGAAGAACTCTGCTCACAATTTGCAGATTAATGTTTGTACAGTTGCGAACAAGACAATAGCACCACTCGCACAAGAAATGTTTTCCAATGTGTCTGTTATCTAAGAAGAAGACTTCAGAGAAGTGAGAAAGAAGCAAAAGAAGCAAAAGAAGCAACTTTATTCACCTTTTGCAACTTATTTAAATAAATAAATAAACGAATGGAAAATAATTCCCGGAGCAGTATTAACTTTATTTGATAGGAGCAATACTTGACAATATATTTAAAGATCAAAATTTGAAATTTGTTTTGATTGTTTTGTTTTCCAATTTGTAAGTTCTGCTATTATTTTATTTCGCATCTGTATATCATGTATATATATATATATATATATATATACATATAAGCTAAACAATTAACCGTTTAATTGCATTTGTCTCAGTTACCACGAGTCGTTTTCGCTTGTCAGACGCTGCGTATACGCAATGATTTTTTTATTTATTTGTTTGAATGTCTAACACGCGTCTCGATCTCTCGCCTCTCTCTCTCTCTCTCTCTCTCTCTCTCTCTCTCTCTCTCTCTCTCTCTCTCTCTCTCTCTGTCTTTCTTTTTTGCTTGTCTCTTCACACATTTCGCTTATGAGTTTTGTGTTTATTTGTTTATATATTTTTTTTGCTTTGCGACCTTTTCCGCATTTTTAATTTATTTCGCAACAGAAAACGAAAAGCCGCAAACACATTGTAAATACATATTTCACTCACACACACACACACACGCACGCTTGAGTTATTAAATATTGAAAGATTGTTGCAAAGAGTGATATATGCAGCATGTGTATATATATATATATATACCATACCATCGACAGATTTACTGCAATGGAACGCAACGATCCCGAGAAACAGTCAAAGTCAACGACCCAATCGAACAGTCAAGCGCCCAAAGCAACGCAGAGCGCGAAAGAGAGAGAGAGAGAGCGAGAGAAAAACACAGAGACAGAGAGAGAGAGAGAGAGGAGGCAGAGAACTTCACATGCGTCATGTGTGATAAGGCAGCGATTGCGGGGACAGCAATGCTAATAATGCCGGGGCATGAAAATTGATTACCTCAACCAACGTGAAAAACCTTTATAAGGCGAGGCACACAAAAAACCAAAAAAAAAAATCACAAAAAACATAAAAAAAAATACTAAAGTCATATGTGTCAAGTATTGGGTCTGAGGAAGGCTGGGGCATTTAGGCGTGTGGCATTGACCGACTTTGAGCGTAATTGGAAAGCCGTGGAAGAGGCAGCAAAAGGCGCCCTTCTGTTATTCTAGATACGCCCGGAAGTGGAAAAACTATTACTCATAAGCAGCCCGGCTCTTTAAGCGAATGCGTTGAGGCGCCACAACAAAAGTAATTAAAAAAGAGAAAAAACCAACTAAAAAATAGACAAATGAAGACAAAGCAAGTCAAATTTCGCAAAACGTTTTCATAACTATGTCAAAGTCATTTGTGGCTGTCAGCGGCGATTTCTCACCTTAAAGAGCTAAACAGCAAGCGATAATATTATGCTATAGACTATATATACAATATAGATATATATATTTATATATGGAAAACCAGAAGCAGAACGAGAAACCGGCGAAATTTGACATTTGTGACACCTGTCACTTTCGACAGAGCTCGTTCTCGTTCGATACGCTCGCATTACCAAAGTCAAAGAAATATATATATATATATATATATCATATAAACAAAAAAAAAGAATGCTCGAGTCGAGAGCGCTGCCACTAGGAGATGATATGCCAAAGCCAAGTCTTTATCTATACAAATCTTAGCCGATATTAATGATATTCAGGTGATTAATATTGTGTCAAAATAATAACGATATATCATGAAAATTGTGGATTTATTTATATATATTTATTTTATATATATACCTAAGAACTCTTCAATTCTAAACGACTCCACTTGTGAATATATCTTATCTAGTTGATACTAACTATTATTTATTTTTGGACTGATTTGGGTTTTTCTGGATCATTTTCCATTTGGGTACGAGTAAGAAAACTTTAATTGAAAAACACAATTTTTGCTTGCTTGCATTTTTTACGGATTTTCTTGAAATATCTATAAATCAGCTATCAATTTGAAGGCTGCTTGTCATTATTCAGCAAGATCCTTGGAAGCTCATAATTTAAGCAATTATTGAGAACACGACGTGTTTATGTATATTATATATATATATATATATATATATATGTATATATATATGTATATATCTATGGAATTATTATCTTCTGCAGCAAGGTCGTAAACATTTCATGTGCCAAAATGGGCCTTGACTTGGTTGGTTCTTCCTTCTGCTTCTGGTCTGGTCTGGTCTGGTCTGGTCTGTTTTGGTTGCTTCTATTTTTGCCGGGCTGTCAAATGCCGAGTTTTGCTATTCTTTTCTGGTTTTTTGCGACTCATTTATTTTGATGTGCGTCTCTGGTTTTGACCTACTAAGCACAAACTATGCGGCAATTAATAATGCTGATTCCAATCCCAAAAAATCCACTTGTTTTCCTAATGCACCCCAACAAAAATATAAAAGGAAAACATATTCAAATACTAGAAATGTTGTCACTTCCGTTTTTATTTTGTTTTATCTATGGCCTGCTCTCTTATCTAAGACACTTGTTTATCTGCATTATCTAGAATATAGTGTATTTATCTATTTGCCTGAACCAAATTGAACATGGAGAGAAAACAAAACCAATTGAAGTCTGCACAAATGAAAAAGTGAAATTGAACTAAATGTTCGCAGAAACAGCTGTGACAATAGAGAAAGAGAGTGCTGTGGGGGGTCTTGAGAAAGGAGGGTGGGTAGGGGGGGGGGGGTGCTGATAAATGCTGAGCAAATTAACGTCAGAGCAGCAAAGGCACCCACCAAAAAAAAACCATATGGCAATTGTAAATTATAAAGACGATTTCAAGAGGAGAAATGAATAAAACGATTTCAAATGACTTGGCTAATAATTAATCCACAGAAAAATCTATTATTTCAGAATTATGTTTTGGATATATATCTAATAAATGACTTCAAATCTTCACTTTTTTCTATGTTTGTATGTGTTTAGTTCATTAAACCTAAAAGTCAAAACTATTATCATGTTAGCGTTATGCGTATTAGCTGTACATTCCAAAAGTATGCCAAACTTGCCAACTTGATCTATAAGTTGATTTATCCCGCTTATCTCGCCACATTTGGCAAAAGCTAACATTTGAATATTCATTTAAGCACATTTCTCAAGAAAATCATAAGCCTTGCCAGCTTTGAATATTTATTTTATCTATAAATAAAAATGAAATAAGCTTTGTCAACTTCATATTAAAGTTAACTTATGACACATAATATTAATATTAGTATTCAAAAATCGCATAAGATCTGCCAACTTCTTTATAAGCCAAAATACTTCACTTGGAAAATAATTATAAGCTCAATGGAAATCAGCTAGAAGTTATTCTCATAAATATATGTTCGACTTTACTTGTTGCTAGCGTTTATTTATTTCAAATCTCACATTTTTCAACTAAAAAACTTAAAGAAAATACAGTTATAGATGTTATCTTGAAAACAGACAGCGCATAAACTACGTCAACTTCATTTGAAGATTAACTTATCTTTCCAAAACCCATTTGAATATATAAATATCATAAGCACTTTGCTCAAAGTCAGCTTTACCCATAACTTGACTTATCTCTGGAAATGATATAGGCCACAATTTCAAACATAATCATAGAAAACATTTCTCAACTAGTAGATGGATGATATCATGAAAACAATCGGCGCATGAACCATTATCTCTGCACATGTATTATGACTTTGGCACGTTCGCAACTTGCCACTTTATGGGCCAGATGAGCCCAGATGCTTGATAAGAATCAACAATATATATACATATATATATATATATATATATATATATATATATGTATTCCACACAAAACTGTTGCAAATTTCACTTTCACTTGAGACTTGCTGCTCTTCAAATAAAAACATTCAAAAAAATTTCCACAATCAGCATTTAATTTTTTTTTTGCTTCTAAAAAATGAGCGCGTTGATAATGGGGAGCTGGGCGTTATTATCACGTTATCAAAAAGAAAAAAAAGTATTCATAATTTTTTTGGTTTTTTTTTATTCTCGAGGCTGAGTTTAAACGTCACGAATTGTTGCATCAGCGTTTTTTTGGCCAGAACTAAATGATGCGTGTTGAGTGTGAAAGTGTTTTGTGCATATGCACAGTGGAGCAAAATCGCATGCAACACTTAAAACGAGAGACCCCATTGAAAAGATTAAAACTTTATCAAAAATACGATACGAAAAGCTGATTGTACAAAGTTCTCAAATAATCTTTATTTATTTATTTATATATTTATATTTATTGTATGGCAAAAAACGTGTCAAGATTCATTTCCTTGTTTTTTGTACGTAATATGTGCATTTTGAGATGTGCTGGCCTCGCCCCCCTCGCCATCGCCCCTTGGAATAGGTGTTGTGTAACGCTAAATGAGCTGCGCCTTATGCGCAGTTTTATATATATATATATAGTACATACATACAGTTGCGAAAGAAATAATAACACCACTCTTATAAGAAATGCTTTAAGGAACTTTTGCATACGTTTTTGGAAGACACTTAAAAAAAAGGTATAACAGAAAAATATCTTAATTTTTTTTAATGTTTTCAACTAATTTCACTATATAATTTATTAAAAATAAAAATTTGCATAAAATGCAAAACTAATATTTCGTCTTATATTTGGCTCGATTCGCAATGAAAAATGTAGTGGTGCTATTAAATTTCCCGCAACTGTATTTGTATTCGTATTCCAGGTGTACTATTGTAGTTGAGAGAAACCCAATGCCAAACTCAAAATACGTAGTTACGTCGTCGTTTTGTTTTTTCTACGCAAATGCAAACGCAATAAAAAAAATATGTAAAACGCAGTTTGACCTTCAATGGAAATTTGATTCGCGACTTTAAACATAATACAATGGTTCATAGGTGGCGGGCGGGGGTGTTAAGCGCCATTCACACACATACACACACACACACTCACACACACACACACACTACATACATGCAACGCAAAACAACTTTCTAATTGATGACGGGGCGGCTAAGTCTACGTGTAACGTATTACGATTTACGTCGAAGCATTTATTTTATACAAAGATGACGCTAAATAGTAGTAAAAACAACAAATACGTCTGCCTGTCTGGGAATGCGTTGTAAGGGGGAGGGGTGGGTAGCTTCCAGACGGCGCTAAAGTGCACGCTCTTTGATTTCCAGCGAAAATCGTTTGTTGTTTAATTGGAATGCATTATTATTCCAGGCGGTGTTAAAAAAGTTAATTTCTTGTGAAAACAAACAATTTTATTACAAATACGCCCCCAAATGACAAATGAGTTGTGGCAAATGCTAATATTAATATACTTGTTTAAAATATTTTATGGATTTGAAAAGTGCATTTAAAATGCGCCTCAAGAAAAAATAAAAAAAATCGCGTTGTCTGCATTTTCTCTCCAGTTGCTGCTGCTTCTTCTTCTTCTGCCTTGTACACGACAGGCAGGCAAGCAACAGGCAAAAACAACAACAACGAAAGGCAACAACAACAACGACAAAAGTCTCATTGCTATGATTACAGCACACACGCCTTTGACGTCGCGTCGTCGTCGTCGTCTGTAAGGCGTCTCGTCGCCAACAAGCACGAATACAAACGAAGTCAGCGCTGTACTCGTGTACATGCGAGAGCTTTTTTTCCATTTGTATTTGTGCTTAGCTGCATTGATCGTTGAGCCGGCGCATTACAGCGTATGCCTACACTCCTCACACCCCCTTGCCATAAGCACTTAGCTCGGCGCTCTTCCACTCACGCAACACATAAACATACAGGCATGCACAGGCAAACGGTCATGCGTTCGTTATGCTTGTGTGTATGTGTGTCTAAAAATAGCCACAAATATTGATGTTGATTTTTATATGCGTTGTTTGTTGCTGCTGTTGTTGTTGTTGCTGTTGGTTTTGCTATCAACCATCAGCTATCAATGTTTGTTGTTGTTGCTTTTATTATATTTGTTATGCTTATTATTGTTTTTGTTGTTGCTTAAAAATAAACTCGGCTGCGCGTGGCATTTTTTTTAGAAGCTTTGCTCTCTGAGAGTGACGGCTCTCTTGCTCTCTCCCGCTCGCACTCGCACTTATCTGCTTATTGAAAGAGTCAATGGAATGAAATTCCATAAAATGTTAATTCATGCTTTCGCACTCGCTCACTCTCGCTCTCACTCCCGCTTTTTGGCTACTAGTCTCTCTTTGCTGCGCTCTCCAAATGTTAACTATTTATTTTTGCGAAAAAAAATTGGCAAATTTCACCACAACAAACATTGTTTTATGCGTGTCTCTTTTTTTTTTGTTTCTCACGCGCACATGTTTAGCATCTTTGCGCCGCCTTTTTTTAAATTTTGTATTTGTGTGGCATTTAACGAGCTGCTGCTGCTTCCATAGATGAGGGGGCGTCGTTGCATGTCTGCATTGTTATTAGTTTTTTGTTAACTCTGTCTACCGCCTGCACTCACTAATTGGATGCATTAAAATGTATGCATAAAAAAATACAAATATGTTTTCCAATTGAAAAAGTAGTTAAAGCTTTTACATGCATACATGCTGTATGGAAATACATATTTCAAGGAAAATTTCGCTTTGCCTTGTCACAGTGGACCCAGTGTCGATTATCCTCATTCAAATAATAGTTTAATTGTTGACCGAATTTTTTAACATTTTAATCTAAAATTATTTTAGGCTATACCCGACTAAAGCTTATCTTAACAACCCATCAACGAAATAATCTTGAATATTATATATATTCTATCTAATCAAAACTTTTCACGTGAATCACATGCAAAAATTCCGGAATTTCTATTTTTCTTTGCTACACTGATTCATAGGTCGCTCTCGCATACAAATGTGTATATAGAGGAAGCTGTTGCCAGGTTAAAATCTTGATCGCAATTCGAGCACAACACAACCTGCCCCACTGTGTCTCAACTCACCTAAAAATAACAACAGCAACAACAATAACAGAATTTGTTTAACAGGTGTTTCCATGTGCAAAAAGGGAATACCTCAGATTACGAAAGCTCTTCGGCTTTCATTTGTTATTGCCTTCAAATTGACACCTTCGTCTTCTTCGTCGTGCTCACATGTCGTGCTGGTTTTTGTTGTTGTTGTTGCATTGTGACAGGCGCCAAACGGCACTTTATTGATTTATGAGCGATTGGATGGCTGCGTGAAATGATTGATTGATGATTGGGCTTTTGCCTTTTGGCTCTTTTTCGATATGCCCGCGCGTGAGTAAAGGAGAGCAGAGTATCTCTCTCTCTCACACAGACACACACCCACACGAAGAAATCTTTTTGGGAGAGCAAAGTGAAATTAGACGAAAGCAAAGAAGGAAATTATTGATAGACGTCAGTTGGCTGCGATCGTTTTGCTTTATAGGTGCGGGATTTTTTCAAGGGGAGGACGACGACGTGGCGACGAGGACAGCGACGAAAGACGGACGAGCACATGATTGAAATAAAACAAAGCATGGCGCACAAAAGAATCCCAACAAAAAGGAAAATACAAGAACAAAAAATACAGGAATACACACACACACACACACATACACATGGCACATGTATTTATTTATTTTAGTTCATAAATATCAAAGCAGACCCAAAATGTCGCTCTCTGTCTCTTTTTGCCCCTAACTAACTGTCGCTCTCTCGTCCTTTCTCTATCGCACTTGTATCTAATGCCGCCACACAGTGTGTCAGTCATCAATGATAACGCCACAAAAATAAATAAGGCAAATTAATGCCACTAAATCATAATATTTGGCTTAATCAAATATATAAATATATAAAAAAATAATTATTTATATATAAATAATAATAATTATCTTGAAAATGTCCATTTTGTGGAAATTCCTTTTGGTTCGAGTCATTTCCGGTAAGGGTGGACAGTGGGTAGTAGGGGGGAAGGGGCAATTGGAACTGGCGCCAGAAGTTGAGTTTTCTACTTGTGTTTGTTTTTTTTCCCCACATTGACCATAACCTTGACTATTTTATATGGAAATTGAATGCGGCAAAATTGGTGTTTTCATTTCTGGTGGATAATACAAGTTTATGGCCGCCATCAATTAGCCAGTTGAATGTGCCGCATGTGGCACAAAAAGAAAAGAAAACTAAATTAAGAGCACAGTTTAGTTTCGACCTAAATAATATTTGCCACTAATTGCATTAGGCTAAAAGCTAAAAAGTCTACATCAAGTATTTTATCGACTTGGTATTAATCTGAATTTGATTTCATTTATTTATGTAGTATAACTACTAAAAAAGTTGTTTGGGATAATAGGCCCAAACAACTTTTGCTTTTGTTATGCATGTCAGGCTTAATTTGTTATTTATTTAGACAACAATTTGGTTGGCGTTTCCCGCCCCTTTCCGCCTCTTAAAGACTTGTAAACAAACGCCAAAAGAATCGAACCAACAAACGGAACTAACAACTTGTGGCATGGTCGTTAAGGGGCAAGTTGCAAAAAACGACAACGACATTTGCCCATTTCCCCAACCTGTGCAAATCTGAAAATCGATTCAGCAAAAGTTGTGTTTACCAATTTTAATGAAGTTTTAATGGGCAGGAGACAAAAATAGGAAATAAGGAGTCGAGAGTGCCCCCGACTGGCAGATACCCTGCAACTTTTATATTTCCAGTTGGTTGAAATAAAATAAATAAAATATGTAATATGAAATATATATTATAAAAACATTTAAAATTTTAATAAATATGAAACTACTTCCGGCTTACCAAAATCTGTAAGAAATGTTTACAGTTTAAGCATAATAAATCTGGCTATATTATATATATATATGGAATTATTTCTTTTACTGCCTTGTAAATCGATTTGAATCTAAATTTTGAGCTTGAGCTGCTTGAGGTATACGAGAACTTATGTCCACTAGTTCCCATAGTCTCTAAGATCTAAGATCAAAGGAAAACTTATCCATTGGAAATGTATATATCTCCGCACTTCCGATTTCCATAGACGAATTCGAAATTTAATTTAAATATGACATTTATAAAAGTTCAAAGTGCAACTTGAGCGAAACTCGCTCAAAGGACAGGTGGAGGAGTGGGGATGGAGGAGGGGTAGGGTGAGGTGACTTGAGTTGTTTACTCTGTCGCCGAGTGGTTAGAAGGGGTTGGGGTTGGCTGCCACAAAACGAACGACCTTGACAGCGAAAGAAAAACTTATTATCGGATGTGCAAACAATCGTGGAAAGGCAAACTTGCTTATGGATTTGCATTTTTGGGGGCAGCAAAGCAGAGACAGAGGAAGAAGAAGAAGGAGCAGCAAAAGAGGGGCAAGAAGAGGAGCAAGAAGCAAACGCAATTTGCACTCGTCGTCGCAGGCGAAAAAACAACGAGAAAACAAAAATGAAAATCAATAAAAAAAAAAATGCAGCAGACGAAATAAAAAAAATTAAAAAAGGGAAAATGGGAAAATGTCAAATGACGCTAAAGCAAAAAAAAAAAAAACAACTGAGTGAAAACCAAAAAAAGCCAAGTGAGCGTGAAAGTTGCACAATTTGAACATCGCTTTTGGCCACGTTAACACCGAAATGCGAATGCGAAAGGCAAAAAGGCGTTCAACGCTTTTCTTTCATTAGCGCCTTTCCCAGCTCGAGGAGGATGTAAGGTTAACGAGAGGGGGGAGACAAAAGGGGGCTACTTGGGAAATTGAGGCGTTGGAGTAAACGGAAATTGGATTTTGCAACTGCAGCAAACAAAATATTTATATTTATGTTTAGCCGGATTTGCAGTGGAAGATGCCAGACATATAGTCACACATTGTTGTCTGTTTGGGCGCCAAGTATCTACCAGATACATTTGAAATATTTATGTATATATATATATATATATTTATTTGTACAATGTAGATTTATGGAACTTAAATTACGTAAGTTTCTTTTGCAGAACTGTCTTCAGGTTCCACAACAAAAATGTTCATCTCGTGGAACTTTCATTATACTATATATAACAATCCCAATATCAGCCAAGCCAGAATATAAATCAGCTTCCAAGCTTTAACAATCTCTTCAGCCTCCACAAGTTATACAACTACAATCTTAATCCTAATCACAATCTTCCAATCTTAACCTCAATTTACATAACTACAATCCTTATCCCAATCTCAATATCAATTGCAACTTCAACATGAGTCAGCAATTTTCAATATGAATCAAAATTTGTGGGATTTGTTACTGAGATTAATTTATTGGAAATTATATCTTGAGCTGCATCCCAATCCAACAATCCGTTCAGTATTGATCCTATTAATCCGATTTTCCCATCTCAATCCTAATCAAAATCAATCAATGCAGCAATTACAGTTACTTTGAGCTGTCAGCTTGGCTACAAGCTTGTGGAAAACGCGGTTTTCCCTTTAGTTGGAAATCAGCTTGAACAACTTTTGACCTGTTAACAATCAGCATTAAGGGCAGCTCGAATCGATTGAGTCTCCGTCTGAGAGAAGCCAAATGGCCAATTCCACAAGTGTGTGTGAGAGGGGGGTGGTTGGTTGCCAACTTTACATGTGCGTGGCGCCACAGTGTTGCACAATTTGCGTGACAAAATGCACTCGACGGTTTATCAGAGCGCCATTTTGCTTTGGGTAGCCTAATTTACAATGCTTGGGTGGCGGAAGAGGCGGGTCTAAGGGCGGCAGACAACACTCAGAGAAATGTTCTTGCTTTTAGATATAATTTCTTAATATAAGAAAAAACATTTTTCTAAAATCAAGCAAGGCTTGCCCCAAATCGGCAATCCCAAAAATATGGGATTACTTCAATTTTGGAAATTTACGTACTGAATAAGTCTTGGCGAATTTCTAGAATTCAGTGGGTTTTTTTGTTGAGTGTAGACTAGGTTCCTTTGTTCCTTAAAGGTTGCTTCAGGCAGCTGGCGTTTCGTTGTAGCATTTTAGCACCTAATTAGCCATAATGCGAGAGAGGCAGAAAGAGTGAGAGAGAGAGAGAGGGAGAGAGAGAGAGAGAGAGAGAGAGAGGGAGAGAGAGAGAGGGATAGAGAGAGAGAGGGAGAGGGAGAGAACTGTTTGCTAATTCATTAAGCATATTTGTTTTGCTAGCCTAGAGAAGGGGGAAGAGTGTGGAGAAGTTGGCTAGAAATGGTTGTGTTCAGCTGGTGGAGAACATTGTTTATAGTGGTGGATGGGGGGGGGGGCAGGAGGAGGGATTTGGGGAGGAGTCCACTTAAGTGAACTGTCGCGTGGCTGGGCAGTTAAAGAGCCCATTGATTGCCTCTCCGACATTATTGTAATTCATCGCTTCCTTAATTTCGCATTTCTCATTTCTCATTGACTGAGCCACAAAAATTCGGTTTGCCATTTAGGCATTTCCGTTCCGTTTCGTACCATAGAAGCAGAGGTCAATGTCCTCTCGTTACTATATATATATATATATATACAGTGGCTCACAGTTCAAAGAAAGCAGTGTGGTAGAAAAAACGTAACTGCCTGCCATAAGCTATTTATTCATTATTTTTCAAAAATTCCAAAGACCGATGGTAGGTATATATATTACCCACCAAAATTAATATATGACCCCAATTAACTAGGGTTTCCCCACCTGCTAGGTAGGATTATAAAAATGTAGCATACTTTTTGTGGCTTCTTTACTTTGAAATGAACGCGTCGATTTTTAGGGTTCACTTTAATCAAGCCAACTAAAAATATATTTGGCAAAAATCGTTCATTTTTTTTACTTGGAAATCGAATTTTAATTAATTCAACTTATTTGGAATTTTTTTGTATTTTTTGGTTTATATTCTTTTTATGCTAATCCTGTTCCTAATCGAATTCTCTTTGTTCAATTTAAACTCTTTGGTTGCATTGAAATCCAATAATTATTTTATTGGCCTTATCATTTGATTTGAATTGAAGTTGGCTAATTTCGTATTCCTTTTTTAATTTGTTTACTTTGCATTGCAATTCAAATGAAATCGGCTCATCTTCAATTATTTAAAACAGTTTAAGATTAGCCATTATCTGCAGCATTTGTTGATAGGAACTAAATCTAAAAGATATATATATATATAAATACGTATAAAATGTAGTGCCACTGTCCAAATTGAAGTTAGTCCCATTCGAGCACTTTTGTGGAAGAGTTCGTTCAAGATGAAGGCACAAATCGGTACTTATAGAAGAAAAACTTCAAGAGGGAATTTATTTTTTACATTTAATCAATCTTGCAGTTCTGCTTAGCTGTGTGTCGCTGTTGGTTGTTGCCACCAACGGAGGAGTCATCAATTTTAGATCGGAGTCTCATATCTGCCGAAATAAACCCAATGGTTTTCGTGCTCCGCAACCCGGCAGCTCTTCGCAGTTTTATGAATGTCTCGCAGGAGTCGCTGTACCCAAAATCTGCACCCAATATTTTGATTCAAAGACTCAGAAATGTGTCAGCTCTGAGCTCAGAGAAGCATCTTCAACTACAACGAGAGGAACCACCATTCCAATTACAACGAGAGGAACCGAACCAACCACTGAATGTAACACCATCACTCCAACGAAAGGAACCGAACCAAACACTTCATCAGAAACCAGTCCAATTACAACGAGAGGAACCACTATAGCTGTAACGAGAGAAACCACTCCAACGACCACTGAATGCAATACCATCACTCCAACTAAAACGACCGAACCAGACACTTCAAGTGGAACCACTCCAACACAAACCTATCCATTTACAACGAGAGGAACCACTATAGCTATAACGAGAGAAACCACTCGAGGTACAACGACCACTCCTGTATGCAATACCTCCATTTAAAACGACCGAACCAGACACTTCAACAGAAACCTTTCCATTTACAACGACTCCAACAGGAATTACTTCAAGGCCACTCTTTCGATGAACACCAACTCAAAAAAAAACCACACCAGGAACCATTCCGAAAAGAAAGAGAGAGAAAGTAATATTTTCATCTACAGATTTAAATTCATATTTTGCGCTCTTCAAGCGAACAGTTCTAGAGTATTTGAAATCGGATATAATTAAAGATTTGATTAATTAATTTGATGAGTTTCAATAAGTGAGGAAATTATTATAATGATTATTTTGATGTCATGCGAAATTTGCATGCAACTCAAATATGATAAAAAGTTAACAATTAGTTTAACATTCATAAGGGAAAAGAGAAAATTAATTTAATTAGCAAAAGAAGAAGAAGAAGCAGCAGTCAGAGCGTCACACATTTTTCGGCACATCAAATAATTAATGGCTTATTTGCCCGCCTGCAAGTTGGGTATTTGTTTATGGAGGCGTTTATTGGCCGACTGGCTGACTGGCTGACCACCCACATAGATAAAGCACCAACGCCCATCCCTACCCCCTCTGGCAGAAAGAGAAAGAAACTTTTGTGGCAACAACACAAGTTTTTGGCAAATATTTATCATAATTTTTGAGACTTGCAGAGACTTCCGCAAGTTGCCGGAAATTATTGTCAAATGGAAATTGCTGCTTCTTTGTGTCAATTTATATTTATTGTATTTTCATTTGCAAAAGGAATTGCAGCTTAAAGTGGAATAGAGAATGGAGAAGATGGCAATAAAGAAAGATGAAAAGAAAGACTAAAAGAAAGATTTTCGCTTGTTTCTTGACGCAAATTAAATATTTCGCTTCTAATCTATGCTGTGGTTGTTGTCTTCGCTACAGATCACTATGCCGTTTGCCTGTGTGTGTTTGTGTGTGTTTATATGTATGTGATTTGATATATATACAAAATTGAAGCCGGTTTTTTCTTTGTTTGCCGTTTTAAGCTATTTTGCCGGTTTTTTATTTTATTATGGTTTGGCCCGTTATTATTTGTTGTTGTTGTTGTTGTTTGCCTTTGCCTCTGACTCTTTTATTTGGCTGCCACTTATTATTAGTCATCATCAACCACAGCCGCAGCAAACCTAACCTCACTCAATACCCCCCACCCCAGTCCAATCCAGCAACCTAAGCCAGCGGCAATTTACAAAAAAAAAAGTTCACATCCACATGCTGCGTCTCGCTCGCTCGCCTTTGTTTGCCCGCTCTGCACGTGTGTGTGTGGATTGTGACGAGTCAGCTAAGCGCGCTCAGCTGATGACAGCGCCGCTGCTGACGTCGACGCGCAGCTGTGCGCAACGAGTGCTTAAACAGCTGCTTTTGTTGCTTTAGTTGTTTTTTTTTTTGGCTGTTTGTTTGTTGCCGGCGGTGCTCGGTGACAACGCCCACATGGCATCCACACACAAACACACACAGACAGCAACTCGCAAAAATTGAGATATTGGAAGCACTGAATCCCCGCTTCGCGCATAGCAGCCAGCTTTTGAGAGTGTTCTGTGCTCTGCTTTGCACTTTTTAATTGAGTTTTTATTTCGGTTTTCTAATTTATTAATTGCTAATTGAAATGCAAAGTTTGCGACGGCGCCGCAACGCTCCATTAATTTCACATTAATTTTCTTCACGCTCCCCCGAAATCTACAATTAATTTATTTACTTTGCCTAATAACGGTTGGCGGTTGTTGTTGTTGCTGTGCCAAAATTGTTGTGACCACATTGCATTTGCCACGCCCACACACACACGCACACACTCAGACACACACAGAGATAATGCATAATGTATTCAAATTGAAATAAATAACAATTTTGTTTTACGTCAAGCGCCGCAGAAAATTAAAAAAGACGCAAGCGACTGACAACAACAACAACAACAACAACAACAACAAATACAATCACAACAACAACGAGAATGTTAATTAAGGAAATTTTGTGTGCAGTGATCTTTATTCTATTTGCTTTCATTTGCACTAGTATACGCTGCAAACACGAGTAGGGTATATTGATTATGTGAGCAGGGATGTTACCCAGGGATAAACAATTGTCTGAAATTGAGTTTGGACTATTATTAATTGTTGTAGACACATAGTAACGATGGTTTATGCTCTAATTGCGTGTTATCGATAGTTTAAATGTAAATGTTATACTGTTTACGGTTATCGATAGTTCGGCTATGAATTACTGAGGAGTTAAACCGTTTTCAAGTAGTTTGAATTTTGCATAACTATTTTAGATGATTGTTATCGATAATTTGTGCTTTAATTGCTTGTTATCGAGAGTTTACACGTACATTTCATACATTTATCGATATAATATCGATGAAGCCAATTAATTTGGATAAAAAGTCGTATGAAATCGAGTTTGAACTGTTGATCAAAGTTTCAATTCCAGTTTTAATTCAATTAAATCTTTTTTGGCAGGGCATCTGACAGTCGTCTAGCTAATCTCCGCCTCTTCCATTCTCTCTCTCTCTCTCTCTATCTCTCTCTCTCTCTCTCTCTATTTGCATTAATAGCCTTCCCTCATCTTATTTGCTTTCGATCGGTTTTATGGCAATTTTTCATTGCCAAAGCATCGCAGCAGCTGCTGTTATGCTTGGCCAGCGCCAGGGGGCGCTGCAGTGGCTATCGCCCGACTGCATTTAAAATCAACTAAAGCGTCGCATAATAAATCAAATCCTTAACTATATAAAAACGTACAGATTAAAATGAAATATGGCCAAAATCCAAAATGAAAAAAACTGAAACAAATTTATCAATTGCAATCGGCCAGTTTTTCTGTGTGGATTTTTTGATTCTGGCCGCAAAATCGTAAAATGCAAACATGAAAAGCCCGCAATTTATCTATGTATATATCGTATATAGTATATCGTATATAGTATATCGTACATAGTACACAGTAGTTGCTCATTTTACACATTTTATCGTTTTTCTATTTTTTCTTATTTTTCGTAGAAACCGGTTTTCATTTTGTTGCCATTGTTTTTGTTTTATTAACTGATGAGTAAACAAAAGTTGCGACTAACTAAAGCATTTGTCATTCGCACATTTATCAGTTTCCGGAATTTGAAGTGACTTACTTTGAGCATGCACCTTTCACTGCTGTTCTTTATTCCTTATCTGAGCCCTCAATGATAAGTGCAGAGCCCATCGATTATGCGTGTCTTAGCTGAAATGCCCACTGTGCCACCTTCCTAAAACTATATACTGTATATATAGTTATATATATATATATATAATGTTCATACCAGAGTCAAGTAAATTGTACTTGAATTTTTGAAGGTCTCTTTGCAATGCACATGTGATGATAATATAATACCACTTGTGCTGCACTTGATCGGTGCTATCAGACTAGAGAGATACTCTGTAAAGAGACGCAGACTATCTGATCATTTATAGAGTTTTCTTTTATTACTTAGCACTTTTAATCGTAGTGTCAATATTCATATTCAAAATTAGTCTAAATTTGGTTTGAAACCCAGCTTTAAAGAATTCATGCAAATACTTTTAGCTATGGTTTGGTACTCTGCTATATACTGATTTAATCGAATCCCTTGCAAATCGAACTTTCTTCTTCTGTCTGCTAAAACACAATAATATTAAAACTCTTTTCTTTATGGCTGTTACACAGGTACGCTGTAAAGCATATACCCTGCATGCAGCCCGCCTTTGGTTAGGGTATGCACAGCAAGTACTGCAGAAGAAGAAGAATTGAATAACTTTTGTCCGTTGACAGTTTTTAACACTTGGCGCCAGGGCGCTTAAATTGCCGTGACGATAACACGGGGCGTGGGTGCTCACACACACACATACACATACACATAACAATACATATACACATACATTCCACACATTCATTCCAACAAGCGCATGTGGAAGTTGATATCGGGCATCTCGCTCGCACCTCTGCACGTCATGCGATTTTTGCATTTTTCATCAGTTTGTTTTTAGCTTGTTTTTCATTTGTTGTTGCTGAATTTGTCTCCATTGATTGACAGCAACAACTATAATAATAATATAACAACAAATTGAGACAAGGCGACGGTCATCATGCCAAGCAAATGAAAACAAGACACAAACAAAAATGAAACACAAAACAAAGATTGCAAAAGCGCCCAAAAGGCAAACGAACTGGTGACAAAAATCAAACAATTCGTTTTGCAAATCGTTTTAAAATAGTGCGCAATTTTAACATTTTTTTCTTCTCTATATTTATATTATAGACATAGACACAAAACAAAATAAAAAAAAATAAGACGCTTTGACAACTCTCACGCTCGCTCGCACTCAAAGATCAACAGTTAGAAGCTCTCTTGACCTACCTTGCTCTCTCTCTGTCCCTCTCTCGCTCGCGCTCTTATCATCGGCTCTCAATTACAACCGTTTTACACACGTGAATGAATCCAGCTACCTCTCCCGCTCGCACTCGCTCTCGCTCTCTACTTGCTAATTGCAGTTGTTTTTTTTTTTGTTTTTCTCAAGAGTTTTGTTTTGTTTCTGCTTCTATTGTCGACTCTTCTTCTTCCATTGCTGTTGTTGTTTTGTTGTTTTTGCAATTGATCGCATTGCACATTATCGCCATGTTTGTATTTGTTGCCGTTTTTCGTTGCGCTAAAAAGGGTATTGAAAAAATCAAACAACAATAACAACAAAACAAGGCAAAGCAAAGCGCACAAAATGAAAACGGTAAACAGATTTTTTATTGCGTTGCGAGCTTCTTTTGTTGTTGTTTGCCTTTTGCTGTTCTACTAAAATTAAGAAATTTGTCCAAGTATTTCGGGCTTAATGGTGGTGGATTCAAATGGATTCCGCGAAAAACAATCAATATTTGTGGATTAAAATCTATTTAAATGTTTCAATTGAATTTCGTTTCAAATGCTGCTCCAATTTGTTGCAAATGAAATTGAAATACATTTCTTGCTGCATTTAATAACATTTTTGATATTTAATAACGATTTAATCAAATTGCATCTTTTAACTGTAATAATTACAGATTTTTTGCAAACATTTTACAAAATTCAGTCGTATCTGTGGTGCATGTCTTGACTGAAAACACATTCCACATTAGCAACGACACACTTCGTTTAGTTTGAGTAGCTGGTGTAGCTAAGTCTCATACTTTGGGAGCAACTGTTAGCTGCTAAGTGTGCACAGTTTACTCGTAGGGGTTTCAACAAGCTCATGTGTCTCAGCTAAATTTCCCTCAACAGTTTTGAGCGCATTGGACAGCCTATCATTTGTACACATTAGCACAGACAGAAACCCGCAAAAGCAAGCAGTGTAAATTATGTCCACAAGCAGTGCGCAAGCAGTTTTGTGCATTTTTTGACTTAAAAATAGATTTAAAATTTTAATTTAATTTTTTCTTTCTCATAACTAATCAATATTTGTATCTTTTCTAATTGCAGGTAAGCCTGAGTTTTATTTACTTAACAAGCCGAGTGAGTATGCCTTGAACCTGGTCTTTTTCCTCCACACACCGCCAAAAAGAAAATTCCTTTTTCATAATTTCACATTTGACAAAGCAAAACCAAAAAAAATTCATGCACAAAAATTTTGTTGAACATTAAATGAAAACTTTTTACAAGCATTTTGCATTAATTTAGTGTTTACTGTTGTCGTTCGTCGTTCTTCTTCTTGCTCTTTTTCCTTTTTTTAAGTTTTCAAATTGTACAAATATAAATGGAAAAACTGAATTTAAGTTTGATACCTTATATACCATGTTTAGTTGCAACCAGGGTATTTCAAACTTCTTCCCTTTTTTCTAACGGTTCTTTTTGTTTTGGCTTTGAATTTGCATTTTACTTGTGTTTTTTCCCCATTTATTTGCCTTAATACCAATCTCTGATTGCACTTTTCCTCTTTCCTTTTTCTTTTACATTTTCCCAACTGGTCGACAACAACAACACAAACAACAATAACAATAAACAACAACAACAACTTTAGCTCCATTCACCTAATTTCTTCGTCTTGTTTTGGCCAAAAACTTTTGTTTCCTTGTTTTGTTGTTGTTGTTTGTTGTTGTTGTTGTTTGTTGTTGTTTGTTGTTGTTGTTGTTGCTTTGCAGGCGACACACTGAAAAAACAACAATAATAAAAACAAAGTGCGCTGCATAATTTGTGCATTGTTTTGGGCATGTAATTCTGGCGAGGGGAGCCGTGGGGGCAGGGGCAACCTGTGCGAAACTCGCATGCGATTTGCGTGGCAACAACAACAACAACAATCACGTTGCAAGCCATTTGAATGCAAATTTTTCAGTTGCATTTTCATTTAAATTTTTTTTTCCTTTTTTGTTGCACGACGCTTGTTAAGCAAAATTGTTTTCTTGTTGCGATTATGTAAGCAAAAAGCCAGAAAAAAAGCCAAAAAAGAAAATGAAAATGAAAATTAAGCAAAAATTATTTTTATCAATAAGATTAACACACAAAGTTCACAAAACTTAATTAGTTAAACTTAAAAACAAAAGATTTTTGTAATTAAAATAATCTGCGGCAAAAGTTGCAAGTTTTAACGGCAGCAAAGTTGAAGCAGCGAGTTTGCAACTTGCAACGAACTCAACCAAGTAGAAACTGGGCCGAAAAGTTCTCGAAACCAACAACAACAAAATAGTTTTTAACTGCATTCAAAAAGATTTGAAACTTTTTGTGGCATGCAACACAATTCGAATACTCTCTTTCGAGATTGACTTCAAATTTTAAGTCGAAAACCTCTTAAATTAAGCACAAATTACTTTAATTAAATATTTTACTAGCTGAATGATTTTTGCTCTTGACAAACTGAAGATTTCTTTTGGGATGCTGTCAAATCGGGCACATAATATCCAATATCTATCTATCTACAAAAATCGATAACTTATCGATAATTAATGGCCTGAAAATACGCTTTTGGTTTACATAAACTGTTCTCCTTTTTATCCGATTTATAATCTTATATATCAGTTGGAAGACTATATCTTTAAGCGTGTTATTTTTACTGTTATCGGAAATCGATTTGTATCGATATTCGCGAAAAGTCATATGAACTGCTTGTGAGGAATACGAGAACTTATGCTCAATTAGTATATTCTTCCAGACTCAAGTGGGTCTCTGAAGGGGGAGGGGGAGGCAAATGTATCTTGCCGATTCTCATAGCTAATATGCCCAAAAACAGAAGCGCAATAATCAAGTGAAAAGCGCGCCAAAACTGAAAGTTTGTTGTTGTTAATGAGTGTGGGTGTGTGTGTGTGTGTGTGTGTGCTTATCCCGGATGTTGTGCGGCGTCGACTGAGTGCTGCTAACTGCATTCAATGCAATTGCAACTGCAACTGCAACCGCAACTGTTGTTGTTGTTGCAGCTGCTGCAGCAAATGGGGTAAAAGTGTTTTTTGTTGTTGTTGTTTCTTTATTTATTTATTTTATATTTTGGCTGCTGTTTGTTGCAACTACTTTGTTGCATGTTGCCGTTGTTGTTGTTGTTGTTGCTGCTTGCCACCAGATCTTTCTTCGCGGCTGCCTGCATTTTATTTATGTTAATCGTTAGCCGCAATTTGCGTTTAGCTTGCAACCGAAACTTGCTTCCAAACAGAGATGAGGCTGAAAATGTCATTTTACATGTATATTTCTATATATTTCTGGCCATATTTCTTAGCCATATTTCTTAGCCATATATCTTGGCCATATTTCTTTCCATTTGGCGTTTTGTCTTCAACTTCAAAAGGCGTTTTTTTTTTTGTGTTTTTTTTTTTTTTTTTGTGTGACGGAAGCGAATTTTGCCACAGAATTAATTGGCTGCACTTTATCTGCTTCTGCCGCCTCATCTTGTTGCATGCAACAAAGCAATTTGACAGTTTTCTTTTCATTTTCATTATGATTATAATTATTGCAATCATGATGATTATCTGTGCCACATTCACATCATCAGCTTCTCTTTTCTTCTCTCTTCACTTCTCTTCTCTTCTCGCTTGTTGCTTATGATGAGAACTGGAGCGCAGCGAAATCATGTTGCTGCCACAAATGTTGCATCATCTATTTGAGGTGACGCTTGTCGCTTTTTATTCCAATTTGTCTGCATCTATTCAAGCTGAAGAAGAAGCAGAAAAATCGATAATTTATCGATAAGTTGTGGATGATTATTAGGTGTAGCATTATTCACTTTCCTCATCAATAATTCCGCTTTAAAGGTAACCCGAGGCAAACATCGAGTTTGCTTCTCGAAAACCTATCAATAACATTTTGATTATAATCGATTGTATAAATATGCATTTCGATTAATCGATTATTCTAAGCAACATTTTGATTAAATATACAAATAGTCATCGATGCTTAAAATCAATTCGAGAAATCAAACATTCTCTGCTAACATTGGTAATTGATGCATACATATTTATATTAATCGGTATATCGATCAGTTTGTTAATCGATAATTTTATTAATTAGTTTGCTCGCTTCTTAGTTGGTTTTCTTTGGTCATTCACACTACTCATTTGCCTGCCTTGTTTGAAGCTACACTGTTCAGATCATCTGCCACGCCCACACCCACAATGCGGTCATCTCTCCCCCACCCCCGTCTCTTCCCCTTCCCTCCACTCACTCACACCACCAAATTAATTGGCAAATTCATAATTTTTTTTGATTTCCTACATGGATTTCACTCTCCTTTAATCCCCCTCCCCCCCCCCCTCTCCCTTTCTCAGCCCCTCTCCCTTTCTCACCCCCTCTCCCTTTCTCTCTCTTTGACAATTTGACTGCCTATGTATATCTGCTGCTCACTCTCTCCCTCTCTCTTTCTCTTTCTTTCTTTTGCTTTATTTTGCGCGCTTTACACACACTTTAAAATTATCGATAAACGATTTGAATTGATCGATACACACACACAACAAACACAGCTTTAGCCATGCCCTGAGTAATAGCGGTAGTCGCAAGCGTGCTCTTAGCAACCCCCACATACCCTTCTCCTGCACCACCAACACCACCAACTGCCCCACCTCGTCGTCAGCGTCGGCGTCGTCGTCGGGGCTGCGTCTGCAGCCGCATCTTTACTACTACTACGATCAATCGCATTCCGGCCGGAGTAGTTTCTGCGTCGATGCAACCCTTTGGCCCGCCGCTCTCAGCGAGGGGCAACTCTACACGACGACGACGACGTCGACGATGGGTGCCGACGAGGATCCCGAGGAGGCCTCCGATCAGTTCTCGCCAACGCTCTACACTCGCCACGGCTCGAGTCGTGCCATCAACATACCCTGCAGCAGCAGCAGCAACATTAGCAGCAGTGCCGGCAACAGTCCACAGCATCATCCGCTGCATCCGCATCTGCATCCGCATCATCATCTGCTGCACCATCGACAGCCGCATGCGCAACGTTCCCACAGCACCGGCTCAGCTGTAACTGCAACTGCAACAGCAGCAGTGGCAGTGGCAGCAGCAGCAGCTGCTTTTAGTGCGAGTCCCACGGGATTTGTGCATGGCTATTCACCGTTTTATGCCAGCTCACCGGATGCTCTGGCGGAGATGGGTGGTGCAGGGGGTGGAGGTGCTGGTGGCATTCATCGGTTGCAATTGCCAAGAGAGTTTGCAACAGCAGCAGCATCAACCACAGCAGCAGCAACTGCCGCAAGAAGTTCACGTTCGCCGCTGGATGGCGCCACTGTGTTGGCTGTCAACAGGTCGGTGTGTTGGTTAACGACTCAAATTGTTGCCACAGTGTTGCTCAGTGTTCGATTAGTCCATTTTTAACACAGAAAAAGTTGAGTATCGATTAGTTTATTGTTTAAAAAGTTATCGATATGCAAATAGTCCTCGCTTAGCGAGTTATCGAAGTTATCGATTTAACTTGGCTATCGCTAAAGTATTAAATATCGATAAACTCATTCTAAAAGCCTATTTACAGATCGAAAAAAGTATCGATAATGAAAATGAAAATGTTATCGATATGCAAACAATCGTAAGCTAGTTTCAATCGACTCTGGTCCCACTGATGATGAATAATCGATTGTGAACTTTACTGAGTGGTAACAAAATCTCTGATTCTAATCGAACATTGAGCTTACTTGGCCTACAACTAATGTGTTTAACTGTTATCGATTGTCTCGCTTGTCGATAACTCTGCGTTGCACGTCTGCAAGTTGCTTTGCAAGAAAAACTCATGTTTTCATCTCGCACTTCATTTTGGCGTTTTGCTGGTTTTCCACACATTTTACATTTTCTCATATTTATCAGTGATTCTGCTTGTGGCATGTATATCGATAAATGTTTGCTAATGTATCATCTGAGAATCATCAATTATTTGTTGAGTTGATCATGCAGCTAATAAGTATTCATTATTTTTATGTATTACTAATTACTGGTCGCAGTTTAAAAATGATAAAGTTATCGATAAAATGCGATAAACTCGACTATCGTTTGCTAAACGAGAACTTTAATTGCTTGTTTGAAGTTTGGAACTCTTAATGTCTCTGAGATCGGTTTGTTCAATTAGATGGAAGATGCTCGATCGAATCGGCTGCTTATGCTGATCAGGAATATATATATACCACTCTAATTAGTTAAAAAATCATTGATTCTTATCGATTTAACGGAATCGAAGAATTGTATCGATAAAGTGGGATAAAACATATATATACACATATGGATAGCGAGCATCTGTACTTTGAATGACTATATCTACTGTCTGTCTATATATTTATCCATCTGTTTATAGATCTGTCTATATATACATCTATATATATATTTTTGTATTCACTTAATACGATCTCAAGCTGTGTCTACTATCAATCTATCGTTGTATCTGCAGATGTAAATGAATGATAGACGTGACTATACCAACTATCTATTTATTCATTTATCTACTGACTGAATCTACTATATATATATATATATATATATATCTACTATCTACCCATCTATCAGACTATCTACTAACTGCCTGTCTTATATTACAATCTCCAATCTCTTCAGGTGGTCAGATGGTAACTTTTGACTATATCCACTAACTATGCATCTATCGATCGACTGACTATATCTACTATCTACGTATCTGTCTACTAACTATATCTACTAGCTATCCATCAATCTACTAAAATCCCAATCAAACTTACTATATCTATTTATCCATATATCTTTCTACTACAGTCTCAATCCCTTCAGACTGACTATCTACTATTGATCTATCTACTGAATATATCGAATATCATCGATCTATCTATATGTACTATATATATATACATGTCTGCTACAATCTGGCTATACGTACTATCTAGCTACTGATTCATCTCCAACTAACTTAATCTCTTGGTAATCAGACTGACTATATCTGTCTATATCTATAACCACAAACTCAATCTCCTCATGATTAGACTGACTATATCTACTATTGATCGGTCTATCTATAATCTCAATCTGACTGACTATATCTAATATTAATCGGTCTATCTATAATCTCTATCAGACTGACTATATCTTCCATCTACAACAATCTCAATCTCCTTCTGCACTACTCTGTAAATGATGCAGTTCATCCTTTTGCAAATGATGCAATTTTTCCAGATGCGCTGTCAGCAGAAGAAGAAGAAGCGGCTGTAGCAAATGCGAGAAGATTTCCGGCCGTCAGCCGTCTTTGCCACAGATGATGATGCATCATTTGTCATGGAAACGGATTCTTGAGGCGAATCCTTTTGCAATTTATTGTTTTTAATTAAAAAAAAGCGAAACGAAAATCGCTTTTTTAACTTTGAAGGCATTTTAAGACTCATGTCAAGTTGCCCATTAAGATTTGGAGCTAAGGTTCGTTGCAAGGAGGCGCTTTAGGTGCCTCTCTTTTTTTCAATTTGCAACAGCTAAAGAGTTGTGCGTGTGAGTGTGTGAGTGTGTTGGTGTGTGTGTGTAGTGCGTTCTGACTTGACTGCCAAAAATTGAAATGATGTCATATCTAAACTTGAAGGTTTCTTTTGGCTTTTGGCTTTTGGCTTTTTCGCGTTTCGCATTTCTTTTTGCGCTGTTTTTTATGACTTTTTTTCTTTTTTTGTACAACTCCTCAACGCTGTTGATGATGATGATGATGATTCGCAATAAAAAAGCAATTTATATATATATATATATGTATATATCCATTTATTCATATGTATATATATATGAGAGAGAGAGAGAGAGTGAGAGAGAGAGAGAGAGTATTACGCAGTTTGACCATTTGGCTAAGAACTGCGCATTTTACTGCGTGAATGTTTCCCTCGGGGCACTAGTTAAGGGAATACCCCTGCTCTCCCCCCTCCCCTCCTGCTGTGCGAATAAAGTAACAAAAAAAGGGAACAACATTTTTGCATGTAAGCTTACGCTCTCTCTCTCTCTCTCTTTCCCTCTCTCTCTCTCCTCTCTCTCCTCTCTCTCTCTCTCTCTTTCCCTCTCTCTCGCTCTCTCTCTCTTTTACTTCTGTCTGCGGCTAATTTTTATTAGCCATTTAGTTGTTGTTGGTTTTGTCGTTTGGGGCATTCCCTGCAAGCACATTAAAAATAAAGTGGAAAAGGGAAAATTGTTAATGAAAAAATACAATTTTAATTTAACAGTTACAAATTGGATTCATTAATTTTTAATTTATTCAAATTCCACTAATTAAATTTAAGCCTTGAACAAATGTGAAGCAGTCGAGAAGGAAAGGCTTACTTGGCCAGGAAGCAGATTAGACACCAAAGTTAAAGATGCAGAAATTATGTTAGATGGTTAATCAATCAATCAGTCGGTCAATCAACATAGCAATCTGTCAGTCAGTTTTTCAATCATTCTGTACATCAATCAGTCAATCAGCAAGGGAATATTAATCAGCTAGTCAAGCTGTCTGTAGTCTATGGAAATTCCATATTTTGATGAAGAACTTTTACTATCATCTGAAAAATAACTCATCTGTTTATATATATGATATAGTAGTCTGATCTTAACAGGTTTTGGTTCCGATCTGTCGAACATAGTAAAACAAACATTAGGTGAACAAAAGGGTTGTTCATACAAGAACTTATCCTTCGATCGACATATTTTCATGATATATAAATGATATAGGGATCTGACTGCAGCATAGATGCGAATATGGGCCAAGTTTTATAAAGATGGCTTTCAAACTGATGTACTCTGTGGTAGACAACATCTAATCTATATCCTGATAACCCTCAATATCTGGCGTAAAGAGACTGAGTTCGCATGGTAAATGCATAAATAGGATAGATGAAAGACATTAGTATATGTATGTAGACTCAGCTATTGATGCTGATCAGATATATATATATATATTGTATACTCTATACTATATACTACTATACTGTGTACTATATATATACTATATACTATATACTACTAAACTGTGTACCACATCATTTTTGGGGGGTTGGAGAAGTTTTGCGTCAATGCATTTCAAATTTGACAGCAAAATTGAATTATTTTAAGAGTAAATAAAACTTGTGAGGATTATTTTATATTACATAATGCATTGGCAGAGTTTTTTATTTATATATATATATATATATATATATATATATAATGAAGTGCAAGTACAGTCCCCACTCAATTACAAAACACATTTCTGATTCTCATGCGTCGTTGACTGCATCGAAGGCCACACAATGAAAAAAAACTCACTCCAATAATTTATCTGCATACAAATACATATATATATATATGTATAGGGATATATGTGTGTGTGTGTGTGTGTGTGTGTGTGTGTGTGAAAGTCTTCTGTTTTGCCCAAAAATGCAGTCGCTGGCCAAGTTCAAGGTTAAAAAAAATGCTCGCTGCATTCTGGAAAAAAGAACAAAACAATAAAAAACCAAAAAAACAAAAGAATGAAAGGGTAAAAAGGGGCACAAAGATTGCAATTTAATTATGCAGTGCAACACAAATCGGGACTCGCTGGACACATTGTGTGGCAAGCAGCCACAAATAGGGCGGAGGGGGGAGCAATGGGGAGCTATGCGCAAATTCTGTTTAATCGCATGGCAAACAAACACAAGACACACACACAGCATAACAAGCAACCACACACACGCACACACAGCATAACAAGCAACCACACACACGCACACACAGCATAACAAGCAACCACACACACGCACACAACATGTTTGCTACCTCCCCACACACACACACACCCCTCTGTGAAGTGTACCCTCCTCCTTCGCTGATAAGTGAGCTGCGTTTCATTGTCGACATTTGGCTGCTTGCCTCGATGATGTCAGCATTTATTTTTGGGGCCCACAAAGCACAAAACAAAACAAAACACACACACACACACACTCACACACGCAACACACACTCACACACACGAAAGCCGCAAGCCTTAAAAAACATGCCAAAAATAATATTAAATGTGAAAAAAAAATCGAGCCAAAAAACAAAAAAGCGAAACACACTCGAGTATAACCAATAACAATTACGAGCATCTGCTTCGCAAATAACCAACAAAAAACCAACAAAAAAAAAAGAAACATAAAAAAACATACAAAAAATAACAATAACATGCTCTGCGCGTAATGAGAGGCAGTCTCCCTCTCTCTCTCTCTTCCCCACTCTCCCTCCCTCTCTCTCTCTCTCTCTTTCGCTGCCATAAATTGGCGTATGTATCTTGAACCTGTTTTAACGTTTTACCCCCTAAAAAACAACAGAACAAAGCCAAGAATATAAATTTTAAATTCCCAAAAAAGAAATAATGAAAAAGTGAAGCAAAGCAAAGTAAAAGTCAAGCCTCAGCTTCGACTTGACGAAGTGAGGATTACCCTTAAAGCACTGCTGAAGATTTATCCTTAGGCATATTTCGTGATTGCTAAAAGTTGAAAGAACAAAATGTTCGACGGCTTAGCGTGTGTTTCTCTTTGTGTTGCATTCGTAAACGTTGCAACTAGCAGGCTGTCATGAGCTTAAAAGCTCTCTTAGTCTACTTTTAAGTCTACTTCTGAGTCAAAACTAAGAATAAAAGACACCAAAAAATATAATATTAAGCTTTGCAGCCCATTCTCTTTCCACCACATTCGTAAACGTTGCAACTCGCAATGCTCTGACAACTTTCAAGCATATCCTTAAGTCGCTGCTTATATAAGATAGAAAGTAAAGCAAGATCAAGTTGAAGTACCAAAAGACTAAAGGGAATATTATATTTAGCTCCTCATTCTGTTTTACTTATTCCTCTTTGCGTCGCATTCGTAAACGTTGCAACTCGCAAAGCTTTAACTTTAATACCCAATGCTGGTGCTCTGCCTGTTAATGATTTGAACTTATTTTGAAACAATGCAAAACAAAAGATGTTATCGTCTCGTCCTCTTTGACTTGCATTCGTTAACGTTTGTTGGTGTTTACATAAACCTATTCTTGAACAATGGAAAAATGAAGGTTCAATTCAAAAGCGAAACTATTTCTCATGGCAAATGCTGTGAAAAAAGCACTAAAACCCATTGCAAGGGTAAACAACGCAGCAGAATTTGTTTACCTTGGCCCAGCAATTTATCTGCGTCTCTTTCCCCCCCCCCCCCATCTCCGATCTCTCCGATCTCTCGGATCTCTGCTGATGACTGCTGGCTGGGATGTGTGGAGTCTTCAGTCTGGTTTTTTTTGTGTCTGCACTCATTTCAAATCTTGTGGTTATTTTTGACTCCGCTTTCCAACAATGGATTGTTTACCAACTGGGCTGAGGCTCTTAAGCTCTTGTAGGCCGGCAAAACAGCCTGAAGAATTTGCCAAAGTTTTTTGTTTGTCTTATTTTTTATTTATCTTCTTCTTTTTGCGCCTCTCACTCGGTCGTTTTTTTTCCCTGTTTTTTGTTGGTTTTCGCCCACTTGAAGCGAAACACTTTTGTCGGTTTTTGGAGTTTCAGGCCTTGTCATCATCATCATCATTATCATTATCACATCATCATCATCATTATCATCATCATCATCATCATCATTATGTGGAGCTCGTGACGAATTATGGGCCATCCGTATTCGTCACTCTATTCTAAAATTTTTCTTTCTGTTTGCACTTTTGGCATGTGGCATTCATTTTTTAGCTTTTGTATTTTACCAATAGGCATTATTTATTATAGACTCCATTTACTTGTATATATCTACTATATATATTATTTATTACAGATTATTTACATTTAGCTTACATTTACTTATACATTTGTTTGATTCTGTCATTACAGGTATGTACAAGCTTTGAATGATTGCCACAAAGTGCGACTGTTTTTTTGGTGAGTTGAACGTCAACTATTTATATTTAGAGAGTTTTAAATGGAGTATACTTGGAACTGATTCTACATTGCTGAAGGTGACCTCTCAAGAAAGTTGAAGCTGTTTAAGATTGGTCAAATCTTGGCCGATATTTAAACTTGAGCGCATTTTATTCATGGTTAGTCGTCTATATCTATATCTGTGATAATGCATTCAGCCTTCCCCAAGACTATTGTGTATTGAAGTTGCGCAAAAGTATGTAAAGAGGCAGGAGCAAGTATCTCAGAACCCATAAGTATATATATTCTTGATCAGCATCAAAAGTCGAGTGGATATAGACAAGTCCCTTTGTCCGTTTGTAGGAAGAATCGATTTCGAAGGGTAAAAGAACGAAAGACGAAAGAAATTTGGACTATCAGTACTCGCAGATCAAGCTTATCGCTTTCTATCGATAACAGCACTCATTCGTCAATATCGACATAAATCGATTTCCGATAGCAACAAAGACACAAATGTAAAGCCTTCGTATAATATACACAGGCAAGGTATTACTCAACTGCAAAAATTGTCTTCACATCAGATATGGACAGTTTTTTCGGGGTTTCTTCCAGTCGAGCTCTCTCGACTTCAACATTCTGACTAGTTCTGTACAGTTGGGCTCTTTTGAAATCAAATCAATTCACATTCAACACAAATTAGATTTATATGATAAGTGCAAGTAAATTGCTATCAAAAAGTCCCCTGATTGCGCTGATTGTTCAGTTTATAATTGAACTTCAAAATAGACTTGAACAGTTGCAAAACTTGAACTGACTTTCGAACCGTTCCAAAGCTCAATTCAATTTGTGGCTTGTGGATAATCGCTGTGGCATTTGCCCACTGACATTTACAATTGCAACGCTGTCATAAGTCCAGATACCAGAACAGTTAACAGTTAGCAGTAGTCGGTAATCAAGTCTATAATCATATGGACATCAATCAAAGTCAACGTTCCGATTTCACACGATTCGTGACGCACTTCGAACGAGACACGAAGTTGCAAATCAACTTTTCTCTATGCAAATTGCGCTGTGTCAATTTTATAATTGTGAGCCTGCCACTTGATGAAGATGACAGTGTTGCATAGAAATAATCGGCACACACCACACCCACCACGAACTGAAACATATAATCATAAATGAGGCATGAACTATAATGAACCCCAATAAACATTAATATTTAAGCACAATTTGGGAAGAGGCAAGAAATCGATGTGATTATTATTAGGGCAATTAAGTGAAGGAACCACAGACTGAGCTACAGAAAGAGAGAGCGAGAGATAAAGAGAGAGAGAGCGAGTGAGAGAGAAACGACGAGCGACGCCACATTGTCTGGCATTTCAACTAGCAGAGAGAGAGAGAGGGGCAGTGGCAGCTTGGGTATTCCACATTGTTAATTGCCACACTTAGCGACACGCTTACAGATACATTTGCACAGCCATAGATGCAGCTACAAATGCATTTACACAGCTATAGATACAGATACAGTCACAGATACAGTTACAGATAGATACAGATACATGCATTTCAATGGCTGCCACTTAAAACTGCCCCTCATTGTTGTCGTCGTGCATAGATAGTTGCCCCCAATGGAGGGGCATCATCGTCATCATCAGTGTCCAACATTTGACACGTGCGCAATTTCCTGGGTTTTTTTTTTGGGCACAACAATTTTATTACATTGTTTTCCATTATTTCGTTATTAACAATTGCAATGCGCACTCGACGCAAATGCAGCGAGGGTGGCTTCAGAAGTTGTGGCAGAGTTAGAATTTGGACTCTTGAAATGCAAAAATAAAGCACAAATTTAGTCAGATCCAACTAGAATAACTATCGAAGAGCCACAAGTCGATGCACAACTGTTATATACAACTGTTATACAGACACACACACACACACTTGCCACCTAAGCCAGCAATTAATGTGGCAAACACTAATAAAAGCTTTGATTTAGTGGCCGTTGCAAATAAATTCAACTTTGGCCGCAATGCTAAAAGTCGACTTTTATTTTGGGTGCGGATTAAACTCTTTTGTTGAGCCGCCCTCAAAGGGCGGGGGGAGTGGCAAAGGGGCGCGAGTGGAGCGAAGGGGAGCGGAGGGGAGCGAGTGGAGCGGAGGGGTCAGCATTTAATTACTTTTTGCAGTGAGCCACGTGGCCTATGTTTACACACAGCTAGACACACACACGCACACCCATACACACACACACACACACACACGCACACCCATACACACACACACACACATCATATTTCGACGAGTGTTTATTTGGCCAAGCTAATGAGCTGGTGGCGAATGTTGGCCAAAACAACACAATCACATCAACCCCACCCCTCCCCCTCGCCTGGGCTAGGCTCTATAAATAAACCAATGCTGGTTGCCACATTACGCGAGCCTGCTGCTGCCGCCGCTGCTGCTGCTTCATTAGTTGCCACAAAACAACTCAAAATAGCCGCCGAAGACCCAAACCACAAGAACAACACTAACATTTTGCGAGTGCTTAAGTTTGTTATGGTTTCGGGTTTGCGCCTGCCACATTTTGTGGCGGGTCTAGACTCTAGACTCTAATATGAGCAATGACGGCGCAGACTGTTTGGCGACAATGGCCAACAATGAAAAAAATTAAAAAAAAACAGCCAAAACAAAAAACGCGTCGCCCATTTTTTTTGCGCTTTCTTTTCTTGCTTTTTGCTTGATTTTTGCATAATGCTTATGAAAAGAGGATGGTGAAGAGGGTGGGGGGGGGGGATTGGAGGGGTTGGGGGGTGCTTGCATTTTATTAAAAACCGATTACAAAAATGCAGCGTCATTTTTTAACAATTATTTGGGCAAAATGCAAAGCAAATCGAAGCGAGAAATGATTGCTTCGTTTCTCGATAGCTCATATATATATATATATATATATATATCAGTTGTAGTTACGATTTGAAACTAAACTCTGCTAAAGTGTCAAGAGTTTGGCCAATGTAGAAAAATCCTTCTTTTTCTCATAATGTCATCTTCTAAAAAACTAAAAATAATAATAATCTCTCGTGCATAACTAAAAATGTTCAAATGGGAGTCTATATCTTTTAGAGAGTGTCTTTTATTGTTATCGGAAATCGAATAGTATCGATATTCGCGAAGCGCACGCACTTATCGATAAAATTAAATGACGATCAACGCAAAAAGAATGCGAGAAATTAGAATTCTTCAGCTAGTCTCTGAGATCAGCTAAATCAAATCGGCTGATTTAAGCTGATTAAGAATATATATACATATATATATATATATATATATATATAATTGAATTTGAGTTTTCTAATCAGTTTTCGCATATGCCACAACAATGTGCAACATTTTGAAACGGAAGCCGACAGCGCCTCAATTTGGCCTAATTGCACAGACATTTGCTGCATTTGACTCGCGTTTCGCAACTGCCACTGCAACATGGGGCAAGCGCAGTCAGCATTTCGCTGTTGTGGCAAACTTCAAAGTTTCCCGCCAGAAGAGCCACAGAGGCAGTAAAAACTTCAATTCATTTGTTGTAATTTAGTGTTATGGTCTTTCTTCCCCCTCTCTCTCTCTCTCTCTCTCTCTCTGTCTATCTATCTCTATCTCTCCCTCTATCTCTCTCTCCCTTTCTCCTCTGGCCTTATTTGCATTTTATAATGTGCAAAAAGCTTGCAGGCAAAACTAAACAAAGTGCATTCATGCAACACTCTAGCAAACGTGCCACATGTGGCATGTGGAGTTGGTTTTGTTTGAGTTTATTGCTTGCGCGCTGCGGCAAGCGAAATACGAGACTCGAATAGGGCTATTCCCCTGTTTTGGTTACTTAATCTGTACACATGATCAGAATAGGGGCATTCCCATTTTGAATGTGAAATATATATATATATATAATAAAAATGATATCCGAATATTTTCCTTTCTCTGTTATAAAACGAATTTTGAATCATTCACTTAAAGCGAGTGAATGAAAGTGAATCAAATTTCGGTTCCTTTTTTTCAATTTGATTTGCCATCAAGGATTCCATTTTCCCATTTTCCCATTTCAATTGGCTCATTTCCATTTCGATTATTAGCTTAAGATTCACTTTACAAATCAATTGTGAATAGTTCAACTGAGTGTGTGAGTGTGAGTGTGAATATGTGAGTGTTTGGGTGGCACTCATTGCTGCTGTTATGACTGCTCGCTTTAAAATGCTCTTTTCGAAACTGGAGCAATGAACTGTGTGCCGTTTGTGGACGAACCTGCCTCTTTTGTAACTAACTCCGTCTCTTTCACTCTCTCTTTCTCTCTCTCTCTCTCGCTCTGCACACATTTGCATTTGGTTGTAGTTGGCATTTCGACCGGAACTACGAGTTCGTAGTGCCCATTACGACAAATGGGGGGGAAACGAAATAAAAGTGCGCCATGAAAAATGTAAACATTCCAAATTTATAGCAACAGTAATCAGAGAGGGGAAAGGGGGGGCGGTGGGTTGTAGCTGGGGTTAGTCCTGCTAACCCACAAAACTCCTGAGGTGATTGCACTAAGCAAGTCCTTTTCCCCCCTCTTCCTCTCCAAGTCCAAACACGCGATATTTTCTGCGCCGACTTTTGAATGGCAAGTGAAATATTTCCCGGAAGGCAATTAGAGAAATTCATTGTTGCTGTTGCATTTGTTGCATTTGTTGCGTGTCAACGCGAATGAATTTTAATGAAAATGCATTCTTCTTCTTGTTGTTGTTGTTGTTGATGCCACACATTTGTAACTGTTATTAGCTGTAGCCCTTAATCAGCGCCGCATCTGCTATTGAATTAACCCAGTTTCAGTTTGGGTTTTCTGTGATTTCAACTCAGCGGCGAGAAGCACTGCGGAAGCTGTGCAAATGTTTACACTTACTTTTCGAATTTTGTGAATACTTTGTATAAACAGCAACAAATAATGAGAATAAATAAAATAGTAATAATAAATAATAATAGTTTAGTCAATACAAAGGCAACAAATTGTTTTGTGTACTTAAATAGTCAGCGCTGGGACAACAGAGAGTCAGAGCTGGGAAACCAATGAACACAGCGGCAACAGTGCGGGGCAACTAAATAAGGCTCAAAATGTTTAATGCGCTGATTAATGCAGTGTTGATTAACTGTCGAATTTTACTATCAAAGTAATCGTAAACAGACATAAAGATAAGTCAATCCGCTGCTGTACTTAAACAAAGCGACAATTTAGTCACAATCTGGTTTTGAGATCAATAAACATTAAACTAAAGCACACTAAATTCATTTAAGTTGCTTGAAACCAGAAACAAGTCTGCTCACAAAAACTGAATTATTTTCAGCGAGCTTTTTGGCTCGTTAGTCAGCGATTAATTAATGAATTAATCATTCCGGAATGATGCAATTGTCGTCTTCGAGAATGATCACATTCAATATGTTGAGTCACTGACGTTGTGAAGTCACCTTTCAGCCAAGAGGTCGAAGACTTGAATAGATCGAGTTCTACTTCATTGACTTGACTTATTTTAGCTGAGGTAACAATAAATAAAATAAATAACATAAACAAAATAAATAAATAAAATAAAATAAATATATTAAGTAAAATAAATATAATGAATAAATAAATAAGTAAATAAGTAAATGAAATAAATTAAAATGAATAAAATAAACAAAATAAATAAAATATATAAAATAAATGAAATAAATAAAATAAAATAAATAATATGAATAAAATGGATAAAAAAATTAATAAAATAAATAATATAAATGAAATAAAATAAATAAAATAAAATAAATAAAATAAAATAAAATAAAATAAATGAAATAAATAAAATAAAATAAATAATATAAATAAAAATATATAAATATAATAAAAAAAATAAATAATATAAATAAAATGGATGAATAAATAAAACAAATAAGATAATTAATATAAATAATATAAATAAAATAAATAAATAAAATAAATACTTAAAAAATATTATAAATAAAATAAATAATATAAATAAAATAAGTAAAATAATAAAAATCAATAAAATAAATTAAATAAAATAAATAAATTAAATTAAATAAATAAAATAAATAAATAAAATAAAATATAAAAATAAATAAAATAAAACAAATAAATAAATAAAATAAATTAAAATAAATAAAAATAAATAATATATTTAAATGTTTCGTATGGAAATTAAAATGAAAAATTGATAATTAAATGAATATATATATTTATATAAAATGAATAATTAAATGAAATTAAATATATATATAAAATGAATAATTGCATGAAATTAAATATATATATATATATATATATGTATGTATAATGAATAAATAAGTTAAATGATTTTCAAGCATCCCTTGCTGCAACTCAAACCAATTCAGTGTCATTCACACCCGCGAAACTCAAACAATAAACATTTAATTAAAATGTATTGGGGAAAAAGTGCTTTGTTTGTCTCAAAAAATAAATATTGATAAATGAATTTTGCTTGGCTTAAGTTGTGCGTGCAGCAAACCGAAATTAATCGCAGTCAAGTTAAATTTGGTTGCATTTAAACGTGTTTGATTAATTTGCCGACTTTGGCTGTAAAGTTCATTTAAATAACTCGTTTGGCTTTTGTTTGTTGTTGCTGCTTTGTTGCTTGTCGCTTGTTGCTTAGTTTTACATAATTAAATTCAATTTCATTTAACTTTGTCATTGACACGTCTACAGCAACGATATATACATATATATTCATATACATATTCATATTCACTCGCATAACTCAGTAATTATTTTTCGTCCCCTAAAAAAAACTTTCACTTTCATCAATTTTTCTGAAGTTGAAACGCTTTTTGCAGGCACCAGCAATTACGGCTTGTGTGCATAATGGAAGAGCATACAAAATAACATCATAATTATCACCAAGTGAGGGAAACGACGCGACGACGCCCAGCACAAATTGTTTAAAAATACACACCATGAAAAACGGAGGAAATTAAATTCCGCTTTTTCTCAAACATGATTAATTCTCTCTCAGGCTGACTGAGTGCGTGGGCCCCCCACACTTGAAATTCGCAGCTACTTACCTCAACACCACCCCCCCTAACACTTCCCTCTGCCTTGGGGTTAATTCCTTTCCTGAGTGGGCGTATTTTTTGTGTGTGGCTGAGAATATCTCACTTTTTTCGAACGTTTCTTTATGAAAAATCAACACATTTATCAAAACAAATTTTGATTTTTTTAAGTTGTTTTTTATAAAATTGTCTGCAAAACTGTTGTTGGTATATTTAGATTGTGAAGTGGACAAAATGCTGATTAGGCTTATCAGCATGTTTTGATAGTAGCATATGCATTTACCGTTAGATAGATTGCTGGCAAATGAGACACTCCAAAGTGAACTTTAGACCAAGTCTGCAAATGCGTTGTAGAAGTGGATCTAAACTTAAGTTTTTTTAATAAATAATATTATATTGTAGATATCTTAGATCAAATGTCGACTTCATCAAGATCATTTAAGTTCAAGTTAAAGAAATTATCAAACTCAGAGCTTAAGCAATATTTAAGTTTAATAAATCTTAAGTTTGGCTGACGACTTTAGACAAAAGCTTTTTGCAGCTTGCAGCTCAATTGGCTCCCTTCCTCTCTTTTGCTCTGCTCTCTTCTCACCTGTTGCCCAAGACAGGCGATTATGCAAATTAAAGCAAAAATGCGAAGTTTTGTATAAAACGAGTGAATATATTTATTTGAACATGCTTAAAATATAGCTTAGTCAATTAGGAAGTACATAAAAATACCTGTATGCATATATAGGTACACAGGTACAAGTGTTTACACAATTAAAATCACATTTCAATCACTTACAAAACTAAAACAAATATGAAGGTAGATTTTTTGCTGCTGCATTTCACCTTCTTTTTTTTGAGTGTAGGAATCAAGCATCAATAACGAACGGGCACACTGCCAAATGTGTTGAAACAGTTGCTGCTGCTGCTGCTGCTGCTGCTGATGCTTTTGGCAAGTGTGCCCTATTTTTTTTTTATCGCTCTATCTCGCTCATAGGACGGTCATGGCGATGAACATGAGCAGAACGATGATGAGCCAAGGGCAAATGAACATTAGGCAAGCAACCTCAAACATGTTTGTGCTTGTTGTCGCTCTTGTTGTTGCTGTTGATTTGAGCTGCTTCGCTTTTGTTGACAACTGTTGCTGCTTGTCCTTAATTTTAGTTATTAATTGTGAATTTCTGTCACTTGGTCACACTGAGTTTTTCTGTATTGTTTGTACGCTTTTCTTCTTGCCATAACACACATGCCCAGTAAGTGAGTAAGTAAGTAAAGAAGACGAGACAACAACGTTACGTACGGCGTTCACTGTCACACTGAACAACAAGCGGGCAACCCGGTTGAATATTCGCTGCTTTTGTCTTGCCATGCTTTGCCTTGTTTTGCTTTGCGTTGCTTTGCTCTGTTGCGTCGCCGGTTTCAGTGTTTACCTTATTCGCCTTGGTTTGTGTTTAAGTGTGTAAGTACATGTGTGTGTGTCTGTTTGTAAGCGTCAGTCAGACTCACACTCTTCGCTCTCTCTCTCTCGTCGTACGTTCGCTCTCTTCGCGTAGTGCTTTTACGTTCCGATCGCTGCTACAGGTTCAGCTGCTCTCTCTCGCTCTTTTTCTCTCTTCTTTTGCTTACCTTTCAATTGGTGAAGGGAAGAAGAAGGAGCAGCGCAGCTTGAGTTTTACTCCGCGCGCAATTGCGTTTTATTTCATAGACCCCCAGGTGGGGAGGGTTGGGGGCACATGTTTTTGCTTCCACTTTGTTGCATTTCCTTCGTAGTAAGCACTTCTTTTGTCAGCCATCAACATCTAAGCTAATCTTAACCTCAAGCGCAAAGTAACTGTAATCAGCGTAGCTGATTTTTTCAGTTGAACTTTGACTTACCTTTTTGAGTCGTCGTATGTTTTTTTTTTGGAAAGCTCTCTATTCAAAAGCTTGAACATATGAATATGTGAAGGATTTTAGAAACTTAGCTTATATTTTTTTTTGGGATAAGGAAAATCTATTTGTGATCATCGCAAATTGAAATGAACTCTGAAAGCAAAGATTATTCTACTGTATTATTTATTTGCCTCAATTATTGCAACTCTTTTTCCATGAGTCATAAAAATACTCTTGTAAATATTTATATATTTATACATTAGATATATTTGTGCCACAAATTGAGCGCATTGATAATAAGTAAAGAAATACACCCATGTAAAATATCTAATCTTTACTTATTTGTAATAAATACAGTCATGTAAAATATCTAATCTTTGGCCGAAACTTTTCCGCCGATTATCAGCTAATACTCAATTTACCTTCTGTGTTGGCCTTTTACAGAACTGGTCCGAAAATATTCCAATTCGACTATTTTGATGGTCGTATGGAAAATTACACACAACCTGTTTTTTTGTTGTTTGTTTTTCAATGATTGTATTTTTTTTTTTTTTGTTTATTTGTCAGTCGCCCTTATTTATTATAGGCAGTTTTCAATATTGGATGCACAAAGCAGAACTTCGACTTCTTATCTTACCAGAGCTACGCACTTACATAAATACACATACAATTGTGTACAAAAATAATAATATATATATTGTATTGCCTATATGTTTGTTTGGCTTATCGGCACCAATCAATTTGAAGCTTCTCGAAATTGTTAAAAATAGAAACGAGCCGCAATAAAATAATAATAATAATAATAATAATAATAATAATAATAATAATAATAATAATAATAATAATGATAATAGTAGCAATATCAGTTGGGGATTTATTGTGCAACTAATAATTATCAACCGATTGCGTTATTTAAAGATTTCTTTATACTTGAGTAGCACAATTATGAATGATGTTCTTTCTTTTCTTTGCAGGTATGTTTGTGATTCACAAGTTATAATGAATTTATCTATATCTAAAAGTGAGTAATCGAAACTTTAATATTTGATAAGCGCAATGCGGAAATGATAACTACTTTCCGACTTAAATAATACGAAGATAAAGCTCAGAGATAAACCTAATATTTGCTATGAAACAAATTAAACTCTGAGGAAAAAGAATATTGCTCCACTTATATCTAGTTTACATCCAAAGTTACTTAATAATCGGATTTTAATAAATGTGGAAATATAAAACTTGATTAAGTCAATAGGAAAATAGTAATTACTTCCGATCAGCAAAGCTTTTCCTAATCTAATTATGTGCGCTTAAAGCTTAGACAAAAAGCTTCAATATGAAGAAAATTCCATAGGCAAGTGATATTTAGTTTACATCAGGAAAGCTTTACCGAGTTGAATAAAGTGAGGATTAAAGCTCAGACCTAAAGCTCAGCATGAAAAACTGAGCAAAACTTGAACGACATCTACTGACAAGAAAAACATTGTTCCACTTATTTCTTCTATACATATATGCCCAAAAAAAAGAAGAAGAAAATGAGGAATACAGTTTATAATGAGACTCATAAAGATATTTATGAATGGACAGCTCAATTGGCTAAATATAACAGATTTGCTGAGTTTTATTTCTATTGTTTGATTATGTGGGTCATGCTCCAGTTGTCCGATAAGAGAGTGTGAGAGAGCGTGAGTGAAATAGATATAAGAAACAGTTACAATTAGCATAGTTCACTCAAGCAAAAAGCAAGAGAAGAGAAGAGGAAGCCGAGCAGACAAGTGTCCTTAGTCAAATGTCCCGTTTCTTTTGCTCCTCCTCCCCCTTTATTGTTATTGTCATCATCGCACTAACCGTTATGTGGCATTGATTTGTCATAGCCTCGACTAGCAGTGACTATGATTAAATATTTACATTTGTTTTATCTGTCTCTGTCTCTCTCGCCGATTTGTTTGTCAAGTCCTTGCACAAGGACCTTAAAATTGTGCGCCTCGTTAGATTATTTATAAATTGTCGTAATTAGTTAGGAACAGTTAGCGGAGCCAAAGCCAAAATTAGGACAACAGCAAAGGCACTCACAAGGAGAGAGCGAATGAATCTTAGAGAGAGAGAGAGCAGCGTTCATTTCTGCACAGTAGCAGCAGCAGTCACTCTCTCTCTCTCTGCCTCCCACTTGTTAATGCTGCCAGCAGCGATGACCCAGGCAGCAAAAAGTATTGCGTTTGTATTTATGCTAAGCGCAGGCGCCTTTTGCAGCAGTAGCAGAAGGCAGCGGCGCCGACAGAGCGTATCAAGTGGATGTATGCTTAAAGCTTCCCAATTCTGCCCATATTTATGTATGTATACGCAAGAGAGAACTGACGGAGAGAGAGAGCGCATAGGCTGGGAGGCAAGTCGTCTGTTATTACAGCCACCCACTCTTGCTCTCACACACACACACAGACGCACATGCTTGCCTAATGCCTGGGCGCTTTAGCTTAATCAATGCGTGCGCCCACACTTAAAAGGCAATTGCAACATAAGCTCTCTTCTTACACTCTCGCGCGCTCACGTGGCAAAGTTAAGGCAATGAAATGAACTGTGCAGTGCTGAGAGAGAGAACGAAGTGAGAGAGAGAGAGAGAGCGCAGTGAGAGAGAGAGAGAGAGCGCAGTGAGTGGGAGAGGTGAATTGCTGCGCTCATCTGCATGCTTTGCTGCCTGCTTGGGCGATGAACGCGCCAAACGGGTAAAACACAAAAAAAGCTACCCTCAGAGTGCTGCTGCGGCTGTCAATCTACACTTTGGCTTCTTTCTAACCAACCCAACAAAAAAATAAATAAAAATAAAGAACAGCGCGCACTTGCAAACATCATAATAAAAAATTATAAATAATAAATAACTTGCAATATATATAAAGATTAACACAAAATAATAGTTTGCTGTTTAACAAACGGCGCTCTTATCTGCAACAACATAAAGGAAAAGAAAAGAAATTCGCCGTTTTGTTTTGTGTGGCAAATGCGGAAGTTGTCGTCGTCGTCGCTGGTGGCAAATCGTCGTCAGTCTTCGTCGAACTTTGGCAAGTGTTGTGAGTGCAACGCACAAGTTGCTTGCCTCAAATCTATACAATCAAAATACCAACAAAAAAAAAAGAAGTGCTTTGTGTTATATAAAAATAATATAAGCTAGAAGAAAAGCAATACAAAGGCTGTGCAGAGAAATATACATATATATTTTTGTTTATAATAAATAAACGCACGCAGCAGCAGCGCAAACAAAAATCATTTACTAAAAAGCGCCTCAGCCCTATTAAAACAGGCGACGCTTTGCAACACTCAATCACGCGTGCTCTCTTTCTCTCTTTCTTGCCCGCGCGCTCGCTCTCACGCTCGCTCTCTTTGTGTGCGTGTGCGTGTGTCGGTGTGTAATTAAACGTGCGTGTCTCCGCAGCTCTCTTCCTCCTGCATAAATCAGCCAATCAACCCACCCACCACACCCCCTTTTGACCGGTTCGCAGCAAACCGTTAAATTTCGCGCCTATTTCGCCTTTGTCGGTGCTGCTTCTTCCTTTAACTACTTTGTTCGCCTTTATCTCGTCCAGCGTCGTTCGTCGTTCGTCGTGCTTCGTGTCGTGCCTCGTGGCGTCATTTCAACAACAACAACAACAGCAGCAAACAAAAAGTTTCATTCATGGAAAACAAAAATAATCTAGAAATTGCCTTTAATAACGGAAATATATTTATTAAAAGGTAAATTCCATTTCGAAATTCTAAAATTGATTTAATTCTAAATTCCATTAATTGCGAGATTATTTTCTTTTACTCAAAATTGTTGGAGAAAAAACTTCTATTTTTCATTTATCATAATATAAAAACATGTTTAAAACTATCTATCTCTCTCTCTCTCTCTCGCTCGCTCGCTCTCATGCATAACATGCTTATCTATATCTAAATCTAAAATCAAAAATGTTTCTCTCCATTTAAGAATATTTCGTCAAGGCTACGCTTGCGCAGTTTTCTAGCCCTTGTTTTGTAGTCCTTGTTCGAGGGTCCTTCGGCGTGAATGTGAACTCGAGAGCGGGTGTGTGACGTCACACGGTGTGGCAAGGTCAATGTGAATGTGACTTGAATGGTTTCAACTGAAGGCCTCCTAACCTCGGCCATTGAAATGCCTGAGGGGGAATTGTATTTATTCTGGCATTTTTTAATTGTAGCAATTATTCGCGAGGTATTTTTTAATCAGCCGTTTTTTATTCTACAATCTGCTTACTGGAATTCCACAGCCTAATGACATTTGTAAGCTGGAATTTATGTTACTCTTAGAACCAGTTACCAGAAACTAGTTGGTATTAAAGGTTTAAAGTAGTGACTTTGATATAACATCAGCTAGAACTATTGACCTATCTGAAAATGTAAAAATAGCTATAACTACAATTGATAGTGAACTTTTCTTATGTAATCTTCTATATTCTATTCAGTATTGTATAAAACTGATAATCCCAAAACACCTAAAGTGCGTCCTAGATGACCAGTTCTCAGTCGTACTAAGTACTTCACACTTAGGTTCCTTAATTAGATGCTCTGATAGTACTCCTTATAAGTATATAAAGTTGTCAAAAGCTGGGAACTACGGAGCTAGTTCTTTGGCACAAACTAGTCAGTATATATAGCTATACCAAGCGAGTTCTTTGCCATAATCTGTACATATATCAATATACCAAACTTTTACTTTAACTGAATGATTATATAAACTATAACTTAATCGAAATCGAATCGAATAATATATCTTTCATACACCAAAATTCCTTTACTGCCCACTCTGATAGTCGATAGTTCTTCTGGGCATTATAATTGATATCGCATAAGTCATAACTAACTAGTTTTAATAAATTCAGTCTTGTTTTTTCTAATTTCCACACTCAAATCGATTAGTTTATGCTTCGCATGTGTATGTTCCCCTGCAACGTGAACTAGTTTTGGCATTTGTCTCAGGGCCATAATATTTATGACTTTGCAGCCAGCGGAACGAACCCATAAAAGTAAACATATGTATTATGCTCCACGGAAACTAACCCCAAAAATAAATACTTGCTGGCAACGTGCGTGTAAAACATGCGATGTTTATCCAGGAAACACACACACGCACACTCGCACACACTCTCAAACACAATAAGAAACAGGAACAACAAAATACTCAACTCCATGTCAGGTTGTTGAGTGTTGTCCTTAATGCCGAAATAGCCTTCAATGGCAATCAATGGCCCTTTGTCTATTTGTTTTTGCATAGCTCTTGCCTGCTTCCATCTGATAAATAAAGCGATAACCTCAACTAACCCCCTCTCCCGCAGCCCCACCACCCACGTCCTTGCTTTTGCAAATTGCTTTTCCAATAATTTGGCTTGAACTTGAACAGGTGGCAAATGGCATTAAGGTCATTCCCCAATTCAGCTGGCCAAAATGTGCACTCTCTCGAGAAAGTATTCAAATCAACTGAATTTTTACTCGTAGTATTTTCTTTACAATTCTTTTGATTCGTTTTAATCTCTTGTTGTCCTTTCATTCACTGCGATTCCTTTGTCTATTTTTCTATTCTTCAAGCCGAGCAAAAATTCACTGCTCGCTAGGCAGATACCCTATAAAAGATTGAAATATTTCTTTGTTTCTACTGTCTAGAAAGAGACACGTCATCTTTTGTTCCAACATCTCTCTCTCTCTGTCTCGGTCTCTTTCTCTATCTAATGTGATAATACCCCCTACGACCTCTTCGGTTGCCTACAGGGTATCAAAGCGCGCCATTGTCTCCGCAAGTTTTCGTCCTCGTCGAAACCACATTTTTGATGGCTTCGTTTCGATTACGCAATGTGCTCACTTCAAGTTTGTTTTCATTCATTTTCCCATTGTCAACAATAACAGCCCGAAAACAACCCCTTTCTGGGGGTCTGCTATTTTCTTTGACAAAGTGCGCATAACACTGCGTATACGCAATATCTTATAACTGACCACATTTTGTGGCAGCTGTCTCCAAATAGAGTGGGGATGACCTCAACCTAAGTCAACACACCCCGAAAAACATAACAGCCAATAAATATACGCATGGAGAACGACGGAGTAGAAACAACATCAAATGTCAAAGCAGACATTCATTTTTCGCGATCATCCCCATCCCCATCCCCATCATCATCATTATAATCATCTATTCATAGGCATTAATTAAGCAATTTGCCAAATACCCTGTAATTTTTATAATAAATGACACCCGGGATACTATGCAAATAAATAAAAAACTAAATTTGATTCTGATGAGCTTCAACAGATATCATTTATAACTAAGACTTTAACAGTTAGTTTCGTAAAGTTAGGAAAAACGAATTTACTTATGAAATTGACTAAAGTTGAACACTTTTTAAGTTTCCTGAAAAAACTAAAAGGGAAACTAATTTGAAACGTATTTGAAGCTAGCTAAAGAAGAAGAGAAAAAATTCGAAACTTATTTTTTGAGCAGTCAAAATTTGGTGTTTTAATGAAACAAAAAACGCAAATCTTTCTGTAGGTGAACACAGGATATGTTAAAGTCAGGCATACCCTTAACTGTCACTTATTCGCTTGAATGCAACTTTGTTGTCGCTTTTGTTGTTTATCTTTATTTTTTTGTGTTGCCAGTTGCCAGTTTTGGCAATTTGGAAAATGAATTTGAGATTTTGCTGATAATTTTGGCATTTATTATAGACATTTTCCAGTTGTTGTTGTTGTTGCTATTGTTGTTGTTGAGCTACCCACTTTGATGATAGGCTAACGCCGACTGTTATTCGCTTGAGGTAGATCATCAACCACCCATCTGCGCTCAGAGACTGCCGCATTCGCGTTCATCTAACTAATGGCCCAGCACAAGCCCAAACCCATTAGGAAGACACGACTTTTTCGCATGCCTTTTCAGCATTACAATTTGCAGTATTTTCTTGACGTCAGTCGTTCAAATTATTTTTTATATAAAATCAAGCGAATCGAGGCGGTTTCTTTGAGTTAAAGATGAAGACAAAAAGAGAGGCTGGTGGGGACAGAGAGAGAGAGGGAGAGAGAGCGTCGTCAATTGATATTTATTGCCTCAAGTTTATGTCGATCAGATCAAGCGTTAAGGCTTTCTGGGAATTTCTAGAAAGCACACAATAAGATTAAACTCGGCATGGAGCCAAACTTGGGCTTGGAAGTGTTTGAAGAACTCTATTTCTGGAATTTTGTACGAATTGAGAATGAGACTTGTGAATGCACTAACAAATTTCGTATATCTTTGAGTGGAAGCAGGTTTTAGAAGAAGCCTGAATCCATTGGAAATATGTAAGAATATCGCTAGACAATCTTCAACTATCTGGAAATTCTTTCAATCTGAAAGTACGTTTCAAAATAGTTTCCTTATATTTCAGTTTTTGAGGGAACTGGAAAAGTTTTCAAGTTTAAGAAAGTTAACTGGAATGTTAACGCTTACGGGAAAATGATAATCAAACCTGGCCGAGATACAACCAAAGACCTCGAGAAATCATAGTTTGACATGGCTTAAGATGAAAGAGGTCTTCGATTTTCTATTTATATAAGTTAAATCTGCTAGACAGGCTGAGTGGCAACAAGAGTCGAGTGGAGTCAGTTAGCGGCAGTTGCACCAACGACTCGGTTGCATGGCGGCAAGCAAGCTGATGCTGTATGCAGAAGCAAGCCACCGGAATAGGACCAAAGACATCCTTCCGCTGCGAGCGTAGCCTGTACTAATTAACTTAACTTAAGTTGATAGAAAATTTCAGGGGGGAAAACTTTGTTATCGCTGCACGGAAATTACAGTTAAGTGCAACGCAAAATTTATTTCATGCTGCAAATGAAGTTGCCTCCTTAAAACTGCAGCAAACAAATTTAAAAATTTATTCGACTGTTTTCAAGCAATTTTCTTCATTTTTTACTTTCTTGCGAAAAGTATTTTGGAAATTGCTTTGTTGATTGCTGCTGACAAGAAAACAGTTCGAATTTGGCCCATAAAAATGTTGTTATCGAATCCGCTATTTATGGCACATACTTGCCACATGCTACCAAAAATAATGTGCCAACTTTTTGATATAAACTTCAAAACGAAACGCAAGGAAAAAAACTTGTTCAAGTTGAGAGTTGATTTTTACTTGCAACTGCCACAATAAAGTTTAATATGGGGCAATAAAATTAGTGTGTACGTGCTGCATGTGCCACACACACACACACACACACACAACAAAGCAACTATTATGTCTAAATCTGGAATCTAACTACATCTGGTTGCCACTGCTGCTGTTACTGTTGCCTGCATCATTGTTGCATCAAAGAACTTAACTCAAATAACAAATAGAAATGTGCCACATGCGGTGCCTCGCTTGTCTCGCATTTCCTATGCTCTGTGTGTGTGTGTGTGTGTGTGCCCCCAATACGCATCTCTGCAACTGCTGTGTGTGCCACACAACTGGCAACCCAGCCACCCACTTGCCACGTTCCTGCCACATGCAGCAACGTTTTCAGGTCAAGGTTGCCCCAGCTGCTGCTGGCAGTGTGCGTTTTTCTCTCCATTTACTAGTTTTTCTCTTCTTTTTTTTTTTGCTTTTTGGTGTCCTCCTTTGATATACTATAAGTGTGTATGTGTTGTGTGTGTGTGTGTGTATTGTGTGTGTGTTGCGGTTGTAGTTGTTCTTGTTGTTGCTGTTGTAGTTGCAGCAATGCGCTTTTAGAAAGTTGATGGAATCCTTTGGCGTCGTCCTTGTGGCGTTTTTATGGCGCCGCGCAATGAAGCGCATATTCTCATCACACACACACAGCACACACACTGCACACACACACAGCGCACACACACACATAAAGTGTGTAAGAAATTCACAGCAAATATTTTGCATAATTTTGTTATTCACGATTAATACGCCTGTGAACTCAACGCGTCCTTTTGTACTTGCCACCGTTTGTTGCCTCAGTTTGTTGCTTGTTGTGCTCCTCCTCCTCCTCCTGTGTGTGCATAAATTTCACGCTTCCATGCGTTCAAATGGGGCATCTTCGCCATTTGCTCTTTCAGGGTTAATGCGAAAATTATGCGAAAGTCATTCAAAGACCCAAATGAAAGTTGCTGAAAATAGTTTTGTGGCTTAGTTGCAACAATCAGTGAGTGTGTGGCAGTTACTTATTATTTATTATTATTATTATTTGTTGTAGCCAAGTTAATCTCCTCTCACATTTGAAGCCAACGAAAAGATATTGCCATTGATTTATAGAGTAGAGTCTTCGAGAGCGGGATTTATTTATGGAATCTCAATCCTCCTCGTATTCTTTCCATCTTTGGAGTTCTTTTCTGAGCGGCTTGGTTTGTTGAGCTCCCTGTTAAATAGCGATACAGAGAAAGCAAAAACTCCACCAGCTGAATGGTTTTCTTCAAAATAATCGAACCCATTTTTCCAATTCTATTTCCTCGCTTAAGTTGAACTTTTCGGAGTACGAAGCTGAGTTGTGGATTCGATTAATATTCGTTGGGAACTGGACTGGGACTCAGAGAAATGTGACAAACAAAGCAAATGACTTGCAAGGCCAGCTTTGTTGCACATTTTATATATATTTGTACAATGGGGAAGGATTAATTCCATAATTGGAATAGATTCCCTTTGTTGACAACCTGCACCTTAAAGAGTTCATTTGAAATCAAATCTGTATATATAAGACTTATTTGCCGAACAGTCTTTCAGAATGTATTTCTTGAAGCAGATGCCAAATGTGGCATCTTTTATCCTGCAGCTTTTAGGAAAAGTGGAAATCAAAATACCATTTATGGATGAGTAGGATTGTATTTTTGTACCTGTTCTACCTGACTCTAATTTATTGTTGTTTAATGCACACAGAGATGCACACAGAGATTCACACAGATTCCCATTCAGTTGGCTGTTGATGTTCTTAACTCAAATTCAACTTTTGTTAGCAGCTTAGCCACAGATTTCCATCCGTCTTCGCTTTGAGCTGATGATAACTATTTCAGCCAGATTATTACAAGTCTCCTTCTCCGACTAGATTTAGATTTAGTTGCATGCTAAATGTCCTTGCCACAACTAACATTTGGTATTATTTCTCTGTGTTGGCAGCCCTTCGGCCGAGAGCCTTGACAACCGCAGCAGCCGCCTGGTTTTGCATTTTCATTTCCATTTTCATTTTTATACATTTCGCTTGAATACAGATTTTCTTGCTTGTTGGCTTTTGTGTACTTGTGCCCCAGCAGCGAGGGTATGATTACTGTGTTGTGGATAATGAGCTGTAATTATATATAGTTAAAGATATATATATCATCTTGATCAGCAGCGATGATCGAGTCCAGTTAGAACTGAGATGATGCTTGAGGCATCGCCAAACACGAATCAGAATCGACAGAATAGGTTCACTATATTATATAGCTGACATAGCAAGAATCTAAAAACAATATAATAAATATAATACTGACAAAATGGGCAAATATTTAATTTTGAAATCTTGAGTTCCAGTATTCCCAACTAAGGTTCTGGTATCATAACACATATTTCACAGAGCTGCCGCCCATTTGCAGTTGAAGGGTGTGTAATTCTCGTTGTGCATAACAGAGCAGCTCCTTGCTGTGAGTGTGTGTGTGTGTGTGTGTTTTTTTTGTTGTACGTTATGAATACATTTGAGAGCACAAGCAACTTGCAACACGTTTCTCACATTCTAACATTTTCACATTTTTCCATTTTCATTTGCAATTGAGTGGCGATGCGAGGCTGGCTGCGAGTCTTTTTATATTTATGCTGCTGCTGCCAGCTCCAAGGTCCTCTCGTGTGTGTGTGGCACTTGAAACGCACTTGACAACCCTACCTGCCACTCGACACACACACACACACAAATACATACCTAAGTCAAGTCATCAAATTCAAGTATCTCACTCAGAACGTGACTTGTTTTTTGGGCTTACAACTTGGGCGCTGCCAAGTCCAAGTCAAAGTCAGGGTCAGCCTCAAAAAATGATTATAATTAGAATAATAATAATAATAAAAATAATAATAATAATAAAAATAATAATAATACTAATAAAAATAATAATAATAATAATAATATACTCGTCCGACTTTTGTACAACAATCAAGGCAGCTGCCCTAATTGAAGTGGGCACCTTTAACCTTGGGTTCAGTTCGAATTAAATATTTCTTTCACTGATTCAATTATGCATTTGTGGCACGTGTCTCTTTTCATTGAATATGTTTAACTTTATTGTTGCAGACACATTTTGGGTTTTTTTTTGTTGTTATTTCTGCTTATTTTTGAACAAACATCGTTTTCATTTAGCTTGCATGTTGCGGTTGTTGTTGTTGCTGTTGCTGTTTTATGTTGTACACTTGTTAAACTTGCAAGTTGACAAACTAAACACACAAACACACACACACAGAGAGGGAGGAGACCCTGCAGCCTGTCATGATGGGAACAAAGCTGTCAACATGCGACATTCATTCATTTCTAGCTGTCGTCGTCCAACAACTGCCTGACTGTGCCCCACTAACAGCTATGTACACACATACATATATATATATATATATATATGTCCACATTTATGTAGAATCAATCTTTTTTTGCTGACCAGCCTTTGTCCTTTTACCATGCTACAAGTTGAGGCAGCTTCAAGAGTTTCCTTTTGCTTCTAGTTACAGCTGAATGTGATTGTATGTGTGTGTATAGTTTGTGTGTTAATCAGCATTATATCAGCATTACATCAGGATTATATTCATTTAATAGCTATTATTTATGTTCCTGCTTAAAAAGCAATTAATAATGCGCAAGTCAAGCCATAACTCAAGCGATATCCTATCATAAGTCGTACGCATTTTAGATGTTTAAAAGAACACTCTGATTTATGTAGGAACGTGTTTATATGTGCACTCGGAAAAAAATCACACTTATATGGTTTCTAAGAAGTAAACTTTTAGCAGATGAGTTCTCAAAATTTGTGTTTGTATGTATTTATGCATGTACGTATGTCGAGAAAATCCCCTATCGACTTGTTGTTTCCAAAATATTAACAAAAATGTATATAAATTGTGAAGAAGTTAAAAATTTGATTCGCACACGTTTCGCAATGCGTATTCTGTGCTGTTCACTTTGTTTGGGACACGAGTGTAAAATACAGTGGCGTCTACACCAAACTAACCCCCCAACTAGTGCCGTTATCTAGCAACGTCTATGTCTCGCTATCTCTCTCTGCATCTCTCTCTCTCGCTTTGGCACTCCTCCCGCTCTCTTTCTCTTTGGCACTCCTCCCGCTCTCTTTCTCTTTGGCACTCCTCTCTCTCTCTCTTTGGCACTACTCCCGCTCTCTTTCGCTTTCTGCATTTTTGTAATTTGTGGTTTCTGATTGGCATTTGATCAAGAACCGGAATGTTAATTAAACTGTGTCGCCTCTGTTTATGATGCATGCCACACACACACACACTCAAACACACATACACACACTCTCACACACACACACGCACACACACACACGCACACACACACACGCACACACACACACGCACACACACACACGCACACACACATCTGCAGCACTCTAATTGAAATTGGCAATTTTTGAGCAATTATCACGAATTTGGCAATTGCTTTTTGTAATTAAGTTTTAATTATTTGATTTCAATGCAAACCGAAAAAAAAACGAAGTTAAGAATTTTGTTCTACCTCGTCGACTAATCAAAGGTGCTCGTAAACAACACAATAAAAACAAACAACAACTCGACAACAACAACAACAACAACAACAACAAGAACAACTGCTTTAACTGTGCATGTGCATTTAGCGCTTAACAAAATGGCCGCCAAATGACTGCGCTGGTCAACAAAATGGCTGCCAACATGGCGACAGCAACAGGCAGCAGCAGCAGCAACTGCATAACTACAGCACTGCAACAACAGCAGCAACAACAACATCAGCAGCAGCAACAACAACAACAGCAGAGCACTGGCCTTATGGCCGCTTCCGTGATACAACCCGACTATTTGCTCAATAATGATCGCGGTTTATTTAAGGTTTATTGTTTTATCAAAGATTTCATTGGGTAAGTATAAATCTCATCGCATACGCAATGCGTAAAATGTTTACCGGCCAAATGTTTACCAGTTTACCAGTTTACAATTTACCCAACCCGACGTTGAATATTTATGCGAACTACGTAGACTATATATGTATACATAGGCTGAGTTCAAATTGTACAAAGTTGAAGGTTATTTGAGCACTTCAGAAAAAGGATAAACAAAAATCTATTGACCTCTGGGTAAAATTATAAACAAAATCTGTTGACTTGCGGATAAAATTGTAAATAAAAATCGGTTGACTTGTGGCATTAACAATTCAGTTTGAGTACTACGTTTAGGCTTACAAAGAGTTGCAATTATAATATGATATATATATATATATACTGTAATTTGGAAAAAGTCGGCTTCGAACCAGTTAAGACATAAGCTAACTCTGTGAATTTGATTGCCTTCTCCAAGAGAGTGAGAATTGAGTTCTGTTTCTGCTTCCAAGTGTTGGATAGTCGTGGAATAAGTTTTCAATCGATTCTTCCTCTTCTTTCCTCTTCCTCCCTGCACTTGTTCAAGACTTTAATAATTTCCAATATCAGCTTGCTTCAGGCTTGTATTCTAACTTATTTCTGTATCTTAAATTGATGTCCGTGGGTGTTTTTCTGATTTATTACGGGAATCAAAATCAGAACCCAAATTGAACAGTTTTTTAAAACCGAAATATCGAAACTAATCGAAAGGACCGTAAACCAAAACATAACGTAGATTGTACGGCTTCAAAACGATCCAAAAGAAAAAAGATGTTGGGGTTTCCCTGGGAAATAAAGTTAGGCATTTTGTGGCCACTGGAGGGGGAGGGGTTAAGCAAGCGTGCCCCATTTTAAATTTCCCAGCTTGAACTGTTGTAAAGTTTCAAATGCAGTAGCTGCTACTGTTGCACACCTAATGCAGCAACACTGTAAGCACACACATTGTTATTTGTATTTACGTACACACACAAACACACACAGCACATATACACACACAAACACACACAGCACATACACACACAAACACACACAGCACATACACACACAACACACCCCTTGCTCAAGTTCTGCTGCCAGAAGTCAGCAGACTGTAAGGCAACACCCTGTATACAAAATTGCCTTTTATTTACTGGCGCTTATCATTTTACACTTGTGTGCGTGTGTGTGTTTGTCTTTGAGTGTGTGTGTGTGTGTGTGTGAGAGTGTGTATATAATTCATATTTAATCAACTGATAACTGCAAAAATGTGTACACATTGTCAAGCAAGTGCTTTGCTGCCTGCTGCCTGCTGAATGTTTCTGTTTTTTCTGTTTCTGTTTTTGTTTTTCTGCCTGGCTGTGCTCCAATTTCTGTACTCCTGTTATTTTCACTGCCATTATCACCTGCTGCTGCTGCTGCTGCTGCTGTCGTTCAGTGATATCAGTGAGCAGCGAGAACATTGAGTCAGTCACAGTCCCTCGGCTGATATCACTTGATACTCGCACTCTGAGTTGTTATCAATCGTCAACATTTGTTTAGCTGCCAACTGTCGACTGCCATCGCTCGAGCCAAATCGAGTCGAGTCGAGCCCCGAAAACACCCAAAAAAAGGAGAAGAAAACGAATAAAAAATGAAGAATGAATTGTGCAATTAGCAGCTGTGTGAATTTGTTTGATTGATCATTAAACCAATAACAAATACGAAAAATATGCTTAGCGCTTTTCATTCTTTCCTCTGCTCACTTTTTGTGCAGCTTCTTTTTACAGTTGATACTTTTTTAATGGGTGCAGTATATAAAACTGAAATCTGTGGCAAGTTGACTAAGTTGCAATATGGCAATTGAATGTATGCACAGAATCTTGTCAATTAGACTTATTTGAAATATGTTTGAAAGTTGGCCAATTTTTTTTAAATTTTCCTAAGATTTCAACAAAAGAAAACTGATTTGGTTTCTGCAATTGATTTTCCTTCAGAGTGAAGAAGAATCAATATTCTTGACAAGCAGACACTTCTCAAGGCAATGGATCAAAACCAAATTGCTAATTTAGATCAAGCATTAATGACAGCTGTCTATAACTATGAAGATAATGACTTTGATAACGGTTAATGTTGGGTTTTTTACGCGGTTTTGGCGGTTTGACAAAGAAGAAGAAGATTTATTCACAGTATGCTTACATCTAGTGGCGGTAGTTGGGGTATCGATCGCAGTATCGATATCCCTGTTGTTAACATAAGTAATCGATAATGTTATATCTATACTCTAGTATATATAGGGTTATATAATACCTTCGTGTTTGGGTAAATTTAATAAACATCAGTTTTGCAGAGGGGTTTCTTTTAGCTGAGAAGAAAAAAACATAAAATTTGCCAGAATTGCAGCTAATTTGATGAGTTTGAAATATTTTGCTGTCACAAGAAACAGAAGCAAAACTGAAATCTCTTACGGGGTTCATGGACATTGTGTATTGTGTATGAAATTCCTAGAAATCAACTAGATGTCCGCCCACTTTTGACATATTGCTTGTGATGTGAAATGCCAAATGAAAAGAAGCAGAAACAGTGGCAGCAACAGTGGCAGCAACAGAAACAGAAACCGAAACATTTGCAATTATTGTAAAGCACTCGACGAGTGGCATACAAAAATGATGACTCATCATTCTATTCATTCCCATCTCAGGCATCAAAGTCTGTCAAAGTCTGTGTGACGGCTGAAGAATTATTGCAAATATGTTGAATAAGAAAAACTGAGGAAAAACTGCGGAAAACTGAGGAAAAACTGCTGAAAACCCAAACGCCCACATTTAGACGAAAACTTTTGTACACATACAGTGGCGGACACCTTATTTGGAACAATGTCAAAGAAAAAAAGTAATTGCCTGCCATAAGCTAACCATTCATTATTTTTCAAAAATTCCAAAGACCGATGGTAGGTATATATATTACCCACCAAAATTAATATATGACCCCAATACACTGGGGTTTCCCCACCCACTAGGTATAGTTATGTAAAAAAGTACCATAATTTAAGGGGAAATTTTATTTGGAACAGTATAAATAAAACAATATATTTGCATTATAAAAACTTAAATAAGGATGTTAATACTTAGTATGATATCCTTTAGCCTTAACAACTTCCCTTAACCTATTATTCATGGAAAATACCATCTTCCTGGTAGCTTCTGGGCTGATTTTGATCCACTCATCCCGCAGAGCATTTTTGAGGTCTTCTTTGCTGGATATGCTGGGCTTCCGGATGTTATTTTCCAGCACAGCCCACAAATTCTCAATGACATTTAAATCTGGAGACTGGGCCTGTGGAATTATCATGTGGGGGCAGTTCCTGATGAGCCAGGACTGTACTATCTTGGCCTTATGCTTGGGATCGTTGTCCTGGTTGAACCGGAAAGTACGTCGGATTCCTACATTCTCGGCACTTTGGAGTAAATTTTTCTTTAGCATGTTGAAGTACACAGTCCTGTCCATTGTTGTTTCAAAAATCACAAAATTCCCGAATCCGGCTGACGAGATACATACCCAGCCATGTAACTTCCTCCACCATGCTTGACTGTTGCCTTTACGTGTTTGGGATTCAGGTCAGTATTGGACTGTCGCCACACACAATTCCGTCCGTCCGAGTCAAAAATGGTCAATTTGGACTCATCTGCAAATATGACTGTGTTCCAGAACTCCAGATCCTTGTCCAAGTGGTTTTTGACGAACTTCATCTTAGTCCCTATATTTTTCACGCTTACAAAGGGCTTCTTCCGTGGTACTGGGGCATTTAAGTCATGTTGACGCAGAAACCAGTGCACAGTTTCCACACAGCACTTTTTCCCCATTTCATCCTGCACCTGTTGAGTCAGTTTTGGAGCCGATAGCTTGGGAGATCCCCTTATTTTCCTGATGATCCTTCGCTCTTCCTCTTCGGTGAAAATCTTGTTTGGCGCCATTCTGCCCTTGTTCTCAATCCGATTTGCGCCGATAGATGTTATACGCAGTTGAGTTGCTCAGACTGACCATTTCAGCTATTTGGCGATGTGAATATTCTTTTTGGAAGTGTTCCAGGATGAGTTTCCGTTGTGCAATGGTAGTCTGTTTGTCCATAGTCCTTTTTGGCTTATTGCACCCGAGATGCAGGATAAAACTAAACTGACTACGAAGGATTGGTCTATTTACACCGAAAATACTCAACTTTAGGTAAAAAATCTGGGTTTTATGGCACCCAGGTGTCCACAATGTAACTACTCCAAATGAAGTACGCCTGGAAGTAGGCAACATTTATTTATAATTCTACCTAGCAGGAGGGGAAACCCCAGTGTATTGGGGTCATATATTAATTTTGGTGGGTAATATATATACCTACCATCGGTCTTTGGAATTTTTGAAAAATAATGAATGGTTAGCTTATGGCAGGCAATTACTTTTTTTCTTTGACATTGTTCCAAATAAGGTGTCCGCCACTGTATATATATATATATATATATATTGTGACACCTGCCCAAAGTGGGAAATGCAATTTTCGTTTTCATTTCACAGCTGACTTCGCAGTTGGCTTTGACTAAATCTTGGCTACAACCATATATCTACATAATATATATCCGATTTGGCTCGATGGCTCTTCTAAATTTCATTGACAACATTTTGGCCGGCCGAGTGGCTCTTGGCCAACTAAAGTGCATTCAAATTTCTTGGCTCTTGCCACCATTTTTATTATGTTTCTTTGCTTGCTGTGACGTCTGTAATTTGAGTTTATTTTTATGGCTTTTGCCGGTTGCTAAACACGCCAATTAATTAAATTTATCATCTAGTGTACCTATACTTTGTATATCTATCTGTATCTGTATCTATAGCTGTATATGTATCTGTATCTGTATCTGTATCTGTGTCTGTATCTGTATTTGTATCTGTATCTGTATCTGTGTCTGCACATAAGTTAAGGCTTATTGCGTCGCCAAATATATAAAATTGTCAACATTTTCAATCATTTTGCATTTAATTAGTATTTATTCAAATATTTATTGATTATGGTTTACTTTTGGCTTTATTTGCAGGTGAGCGATAATTTCAAATGCCAAAAGACTACACCTATTTACTAGACATACTCCCCCCTTTCGGGTTGGGCCGGGGGGTGGTTCCGTAAGTAAACAAAAATTTGTTATAATTGATGCGAAATTGGGTATGCAAAATATGTAAACAGGTTCAAAATCAAGCGGGTTTTTTCGATGGTAGAGGTTTTTATTATTCTCTGTCACTCTCTACGTAAATAAAGTGAGGGAAGTAGCAAATACTAGACTTTAAATTTGGAATGCAAGATATCGGGTATTATCGATATAAATCGATTAGGTAATATTACACTGATGTTGATCAACTGTAAATATTCTATTAAGAGTGAATAAGAAACTTCGAATTTGCTATCCATATTGTTCATATTGAAATAGACAGACTTCTAACAGTAAACCTAATACGTATTTAAGATCTGGGCAGCAGTATTTCGATTCAAATAAAGCAATTTTGTATCTCTACTTTTGACAAGGCTCTAAAGTGTTGCTCTACTTCCTCAGCTAAACATTTCTCTTGCATCGAGTGTTTATAATAAGTCTTAAACAGTGTTGAGTAATTTTTGGCCAGTGTTGATCAGCAGTTGGGAAGAAAGTAATTCCAGAAGAAAAAGTAATTCGATATATTTTGTGTGTTTGCTTTTTGGTTCTATAGTTTCTTAGTTAAACATTTCGTTTCTTTGCATCGTCAACTTAACCAGTGTTGATTAGACAGAGGTCAGTGTTGAGCAGTGTTGCTGTACACTTATTCTATATACTCTAACCAATGCACTACAACAGAAACAAAACAAATTCTACTTAAAAAGGGGTCTTACGAAACCTACCTCACTATCAACCACTGGGCTAGGTAATGCTCAACTGAAACGCTCTCGCTATTTGCACTTGCTACACTTGGCATTACTTACCGTTATGTCGTCTGTCTGCCAGTCTGTCTGGCAGTCTGTCTGTCTGTCTGTTTGCAAAGCCTAAGCCCCCCTTGACAAGGCAAATAGAGCGCATAACGCGACTCATGACTTTAGTTTTAGTTTGCAGCCTGCAGTTGAACTGAAGTGAGGATCTCACTTTTTACTCAGTTTTTACTCACTTTTTACTCACTTTTTAGAGATAAGGTTTCGTAAGCTGCTCGACAAACTCAGACTCCTCACACTAAACATATTGACTGTTAATTAAAGACTGTGTCTGAGGGCAAATGTTGACTGTGTGCTGCAAGTGCTGTCAAAACAAACACACACACAACAATCGCGACACTCTCGAACACTGAAACTGGTGACTCAGACTCAGACTAAGGGTTAACTGCATTTAGCCTGGCTCTCGATAAGATTATCCATTTCCAAGCAGAAACACTCGAACACAATCGTATTTATTTACTATTTGTTATTTATTTACTATTTATTTATAATTTATTTATTCTTTATTGCTTATTATTTATTGCCTTTTATTTATTAGTTGCCATTTATTAAATGTTATTAATTATTTATTTACACACAATTGGCAATTGCAGTTTGCATTTTGGGGGTCGCATCTGCTTCCTCTTCTGTCTGTGCTTCTGCTTCTGCTGCTGCTCATCCTCCTCTTTCGCTGCTTCTTCCATTTCTCTCTCTCTCTCTCTCTCTCTCTCTCTGCTTACGTGCGCAGTTTGCACAACTCTCTAATGAGCCAATAAATTCAGATTACGTATACGCGCAGGTGGTCAGCTGCAGCAAATTTTCCTAAATCACAAGCACCACATACACTCTGCACATTTTGCACAAATACCCTGCAATTTTAAAGTGTGTGTAAGTGGGCATACCTGAGAGAGCTCTAACAGTTGGCAGCAAGTATCAGCAGAGTTTGGAGAGTTTTGGGCTTTAACTGCAGTTGTTGGTCTTTAAACACATGTTGCAAAGTTAGCTTCATTTCCCTTCCCACTGCTTCCATATTGTGCTTCTGCACCTCTCTATTCTATATTTACAGGGCATCTGCTAGTCCTGCTTCGCCTTGTTGTGCAATATTCTCATTTGTTTTGCGTTTCGTTTTGAACGTGTAATTTTCTGTTTTTTCGTTCATTTCATCGCGATAAATTTCACGCCAACTCAACACTTGGCGTTTGCTTTCGGCAATTATCGCGATCAACCCTCGTACCACCCCCAACCCCCCCCCCCCCCCTAACATGCACCACCCCCTTGCTAAATCGCACATGCTTATCTGCTGGCACACACAAAATTAATGTCATTTGCTGAAATTGCTCGTTTTTCAGCAACAGGTTAAATTCAAAAGACATTTTCGATCATCAGCAGCAGCAGCAGCAGCAGCAGCTGCTCATTAAATACTATTAGCAACAAATTAATTAGTTATTGCTTCATTTCCCCTCCATTTTATATAGTACATTATTTATCGCCCATTTCAATTGCATTTGCCAATGACGTCTTTTTCGCCGTTTGACATTGTTTTCTGCTATTGAGCTTGTTTATCGGACTTCACTTATCGGGCAATTTGACTGCAACTACGAGTACTACTTATTATGTACTACTCACGCCATATATATATACGCTATATAGAAATACAGTTAGTCATCGCAGTCCATATTTTTATTGGACTTGCTAGTGCGATAAGTTCTCAAGTGGAAGCATTTGCGTCGAAAATCATTATTTTGCACTGCATTATAGTAGGCCTAAGGAAACATATCTATATATATATATATATATATATATATATAGCATTAAGAACTGAGACTTGAGAGCTCGATATTTTAAATTTGGGTTATGAATTCTCGCATATCTCGCGCAGATCCAGTTTCATTTTAGCGAATATCGATATTAATCGATTTACGATAGCAACAAAAGACACAATTGTGAAAATATGGACATATAATGGATCAATTGTAAACATTTCCCTAAGATCGAATAAGAACTGAAAAGTTTTGCTAATCAAAATGTATTTCTAACAGCAAGTCTTCACATGTACTTAAAAGGGTATCTGCCAGTCGAGCTGTTTCAATTAGAGCTGTCGTGTCAATACAATTTATGCCGATAATTCTCAAGTTGTTTACGCCAAGACATTTCTAAGTGGGTTAATCTCGTTGTTTATTCGCACTTCCTGTCTCTCTTTATAGAGGTAAACTTCACCTAAAACAAGTCCGAATCTGCTAGAAAAGAAATCTTTCCACTTTTTCTACACTCAATTTCTACTTTTTCTTGTTTACATTTTATTTTCATTGAAGCACCGCTTGATAAGATAAAATGTTAACAAACAGATATTTAAATTTATTTATTTGTGCTTTGTTTATTTGCCCTGAGTTTGGGAAAGGATATTTTTCGAAAAAAAAGTTTGTTTGCACTTTTTGTGCCCAAAATTTGTGTATTGATTGATGATGATTACTTTTCCAATAAAAGCTGGCTTTGTTTGGTTTTTTCTTTCGTCTAATAGGCTCTAAAAACCCACCCACACAAATACATACACACACTCGCTCACACACACACACACACTCGCACACACTCACACACACACACACACACACCCACACACACAGTAATATGCATATAAATGATAATTATGATATCGTTGCGATTAGATCATTTTTTGATAACATTCTTGCGGCCTATGCCCCCTCCCCTTCTGCACAGCCCGCCTACCCCTGCCTTTCGCTAATCATCGCTGTTGTTCTCTAGTTGCTCTTGTTATCGTACGTCGACGTCGCTGCCGGCGTCGCTGTCGCTGCTTATCGCTACAAAAAAAAAGGTGAATTTTTCAAGTTGTTTTCTATTTTTCTGTATTTTCCCGACTAAAATGCCGAGCAGAAGGAGAAGAAAAAAAAACAGTTGTATTTTTGAAAATATTTTATTGGCGGCAACACAGCCGCCACCGCCGCCGCCGCTAGCAGCGCAGTCAACGCCTACGTCGACGTCAACGTCTACGCTTTTTGGATTTTGTGCGCCGCATTTTGTAAAAATCAGTTTTCGGTTCGAATTCAGTAAACAAAAACTTGTCGCCGGCGCGAGACACGACAAAATAAAGCAAAAAAAAAAAAGAAAAAAATAAAGTACACTACAGAAAAAGTTGTTGTTGTTCGGCTATTTGTTTAAACAATTTGCTACAGCTCAAGTTGAATGTACGCGCACAAGATACAGACGCAGAAATTGTGGAGATACAGATACGAAAAGACAACAAATTTGAAGTAGTATTTTTTCGTAGCTCTTTTTTTTCAGTAGCCGCCCAACGATCGATGACGTGTGCTAATTGTTGTTCAAGTTGTTGTTGTTGTTCGAGTTGTTGTTGCAGTTGTTCGAGTTGTTGTTGCAGTTGTTGTTCGAGTTGTTGTTGCAGTTGTTGTTCGAGTTGTTGTTTAAGTTGTTGTCGTTGTTGTTGTGCGACGCCCTGACCTTGTTACTGTCGTGCCGCCTCGTAGTCACTGTTCGTGTCTACTTAGTATCTGAGAGATTGTTGCTGCTTGACTCTCCTGAGTATCTTTGTTGCTGCTGCTGCTGCTGCTGCCGCTGCCGCTGCTTCTTGCGACGCCACGTTGCCCATTTGAAAACTAACAACTAGACGACACACCAAGATACAAAGATACACACGCAAGGCACACGCACAGGCATCATTTAAATATTGTCTATAAATAGCAGCAACAACAACAACAACTAAAACGAAGCAAACGCAACGAAAATTGTGTGGTATAAATTTTTAAGTTAGCTTTGCCTTCTTTGTTGTTGTTGTTGTTGTTGCTGTTGTTGTTGTTGCTGTTGTTTTTGGTATTTATTTTGTACGGGCTTCCACAATTTTGTTTATATTATTCATGCCGTACATTCAGTGTGGAAAGCAGCGGCGAACAGACGACTTTATTTTGCTTCCGTTGAATTTTTGACTTATTGAATTATTGGCAAATTGCAGCAGCCGCCAGTGTTGCAAAGCGTTTGGCAAAAGTAGTGTGCATATTCAAATACCATATTCAAAAATCAATTTGGCAAAAGTACGAATGCAAAGTGTGAATAGCTAAACAATGAAGTCTTTCAGATAACAAGACTTTTAAGCAGGGTGTCCAACTGAATCGTATTTGAGTACCGGTTCCGGTTCAGCCACGTGAATAGTCAAGCTGAAGAATTAGTTCCATATTTTGTTAGGTATTCTTCTCCGTTGTAACTGATTCCGAAGAATCATGATCCTATGATCCTTTCAAATAGTCAAGGTATTTGAGTTAATGACATTATGTCCGTTATCAGTTCCGATTCCCGCAAAAGGTTAAAACTGGTTCCCAATTTTCTCGGTATTCGTTTTCGAATTCGTTTATAGTGCCAAATTAACTAATAATATCGGTTTCAGTAACTGTTCTTCAAAAAATGTTGAATTGTGGTTCCATTACTGAATCTCAATTGGTAAGCTTGCAGTTCCCAATGCGGTTCCGGTTTGAGATCCTAAATCAAAGTTTTTAAAGAAAAATCAAAATTAGTTATTCATAAAGATTCATGGGATAATTAATCTATTAACTTTAACGAGGCAATTCATTAATAATAATATAAATAAATTATACTATAAACAGCTGGACAGATCTGCTCAGCGCACTCTCTTCTAGTATTCCCCCACTTGATTCAAGTCTAGCAAGTGTATATCATTTTTATCTACAAATAGCTGCTAACGGCAACTGTATCTTTGTATCTCCGGGTGTATCTCTGATTAATTGGTTAATATTTATTTTTAGTCAACGTTTTGTGGCGCTTGATTAATTGTTGTAATTAGCCGCAGCGCTAGAAGAGGAGAGAGAATTGCACACACACTCTGCTATCTCTCTCTCTCTCGCTCTCTCTCGCTCTCTCTCTCTCTTGCTAGGTGTATTTCTGTCTTGGATATTTGCTATAAAAATAATGCTAAATATATTCATAAATTAGTTGTTGCCATTTGGCACGACGCTAAACAAGTTCCAGAGAGACGAGCGCGCGCGCTATATATTCTCGAACAACAAAATCGGAAAACAACAACAAATTATAAATAAAATAAACGAATCGTATCGAAATTCGAATTCGAATTCAAATTCGCATTCGTATTCAAAATCAAATTGGAAATTCTGTGTTGCAGTTGCAGTTGCTCCACACACGATTCGAATCGTGTCGACTCGTATCTATAGCTGTAGCTGTATCTGTAGCTGTATCTATAGCTGTAGCTGTAGCTGTATCTATAGCTGTAGCTGTATCTGTAGCCGTAGCTGTAGCTGTATCTGTATCTGTATCTGAGTCTGCTGGTGTGTTCAAGTGCATGTTTCGCATTCGTTTCGCATTCGTTTCAACAAATATTTCGCAGCTAAGCAAAAATACAGCAACAAAAACAACAAATTGTAGCAAAAATACAAAAAAATAGCAACAAAATTGTATGCACAATTCGCCGCGTTGTTTATTTTGTTGTTTTACGCTCTGTGCTGATTGAATAACAATTAAAAACACAAAGTTTCTTTATATAACATTTAAATAGGGCATTAAACAGACACACAGACAGACACACAGCCAGACAGACACAATAATTGTAAGCCATCATTTTTGGCAGTGATTTGGCAAAAATAAAGCAAATAAAATAAAAGAAAATAAAATAAAAATAATAAGAAACAAACAAAAAGCAAACAACAAAATCAAATTGATTTTAAATTGTGCCAAAAATAGGTAAAAAATAAAAAAAATAAAAAAAAAAAAATAATAAAAAAAAAATCAGCTCAGACAAAAATTATCAACAGCTGTGCACATAAAGCGAGCATTGTTGTTGCTGTTGTTGTGTTGTGTGTTGACATTGTTGGCATTGTTTTGTTTGTTCAACATGCTCAAATATCCGCGCACCTCCTCCTCCACCTCGTCGGGCTACTTTGATGATGACGAGGCGCTAATGAATCTGAATTCCTATCAAACGCCGTCCGCCTCCCCGCAGTGCTGCAATGTGGTGCCCCAGTATCTAGAGCGGCACATGGTACGCATGTTCAGCACCGAAGAGTAAGTAACTGTAATTAACCCTTTTAGTGTTGTTAAACGTCCCACTAAATGGTGCCTTATAATGTTGCAGCCAACTTGCTGTTAATCGATAGTTCAATGGACCTCGGAAATATCAAATGAAGCGTTTCTAAAATCCCATTTAAAATGATTCCAATTTGATTCATATATGCTGAACTTTAACCTTCCAATTAGGTAATGTTTATTTATAGTTCTGGATAACAGCGAATAGCTAGCCGACCATTAATCAATATTTCTTTAGACTTGAATCAAAATGTAACTTCAGCTTATAAATATTGATGAGTATCAAAAGAAGCTTTTTTATGATCTGAGATCTTTTTCTTGCTCTTCGAGTTTATCTCATAAATTTAAACTTAGCATTTTCAGTCCAGGCAACCTAGTCGTCATCGCGACGTACTGTTGGCGCTAGTTCTACTTGACTACGAGTATATATAGAACTTGAACGAATCGAACTCGTATAATTATATATATTCATAATCAGGGAAACGACGATAAATGGTTAATGGTTAAGCATTAACAAGAATTTTATGTTTGGGAAATAAATTATTTATAATTATTTTCATTATTATTGTTGGGCGGCTTCTGTTGTGTCCACTTCAGGGAGTTCTTAACAAAATGCCGAAGTCCTTATCAGTTTGAGCGTTTCTATATCTTTCGAGCTGATTAGATCTTTTTCGGGCTAAGGCAACATTTTCTGCTATGAACTGTTTTAGGTAGTAGTTAGAACTATAGTCAGCCGACTTTTTACTCTGCAATATCTTGTCAAGAGATCGGTCAGTTTTGAAAATATATTCTTCTAAATATTGGTTGCATATCAAAATGATTGTATGAAACGATTATTTCAATGTTATCGATATATCGAAACAGTATAAACTAATTAATGCAGTACCGATATAAACGGATTACTATTTTAATCAGTTTATATATCAACTTTCCTCTCTTTCAACTCAAAATTCCGTTAGTGGCAACTTGCCCCGGTCAAAACAATATTGCTCTGAGCAAAACACTTGTGGAATTCCGCAAATATTTTGCACATTTGTCACCACACAGCCCAGCCAATGGGGGACCATTGTTAATCCAACAAAGCTGCTCGTGTCATAAATATTTGCTCTGCTCTGCTATTGTTGTGGGTGTTTGCTCGAGGCACTTCTCTGGCCAAACAGAGCGCACTTTAATTAGCAGCTTGTTCGACAAACAACTCGTCTGAAATGCAAATCAACTGTCAAACTGTCAATGCCAAAAAACAAAAGGGAACATAAAAAACGAATACTATTTAAGCAGATAGTTCGTATATAACTTGGCAGATTTACTAATAGCTGACGATCTATACTTTTTGATTAATATTTCAACTCCGAGTTGACCCCAAAAACCAAAAGCCATTAAAAAAAAAACCTGTTGCATAAATTTGCTGCTCAAATGTTTATATGCAAATGCATTTTCCAAGCGTTCTCTGCATAATTAATTCGAATGTTATAAAATCAAATAAAAAAAATCAAAATCAAAATGCAAAATGCAAAAATCAAAATGCAAAATGCAAAATGTGCAAAAAATGCAAATATATTCCGTAGAGCAAAACTCGCACAAAAGCACTGGGGAAAATTTGCTGGAAAATAAATTAAGCAACAATTAAAAAAAAGTGATTAAATGTTGACAATGCTCGACTTGCGCATGCCCTGGAAAAGGGTTTTAAATGTGGGAGTTATGTGAAGAGTGGAAGAGAGGTGTTAAGAGAGGTGTTATGAGAGGTGTTAAGAGAGGTGTTAAGATAGAAGACAGATAGCAGAAGAATCGAGAATGAGGCTATATCATTTAGATAGATGATGGATACATGTATATATTTATATATCTAGATAGATTTGAATATCAATATTTATTTAATCAGTATTTCATTATACTTCATTTGGTATACCCTTTGTTAATCGCTTTAATGACTACAGGGTATTCAAAGTCTTTAATTGCTTGGCAGTTGTTGTTGCAAAATGCAACAATCTTCAATCCGCCACAGTTCCCCCCAAACCCCCTTTGCCTGTACTGCCCCTCCGCAGTTTTGTGGGTGGCTTGTGTTTGTTTTAGCAGCCACGCGCGCACAGCTGCACCCCCCACCCTCACCCACCCCCCCATTGGATTAGAGGGGTTGGGGATGAGGGTGTTGCATTGTGTTGTTTATTACGTTTGCTTGTCGCCGGCGCAGTTTTGACTTGCATTGAAATTGCACATTTGCCATGCGCTTCGAAAATGATATGCGAACATTTTTTTTTTAATCGCACTTCGTCGGAGAATTAGTATTGGAAATGGGTAAGAGGCAATTTGAAACGGTACAAAAGAGCGCGGGGGGCACATGCCTATGATGTAAGTGCAACAATACTGTTGAATGCTAGACATTTCTATTTGAGCCAGAGAGAACTCGAAACCATTTATGGGGCTTATAGCTAAGGCAGTGGATTTACTTTTGGTCTACACTTTGTATAGCTATAACTCGATGGCATATCTGACATGCTTAGAGTTGATTAAATCCACTTAATTACCTACAATTACTCAAGTAATCAAAGAGCAGCGGTTACTTTAGAAGTACCCCTTACATTAATCCAACATTAAAATTACGACTACGAATGTAAATCTGAAATTTATTATTATCCAAAGTGCTAATTAGCATTACTCATTGCTAAATCTATTTAACTACCAGCGATTACTTACTTAAATTGGCCATTACATTAATCCAACATTGAAATAACTGCAAATATAAATCGAAAATAGGAATTATCAGCCAATGACTTGGTAATTGATAAGTAATTGCTAACTACGGCTTATTCGATTGTCGAATGCCGCTAAATGCCTCAACATATCTGCCGCTTAACCACCCTTGCCAATCCTCCCGCAGTCTGGCAACCCTACCAAGCTAAGCGCAGTCATTCTCATTACTTGGCCACTTTGCTGCTGGCACGCAACTTGAAAGTACGTCGACAGTAACTAGCTGAGATACTTTGACACAATTAACCCTTAGCCTGCCACCCCCAAAACCAACCCCCCTCCTCCCTCCTCCCACCACTCCCTTAGCCAGCTGATTGGGCAACCTGAACACCAAAAATTGTTGCCAACTGCGCGTTTTATATTTTTACTTTTATTATCAATGAACCGCCTTGAACTGGCCGCAAGATGGCGACAGTGTGCGCCTCCTTCAGCCACTCCCTCCCACGCCACCCCCAATCAGCTGGCTGATTACCATTGGCAATCTAAAACTGTAACAAAAGCAAATAGCAAATACAAAACAACAACAACAACAATGAGAATATTCATTTTTATTTTTTATGCTTGTATTTTTTATCTTGCGTATTTTTGTGTCAACGGCCCAAAAGGTAAATGCACCCCCTTTGCGCGACCTTTGACCTTTTCGTGTCACAGGCTTTTAGCTTGAGCTTCATTTATAGCCTTTCTCTCTCCCTCCCACTCTATCTCTCTCTCTCTCTCTCTCTCTCTGTCGCTTGCATGGTTGATTAGTGTGCGCTGAAACGGAAAAGCTGCGTGAAAACACAAACACTTGCCTCCATTTTCATTTCCATTTCCCGTTTTCCGTTTTCAGTTTCGAAGCTTTCCTCAATGGGTCTGTTGTCTGTCAAAGCCATTCAGTCGACTGCGTTGCGGTTTTCCTATTTATACATCCTATCGATTACATTTATTTTTAATCGGAAACAACAACAATTTAAACCGCAGTCTGGCAAACTGGTCAGCTTCGGCTGGTTCAGCTACAACTCACAGATGTGTGATGAAAAATTCTAAACTTGTTTTAGTTGTTCTTAAAATAATCTAGGTAAACACATACAAAATCGGAGTTACTTATTTACTTCTTGACACAATTATAACTTGGCAATAAGTACTAAGCCAAAGCCAAAAGGATCTTCATTATTCAGACTTAAGCCAAGCCTTTAACTTAAAATAAGTGATTGAAAACTTGAAAGGAGCAGCTAAATATAGTCCTAGAGCTCTTCCAGGACAAATTTCTGTAAAGATTCAAATTATGATGCTGAAAATTATATAGAATTTATATATATATATATATATTCTTGATCAGCAACATATAGCCCTGTCATTCTGCTTGTCTGTTCCTAGGCAAACCATATTATTCCACACAAACTCAGCAGTTCTATTTGTTATTATCCTTATATATATATATATATATATATATATATGAATATAGTTTTCATAGCAATAATCGATTGGTTTTTTTGATAATGACTGCCTTCAGCTAGAGTATCCAATTTTCGGTTTGTGCTTACCTGTTCGATCTTTGTAGTTTTCCAAGCATTATTGAACATTGAAAAAATGAAAAACCTTAACTGCAGTTGGAAACTGATCTACAGGTTTTCCAAGATTTCCCATTATATTTAATGATGTTGAATGAGTAAATTGTTTATATCTCTCTGTGCATAGCATAAGATATATGTGCATCTGGCACAGATGTACTTTCCCAATGCATAAAAAGTGATAACTGGTTTGATTTGTACCACATTCCACTCAATTACATTTTGATATGATTTTGCGTCTAGACATATTTTGTAATACCTGAGAAAAACACATTTACATTCACACACACACACACACACACACACACACACTAACTCACACTCACTCACACTCACTCACACACACACGCACAACTCGACGGCAGCAGGCAAAAACATTTTTCATGGTCAACTCAATTTGCATGTGTCTATATATCTATATCTATATGGCATATCCATGTTATTCAGAGCTATATTTTTGCTGTATTTTAGCGTTGTGCTCAAAGCAAACAAAATATAAAAAAAAGAAGACGAAATAAATAACAGGCAGCAAAGAAAATATTTAACAATTGTATTTGTTTATTTGTGTCGAAATGAACTTGGCCAAAACCGAGAGTCGTAAGAAAGAGTACAAGTTGTGTGTTGTATCGTTCGCCATTAATTAGCATCAGGCCAATGAAATTTATTTCCTTTGAACAGAGCCGTCAATGTTGATTTACCACTTTTTGAATATACCCTATACCCCTTGTGCAGAGGGCTTTCGAGAGAGGGTTGCTTATGCTTGGAGGTATTTCCACAACTGTTGAGCAAAGGCTAGACTTTGAAAACATGTGTGAAGGAAAGTTTCTAGATAAACGAACACCTTAACTTATTTAAACTGCATTCCTTGAGATATATATAGATATATATATGTATATATATTATCATGATACATTCCTTTAACATACTACAGGATATTTTCAGCCTTTTGCTGCGCTTTTCACCTTGCTGAAGTCCCTCCTCCTCATATATGCATTGATTTCCTTAACTTGCTACAAATAGTTTTCTGTGTTCATATATAACCTCTGATATATTTCTTGATCGAACCTTTTACCTTGCCATATATAAAAGTTCCTAAATATTCCATAACTTTACCTGTTCTAATTTCATATGTATCCGATTGATTTCTCTAACTGTTTTCCACCTTCAAAGGGTAGCTACATTGAGCTACTTATTTAGCTTACTACAGGGTATTATCAATTCTATCCTTTGACTTTTGCATTGCTTTTGACCTTGTTGAAGTGCTCCCGCCTCCAAGTTGTGCATCTTCGCGTGAGTGTTTTTGAATCACACATTAATGGGGGCGACCACATGGCCCACCTCCCAGGTGGGCATGCCAACCCCCTCCTCCAGCCCAAAGTACATTACAAGTGGCGCCACAATTTTGTTGTTGTGCTCGCCTTATGATGTATGCACCATATTATGCCTACCTCTAAGTTCTGGATCTGTTTTTGTTTTTGTTTCTGTTTCTCTTTTTCTTTTTCTGATTCCTGCTTCTGTTTATTTGCCGCCGATTTGGCTTTTGTTTATTTCTTAAAAGTCGAAAAAGTAACGGTAAGCATTTTGTTTACTTTTAACATCGATTTATTGATTTCGTAAATTTATTTTGCGTTTCGAATTGTTCCTTTTTTTATTAGTAGCAAAAATTGCGCATAAATCTCTTTAAGGTTGCCTTTGACGCTATAATCTTTGATCAGATCCGCGTTTTCAACTTGATATGCAATATTTTTATAGAGGTCAAGATATTGTCAAAAAATCCTGGTTTTTTAGCGAGTTCATTATAAACTTTTACTTTTTTTTATTTAGTCAGAATCTGGTTTTCAACTTTATTACAGAGTTCAACATATAGCCCCTGATTCCGATCAGTTATATGCCAGTTATGTCTGTATATAGATATAAGTATTAACCCAACCCCATCTGAACTTCTAGGGTAGTATCTAAACAGTGTTTTCAACTGCATTATTTTGTACACATTTTGGTTAGTTTAACACAATTTGACATTGAGCAAAATGTCAAGGGTAAATGCTTTGGCGGTTGTTGTTGCTGTTCGTGTCAATTGTTGTTAATGTTGTTGTTGTTGCTGTTGTTGTTCTCAGTTGTTGCTGTTGTTCGCAGTTGTTGCTGTTGTTGAGTATTTGAGAACAAAAGATGCCGTTTCATTTTTTGCTGCCACAAAATCTATCTTAGCAATAATTGAAATCTTTTGTTCGCGTCGCCATTGTTTTCGTACTGAAAATAATTATAACTTGGCAAGTGAAAAGGTTCTCTTGTTGAAGTTGCTGCACTAAGAGATACCCTGCAATACCAACTGTTGATATTCCCAACGGAATAAGCATATGCAAAAAGTTTTTGGATATTTGACACAAACTGCGCATATCCATTTATAAAAAAATCTAAGCTTAAAAAATGATATTTATCACAGACTTGCGAAGGAGTTAATGCATGATGGAATCATTCATATAATTAGTATGTTGATTGGTACAGTTAGCATTTATCAGCTTTAACTTTTTATTTAAATTGCCCGAAATTGTAGAGTTGTTAATGGTGAAAAGTCCGAATCTTAAGTACTCGATACTTTCTTAATCGGAATCATAATAAAACTAGTATCGATTAAGATGCATCAGAATAATGATCCCAATAGATTATATATTTAAATATATATAATCATCTAACTATCGCGATGGATTTCAATATTGTTTGTTGCTCGCGACATCTATATTCTGATTATTAGTTTTTGAGTATAACACTTTGCTGATTACATTGATAAGTAATGCTTATCATTTGAATTATAATTATTAATATTAATTTTAACATTAATTGATCATTAATATTTGATAATTGATCACTAATAGTTGAATTAAATTTATCAGCAATTTTCTAAATCATTTTACTCAATAATTAAGTCGATAGGCGAAGATTTTCTATTCCAATATTAGACGAGGAAGTTTTATAAGTGTTATACGAAAGACGAAACTCTGGGTTGCAGAATTTATAACTGTTATACGAAAGACTGAAACTTGACTAAGAAGGCTTATGACAGTAGTTAATAGCTTGATCAATAATGACTTCATCAATCATTGCTGATGCTGGCATTTCGATATATATATATCTTATCTTATATATCTATATCTTAAATATGTCTTTATGGCTGTCCACATATAATATATCTGATAGTTGGTTGGGTTTAGAAGGAAGTGGAAATGGTCACTTTTACCTTGAGTAAAACCTAACTAATCAAGTAAACCAATAAGCTGAAGTGCTTTTCTAATTGCATAGATGACAGAGAGCAGAGCTGAGCTATGTGAATAAGGTGGGTGCACCCATAAATGCATTCGCATTCGCATTCGCATTCGTATTCATATTCAAAGCCCAGTTTAATTGATTTGACTGTGGAAACACGTTTGCACAGTTTGCCCATTTGCATATTGCATTATTGATAATTGATAGAGCGAGGGCGTGGCAGCAATTGAGGGGCGGGAAGGTGAAGCGTTGTCGTCGTCTTGCACGTGAATCGCGCCTGATAGAGCGTGCGAGAGAGAGTGAGAGAAATGGCACAGAGAGAGTGAGAGAGAGAGGGGGTTAAGGCTAGCGGGTCAATACGTGCCTGGAAACACAATTTTGTTTGCGGTCAATTTAACGACGCAGATGGCAAAAATAAGCGCTCAAATCGCAAGGCATCAAAATTGCTAACACGTTTCGCAACACAGCTGCAAACAGTGCTGATAACGATTAACGATTGTTGTTGTTGTTGTTGTTGTTGCTGCTGCTGCTGCTGATTAGCTGAAGACAGTCGTCGTCAGTCAGTCTGTCGTTCTGCTACTTTTAACTATGATGTCACAATCAATCCACTCACTCAAATACATTCAACAATCAACGTCATTCAATTTGTGTTGCGCTGTGATTTCGGTTATCGGTTATCGGTGTGTGTGTGTGTGTGTGTGTGTGTGTTGCATATTGATTCATCACTCGATATCTTGTGCTATTTTGGCATTCAATTCATTCACCCAAAAAAATTCACACTGAATTGTAGAAAATTGCACTAAAAATTTGAAAATCAGTTTTTGGTTTTTGGAAATTTATTTTCTGAGTATGCTCAGTTAATCTCTGGCGAATCTCGAGATCTTTGGGTTTTTTCAGTTTGCTTTGCGGGTTTTCTCATCTGTTGCAACATTTTCCCCTCGCCCTTCAGGCTTGTGACGTCACTGTGCCATGCTCAAATGAATATGTGGCACACACACAACATTTTTTGTTGTGTCTGCGCAAATATTTTGCTTTTATCTGGAAGTACTTACGTTGTTGCTTTTATGATTCATTAAAAAATAAAACCAACATGAGGCACAAGCAAAGACCAGCATACATTTTTTGTTCGGTTGTCGAGACCTTCTCTTTTTTATCTCAAGTGACGACGTGATGACGTCAGTAACAAAATTATTGAAAGATTTATGCGATCAGAGCAAAGGCAAAATTATTTCACAATCCGTCTGGTTAAGCATCAGCTTTAAAGCAATCCATAAAAGTATTATTGATGGCGGCATTTTCTTCTTAATTGTGGGCATTTCCAAATGGTTCCGAGGTTATTATGATTTGGTTGGAAAGTATGAAGAAAATGCCTGCGAATCCATAATTTGTACGTTTTCTTGGTCAGCATTACTAAGCGAGTCGATATAGCTATGTTAGTGAAACTGGGAATATATTAGAGTTGTTGGATAAAACCTCTTTTTACCAAACTTACCAGTTATACAATATATCATCCACTTGGCATAAATTTAACAGTTATTTTATTTAAATGATGTCAGTTTTACTCGATTCTGTAAGGGTATTTAGTCTTCGACGTGCCCAAGAGTCCTGTCTTGTTGCGTATGTGCTTTGCTTGTTTAAAATAAATATGTTTGTCATTATTTGTTTGATTTATTATCACGACAACGTCAGTGAAAGGCTGTGGACCTCGTCAAGTTCAAATGTGAAGCGTAAGCCAAAAGAGGACAGGGTTGCAACCACAGGTAATCGCTGTTCCAGCTGCCATGGGCACAACTAACCGCGTTTAGGCTGAGGAGAGAAGACAGATAAGTTAGATAGAGCTGAAATACTGGTAAAGCTTCTTGACTACAACTGGAAAGACTGAAGAACGGGTCAAGTTCAAATGTGAAGGGTCAACCAAAAGAGACATCGCTGCAACCAAACATAATCTGTGCGACAGGTGCCATGTACCTGAAGAGAGAAGAAAAATAAGTTAAGTTAAGGTCCTTAAACAAATCTGCAGATTAAACAAAGAAAAATACGTTCTGTGCCATGTTAAATTGAAGGGAGAAGCAAGAGAAGTTAAATGGAGGTGAAATTGCCAAGCACCACAACTTAAGGTTCTTGACCACAACTTGACCTTTTTTACGGAAATTAAGTTTATTTGTCCTCACTCTCTCTTTCAGTCTCTGCCCTCTTCACTCTCTCTCCATTATCGGATTGTACTTATTATGTTTAATTGTGATTTGAGCTGAACTTGACATCAGGTTGCTTGCCTTTCGCTTTTTTTTTTGTTTTTTGTTCCATGCCAGAGGTCAGGCACGCCCAGCGTCAGCCGCCCACCCCAAAAATGGAGGCATTAAATTGCCGACACGAAGCGTTTAATGGAGAGGAAAAAAAATGAGTTGCAAAAAACGAAAGTAAAAAGAAGAAGAAAAATGCGCTGCAGACTCACGATTTTCATTGTTGTAGTTGTTGTTGTTTGTTGCAAGTGTTGCAGTTGTTGCAGCTGCCAGCGGCAGCGGATAATTTGCCGTTTATAAGATGTGGTTGTTGGTGTTGTTAGCTGGTTGTTTGTTGGTTGTTTGTGGTGGCTAATGTTTCATAACAACAACGAAAACAATGCCTGGAAATGACTGTCAGCAGTGGCAGGCAACAACAAGAAATCAGCATGCAACAAGCTTTTTCCCAGCTGCTGCTGTGTGTTGCACAATGAAAAATGTTGTTGTTGCCAATTTCTTCTCTATATATAAATATATATATATATATATGTATGTGTGTGTGTGTATTTATTTATTTGATATTTCTCTGTGGGTGCTTTGCTAATTGATGGGGCGTGTCAAATTCAAATGTTTGTTGCTGTTGTTGTTGCTGTCGTTGTTGCTGTTGCTTGGTGCGAACAAAAGTAATCAGCAATAAACAACACGTTAACAGGCAATAAAAGACAACAACAACAAACACCACTCATTAGCAGCAAACAACAAGTTTGGGCTTGCCCCCAACAACAACAACAACAATTCCACGCATTGACAACAATCTCACAAAAAAAAGATACTGTATCTGTAGATTGTATTTATATGTTTTTTGTTTTTATTTACATGTGTCTGAAAATAAGTTAATCGCTCTCAATTACTCAACTTAACTTCCTGAGAAGCAAACTACTTTAATTTCTTTAATTTTTCATTTAATTGAAGAATATATTTCCTTAATCTGAAGTACAATTTCTGCCACTGTAACTGAATTCAGTCTTCATACATATCATTTACAGTTAAACTCAAATAATCCTAAAACATAATCCAACCATATAAAAAAAGGCTTTCTTTTTGCCGTAATTACCTCTGCTGCTATAGTAATTTCAGACATTTACGTAATCAGTTTCTACAGCGCCCTAATTTCCCAATAATTGTGGAACCCATCCCAACAATATATATATATATATATATATATTATATTGTTGTTGTTATTATTGTTGTGGATCGAAAGCGTTACGCACATTTTTTTTCTTTCACTCTTAAGTATTTTTTATAGCGTGCGTGTCCGGCAACAATTTTCTACATTTAATGGGCTTTCGAAATTGTTGCTTTTGTTGTTGTTGTTGTTGTTGTTGCTGTTGTTGCTGTTGTTGCTGTGGCGTTGCCAAAGTCGTTAAAAGCAAAATTGCGAAAAAATAAAATTAAATTAAAATTTTGTGCGCCTAAAGAGGCTGAAGAGAGCTTTTGCGGAAGCGTAGATTTTGTGTTCATGTTTAAGTTTATGTTATGTTTAAATATTTATATGACTTTTATTGATTTGATAAATTTGGTTTCTTTACTTGCAGGTGAGTTTTGCATTTCGCAATTTGCACAAATCATGAAATCAAACAAATTACAAAATTGGTATGGTAAGCTCGTTATTTACTTTTGGGGGATGTTTTAGCTTTAGAGCTTCATACTCCCCCATCCCCCCTCCTTTGGCAACAGCATAAAAAGCTTTTAGAATAAAGCACGTCCCAGATAAAGCGAAATCAGCTGTTTTAACTGCTGGCTAAGTACCCCACCCGCTCTCCCGTTTATCTATTCGTCTAGCAGCGAAAACGTTGTGGGTGGGCGCTGGAGAGGTTGCTGCTCGTCTCGGGTTATTGAGCTGCTGTGTTTTTTTTTTTAGCGATAGTTACTTATTTACTACACTGTCGCACAACGTGGCAATCGAGTGTTGTTGTTGCTGCTGCTGCTGCGACGCCTCGCTGAGTTTCAAAAGTTCTTTGCCGTTGAAAAACAAATGTGCGTCCGCTCTCTCTCTCTCTCTATCTCCGCGCTCGCTCTCTCGATCTGTATGGCTTGTGTGCTGACAAGCGCTCTCTCTCTTGGCGCTCTTTCTCTCTCTCTCTCTCTTGGCGCGCGTTGCATTATTCAGCTGCAAAGCTTTGCAAGCAGCCATGTTGCTTTTTGTGCTGGGAGAGAGAGAGAGAGACAAAGAGTGAGTTCTTGTCAGACAATGTCGTTTGCATATAAATTAACTGATGCCAGGCACTAAAAACAAAAAACACCATTTATTTTTGGGCATTTCTTTTGCTTGTTGGTTTGTTTACGCTTGAATGCAATTATGTGTGTGTGTTTTGGGCTTTCGTTTAGTTTAAAACTTTGCTTTTGAGCTGCCCTTTTGCGGGTACTTGAAGAAAAAAAAACCGAAAACTTTCAGCTCCGACAGCAGTCAAATGCAAACTTCAAAAAGCAACCACCAAAAGCTGCCGCCTGGCGTCGCTGCTGTAACCTGGTTTGCTGCTGCTGCTGTTGTTGTTGTTGTTGTTGTCAGTCAGGCAGCGCAGCGCAGCGCTCTCTCACGGAACAACAGCAGCAACAGAGCAGCAGCAGCAGAGCAGAGCAAAAGAAGCCAAAGCGAACTTTGCCAGTGCTTCAGTCAGTTTTTTTCAGTTATGCTGAGAAGCAGCAAACACGAAGAAAAATCACAGACATTAATTAATTAACTTTAAAAAGCCATTTGTTTTTGTGTTTTGCTTGTCATTTGTTTTGTGTTGCACTCGCGTTTTAATTCCGTGTGTTTTTTTGTTTTCAGTGTGTGCGCTTCTATTGTTTAATACTGTGTGTGAGTGTGTGTGCGAGAGAGAGAGCAAAAAGAAATTAAGTGTGACGAAATAAATGATCTGCACTCGCTTATAAACAATTAATATTGCAGCTAACAAAAGTATTTTAACAGAAAACGTCTCGCGCGCATTTTTTTCTTTTGTAAGCAAGCACACAAAGAGCGAGAGAGCGTGACACAGCGAGAGAACAAGCGCGCGCATATTGCTGAATTCTGCGTATTAACTGTATAAATAAAAAACGATTTACTCTCTGCTGAATAAGCAGCCATCTCGCTCACTCCACTGCTATTACTGCCAGCATAAAAATACTAGAGCTGCTCTCTTGTTGTTGTCGTTAAAAAAAAAAAACCAAACAAAAACGCAGTGCAAAAACATAAAAGCTCTCTGTTCAGAAAGTCGCCAAAAAGTGGGAAAACAACAAAACGATATTAAAAGCGCAGCAGCAAAAAAGTGAAACACATTTAAAATAAAATAGCTCAAAATTACAGTAAAAAAAAAATCCAAGTCTAAATAGAAGCTACTGCAAAGGTCACAAAACAAAAAGAGAAGAAAGACAAGAAAAAGGGGGGCATAAATATTTGTGTGTATAACAGTTAAACTGAGCACATTATTACGGCATATTAAGCACTCCACCCAATAAAAGCGAGCACATTTTTGAAGCTCTTCAACTCGATAATGAAAACTGAAGCCGGCAGCAATAATAACAGCAATAATAATAATATTAATCATATCAACACTATCAAAATGGACTTCGATATGTATCCAAGTATATCGGGTAAACAACAGGATCCCGTGCGGGAAGTCGTTATGAAGTACATTGATTATTTTCTACCAGAGAACGAGTAAGTCAAGTAACAAACAATAGTTATGTTTTTATCTTCTTCAGTTAAGCCTAATTTTAGACTGCACTGATAAGAGTTCTATATAGATATAGACAATACTTTGTTGATGCTTATCGAAAAGCTAACAAAAGCTATATCAGATATTAGTCTCTTTGGCAAACTTAATGTGTGAAAAGTACTGTTTTATCTATCTATAAGTGTCTGAGGAGATTTGTTTTATTTACGTCATAAACTTAACCATAAAAAAAAAATATAAACAATCCTTCAAAACTTGAGTAATGTGCTCTTAAGTAGAAGACTAAGAACAAACAAATCCTTTCATTAAATTGAAGTAATATTATTCATCTCTGCATCTCATTTCAATTAGTAATTTCGCTAAGTTATAGATAGAAAGATTATATCAATTTATCTATAATTCAATTGATTTTAAAATCGATTCACAATGTTTTAAAATTGATTATTCTGTTTTCCTATTGCTCAATAAAATGACATCAGATATTTCGCAGCGCAAAACGATGATAAACAAAGGCGATAAGAAATTGCACTTTGATTTCAAGCAAAAAAAAAAGAGGAAAAAAAAGAAATAAATCAAAAATTACACACATAAAAAATGGCATTTCAATGCGCCGCTTTTGTCCCTGACCCAATTAAAAAGTCAATCATTTAACGATATGAAAACGCAACACAAAAAAACAAAACTTATTCAAAAGACGCGATACAAAAAACCAACAAAAAAACAATATGAGCAAAGGGCAATAACAACATTGGCAAGATCGTATGAGCCCTAAACAAAAATAAAAATAAAAAAAACGGTTAATGCCACCAAGCAGCGAACCGGTTTTGTGGCAAGTCGGAACCGAAGTTGTGGCATGTTGTAGGAAGCCTTAAAGTGTCGCCAACTTGCCAGGCTTCAACTCAACTGGCTCAACTTCAGTGGGCAACGCGTGCCAACAACTTGCCACTTGCAACCTGGTCAACTCATCTGCCTGCAACAAGTTGCTTAACTGGACGCGTAACGGACCAAAAATTTGCAATGGGGTCAGGCGCAAAAAAAAAAACAGCCAAAATAAATAGAGAAAAATAAATAAGAGTTTTAACACTCTGACAGAGAAGTGGAGAATTAGAGAATTTTTATAGAATTGCAATTGAATTTTCTCTTTCTTTTAAGTCCACATTAAATAAAATAAATAATTAATTCATTTAAGTCAAGTTCTTTGACAACATATAAATCCGACTTGGTAGGGTATTGGAAAATAGTTATAATCAATAAATTGATCAACTAATGATGCGTTTGCGGATGATGTAATGTGAAATGTGAAATGTTGAATGACTTTACTTCGCACACAGGAAACTGAACAAGCATAACCAGTATCTAAGAGATACTCGCACACACACACACACGCACACACAGACTAAGAGGCCAACTAGCAGATACAATTTGCAATCCAAGCGATAACCGACCTATATATAAAATATATAGCTACTTTTAGTTCAATTGCTCCAAGTAATGCAATTGAAAATTTATCAGCAGGTGCTATAAATAGATATATATATATGTATATATAATACACACAGATCAATCAATAACAACAAATTAGCAGCACATCTATAATTATACATATTGGCTTATGATTTGGTGTCTGTAATTACTATACATATATAGTCTGTATATATATTGACTATTCGCTCAAAATAGATGTGCCAATATTTGGGATTTAACTTTAGCTGTTGACTGTTATCTTAAGTTAAGTATGAACCAAGCTATTCAAAATATTCCCATCTGACATGAAGTCTAACTTTTCCGCTTTTCTTCTTAACCGATTTAGTACGCAATGCGCATACGCAACAATAATATTATTATTATTGTAAGCAGCTACTTGGTATGCTCTCAACTTTGTTGTTCATTGACTTCCTGCTTTTCATATATATATATGTATGTATATATCGAATACACACATGAAGCCCTATAATCTAAACGTTTTTATGACGATTTCGTTCACTTCCTCATATCGTAAGCAAAATCCGACAGAAACGACGACAATGCAAATAAACACTTGAGAGATCCCCAGAACTTGTTGTCATAACGGGAACAAATGCAAAGAAAGGAAATTCTAACTTGCATAAGATGCAATATATATATATACGGAATGTTATATATATCAGTTCTCTTTTTTTATATTTCTATATACACTACTCTTAAAGGGGAAATGTCCAAAAGAGTTGCTGAAGTTTTTTATATTTGTAAATTTAACTAATGTTTTTAGAAGTTGAAAAATGCTTTAAAAAAAAAGTGAGAAATTAAAAAATATTATTTTTTTTACCACGTTTTCAACTTATTTACATTCAATTCAAGGAACGAAAAAAATGAATGCAGCATTTTTCCAACTTAAAGAAGTAAATAAACAATTTCTAGCAAGAAAGTGAAGTGCTGACTTCGACTTCGAAAACAGAGTATTGCGCAGTTGAGCATATCTAAATTTTTAAAGTTCTTTTTTATGCTTTTTTGCTGAGTTGCACAGAGGAGTTTTGTTGCCATTTAATTTTCAATTATTCAACAACAAGAGCCATTCCCCCTCCCATTCCCATTCGCATTGTTTGTGTTTATGCAGCGTCAGCCCAAAGTTGCTACAAAAAATGCAGCATAAGCTGTAATTGAAAATGGGAATAGAACTCGAAATGGAAATGCGAATGCGAATGGGAATGGGAATGGGAAAAAGTGGCAACTTTGTGAAGCAGCCACATCCGCAATTAAAAATACACTTTAATTTGTCTGGAATCGAGCTTTTGCTTTATTGTTGTTGCTATCTTTGATATTTGAGCACAATCGAAAATAGCTGGGCAACATTTTGGCCTGGCCAAAAAGAGAAATGCCAAAGTGCAGCGACACTAACTAATTTGTGGCTTGGCCAATTGGCAATGGTCCAGACCAGACCAGAGAGAAAGAGAGAGAGGGGGGGGTAGAAAGAGAGAGGGAGCGAAACGTTTCGATTCAACTCGATTCGATTAATTTGTCTGGCAATTGGCGTGTAATTTGATGTGCTTGCATTTGCAGTTGCAGTGGCTGCTGTTGCTGTTGCTGCTGCTGTTGAATTTGCAACTGTTGCAGTCAAAACAACAAAATCGCAAACACAAAATTGGCACGTCAACTTTTTTTTGGCGCCGCAATGCAAAAAAAATATAGCTGAATATTACGTATACGACTTGTTGAAAGTCTCGAAGGAAGCCCGACGCAAAAGAGTGAGAGAGAGAGAGAGAGAGAGAGAGGGAGGGGCAGAGCGAGAAGGGGAGGTGTAGATAGTGCATTTGAACTGTTTATTGAGCTATGCAACACTTGCTTAAATAGAACCTTAAGTTATATAACACTACTGCTGCTGCTGTCGTCTGTTTTTTATTGCAAGTTGACTTTTAGTCATTTTATTGCACATTTAATGTGTAAACTCGAATGATATATTGAATGAACTATATAAGGAAAAGATAAAAATGTATAATAATATAGTACAAATAACATACATAATATATATAATCTGATTCATATGTTGCAAAGAACAACATACAAAGATAATTATCAAGGGAAAAAGTCAAAAAGAAAAAATTTGAAATTCTGCAGAAGATCAGCTGTTAAATGCGCCGCAGAATTGTTGATATTCATAGCAAAATATGTCTTCCTTATCCAATCTTGATAAGATCACAAAAACAGCCGATCAATAATATGTTAGGGTATATAATCCATAGCGGAAGGCTTTATCTTTACAATTGTGTCTTTTATTGGTATCGGAAATCGATAAAAATAACGATAAATTGAATGCCATTGGAAATAAAAGAACTTCCATTCAAAATTTAAAGACAGATATGGCTAAATCGATTCAGCTGCTGGCGCTGATCATGAATATGTATAAACCTTATGAGGGCCAAATGCTTTCTTCTTCTTCATATCCACTTTTCCATTTTTAATTCAGGTTCAGTTCAGTGTACAAAAAAGTACCATCAACAAATGAGTTTCTCCCTTCGCAGAGTATTTGAGTTTCGGTTTGTTTATCGCCGCGTTATTTGCGTACTCTTTTTGACACACATATTTGGTGTGCTGCAAAGCGATACAAAACAGTGTTGATCACGTGATTTGGGCAAATGAAGCTTGCAGGCGGCAGTCAAACGTGCCCGAACTACAGAAACCCGATTTGTTTGTGCTTAAAATCAAATAAAATTAAATTGAAAAACCGAAAAGTCGAAAAGTAGAAATACAATATACAAAAATAATATTCAGAGTAATAAAAAAATGACATCACTGTTTTGTAGCGGCGACGCTTGAACTTAAATAAACTTTGCACTTTTTATTGCTTGTTTTTTGTTTGTTTTCGTCTTTCCTAGTTTTCATTTCGTGCTTTCGTCTTTATTTGGCTTCTTACTCACTTTTGTTTGGCTTGTGTCTTTCACGATTTGGCGCTTGTGACGTCAGCAAAACAACCGCAAACCGGTTTTAATTATCATTGATGATGATGATGATGATCAGATACCCCTAATGCTAACGATCCGACGATCTAATGGTGTTCATAATCTACGCTGAGCTGGCGTTTTATAATTGGGATGGGGGTCTGTAAGTTCAGGGCGAAAAGTAGATTAGCAATGGGTTCAACTTGATTTGACTTGAATTCTATATTATATATAGACTTGCAAACATTTGAATAATATTTGAATTAAGTTTCGCTCTAGCTCAGCAAATGTTTGAGAACTTGAGAGAATTGTATAGACTTGAAATTCTTGGAGATATTCTTGTATTATATACCAAAAGTTGGAAAAGATTCAAAAATGTGCCACAAACATGTAAATTAAAGTGCATTTATTTATTATTTATAAAAAATATGAATAATAATTAAATTTATTAACTATTTTATAGCTTATCTAATACTTTATAATCATTTTGACTGATTAATAAATAATTATTGCTTTAGCTTCCACAGAGACGATAGCAATGTTGTCAATATTAACATTGGGGGCATGCCCCTTCTAATTGTTGACAACTGTTTCAAAAATGTTCTGTGCAGCTTTTTATAGTACTCATTTCGATTAATTGCAAAATTTAAAAATTAAATGTAAAAATGTTTATTTTTTTTTAGTTATTGGCTAATTTTTTATTTTATTTCATTTCGTTGGGTTTTTTTTTTTTGGTTTTTGTTTGTTTTTTATCAAATGCGCCTTGCAATGCCATTGACCGTTGTCCGCAATGACATTGGAAATGAAAATATATATGCTATATATATATGCAATATATGTATGCAATATATATATGCAATATATGTAAGCAATATATATATTTATATATGTATATATTTTATTGGCATTAACTGAAAGAAAGAGAACAAAAGTCACGCCACATGAGGCATTGCTCCCAACGTGGAGTCATCCAGCCTTTGACTTTTACTTTTTATCTGCCCTTTTCGGAGAGTATTATAAATGCGTTGTAAAGTTTGTAGTCTGGGCAGTATATATATTATTGATTAGTATAAGAGACGAAGGGATATATCCATATTTAAAAGCTGACTTCATGAAACTTGCACTAGATGCATCTGTAACTGACAAAAGTTATTTTTGTCGTGGCCTGATCGAATTACCATATCATTTAGCTATGGATATTCATTTAGATGGACTACTATATCATATAGCTGCAATAGGAACAATCGTATGCAAGATGAAAAAAATCAACGATGGATTTTTTAAAGTTATGGTGAAATTTAGATATCCGCTACTTGACCCCCTATCTGCAAGGGAGGGGAGAGTGGAGAGTATGAAAGCTTCGGCATGCTTAAGAGATAACGGTTCTTGCTGGTTCTCTCTTCTTTCATTTCTTGTCCACTCACTTTTCGGGGCAGTATGATGATAGACGAGTGGCGGAGAGGGGGTAGGGACATTCCCTTTTGCATCCGTTGCGATCCCCAAGGACGGACGGACGGTTAAGAAACTTTCGCACATCGTCCTTGTCTCGTGACTCGGCTCTGATTGGCACGGCTCGGCTCAACTCGCTTTTATGGCCCATTAAAAGTGAGGAGGAAAGAAAGAGGAGGAAAGAGGAGCACTATAAAATATATATAAATATCAGCAGTCGGTCGGCTCAGACGACAGACAAGCCGCATTTTTATTGTCGCGCTCGCGATTTTATTTTTTTTAATTATTTTGCGAGCCACGCAAATCCAACCATTTAAATTTATTTATTTCCTTTGTTGTTTGTTGCGCGAACTGTGCTGATATGTTTTTTATTGTTGTGTTTCTTTTGATTGTCACTCACTCATCGCTCATAAATAAAATAATTAAGTTATTTTCAAGTTACGGCTTTACAGCTCCAAACTGGCTGCAAACTGCGATTGCAAACAGCTTCAATTAAGCACTGTTTTGCGTAGCAGTTGCAATGAAATAACGTAAATGTTGCAACATCAATAAAAGCACAAATATATTGTGTAATGATTGTGCTAATTTATTTATAATATTATTCGCAATTTCTAACATTATTCATATATATATTGCTGACGCGCTTTGAATAAACTTTTGATTAGTTCAGAATATCGAATGATATTCATTTCCGATAACTGACAATTAGTTAATAAACTAAATCGAGCTCAGTCGATTGCAGCACTCCTAATTGTTTCCTTCTAGTATTCTTACTATATTTCCAACATTTTCTTCTGGTCTCTTTGTATATGGCCAAAAACCCCTTTGCCATTTCACACCCACTGAAATCAAGCTTATTTTTGGGTATTCCCAATGCTTTTCATTCATTCGTGTAAAGGTTTTTCATTGAGTCATTGCCTGCACTGCTATCGGCACTGGAATGTTGGAATGTGGTCAACTTTGACTGTGCCAAAAACAGTAGTTGCACAGTTGCCAGGCGAACCATCAAAATTGAATGATTGAGTCAGCGAAATCGCTGCTGCTATCAGCTCAAAGGCATCGTTCTGGATATGACACATTAGAAAAGTATAAGGCCATTTCTATAATTGAGCATTGCGTGGCACCCTTAAACACATACACACAAAATGAAGGAGAACCTTGCAACTGCCACACCCAATTTGTGTATCTTTGACTGATTAGACAGTCTAGAATTCAATTAACTTTGCCGTATGTTGACCCTGATCCATAACCCATTAAAGCTCACCCGGTTTTTAGTTCAGTGTACTCTTGCTAATCAGTTAATTCATAATCAAGAATATGCTTTGAAAAGTCCTTGAAAGATTATTTTGTTTGTTTGTTTTTTCATTAGTGAATTGAGAAGAAAAACCAGTTGTCCGATTTTCGAAAACATTTGCTCAAGGTGAGAACTGAGACCTGAGACTGAGGGTGTGCCCGAAGTGTTTTCAGGTTTTTTTTTCGAATCGAGCTGTGTAACTGCTTCAAGTTTTATGTAATTTCGAACACAGTCTGTTGAGTTGGAGTTTTTTTTTGTTGTTTTATGGTTTTTCTAGCCAGTGTTGCATAATTAATTCGCAATTTGTTTGGAAAAAAAGCAACACTCAATAATTAAGGAAATACATAGTTCGTTGCGATCGGTGTCTGTATTTATTTCCAGCTGCTCCACTGACATGTTTAAACCATTTGAAATTCGAAATTGATAGACCGTGTTGCAAACAGTTGTTGTGGGAAGAAGGGGTGCGGCGGGGGAGGTATGTGAAGGGAGGCGGGGCAATGAATGATCATTCAATCATTTTAATGAGCCAAACCAATTATCTCAAGACTTGTTAGTTTTTTTTGTTTGATATGCGTGTGGCAACGTTGCGCCAACCACATTTGATGTTCAAACTCGATTTTTTTTTGCTGTTTTTTTTTTGGGGTAATTTTGGTTTCTATTCACTTTTATTTTATGCGAAAAAGTGACGATTTAATCGCGCATTTGACATTGCGTTTTAATGGGGCTCGCTCTTATTTTTCCCACTGTGCCAAACATTTTTATCATTTGGCATGTAGGAAGTTTTATTATATATTTTATTGACCTCAATCTCCGCACAAGGTCACACGAAATAAACCGCAATTTTATTTATTTTTAGCCTGCGGATAAAACTTACAAAAATAAATAAAAAAATAAAAAACCATCATTCCTAATCACAAGATGTGTTTTTGATTGATGACGTTGATTTGAAGTTAGCTGGGAAAATGAATAATAGTTTGGAGAGTTGGTCAAATATCAAAAATCAATGAAAATTAGCCACAAAGTGGGCTTAGAGTGGGCGATAACGGTGTATATTACAACTATTTATAACTATCATAAGTTTTCAATCAATCATAGACTGGATCAATCGTAATTTTCATATCCTATTTTTGTTTCATTTCTGTTGCTGCTCAATCAATCAATACCCAATCAATCATAATAGACTTAATCAATCATATACTATTTCTACAATAAATAAATATTCTTTCACATTTTCTATTTATATATCTTATAATTGTATATACTTTATCAAGTTCAACTCGATTATAATCCAACATCTACCACTTGTTTTTTTACAGTGCATCTGGAACGAGTGCAGTTGCGATTGACAACAAAATCGAACAGGCAATGGTAAGTTGCATTTTGTGCTTTAAATAAAATAAAAATTCTTAAAGAGTTTCTGCTAAATTTTGAGCTTTGTTTGTTCTTCAAAATATATTCAAATGTCGTCACTTAGTTTTGGCCATGAACAAGGCTCAAAATTACAGATCGATTAAAAGTTTAACCATAAAAAAAAAATTAGTTTGAAAATCTTTTGGTTCACTTCCACTTGACGGCGACTCTATTCACTTGAAAACCGAAAACCAATTGAGACGCTGTTCAACACTCGCAAGTCTTTTGCCCCCCACTTCAAGTGGGGTCCCCCACCCGCCTCCCCTCTTCGTTCCTCTTCTGTTATTGTCTGCAAATTTAGTTCAATTGAGTTTCGATGTTTCCGATGTTTTTCCCTCTTGGTTTATGCTTTTGTGCACATAATATCGCAGCTATTTTTAGACTCAATTATAAAAAACCTCAAGAGTGGACAATTGTTTCTGATTATTTGCTGGGTTTTTTCTCTTTTGATACGAGTATACCCCTTCACTGCTGCCCTCCTCCTCTCCCCGCATCAACAATTATTCTTGTTATGTTTGTTGCTGACAACGATGACAGCTGCTCTTCTCACTCCCCTCGCTTCTCTTGCTCCGTGTGCGGCTTTTGATTGAGCTCTGCACTCGCCAGCTTTGTTTTGCACCCACTCTCAGATATATCTGTCTGTCGATATATATATACAGCCTTGATTGTGATGCTGCTGCTATTCTTGGACGCTCTTACATTGAGCAAACATTGAATCACAAACAAGCAACGAGAAACCTTGGCAACAACAACAACAACAACAAACACACTCTGAAAGCACTTATGCAAGAGCAGAATTCTATTGAGTTGGAATTCGATTGTATAAGTAGATTATGATGTGCTCTGGCATTATACACTGCAGAAGGGCATCCTTTTGTGACGTTGACTTCGTTAAAGGTCTTGCTACTAGCAAAAAAGAGTTGAGCTCAAATAAATGCTAACAAAAGCAACTTTGTTGCTTAGCTGCCATCATAAAGATAACACATTGCGCTGGCTTTGACATACTTAAGTAATAAATTATACTTAAGTAATAAATTAGCTAATAAAATAAATAATAAATGAATATCAAAGGAGTTGAATTGAGTCAATATTGGACATAGTATATAGCATAAGTAAACATAAATTTATTATAATCAAGTTTATTCTGTTTAATTAGGGGTATTTTCAAGTATGTAAGCCACTCAGGATCTCCAAAAACACAAGAAAGAATTCTAACTAGTGAAGAAGGTTTTGAAACAAGTTTGTTTTGTTAAGCACAGCAGAAGTGGCCCAACTCGTCCAGCTATCTCAATGATTTACACATTTACTCAGCATATCTCTTTGAGCACCCATCACTACTGTCTTCTTCATCGGCAAACAGATCTTCAGATTCATTTCTTCTATCAACCAACAACTGCAGTTAATACTAACGCTGATATTGGCCATTTGAACAGCATTTCACGTCTTTGATAATTTCCCATTTGGCACACTTAAAAAATACTTAAAAAACTATTATTATGCTATTGTTTGAAGCAGCCGAAAATCAATCAAAGTATAAAGAACTCTCTCTCTCTCTCTCTCTGTATCTCTCTCTCTCTCTGTATCTCTCTCACTCTGTATCTCGCTCTCGCTATCTCTCGCTCTCTATATCGCTATTTCTCGCTCTCTCTCCCCCTCTCTCTCTCTCTCTCCCTCTCTCTCTCTCTCTCTCCCCCTCTCTCTCTCTCTCTCCCCCGCTCTTCGTCTCTCTCCCCCGTTTTTCCTCTCTCCCTCTCTCTCTCTCTCTGTCTTTCTCTCTCTCTCCCTCTCTCTCTCTCCCTCTCTCTCTCTCTCCCTCTCCCTCTCTCTCTCTTTCTCTCAATATTTGATCACCTAGTTTCTCACAGGCAATATTTGTGCACAGGTTTCGATTTTTCTTATTTATTTCGCTTCACTTTTTTATGACGGATCTGTGTCTTGGTTTGATTTTAGATTGGGGTTCTTGGGTTGGGGCACGTACTTGTTGCATTCGGTTTCAGCTGGTTGCGCTGCTCGTTAAAGTCAATCAACTTTTCCTTTTGAAATCAAATCTATAGCGTTGCATGTAGCAGCAGCAGCAGCAGCAGCAGAAGTGCGGCGAGCAGAAGATGAGGAGGAAAACGATGACGTTGACCATTGTTGGTCAATTGGGTCAATTCAATTGCCAGTTTGTACGTTGTCTGCACTTTCTTCAGGCCAAAACAAAACAGCAAACAAAACAAAAAAATCGAAAGAAGAAAAACAAAACCAAAGCTTGAATTCTGTTTGCCTTTCTACTTGAGAAGTTTCTGCTCTCTCTCTTCCCTCTCTCTCTCTCGCTCTTCTTTCTCTCTCCCTCTCGCTATGTGAAAGTAATTTTCAGATGGTCTCTTTTTCACTTTTCTGACTGCAACAGGATTTATTTGAGCTGCTTTTGCTTTTGACCTTGGCTACAAAAATTCAGACATCAAAATTTCAAATCCAACAAATTTGAAAACATTTTTGCTTTGCTGGTGTTTTATGGCATTTTATGAGCGGCGGCCGCTTTTGCTTATCAGTTTTGGGGCGCTGTTGCTTACAAAATGGCAGACATTTGCTTTAGTATGTGTGCGTGCGAGTGTGTGTGTGTGTGTGTGTGCGTGCTGTTTATCGCGCCGGCGACACTTGAAAAATGCCATAAATTGTTTGCCGCAATAAGCAGCGCGAAGCAAAAAATAATAATCACAATCACAATAAAGTACACACACATACACACACACAATCACACACACTTCAAGTACATTTTGTTGTGCCAATGATATGGCGAAAAAAAACACATTACTTTGAATAGTAATAATTATAATTATACATTGGGGCATTAAAAGCGAACACAACTTGAAAGTGAAAGTCATCGAATTATGCATCACATTATATATATATATATATATATATATATATATATATATATATATATATATCGGAGCTACGCTAATGTGTATTTGATAGTAGGGGTGTGCCTGCGTAGCGTCTTAAAATAGAAATGCGCTCACACAGGTGCAAAACAAAACAAATCACAAATAATGCGATTTTTTGCTCTTTTGTTGGGGTTCAACTCGCAGACAACCCCCAAAAAAGAAAAAAAATAAATGTATATAGCTGAAAAGCGTTTTTTGATTTCGATCTGCATAGATTTGCGAGTTAGCTGGTGGTAAAAAAGAAGTGTGGCAAATAAGCAGTTCAAATTTGATAAGCTGATGGGCCGATAAGCTGCTCTGATTAGCAATTCTTGGTTAAGAATAAAGGTTAAAGTATTGCAGCAGTTAATACTCTACATATGCTATATATAAGGAATTTCATCGGAATCATCGCAGTGAATAATTTATGTGGCCATAAATATTTCGAGTCTGTTCTTTATTATGTGCTCTCTCTGCATAAATATTTTATGCGTTCATTGAAAACACATTTCAAAAATATTTCTTTATTTATTTGACGACTGTTCAGAATAAATATACATATATATACATATGAATATATTCAGAAACAATCAGAAACAAGAGTAAGACACAAAGACACGCCCTTCATGTGAGCGGAACTCAGACATTAGCTTCCTTAAACAACGCTTTCTTTATTCACATTTTTTGCACATATATATATATATATATATATATATATATATATATATATATATATATATATTTGTTTTTCTTGTTTAAATTTTGCCAGCTGCTTATCAATCAAATGCGACAAGCTTGAAAGTGACGTCACTCATTACTTTTTGCGCATTGAATAAATGCTTGTCCCCTCAAATTTTGCAATTTTTTGCCAATTACTCAAAACTACATCATTATAATGTATATATATACTATTATAGGCAGTTGCGATAAGAGGAACTTTGACTCAAGTACGACTACGACTATCACAATTCATATTCGTATTCATACTTCTATATTTATATAGTGAGTACCCCTCCTGCGCACACGCTCCCATTTCTTGAGCTAATCGCGTCTCAGTTGTTTCTTCGTACAAACATCTTTAATCTCATTCTGCAAGAAATCGACACAATTCAAAACAAAGACTAGGCGCCACTTGACAGCCACTTCTCAACGATTAATATTCATCTTTTTATATTTAAAATTGAGTATATATATATATATATATGTGTGTGTTTGTGTGTGTGCATATGCTGATAACGTTTTTAGGCTATACTAATATTGAATAGATGATTTAGCAATCGTCGCTTATCGCCACTACTCGAAACATATAAAAACAATCGATTGACCAGAATGAAGCCTTGATAACATTTTTCATTGGGCATTGGCAAATCGATGGCCAATCAGTGCAGATAATGAATTGGAAATGTTAGGTACATAGGTACTTGTTTTAAGTATAGACTGCTATATATATATATATTATAGCATAGGGGGGATTGTGTATAGAAACCTAAGCAAATTCTGAAGGAAGAGTGTCTTTTGTGCAAAAAAAAAAACAGTAAAAATGCATAAAAAAATTGGAAAATCCATTTTTAAACATTTAGAAAAAAGAGTTTTATTAATAAATTGAAAAAATGTATGCAATTTAATAAGTTAACAAATTATTTGTTAGTTAAAAATAGATTAAAAATGAAATGCTTCAGTTGAGAGAGCCCAAAAGCCGAATCTTTTCGCATCCCCTTATCTCTGTGCGGCTTTTAGGGTCTGAGATCAGCTTGTTCATACAAAACAGCCAGACGGATATGACTAATCAGATATGTTATTAATGCTGAACATGAGTATATATGCTTTATAGGCTCGAACATGCTTCCTGCTGCCTCTTACATACTTATCTGCAACCTCAATCTAAACTTTCAACACATTTTCATTGGGTTCAGTTATGAAAAGATAATGATCAAAATAACCTCGAAAGTGGGTCACATTTTGAAAAGTCTACCATTTGGACACATAAACTAACTAAAGATATAGATGATAAAGTTAGACCCGTCAAAGATTAACAATTTGAAGACATGCTACATTTTCAAACGTGCCCCCAAACAAACAAATAACTGTGAATCAAATTGGAAACCTTATCAATTCTGTCTGAATAAAAGCAGGCCGGTCAGCAGCAGCAGTTGGTAATTGACAAAGTTCCTCATTGGTTTGCTTGACAGGTAAAAAACAAGAAAATATGTTTAAGGAAACATGTTGAAAACAACAAGATAAGATATCAAGCAACTTAACTTAATGACTTAATGACATTTATGGCATTAATTTCTCAACCCACATAAGCCTATTTCGACTGACTGACTGACTGACTGACTGAATGACTGACTGACTGACTGACTGACTGACTGACTGACTGACTGACTGACTGACTGAATGACTGCTTGTAGCAAAAACAAGCCATAAAAAACAATATAAAAAAGAATGAAAAAGATAAGATTAAAAAAAACTCGGTTTTTTACCACTCTTTTTTCATTTTTTTTAAACAGCTTTGTGTTTGTGCAAGTGCGATTGAAGTTTTTGGGTGTGAAAAACAACACTCAACTTTTATTGTTGCCAAATATGGTTATGGCTTATAACTATGAACAGAAATAGCCAAAATGACAGCAAAACAGCTGTCGAATGCAAGTAATTTTGTTTTTATGATGTTTTGGAAACTCCAAACAGTTGTCGCATTCTTTGCCTATTGTCTTTTATTTTCAAAAAAAAAGCACGCGTTTGTGCCTCGTGCCACAAGCCACAAGCGACTCTTTGATGTTTAATCACAGTGTATTTTTACTGTCCAATCGAATTCAATCTATCCGTATCAAATGTTTAGTATCTTTGGCCAGCTATCTGCTCTAATTGCGCTCTGAACCGCCGTTTGACGTCAGAAACACGTTCGTTCCCCAACCACAACCAGAGTCCAGCTTGTGACCAGTTTACGGACTATTTACTCGATACCCCATAGTCTACTCAAAAGTAGTGCTAATTATTTGTGGCACGAGCCCTGTTGGCCTTGCGTGCTTATCACTCGATCGTCTGGCCTGACCTGACAAAGGCATATGTCGAAAACCCACCCAACTCATTAGAGACGACAATGCGGCGGGCCGAGTAATCGCAGCAAGTAGAAAATGCTTAGAATGCTGAAACTGAAACTGAAACTAATTGAGACACAAAAGTCATACTTGAAAAGAACTAGTTTTTATGCAAATAATACAATTATGATTAGTCATAATAATAATAAAAATAATGAGCAACTTTTGCAAAGACTAACAGGAAGGCAAGAAAAAATCTTTGAAAATACAGCTTTAGGATTTGGCTTTAGGATTTTCCTCTTATAGCCTGAACCCCTTCAAAATGGGAATAAAGGTTTAATGAACTGGTGTAAAAGTATACAGAGAAAAGCATCTTTCCGATCCCAAAACATATATATTTCCGAGTCGAAATTATCAATATATTGAAAATTTATGTATTTCTATCGGAAACTGCTTCTTTTATGCGAATATCGATAATCATCGATTTACGATAGCATTAAATACACAATTGTTGAATTGTTATACAAATATCAGTAAATCGGCTTAGCAAAAGAATAATAATACCTATGGAAGACAGACTTTCTAATCAAACTATATATTTAATTACTGAGTTCAGTTTCAAGTGGTTTCTTTTGCAGCATATCGAATATATTGAGTTGTCATTATTCCAGCTACAACTTAAAATGCAGTTAGTTTTTCCATGCAGTTTTTCATTCATGGCCTCATTTCCTTAGTTGAGTTCCCAGCTAATTTTGTGATTTCAAATCCATCAAATTCATCGTCTAACCAACGGGCAGCAATTATATGAAGCAGCTGACGTCATTAGGCTAGACAGAGTTTCAGCTGCAGGTTGCGTCACAGCAGACAATAGTGCAACATTGTGTGGCAAACGACGTGACGTTGCTGATCATAATTATATACATGCATATATATAATTATATATATATTCATACAGAAGGGCAACTTCCCATTGAAGTTCTATGGAAATCAGATATGCGCATTTGATGAAGCTGCTGCTTTAATTTGTTGTGGTTGACTTTCAATTCGCATGAAATGTAAACCAAAAGTCTGACGAGAGGGGGGGTGTTAGAGTGTGTGTGTGTGTGTGGGGGGGGGGGCATGGATACAATTGTGAATGTTTAAGCTTGCAATTTCACAACAAACTTCAACGCGATGAGCTCACCTGTGTTGTAGTCAGCCCAACAGTAGCAAATACTAAAGAGGAAAAAAAATAATAACAGCTGTGACTCAGTCATGCAACAATTTCCCAGAAAAAGCAAAGACTCTGAACTGTATTTTGTTGCAATTAGTGTTAGCGTGGGAGAAAGAGACGGGGAGTGGGCGACAGAGAGAGAGAGAGAGAGAAAGCTACACACATTTGCATTGGCATTACAAAGTAGCAGTGGCAACGTGTGGCAACAACTGCAGAAGGTGACGACATGCCAATAAATGTTGTTGTCTAAACACTTGCCAAGCAGAAAAGTGGAAAACCAGAAAATGTTTCAGCCTTAAAAGAACGACTGCCAGATACCCCCTAATATGACAAAGGAAACAATTGGTGGGTCACATTTATCACATAAAGAACGATATGTATGTGCTTAGGCCATAACTATTTTGGTTCCGTTATAGGTTATGGACTGTACAGTTGCTTATGTATTTAATATTGCATTATAAACGAAGTCCACATTAGCTTTAAGCTAAACTGTTCAGTTTATAACTGCAATTTTGCTATATTATATAATAATAACAATAATAATTATGTTGAGTGAATCAAGAATCTAATATCTGCTCAAGTGCTACAAACTGATGAGCTTTAAGCAACACTTAAAAACCGTCAAGACCGTATTCAGGGTTAGCTCTCTGTTACTGTTACATAACTTCGTCATACCCGCTACACATCCCACTCAGTTGCAGGGTATCTCGTAAAAAGCAAAAAACACGCGAAATAAATTGTGTTTATTTCTTAAGTTTGGTTGTTTCGTTTTCTCTAGAATTTTCATTTCACATTCAAGGTCAACTTGTGCTTTTGTCTGCCAAAATGCAGCCCCCACAAACACACACACGCTCATAAAACATGTTAGTCAACAACAGTCGCAAATCTATTTACAAGTATGTATACTAGACATATATTTAAATACTTACTGGCCTAGAGACTTAAATGCAACCGCCTGTCATTAGATAGCCTTAAAGTGCAGTTCGCAGTGAGCGCCACTTTTAAGTGGGTCACTTTTATCGCCTTGTTGCCATTCACACAAACTTGCACTCAAATTCACAGCCACATTCAAATTGATCGACACTCGTTTTTTTTTATGTTGCTAGGCGCACTCAAACTGCAAACGCTGCGCTCGTATGTGGAAAAAGTGCACTGTCTCTGCGACTCTACTTGCGCTTTTTTGAGTAATTACAGTTAGAGCTGCGCTCGTATGAGACAGAAATGCACTATGTGCGACTCTGTGTGCGCTTTTTTGAGTAATTCTACATACAGCAGCGCACTATGCGACTCTGCGTGCGCTTCGTTGAGTAATTACAGTAACAGCGGTCGTATGCGACAAAGCGCGCGCTGTCTGCTTAACGACACTTTCAGCAAAAATAGCCTGTGGTCGTTTGAGCAAAAGTGCGCTGTGTGCGACACTCAATGCACATATTTTAATAGTTACAGTAACTGCGGACGTATGCAGCAAAAGTGCGCTCTAAGCTAAATGACAGTCGCACCTTGTCCTAGGAACTTGTAGCTGCGGTCGTATTCAACAAAAGTGCGTAGTCTCTGCGACTGCAGTCACAATCACATATCATGTATCAAAAAAGCTACGGTTGTTTGGGACTCTGCACAACGACACTCGCAACCAGTTTGTATGTAGTAAAATCAGCTACGAGCGTATGCGACAAGGTGCGCTCTGAGCAACACTCGCCACGTGCTCTGCTGTTGTCCTTGAGTAGATTTTTGAAACAAACGCCTCTGCTTTGGCTTTGCTATATATGTATATATGTACACATGGCTATGTGTATGATTATATTTGTGTATCTGCAGGCAGGCCTATGTCACAATTTGTTTAGCTTATCTAACAGTCGTTTATCAACACTCAGTGCCCTTGGAGGCAGCGTTGGCGGCTGTTTATAATCAAGAGCGTGCCTTATTATTGCTGCTCTTATGCAACATGATACAAAAGTCTTTTTCAATTAAATTAGACCTTTTGCTAGCAGTTGTTTTTCGTTTCTCATCTTTTTAATGAACTCGGACAGAACAAGGCAACGAATTGTTGTCTATCATTTAGTAGTCGCCTTCCTGCTGCAACACGCGGAACTAGTCGTCATTAATAAATTTAAAAATTTGATTTATACGCTTGGCCACAAAACAATTTGCGCCAATTTTTACGCACACAGTTTGGCAAATTATTGTTATTTGCCTAGACAGATGCTAAAAACCGGCTTTAAGTCAACGCATGCACACTTTGACTTTCAAATTTGTATATTTAAAGCATAATCATTGTTAATTCATGCCTTACGATCATCAATATTTGCCATTTGTTTCGCTGTGGCGTTAACAAACAACAGATTTATGCAAATCCAAAATAAATGAATGAATTTTCACGGTGTCGCGTTAATGGCGCCTGCATGCAAATTAATATTAAATAAACAACTGCCAAAAGTCGAATTGGGTATACTCTATACAAATACTAACAAAGCCGTAATAGCCATAAATATGAAACTATAGATGCAACTACCGGAAAAGGGAAAGTTTCAGCTCATAAATTACTTCTATAAATGTGGAAAAATAAGCAGAAATAATAAATTATTTTTGAAACGGAGAAAAACATAAATTTTGTTGAAGAAAAAATGAACGATTCTATGTGGCACATCATCCAGATTCCAAGCACATGCCAAGCTATATATTTATACATCTTATGTATATGGAGTTCTAATTTGACGTGTGGCATGCTTTCATAATTTCTTCGTTCCACAATTTGCTGCACGATTTGAAATGTGGCATAGCCAAACAAAAATGTATATTTAGTTGCCTCAGTTGCGACGCCTTAAAACCTATATCATATTATATATATATATATATATAACCATGATTAATGTGACCCTGTCGAAGAAGCAGAGGCAGATTTAGATTCAACTCTGAACTGAAAATGAGCCTGAACTGAAATGAACTGATCTGTGGAAAGTGTGTGCTTTAATGTTGATATATTGACACAATGACCTTTGCGCTATATTGGGCGAATGAATCTGTATATAAATGTATAAATGTATAAAATGATCTTCCGTAATGCTTAAATTGCTTTTCATTTAGAGTCAGTCAGGAAGTAATCCAATCATCACCGATTAATTCACATTTCTCAACTGAATAATGATGATCGAAATGACCTTTTAAAGTGTTTTCAACTTGAGCCTATTTACGTGGCATTATTTTATTATGACTAGATCTTGGCTTTCTCAACCCATATTTATTTATATATATATATATAATTATAGTTGTATATTTCGCTGTTAACAACAGCTGTTCAAACTCAAAAGTTGACAAATTTCTCTGCGTTACGTTTGAAATGCACAACAATCCACTTTTACACCACACACACACACACACAATACACACCGCACAACACACACACGCCTGTGCCACTTAACAACAACTAGAAATGTCAATCAACTGACAAGCTGCCAAACTGTCAACCTGCACTTGATATACCCCCAAAACATACAAAACAATCAACAATAAAAAACAACAACAAAAACAACAGCGATGATTTTTACAAGCAAAGTTTTTCCACGCTCTGAACAACAACAAAATTCATTTGTTGTATACCCTGTTGTCAGGCCCAATAGAAATAGAAGGGGTCTAAGAAAGTTAATACTTCTACTTGAAAAATAAAATAAAACACATATATATATATATATATATCTCAAATTTCTTCAAAAGGTTAAAGCCTTGGTTTTTGACATATTTGCACCATTTTTTGAATGACTGTCAAAAGAAATAAATCAAAAATATATATTTATACCTCAGATATACTGCTGCTATATCTATAAGTTCAAATCTTATATAATTCCCGTACACAGTAACTTCGAGTCGAGCACTCGCGACTCTTGCTCCCTTGCTTGTTTTCTACTCATATTTATTTTATTGTTTAAAAATTTGCTGGTTGCCAAGCGGCTCTGCAACCCGACGAAAAAAACAGTATAAATAAGATATTGCAAACTGACAAAAACAGTTGCTGACCTAATTAACTTGTTTGGCATTCGGCCTGAACAAAATAAATATAAGCTCAAAACAAATTGTTAAAAATAAATCAGCAACAACAAAAAAAGTGTACAAAAAATGAATTATAATTGAAAATAGCCAACAATTTATGTTGTTTGTCAAAGGCAAAACAAAGAAAACAAATATATGCCTATATATTTTCAGTATATGTTGCGGGTGGTAGAAAATAAAAGATTTTGTTCTTTAACAAGCTGCAAAGCTAAAAATATACAATACGAAATATAAATTAATAAGCAAGATGTTTGGATATGCGAAAGAAGCCTTTAGTCGGCATAGTTGAATGCTCGAATCGAGAGAGAGAGAGTAGATACACCTGAACACGACTAGTAGATACCCTGTTGTATACATGAGCCAGCCAAAAAAACATATTGAAATCGGTTTTGTTAGTCAGAATCTAGAGTAGATCAATAATATGTGTGCGCATCCCTTGGAAAGCTGTATTTTTACGATATTGCATTCGGAAACCGATATTTATCGATATTTGCAAACATGAAATAAACTTGTTATTTGAAAACGTACATTGCAACTAAAGATCTATAGCTCTTTGAGTCTCTCAGCATGTTCATACAGATTGAAATACGTATATGGCTTCATCGACTCAATTAGTTATGCTGATCAAGAATATATATACCTAATGGGCTGGGAGAGGCTTCTTTCTGCTTAACAATCGACAATGAAAATGTCTTTCAGATTTTCTTCGACCGCAAAGAATTGAAACAAATATTTGTAGATAATTTTCGTAGATTATTTTTATTGCTGTGTTGCCTTGAAAATATATTGTCTGCCTTGCTCTGATCGACGACTGCTGAATAGAAACTTAATGCCTAAATTGTCCGTAGAGCATTTGCTGCGCCCCCAGACATTATAATCGGTCTGCGTCTGCCGCTGCCTCTGTCGCTATATAGTATATAGCATTAATAATCGTATAATCGTGTTATTCATGTGCGATTTGAATCGAGAGTCAACTTGATATTTATTGAACCAGTTTGAACAAGTTGTGAAGAAGAGATACGAAAGAGGGGTGGGGAAGAAGAGGTTGTGTAGGGAGGTGTGGTGAGGTGAGTTTAACTGAGTGCGTGCGTCTGGTGACTTTTAACCGATTCAGAGACAGAGAGCGGGTGCGAGAGGGAGAGCTAGAAAGAGAGTGCGAGATAGAGAGAGAGAGAGAGAGATAGCAAGAGACACACCTATCTGGCTGAGTAACCTCGTGGTCGTCAGCGCTTTCGGGCCATGTTTACGTTTGATTTGGCCATGATCGCAACACCAACACACAAAAATCACTTTAAAAAACGCGTTTTCGAAGCTGCCTTTTTTTGCATAAAACAAAATAAATAAAGATCTGAGCCGATTCGAGCTGGGAGCATCGGTTAAAATTAGATGATTTCGCAATACAATGATTAATTATATTTGTTTCTCCTTTTCATTTATTTTTCTTTCTTTTTTGTATATTTGTTTTCACGCATTGTTGTTGCTTTTAGGCCTTTTATAAATCTGGCACCAATATGCCAATTAAAGATTTTGTGGAAAACGGCACAAAATGAGCAATATTCTAATTGACAGTGGAAAGTTTTTCACATTTTCTTCGTGGCTGGCTGCCAGTCTGAAAACAGAAAGAAAATGTCAACAAATGCAACACAGAAATGAACGAGGTGTGAACACTATGTGTGCGTGTGTGTGTGTGTGTGTGTGTGTGTGTGTGTGTGTGTGTGTGTGTGTCTGTCTATATAGAGGCGCTATACATCGAATAACGCAACATCGTTTTGTATTAATTAATTTTGCTTCCGCATTTCAATAGCTAGCCAAGAAAAAAAAATCAGAGACTGAGAAATTTCAAATACATTTTTGCCACGTTTAATTTGCTTAATGGGCCATTTCACAATTAAAATTAAATAAAAAAAAATATATCTCCATAAATTATATATTATAAAAAAAAAAAACATTTTTATATCTCTATAAATTATATATTATAGATATATAAATACGATTTTTTTATATTTTTTTGCATTTTGTCTTTGAGCCAGTTTATCATTAGGTGTTGATGTTTTTATGTTTGTTTCTTAGAAAAGATATGTATTTAAAATTAATTTTTTGTTTATTTATTTTTGACAATTTTTTTCCCCCTCTTTTGTCTCTTTACAGGTAAGCAAACAAAGAAATGCCACAAATAAATGAAAGAGTAAACAAAAGTATTTGTTGCTCGCTGGGGAACGTAAGTCAATTAGTTTGTTAGCTGATATCTGCAGCGAATTGAAGCAAATTTTCCACAATGCGCCAAATGAATATCAATAAAAATGAGAGAGGGAGAGAAATACAATTAGAATTCCTGGGGGGCAAAAATAAATTGATCGAATATGCCAAGAATATAAAGGGCAAAAGGCGAAAACAAATAAAGAGCCTTTTCGACGTTTGCCAAAAATAAGCGATCGAATGAAGAAGAGGACAAACGAGACAAACAAAATAATTAAAATAGTTTTCGGCATTAGCTGACCGAGCGCAAAGAGCATGATATTTAGACCCCTACCCCCTACACACATATACAGTTGCGATGGAAATAATACCACCACTGCATACATTATTGTCTACAACTGAATGAAATGTTGATTTTATAATATATTGCGTACTATTCCCCTATAAATTAATATTAGTACTGCAACTGAAATTATTTTCAATATAAATTTAATTTTCATTCTATTTAAATAAGTTGAATACGTTGAATAAAATTAGTTTTATTTTTAGTTTCTCACGTTTTTCCCGTTCCTGAAAACGACACCTTTGCAAACATTTCTTGTGCGAGTGGTGCTATTATTTTGTTCGCCACTGTACACATGCATGTGTGCATGTGCGTGCGTGTATGTCTATGCGTATGCACACGTAAATCATGAGAACTCTGCGCTCTGCAAAATCTGCTTTGCTCTCTCTGTTATTGTGCTTTGCTTTGGCCCTTTTCCTTGCGCCGCCCCTTCCTCTTCCCTTTGCCTGATTGGCCTTGAATAATTCATGATAAAATAATTCAGTTTTGTTTGCTTATATTTTATGTGTTTTGCTTTTTGTTTTGTTCATCGGATTTTTTTTTTTTTTTCTGTGCGCCTTCGTTTAAATTTTCATTAATTTTCGGCGTTTTCTTGTTCTCTTCTTTTTCCCCATTCCTCTTTGGGCCGCTCATTTGTTTACAAACTATTTGCGATGTGCATAGTAAATAGTTAAGCAGCGCCGCCAGAGTGTGTGTGTGTGTGAGAGAGTGAGAGAGAGAGACGGAGCCAGAATGATATTGTGCTGTAATATGATAAACCATATTGGGGAGGGGGAATAGCTTACTTTGTTGTTGTAGTTGTTGTCTAACTGTGTTTGGATACAAATCAGCTTATAAAAAAGGTGTCATACGTCAAAAAAGCAGAAAACAAAACAAAGGAACAGAGAAGCCAAAGCGCGTTAGGCAAAAATGAGCTCATACTTTATTTGATTTTATGGCTTAATATGTAGATAAAAGTAATCTAAGGAAACTCATTACAGTCTGAGCAGAATAGAATTATTCATGTGCTCAACTTACAGTTCTGTGGAAAGTATAATTTTTTTCACAAATATTCAAAGGAAACAAGTTAGAATGCTCTAGCCTTAAATAAATATTAAACTTGCTAAAAGAAGTTAATTCTTGGTTACAGTTGATCAATAATATGTCTGGTTAAGTTACATAAATCAATGGAAAGTCAGTATCTTCAGAATTGTGTCTTGTATTGCTATCGGCAATCGATTTGTGTCGATATTCCCGAAAAGACTGAAGTTATCGATTAAAGAAAATATGCCTATGGCATATGAGAATTTATATACCAAATGTTGAGTGCCCAGCTCTTATAATCCCTGAGATCGACCTGTTGCTGCAGAGACACATGGCTACTTTGACTCGACTAGTTATGGTAATCAAGACTGTATATGTATATATATCGTATCGGTCGTAGATGCTTCCGTTTTTTACACAACTTTATGATACCAGTGTGACCATTTTTACTGGGTATACAAAGTATTTTATATGATAAGGTCTTAGTTGAGATAATCTTAGGCTTGTCAATGAAATATTACCCTTTTCCCATGGGTTATGCATTATGGGATCAGGTTTTATATAATAGTTGCCAATTTTGCTTTATATATTTATATATATAAATGGATTCTTATTTAATATGATGAATTCCTCCTTTAGACACCTCTTCGAAATGCTGACCATATCAAGTAAAGACCATCAAATGAAATGAGGCAATCGTCCAAGCAAAACGTAAAAACAAAAACAAAACCAAAATTTTATGGTTGCAATTAAGACAAGCCGACAGACGCCGATGGCGCGACGCTGTGTTGCCGTTGCAGTTGCAGTTGCAACAAAATGTTGACCATAGTGAGACACGTTTTGCGTTTTACGATGCGGATTAGCATTTTGGCCAGGTAGTCGAATTGAGTTGATTCGGCTCTTGGCCAGGTTGAGAGACAACCGCGCTAATTGCATTTGAATGCGCAAATGAGCTGTCGCCTCTTAATCTGCCTGTCTCTCTATCTGCCTGCCTGTCTGTCTAACACTGATGCCAACTAACTCGCCACGTGTGGCAATTAACTTGTTCAAATGTGGCCCAAAACATGGACAAATTCGTCCGACGCATTTTTATAGTTTTCTCACCAGCAAATTACCCTTTCAGTTTTTCCTGTCCTCTTTTTTTTGTAATTTCTTGGCGAGGCCACAAGCATCATAAAAAACAAATAAAATATAAATAGAACACTATAAAAAATGGTGTCTGCCTTTGCGGTTGGGTTTGATGAGTCTTTAATGTGATATGTAACACATTTTGGGTGATTTATTTGGGTGCATCAAGTTGAGAAATTTATAAGATTAGATTGAGGCATGCAAAAATTTGAATCAATCAATCAATCAAAGTTAAGTCAATCGTCAGCCCTGAAAATCGTTTAACTATATATTAAAGAACTCGAACTGAACTATTGCAACTGTCGATTTGTGTGATTCAAATATTACTTACACTTACTTACCCAAACTCATCTCTGAAAAAACCATTTCAGAAATGTGCACAGGGTGTTTAAAGTTGAGCATACCCGGTTAGACACAAATTTCACCTTGTTTTTATTTGTCAGTTTCTCAGCATTGTTTCCCCATTTACTGCGCATCCTTTCAAATTTCTTTTTCCGATTCAATTTTATTTTCCCATTGACCTCAATTTCGAAATTAAATAATGTCAGGCAAAAACAAATATTTATATTTATGTTTATGTTTATATATATATATATATATATATATTTGTATTTGCTGTGTTGACTTCTGATTGCATTCGATTTTCGCTGTGGGTTTTCTTGTCTTCTTCTTTTCTTGTGTGTTATCCTTGTAACCATTTGTCAACTGTCAACGCGTAATTAGTTCTATGATAGTTATTTTGGGTTAAGGTCTCCCCAGAGACAAATCAGCATGTGTATATCAATATATATATATATATATATATATATACGTGTCAGTTTCAATTCTCAATTTTCCGACCAAAAGATAAAGAGCAAAATGCGATGAGTAATTTTTCATATGTTTAGTTTGCGTATCAACCCAATTTAGAACTGTCAATGTGCTTGGCGAATATCTGTATACTCTATGGATGTATAGATATATACCCTATACAAATATATATACACATTATAGTTGACCAAAATAGTTTTAAAAGCAATTTTCATGTCGGCTTTTCTTTTTTTTTTCTCTTGGCACGCTTTTCAAAACAACCACAATGAAAATGGTTTGAAAAGCAAAAGTTTTTCAGTTTTATGCGTCACATTTTCCTTGATTTGTCGTTGTTGGATTGAGTGGGCGGCAGTGTCGGATCTCTCATTTTATTCAGTTATACACGCAAACATATAGACGACAAACGTGTAATTTAATTGCACAATTTTGAGAAACTAATTAGGCTCTTTGCTTCGAGTCAAATGGACACGTGTCCAATCAATTAATCATGTTGCACCTCGAGATAGATGATCACTAATTGGCATGAACATCGTTTTCAAATCTATTGCAGAGCATCGCATTGAAAAATATTGGAAACGATGCCAATAAAATTGGAAAATAATTGAAGTGGCATATATAAATAATGATGCAGATATAGATGTAGATATAGATATAGCTATAGATATAGATATAGATATAGGTATAGATATAGATATAGATATGGGTATAGATATAGATATAGATATAGGTATAGATATAGATATAGATATGGGTATAGATATAGATATAGATATAGATATAGATATATAGATATAGATATAGATATAAATATAGATATAGATATAGCTACAGATATAGATATAGATATAGCTATAGATATAGCTATAGATATAGATATAGATATAGATATAAATATAGATATGGATATAGATATAGATATAGATATAGATATAGGGCGATTTATCTTGAGCTTAAACAGATATTCAATCCAATGAGATGTCAAAGTTATATTAATCTGATTTCAGATAGGAGTTATAGAATATATATATAGTAGCAGTTTCACATTCGACTTGTGTACTTTCAAACAATAATTAGACGATTTTTTCCTACTAAAAACCAAAGTCTTAAAATTCATTTTTTTCCTTCACTAATTTCAACTTTTTAGAAAAATTTCCTCTCTATTGATATATTATGTATATATATATATATATGTATATATATATTCATTGCTAACAATATTTAGTTATTAAGTGTTCTTTTAAGTTGTCTCTATTCGTTTTCCCAGTTTGCATTTCAAACCAAGCTGGCTGCTATTGAGCTCGTTTAGCATTTTTATTGGCATTTCCTTTGATTGCCGCCACAAGAAGCAATTGACTATTGCAGACAGATCTCTCTCTATATATATATATATATATATATATATATAAATATGTATATATATATGTATGATAAGGTTGTCTAAGAAAAAATAAACTCTTGATTTGTTTGGACATGTGGGCCACACGTGTCCAGCAGCAGGGCAACAAATGTTACATGAATCTGTAATAATAACGGTACTTAGTATAAGCCACATGCCAAATATTACATGGATCTGTCATAATAACAGTACTTAGTGTAGGCTGTAAGCCAGAGTCTCTTCATAGATAAGCCAAAAATAAATTGCTGCTGTTTTGTTTGTATTGTTGTTGTTGTTGTTGTTGTTGCTGTTGTTGTTGTTGCTGTTGTTGTTGTTGTCATTGATCTATTTGCAAATACAACTCGAGCTGCTTCTAAACAGCGCTAATTCCAAAGCAAATACAAATACGCATCTGTAGCATCTGAGAATTGGTAGTAGCTCTATTTGTTTCGGCCAAATATTATGCCAGAATAACAAATTCAAAATCAAATTGACTCTGTCTGGCTGACTGACTGGCCGGCCGACTGTCTGTCTAGCAGAGATAAACAAATTAGCGTATACTCGAAACGAATTACTCACACTGTAGAATATATACCTATATATTATGTATATGTACATATATTCCTTTATATACCTGGGTGTGCGATGTAAAAACAATCTGCTGGCAACTTAAAGACCTCGCAATACTCTGTTCTTAGTATTCATATGCAAAACACTTCTAAGAAAACACTTTTTTATCTCTTAATTTCAACTATAAGACATTTATAGATAATAATAATTAAATAAGTTATTTAAATAGGAATACTAGGAATTCATTTTAGTGATAATAATGACTAAATGCAAAAAAAAACTGATTACCTCCGTGACTTTAGCAAACAAGAACAATCCAACATACCCCATTTACCATGCAGAATTTGCCAGTCCTTTTGGCTTCTGGCATCTGCAGCCATTAAAATCCAATATACCCTTTTTGCCCTTACGTACAGAGTATTCAAATTTGCCTGACTGTCTGTCTTCTTTCTTCTTCCTCTTCTCTGTATGTATTTCGTACCTGTTTACGGCGTATTTATTTGTGTGCGTGTGTGTGTGTGTTTGTGTTTGGCTTGTGGTAAACAAATGTGCTAATAGTTGTTATTTTTGTTATTGTTGTTGTTGTTGGTTGTAAAGCTAATACTAAAACTATAATCACGCATGAGTTGTGTGAAAAGCTGCCCCAACTAGATGCTGCTGCTGATGATGATAAGCATAGCTAGACAAGCAGGCAAAAGTTGATAGATAAGCAGCGACGACAACAGATAATGTTGGACAGACAGACTTGAAACCAAACCCCCCCCTCACAGCCACCCCCTCTTGTAGGAGCTCAGTTGATATAGTTCTCAAATGAATGCTTAATATTTTACTTTGTTGCGTTCGATTGTGTTTTTTGATTTGTTTTTAATGAATTTCAATTGCTGACCATTTAGCGCAACGTCAGCATCGACGTTTGCAGCGACGTCAGCAGCATTCTCTGTTTTGTCTGCCATAGAAAGAGTCAATAAAACAGAAATCAAAACAAAGCAACCCAATACATGCACACATTAGACATATATGCATATGCATGCATGTATGCTTGAATGTGTGTTTGCATACCGCCTGGAACAAGTTCGAGGCGAAATTTGATTCTTTTCCGTTCACCGTTCAGCGGTACTTTTTCTACTCTACTCTGCACAGCTGATCAGCTGTTTGTTTGTTTCCAATAATGATGAGTTTGAAGGAGCCTCTACAGGAAATCGCCATTCGTTCCAGTTTCCAGTCATGATGCGCCTTGGCTCGCTGAGCAAAGTGCTGACAGGTGTGGCGTGATCAGCAAACAAAGAACGAAAAACAGAAAGGGAGAGCGAGGGCGATAGAGAAAAACGAAGACTAGGAGAGAGCCCCGTTACGCAAATACAGAGGGAGAGAGAGAAAAAGAGGGAGTTGAGCTGCTGCTGCAAAACTGTTTTTAGCAGAGGCCTTCAAATCATTTATTTTTGTTTGACATCATTTCTATTTGTTTTTTTTTTATTTGTTTGTGCCTCCATGGTCACAATTTTACAGCAGCTCTCATGCTATGCAGAGTTGTGGGAAAGTAATAGCACCACTCGCACAAGAAATGTTTAATTTTGTAATTTTAACTGCTCAACATTTATGACGCGCAATTCGCCCTCTCCCGCCCCTCGATCCGCATCAGCTGCATCCGCGTTGGAAGACTGCCTGTCGACGTTTGCCCCACCCGCTCCCACACTTTTCTCCCTTTTGCACACTCGGTTTTATAACAGCCAGCTTAACATTCGTATAACAGACTGCACAACATTTTGTGATAGCTTCCAGCGATAAGCAGATAATGTAATCATTAAAACAGCCGGGGGACTCAGCATTGTGCATTGCCCAAAGTCCAGTGTTGAGAGGCAGAGAGATAGAGAGATATAGACTGCAATTTATTAATTTTGTGCACGCCTCGAAATGTGATTCAACATCAAAATGGGATGAAATATTTTTTATTTTTATTTTAATTGTCGATCGAATAAACTGACAACGACAGATTCTCATTCTCTGCTCCCCCATTTGTACTTTTTGCTCTTGCTCAAATAAAAAACTTTTCTCGTAATTTTCCACACGCGGCAATTGTTGCTTTTGTTGATTTTGGTTTGTCAACCAGTAAAAAAAAATTTCCACACGCTTTCAAAACAACACTTTTTTTATTTCTTTCTAATCAGCTTTGGAAATATTTACTTATCTGTCCCAGTGGGCGGGGGCGTCTCTAGGGCAATGCTGTAATACTGTTATACTCCCCCACCCCACCCATTTATTTACGATTATTCAAATGTTAATGGTTTTGTTTTTGAGCACCTGAATAACATATTTAAACTCATACTTCTGGCTGCCTGCCAATGTGAATATTTATAATATATAGATTGGTTTGAATAATAGGCGTATAGCAACAAATGTTTTTTGACAAAAATATAGCAATTGTTTTATTTTTATAACAATTCACAGTTGTTCATTAATTTTTCATTCTTGTATTTTCATTGAGGAAATTTAATTTGTATAACAGCTGTGAATAGTTTTTTACAGCGTATGTTAATTTGTGCACAGCACTGTTAAGTAAAATAAGATAAACTGTATTGAGAAATGCAAAAGGCATCTACAATTTTATACGGCTTCGTTTTTTTTTTATTGTTTTTCCAGTTAGCTTTGCTGAAAATCGAATCATGAAAATAAAAATTGGCTAACTTTTATTCAATTTTTTTTCACTCTTTCAAATGAGGTAATATTTTATTACACATTCATTATTTAACGATCAGCTGCAGTTTGCTGGCTGGCCACTTGGTTTTTGTTTTGACAAATGTGCATTTAACCGTTGTGTATTTTTTTATTATTTATTTATTTGCTTCATGCATTTTTTAATTATTACATATTTGTTTGGCTTTTGTGTCTTTTGTTTTGCTTTCAAACGCGGATGTTTTTTTTTACAAATTTACTTTGCCGGCTTTTTTTCTCAGCTGTGGGAAAATAAATGAACCTGTATTTCTAGCTGTATTTGTGTGCGTGTGTGAAGCTGTGTTTATGTATGCATTTCTAGCTGTACTTATGTGCCTATGTGAGTGTGTGTGTGTGTGTGTGTGTGTGTGTGCGTCTTCCTGAGCTTTGTTTAGTGCTTAAAGACCCATAGATAGACAGAGAGGGGCGTGTGGGTACACCTTCTTCTTCTGGGGACATGCGCATGAAATCGATTCGTTCCTCGTTCTTTCCTCCTTCCTCTCTCGCATTTTGCATGTGTTACATATTTTTTTTTTTATTGCTGACAATTTTGTTTTGCAAATGTTGCAAGCCCTTGAAATATTTGTGGGCTTGTCTTTATTTGCTTTTCTTTTTTCGTTTCGTAAAAAGCGGAAATAAATTGACTCTCGATTATATAAAAATGGCATTTCAATTGAAGAAAGTCTTCTTCTTCTCTGTTCTTCTATTCTTGTTCTTCTTCTATTCGCATAGCAGCATAAAACGCAATGCGCAAAAGGTGAAAATGAGCCACCACCGAAAAAGCACAATTAGCAGCAGTAAGAAAACATGTCATGTTTGCTCGCAAAACGTATCAAAAATGTTTAAGAACGCCAAGCATTCCGTCTGTCTATCTGTATTTTTTTTTACTCTTTGATAAACGCCACACACAAAAAAGTGTCGTAAAGTTTTTGCGTCGCAAAAAAAGTGTCAAAGGAACAGGCATAAAAAAAAAACAAGTAAAAAAGTAGCCAGCAGCAAATTTGTCATGCCGAAAGCGAATGGCAAATACTTTATATGTAAGCGTATATGTAAATATTGAGTATGTGTGTGAGTGTGTATCCAAATATTTAAATACGTATGAAAAACACGCCGGCTGCTTTGCTTTGCCTTTGCTTAAATCTTGTTTTTACCAATATTGGGGCGCTGGCTTCTTATGAATTTTTCAGCTCTATTTTTTGCTTGTAAATAAGTTGAGAATAAAAATGTGTAAATTATTGAGGCGTTGAGCAGCGCGTCAAAACAAACAGAGAGCATCAGCAGAGGCAGCTTTTTATTTTGTTTTTTGGTTTGAAAATGCTTATAGATTGAGTGAGATACACACCCGTCATCTATCACACACACACGCACAGACACACTCGCACCAGCTGTCGCAACATGGCGCGCACTACCGAAAATTATCTGCCAGATACACAGCACGCTCGCTCTCTCGCTCTCTTGCACGCTCTCACGGCATGCACACACTCTCACGCCATGCTCTCTCGCTGCTGCTTTTTCTCTCGTTCTCTTTCGGCATGCTGCCTGAAATTTTATATAAAATGGGTGCTAATTGCAAGTAGACGTTCAGTCGCCAGTTCAACTCGCAACACGCCATACACACAAAGCAGCACTAAAAAACACAAATAATAAAAAATTAATAAATTATTATTAAATCTAGTATATACAAGTTTTTAATTGTAATTTGTGCGCAAGCAGCCAGCCAACAAGAGACTTGATATTTGTTGAATTACATTAATTCAGCAGCAAAACTAACCATTAAAAATAAAATACAACTGAAAAAGCAACAGAGATAAAAAAAGCTTTTTGTGTGTCGACTCTGAATGCAAATGCAAAAGCTCTGCGCCGGTCTCGTAAATTACCAAAAGCTACACAGCGCACTCAGTTATTGCTGAACTTTTGTCGTAAAAACAACCCAAGAAAAAGAAAGAAACGGAAAAACTTACAAATTACACACGCCAAAAAAATAAAAATATCAGCACAAAGAGTAAATTTTTTTTGTGCACTGTTTTAACTGTGATATATAATAAAATTGCAATAAGTTTATAAAAATTATATAAGTGCGTGAAAACACTCAAAAGTGAAGGAGAAAAGAAACTCATTTAAATACCAAATATAAAAAACATACACCAGTGAAAAAATGATGGGCACAATGTCGCTGCGTCAGCCAGAAAATTGGCTATACGAAATTTGGCAGAAGGGCTACGACAGCCCCTGCTATGTAATGGTCCCCAATGCCAATGTACGTATATAACAAAAACAAAAAATATGTATATAGATATGTATAGTATATGTATACTATACTAAATGGAACTATTTGTGCAATTGAGAAAAATTCACCTTGCTGCAGTTGATTTTCTGCTATTGATTTTTACTACTTTTTTTTTATATTTGAGGCTGCGCGCTTTTTTTTCTTGTCGTCAAGGCAAACAGCCAAAGACGAGTAAAATATCCATATATATATATATAATATGTATATATATATATATAAATCTGTATCTCTCTTTAGACGGTCAAATTTTATGCTTTTTATTTGTATTAATTTTTCATGACTATTTTGTGAGAAAAATTCCTTTGTCAAAAAATGAAAAGGTAAAAAGCAGACAACAAAGAGGCGCACATGGAAAAAGTGATGAATTGAATTGGTTAGAGCGGAGCGGGGTAGACGCCTTCTTGCTTGTCTCTTGTGGTCGCCATATTTGTATTTCTTTCGTTAAGCAAAGTGCAGCCAAAAAAAAATAAACGAACGAAAGACAAACAAGAACAACAGCAGAAGAGTGAAAAGAAGAAACAGACAAAAAAAAAACGCGTGATGAACCCAAAAACGAACACAACTTCAAATTCAACGCACTTGTCTCTATGTGCGTGTGTGGGTCTGCATGCATTAATGTCTAAGTGTGTGTGTGTGTGTGTGCATATATTTCCTTTTCTTAGAAGAGGCCACGAAAAAAATGTAGACAAATTTGAAACAGGAAATGCACATAAATACATAAATAAGGAACACAACTAAAAAGAAATAAACAAATAAATAGAAAATATGCATAGAAAGATCAGAAAAACAACTTAAAAACATAAATGAAAGGTTAATAAATTAATATAAATGCATAAAAACAGATTAAAAAAATCAATATACTGCATTAAATAAATTCACGCCTAAATTATGTAGTCCATATTTGCATATATATTAATATCTTTAATTTTGGCTAAAAACCAGTTTTTCACTTAACCATGTTTTTTTTTTATGTACTTAACACCTGTAATTTTGTATGCTCAGACTTTCTGCGGACTTCACATTTATAATTGAATTATTGAATTAGCGCACATTTGTCATATATATATATTTTACACTCATATATATATAAATATATATATATATATATATTACACCCATATATATATATTTTATATAATTACGTCTGCATACTATTTTCAATTCATTAAATTGTCATGAATTGAACGAAACTTTTTACAATAATTAAAAGATAGAAAAATGCGATTTTTTCTAGTTGCTTTTTGATAGTTCTTTGGCAGTGTGCCAATTACAATAAGAAGAAGCAACAACAAGCGAAACCCCGCTCCCCACGCACCTGATTTTGTCATAAATCACATAAGAATGACTAATAGAAAACGCGCATGAAACGCGCGAGAGTTTTGGCTGCTTATTCTCATAATTTGTGTTTAAATATATAATATTCGATATAATATATTTATATTGCTGTCTAATTGAGAACAATTTCGAGACTTTTTATGGGCAACATTTTTGGTGAAAATTAGGCCAACGGCTTTTTAGAAAGAGAGAGAGAAAAAAGAAAAGTAATCTCGATGAAAACGGAACTAAATGCAGCAAGCAGCAGCAGAAAGTGTCGCCAAAAGAGAGAGGGGGGAGGAGATGCGAAGAAAAAGAAGCAGATGAAAGCGCCATTCACCTGCTTACATACATATATGTATAATTACATATCTATGTTATTGCGGCTGGCAGCGTACGTGTAACATGCAATGTGCGAGCGAGATGGCAGTACATGAAACAGTGACGTTTTTAATTGATGTTTAACATTAAGTTGTTTTCTTTGCCCCACCCACATCTCTAATAGGCATGTTCAAATTTTACGAGCAATTGCAGCAGACACGCGTGGCGTGTTTTTCTTGTTGTTGCTGCTGTTGGCATTGACATTGGGGAAAATACAAATATAAAGCTGGTTAGAATTCCCTACAATGATTATTTAGAACTTTTACTCGAAACACGCGAATTGTTGTCACGAATTTAGTGCGAGACCTTAACTAAAGTTCAAGTCATTTATGTTTTCCAACTAAAAATTATTAGTTAACATCAATAAATTATGATTTTTTTTTATTGGAATAGTAGCGAGCCAGTTAAGGCGCTTTTACGTTAGCAACAACAGAGAAGAGAGCAACAGCGAAGCTATTATCTTTACATTAGCGATCTGTGTTAGGTTTTAACTCTTTAAGCAGCAACGCTGTTAACCAACACGTCGCTGTACGCTCAACGCTCAGCTATGTTAACATTTTAAGCAGCAGCAGAAAAGAGAGTAGCAGCGTCACTGTTAATCAACATGTCGCTGTTAGGTTACATAATCGATCATCGCTGTAAACATTTTACACATTTCGGTTTACAATTTAGAAAATAATGTAATAATTGATTTAAACTAATACCAATTCTTTGCTTTTGTTTGCACTTGCAGGATCTGGTGAAATCGCATCTGATGATAGCGGTGCGCGAGGAGGTGGAAGTGCTCAAGGAGCGCATCTCCGAGCTGATGGACAAGATCTCCAATCTGGAGCTGGAGAATAACATACTCAAATCGAACATTGCTCCAGAGACGCTGCAACAGTTGCAGATGCAGCTACAGATCACGGGCAGCCAGCAGCCAGCTGCGGTCGCTGCGCCGCCAGCAACTCCAGCTATACAAGCGGCGCCAGCGACGCCAGCGTCAACAGTGGCCGTCACCAGCCCAGCGACGTCGGCGTCAGCGCCAACAGAAAATGGCACTGAAAATAACGGCAGCAACAGCGGTAGCGGCGTCGACGCAACAGTTATAGCAACAACGGCAGCTTCTGTAATTGAAACAGCAGCGCAGCCAGCAGCAGCCGTCGCAGCCATCAGCACAAATGGGCCAATGTCCTAAGCTGTGTGTCTGTTAGTATTTGTTAGTTTGTTTTAATTGTAATTTTACAAAAAAGAAATGTGAGCCCTTTTAAATCGGGGTTGGATTGGAATGTCGTCATTTTGTTTGTTGCAGCTGCAACAGCAGATTATTAACAGACAGAGCCAAAAGCAGAGTGCAGCTAACAGTAGCAGAGCAGCAGCAGCAACAGAAGCAGCAAACAGCGCAGCAACCTTAACATAACCAAGCAAGCAAAAAAGTATTACAAATGTGTGTGTGAAAGAGAGAGAAAGAGAGTTGTGCTCTGCTCAGCTTCGTACTGTTAAGGTTGCGCTATGTTAGCTGCTGTGCGACTGTTTTAGCTGCAGCCGCCATTTTGTTAATTTCTCGATTGTGATATTTGTTTAACACCATACATACCTTCACACACACACATACACACATACACAAACAAACACATATGCACCCACAGTCAGTTGGAATGCGTGTAACAGTAACTGGCTGCAGCTGGCAGTCACTGTTAACGAGCAGAGACTTGCTTCTTTTAACAGAGCGCTGCTGCGCCAAATTTAACATTCAGGTTCAGTTTAATTTGTAATTGTCAAAAAAACTTTTTTATTTTGTTTGAATTTGTTTTTTGTTTTATGTTATTATTCAAATCAAATATATAAAAATGCAAATATAAAAAGAAACCCAAAAGTTTGCCTCGAAAAATACTTAAATATTGTAAAAGTAGAATTTGAGCATGCAAAACCGAGAGGAAAAAATAAAGAAGGCAAGAAAGGAAAAGGAAAGAGAGAAGAAAAAAAACAAAATATGTGATAATTTGCATTGTGCATTGTAAATTGTATAAAGCAATCGCTAAAAAAAAAATAATACTTGAGCAGCAGCGAGGGCAAGAAGAAAAAGAATGAGAAGAAGAAGAGATCAATACACATTTTATTCAAAAATAATTCTAACAAACACTGATTATTGATATAAAACTTAAACATAAACATAAAAAGCAAGCTGCTAATTTTATTATTTTAAATTATTTAAAAGAAATGAATGAAAAATGCTAACTAGAAAACAAAAGAAAAAAGTTCAATTTATCAATGCATGTTTCTCAATATATTCAATCAATCCAAAAATAAACACACACACACACGTAGAAAACGTTGCAGGAATATCTATATATATATATATATATACATATATATATATAAATATTCAAGAATTTGGAATCTTTTAATATTTTCCGAAACAAATTATCAAAAAAAACTAATGTAAATATATATAAAGAAAATATGAATACTATGTGTGTGCAACTTTGAAAAACGGGAGAAATAACAAATTGAAACACTTGAAAAGTGAACACCCCTCTCCTCTCCTCTCCTCCACACCCCGTAAACAGCAAAGGAAAATTGAAAAAAGTCTACACTAAATATTAAGCAACAAAAATCGTCCTATTTTTTAATTGTTATGCAAAAATATTTAGTTTAATATGATTAATATTAATTTCGAATTTTTGTATAAAACCCAAGAAAATCAAATCTGTTGTAAGATTTCTGTTAAACACACACTCTCACACCTACACACTCTCACACCTATACACTCTCACACCTTCACACACACACACATTTACACCTACACACCTCTATTTGCCACAACAATAAGAAACAGAAAAAAGAGCTGAAAAAAAACTGAAAGCAAAATGAAAAAATGCAAAAGAAAATACTGGAGTAGAAAAGCGTTGACCAGCACTGCATAGAATATATGTATGTGTATGTAGATTGCCGCGAAGACAACACTAGTTTTGATATTGTGCAACACTGACGCCACCTGCGGAGACTCAACTTGTCTAAGGTCGGCTCGCAAACAGCTAAACAAAAAAATAAGTTAAATGCTATAAACAAATGATTTATTATATATACATATGTATATAATATACATACTCCTTACTCATGCACAAAACTACTGTCGGGTCTACGTGGCGATACACATATATGAACATATATATACAACTGATTTATCAGTTTCCTGATCATCGCAGAGCCATCCAAAACTAAAAGTAATTGTTTCAAGTATTTTTTCCTTTGTTTTTTATTTTATTTTTATTATTTTTGATTTAAGGACATTTTGTCAAATGCGTTTGCTTTTCATGTTTATTTTTTTGATTATTATTTTATTGCTCCCCATGATTGATGATTTTTACGCGCTTAAGTCCTCATTTCTAAGCCTAACTATTAATTTATTAATTAGTTTGTAAGTGAATAAAAACAACAACAAAACATTAAACAAGTAAATCAAATGCAAATACCAACTATATTTAAATAAAACTAAAGGAAATACAATTATAATAAAAAACAAAACAAAAAAATACAAACAAAAATGAGATGCTTGTCTTTTTTATTGAATGGGAACTGAAGGGAGTAATGGGCAAATCCTGAAGGATTTCAAAAGGACGTTCATAATAGAAACCACCATCGATTTAAGAACACAGAACAATTTAAAAATTAGCCCCAACTTGGAGACTTACGGACCATTTGGATGTCCTTTGCACCGCAGACAGATAGCAATGAACAAGACGAGAGTCCTCCAATTAGTTTAGATAACAGGAATTTTTGGAAGCAGAAAATAGCTCATAACTCATAATGTCTGTATGCTTACGCATCCTGGTCCTGTCTCCAACTCTTTGTTTTGATCAGGGCTAAGGCCAAAGGATATCAAAAGGGTTCTTGTAGTTGTCGAAGAGCGTTTGAAAATTACCCTCAAAGTAGGCAACCATTGTTTCATTACAGCCTTCCCCAAATTGTTCGAGCGCTCGAAAGTATGCAACAGATATTTAATTTATTAGTGTTGCCCTCGCATAATATTTAAACGTACAGTGAGTCACAGTTCAAAGCAAGCAGCGTGAAAGAAAAAACGCAACTGCCTGCCATAAGCTATTTATTCATTATTTTTCAAAAATTCCAAAGACCGATGGTAGGTATATATATTAACCACCATAATTAATATATGACCCCAATTAACTGGGGTTTCCCCACCTGCTAGGAAGAATTATAAATAAATGTTGCCTACTTCCAGGCGTAGTTCATTTGGAGCTGGTACATTGTGGGCACCTGGACGCCATAAAACCCGGATTTTCTACCTAAAGTTGAGTATTTTCGGTATAAATAGATCAATCCTTTGTAGTCTGTTTAGTTTTATCCTGCATCTCGGGTGCAATAAGCCAAAAAGGACTATGGACAAACAGACTACCATTGCACAACGGAAACTCATCCTGGAACACTTCCAAAAAGAATATTCACATCGCCAAATAGCTGAAATGGTCAGTCTGAGCAACTCAACTGCGTATAACATCATTCGGCGCAAATCGGATTGAGAACAAGGGCAGAATGGCACCAAACAAGATTTTCACCGAAGAGGAAGAGCGAAGGATCATCAGGATAATAAGGGGATTCCCCAAGCTATCGGCTCCAAAATTGACTCAACAGGTGCAGGATGAAATGGGGAAAAAGTGCTGTGTGGAAACTGTGCACAGGTTTCTGCGCAAACATGACTTAAATGCCCCAGTACCACGGAAGAATCCCTTTGTAAGCGTGAAAAATATAGGGACTAGGATGAAGTTCGTCAAAAACCACTTGGACAAGGATTTGGAGTTCTGGAATACAGTATTATTTGCAAATGAGTCCAAATTCACCATTTTTGACTCAGACGGAAGGAATTACGTGTGGCGACAGTCCAATACTGACCTGAATCCCAAACACGTAAAGGCAACAGTCAAGCATGGTGGAGGAAGTTACATGGCTGGGTATGTATCTCGTCAGCCGGGATTCGGGAATTTTGTGATTTTTGAAACAACAATGGACAAGAATGTGTACTTCAACATACTAAAGGAAAATTTACTCCAAAGTGCCGAGAAGGTAGGAATCCGACGTACTTTCCGGTTCAACCAGGACAACGATCCCAAGCTTAAGGCCAAGATAGTACAGTCCTGGCTCATGAGGAACTGCCCCCACATGATAGTTCCGCCGGCCCAGTCTCCATATTTAAATGTCATTGAGAATTTGTGGGCTCTGCTGGAAAATAACATCCGGAAGCCCAGCATATCCAGCAAAGAAGACCTCAAAAATGCTCTGCGGGATGAGTGGAGCAAAATCAGCCCAGAAGCTACCAGGAAGATGGTATTTTCCATGAATAATAGGTTAAGGGAATTTGTTAAGGCTAAAGGATATCATACTAAGTATTAACATCCTTATTTAAGTTTTTATAATGCAAATATATTATTTTATTTATACTGTTCCAAATAAAATTTCCCCTCAAAATAGGGTACTTTTTTACATAACTATACCTAGCGGGTGGGGAAACCCCAGTGTATTGGGGTCATATATTCATTTTGGTGGTTAATACATGTACCTACGATCGGGCTTTGGAATTTTTGAAAAATAATGAATAAATAGCTTATGGCAGGCAGTTACGTTTTTTCTTTCACGCTGCTTGCTTTGAACTGTGACTCACTGTATATTATATTTTTATTTAAAATTTAACTATAGTTTAGTGGTAAATAGTAACAATTTATAAAAGTAGATGTTGTATAAAATATTAATGCTATAAATAATCGAATGGAAATGCTAAGAATATACAAATTAAACAAGTCGACCAGCAAAATTGATGGGGGAAACAAAAGGAAACTATTTTAAAAATCCGTTTCGGGACTTTGGGGTCTGGTCTGTTCCTGAGGATGCATGTTGGCATTGCCTGCCACATCCTCTCCGTCGGGCGACGCAGCATTGAACGACTTGAGGGTGCCCAGCTGGGCGCGCACATCCGTCTCGGAGAGATGATGCAGTGGCACATTGGCAGGCACTGCCAGTCGCTTGGGACTGGAGCTGCCGTCGTTCGGTTTGCGCTTATCCGGCGGGAACACGACTTGGGCATAGGTCACTCCACTGTCGTTGGGCGCCACAATGCTCGCCGAGCCAGAGGAGTCTGTCAGCGAACTGGGATGCCGAAAGACAGAGGCCACCGCACGTGGCTCGACTTTTGCAGGTATTGCTGCTTCCTGTTGCGGCGCATCACGACGTTGCATTGGCGAACTGGAAGTAGCTGTTGTTGTTGTTGTGGTCATCGAAGGACTTCCACCGTGAGCCGCACCCGTGATGGGGGAATCCTCATGCGGCACTGGTGCATAAAGCGAAGGCGTATAGTTATTATCCGTCACCTTGCAATTGTACAGATTCAGCCCCTTGGCAAAGATATAGACCAGGATGTCGAAGAGCACACTGGCCAGGATTAGGGAGGCTGTCAGGATGTCCAGAATGTTGCCATGCTTGGGAGTCTCGCGCAGCAAACAGCGGTCGTAGTCGGGCGCCCAATAGACACAGGTGCTGCCTGCGATAATGATAAAGTTTATATATTATATATACGACTATTATAAATGATATACACTATGATATATAGTTGCCAAAAGTAGCCACCTTTGCAAACATTTCTTGTGATTATTTGATCCACAACTGTATATATAGAGTATATATATATGTATATATATGTATAGAGTAATATAAGAGTACTCACGTGTGACGAGATCGTAGCTGAGATGAACTGGCACATAGGCAAAGAGTCCCACAATCATCAGCTCAAAAGCCAAGGCGAGGGATTTATCCTGGGGCAGGACAGCTCTCAAAGTGATCAGAGTCTTGCCAATGACGGACATGCCCACCATAAACGCCGCCGAAATGCTGAACACCTGAAAGAGGATGATGCTACGCTCACAATTGTCCGCGCTGCAGGCACCGGGCGTGGCACGAACTGTGCCCGAGGGATTAAGGCTCTGATTGCCGAGACAACTGCAGCCCTCGTAGATTTCAAAGCTGTTGATGTTCGAGAGTTGAGTGCAGCCGGCGTAGCACGGCGAGAAATAGGTAACCGTGCTATTCTCGGGACAGACGGGCATAAAGGCAGTTGGGGTGCACAGGCACTGACTGGCGCAATAGGGCTGGGTCAGCTTGCCACCCACAACACCTGCAATGGGGCCCACATCGCAGGTGAGAAAAATATTGCCCACAAAGACGATAATCAAATGGATGCCTAGACTGATGTTAATCCCAGTTATAGTCCTGGCCGAGAGCTGTGCCTTGGAGTAGAGCAATCCACCGACGATCATGCCCACAGCCAGCACAGGCGGACGCAGAAAGTAGGCAACGAAGGCGATACGCCATTCCTGCGTCAACCCGTCCTGTTCATTGAATGGCAGAAAGAAGCGACTCTGCAGATAGTTCTCCTCCTGCACGGCAAAGTTCAGCAGGCCACCTTGCAGCATCATGATGCTCAACAGATTGACCATGAGCAGGCGATTGTTGAAGAGACGCCTCAGCGATGGCCAGAAGTCCGTGTCGTCCATGTAGGCGGAGAGCTGACTGCCAAACCCACGCATATTCGTCTGCTCAATGATGCGTTGCGCGGCCTGGTGGATCACCGTCTTGGGCAGTCGCTTGGGGAACAGCAACAGCAAGATGGCACTCGCAAGTATCATTGGTGCCAGGATAACCCAGCCAAGCCACCAGCCCAAGTGGCTCGAGCCCACCGAGAGCACGAGAAGCGAACCCGTTTGCTGTCCAATTGCTCGAGCACCGAGGATGACGGCAATCACAGCCGGACTATCCCGGGACAGGGAGTTGTCATCGATGTACGTGAGGCCAACTGTGTAGTAGGCAACTGCACCCAACCCCAGAAACAGTTGCAGCAGGAACAGCATCGCCAGAGTCCATGTGCTGCTCTGCGCTGGCGTCATTGTCAGCTGCTGGAACTTTGCCAAGGATGTGGCACACAGATTAGAGTCAACTAAGGCAGCCTCCGCCTTGGTGCCATCGGAGCTGCGAAGAGTAGATCGCGAGATTAGTGGGTGTTATGGGGCAGCAAAGGATTGCCACTCACAAGTTGATTATGGCTGGTATAACGGTTATTACACAGGCAAGCGATTGCACCATCAGCGTCCCAGAAAGCCATTTAATCGGATGATGGAAGTCAGCCCAGTAGGCAAAGGCCAAGGCGAACACAGCCTGAAATAATCCACTGCTGACAAGTAGCCAATCTTGGATAGGGATTGAAAAGTAACTATGTTTATTATATTGAAATTGACGAGAGGCATGCAACAGGTAGAAGGAAGCAGCTACGAGCCCATAATTAGTATCCATTCTTGATCAACATTAAAGGTCGAATCGATTTAGTCATGTCCGTCCGTTCATCTGAACAAGCCAGACAATCTCAGAACCTATAAGAGCTATTTAATAGCTATATGCAGGGTATCTCCTAGTCGAGCTGCTAAGCATGTATAGCTGATTAGGTTAAGAAACCGTTAACCAAAGCTTGTCATAATATTAAATTATGAATCTTGCACTTCTTCTAATATAAAATCAATCAATGAAACCGCACACTCGATTTATATACCTATAAATATGCTATAGCATATCTGATTTAAAAGGAAATGTTTATAAATATATATGTGACTTACATAAGAATTGTGGCAGCTATGACGATTCGAAGAAATCGCAAAAAACACATCGAAAACCGTTTTCAGGCCAACTGTGGAGAAACTTGTCCAATTGTTGTGATTACGATTACACATCGCGTAATCGACTCTATATATACTATATATATATGTGTAAACTGTATATAGACTAGTGTGATGACACACACGAAATGCTAAAGATACTCGAAATCATAAACAATATCGCAAAACTGATAAAGCGTTTTGTGCTCTATCTGAAAAGCCGCAGCCCCAGTTCCAACAACTGCTCTTCCCATCCCTTCCCGTCAAGCTCTTGCTCTTCTGCCCGTTCCAGTATAACTGTTTTTGCGATAGGGATTGATTATTACTCACCGACGATTAGCGGTGCGTAGTCGTATTGGTAGGCAGCCTGCTTGGCCGAGACCCGGAAGTATGATTCGCAGGCACCTTGGAGCAATCCAGCGCCCAACAGGATAAGGATGAATGTGCGCAGACGGGCGAACTTCTGGCAGGCGGGGCCGCGACACCAGCCAAGTCCGATGATGCCACAATCGACGCTGTCTGCATAGAAACACACACACATATAAATAAATAAGACTTTAGCTTTAGACCAACCAAGACCCACCGTCGGGTATGTTGTGCGCATTTACCGCTATTTGCGATAGATCTGAATTGCGCGAAGCCTGCGCCATTTTCTTTTTCCTTTTGTCTGTTCGTTTATTTCGTTATTTCGTTTAGTTTCACTTAATTTTCACTCAATTGATTTTACTTAATTCGTTATCATTTTTTATTCGCGCGTCTATTCGAAGCAAGTGTTAGTAATCGACTGAGCGCAGGTGCAAGAGAATCTTTCCACATTCCCAGTTCCCGTTGATAAGCTTTCTGTTTTATCTTATCGTGAATTTTATTATTTTCCACATTTCTCGATTCGCTGCATTGCAACTTTGTTGCGCAGCAGGCAACACGTAAGTAAAACAACATTCGAACTGATCGCAGCAACATTTGTAGCTATACTTGATCTGATGTTGTTAACGAAAAATACAGCACCCTGTATCATGCATCTTATCTTATCAATGCAACATTGTTGCGCACATACGCTCCAAGCAACATGAAACATTCGAACTGATTGCAGCAACATGGGATCACAGCAACAAGATTTTATGTTGATAAAAGAATATCCAGCAACATGTAAACAAGCTGTGCAACTAATGTTAACGCATGTTGATAGCATTGCTCAAGCATTCATACTCATGTTGCCAGCAACTCGAACTGTTGCCAATGACAACCAATACTTAAGCAACAAGAGTCTGAGCTTCTGAAAAAAGTTGAGCTGCACAAGGCAACAATTCGAGTTGTAGTTTAAGACACAACTAAAGCAGGCCTTGGCAAATAGTTACTAAAAACTAAAGCCAGTCGATATAGCGTTAAGTATAATTGAAATATTTATTTTCATATTTGAACATGACTGTTATTCAACTTTTGCTGTTAATAACTGGGATAACCGCAATTCATTTGCCCTCGACGCCGCCCGCCCTCATTTGGGGCGTCAAATTGTAAGTCTGGCAACGCCGCTGTTTCTGATTTTGCTCTGTCATCTGCAACTTGTTGCAGGCCTGGTCCTAAAAACATATTTCAAGCACTTCCCTCGCGGAAATTCGTTCGTATGTTGATGCCCCAGCAGAAGGATCACATGATAGTCGCATTCTTTGCCCCAATTCTCACCTCGAAGGATCTCAGCTGCGGACAGAATGAAAAATGCTTCGAGTATCTGCGTCAAGTGGCGCCACTCACTTATTACAGCCAGGTGCAGCAGCCAGTCGAGTCCATCGAACATCTCTTCGCGAACCGTGGTCGGAAACCCAAGTGGAGCAGCACATTCGAAATGAGCCAACTCGAGTGCCAAAAGGATCGCATACACGCCTACAATTTCAGGGATAACAATCTGACGGCCCATGGTGAGCACCATTTCTGTTTTAGAAATAATTTCTAAAAATAATAAATTAAATTCTAAACTTTACTCTGCCTCACAGATCACATTATGGCCGCGGTTGCGGCGAATTTATGGGGCTGTCCTCTGATCATGATCTACACGGCACACGGCGAGGAAATGGAGGCGTTGCAACGTCGACTTCAGCGCACCAACTCGATCATCGACTGGGAGAAGCGACGGCCTAAAAGGACGCAGCGTAAGAATTTGTTGCGCAACCAGACCAACATTGATCCCAACGAAGTGACTGTGCTGCGTGATCTGCGGGCCATCATTGGCGTCAATAGAATTGTCTTGGCTGAGCAGTACTTGAGTGCGCAGAAGGTGCGCTACAAACGCCAGCAAATCTACGTGGACGAGAAGCACTCCTCGCTGCGACTGGAGCTGCAGGACCACTCGAATATCAAGAAGGGCGTTACGCTCATCATCGAGGCCAGCATGGGCAGCCTCAGGCTTAGAATGCTCCCCGCTATGGGCAACTGGCACATAACGAGTATGCGGTTCAAGAACATCACACTCATCCCCAGAGACATCATCTTCTACAGCAATAAGTTTAGCTTCTGCTGCCATGCACTCACCGCCCACTCGACGGAGGGCCACCGCCTCACCCTCTTCTCCTTCAGCATGGACATCATTCAAGAAGGTAAGCATTTAAAACACTATAAGGATCGAAATCAATATTTACTCAAGGGTAATTCAGCTCATCATTCACAAAAGTATATTTCTAAGAATTTGAGTTTCTCTGAGTACAGCTGGGATCTAAAATATTAATTCACTAAAAATAATAATTAAAATTTATAAAAACGTTAACTATTTTCTCATTGATTTTCCTATGCTCAGGTGATTTTTCTGCACTGGATTACGACTACATACCGAAGCCGTGTTGGATGTGCGAGGGATATCTGACGACGGGTCTGATACAGTCAATCTTCACTGTGGTCATTCTGCTGTCCCTGCTGGGCATGGGCCTGACCATGTTCCTTAGCATGGGGCGCAACAAGCGGATGTGTGGCACCAATGATCCCGAGCCGCATATCAAAGAAGCCGCCTAGACATGAGACTTAACTCTTGTGGCACACCACGCTTGACCGTTGCACATTCTACACTCGACACATTCAACATTCTACACGCCACATTCTACACGCCACTAATTCACTTACAAATCTAATCACAAAGCCAAAGAGAGGCAGAGAGAGAGAGAGAGAGAGAGTGATAGAGAGGGAAGGAGATGAGGCTTGTTTAGGGGTTGCATATTTGATTGAGCAGGGAAGTGTGCGGGAGTGTGTGCGGGGGTGTGTATGTGGGTGTGTATGTGGGTGTGTGTATTAATAGTAAATAATGTCATTGTCGAGTTTTGTTATTGTTTATTATTGTATTGTTATTGTTACTATTATTATTGTTGTTGTTCTTGTTGCGAGTAAATTAACGCAGAGAGAAAGAAGCAGAAGGAAACAGGTAAAGAGAAGCAAGTTTGCACTTGCGCAGAACGAGGCGTATGCTTAATATTTGTAACGTTTACTCCACTATATATATGTATATATACATGAGCTGATAATTGATAATATTATCCGCATTATCAGAGCAAACTTATCGCCAAAATTGACGATGGCGAACAGGCAGTCGACGAATTTATTTGGAATTTTTGCTTGACGCTTTCAGTTTGTTTCGCGCCACGCGACTGCACAGTTCACAGTTCGCTCTCTCTCTCTCTCTCTGTCTCTTTCTATCGGTATAAGTCTCTCTCTCGCTGTCTCTCTCTTTAACGGTTCCTTTTCCTCGCCTTGATTTCGACGATCGCTTTCAAGGAACTGCAACCAACTTAATTATCAATTAAAAGTGCTTTCAAGTGTCGCCAAGTTTAAATGTAAATAATATTAAAAAAACACCTCAAAAATTACTTAACGAAAAAGAAGATAAAGAACAAGGAAAATATTCCTACTTGAAAAGATACAGTTTCTTTTGTGCTGTTAAGGGAAACATTGACCGATAACCTCGACAATTTGTCCAAGTTTTCTTTTGTTGTTCGATCGCCTGGTACTATCTGATATATATATAGTATATAGACATTATCTGTGCGGGCTTAGCTGTGTTTATGGCCGCAATATATCTCTATTTATGTGGCACAAATGATATCCACTGAAGAGGTTCTTTCTTATAGCTAAACCATATTAAATTGCAGGCAAAGCACAATCACGAAATTGTGACTTCAAAGGAATTACTAATTATGGGTTTACTTCTAGATTCAGATAGCTAATTAACTATTGATCAGTTATATCAATTAAGCGACTGCTGAGTAACTCAGAGTTGTATTTTAATGGTTCAATTTGGTTATCAGATTAGCCATAAAAGTTTGATATAAGCGGTAATCATTTAGGCCTACAAACAACATTTATATAGTCGGCAATTTCTTATGGTATTTCTTTACTGAAAGATTACTGCTCAAAACCCTCGAGTTAATCAATTCCAGGAAACTGTTGTCTAAACACTCAACATAATATCAAGAGGTATATTTTGAGGAAGAAATGGGCAGAGCGATAGAGAGTTACTTCCTATTATCAGAATATGGTTTATTAGTCTAATAGGTAAATGGTCAGATAGAATAGCTATATTATATATTTAATACAGGGTATTTGCTAGTTGCTTCTCCTGCTAGACCCCAACTGCCCGGTGTGATTAGGGAAAAGTCGGCGTTCAATTTGCGATAAGATAGTAGTTCTGAAAGACCATAGACTATAAAAGCTAACCATGACCAATTTATTGGCTTAATGTGAGTTGCTTTTCGAATTTGAATTTTACCAATAAATAAAATCTTTGGCTCAGCATTATTTTGCAATTAGCAGCGCCCAATTTTGGCACATACGCAGATCACTTTATGACACCCTTAACAAACTAACCGATTGCTTATCTAATCTTGAGACTAATATGATCTTGGACGGGTGCCAGTCTAATCAATAAAGTACTCCAAATTCAAATATGCAGTTTAGCTAATATTTTATGTGAGCTCTTTTTATATACACGTATACCTTCCACAATAGTAGGAACAGTCATGGTTAAGCGTTCAGTTCTTGAACACAGCAATTCCAAAAGAGTAGTCAAGGTTAGAAAAAGACATCATAATATAATTAGGCGATATATGCGATATAAGTGCGAATTGTAATTTACAGGTGCTTACAAATATCTTTTGATTTCTGTGTGTCATTAATATAAATAAACAAATGAATATATATATATATATATATACCTATCATATATCTTATCAGCTTGCCCGCGAAACAGTGCGAGACATGCTCAAGTGTTGAGCAGCAGCAACAACAGCAACAGGAATCAAAATCTATATCAAAATCGGAACCAGGTATAAGCCGGATCATGACGGAGAATAGGAGAGAGAGGCCGCCACCAGGTCATTATTTGTGTGGCATAGGCAACTGGAATCCAGCCTGGCTGCAGAAGTATGCCACAACCAAATCCTTTATAGGCGTCTACGGTTTGTTGGGCACCATTCAGGCCACGTCCTACATGTATTTTATAGTGACCCTAACCACGCTGGAGAAACGCTTTAAGATACCCAGTCAGACGACAGGTGAGTGTCGAGGTTGTGCTTGATTGATTGGGTATCAGTTGATATGATAATACTCCATAGCTTCATTCATCAATTTCATGTTTACCTGAGAATTCAGTAAGAATCACATTCTATAAATGTAACGGCGCCAAGTTTATTCAACAAAAATCGGATGTATATAACAGATTTTACAGTTTCTCAATCTGCTAACTTTTCTCCTATTTACCTTTTATTTATCTTCGTTTCCTTTTTAACGAAATCAATCCACAATTGTTTTGCAGGCATTGTTCTCAGTGGCAATGAGATATCACAGATAATGCTATCGCTGATCTTATCCTATGTCGGTGGACAGCGTAATCGTCCGCTCTGGATCGCCTGGGGCATTATGCTCTGTGGCGTATCCTGCTATATACTCGTCCTGCCCCATTTCATTTACGGTGCAGGTGATGAAGTGCTCCAGCTGACCAAGGAGTATCAGGAGGGTCTGTTTAACACCTCACTCGCGCTGGGTGTCACATCTCCGGTAACAAAATCAGATTATATATAGTCCTATTGATACACGTATTAATATATATTTACATATTAAATGTAGAATACCAGCTCTCGGGCGGTTGGTACGGAACAGTTGTGTGGCGATGGACATGGTGAGGAGAACTGCGACAGTCTGTTCACCTATGTGCCGCTGGTGCTCATCTTCTGCTCACAGTTTGTGCTGGGCATAGGCAATACTCTGTACTATGCGCTTGGCCAGACCTATCTGGATGACAATACAAAGCGCACAAATACACCTCTTATGCTGGCGGTGGCCATGTCCCTGCGAATGATTGGACCCGTCTTTGGTTTCCTCTTTGGTATGGCTATTAACGGTTTATTTTAATTTCCGTTGTATTTTAATTAACTTATTTCTTTAGGTTACATCTCGCTGAACACGTTCATTGACCCGACGAAGACGCCGCTGATCGATGACAAGGATCCGCGTTGGTTGGGCGCCTGGTGGCTGGGCTGGGTCATCCTCGGCACACTGATGTGCATGTTCTCTGGCCTGATTGGACTATTTCCCAAGCAGCTGCCCAAGAAAACGAATGCACAGAGACGCAACTCGCATGTGCCGCATGTGTTGCGCCACGAGGAGTTGAGACGGGAGGAGGGCCTCTCCCTCAGCAGTCGCATCTCGTCGACTGCTGCACTGGACAGCATTGGTGCTGGTGCCAATGCTGATCTGCCCAAGTTGAAGGATTTTCCACGAGCCTTGATGCGTCTGTTGCGCAACAAGGTACTCATCTTTAATATCACCTCGGCCGTCTTTTACATTATGGGCGCTGCCGGTTACATGACCTTCCTCACCAAGTACATGGAGGTGCAGTTCCACAAGGCTGCCCACACGGCCACTATCGTTGTGGGTCCCGTTTCCATTTTGGGCATGATCATCGGCCTCTTTGCCTCGGGCTTTGTCATCTCGAAAAAGAAGCCGGCTATCAGCAAAGTTCTCTTGTGGAATATTTTTGTTGGCTTTGTCTACATGTGCGGTGGGTTTGCAATGTTGGTGAAAATATTTTACCTATTATTAATTGGTTTTTTCTTCACTTACAGGTCAGATTTCGTACGCATTTCTATATTGTCCGGATTCGGTGTCGGTGACTAATGCCGGCAAGTAAGTAAACACATTTATCACATTTAATTCAGTTGGTCAATTACACATTTTCTGATTTTCACGCACATTTTGAAAGTTTGCTTCTTCTTCTTCGCTGTAAGCTCAGCTCTGCTAAGCGTTGCCAGCTAGTCACGCTCATCTGCTTCTTCCATCTGCTACCACTCACAGCGCTACTTAAGCGTTGTCTCCTAACCATATTTACTTACACGCGTAACGTCACTATTCCCGCCATATTTTAAATTTTGTCCAGCTTCAGTTTGTCCAGCAACTACGATGCCAACACATTTAATTTTTAATTCAAGTGCGCACATAAGCAAAGTTTTCATTACAATAGTAGCTAGTTTGCTTCTCTGTAAGCTTATCTCTGCTAAGCGTTGCCACCTAGTCATACTAACCTTACTCACTATTGGCGCCATCATTTAAACTTAAAATACAAATATACTTTTTCTACTGCTCCAGCTTCAATTTGACCAGCAATTGCAACGCAAACTGTTCTTGCGAAGGTGTCCATTATTCACCCGTCTGTCATTTGCCCAGCGATACGACCTATTTCTCGGCCTGCCATGCGGGCTGCAGCAATTGGGATGCGGGTAGTAAAGTCTACGATAATTGCGCCTGCCTGCAGGAGAATGTTGGCGGTGTGCCCGCATTTGGAGGAGAAGCAGTTAAGCGGATGTTGCTGGAGGAGCAGCAGCAGCCAACGGAGATGTCGCTTGCCGGCATCAGCACAGATCTTAATTTGGATTTGAGTGCAGTTCCACTGTTGAATGATGATTATTCCACAGAGGATCTGTTGACGCGCAGTAAACGAGCTGTTGCCGACCTGGTGCTGCGTCCTGGCATCTGCAGCGAGGGTTGCGACACTGTCTTCTGGACATACTCATTAGCGTCGATAATTGTGAATTGGTTTGGGTCGTCGGGTCGCATTGGCAATGTGCTGGTCAATTATCGCGCCGTTGCGTTCGAGGATAAATCCTTTGCCCAGGGCCTGGCCCTGATGATGATCAGTATGTTTGCCCTGATACCGGGTCCGATTATCTTTGGACGCATCATTGACTCGACATGTTTGGTTTGGACTCAAACCTGCAATGGGAGAGGCAATTGTCAGCTCTACGATCAGACCAAATTCCGTCACTCTGTGAACTTTTTGGCCTGCGGTAAATAGTCCTCCTGCTTCTAATTGTTAAATATATGCTAATCTTCATCATTTATCTAAGGCTTCACCTTCATTGGCGTCATCTTTGATGTTCTGGTTTGGTATTATGGTCGTGGCATTGATCTCTATGGCGAGAAGGAGACCAAGCTGCAGGAGCAGGCCAACAGACGAGATCAGCCAATTACTCCACTGCTTTCGCGGAGAGTGGATCAGGCGGATAAGTAGCCAAGGCCAAAATCCCAAAAATTCACTCAGCCAAACTTGTACAAACTGGAGAAATACAGAAATACTGCATGGCATGAGTTTCATATGTCATATATAAGATTTGTTAATAATGTTAAGCAATATTAAGATGAATTTATACGTTGTAATTTACCGTTAAATCAATCATGAAAATAAATACGTTTTTCGTATCGATTTTTAAAATTACCTTTTCAAATAGTCGCCTAAATTCCGATTCACTGAACTGATAAATATGCGGAACTGGTTCACGTTTTTCCTTTCTTTCGATATCGTCACATTTATCGATAGCTCCCTGCGATCGCTGGAACTTTTGAATGAAGTCACACAATCATTAATTTAACTATTATTGGCTCTAACAATTTAAGAAATTGTAAAAGTAATTTGTGTTGTTGGTTCGTTTTGTTCGTCTTTTTTATTTTTCGTTTCGCTTTTTATTGATAAAAAAATGTTCAAATTTATACGGATCTTTTTTCGGTTTGTTTTTAGCTTCTTTTCTTTTTTGTTTTTGTTTTTAATATGTATACATACATGTATAATAATAATACATTTAATGTTGTATAAATATTCCCGTTTTGTCTATATCATTTCTATTATTTCGTTTTGTATCTATATTCATACAATTATAATTATTTATTTATCAGTTGCGTAGTTCTTTTCCGTTATTATATTACTTTTGTTTTTTCGTTTTTTAATTTATTAGTTTGAGTTGGGAGAAACATTTAAATATCATCAATTCATATATAACTGTCGGAGAGATTTTTAACAATTGTATTTTTATTATTTCATTTGTTCGCCTTTCTTTTTGTAGTTTTTCATATTTAGCTGAGAATGCGTGGAAAGCGTTAAAAAGCAGTTTTCGTTTTCTTTTCATAAATTTGCTTTTTGTTTTCATTCTGTTAAATATATATTTCAAGTTAATTGAATTAACTTAAACATGGGCGAATGTCTAACTTAGTTGTGATTTGTATTTAGTTAATGCTCGTTATTTAATTATTGTGTAAATGGTAACAATGTTTCAGTTCAACTTTCAAATAAATCATATTTTGAGGCCGTTTTAATTATAAATATCATAGGATCAAACTTGGAAACTAGTTGGTTCTTCTTCTTCTTCTTCGATGAGAGCTCTTAATAATGTGGATTGTTGTGTGTGTGTGTGTTTTCTTGGGAGCTGAAACCGTCTCTTTTATCCTGATCTTGGTCCTGGTTATGTGGAAAAGCATTTCAGAGATTTTTTCCTGATTAATATAAACAATAGAAATAAAACTGATTTTTTTTTTTGCTTTGCACAGAAATCGAGCAAATAATGCAATTATTTTTTTTTATTTAGTTTTTGCCTTGCTTGCCTTCTTCAATTAACTAAAATGTTAAACAAAATATGAACAAAATGTTTTAAAGAATTAAAAATGTGTGAATAAATTGCTAATTACTTTTGTTTCTCATGCACATTGTTGTTGTTGTTGTTAACCAGTTCAGTATTGTTCAGTTCATCATTTTGAGCATACAAATCAATCGAACCCAAAAAGTGTACTCCAAAAACTTGAGCTTAAACTTAATTTACAGCATTTCGTTGGAGAAAAGTAATATAAGTATATCATTTATATATATATGTCTATATCGTAATAATATTATTGTAGACATAAACATAGTTTCCATTAAGGCGGCGCATAACAAAATTCAAAGGCTGAGAAAGCAAAAAAAAATATACAATTTATTATTATTATTATTATTATTTATTTTTCAATGAGGGATTGGCAACTATTTATCGCTTCTGCTTTTTGATTCCTATTTGTGTGTTGTGAGTGTTGTTTCTTTTTTTTTTTGTATTTTCGTATAAATATAAAAATTGTTAAGCTTGCAGCTTTTAGTTTTTTTCTTTCTTTTTTTTTAAAATTCACGACTCGCCCTATTTAATGATGCCTTAAGAGTTACAAGTAAATAAACCGACAAATGTCTCCGCTCGTGCCGCAAAAAGCCAAATGTTGTTTTGAATCGATTTTACCCGACAATATCTCTCTCTCTCTTCTGCGTCCGACTCTCTATATATCTGTACATATATATAAATAGTACATATCTCCAATGTTTCTTTATCCTTCTTTTTTTAGTTAAACATAATATAGTTTTTATATTTAGATATAATGCATTTCTGTTGCTATCTCTCTTTCTCTCTGTTGATCTATCTTCTTTTTTTTGTTTTTTGCTTTTTCTTAGATACTTGCTATATAAATCTTCTCTCTAACCATTATCATAATCAATTGCTATTGTTGTTGTTGTTGTTGTTGCTGTTGGGTATATGCATACATAATTGTGGTGAAAGTATTTGTTGTGTGTAGGAGTGTGTGCTGTGTGTGTCTCGTATGTGAGTGTATAGAAAGCGTGGCGTTGGCATTGGCGTTGTTCTCATCATATATGTAGAGTAATATATATATAAATAGATATATATATATATATATATATATTCCTTGTCGTCATCTGCATCATACGTTGAATTTTCGGTTGCATAAAGCCAAAAGTGAAAGGCGCTCGAATTTAGCTTGGCTCAATTTATTCGATCACCTTGAGTACCTTGCCAATGGCAATGGTTTTATCTGAACAACAAACAGAACACGTTAATAATTAAATAAAGTTGAAATCCAAATTTCACTCACTTTCATCTCGCAGCGTAAAGCGTCCCATTTGGGGGAATAGCTTAAATTGTTCAAGGCAAATCATTCCGGAGCATTCGATGCGCATTATTGCCACCTGATCCTGTTTAACGAATCTTGGACGTGTTTTTGATTTGTCACCCGACTTCTTGTCAACCAAACAGATGAGTGCCTGAATTCAATAATATATTTATATATATTATTATATTATATTGATTATGTTATACATGATATTTTATTATATTGACAGAGCACTCACCTTGACCGTCACTTCTTCGGCAGCGCAATGGATGTGCATGACAGCCGAGTAGCCCGCACAGATAATTGATTTGTGTTCTAATATAACGACCTGAGCATCAAAGATTTTGCCAGTTTTAATCGGATTGGCGGCATCACAGATCACAAAACCAGGCGACACATCCTCCTCCTCAATGCCCTGTGTGGAATAAAAGATTAGATTAATATTAACGATTTTTATTCGATATACCGAAACTTTCAGTTGGAATTTTAAGTTTTCTGATCTGAGTCTAAATTGTGATGGATTGTTCGATTTTAGAAACAACTAAGCAAAATATAAATTATATAGTTAACAAACAAACAGAAGAAGACAGCTAACTTATGCCAGCTATTTATGCTGCCCAAGAATATATATACAATTTATAGTGCTGATGTGTTTTGTGAACAAAATATTTTACAGACAGACAAAATAAAATGTCTAAATTGAGATATTCAGGCTGACTAAGAATATACATAAATTATAGACTGAAAGGTATCTCATTCAACTAACTAACTATATAATTAACTCCCTCTGCAAGAGCATTATGTCAGCTCTAAATGTATATAAGGATATCCCATTCAACTAACGAACTAACTCTGTAAGGGCATTAATTAATCAAAAGTTCGTAGCACATACTTTCAGCTTGATCTTCACGTTCTCGCCGGGACCCACAGAGGTCACCTCGAAGTCATCTGAGAACAGTTGATCCACAGCCACTTGCGTCTGCAAGAGATTTAAAAAAATTAGCATAAATTATATATATGCCTATTCCAACAACTTACTCTATTTGGCATGACGAGCAGATTTTGTCCCTTGCGTGCCATGCCCGACTCGACTTTGCCCATGACAACGGTGCCCATGTCCTTGTACTTGTCCACAATGGGCATGATGAAGGGTCCATCGAGATTGCGATTCAGCGAGGGCAGCTCATCGATGAAGGGTATAAAGGCCGGTCCTCTGTACCAGGTGCACAGAGATTCGGGCACTTGATCCTTAAGGCCATAGCCACTGAGGCCCGAGCAAGGCATAAAGGTAAGATCTTTGGCTGGATTGAAGCCCAGCTTCTTGAGGTATGGTAGTATCTTGTCTTTGCATTCGTTGTAACGCGTCTGATCCCAATTCACTGTGGAATCATCCATTTTATTCACCAGCACCACCAAATGCTTGACGCCCGCCGTCTTTGCGAGCATGGCATGTTCACGCGTCTGCCCGCCACGATCGAAACCCGTCTCGAATTCGCCCTTGCGTGCCGAGATGACGAGCACTGCGAGATCCGCTTGCGCCGCACCACCAATCATATTCGGCACAAAACTCTTGTGACCTGGCGCATCCAAAATGGTGAAATGTTTGCGATCCGTTTCGAAGAAGGCACGACCGACTTCAACAGTTTTGCCCTTGTCGCGCTCCTCCTGATTTGTGTCCAGCGCCCAGGAGAGATACCAACTCTCGCGAGATTTCTCGCGAGCCTCTCGCTCATATTTCTCCAGTGTCCGTTTGTCCACCATGCCGGTGAGCGACATAATCTGACCGCCAATTGTTGATTTGCCAGCATCTGCAATGGAATCGGATTTATTTCTATATCTATTCCAATATAGAACTTCTTCTGCTCTTCTCTCTTACCAACATGTCCGATGAAGACGACATTTACGTGCTCCCGCTTGCTTCTGTTCTCCTCCACCTTGACGAGCTTCTTTTTGGACGCCTTCTGCGCTGCCTCGCCGCCCTCAGTGAATTCTGCATCCTCGGCTTCTTCATCTTCGGGCGTTATAATCGCATCATCTTCCACATCCCAGCTATCAGCCGGATCGGTTTCTATAAATATTTTTCAGTTAATTTTATTTATCTACTGAAAATTCTCAATTGGGGTTACTCCATTTTAATTTTATGTGATTCATGCGATATATTACGTTTTCTTATTGAAATTTCATCGATTATCTCCCTTTTTTTTAAATATTCATTTCTGTGTTGAACAATTACAAGTGTGAGCAGAGCTGCAATAATTAACATTGCTTTAGCGCACTGGTTGGTCATGAGTCATTCATTCTGTGACTGCTCCCCTCTAATTGTTGTCACTATTAAGTGTAAAAACGTGCTTCTTTCAAATACACTATACAATAAATAAATACGTATGCGAAAATCACACTTGCCAGTTGAAAGATGCCACGGGGCAGTTGTTGGACTGAGGGAGGGGGGATTAAACACACGCGCGTTTTCGATGCATAGTTTTTTATTTTGTCGCTAGTCAAATCAGAGCACACACACACATACATAGCCTGGAAATGAACTAGAAATGAGTTTTTTTATGCGCGCGCAGCTTATATTTCCAGCCTGGCAGTAGGTCAATTTTAACAGTTACTAACTTTTCTCCGCTGGCTCTTCAATTGTGTTGATGCAGCGAATTTCGCCATCGACTTCGCCCTCGCCTTTTTGTGACATGTGGCGGCAAATTAAAATTAATGCTCAAACAAAAAACGATGAATGAATTTCAAACGCTCAAAAAATAAAGCAGCCAACAAAACAGAGCACGACGCGTGGAGCGAAAAATAAATTTGTTACTAGCTGGCTGACAGGAAAGCTCTCGGACGTTCGACTAACATTCAAAATCAAGTTGAAAGCGGTTCAAACCGCAAACACACACACACTACCGCTAACAGCGACTGCCTTTTGGGCCAACATAAAACAAGAACAACAGTTGCTGCTCATAGCGATAACAGCCACAATCGACACAACAACAACTAAAACACATCTGTGTGTGTGTGTGTGTTTGTTGCAGCCCTGGCACAAGTGTTGCTTGCGCCAGTGAATGGTTCCCAGCAAGAAGAGCTTTGGCTTGCTTGATCAAACGAATGCGAGTGAAAAACGTAAACGTGTCAAAACACAGTGACAGAGATGCGAAAACAAGCTTAAGCAAAGTGTACAAAAATAAATGAATAACAAGTGACTGATAAGATAATAATGAGCTGTAAATAAAGTGTGGAAAAAATTAAATAAATAAGAGTGACTATTAAAATAATAAGCTTTAAATACAGGCACAACATTTAACAGACTTCGCTCGCCATAACATTTATTTTAAGTGCGGGAGAAACAAAACTTATTAACAGAATAGCTTGCAGTCATGTTAAGTCACAGTGAACAAGTAACAGACACGCAACTATTGCGCATCACTGACACGACGGGCATTAAGCGAACGCATACAAAGTGTAAGAGGCAATAAGAACAGCTGCTGCATTAACATTCTGAACTATGTGTTGGAGTGGGAGGAATATTGCACTGGTCCCTTGGTGCATGCCAATAACAGCATTACACACACACAGTAAAATTTTGAGGTTATGTTAGACTGATAACCAAAAATGTTCTGCAAATGTGCATATTTTTTTTGCTAACAGTTGTCTTTGTTTGGCTCTATTCTGCAAAGCGACACGTGTGACGTCACAAAGGCGACAGCAGCAACAGCCAAATGTAAAAGTTCAATGCGCCTAACATTTGCTAAACTACCCCCACGCACACACACACACACATATGTATGTATTTATATATATGTGTCTCCCCCCTATTTATATTTACCATTGTTGGCTGATATTTTGTCCGCTGCTATAATATCCTCAATGGCCACCGCTGCCGCTGTTAAGGGCGTGTTAACAGGCGAACCTAGCGCTGGCGACGTCGAATTTGATGCCGCTGCCGATGAGGGCGCTGCTGTTGCAGCTGCGACGACGGCACCGGCGGCAATATTTGTAGTGGAAGCAGCGCTGCCCGTTGAATCGGGCGTTGTTGCCGGTGTTCCATTTGCAGAGGGCGGCAACGATGGAAGTCCGCTCGTATCCATTTCACTTCCAGGCGCAATTGCATTTTCCAATAACTGTTGTTGTTGTTGCTGCTGCTGCTGTTGTTGTTGAGCTGTCGACGGCGGCGCAGGGACGGACGTTGCTGGCGTTGCTGTTGCTGCTACGGCAACGGCCGCTACTGCTGCGCTGCTGCTGGTGTTGTTGCTGCTGCTGCTGCTGCTGTTGTAACTAAAACTGGGCACAAATTCCACTGCATTCACATTCAATGTGGAGAATTTTGTTGTTACTTCGGTGTTTTCCTGTGCGGCCATTGCTGCTGCTCTGTTCTACTGCTGCTTTCCAATCTTTAGTGGAAATTTTCACTTTTTTTCTTTCGCCGCACGCACTCACACACACACACACGCACTCACAGAGGCGACGACGTCGACACACTTTTGCCCTCCTTCTTCAACTGCTTCTGCTGCTGCTCTCGCACTCGCTCGCAGTCACACACACACAAACAAACACAAACACGCGGTTGACTGTTGTCGGCGAGGAGATTGGAGAGTAGTTGGAGGAGGTGGAGAGCTGCATAGACAGAGCAGCCTTTCAATTTGTGTGGTTATTTTTCTTTTGTTTTTTGGTGTTTTCAACGTTTTGTCGCCAAATTGGACGTCGTCGTCGCTTTTCTCGTGCACTCAACGGTTTGTGTCTGTGCCTCTGTTTTTTTTGTTTGTGTGCGTGTGAAGAAACTTTAATCGTTTCAGTCACCTCCTTTTCAGTCTTTAGTTCTTCTTTCTCTTATTCTTCAGCTCTGTGGCAGCAATGGATACGATTTATTTACAACTCGGTATAGGCTGCCTGACAACAAACAATTTGTTTTTGTCGTTAAATTGGCGAATTTGTTGCCAAAAATTCGTATAAAATTTTACACGTTTCACCGCCACGCGTTGCAATGCCAGGGCTGGACTATATCGATAGGTCTTTTAACTATCGCTCATGACAATTTATTAAATTCACACTTGTTTTGCTTAAAAAAAGAAACCAATATGTGTGTTAATCACTTGAAAATATATTAGTTTTATTATACGATTGAAAACGAAACGATATATTCGTTGAGCTGCCTACTTCGATTCATTAATCGATAAAATGTCGGAAGCACGCAATTTGTACTATGCAATCGAACTAACGACTAGTGAAACGATGTAAGCCACGAGCTGCTAATCTTTTAAATTATTCGGTATCCACACAATTGCAAGCACGTAAAGAAAAAACTATAAAATAAATTCGTTTTATTATTCAATCTATCTTTTTATTAAACGATATATCCGTTGAACCAATCGATTTCAAATAATAAAAATATTGCACTCACGCATTTAGAATATCGATAAATCACATGAAAATATACTAATTTCATTATACAATCGATCTATCGTTTTGTTAAGCGATATATTTGCTTAGCTACCAACCTTTTTGTATTAATCGAAATTGCAAGCACGTAGTGTGCACATCGATAAAGTTGCAGGCATTCACAAAAAAAGAGCTGAGTTGAAGCCAAGTAGGCAAAGCCACGAAAAAAGGAAAAAGTGCATTTGCAAAAGTAATAATTGTAATTAAAAAGTAAAAATAGTGCACAAAAGAATATTAAGTACAATGAGCAATGCAGGCGGCGGAGGTGTTGGGGGAAATGCGCGACCACCGCCCCGAATCGATGGCATGGTCTCGCTAAAGGCAAGTAATCGCTATATAGCCAAAGAGAAATCGAAAGTACAGCCAGCCAGACAAAATGGCGGCCGGCAATTCATTCTTGATGCTTTCTTGGGTTAGATAATAATCAATGTGTGTATTTTTGTGCGCAGGTGGATAATCTCACATATCGCACGACGCCCGAGGATCTGCGCCGTGTCTTTGAGCGGTGCGGCGAAGTTGGCGATATTTATATACCACGTGATCGTTACACGCGTGAAAGTCGCGGATTCGCCTTCGTACGGTAAGTCAACGTCAATGGAAGGTGGAAGCGCTTATTGCACTGGAAGTGAGGCGAATTTACAAGTTGAACAAATTTGTGAGGTTAAATACGACACGTGCGCATATTTTGAGGAAAGCGAACACGAGAATTTTCATGTTCGATTTTGATATAAATAAATTATGCCAGATAATTAGTATTCCATTGCAACTGTTGCCTACCCAAACCCAATGCTAGCCAACATACTGCGAATACTACAGTAATCAGATTATAAATTTGCATTTTCTGCTTTAAATCGAGCGTGTCTTGAAGCCTTTTATTAAAACGCACTCTTAGCAAAAATGCCAGAAAAATTGTGTTCAATTGCAACTGTTGCCTACCCAAACCCAATGCTAGCCAACATACTGCGAATACAACAATCAGTTTATTTGTATTAATATGCATTTTTGCACTACTTTTGGGCATGATTCAAATACTATTTTACTGTTCATATTCCATGCAAAGATGCTAAAAAAAAACTGTTCAATACCAATTGCCTAGCAACATTTTCTGTTAGTCAATATACAGCGAATTCAACATGAGAACATTTGCAGTTCAACTGCAATTGCATAGCATAACTTCTATTAGCCGATATATAGCGAACTCAACAAGATTTTTAGCAGCACCTCCTAAACCCCTTCATCTGTTGAGTTTAACGTGCTCCTCTAAGTCTAATCGAAAAACTGTGCCTAGAAAAAAACAAAGTTAATTGTTATTAACTTAGATTTGCAATTTATCAGAGACTAAACTAAACTAATAATAATATAAAACCTAAAATTTGTTACAAATTTGCCCGTCAAAATCTCTGTTAGTTAACATAATGCGAATCCAGAATGATTTTTAACAGCCTCCTACAACTCTTTACTTGTTGAGTGTAACAGTATTTCAGTTCCAATTGAATAACTGTGCACATGAACTGTGTTATTAGCTTCGAAATACAGTTTATCAAAAACATAAACAAATAAGATACACAATTACAAAATAATTAAAATAAAAAAAAGTAATAAAAAATAAAAATAATTAATATAAAAATAATACAAAAAATAATATAATAAATTTCTCTCCCTTCCCATTTAACAGTTTCTACGACAAGCGCGATGCTGAGGACGCACTGGAAGCGATGGACGGTCGCATGTTGGACGGCAGGGAGTTGCGCGTGCAGATGGCACGCTACGGTCGCCCCTCGTCGCCGACGCGGCGCAACAGCAGCAGCAGTCGTCGCGGCGCTGGCCTCGGAGCTGGCGCCGGTGGCGGGGCGGGTGGACGACGTCGCTCGCGTTCGCGATCGCCAATGCGTCGACGCGCATCGCGCAGTCCGCGTCGACGTTCGTATTCTCCGCGTTCGCGCTCTCGTTCGGCAGGCAGCCGTTCGCCGGCTCGCCGCAGCAAATTCTCAAGGAGTCCGGTGCGCGGCGACAGTCGCAATGGCATAAGCAGCGGCATAGCAGCTGCCGGCGCTTCGCGTAGCCGCAGTCGTTCTTAATATAGCGACGCCGTACGCCCCTCTCCCCCAACCCCCAATCTCCAAAGCCGCTTCAGACGTTCCATATACTTTTGATGTACGATAAGGTGAGAGATTTATCGATATATATAGATTTATCTATGCAGTGAGTGATCGCTTGCAAATTAGAACTGGTAAGGAAGTAAATGGTGAACTATTTACCATTTTGAGTTGCAGATCTCGCTGAAAGTGAAACTAGAAACTATTTACCTCCTTTGAGTGCGGAAAGTAAAACTAAAATTTGCACTAGTTCTCTTTTTAAAGAGTTCACTGTGTTGGTAGATTATAATTATTAAATTAAATTTCTTTTCCACTTTCAGCCTTAATTGACTCGAGTGGACAATGATATCCAGGGAACTCCTCAAGTGGGCTGCAGATCGATCTAAAACTCTTCTCATCATGCTGTGTACCAGAACAGCAGGTATACAAAAAAAAAGAACAAAAAAAAACAGTTTTAAACCCTACAATTACACACATATATACACAGAATATTTATATAGACTACACTATTTTAAGTTGATGAACCAACATAAAAAAAGAAGAACAAAACTGAGCAAAAGAAATGAAAGAACTAAAAAAATTAATACAAAACTTAAACACAGAGCTTAGATTTTATATACAGAAGAAGAAGTTTCTTGTTGTTCAGGTCAAGTTTTTACATTGTTTCAGTTTTTCTGTTTTTTTTTCCATGGGGAAAACGAAAAAAAAATATAGTAATTTCATGGGTACATTTAGGGTTCTATGTGTAGCATTTAATTTTGGGCGCCATTTAATAATTTGTGTAGCGAACTACAAAAAATAAAACTCAAAACAAAAAATCAAATCAAAAACAACTCTCGAGGTATACAGTTTACAGTTACTGTTACTGTTAGAAAAAAACTTGCTCCTACTTTGTGTTTTTTTTTGTTTTCGTTTCTATCTGTTTCATTTGATCGATAAAACATTATTAACAAGCTTTCCACCATTCCATTTTACACATTTATATATACGCAGGCCAAAGTGTGTGCGGCACTTGCAGTTGCAGTCGGTGGTTGCTGCGCCGTTGCCGTCGCTGTTGCCATCGCTGTTAATAATGTAAATGTTATATATGGCTGGCGAGAGTCGTGTCTGGGCAAGGGAGAAAGAGAGAGAAGCAGGGCGGAGAGTGCGAGAGCGAGAGCGCGAAGAGAGCAAAAAATGAGAGAGCAGCGTGTGTGTGTTTTTTTCTGAGCGAGAGCAGACAACGAGAGCGGAGATCGTCGCGTCGCTGCTGCTGCTGCTGCGCTGCTGTTAATCTGCAGACTGCAAACTTCGCTGTTGATGCTGCTGCCGTTGTTGCTGTTAATCTGCAGACTCCGCAAACTTCGCTGCTGTTGCTGTTTGCTGCTTCGATCTTCCCCACACAGACACACACACACACACACACACATTGTTGCTGTTGTAGCCGTTGTTGCTGCGCTGCTGCTGCCGAAGTTGGCGTCTGCTACTCAACTTTTCGCTGTTTTGTTTGCCGTTGGCGTGTTTCTGCTGCTGCTGCTGCCCTTCTCCACTTCACTTGTTCGTACTTGTTGCTGTTTGTTTTGGGGCCCACTTTTGACTTTAGTGAAAATTTGTAGCTGATGACTGGAATAGTGATCGAGCCCCTCCATAAAGGACACCCTGTATACATCTGTGAGAATGCTTTATATATCTGGGAATATAGCAGGTAAGTTTTAACATTGAGATAACATTCCAGTTCTGTTACAGCGAATTTGCAAATAAAGTTAAATAAAAAACTATATAAAAAGCTTGTTTTTTATTAGCTATGAGTGATCAATGTTGGAATTTGGAAAGTTATTAGTGCAATTGGAGAGTGCTTGTCAAAGCGTAATAAAGTTCGAATCGATGGAATTTCAAGCCAAGCTCAATGTAAGCTTTAAAACTTATTCTGGGAAAAAAGCTGTTTGCAAATAAAGTAGAATATAAAAAAAGAAACTTGCTACAAACGATCTGCCAGGACATTGGAGTGCTTGTAAAAAGCTAATGTCAAGGCCATTTCAAACAATCCTGAACGCAAGCTTTGACGTCTGATGCAAAGCTCATGGTGTTTTTTTAGGGGGTGAATGAAAATCAGCTGTGTTTATTGACAAAACATTTCCAGCAAAGACGAAACAACTTCCAAGTTACAAATTTATTTTGTTTTATTGAATTTCGTTATAAATTCGTGAAAACAGTTGGGAAAAGAAGTTTATTTTTTTCCGCCTTAATAAGCCAAAAAATGTATATGGACAAAATGGTGCGCAACGACTCTTACGAGCCGGATTTGCGCAAGGAGGGCAAATACATCTGCCCCATGCCGAAGCCACCCTCGCCACCGCTGGGCGTGGGCAATTGGCACGCCCACCTGGCGCCGCACGAGCGTCTCTTCTACCACCAGACAATGAGTTCCGTTCGATACAGCAAACGATTTCGCGCCACTGCCAGTATTCCTAAGGATTCGCTGGACTTCCAGTTACAGGCGCGCTACGATCATGGAAGGGAAACATTCCCCGAGAAAATCGATGCAGTGTTGCAAAGGGATACTTGTGGCGCCACGACCAGCTGGGCAGCGCCACACGGCCAGTCGGAGGTGGGCTCCAATGCCAGACTGAATTTGTTCCGAGTGCTGCGGAATACGCAAGTTGTTCGGGTTAAAATGCAGGATTCACTGGGGCATCCATTGATCATAGGTGAGTACGCATTTCCTCTCCTCTCCTTTTCTTGTTAAGGGATGTTTAGTTAGTCTGCTACTACCCTTCACTCTATCAGCTCTTACTTCGTTATCTGAAATCTCTTACTTCTTTTCAACAGGCGGCTGCAAGGAGAAGATTCATCCATCTCGGGTCAAGCTGATCTGCAGCGGAGTCCACACGCAGCTGGTGAACAATGGCTTCTCTCGCCAGACATCCGATGGCAACTTCTTCCGCTACTGAGAGACACACTGCTGCCCCCCACTTGCCACTCCGCCGCTTCACACACAGAATTACAAGTCGATCTATTTTTTGTGGTGTCAAATTGTGTTTTTACAGCATTATCGTCAACATGGTTTGGACAAAGGGCAAATACAAATTGAGAGAGCAACAACAACAATACAATAAATGCTGGTCACGCAGTCGGCGCCAGTTTGGCTTGCTTGGCGGGCAGCTGCTCCTCCAACTCCAGCTGATGATCCTTCTCGTTCAACTGTTGCGCTTGGAGTTCATCTTCATCCCCCTCCTGCGCCGCCGGCTGCTGTGCCGCTTTATGACGTTGTTGCTTTTTGTTTTGATTACGATAACTTTTGGGCAGTTTATTTTCACCAATCCTGCAAAGGGAAATATAATCTATATAAAATCTGTACATATAATTGTGTATATATATTCCGGTACTTACATAATTGTGGCCCTCGTGCCTGGACCCCAGTGTGGCGCCGGGTTTTGCTGAAAGCGGGACAGGACCTGCTTGCGACTGCTGGGATTCGCCTCCCCATGCAGCTCATCAAACTCATAATCCCTGGAGCAGGGCTGCGAGAGTATCGCCTGGAGTGGAGTACCTGGTATAAGACGATTCTCCCGCACCGGATGCCGCTTACTCCAGCAGCGCAACAGATCCCAGAGCACAGCAGGTGGGGCATCTGTTTTCAGGGAGTTCTTGTTGGCATGCGAGTACGAGACACGATAGCCAGCATGGAGCAGAGCCGAACGCATCTTCAGCATGGGCACAATTTCCAGCTTGAGCACACAGCACAGCTTATCCGGGGTATAGTAGAGCGGGACATCGGGCAACTCCTCCTGGACCATGGAAAGCACGCCGACAATGCGTCGCTGTGTGCCGAGCGCATTGAGTGGCGACGTCGCAGATTGCACCGCTTCCAGCAGCTGCTGAACGAAGCCCGTCTGGTGAATGGGTGCCGACCAGATGGGTCCGCCCAGATGATGACGATGCGAGCAGTGCTCACAGCGACTGTCCACAGCGGGTCCGGTGGGTAACCCAAACTTGAGCAAATGCGGCTGCTCGGAGGATTTGCTGCGCACTGTGCCCAGTGGCTGCAAAGTGAACGCTTCACAGCCGGTGCACTGATATAACCAGGACTGCTTGCTCATGCTCAGCTTGCACTGGGCCTGGCCCGAGTAGACGCGCAGAAAGATGCGCACATAGAAATCCGCCGAGATGCTGAGCAGCGGCTCAATATATTTGCCATGACGATTCGCATGCGTTGCGATGCAGTTCAGCAGAATGCGCAGCGCCATCTCATGGCAGCACTTCATCCTCAGCGACACTGAGCCGTATTTAACATAACAAGATTCGGGTGCATTCCCCGCGAGTACAGCCATATCGGTGGCTGTGACGAGGAGCAGACCACCATCGGTGAGGCATTGCAGTGCGCCGTCGAGGAAACGATTTGGGCAGCCGTAAGGATCCAGATCGACGACATCGAAACGCTTTTGTGGCGCAGTCGAGAGATACATGAGTGTCCTGCAAAGGATAAAGCGTTGAGTTGAAGACATATACATATATAGAGGCGTCAAATTGACTGCATGAAAAACCTGATCGATTATGGTTATTATTTGATTTGCCTTCGCCTCGACTCAATCGATTTACACTTTCAGAAATATAGTGTGGACGTTGCCGAAGGCGAAGTCAAACAATTTCGCATGTCGGGACAGTGATGAAAGTAGATTCATAAAATTCTAAAATGCTTACATGGCATCCGCATGACTGCTCTCAATCAGATGCGACACCTTATTGTGTTCCATATTTGTGTTGATGGATTCCACGGCCTGCCTCGATAAATCATTGGCTATGATTTGACGCACGCCAGCAATTTCCTGGGCATAGCGTATGCTTCTCAGCCCAGTGGCAGCCAGTGCCTCAAGAATCCTCAAACCATCCTCGTACTGTGTGCCGGCCACATAGCTGGGAATGGGTGGAGCAGTAGTCAGTGGAGTATCCGTATTTGGTTGCTTCTGCTGGCGCTGCAGTTGCTTCAGCGCTTTCTCGGCTCGCTCTTTGACCAATTGTTGGAAATAAACATTGATCACAGCGATGCTCAAGTCGCGATTGAATTCCTGCACGGGATTGTAGAACACATTGCCACCGGATATGATTTGTGCATTGCGTTCTGTTATAATGTTTGCATTGGGATTGGCAACAATTGGCGTCTCCGGCGCCGTTTCCTGCCGCACTTCATCCACTTCCATTTTTTGTGCACGTGTTGGATGTTTGTTTTCACTTTACGACAGTTAACATCGATTAGCTGTGCGCAATCGATAACTTTAACATTTTCCGATATATGTTATTAATAGCGGTCATTTCTAGTCAACTAATGTATTTATTGCCTGAAGTTTGTTGCTAAATGCTAAATTAACGTTTAACTTGCAGTTGCTCAATTTAAATGAGCTGATTCATATTTATTATTTAAAATACAATTTAATATGAGCAGCTTATCTAGCTGTCGGCAAAAACATTCTTGTGCTAAAAGTGATTGATAACTTGTGGTGGCCGAACGATAACTGGCGCAGTTAAATCTAGGCAGTTGGCAACGCAACACGCTCAGCTGTTCTGTTGTTGTCGTAACAGGCCGCTGTTTTGGCTGCCTTTTCTTAATATTGCATTTCAACTCCATATTTATATAGAAAATGAACAAAGTAACGGCTGCTTTTATTAGAGTACTGCGCCACAGCAACAAATCATACAGCTCCGCAGCGCTGCTGGGCCGCCAGCTGTCATATAAGAGCGATCTATCGCTGGAGAAGATCTATCCAAATGCACGCTTGCAACTTTATACGCCGCCGCCGCCCGCAGTGAGTATTAAATTAAGGTTTAATAGAAATCTTGACTTAAAGTAATTTCTAACAGGCGAGAAGCGATGGCAAATTCAATGGCTATATACCCGTGGACAAGTTGGATATTACCTACAGTCGCAGCTCGGGGCCGGGTGGTCAGCACGTGAACACAGTGAACACCAAAGTTGACGTACGCTTTAAGCTGGCCGAGGCAGAGTGGATACCGGAGAAGACGCGCCAAAAGTTGCTCCAGGTGGTGGCCAACAAGCTGAACAAGGAGGGCTACTTTTACATCAAAAGCGATTTGACGCGCTCCCAGCAATTAAATCTGGCGGATGCACTAGAAAAGTTACGCAGTTTAATACGCGCCCAGGAAGTGGAGGCAGTGGGTCCCAGCGAGCAGACGCTGGAAAAGCTGCGTCGTCGTCATGAGCAGGCGGCCAGGCAGCGACTGCAACTGAAACGCGAACGCAGCCAGATTAAAGCGCACAGACAAACACCAAGCGGCGTAGATTTTTAGTTTCTAATTTTGCCAAAAAATATTAAACTCTGTTTACAACAAAGATGATGTCTTAGCTTAGTGATCAATAGACTATAAGTGGAGGGCGTCATCCGTAGCCGGGGTGACTGTAAACCGTGGCACGGGCATTGTGATGATGGCCTCCGGCAAATGCACCTGCTGGCGACTCTGATGCGAGGGCAAGCTGGCAAAGCGAGGGCGCTGAAAGGACGAGAAGGGCAACAAATGAGAAGAGAAATCCTCGAGCCACCTGGGATTGCTTACCCGCTCCTGTGTGTCGGCGCTGCGTTGCGTGTGCCGACGGTCAATCCGACGCTGCTCCTGCCCAGGCTTAATTAGCGATTGCGAGTACAACTGCTCCAGTCGATGGATGGTGGCGACGTTTGCCGGCAGCTGTGCGGAGAAACTGTGGCGTATGCTGCGCGGCGACCAAGTGTGCTGATAGCCAGCCTCATCCAGATGACGCAGAAACTGTCCATTATCCTCCTTGACCAGGTTGGCCAGCAGCTCATCAATAATAGCCGCATCCCCGCGAGACACTTTAATGTCGTGCTTCCAAAACTCTCGATTGCTGCGTCCAATCACAGGCGCAATTTGTTTGACCTTCAGCACGAGGATGCCCATCAAATAGATGCAGAGCACGTTGCACAGAGTCAAACACATGCTGATGCTGCCCAAGATGGCCAGTTCAGTGGCCTGATTTTGGGAATACTTGCTGGACTTGATGACATCCCTGTACAAGGAATCATCGTTCTCAAAGAGTTTGTAGATGCAAGCCAGTGCCCAGAGTAGACCCGAGTTCACAGCTGGCGGGAGTAGGGATGCTGAGATGGCCACGCCCACTAGCGAGCCAATGTTGCCGCCCAATATGCCAATGGCTGCGCCTGCACCCGATGGAATCGCCGTAAACAAACCGACGACGAGCGAGTGGAGATCACAGCGGGAGAGCATCTCCTCGGTGAGTCCCTCACCAATGCCGTACTTCTTATCCGTGCTGCAGACAACTAGTCCAAAGACAAATCCCACCAGGGTGGCCATCAGTATGCCAATTAGCTCATTTCGCATCCCGAGTTGTCTGAGCGAACGCTCCTCGATCACCGTGCCAAAGATCGCTGCAATAATTGGCCCCATCAGCGGCGAGATCAACATGCTCGAGGCCAAAAATATTGTACTGTTCTCCACTAGGCCAAATGAAGCCAATATCCTGCAAGGATTAGCACTAGGATTAGTCAGGGATTAAGTAGGTTTATACATATTTATAGATGTATAGGATAGATATAAGTATAGATAAATTCAAGAAATTTTCAAGGGCATCCAATATTCAAAATGTATCATTTTGAAAATCTCAGATTTTCCAAAATTCTGAATAAACATATTTAACTGTTCTACTTGATGCAGACACCTGAATTCTTAAGATAATACAAATATTAAGATCTTATCTTATCAATGTATTACAATCAATAATTTGGCTTTTTTTTTGGTTAAATTGAGAGGTTCCCATATATGAAGATGAGATGCTCTCCAGATCGATATAAATACCATCCAAATGTTCACTCGAGAACAAATTTAAAAAGTGTTTCAAATTGGATTTGGATATTTTCTGGATTATATTATCTATGATCATAATAAAAGATAATAGATACGTATTCTATATATTATATGCATATATGTGTAATTGCTTACGCTGCCGAGATGAGGAGTACGCAGAAGTCAAAGGTTATCGCCGCATCCTGTCGAACATCTCTTACAACTTGTGCCACATTCAAACGCGATCTAACCGAATTCATAAACCGATCCCAGGCGCCATGTTTATGGGCGTTCTGATTGCTATGTCCGCTGGAAATGTACCGTTGGAAATATAACTGGAATGACTGTTAACTCCACTGGTACTCACTCCGCTTGGGGTATGCCCTGGGGCTGATTTTCCATTAGCTGTGGATTCGTTTTATACGATTTGGAGGCAATGCAATTCATGACACAGACCGAGGAACCCTCACGATCTCCAATGCCCCATTGCTGGAGCGCCTCGTAGAGATTCTCGTAAAGCTCATTGAACTCGAGTGAGAAGCTGATCTGGAATGTGTTGCCTTCCCGACTGCGCAGCCAGAGGGCATTGGAAATGTGAAATTTAAGTAAGATCTTTTGCAGCACATGCTCCATCGCCGTGTCCAGCGGCAGTTGTGTCAACTCCGCCGACTCAACAACATCTGACAGCTGGCGGCGCTTGTAACTGCCGACGTTGCTGCCGGCGCCGCTGCTTTTGTTACAGTTATTATCCAGCTGCGGTGAGTCAAACAGCTGATGGGATTTCTGCAAGCTCTGCGCGTCGCATGCAGACAATGACGAGCTTCTAAAAGTGGCTGTTGCTGTTGTTGTTGTTGCGGTTACTGTTGTTGTCGCATCTTCATTAAGTTGTCGCACGTAGGCTTTCTTCAGGCGCTGCTCTTCCAGTGCCGTTGGAATTGTAATCGTGAACAACACAGCGGAAGCGTGCAACATTGTTTATTTGTTTATTATGCTAGGTACGTATAACACACACACACACACACACACGTATATTACATGAATTCCAACATATATAGAATAAATAATCTATTGGCGGCACGAGATGTCTGCTGGCTGCAATGATCTGCTTTACACTGGAAAGTTTAAATGCATTGCGAGCCTTGTTGCTGTTGTTGTAGCATTTACCTGATAACGGTTTCTGCTCAACCTCTGTTAAGTGCAGTGCGTGATCAGCTGCTAACATTAAGCGCTCTGTTAACAGTTGACAGTTTCTTAAGCGGGCTGGCAACGCTGGCGCTGCTATTTAAAGTTGAATTTAAAAATGTAACAGCGAAAATTAAGGTTTTAATTAGTCGAAATGTGTTTTATTTACAAATACTATTACTACAATATATATACAATACAATACAAATGGACAACTTAAGCCTCTAAACTGACATTCATTAATTCCTTGGTCAATTCAGCTCGGCTTCTTTTTGTCGATCTGCTCAAGCCCAAGGCATTTGTATTCTGTTCGAGTGCAGGCGGTGGCAATTTCAGAAAATCAACCTTGATTGTTGTTGGAGTTGGAGTGGTTGTTGTTGTAGTTGTTGTTGCGGCCATTTTGTAGAGCAATTGCAGCTGCTGCACTGCATCCGTCGGCAGCTGATTCTGCACTGGCAACGCCAATTTCGCTCTCTGTTTGCTGTTCAGCTTCGTTTTGGGCTTCGTTTCCAGCGGTTTCATTCCATTCGACCAGCTTTCCAGCCAGCTGGCCGCATTGCGTTCGGTGCTGGTCAACAGTTGTTGCTGCTGCTGTAGCTGCTGCTGGCGCCGCAGTTGAGCACGCTGCTCGCTGTCGCTCACCTGGCGCTTATTGAAGGATTGATCATCTTTGTTTGGATCGCCCAACGGTTGAGTGTCCTTCTGGGGTCCCAGCTCAAGCAGCACCTGAAAGTCCGCATGATCGCCCAGTCGAAAACCGAAACCAAGTCGCGAATCGGTGCCTGTTTGGGATATATATATATTTATACTATATTCATTATTTCATTTCATTTAAAATATTTTATTTTACATATTTCATTTTATGTAAATCATTTTACATATTTCATTTTATATATCTGTCTTACCCTTCTTGATGGGCGGTATATTGGAGTAGACTAGAGACAGAAATGACGTCAGCTGCTCGGGCACAATTAATCCATTCACATTTTGGGCTGCACATAAAAAATAATTTGAGTTTTCAGTTTCATTTACAGTTTAAACAATGAGCAAAGTTTTTGACTTTCTGAGCGTCGCTTTGGTTATGCAACAAGCACTTTTATGGGCCGACTTTTAGTTGACGGATTATTTCTCTTGTTTTTGCTTTTCATTATACAACAATTAATGTATATGTAAAGAATGCTATAGTTGAGAGTTCACGACTAGGAGATACCCTGAAGACAGTTGTTGAGTAAAATGAAATAAACTTCAAGTGCCGAAGCTAAGTGAGAACTTATAAACCAAATTTAAAGTTTCTAGGTTTTATAATCTCTAAGATCGGCTTCTTTATAAAGACAAAATGAACTGGCTAAATCGACTCGACTTTTGATCTAGACATACACATATACATACATAGATAGTCAATAAAGTGTGGTATTTAAGGCACTCTGAGTACATGTTGTGAAAAATAATCATTACACTCAGAAAAAGAGTCGTCATTTTAAAAAATCGACCTAGAAACTTTTTCTTGTTTTTAGAAGTAATTTTGCTACATTTTCTACAATAAAAAACTTCTAAAAATTTGAATTATAAATAATTGCATTTCTAAGAAGTGTTTTTCTGAGTGTAGATAACTCATTAGATACCTTTTGTTATTTGATGACTTTAGCAACTTGAGCATAACTTGTTTGTCTAGCAAATTCATGGTCAGCTATTATGTGGTTAGTAACTTTTAACTCAAGAGAACTGACCTAGCCTAACTTATGATCTATATGTTGAACCTTAAGAAAAAAGAACAAAAGATAATTAATGAACAGCACTTTGAAGCTGAAGTTTGAGCCTTTTTTTTAACAAAGTAAATGTAAGCTTTGAACAGAGATCAAAACTTGTTATTAGACATAATTATTTCAACTAGGCAGCGAAAAACATCACATACACCAAAGAGTGAGAGAGGGAGAGACGGAGAGTGAGAGAGGCGCAGAGACGACCTTGACACAAAGACCGGCAATAATTTGAAAGCGCGCTTTTAGCCAGTTTTGAGTTTTGGTCTAAGCTGGCTTTGTGATCAAAGTTTAGAGTCTAGTCTTAAAAAAAACCGGTTGTTGTTAACGTTTACTTACGTTGAAGCAGGCCAAGAAGCAGCGCCAGCCACAGGCCAACAGTTAGCGTCTGTAGTTGTCTTTTTGGCCAAAACATGATTAGCGGCAAAAACTGTTTACAACTAGCAGCATTTAATGCAATGTTAACAAACTGTAAAATAAATATAAAGGATTATGAAACAGCTGTTGTTGTTGTTGTTGCTGTCGAAGAATTTTGACTTAGTCTGGCAACGCTCTGCATGTATGTGTGCGTCAGCTGAGCAAAGTATTTCAAAAATGCGATATGCAAACACACACACACACACACGCACACACAAAAAAGCGTCAACAACAACAAAATGAATGAAAACAAAATACAAAAAACGGACGGCAAAAAAAAACTGTTTGGAAATCACTCTCACTTTTTGTTCGATGTGCTTTTTGTTGTTGTTTTTTTTATTTATTTTTTTTGTTAGGGTTTTTGCTTGAGCTCAATGTCTTCTGTCTTTATTTTTATGGGTTTTATTTTTTTACAATATTTTGTCTGGCCTTGTGTTTTGGAGTTTGTGTTACTAAAATTGTTAATTGTCGTATCACAAATATATATATGTATATATTCTGTTGTAAGACTTAATACTTTTACTTTAGTGAATTTTATTTGTTAATTGAATTAACACTTTTCAAATAAGTGGCGCAAGGAAAATATTTGTTAAAAATGAAAGCGACGCCAAGTTTCGACTTCAAAATATTCATAAATGTTTAATTTCGGTTTCAATTTCAATTTCAATTTGGTTGCGGCTCCAAAAATAGCAAATAGTTTACACCGGCCTCATACAAATGGCTTAGTTACGCATACACCCACACACACATATATATATATATATTTGTTAACCGTTACGTTTCGTACATTTTGGCTTTATTGTTTTTTCTGTTGTGGAATTTTTTAATCAATGTTGTTTAACTGCACGCATTTTACCGTTTAACAAACATGCTCAGTCCGCGTCTGCGCGGCAACTGAAATGGAGAGTGAAAAAATAAACCGAGTGCATACAACACGCGCCGGCGGCGTCGCTGCGACTTCGTCACAGCCTCAGCTCTGGTTTGGGGTGGAGTGCGCACTCACGTAACAGCAGTGTTGTTGTTGTTGCTGCTGTTGTTCTTCTTCTTCTTCGCGCATGCTTCGTTCGTGTAACAGCTTCGCGCATGCGTCACTGCTGCAGTTGTTGTTGTTGTGTCGTGCAGGTTTCGGCTTAGTGTTAGTGTTAGTGTTCGCCTTCGCTTTCAGTTTTGGTTTCGGTTTCAATTTTGTGCTCTCATTTGTAGGCCGGCTCTTGGTCCATTAACGTCAGCGCTGCTCAAATTGGCGCACTCGGCTTAACATATGCACCTTCTGCGCTGCGTTGCTCTGCTTCTGCTTTGCGCTGTTTTTGCTTTGCGCTGCTTTTGCTTTGCGCTGCTTTTGCTTTGCGCTGCTTTTGCTTCGCGCTGCTTTTGCCTTGCTCTGCTTATGCTGGGGCGTAGCTTGTCAGGTTGCTGCGACTTTTTTGGCACTTCTGCGCAATTATCTACATTTGTTTATATGTATGTGTGTATTTCTTGAAAGGTTGAAAAACCCCTTAGCCCTGCCCTGTGCAGTTTTTGGGCTTGTTATTTTAACATAATTGAATGACTACGTATTTTTCTTGCGAGAAACTTTAGTTAATTGGTTATTATGAGTCACTCAGGCTGACATTAATGGGCCAAAAAACAAAAAATAGTAAATAATTCAAGGATGAAAGTTTTGCAATGACATATTTACAATTATGTAAATATTCGGCAGATATATACACACATTGATGACATACATACAATACATATATACATAAAGTAACATAACATAACATAACATAACATAACATAACATAACATAACATAACAATGTAAAATAACATACATACATAGAAAGGGCCGTTATTTTTATCAAGCCACTTTCCAGTTAGCAGCAATTTCAAAGAGTGTATACAGGGTGTCCCATTTATATGATGTTGAGTGTACATGTATTTATCTATTTATTATTCACATGCCTACATTTTTCAAATAAAATGTATTCATTTTTTGTGTGCTTCTCAAGTTCAGTGAACGACCTAATTGCATATACAATAATACTCAAACCTCATGTTAGCCTGTACAGTGAAACCTGACAGCAAGCAACGCACTGAAGCTCAAAGCACTGTTAACATTTGCATAAGCTGAATGACAGATAAATAACGGACCGACAGTGGAAACCCTTCACGCCCACCTGCATATTTTTTCACTTAGTTCAGCTATTGTTGACATTTGTGTGTAAAACTATTTTGTTTAATTACCCAAGACAAGTCTTATGCAACAAACACTCACACACACACACATACAACTATTTGTGTTAGAAAATTGCTGTGTCTATTGGACCACAGCAGTTGGGTAAAGCTGAAGTGCATACACTCCGAGAAAAAATCGACTTCATTTCTGGGTTAGTCTCTCAATTCCTGAGAAAATTAACTTCTAAATTTGATGATTGTGCCTGTGTAAGAAACAGAGTTTTCACATCTAAATTGGGGTATGGATTTTTCTATGTTTCGTTTTCAGAGTGCTGATTTGTATGAGTGTATCTGTAGAAGAATTCTTAAATAAACTTTTCTCTTATTAATTTAGGCCATTTTATGAAAATGTAGGCACATTTTTTTCTGAGTGTGGAGACACACATTGCGGTCATTGCATGATTTGCAAACACAATTGGTCAACAAGCATGTGGCAATAATGAAAACTAAATGGCCAACATTTGTTGGTTTTAGCTTTTGGCTTGGCCATAAAAATGTTCAAGTGATGACAATTTTACTGCATGTGCAAATGGCAACTGATGAGTTGCAGAAAACCCATGCACACAACTTTGACCCCTTAGCTAAAGGTTAAACAAATAACTGTGATTGTGTAAAATATGCAAAAGATAAGCGTCTTGGCTGAAGTACTTTAATATAATTACTAATTAAATTAATTTATATTTTGTTGCTATTATTTGCATCAGCAAAAAATGTGGCACACTTCGAGGCTGCTTAAAAAATGTTAATCATTACTATTGCTGTTAAGGGGCTGTTATGCTGTTTGTTGAGCTGCCACTGTTATTCTGCTGTTTGCTCCAGTCACTCCTACGAACTTATCAGATGCACAAAAAACGTTGCAAATAGCGCAAATTTGAATTAAATACTATAAAGTTAAATTAATATATGCACAATGCCCAATACATACATATCTTTTGTTATTACAATAAGTTAGAGGCTTCTTGTAAGATGCTCAACATTAAAGGACTGTTATTCTGTTGTTGAGCTGCTGTTATTCTGTTGTTGAGCTGCTGTTAGGCTGCTGTTGTCGGTAAAATCATTGCATACAAACAGGCGCACATAGAACATAAAATAAAATTAAAGTAAATTTGAGCACAACAATCAATACAAAAGTTCTCATAAAAAAAATGTTAACAGGAAAATTATAAAAAAAAAAACAATTAACTAACACTTACAACCCGTTCAAAACCAATTAAAAACTTAATTTCGCAGACATTTAAATAATTGATTTACATTTTATTGTTCTTATGGCTTTTTTACTTTTAACTAGAGCTAAAGCACTAATTGTATAATAACAAATTAAGAACCTAAACTTTTACACAATGTTTGTTTTGTTTTGTTTTGTTTTTCGTTTTCGCACATTTGCATAACATAAATTATACTCGCATTAGCATTCGTAAGAAACCAATTGAATCTTTAATTATACATTTATAGCATATTTTGTAAATAAATTATGTAAGACGAGCAGCAATTACGGTATTAATTATTGTTCGTACATAAAACATATATATATATAACAATTCTTTCACAGTTCAGCGACATTTTTTCCATAATTATTATTATTATTTGTGTATAGTTTATATAATTACATTTTATGTTTATTTGTTTTTAGTATTTTAATTAGACTACGCACTACGCTAACAACGATGTGTAAAAATAAATGTGATTTGTTTTTAACTCTTGTCTCAAATATATATTTAGTTTAGTTTTAGTTTAGTTTCCTTTTCTTTTTTCTTTTTTTAATATGCTCTCAGCATACTTCGAGTATGCTTTTAATAATAATATTTAGAAATTCATTGTTTTTCAGCTTGTTTCTGCCGCTAAATTTTGGCTCGCTTCTTGTTTTTCGGAACTGCAGCTGATAATTGTACGAGTTTTGGTTTAGTGTCGAATGTTGAACATTTTGCTGAGCTGCAGCTGCAGCTGCAGCTTTAGCTTTAGCTTCAGCTATAGCTGTAGTTCTAGGTAACGAGGTAAAGTGCGCCTTGTTTCGAAATCGACACAGTCAACTCCATGCCACAAACTGGGGGCAGCATCTCATCATTATCATCAGTGTCAATGCCACGCGAACAGCGAATGCATCACCAGCAAATAACCAGTTGCAACAATTATGCTGCCAATCATAATGGGGAAGCCAACTCTGCAAAAGGATTTGGATTAATATTAATATTGTTCAACTAAGAAAATAATGATATATAATTTGAAAAATATATACAAAAATAGGGATATTTCCAGCTAGCTGTGCCTCTTTTTATGCATTGCCCATTTGTGAAATAGGGTATAATAATATTGTTCAAAAATAGCAACGACAGAGAGAAGGAAGCAACTCTGAGCCCATAGGGTATGTGTATTCTTGATCAGCATCGATTTAGACACGTTTCTCAAGATATAGACTTCTATCTGATATATAAAGGTTTCATTGAGATCTAAATAGAATATATATTTACAGAAAATCGCGCTTATGGACCAATCGCCAAGACATATGCTAAATACCATTACTTTGAGTATTTCCTAGTCGAGCTCTCTCGACTAGTGCATTCTAGGTTTCTCAATCTAAGCTATTTATATGCCCTACTGCTCAACCTGTTCCCTTTATTTATGCGATATACAAGTTTACGGGTTTCATACTCACTTGAAGAATTCGAGGAATGTGAATTTGTAGCCATGTTGCTCGGCAACTCCGGCACAAACCACATTCGCCGAGGCACCAATCAGCGTGCCATTACCTGGCAAAATAGAAAGTGAATATTAGCAATTATATACTCCAAATATACACCCTATATATATATAGACTTACCGCCCAAACAGGCGCCCAGAGCTAGTGCCCAGACGAGTGGTTGCAGTGGAAGATTCAAGGTGCTGTTCTGTGCCAGGGAAATGGTTATCTTCACCATCATTGTTGTCAGCGGAATATTGTCGACAAACGCGGAGGCCACAGCAGATACCTAAAGATACAGATAAAGATATATGTCAACTATAAAATTTATATATAAAATATTTAATTTTACCCATAGTATTATCAAGATGGCAACCATTAAGCGCTGATCTTCGCCCACGCCTAGAATAATGTTCTCGGTCATGTTGCCAATCCACTCGATGAGGCCCAGTTCGGTTAGAGCCTCCATCAGTATGAAGAGTGCGGCGAAGAAGAGCAATGTGGACCACTCCACTCGCGCCAATATCGCCTCCAGGTCCTCAATGTCCGCCAGGATGATAAGGAATATCGCTCCGAGCAGTGCTGTCCAGCCGAGCGACAGACGCTGCAGCTCCGGCACCGAATGCAGAAAGAACAAACTGATCACAAAGATCAGGGCTGCGGTGCACTTGACCAACAGCTGCTTATTCCGTATCGGATACTACGGAATTGAGGAGGTATGTATATATAGATATAAATAAAAGGAATAATCAACGTTGTTTTGGAGTTTTCATAAACATTTCATTCCTTTTTTGTAGTATAAACAATCGATTCATCTTCCAACCTGAATACCCATATGGCTATAGCTTTCTATATGCCTTCCTATATGCATATATCTATATATCTAAGATATTATTGTCAGCTCACCTTGGCCTGCAGATTGGCGAGGGTCTGTTGATAGTTGGGCGCCGGGACGACGACGGCCGTCATGCGTTTCTTGAGACTGCGCTTCAGGCGATTCACTTTCTTCATCAGCGTTAGACGCACCAGCTCCTCATCCTTGGAGTAGGCCGAGAGACTGGCTGCTGCCCGCTTCCATACGTGAATTTCGTGACGCAGTTCCTCCACCTCGGGCGAGTCCTTGAACTGCAGATCACTAATATTGCGGAATTTGTAGCGCAGCTGCAAATACGTTTGGATCATCACCAAAATGACGCCGGGCAACATGTGAAGAGTGAACACAGCAAAGTTGACGCCCTGCAATTGCAATCGAGATGGTTTCAGCCGGGATATAAATCGGGAATATAAGGCACCATTATGATCTGGTAGTGCTGAATCAATCATTCAACTAAGTTCAATCATAAATACTTAAAAGGACTCACATTCTTGGATATGTAGCTGTTCGAGGCAATTATGACATTTGGTGGATCGCCCACAGGTGTCAGGGCGCCGCCAATGTTCGAGTAGATGACCATGCACATCAAGATGGGCACCGGATTGAGGCACATGACCTCGCAGAGACGTATCGTGACCGGAGTCATCAGCAGCACCGTTGTCACATTATCCAAGAAGGACGACAGGATGGCCGTAAAAAAGCACAAACAATTGATGAGGGGCCAGACGTCTCCATTTGTGATCTTGTAGGCATACACAGCCAGGTAGTCGAACACGCCCGTCTCGGAGAGGATCGCAACCAGGATCATCATGCCGAAGAGCAGCAGCAACGTTTCCACATCGATCCAACCCATAATCGTGGACATCGAAGGACGCGAGTTGAGCGCCGCCAAAATGCCCACGGACAATGTGGAGGCAATGATGGCGGCAAAGGTGCGATTAACAATCTCCCAAATGATCATCACATAGAGGCCGCAGAGCACAGCTGCCGCATAGAGAACGCCGTGCTTCTTGTAGATGGGCGACTCGTCCACGTTCAGTTGGAGCGGCAGTTCGCCATCGATGCTGCTGGTCAGCTCGAAGTTGAGGCGTGTGCCATTGGCCTCGATGAGTTTCGATGCATCCGCTGGGATTAGTTCGAAAGTGTGGGATTTTTTGGTATCCTTGGTGGCATCGATTAGTTCCGGATAAACCACATCCAATTGCCACATTTCACTCGCGTTCTCCGTGTACAACTCCTGGCCCTGTGCATCCAAATAGCTGCGTGTGACGAGCACTTGCAACACGGGCAGCGGCACACTATCGTTCAACTGCAACTCGTTCTCCTGCAGCCGAAACGGACCCTTCAGTCCCAGCCCAATCCGCTCCAGCTTCGCTGTGGCAATCGAAAAGACTGCAAAGCAAATATTAAAGAATATTTAGGAAGAACTTGTGATTGATTCTTGCTCGCTCACCTCGCGTGGAACTGTTCCTGGGCACACTGATGAGACTCAGCTGATCCACGTGCTCGTTGTTGCTCATCAGAAAGGCGGTGAAAACACCCCACACGATGAGCAGCACCGATATCTTAAACCAAGTCAAATACTTTTTGTACTAAAAGTGAAAGAAAATTGTATTAAAAGTCGGCATTAATAAAATATAATACTCAAATAAGTGAAGTTTCACTTAAGTTAAGCTAAATTTAATGAATCTATTTTTAGTATATTTTAGTGCTGAAAGCAAAATAGAAATTTGTTTCTCAATTTGTTGCTTAATTAATGAGTTGTCACCCTCAAAAACTAGGCATGGTCTGTGGAAGAATGCGTAGAAATCTTCAACAGCGCAGAATGTGAAGCATTAGTCAGAGAAAGACGTAGAATTCTGGAGAAACATGTGATATATCAATCAATTAATTAATCTATTTCTTTCGAGTCGGATCACATGTTTGCCCAGAATTCGACATCTTTTACCCACAATGAGACAGAGATGCTTGAATGGAGGTGCTGTAGGATCAGAGGGGGGCACAATAGATCAAAGTGTTTGTAATTCCCCCGATAATAGTAATAACACCCAATACAATGGAGCTAATGGGTCGCAGTGCATGCAACCCACCCAGTAATAAAACAATACGCCCTTTAGTTAATTTTAAATACCTAATTGTAGTACATGCAACAAATAATAATTAGCCTGTTGTCGACTCATTTTTAATTATGATGTATTCCCAGTTGTTCAGCTCTGAGCATTTTCAGAGGAAGTTGCGGTCATCGATTTGGGATGAAATAGGCTTAATCTGCGTACAGCTCATGTATACCAAATTTAGAGTCTATACTTCTTATAGTGTCTGAGATCGGCTTAACTTAATCGATTTAATATAACAAGTTAATTTTTTTTACTTAAATCAAGAATGAATTCTCCAATTTCAAAGACATTTTAAACTCACGCTGCTTTTGGAGTAGGCCTCGCCATCGTCGTGCTGATCCTCGTTGTTGTTCTCCAGGTCCCTGGGGGGACAGACAGAAAACTGGTTGCACTAATTACGTAACTGACAATCGAGTGGCAAAGAACTACGAACCTGCCATCCAAAACGTGCACCTGCCCCGCCTCGTTCGTCACATTGATGCCGATCTGTGTGAAGACCGCCTTCGGCTCCTCCATATGTCCATGTCCATTCCGTCCAATCTGCTCAAGTTCGTTGTGCTCATGCTCCGCCACATCCTCCAGGGGCATAGGATCTGAAATGGTCGAAGAAGATATCAATAGGCAAGTCCTCTATCTATACTCGGAATAAAATACGTCCGGAATTTTAGAAATGCTCCCTGAAAATAAGAATGTTTTTCTCATTTCTAGACATAATTTCAAAATATAAAGAATACAAATTTCCACAAGGATTTTTAGAAATATATTTTCTGAATGATAAGCTGAGTTGCTCTTGGTTAATTTCTAAAGTTCAGCGCGATTCTTTTCTCTGAGTGCAGCTGCCTCATCTATTAATGGCCAAATACCAAACAACGATATGGGTAAATATTTAAACGGCAATTGAACCATTAGCTGCACTCGACAGGACAACAGTAAGACAGTACGACAGGACGACAGTACGAAAGGACGACAGGACGACAGGACGACAGCACTTTGAGGACTGATTGAGCCAGCAGTTGGCTCAGGATTCAATTCCTATGTCCGCTACTTCATTTTATTGGAATCTATTTTTAGGTTGAGCGGGTCATGTGTTAACAAGTTGGAATGCTATAGTCGAGAGTGCTCGACTGGGCGATACCCTGCGCATAATTGATAATTTGCTGTATAAGAAAATATGTTTTGAGCTGAAAGATACAGTAGCTATTGCTATATATACCAAATTTGAAGCCTTTAGCTCCTATAGTAGCCAAAATCGGCCAGACATGGCTGTATCAACTCTTCTTTTGATGTTGATCAAGAATGTATATTTGGAGTTGTTCCTTCTGCTCGTTCCACAACTTCATTATACCCCTTTTTGAACATTTTTAATGGGCTTAGGATACAAAACGCCATTAAGCAATTGACCGCAAGAATAGAGGTATATCTATAGATATCGAAATCTATATATATATGCAACAATTCAGTTACTCCTTTAATGGCTCAATGTCGCACTTGGAATGGTTCTATCGTCAGCCGTTAGCCGTCGTCATCAGCAACGTCTATCGTCATATTGCGGAAATAGTAAAGGCCAAGTATTTGCATTAGCATTAGCATAATACCTATTCAAGAACCAACAAAAAAAAAGAAGAAGAAAAACAAGTAAATCGGTAGTACGCCTATTAAACAATTTAAAGTGATAAACATTGCCGCAAGTTGCGCAATTCGCATTCGCTATTCAAATTCAAAGCCAGAAATTGGGAAACGGGACAGCACAAGTCTGAGTATGAGCCCGAGCCTGTTTGGTGGCCAATGTCGACGACGGACGACGGACGATGCCTACGCAAATCGTCATAAAAATTTCAACAATAATTACAGCTATAAAAAAAATATACTCAACGTGCCAATAAAAAATGAACAAGTTCGTAAAAAAAATGCCTAAACAGCTAGCCGAAGACTTGATACACTATCAATTTACGCTGTGGGTCTATAAAAGTACCAACGGGTAAGAATCTCTATTTAAAGGTGAAGAAATATAATATATATGTTATCGATAAGTATCGATAGCTAATAGAATTTACGAGTTTTGTACAACTTATTAATATATTGTTGATATGCAAAGCCATTGATAAGTTAACTATCGGGAGTTCATACAAAGCTAATTGCTGATATAATTTTAAGGCAAATGTCAACTATATACCGATAACTTATCGATCAATTATAAATATGCAAAGCACAAAACATAAATAAATCAGTTAGAAACTTGATAAAATTGAAGATGCCTTTAAATTTAATCAAAATTGAGGATACTTCATACACTTGACGATACATTTCAAATAATCCTAGCTGGCAGATAAGTAGGGATGACGAACATTGATAACTTATCGATAAATTACGAATATACAACGCCGCTGGCTCACTGAACATCTCAGCTGGCGTTTCCCTAAGCTCCGCAAACATAACGATACATTTGAAATACCCTCAGCTGGCAGTTAAGTAGGGCGATACTTACACTCACCCCACACACACCCCCACACACACACATACCCCCCCACACACACACCCCGCACACACAGAACAAAGCATATGCCGTGGGACAAGTCAAATAAATGTTGAGGCAACAAGATGGTTTTGTGGCACCCAAAAAAAGAAGGAGAAATAAAAGGAATATGTAAACACTTACCGCCATGGAGGCGCTCGTGCTCCTGCCTGAAGGAGGCTAGGCTGGGGTCCTGTCGTATGCGTTCGGGCAGCGTGCGCCAGACCTGTAAGGCACCTTCCGTCACTTCGCTGCATGTGTGAAGTGGAGGCACGTTGATTGTCCATAAGTTTTGCGTGTGCAGCACATTGGGGAGCCATGAAAAAAATTTGGAGAGAAAAGAGCGAAAAAAAGTCGGTGAGATTTTATCAGATTTGCTAAAGGGATTTGTATTCAATACAAAAAAAAAGAAGAAGAAAAAGAATAAATACTTGTCTAAGCATCAAATTTGTTTTGTTGAAGTGTGGCACGTGCCAATCACCTGCCCCCCATTGAGACACACGCAACGCCTTTGCTGGAATTCAATAAACGCTTAAAGTTCTCATATTGATTTTATTTTCGTAATTTGGAAATGTCATTTGTGCTTCTTGGCCAGGCTTTAAATATTTTATTTTATTTTCATTTAATTTTTTATTTTTTTGCGGCTTATTAAAATTTCAAATTTATTGTGGCTTTAAGGTTTCGCATTGTGCGAATGGGTTTAACGAGCACCCAAAACTGGATGAGGGCTCTCTGTGTGAGACGGTTGCTGATAAAAGATAAAAGTGTGGAAAAGGTGTGGAACTAAGCAGGTAAGAGCTTAAGTGACCCCAAAGGTATACCCTTGAATATATATAATATACACATACATATAAATGTATTTATGTATGTCTGCATATAAATACTCTTGTTAAAAATAGATTTTATCAAGTTGCATTCAAAGGAAAAAATAATCTTTGCATATTCAACTTAATTTAATCCTTTTATTTATACAAATTATAAAATTAAATATATAAATTAAATTAAATGAATACAATATAAAATAATTAAAGTAAATATACTAAAATAATCAGTATAATAAAACTGGGAGTATTCAAAGTTTGGACAAATCCTGAAAAAACACCATCAGATCAAAACTTGTTAAATGATTTAGAGACATAATAAGGAAGAAATGGAATATGTCAGACTTATAGCTGATATCTGATTTCACCATCAACATTTCTTACATATTCGAATGTAAAGTTGTTGCGATTATCATGGAAAGTACGGCAATATAAAGGTAAACGCCTATTCTAAAAGTATAAGTAAAAAATGGAAAAATGAAATCCTTTTTGCCAATATGTTTCCAATTTATTGGTTTACTTGCAGGTAAGTTGCTTGGCCTGTCCAATGTTTGAATTAATTGTTTTTGCAGTCGTTTCACAAAGACAAACGGAATTAAGCCAAAAAGCCATTTACACGTTAACGATGACAAATGGAATCGCGAAGTGTGAGGAATGAAAATGAGGGAAGTGCTGTGCATTCGAAAGTATCCCAAAAACTGTCAATTATGTGGGAATGAGGATAAATACTCAAATCAGCAGAATGTGCTAGATTAGCCAGGTAAAGACGTAATGTTCGATTTAACTGTTTATATATCTATCGATATATTCAATATGTACTCCATCAACTCATGTGTTCAACAATTTGTATTTCTTTCGAGTTGATTGCAAGTTTCCCTTAGGATAAACATTCCTGAATTCATGCATGAATTACGGGGGTTCATGGAGGTGTTATAGGTTCAAAAAAGAGCACAATAGATCCAGATGTATGAAATTCGCCCAACAATAGTAACAATACTCAACTACAATAGAACTTAAAGGTTGCAGTGATTGAAACCCCCCCGAATACTATACACAATGCCCAGTCTTGATTATTTTCAGTAACTTAATTAAAGTGCTTGCAAGCAAAATAAATAAATAATAATTAGCTTGTTGTCGTTTCGCTTTAATTATGATGTATTCAATTGTTTAGCTTCAAGCACTTGCTGGGCAATGTATTATGTAAATTCCAATGTGGAAGGTCAAGCGTAGCAAGCATCAATCAAAGTCTTGGAAAAACATTGCAATTCTCATGCAAATTAGCAGTTTGGAGCGAAAGAAACGGTAAAAGAGAGAAAGGTTGAGCAAAAGATGGCAATTTGAAAGTGAAGTGAGTGAGAGAGACAACAATAGATATTCATTGGGCATCGCTTGATTAGCTGGCACACTTAATTAAGGCACACTTTTTTAAGGTCACACTGTCCATTTGATGAATGACATGGTAGAGAAAAAGCGCATTTCCATTTCAAATGCGAGTTTAATGACATTTTTTTTTCAATTTCAATAGCAATTAGATTGTCAACACAGCTGAATGGCGATGAATACACTCACACAGACACTCATTGCACATCACGTGCGAGTGTTGAATAAATGCAATTTGTGCACTCGAGTCAAGTGGTCAGAAATCTTAATTTAGTTTAGTTTAAATGTCGCTTAGACACAAAATGAAATGAAATGAAACCCACTCGCATTCACTCGCATTCACTCACATTCAACTCACATTCAACGGGCATTCAGCTCGCATTCACTCACAACTCAAATGGCATAAGTCATAAATTATATTTAGTTTAATTTAGTTCGCAGAAACAGAAGCTGACACTGATTCCATATGATAATTTGATGGGGTATATCTCTCCATCTCCCTCTCTCTCTCTTACTCTCTCTCACACACTCTCTCTTTCTCGTTTATATTTAGAGATCTTAACTTATGCACTTTGCTTATGTGTGAATACAATTTCCGACACTTTTGTTTGAACTTGCTAAATTGTTCAGCTTAAAGATTGAGTATGTCTCTTGAAGATATATATGTACATACATTTACATATATATATATTCTTTATATATACATATCATGCTTATTGGCTTGAATTTGAGTGTCTCAAATTTAGTCAAATTGCAACGCACTTGGATTCAGTTGGATTTGAGGGTTTAACTATAAGAATACTTAGACCTTGATCAGAGCATAATATATTCAAATAAGGGTTTTTATTATTTGAAAACCGGCTTTTTTATGTCTTCTTTATTTTTTTATATCCACCAATAGCTGAAACTACTTTATTATTTATTTCCTACACATATATAGTGAATGAAATGCTAAAATTCCTAGAAATCAGTATATATATAAAATACATAACAAAATTTCGCTTGAGAAGACTAAAAGAGCCTAAAAGAAGAGTGAATTTTTTCATAAGATATCAAATGATATAAAATAGTTAAATTTTCTTTATAAAATGAATGAAATTTCACCTATTTTCATATCAGGGGGAAATGAGCTAAATTCTGTGTACATAATTAAATATATAGAAGTATCCGGTTTAATAATCAATTAAATGAAATTTTAAATTCAATTTTATATATAAATAAGCCGAAATCTAGAAATTTCCCCTATCTTTCTCTTTATATCACATCGTATGAGAAAGACTTAAATTTTCTATATAAAACGAATGAAATTTCACTTTTAGCGCTGCTTAAGAGATAATGCTCGTATTTCAATGGAAGTGAGCGATAAGCTTTCGAGTGCAGTCGCTTATGTAATCACATACTAAATTTAGTATACTAATTCTTGGACTTTCTTCTCTGCACTTTCTTTCTTTCTTTCTTACACACAACTCAAGTTGATTGTTTACTTGTCGAACGAACGAAACGAAACGGAACGAAACACCCAAAGCTAAAAATTTGTAGACATTGAAATTGCTTTTGCTGACAAAGGGGTCAATTTTGAGCCCAAGGCTGTTGGAGTGAAAGAGACACATATATACATACTCATCCTCGTGTGAGTGATCCTCGGAACTGTTGTTGTGATTATAGGACATTCTCTCTCTGTCAGTTGGCGCTTTCAGCTGCTGTTGCTGCGTAAGCGTGTGTAAGGTAATATCAGAAAATGCGCTAGGAGCACACACCATCAAATCCGAGACCGTTTTCTTTTTTCGTATTACGTAAATTTTGCACCAATTTTTTCAATTCCGTTTTTAACAATCGCATTCACTCGCGTTGCAACAAAATGTTGTACTATTACTTTTCGCGTTTTTTTTAAATATCATTAGTTAATTTTTGCATATATTGTATGCACATTACATTCTATTTGGATTTTTTTGGTTGCATTATCACGTGCCGTTTTTTTTTTGTTTTCTTAGTTCTTGAGCGGCTTTGAGCAGTGCATTGATGGGTCGCCCTCGCGTTACTAACTCGCATGCACCGTTTTTTACCCTATTTTGTAGGTTTTTGATGCGCACCACGACTAAACTCGCGTCGCAGTCGCCAGTCGCCAGTAGCAGTCAGCAGCAAATGAAAAACTACGAAAAAAAATTCCTGATATTCATTTCTTCGTTTTTGTTTTGTCAGTTACGTTTCTGCTCATTATTCGCATTTATGCGTTCTCTCTTCTGCCCTCTTCTTCTTCTTCACTGCACATGCAACGGTTCAACAGATCATCATCAACATCATCAACACAGATCTCTGTCACTCAAACCATTCTCTCACTCTCTCTCTCTCTCTTTATCTCTTTCTGCCCTGGCTTAACCCAAGCCCAAAAACTCAACTGTTTTTTTTTTCGTTCAGCCTTTGCGTGTTTACTTTATTGCTTGCGGCTTATGTTGCTCTTGTTGTTGTTGTTGGTGCCGTTATATTTATTACAATTATTATATTTCTTGGTCGCTCTTCTTTCATGTGTGTTTCGGTTTTCATTGCTGGCGTTGGCTTATTTGCACTTCTTTCAATTTACACATGATTTATCACATTTGACAGTTGAGCTGTGTGTGCGATTGCCTTTGATAATGCTGGCGATCTTTGCATACTCTACAATCAAACTAGGCGAGCATATTGATGTGCATACTAAATTTGTAATTAATTAAATATTTAATTGAATTTTTTTTACTCATCTAATAATCTCAAATTTAAATAAATAAACCCACTTGGCATACCTTCCCTTTTAAGTTGATGTCCCAAAAGGATGCTCCGAAACTTTTCTACTTATTCATATACTTTTTTTTTAGCAACTCACTCGCAATAAAAAAAATAAACTTTTTCGCCACATTTGCAGAATATTTTGTAAATCAGCTAAATTTGTGCTATAAAACGTTGGCCAGCTGCGTTAAATATGACGTCATGCTGACGTCACACGCATTAAAAACGTCTTATATTGTAATTGAAAACCTTCTTTGCATTTTGAGGAAATCGTGCCAAGTACAATGACAAAGTTGCTGCTGAATTTGACACCTGGCCATACTTACAAGAAAGTGAAATGAAATGAAAAACCTCTTGACACATAATAATGAAAATATTACGTGTCGCTCTATCAGTAGTTGAAATACAAGTAAGTCATACAAAACGTAGTTTAATGAAAACGAAATGAAAGATAATCTCGCATTACTTTAATTTCTTAATAAACACGAGCTTCGGCTACAAAATGGAAAAGTTCTATTCACACAATGAAGTAAAAAAGCCCAACGAAAACGACTGTTGAATTCTCTATTACAGCTGCATACAGGTGAAAAGTGGACGCAAGAGCGAACTTGACGAAACATTGCTGTAAATCAAATATGCTCTGCTACCTTTCGACGGTGGTGTATATGTATAGAACAGCTGATCGCATGCTTCACTAACTAAATTAAACTGTGGAAAAGAGCGGGAGAGAGAGCGGAAGAGAGAGAGAGAGAGAGAGCTTAACAATGCTTAACAATTAACTGTTGTGTTATTTTAGCTTTTTGCCAATGACGTGAATTTAAATTGAAAAGTTCATCTCATTTACAGTTTATTACTAGTCAATTTAGTTAAGCTTATGTAATTTGAATACTTTAATGTTATTCTAAACGACCCAATAAAACATAGTTTCATTTGAAACTTGTTTGCCTGTCAAAATTGAGTAATCATCGCGTAAAGCTTAATTTTTACTCAAAAAAATTGGTATATTTAATAATATTAAATAAATTACAATGTATATAACAAAATAAAAAATAAAGATTACTAATATGGGTCACTGATAAGAAAATATTACACAGCCCAAAAAGAAGGGGAGAGGGATGGGATGAGTGTGGGGGCGGGTGGTCTCCTGACATTCAAAAGTATTTTTCCACATGGAGACATTTTTTGCAATTGAAAAAAAAAAGAAAAAAAAACTTTTTAATTTTTTTTTTAGTGTGAATTGTATTAAGATGGACTCTGGACATGACTGGGGACGCTATGAGTGAGTGCATTGAGAGAGGAAGAGATAAGTTATTTTTATAACAGTGATAATCATGTTAAATCTCTCTTGGCAGCCGTAAATTTCCATTGCGTTGAAGAAGCAGCTACAAAAACACACAGAGTTAATTAATTGAAATTCGCGCACGCTTCACACACACACACAGACTCACGCACACAATTCAATTGTTCCCCTCTTCATTCGCTCGTTTTGGTTCTCTGCTCTTCCCACGCATTGCACATGTGCTGAACGGGACTTCTTCACATACATATACGCTAAGAGGAATTGTATGTTAATGCACTCTATCTCTCTCTCTCTCTCTTTCTCTTGCACATTCTCAGCGCATATTGAAATTCCTATTCACACCTCGACTATAAAGTTATAACTGGAATTTGGTTAAGTAAACAAGCATTGCGAGCATGTGAATATAAATAATATATTTGCTTCCGGGTTCTTTTGTCTAACACGCTGGGAATTGCACATAGTTAATGGGTATCTCCAAGCTTATAAATAACATATGAATGCATTTTATTTGATTTTAGATTTTGCTTAGTTAATTTTTAATAATAATTATTATTATTATTTATTTATTAAGGAAAATTAATAGTTTACATTCCCAAAAATATATCCCTTTATTAACATTTGCATAGCATACTTTTGGGCATTCGTATTCTAAATTTTACATATATTGATTAGATATAGTGAGTTCCTTAGCAATATTTTATTAATAATCGATTTCTTAAAGTTCACCTCGGGCTTATTTTCTTCTTCTTTCACTTATACTTATACATATTAATCTGCTTTCTCCCTCCTACCAGTCTATTTTATGCTTTTTCTTCTTCTTATACTTCTTCTTATACTTCTTCTTATACTTCTTCTTATACTTCTTCTTATACTTCTTCTTATACTTCTTCTTATATATAATAATCTGCCTTCTCACTCCTGCCTGCGGCTGCAATCTGTTTTCTTATACTTCTACATACACATATTAATCACCCTTCTCCTGCTTGCGCCTATAATCTCTCTTTACGGAGTCGACCATATGGCTTGGCAGCCATCGATCACAGCGCGAAATCGGCAAGCGCAAGCATAACAAAACGCAAATTACAAGCAGCTGGCGGCATATCAAAAAGAACGTATTAGTTCGTCTGTTTGCTCAGTGCAAATCGTCGTTCACTGATTTTGTAGATCCCGTTATGGTTGACCTTGATTGGTCGGCTCTTTCTTGTACTAAAGCACATTAGTCGCACTTCTTTTTCCCCCGCCCCCACTGCCAAGGGCAGTCATCTTTCTCATGTGTCAGACTCAATTCTGTAATTCTCAATTTATGCCTCAAATTATTTTAATTATGTATAACACTTATGACACTTGCCATTTCGCATTTCACACGCACACCGCACTCATGACATACACACACACACACACGCACACATGCACAAGCACACACATTACATTTAATATGAACATCAACCTTTGTCACGTTCATAATCGCACTTATAATGTGTGCTGAGAACAGGCTGCTGGGCAACAAATGCCAAAATGGCGCTGATGCCTCCACACTTAACCGTTGACCTTGCTGCCTTAGACGAGGTCGTCGTCATCAGCATTCTTATATAATTCTTATATAACCTGTAGCTTAGTCAAGGGGTAAGCAGGGTATCTTAACTGTGCAAAAGTAGCTTAGCATCCTGATTATTTTTTGATTCTCAAATCCTTATACTTAAAATTTAAATATTATTTTTATTTTTACTACATTTTCGAAAAATTCACCATGAAATTTAGAAATAATATGTATAAATACAAAATAAATATAAGGCTTACAGGATAACGGCTAGTCGAGCATTCTCTCTCGCAGCTATCCGTTTTTGGTACATTTGGTTGACCCACTTTTTTTCTTAGCTTGTTTAAAATTAGACGCAACATCTATTTTGTTGAGTGGTATGGGAGGGGGTTGGGGAGTGGGACGCAGCTGGGAACGTTGGATAAGCATACGCAAAATCTTGCAGGGCTTTGAAATTGTGAGCATCTCCTGCGGGCTTTCTATTTTCCCGTTGTCTATTAGAAGGCAAATTGAAAAATAATTGCTAAATAATCTAGGAAGAGAGGGAGAGAGAGAGAGAGAGAGAGAGAGAGAGAGCGAGTGACAGCGACAGCGTTCAAATTAATTAGTGTTTTTCGCTTTCGCTTTGAACTTCGTTCCTTGTTTCGTTTTCTTCATTTCATTTGGTGGGCTTCCAACACGTTGCTGCTGGCACAGCAACAAAGGAAAGTTTCGTTGCCAGGACAACGTGACGCGCACGTGGCTGAGAAAGCAGAGTGAGAGAGAGGTGGATAGATGGAGAGGGAGAGCATCATGTCTGGCCTTGTTGCTTGTTGCTGAGTGTACCTGATTGATTGATGAACGTTTGGATTGATTCAATCTGCCAGCTGCGAGTCAAATGAATTTTTGTCGCTTGTCTTCGGTCTTGACTTGTCTTGACTGTTTGTTTGTGCCTTGAAGTTCAATGATGCTCTCAGCTATTACACTCAGAAAAAATCGTATGGTTAATCAACCTATAATGCAGAAAGTAATTGCCAAAATTTCTGATTGTGACTTTCTAAAAATTACGATTGGCATTTCTAATTTTCGAGGCGTATTTTTCTAACATTTTGATAATATGTGTCTAACTTTCTGGGATTTTTTTAAGGATTTATTATTTCTAAAAAAATTAAAAACTATTTTATAAAGTCGATTTTTTTGCGGAGTGTACAATTTATATGCATTAGGCTGCCCTGATGAGCGCTCATTTGGCAGACAAATATTTGTCGTCCAACGGAAATTAAATATGCCATTATTTTTAGACCTCTCTAGATTCTCTCTTTCCTTCTCCTGTCTCTCTCTCTCTCTCTCTAACTCTCTCTATCTGTGGTCCCTTTTAGGCAGACGACACATGTCCTGCTCATTTACTTGAGCCAAAATTGGGTTTGACCAGAAAACAAAATAAGCTCTTAAATGTCTTTCGATATATATATCTTCGATATTTATTTCAGCTGGTCTTGTTAAAGTCCTGATTTATGTATTTACTTAAGTATTTCTAATGAAAAAATGCAGCTGCCTAAAAATATGTAAAAAGTGTCCAAAAAAATTATGTCAAATTAGATAATCAGCTGGAGAAAGCATCTACGAACCCATAAACCATATATATTCATATGCCATAGACAAATCGAGATAGCAATCAAATTGTTAATTACTAATATGTAATTTGTTCCGATTTTGTTAACCAACATTTAACTACTATCAGTTTCGTGCTTGAACCGATTATATAGAAACAGAAAGAAAAGAATATACATACTGTGGCTCACAGTTCAAGTGGATCATTTTTAGGACTGCTCGAAATAAGCAGTAAACACAATATTATTTTTTACATAGTCCTACCTAGCAGGTGGGTAAACCTCAGTGTATTAGGGCCATATATCAATTTTGGTGGTTCGGCCTTTGGAATTTTTGAAAAATAATGAATAATTAACTTATGGCAGGCAATTACTTTCATTCTTCGACACTGATCCACTTGAACTGTGAGCCACTGTATTTATTTAACAGTTATAATATATGCACGCTAAACCACTACAAAATAACGAATCGTCTTCACAAACAAGTTTACACTTTTTGAAAATATATTTTTTGATTACCTTTAATAAAAATTACCCTTCTTATAAGTCGAACACAGGTTTTATGCATACAAAAAAACCCCAAAACTTATTTAAATCAAGCCGCAAAATGTTCTTGGCCATTATTAATTCGCACAACAAATATGGCCTCATTAGGACTGCTAAGCGCCTTCATAAATATTAATACAAATATTTTGCTTATGTTTTAATAAAATTAGCAGGGTTTTGCTAAATAACACAAGCATATATAAATAAATTAAAAAGAAAGGCAGTTAAGATCTGGGGGCATTAAAATTCAAAATGATGCAACACTTAACGAAAGATTTGGGGAAAAGCAGAAAAACATCAATCAAGAATGAAAATTTGTAATAAACTTTAAGATTTAAAGCTGCTACTCGAATTGTTAACAACATTATTGCATAATCTGTTTAACTTAATTAACAATATATATATATATATATATATATATAAAACTTTAAGTTTAACTTTCTTGTGCTGATTAAGTCATACTATGAAATATTGAGTTATGCCTAGGTAAATGACTGAAATCTGTTCAACAACTCACTTTTATTCACTTTAAATATTTATTGAAGTAGAATACTTTTAATTTAATAAAAAATAATGTTTATAAAGGAAAACTTGAACACTTTTCAATTTGATTATGTCATCTTATAGCATGTTTAATTATAACTTGAATGACTTTAACACTTCACTTTTATTCAGCTAATATTTATTGTAGTGATTGATTAGCACTGACAATATTTATTGTTCAGCAATGAAACTTGAGTTTAATTTTAGTTTCTTATGTAATTAAATTTATATTTAACATTTTAGAAAAATAAAGAAATAAAATGAAGCTTAAAATAAATGTTTGGCTTATTATTATTATTATTATGATTGGGGAAAAAGTCAGCACTGCGACCTATAAGGTCTATTGTGCCCCCTTACTGAGCCTACAGCTTTTCCATCAATCCCAACTCCTGCACGAATGCCAGGATCTTTGTTGGGTTGAGGGTTTCTATGTCCTTGGGCCTCATGATATGCTGCCCTAGGATGCTGCATCTTTTCCTGGTTAAGGCGACGCATTCTGTTAGGATGTGCGTCGAGGATTCCTCCTCGTATCCGCCAAACCTGCATACATTGCTGCTACAAATACCTAATTTGGTTAGGTGACTTCTCAGTCTACAGTGTCCTGTCAATAGACCTGTGAGTATTCTCAGTCTATTCTTCCCCATGGATATCATTTGCTTCAATCGCTTTTGATTATAGCCACCTAGGAGACTTCTGGCTTGTCGGAGTCCAAGTGTCTCTGCCCAGCTCCGTTCCCGCATCAGTCTTTCCTCATCCCTGATTTGTAGCCGTATTATGTGTCTTCCTACGCCACAATACGGTTCAGGGCCTATCATGGGTCTCTCTGCCCCCATTCTTGCTTGCTTGTCAGCCTCCTCGTTCCCCGCTATATCCCTGTGACCCGGAACCCGGGTGATCCTATTATGCTTTCCCAGTTGGTCAAGCTTGGATCTTACTTCGTGGACTACTTTGGATGTTATTTTCGTCCCATTTAAAGCATTTATTGCTGCTTGACTATCGGAGAGGATGGATATATCCGCATTCCGATAGTATCGTTTCAGGTTTATTAATTAAACCAAAAACTGTTTAACGTTAGTAGCTAAATGATAATTAAAGTAAAAGTTGAAGACATACTTAAGCTGACTAAGCCATATTATATTATATATTATATATATATATATATTATATTAAGTTATATTTTACTGATTGACTGAAATGCCAAGAACCTTTTACTGTTACTCACTTGGCTAGTCAGTTAATATTTATTGTAGTAATTAATTCACGGAGACAATATTTATTATGCAGCTGCGCGACTCGAGTTTGTTTTTCTTTGAATTTTCTCTTTTGTTGTCTGCTCGCCTCGCTTACCTGGTCTGGGGAAATTTCTCGCTCCGGCCGGACGCCTGTCGCTGCAGGCAGAACTTGTTAACCTTCATTCGCATGCTGAAGGGCCAAACACGTTTCTGGCTCTCTTCTCTCGTCTTGGCCGGTTCACTTTTGTGGCCAGCTGATCTGTTGCCGTCTGTTGTTGGGCTTAAACGTTGACTTAATGTTAACGCCTGTCGCCGTTTTGTTGGCTTTTATTCAATTGGCTGTCGCTTTTGTCTAACAGATTGGATTGGCCTTTATTCGCGTCTCAGCTCTAATTAACCCAAATCACAAATAATTTCGCGATTTTATTGCTAATTATTCTTTATTATGCTCAAATCACTTGATTCCAATTTTCATTTTACTCAAATCACAATTTATTTTTAGACTTGTTTTATAGTTTTATTATGGTCTAATCACATGATATTTTTGCACTTGTTTTATACTTTTTTTATACTTTTTTATTATTGTTAAATCACATGTTATTTTTAGACTCGGCTTAGTTGTTGCATGCGTTTTTTAAGACGAGGCTCAATTTTTGCACATTTGATTTTCGACTCTGTTGAATTTTTAGATATTTATTTTTTATTTTTTATATTTAGTTCTATTTTTAATTTATATTTTTAATTTTTACTCAACTTTTTTAGCTTTTTTTTTTCGTTTCTACTTATTGTTGATTTTTCTCAACGTTTTTTTTTTATCGATTGCTTTTTTTGTGCAGCAAATTTGGGATTTGCCTGCGGCTTCAGACCTTTCTCTTGTACATTTTGTTGTAGTTATGTTTAATGTTGTTTCGTCTTTCTTCTTGTTGCTTGTGTTGCTTCTGTATTTTTGCTTAAAATGTGGTGCACGTTTTTTGGGTTGTGTGCGTCACTTGAAATGTCACTCGCATATTACGCATACGCCACGTTTGACAGCCGGCTGCACTTGCGTCAACTTTGAAGCTGTTGAAGTGAATGAAGCGAAAACTCAACAATTCAGTTGCTTCCCACTCGAAGCTCTTCATGCGGCACGCACAAGCAACAATAACAGCTGCAACAACAACCACACTCTTGTTGCCGCATCAAATAAGCCATGGATTAATAATGCAAACAAATTAACAAAAATACTACTACAAAAAAAAGCGTTAGACAGCACGGCCAACATAAAATTGTCGAGCAAACAGCCTGTCATTTCTCAGAGGGGGCACGGGGCGAGGCAAGGAAAGGGGGGTAAGCTCAATTGATTAGAAATCAATGGATCAATATTCATTTACGCCTTATTTCCCACATTTCTAACCAATCCTAAAAATCGTCAGGCACAACACAAACACAAATACACACACAAACACAAACACAAATACACACACATACACACACACACACACACACAAATATGCTTGTTTGTAGTTGGGAGCACGTTTCTGTGATCCGAAAGTTTTTATTAAGCCCAGACGCACACACACACGCACACAGTTGCGTGTGTGCGGCTACACTAGCCAACAAGCAACTTTTTACAAGTGCTAAATGAGAGTCAATTTCAGCAGTTACTTAAAATTACTTCAAATATATAGAAGGTTTGTGATCTGAGTTTGTTAAATATGAAAAAAAGGTTATGGTTTGGTTATATTAAAGGGTGGGAGAAACAAAACCCTCCCCTAATTCAGTTGGGGCATATAACAAACTAAGAGTTTCGAAATTTGTAAAAGAAAAGGAGATCTCAGGAATTGAATGGCTGCACCAAATTAACTTCTTCTTTGTCAAGGCAATACGTACAGTAATCCTTATGAAAGATGGACAACCTAGCTGCATTTCTGCGAATCTTAATGCAATTTGCAAAGTTGATCAAAAAGATAACTAGGGAAGATATATATTAATTTGAAATTCATTTCCTTACAATTGTATCATTTAATGCTATCGGAAATCGATTTTTATCGATTTAAATAGAAAAAAGGGTGCAGTTATCGATGAAATAAAATAAACACTGAGGTTCTTGTGATATATAAGAACATATATTCGAAATTTCATGCCTCCAGCTCTAATAGTTTCCTAGATTGGCTTAGTTATACACACAGACAAACGGACATAGCTGAAACGACTTCCCTTTAAATGCTGATGAGGAATATATATATATATATATATACTTAATTTATATATGAATAATATGAAGTTCTTTCTTGATAATACTTTATTAATAATAATCAGACCATATTTGAGTAGCCTTAAGATGCTTAATTACTTTTCAAAGTTTTCTTGAATAAGCCATAAATCATAAATAAGGCATAAATTCAATGTCTTTGTTGACTAGTGTTGCTGTGTGTTGTGCAGTGTATATAGGGAATATTATTGTTTTGGGTCTTGTTTTTGGTCACGTAGTGCATTTTGTTTGCCACTCAGTTTGTGTAATGCGTTCTAATTTCGATTTGATTATACTTTTGCTGTTATACTATCGCCATCTCTTTCCCCAACTCTGCCTGTCTGTCTCTCTCTCTCTCTCTCTCTCTCTCTCTCTCACACAATCTGTGTAATTATTGGTCAAATAATGGAGTAATTAGCACCAGCAAGCGAGAAATAATTGCGCTTGGCTAAAATAATTAAAAATGTGCGGGTGGCAAAAATATTTATTGTTATTGTGCGGGTTGCTTTTAAATTATGCAGAATAACTGACCGCATACACACACACCCCACACACACCCCACACACACCCCACACACACCCCACACACACCACCACACACTTGACCACACACACACACACAGGCCCACACACACCCGCATACACACATGAATTAATGTCACGTGCCTGGCTTTGGGTCCTGATATGCACATCAAATAGGATTCAGGCTATATGTAAAATATATAAATACGCAGGCAAGCGAGTGACCTAATGACCCGTCTCAGCTCACCACACACACACACACACACACATGAGTATCTATATATAAAATGTGTGTGTATTTATCCTATGCAAATTTGCCTCGAATTCCTGTCATGTTAATTATGCAGCCACTTTAATGACTTTCAGATTTGCAAAAACCAAAACAATTTTTGACATTTATACCAGAAAGAAAATGAAAATAATAATATTTTATACCAGCACGTATTAAGTTGTTGATTTATTTGGTTCCGCTGGCAATCTGTTCAAAAATTTATGAAACTCTGTCGAAATGTCCGCAAAACGTGCGAAAATAAAATCAACCCAAAAAACAGAAAATGAACCAAAATGGAAAAGTTTTGCACCGAAGCAAAATTGAAGCAGAATGCGAAATGAAAGAATTTGTTCTGTCAGCAAGTCTAAAAGTTGCCAAAACACACACACACACACACACACACGCACAGAAACAGACAGCTTAATATGGCCAACAAGTTGGTTTTCCTTGAAGCCAAGTTAGTCAAGTTTGCCAAGCAGCTGACTTTTAGATACACTTTACTTGTACTGAGAAACTTTTTTTTCAGACTTAATAGTAATACTTTAACTATTAAATTATGAAAACTTGATTAATAAATGTTATTATTATTATTATTATTAATATTATTATTCTAATATAATGGAGACCGATTCTCATTAACTTCTCTTAAACGATTTCCAAGAACCTTTGTTGGATTGAGAATTTCTACTCTGAAATAGATGTAATATCCTAAGAAAAAATGTGCTTAACTCCTTAAACTGAGTTTTTGAAATATATACCTAGAATGCCACCGACTTTTCTGGCCAGGACGACGCTTTCAGCTCTACAAAATAGCCAGTTTCCCCCTGTATACATAGTTAAGATAGCCTCTTCTGTATTTTCTCTCTTTCACTCCTAGCCTCTTCTATATTTTCCCTCTCTCACTTCTTCTCTCTTCCTTCTAAACTCTCTACCTTCTATTATTAAACTATATTTAACAAACTTTAGTCTGATTTTGACTTTTTTCGGGGTTTCAACAATGCTTGCAACAATTCTTGAACCTTTTTATGTTTGAATCGTTTCAAATTTTTCATAACTTTTATTTTCCTTTTCTGATTTTCAATTTGAATTTAATTATTAATTTTTAATTTTATATAATTTTATTTTTAACATTGGCGTTAATTTTAATTTGAAGTTCATCTTTTTTGACATTCTCTTGCCACATTAAATAAAATTTGTAAATGTATAAAGGCACCGCAAAGTAGTCAAAGTCAAAGTCTATTCTCTGCCATGAATATTACGGGCTTAAATCGTTTTTTATTATAGCTTCCCGTGGGGCATTAGGCTTGACTGAGCGCTGTTGCCTCTGCCCAGCTCAATTGCCGCAGTTTGCTTGCCTCGCTACTCAGTTGCTGCCACATTGTGTGTTTTGCCATGCCACAAAACGGTTCTGCTTCTACTCGTTCTCATTCTGAATAAATGGAATTCATTTTGAATAATAAAAGTTAATTTTTGTCGACACACGTCAAAATTAAAACATAATTTTAATAATTTATTGAGTAGATTTAGCAATAAAACCAATTTTTTTTTAAAATGTAGATTATTTAAAATTATTAATAATTTACTTTTATATTTTTATTCATGTTTTTGAAATTTTCCTTTTTTACTTAAAAATTAAAAATTATTTTCTGCTTCTTCATTTTAAATAATTTGAATTATATTTTAATAGAAATCCTTTGGAAAATATATTTTATTTAAGAAAAAATAAAGCAAAGTCAAAATAAATATTTTTGGCACTTATGCCAAAAAAGTCAATTTTATACTCTAACCCAAAAAGCTGAACAAACTTCTCAAAATTGCAGTAGTTTTAATATGTTTAGCTATTCATGTTGGCAAATAGTGCGTACGTCTGTCTGTCTGTTTGTCCAACTGTCTGTCTGTCTGTCTGTTTGTCCAACTGTCTGTCTGTCTGTCTGTTTGTCCAACTGTCTGTCTGTCTGTCTGTTTGTCCAACTGTCTGTCTGTCTAACTGTCTGACTGTGAGTGCCTGTTTGTGTGTGTGTGTGTCATTCGTATGACTACTTTTCCATTGCCTACTTTTGAGGGCGTCTTTGAAAATAGTCCTTTTGGGTTTTTGGGTTGATTATCTTCTTGGTTGCCCAACTTTTTGTCATTTTCTTAATGAAGCCGCAAGTCTTTAATAAAATATTGCCTATTTGCTTTGTTTGCCACAACAACACACTTGGTCATAGCTCTGTAGATGGCTATCAATTAATATAACGCGAATAAGGTGTGTTTCCAACTTGTGCCATCAAACTTAACCGAAACTATTGATATGAAGTGTTATTTGAGTAAGTTATTGACTGTTCTATTAGCCGGGTCAGCACCACTAGATTCGAGCATGTGGGCTAACGAGCCTAATTAGATGTTGCGAGCACCTCCGTTGCAGCTGTGAACACTTAAATGTTTCGCATACCAGATTAATTATATATCTATTAATTGTGCATAAATTTAACATTTAATTTCAACACAGAATATTCGCACTTTTTTAGCAACGAATTATGTCAAATATTGACTGGCTGTTGACAGGTAATTAGCCAACAAGTTGGCGCTAAGCTGGGGAGTGCTCGGCTAAGGGTTGCCCTGTAAATCATGCTCATTGCGAACACAAATCATAATCAACTATTATTTCCGCTAGCAGACGCCAAATTTCAACTAAGCCGGTTGCCTTCAAAAGCACACTTTTAATTACACTAAATTTGGTGTGTTTTTTCGGATATGTTTTTAAATTATTTTAATTTATTACTATTTTTGATTCGTTTCCGGTTGTGTGGGGATTTTTTTTGTGTTTTTTTTTTAATGTTTTACATTCAACTCGTTTTTAATTTGCGCAACTTATATTTAATTATGTGTTTCTGTTTTGCTTAGCATTAATTTTTTTATTGGAATTTATGGTTTATTTATGTGAGCGAAAAAATACCGACAGAATACAGAAGAAGAGCTTCTATTCAAAAACCGCACACGTCCGTTCCGAGCGAAAGTTGGGAACCGAATAAATCTCGGATGCGATGCGATGTGTTCCGTGTGGCGGCTCCAACAGTTTCAACCAGTTTGCCCGGTTTTTGTTGCTGTTGTTTGTGGTTGTTGTTGTTGTTGTTGCTGCTGCTGCTGCTGCTGTTGCTGCTGTTCGTATTCTTGTTTGCCGATTGAAAGCAAACGATAGTTGAAATGGTTGGAAATTGTGACGCGAAGCTTTCAATCGGTTTTTTTTTGTTTTTTTTGGCTTTCAATGCATGCATCAAGCTGTTGAATATGTTTTCCATGTGCGCTGCGCGCGCTCTCTCTCTCTCTCTCTCTCCATCTCTCTCTCTCCCTTTCTCTCTCTCCTCTCTCTCTCTTTCTTTCCAGCGAGCGTGTCTCTTTGACTTGAACTTGAACGCTGTAGAGGATTCCCAACAGCCCTCAGACTTGGATAGCAAGAGTGGGGGTGTGCGAGAGAGAGAGAGAGAGGGAGAGAGGGAGAGAGAGGGGTAGATGTGTACCTACATAATGGTCGAAGCGTTGTCTATTCAGCTGTGACTAATCAGCTGCCACTGTGATGGCTTTCCTTATATGCATTCGATTCGTCTAAATACTTATCACACACTTGTGCATATTGATAATGTATTTCAATGACTCAAGTCGAGTACCTAAAAAACCAACACGACAACAAAAAAGAGAACAAAAAACAATCGAAAAAATAAATATTCAACGAGCTAAGCGTGGAATAGAATAAACCCATTTTTTTTTTTAAATATCCAATTTCTGTTTATTTTGCGCTGGCCTTTAATAATATTTTCTAAAAATATAATTTTTATTTTTTATTTATTTTTGCCTTGTTTGTACCTCTACTTTTTGTTTTTTATTATTGATTTGTTTATCTCCAACTTCTCAGTCACGCAGCAGTCCTCTTCATTAATGATGTGGACATAAATTATATATTTGTGTTCAATGCGAATAAAGTATGCATAAAGTTGTGCCCCTTTCTCCTACTTAAATCTCAAAGCGATAAGCGGGAGATGAAGTCATAAAAAACAAACAAGTTAGAATGTAATTGACGAGGGAGAACTCGACTGCCAGATACCCAGCACAGAGCTGTTAAATTCTTAGAATTTGCCTACGGAAATTTTTTCAATATGAAAATATATTTTCCAAGATTTTAACCGATCTGGCTGACAGTTGTGCAGTTTATATATATAATATGTTAATGTATAATGTATATATAACGATTGGAGTGCTGTATATATACTATAGATATACTTACTATATATGTATATATACTATATATATACATAATCTGCCTATACGAGAACTTATACTCCAAATTTGAAATCCCTAGTCTCTGAGATCGATCTTTTCATGTAGCTGAACAGTTGGACAAAGCCAAATCTACTCGATTTATATTTATTTATATCTATATCTATAATATATTTGTGTATATAAATGCTACCTGTTACATACTTTCACACAACTGCAATATACCCTTTACCTCCATTTTTAATGGGTTATTTTGGATTAACTGGTGCCCCTATCTGTTGCGTATATCTCTCGAAATCGATGTGGAGCGGAGAGCAGCCAAAAAATCCCCCTCAAAAATTCCCCGAATTGAGTTAAAATGTTGTCAAATTGACAGCGGAAAAAAAAGAAAAAAAGAAAAGAAAGATAAAAAATGGCTTGCATTTATTTATAGACTGAATAAAAAACGCCGAAGAACTCAAGCCTTAAATCCCAAATGCTCTAATTCTGCTTATGAGCTCGCTTAAAAGATAAATTTAAACAAATTTGCATCTGTGTGTGTGTGCGGGTGTATGTGTGTGCGTGTGGCGACTTTTGATGTGCGTGTGTATCTCAATTCACTCGATGTCTCAATTTGCTCAAGTGTTATTGAATACACAAAACTAAAAAAGTCTCACAAAAAAATGCGCAAAAAGTCTGTGACAATGAAGTAAAAAAAAAAAAAACACACTTGTGGATGCGACAATAGTTATAAGCATAGATATATATGTATATGTATGTGTATATGTATAAGTATTTACATATATATTTATATATGTGTGTGTCTGGCTGGTGGGGCACATGCCGCCACTTGAGTACCAGGCTATCCCTGGCATCCCAGGCGTATGCGTATTATATTAACCACACGTTGCTAGGCTGCATATACCCTGTAATTGCGTGCGCAAAGGACTAACCACATTCCTCAATTCTGCTCATACCCTCATTTTCTTCCTCATTTTTAATTAGGCCTGCAACCTCTAAGCAATTTGTCACTGTTCAGTAAATTAAACTCTGCTCTAGCTTAACTTTGCATTTATAATTTATGCTTCGATTTCTTTTTATTTTCCCACAAATAAAACTTGTTTTCAGTTAACTAATTCAGTCCAAAAAATATTGTTTAAGCTTTCGCATAACGATTAATTTTTCGATTTAAATTTGACAACTTGTTTTTAAGTCAAAGTTCAAGCTGCAAGAAATGGTATCTTATCAGTCAAACACTGCTGAATTGTTGCTTTGCTGTTTGTTGTTGCTTTGTTGTTTAGTTGTCACTTAGTTGTTGTTGTTGTTTCGACAGCCACGCGCTGTTTGTCACTTAAGTCGCTTTCAAGTGGAATTTACGCTCCTTTATTTTGCAATTTTCCGCACGGGGCCCAGGGCCAATAATGAAACTGAAAGGCGCAGTAGATGTGAAGTGACTGCACAAACGGTGACTGTCTGTCACTCTAACGGTGACTTAATAACACTCTGCACTCGCAAAAAAAATCACCTTAAAACTAGCAAGTTTTTGCTTTTATTTTTATACTTTTTAATTTTCTTAAAAATTATAAAAAAGCAGAACACTTTTTGGATAATAAGATGAATTACCTTTAGATACAAAACTAGGGCGAATTTCTCAAATTCAGGTCGATTTTTTTCTGAGTGTGTCTGTCTGGCTGCCAATGTGTATGCGTGTGTGTGTGTGTGTGTGTGTTTCAAGGCTCAAACAGTTTGCCATCATTGAGCTGAGTATGGGTACGCGCGTATAATATGGCATGTGATAGTCTGATAATATGCCATGTGATAAGTGATATGCCATGTGATATCTCTTTGCTGAGCTGAGCTGCAGCTGCATTTGTTCATTCCCTTGATAATATTTGCATTCGAAGTGTTTGCTCTCCACATATATGCAAGCAATAATGAAGGCAACCGGCACACAGGTGGCTGCAACGTGCCGAGGCAACTGTGTTGAAACACCTTTTAGCATAAGACAATAAATAATAATGGCAACGCAAAAGTTCAGCTCATATCTCAAGGAAACTTGTAATAATTATGTGAATAATATTAAATTGTAAATACCTTAACAATGTCAATTTGTAAACTTTGAAATAAATTCTTAACTCAAGCAGCTGCTGTTTCTATTTAATTTAAGTCAGCTTAAGGCTCGAGTCTGTATAGATAGCATTTTGTTTAAATTACAAAAGATTATTTATTATGGGTTCTTATCTGATGACAATAGGTGAGGGCAGCATTTAAAAATTCATAACTAATAAATTTTGTACAGAAAACCTGATAAGCAAAAAAGTTTTTAGACAAGAAATAATTTCTACTATTACAGCCGTGAGATATAGTAGTTCGATATCGATTATATGTTGTCCAAATGTATGAAGCAACACAATACACTATTAGATAAGTTTTTTATTTATATTTTTAAACAAAGAAAGATTCTTTTTTATCATGTCATATGATATATAGATTTCGTCCTGCTGATTTTTACATATTTACTGCCTGCTGCAAAAACTGATAGACTAGTTCGCAATATATTTAAATGGAGTTGGAGATGACTCATTCACAAATATATAATATACTCTTGAAGAGCATAAGAAGACCATTTCAAAAGATGAATAATTTAATGACTTAATATTCCAGCCCTACTCGATAAACGAGTTGACCAAGTTAACAACTAAAATCTAAATGTTAAAATAATTAGTGAGGTGAAATTATCTTGTTCCACAGCTGCAGAGATTGGCCTGTCGCTGCACAAATTTCTCTCTCAACTTTTTAACTCTTTTTTTCGCTCACCCCTCAAACATTTACCTTACTTATTGGCCAAATTGCTAATTACTTTTGGCCATTTGTTGACTGATGGTTTTTATTCAAGGGATTTCCCCCATGCTTGTAGCTTTAATTTGCAGTTTTAATCTTTTTTTATTTTCTTAAACATTTTTAAATAAATTAAACCTAAATGGATATCTGGCAAAAAATCCCAAAAATCGAATTACTCTTAAAAGCCTATCCCAAACAAATAAAAGTTGCCGTTCAGGTTCGATTCTTACACCAGTTTTAATGGAGTGCGGAATGCTTATTTATTTAATACGTATTTTTATTATTTGAATGGCGTTTAATACGCAAGCCAGGCCGAAAGGGCACGCACACACTTAACCAGCCTTACGAGTGCCTAAAACCCTTCTCACACACAACAATTGCTGCGAACAGTTGACGGAAAATTCTTAACGGAAAACCCACATGTACATTGTATTGGAAAGGGGAAACGAGAAAAGCAGAAAGCGTGTTTGACATGTTTCCGCAAACTAAACACACACACACACAAAAATACACACTTTGTGGCCAAGGCCCACCCACATATTGACAAAGACACGCCTACTTCTACCCCCTATGCGCCGCTTTCCACCCAGCACCCCCTCACTTATATTCACCTGGTCATCATCATATTAGGCGACCCTCTTCTCTTGTCGTCGCTTTTGCGTCTTATTCCCCATTAAAAATTGATCACAACGTAATTGCTTTTGCCTGTTACACTGCATGTGTGTGTGTGTGTGTGTGCGAGTGTGTGTGTGGGGGTGTGTGTGTATTTTTCTTAACAACTATTATGTGTGGCTTTGATATTGATAGCAACTTCGCCACCAGACACCAGACGAGTACTCAATAAGTCAATGCCAAGGCCAACAACTCTGACCAAAAACCAGATAAAAAAAACCCATCTGGCAAAAAACAACCACAAAAAATGCACCCTTATTGAAAACTAAATGACTTCGAAGAAGCTTAAATCAAATTAATAGCTTTAAATATTAATGATTTTTTTTTTGTTGTTTATATAAACAGCTTATAAACATTTTGTGCAACACTTGTAAAAAAACAAGTTAGTTGTAGTCGTGTGAACTTGACTACGAAATACCCTTAACTATAATTTATGAAATATATTTTGTAGTTTCTTTTGCCAAAATTCCATTGACAACATTTTTGCACACCCAAATGTAAGCATGCGGGAATGTGTTCCTTTTTTTTTGAGAAGGCAAAGTTACTGAACCGTAAAAAATGACCATATGAGAATACGTTTTAGACTATAACTTGGTTGTATCTTAACCGATCTGGATGATATCTGCATATTATATATTAATTTAAAATTGTGGCTTATATTACTATCGAAAATGGATTTATATAGTTTTTTTTTTATATATATTTTATAGTTGCAATATACCCTTTTTATTCATATTGAATCGGTATTAATATCTGCGAAAATGTTGATTAAAAATTGCGCTGTAATCTTTGTCAATTAGATTTAAGTTTTGAGTCGCTCGGCTTGGTTTTCGAGCTAAGCGGAACTTTTAATTAAAGATAACGAAGGCACTCGAATGACTAAATTGATATTTAAATGGCCTCAAAGCTGGCGTTTCATGTCGGTGCCCCTTGTGCCCCTTATCGCTCTGCATAGTATTATGGGCTATATTCATAGCGCCATCAATTGTCGTGACTAGATTTCTACGATCTGCTGCGTCATATGTTTATTTATTTGTGGATATTCGCTCGACTCACATATTAAAGATATATACATTTTTTGCTTGTCACGTTAGTGGAGAGATTTTAGAGAGTTTCGTGAATGCATAAACTATTCCTGGAAGTATATTCGTCAAAGGGTGCGGCAAAGACCATTAAAAATCGATATGTGAAACTTTAATTAAGTGCAAACACATTTGTTTTATCCCCAGTAACCAGTTTTTTTTTTCTCTGCAGTCACTTAATCATTTTTTTTATGTATAATAATTCATTTGAAGTACATCAAAATAACACGTGCTTTTTGCATTAGGTAGTTGCTGGGAAGCAATTATTGACAAGTTGTTCTGCGGATTATTTTAATTTTAAACACAGACAAGGCAAATGCATTATAGAAACAAAGTTGCGGATCTCGATTCAGGAGAAGACAATCTTTATATTATTTATGCATCCACAATCGGATCGGAAATCAGGTATGTACATTCTTAAAACTGAGAACGAAAACAAGTTGGAATGCCATAGACGAGAGAGGGGTTGACTGGCAGATACCCTGTTTAATATATAGTAAACTTGCTGATGGAAGTTTCATCAAAATGAGATTTTCTTATTCCATCTAAAATTTTGTATATATATTTGAAGGCTGTATCTGTACAACTGTACTTTTTATTGTATCGATTTCTATCGATATTCGCAAAACGATTGCAGTTATCGATAAGGTAAAATAAATGTTTAAATTGGAAGTCTTCTCTTGTAGTCTCTGAGATTGGCTAAATCGACTCCACTTTTTATATAGATCAAGAATATATAGACTCACAGAGGTTGCAGCTGCTTGCCTCTGCTTATTACTTCCTTCATTTCATATATTTTTGTTTATCGACCTAATGTTTATAGACTTAATCTCCGCCTAATATTTGATTCATAATAAGTTTACAGATTTATATACCATAAAATAATATCACATTCAAAAAGCTCACGCAAAGCTCAGTAAATAATGTTCACAGTTTGATTGCAATTAGTCCAATTAGACAACATTCGAATTTTCCCAACCAAAACAAAAAAACAAAACAAAAAGGAAATGTGTAAATGAAAACCGCCGCGTAAATGCCTTAAAATGAAAACTTCTTAAGAAAAATGCCGTCGGAGTGGCGTGGCCAATATCATTAAGACCAATTATATGCTTGGTCAGTTTAATTGAAAAACTTCGTGGCCAAGCGCAAGGGGAATGGGAAATGGTAAATTAAAACCAGGCCACGAGGCGTATGCTTAATTTAAGTAACATTTTCCACTCACCATCTGCGACGTTGTCTGGCATTGGAGTGCAGCCAATGTATTAAATCCTGCAGCTTGGATTTGCGATCCTCATCCTCATCGGGATCGTAGTCATCGTTGGCCTCAGCTGTTTCCTGCTCCAGATTGTAGGGATCCTCGGAGTGGTCGGTTATCATAAAAGTGGGCTTTGTATATGCATAAGTCGAAGACATTTTGAAGCCACTTTTTTTTATATATTTTCACAAACCAAACACTTTTCACTTGGCCCTTGCTGCTCACACATTTTCCACCTGTCTAATTGAATTTATCAAATTGAGCTACGCATTTTATGCTGTTTTTCTTTTAATTAAAAAACGTCTCGTTGACAGGCAAATTCAACCGCTGGCGACCTCTGTCGGCCGTTTACTGTCAACACGCAAAGTGGATTTCGAGTGAAAAACACAGAAATTTGTTTGCTTTTTTGGAAAATGTCGTGTGGAAAGCGTGGAAAGCGGAACTAAACAAAATGTTTCTCTCTCTCTCTCTGTCTCATTTTTGTTTCTCCTTTCCGCTTCTGTTATTCTTTTACGACTGTATACGTGTGTGTGTGTGTGTAAATGTTGTGTTAATCTCAGTGGGGCACTTACCAGAAGCGTTATTTGTTTTCACTTGACGGACAAATTGATTGTTTTGCTTTGCCTTCACAATACAAATTGTTTGCCAAGTTCAAGAGAACTCTTCAGCAGCCGCTCAATGTAAGAGCATTTATTGATGGACATTATTTGTCATTATGAATATCATAAGTGATTTAAAAGTGATTTATGATGTGGCTATAACTCATCGATAAGGGAGTGTTAACAGTGCACAGACTCTAATATTAATATTATAAGAGTCCGAGACCCAAGGAGCGATAAGTGCTCAATAAAACTCTGGAAAACTTTGTATGAAGCAGACCAATAATCAACTTGGTTTACTTGAAAACTAAGAAATATCTGTCAAATGTTGTGGGACCAACAACATAAAAAAAACTTGGTCTAATTTTTATTTACCATGAATAACTCAAGTCAAGATTTTTAAACAAGATTTTTTTATTATGAACCCATTAAAACAAATAATGTATAAAATAAAGTTGTATCTAAGTCTTTAACAGGAGGAAGGAAACAGCTTCGATCCCACAAGGTATATATATACCCGATCTCTATCAAAAGAGTAGCCGATTGAGCCATGTCTGTCAACAAGCCAATTTCAGAGACTATTAAAGTAAGATTTCAAATTGGGAATATAAATTCTCAAGTTTATTTCATTTCTTTCAGTTAACATCAACTAAATACAATTTGTAATCAATGCTTCAAATGAACTACAATTCTAGGACAATAATGGTTATAAATACCAAGAAAAGACAAATTTTGAATCGAACAGGTTTTTTTCAAATACTGAATGTAATAAATATATTTAATTAAAAGGTTCCAGCTGATGTCAAACAACCAGAAATTGGCAACACATAGATCGACTAAGTCAATTAACATTTCTTGTCTGCAGTTAGTCCCAGTTGAAGACGACATGGGATAGCATCAGGTAGATGGTCATTAGGGTCACCTGACCCAACATCATGGGCAGCATGGTCTTCAGATAGCGGGTGAAGGATAGCTTATAGCCATGTTGCTCGGCAATGCCGGCTGCGATGACATTTGCCGAGGCGCCATACAAACTGCCATTGCCACCCAAGGAGGCGCCCAGGGTCAAAGACCAAACCAAGGGTTGCAGTGGTAATCCCAGTGATTCCTTGGCAACCAACGAGTTGACCAACTTGACCATCATCGCTGCCACTGGAATGCTGTCCAGCACCGTTGAGGCCAATGCGGATGTCCAAAGAATCATGAAAATGGCCACCGCCAATCGATGCTGTTCATTCACGGCCAGGATGACGTGCTCCGTTAGCTCAGCAATGCTGACAAGTAGTCCGAGTCGCTCCACACACTCCATCATCACAAACATGGCGGCGAAGAAGAGCAACGTTGTCCACTCCACGCGATGGATCAAGTGCTCAATGTCCTCACGATCCAGCACAATCAGCAGCAAGATGACACCGAGCAGTGCAACCCAACCAAGTGGCAGAGTTCTCCAATGTGGCACAGACTGCACAAGAAAGCACACGATGACAAAGATCAGAGCCCCTGAGGATTGCAGCAGCAGTTTCATGCTCTTGATTGGGTACTGTAAAGATAAGATTGGATAAAAATTGTTTCCACTTGACAACCACTTTGGAATCAGTTATATTAACTCCCAATATTCTCTAACTGCTTACCTTCTGCTTCAGCTCATCGAGCGTATGGGCATAGATCTCAGTGGATGCCACGCCTTGCTCCCTGCGTCTCAGCGTGCGCTTCAGCTGCTTCACTTTGCCGTGGAGCGTGCCACGCACCAGTTGGGCATCCTTGGAGCAGACAGCAATTGCGTTCATGGCACGTTGCCACACACGAATCTCGCGGCGCAACTCACGCAGCTCCTTGGGCTCATTGAGACGCAGTGCGTCCGTGTCGCGATAATAGAGACGCAAGTAGCTGCAACTCTGCAACACAGCCAGCAGCACGCCGGGCGACATATGTGCCACAAAGGTGAAGAAATTGATGCCCTAAAAAGATGAACAAATAAATATTAAAGTAGATCAAACGCCATTCAATTCTCAACTTACATTCTTCACAATAAAATGATTGGTGCTGATAATGATGCTGATGGGATCCCCGATGGGCGACAGAGCTCCACCAATATTCGCATGGACAATGATGCCCATCACAACGGGGATGGGATCCAGCTGCATCACTTCGCACAAACGGATGGCAACTGGTGTCAGAAGCAGCACCGTTGTCATATTATCCAGCACACTCGAAACGAGGCACGTCACCAAGCAGAGACTGTAAATCATGGGCCAGATTTTGCCACCGGATATTTCAAAGCAGATGACAGCCAAATAGTCAAAGATGCCCGTCTCCGTCAGTATCAGAATGAGCAGCATCATGCAGAAGAGCAGCGTAAGCAGCTCCATATCCATCCACTCCTTTAGCTCCTCCATGTTGGGACGATCCTGGAACACGGCCAACGCTGTGACAGACAGTATTGAGCAGATCATGGCCACAAAGGGACGTTCTAGCTGTTCCCAAACGAGCAGGCCATAGAAGAGCAGCAGTATAATCCCCGCCAGAATGCTCCCAGTGCGTGTGTTGACAATCATTGGATTGTAGTTCAGCTCAATGGCCAAATCCTGTTCCACATTGCTGTAGATATGCAGTCGTAATTTGCTATCCTGTCGGGAGAGTAAATCCTGCAGCTCCTCGTTGAGGTGAAAGGTGTGATTGCGTACCACGGCGGGTGCTTGTGGCAAGTGCTCCTCGGACACCAGAGCCAACTGCCAGGGCTCCAAAATGTTCTGTGCAACAAACAAAAAATAGTTAAAGAATCGACCTAAAATACAAATCGCTCTAAAAACTAAAAAAATAATTTGTGCTTCCTAGAAATAATCCTGGAAATGAAGAAACTTGTTTTTAAACATAATTTTCTGATTAACAAGAAAAGTTACACTATGCTGAAAAATTCAGGAAATTTTCTAAAATTCACTTCGATTATCTTTTCTGAGTATGATAAACCAAAAGTCTTATTTTAAATATAACATTAATTGTTCAGTTTATAACTGTAATTTTGATGCATATAATCATAATAGTAAAATAACAACTTTACCTTAAAGACCTGACTCCCATTGTTGCCACCATTTTCCGATATTTGCGGTTGCACAAACAGAAAATTTTGATTGATTGTTTCATTTGAATCCTGCTTATCCTCACTGAGCAGCGTCGAGGTCCTCTTGAAGGGGCCAAGCAGCCTCAATCTAAAGTCCCCTGTGGGCTTCTGTTGCAGCTGGAAAACTAAAAGACTCCAAGAATAAAATCTATATTTAGTTGTGAGTCTAATTGCCACCCACATTTGCCTGGTTCTCCTCTTGGCACTTGCACGATCTTCTCCAGCAGATGCTTCTCACCCACACTGATCAGCACAGCGGCTGCCAATATCCACAGGATGAGCAAACCACTTCGCTTCCAGTGTTTATCCCGCTGCAGTTGCTCCTTCGAACGTTTGGATCTGTGATGGATGCGTCTAGCCAGACTTTTGGCATTTCCGGGTCCATTTGCATGTGGTTCCTGTTCCGAGTGCGTTGTGGTTGCCTCATCATCGGTGCTCTTATCACCCTCACCACTGGGTCTCATTTTAATGTCCAGAAAATCGGAGACCGCATAACTGGAGCCGGGTTCATCTTGCAACTGCAACTGCAACCGGCGATTTACCACATCCACATCCTCCGGCTCCAGTTCAATGGCACCCAAATCGATGTCGTGCTCCTCTGCCTCTGCCTCGCTGTTGCACGCCGTGGAACCTTTATGCAATATCCCCAAAATAAATAGAAATACACATAAATAATTCATGAGCCCATTTCATGAATCCTTGTCAAGTGGTTGTCAATTTATCGATTTGACACCGATTAATATTCGATTAGCTGGCTGCTTGTTATGCGTATCGCGATCTGTGTTATTCTCTCTCGACCCTAATTTAAGTAGAAAACATTTCGAATTGGTTTTCTGTGACGCGTAGTTTGATTTGATTAAGTTGCGTGATAAGATTTATTCATATTTGACTAGCAGCAGCAACCAAGCATACACTCACCAAACAAAATGTGGCCTTAATATTTAATCAGAAAGTAAAACTAAAAAATGCAAAATATGTCTTTTTCAATATTGGGCTTATGGTTTTTTCAGGTGTTATTTTCTTAATCCAAGGGTAGCTTTTTCGTTTTTCGTGTGTTTTTTGACTTAAATGAGTTTATATTTTTCAAAAGTGAAGAAGCCCGTCGAAACTTTTTCATATATATTTTTTCCGAGTGTAACTCCTCAACTGCTCCCCTCACTTACCGTGAATGCGTTCGTTCTCCATTTGAAAGCTGGCCATGCTGGGGTCATGTCGAATCTCCGCTGGCAAAGCGCGCCACACCTGCAGCGATTGCTCAGTGACCTGTGCCTGTGGCGCCACCCGAGTGTGCCCCTCCGAGTGATTGGTTTTATTTTTGGTGCTGCTGCTGTTGTCGCCGCCATCTCGATGCTGTAGCTCCATGTTGCAGCTGCCCCTCGAAGGACTGCCAGGACTCAGACGACGCAGTGTCTCCAACAGACCCATATTTAAAAGAAAAAAATAAAAAAAACAACGCAGTTAATGAGCTGAAAATTTCAACTGTTCACTAAATATTTAATGAGTTTAATAAGCGGAGCACTTAGACCACATGTTTGTCGCGCTGGGCTCACAACTTGCGACTGTTCTGCTTGTGTGGATGTCAGGGAATTGAAACACTTGTGCGGTTTCCCGAGCATCGTAATTCCAGCCCACTCACATTCAATATTGAATGCCAACCATTGTTTGCTACCCCAGCTGGCCTCACCACCCCTCTGCAGCACTTTTGTTCGCTTTTCTCGCTTTCAGTTTCCAGTTCTAGGATTTGTTTTGGCGCCTGCGTCATAAATGTTTCTCTAGTTTTTCACATTTCTGTGTTTTGTTCGCCACATTCGTTGTTATCAACAAGTTTTACACCAGCGCGCTGCTTTATGTACACGACGTGTCAGCATTTTGTTTCAGAATTCAATTACTTATTCACAGCTTTTGTGCCAGCTTTTAACCCATTCATCAAATTTCATTTCTAACTGCACAGCGAACATTTAAGAATTACGCTTCCGTCTGGGTGGCAAATTAAGCAGTGGGGCACGTAGCAGTCTCGTCGAAACGTGTGTCTTTAAATCTAATAAAGACACACCAAAAAAGGATTGAATAGCCAATTAATTTTTATAGCTTATCAGCAAACATATGCAGTTCACTTAAGATCTGGGCGATAATTTGAAATGCGCAAATAATTTTTGATTTTTTAGATGTCTCTTTTTGCAGGCATAAAACGATTATATATTCATATTCATGGTTTTCTTAAAAAGTCAGTAAGCAACTGCGGTTCGAATTAAAAGATTTTTTGCCAAAACTACAAATATCTAAATTATTTTATAATAATTTAATAATATTTAGAATTATTTCTAATCCTCAAAAATGTCAACTTGTGTCGTCTAGCAAAGACTACTACCCTCGAGTACCAGTTTTAAGCTAAGTCTAGCACAGACAACCACCTGGATTGGATAGCGCAGCTCGCCTAGCAGCGCCATCCAACGGCAACATTTAGCAGCCAGCGCATTAGCATACTCCCCACAACGCAATGCGAATTGTTTGCGACTTTGCTAGTGGTGCGAAGTCCCACTAAGCATAGAGGTGAAAACAGGTATGGGTGTCGGAAAGTTTATAAGTTTTAACTGTAATTGTTAAAGTTTGTTTGTGTATGGCTTAAGTATGCATTTTATAATGCAGAATAATAAACACTTAGTTATCTTAATTTTACTTTATATTTGTACATAACGATAATAGTTAATAATTAAATTTTATGCAGAAAACTTTTTACCTACTCCTTTACTCCTACTCCTTTAGCAGTTTGCCAGTTTACTTATAATCTGTCTACAATTTCCACACTTAAATTGGAAATCTCCAAGTCTACTCTCTAAAGGAGATGAGATTCAGTTTTTTTTTTATCGAATATGACCCTATTTGAAATCAATATTTTGCTTGTGGAACAAACTTAATGTTTAATTATTAAATTTCATGCAGAAAACTACTTTCGATGCCCTCATACGACACTTTTCGTTTCTTTAATAACACCTTTAAAGTCGATCTAAAGTTGCAACAAAACATGAAATGGTTTGACCTGCTTAAGCGATGCTATCAATAATATTTATGCCACACCCAATGCCGCCACAGCCCCCGCCATCGTAAATATTTGTGTGAATTAAATTCTCATTAGCAATAATTCTGTTCTAATTGAAAATGCAAAGCGCAAAGCGACCACAGCAGTATTAGATGAGAGAGATCAGAGCCAGGCGAGTGGCTACAATTATTCCTGACCAAATCTGGAGTTTGTTGACTGGGAACGAACGAGTTTTGCCATGCTGCTGTTGCCTTTTAAATTGTGTTGCGTGGACAGTTTGCTCGATGAGCAACGCTTTTATCAGTTGTCGCCTGAATTGCCTGCCTCCTGCCTGTCTGCCTTTCAGCTTGCTTGACTGCCTGAATGGCCAAATGGCCAAATGGCTGAATGTCTGAATGCCTGAATGGTTGACTGGTTGACTGGTTGAATGGCTTGTAGGGCCTGATAAATCAATGCAATTAGTGTCACATCCTCTGCATTTAATGTCTATGTTTCTGTAATCGACTCTGGCGCCGTTCTCCACTGTCCACTATCCACTGTCCACTATCCACTGTCCACTGTTCAGTGTTCTATTGGAACCAGTTCTGAAATGCCCTCTAATCGCGTTAATAGAACGAGTGCTGTTCCAGGTTTTTACATAGTGTTTTTGCTTGTGCTCGAGCATGTTGCATTAATTGGCAAATCAGCTGTGAATGGGCCAGTAATGAACCCCTCTTTTGGCTATAAACAAGTATTTTATATATGCCTAAAAAGCTGATAAGTTTAAGCAAATTTTAAAAGTGTTTTAGTGACTAAATTAAAAAATGATTACATAAAAATTAAACTTAAATTTTTATTTGCAATCTGTCCGACAAAGTAGTAGCCAAAGTTCATATTAATGTTTAATAACTTTTTCTCGTTATATGTACCCTACAAAATTATATACCTTTGCATAAGCTTGACGAGAAAACCAGCTAAGATGATATTTATAATAATTATTTTGTATTGTTGATATAAAAATATAAAGAGATAAAATGCTGAAAATGAAATTAAATGTATGTAATTATAAACATTAGTAACCTAATAAAAATAATGATTAAGAACTTTTTCTCTTTATTTAACCCCACAAAGCCGACAAAGAAATCAACTAACTTTGTTTAACAAACTTATAACTATATTTTGTACTATATATTAAACAATAAAATTGAATAAAGCTGCACCTCACACATCAGTTAAACTTTTAAATTAATGCCAAATGGGCTTAAAATAAGAACTGGTCTGCTTTCTTTTCCTTTCGTTTCTTTTCTTTTCTTCAACTCAAATTGCCTGTTTTTTTATTGCACAATATTTTTTGTTGTGCTCCGCAGCAGTTCGTTAAGTAATATCACATTTAATGGGTATGCATGTTTATATAAACCAATTCATGTTTATTTTCATTTCGCATTCATCCAGCTGCCATCTGCTATCAGCTAATATATATATTTACATATGTAGGGCTGCTCTTCTCGTTATTAATGTGGTTGTTGTTGTTGTGGTTGTTGTTGTTGTGCTTGTTGTTGTTGTGCTTGTTGTTGTTGTGCTTGCTGCTTGGCTCATTTGTGTTTTAATTGGCCATTTATTGGCTGGTCGTCTTCTGTGGCGCCTGTTGAAATGGTGTTGCTCAGGCAACACTGCTTGAATTTTACTGCCTGAACAGATTCGGCATCAGCCTCGGCGGATTCAACAGCTGAACAAGTTGGCCAAAAGTGACGACGAGGCCAAGGTTTCCCTCTCAATGGCAAACAGTATAATTGGCAAATGGGCGTAACGCCCCCCGCCCATTTCGACGTTACCTGGTAGTAGCACTTTGTGGTCCTTTATGGGTTCTTGAACCCGGCCCCGTCCTGGCCCTGTGACCAGGCAAGCATTCCATTTCCGCCTTGCTAAGCAAATTCATTTTGCCTTCTAGCAGCCAAAAATGGAACTGCAGTTGCAGCTGCAGCGATAGCTACAGCTACAGCTACACTCAGCAAAAATATTGCCATAAGAACCAACCTAAAAACTAGAAATAATTTATATATATAAGAAAACAATTTCCAAAATCCTGGTTTTTAGAAATATGCCTTCTGAATAATAATCTGAAATATCCTTGGCGCCAAAGAATAGTTATTTTGAAAAACTCAGAATTATTTATTTTCTGAGTGTATTGGCGGAGGTAGTTGGAGTTCCATTAAGCCAGGATCAAGTGCACACACACACAACTACATACACACAAATTGGCAAACACACACAACTACATACACACAAATTGGCGTACACACACATTACACACACATCACACACACACACCACACACACACACACACACACATATTGCGTATGACTTAAGCGCCATTTTGTGATTCGCATTTTTCTTTGCGTGCTTAGTGACAGCTACAGCTTTAGTTTTGAACCACATTCACACACACACAAACCACACACACCCAGCACACACACACTTACAAAGGTCTTTCAACTTCTGATTTTCAAACTGTTTTTAATTAATCAGCTTGCCATCGACTTTTTGAAGTCTGCAAACACCACTCAATATGCCAATGAAAGTTGCCAGGCAGAAGTAGTTAACTCGTTAACAATACACACCCCCTTCCCCCACAACCCCCTCACCCCTATTCTTAACTCAAAACCCATTTGCAGTTCTATTTTTGCTGACATTCTTTCTGTTTTGCTACTTTCAACTTGTTTTATTTTTATTTCCTTTTTACTTCTTTGTCTTTGTCTCACAGCAGCTGCTGTGGCTCCCACAAGCATGTGTGTAGTGTGTGTGTGTAGTGTGTGTGTGTAGTGTGTGTGTGTAGTGTGTGTGTGTAGCGTGTGCATTTTGCGTGTGTTACATTTCTTTTGAATTTTAGTAGTTCAAAGCTGTCGTTATCGATTAAGTCACATGTGTGTCAGGCATTCAACTACTTTTGCCTTGGGTTCGTTCTAAATGTAATTGGTTTCAAATAAAAAATGTATTAAAAAATTAAACATGTTGCTTGTGTTATACAAGAAGGACCAAACTCATCACGTAAGCATATTTATTTTATTAGACTTCCGTTTGAATATGAGGAATAAGGTATATATATTCTTGATAAGCAGCGTAAACCGAGTCGATATACTCGTCCTTTTTCTTAGTCCTCAGTTTAGACCAATATATCATATATCTGATGGTTCCAATTATCGAGTTGAAGTAACTAATAACTAAACAAATGAAAAATATGCAGTTACCATAAGAAAACTATAAAAATGTTTGATTAACTTTGATTTCCTGGGGTATGTATGTTAGTATTTATTTTTATTTATTTCTTCCCATTTTCTCTGCTTCTTATAAGCATATAGACATACAGATGTCCTCATATATATATACCCAGCATTTATCATATTAAAAGTCTTTCAGCTTGATTTCCTCGGAGCTTTCTGGACATGTCATGGCCAGGCAGGCAGTCGTCCGCTGCAAGGATCCTCTTCCTCTGCAATCGGAGCCAAATGGCGTATCTGAAACGGGCTTGCAACGAAGCAATTTTCAATATTTCATCATCATTATTGAATTTCTTCCTTGTTCTTGTTTTTTTTTTTTATTTTCTGTTGCTTTTTGTGGGATGCGCTGAATGCGCAGTTCATTGGAACGCTTTTTGGTGCCTTTCATGCGCATTTGTTGGCTTTTGTGAAACCGAGTCGATTTTATTCTGATTTTTTTTTCTGTTGCTGGCCTTTGTTTACTTCCGTTTCCGGTTGGTCTAAGGGGGCGGCAGGCAGGCACTACATATGCAAATATTTTCAACATGATTGCATTTCGCTGTTTTGATTTCTTGCTTTTGTGCTTGGCCATTCAACATGGTCGCTCGTTCGGCAATAAGCCTGATTGATTCCAGTTAAATGCATAATCAGACTTAATAAATTAAAGATTTAATTTAAACTCAAGTTTCTTTAACGGCAACTTCAGTGGAAATTAAACTAAGCATGTTGCGCCTGATTCAATTGGGTAATAATTGTTCATGGCAATAAAATACTTAAAGTTGGCATTTTAAATGAGTAAAATAATTTGTAGGCCTTAAGCAGATGGGGAAATTGAAGTGGGTTTGAAAGGGGTAGTTAGAATACTTCTTTATTTTATTTAATTACTAAAGAGCAGTTTAACAAGCACTGCTACATTATGGGAAGACTTTTGCATAAAAGACGTAATCATGAGGAGCATATTAATATTATTCATAAAGGTGTCCATTAAAAAATACTTCGAGGGTGTTTTCATTATTTTATTTGCACACATTTTTTCATCATTGCTTTAATTTAAGACTGCTTTAAGCATTTCACAGGGTATCCCAGCAGCAAAGCTCTTCTTGTCAGTTGTTGTGACTGGCTCAGGTCTGTTTAACTTTTGTTTAACTTTTTCGCTCGTATTTTTTTTTTGCTCTGCTCAACACGCTTAAATTTAATGAAATAAATTTGTTTATTTAACAAAACGAGCTTCGCACTTTTTACGCGTTTTTAAGCACATTTTGAGTCCTTTTTCTGTTTATAGCCCGTTTTGCTTGAACACTTGAACTAATTAACTCAAATATGTTTACACATGCCGCATGCGGCTCTTTCCCTCTAATTTCGAGCGATTTTCCCGCTCCTGTTCCTGTGTCATGTAAATAAAAATGAGAACAAACGCCTTTTATATTTATAGCCTGAACCGATTAAAAATGTGGTTGTGGACAATAATTTAAGAGGCAGAAGGAAGCTGCTTTGAACCCATAATGTATATATATATTCTCGATCAGCATTAATGGGCGGGTATATTTAGCCATGTCTGCGTTTTTCTGTATTAATAAGTACATTTCGGAGCCAAATTTTGATTATAAGCTTATTTTTCGGTAACTATCGATAACTGCTGTGCTTAAGCGAATATCGATACAAATCGATCAGCGATAGCAATAAAAGACACAATAATAAAGATATAGCATTCCAATTGATTTATAATGTAGCCAGATATATTATTGATCAACTATTTTCATATTGAAAACTCTACTCTTAGCAAGCTCAAATTGAAAGCAGGGTATGTCCCAGTCGAGCACTCTCGACTAGAGCACTCTAACTTGTATTTTTGTTGTACATCTTTCGTAAATGGAAAATGTGGGTACTTTGCGGGCAATGTCAGCAAGGTTTTGGCAAACTTTTTAAATGACTTTTTGTTTCAGTTGCGTGTGGTGAATTTTTTGTAAGGTTTTTGAGGCCGCTTTGCCAAATTAATTTAATAATTTAATAAATTGATATATGTTGAATTTTAAGTGGCTGGAGTTTGGTTTTAGTTTGAAAACTATTTATAAACCCCCCGTGTCAAAGTGTCATTAAATATTTAAAGCAACATATACGTATATCTTAGATTTGGCAGATATTATGTCATGCTTGCCACAACTCAAGTGCATTATTTTACAAACTATAGCTAAAATAATATATTGCTGCATTTTGGGCAATTAACAGAATTTATTATTAAGTCATTTACGTGTTTAGACACAATTCGCAACACTTTGAGTTTTGCAATGTGAGGTATATGAAAATGTTGCACTCTGCCGCCGGCGAAGTAGTGGCAAGAGAATGGATTGCAGCACAAACTGAAGTGGCATTGGCTACCAGTCTTTATATTTGCTGTGTGCAGATATTCACAGTCCGATAAGCTTGAAATGGGGGAATTTAGCAATGCAAATTAGTAGCCAGAGAATAAATTCGTGCTTATCGCGATGCAAACGTGAGATTTACAGGCCAAGATTACATTCCAGTTTGGACACACGCGATAGGCATATTCAAATTGGCTTTAATGTCAACATAAAAGCCAACAACAAATTTCAATTCCACCTGAGAACATCTGTTTGGCTCAAATACTTGACAAAGTCAAAGTAGCCTCAGGTTGTTGTTATATAATGCCAACTATTTAGCACTTGTTTGTGTGAAGATGTTATTTGCAATATATATATATATACATATATATATATCTTTTCAGATATTGTATAAAATTAACTGCTAATTTGTAAATAACAAAATGATAACTCAATTAGCACCTCTTTTATTGAGTTAAAGTCTCATAAAGATATCATAAATAGATACTCAGATATTAGCTTTATCCTCACACTTAACACACAAAATAATAAGCAGTATTTTTTTTAAATTTATTGTTCAAGAATTCTGATACATAAATTTAAAAATTAAATTTTAAAAATATCTCAAATTGTAGAATTTACTGCGTTCAACTTCTCATTGGGTGAAATGAAGTGCTCAAAATAAGTCCAAGTTTCTAAAAGATGTTAGAAATAGTTTCTCAGACAAGGACAAAGTCCAAAGCTGTAATGTTCATTTTCATTGCAGAAGACATCTCTGTTGAGTTCAGGGATATCTCGAACATATCTTAAATTGCGAGATTAACTTTGTTAAACTTCGCTTAAGCAGATGCTGAGACATGTCTTTTGTTGTTGTGCTGGAAGTAATTTAAAACTACAAAATCTGAAGCTGTTGTTTTTAATTTATTTTTAAAGAACCCAACCCAGTTGTGTTGCTTCGGCTTTTGTTGTTCAACTTGAAGTTATTTTAAATTTACACACAATTATCACATTTGAAACTTGAAGAAGAAGATGACACAAGCTGTTGCCAAGATATGTTCCTGCGTTGAAACTAAATGGCCAGCGGAGTGATGGATGCATCATGGGCAGACTTCTGGCTCCATTGTCCTGTTTGGGATAAACTCAAACAGCTGCTGTTGCTGCTGGAACGCATCCATCAAAAGCCAAACTGGTACAAGCCGGGAACAATGGGCACAAAGGATGCGTAGCGCTGCAGCAGTCACTTGGCCAACGCTGTCCGAAGCCACGTTGGCCAAAAGCCTTTTGTTGTGATTTATATTGATGGAGCGATAAGCTGTAGCTACCAACAACCAAAAAACTCAAAACCCAACCAATGGAGCCATGCTTCACGGGATATTGAAGCACTTGGCGATAATGAATTGCGGCCTTGCCTCAAGCGTCATTCAAGTTGGCCAATTTCATAATGGGAGTCCTTTTTAGCCTAGTGCTTAAAGTTCAAATTGAGTGGTTAACCAGGCACTTTTTGCTACCCATCAAAATTTGAACTACAATTATGACTCCAGCTCAGTAAAGAGTTTTTTTTCTATAGCTGTACAAAGTTCAATATATCGTAAAAAGATCCAATTACAAATAAGATATAGTCAAATTCATAGCAGAGTATAAAGATAAAATCAAATTGTCAAAGTTAAACTTCAGTCGACTCAGTACTTTCCAGCATTTCAAATTCCGGTTTGACACCATGCTTTCCACTACGATCGTTTTATCTGCATATAAACATAATTCGATTACTTAAAGAATTTCAAAACTAATCTCTTAATAAAAGACACAAAGAAGAAGAGTTTTTCTAATAAAATTACATTGTTGTGCAACTTGGCTTGAGTTGAGACTCCTTTTGTAATCTGCTTGCATCCCCAGTCACAAGACGGCTTTCAGTTTCGTTTTAGAAAGTTGCTGGATAATGTCTGCATATATAAAAACCGTTATTTTCTTTGGCTCCTTTCGCTGGAAACTAAATGCAAGTTATCTCAATTTACTGTTAGCTGATTTTCTGTTGAAGCTCACAACTTGCATTGGCCTGCAAATTGTTGAGTATTTTCAGTTAATTGCTGAGCAATGGGTAAAATGGCTAAAATGCCAACGAATCAACAAAGTTGCTACAGTAAATGACATTGATTGCCCAGTTGCATGCTATTTAACATATGGGAGTGCTGAAAGAGTCTTGAAAAGTGGCAAGACATTAAGAAGACTCTAAATTACCTTATGATTATTTTGTGCAGTGTATGGAAACGAGAGTTGTTTCAAATGTTATTTTTAGTTTCTGGTATTGAACTGAATCGATTTAGAGATGTATAAATTATATTATATGTGATCACATATATATTTGTGATTATTTTGTATTGTTTTTACACCTGCTTAAGCTAAATTGTTGCTCAGATATATAAATGAAAAATATATAAATTATATTAATATATGATTACCTTGTGCTGTGTATGGAATCGATGCATATCTCAAATGTTATTTCTAGTTTTTACATGTATCAAGTTTCATTTGGCTAAACTGAACAGATCCTGATTTATATATATAATAAAGATATACAAATTATGTAAAGTCACTTTTTATTGAGACGAGATTTGTTTTTAGTTCCGCTTGTGTAAGTTCGATATTAAAAAATGCTTCTAGCGTTTATTGGTTGCCTTATAGGGTGCTCTGTTCAAGATGACTTTTCAAGGGTCATTCAAGCATAAATGTTTACCACCAATTAAATGATTGCCATGCAAACGAGCCAACAAAAAAAAGTGGCCCACGCTGAAGAAGAATGAATTTTGAAGAATGCTCTAGATATTTAAATGAACTCAATTTGTCAGCTGGCACGAATGCATGAGTTGACCTTCAGGTTGGTCGGAGACTCGCTCTGACTCATCGGCCCTATTGACACCTACTCCCCCTCCTCAACGGATCGAGCTATATATATACGCTTGAACTGAAACCAGTTTGAAATTGCTTCTTTTTTTCACATTTTTCTACAGTTGCTCTGCGGTTGACATTGAAATTTTTGTTGTTTTTTATTGTTGCATGGCCCCATCCACGACGAGTCCCATTCATGAGATGCACAACAACAAAATAAAAGCAGCGACGAGTTTTCTTTGAGATGCCGATCATTTTAATTGGGTAGCTGCGTTGTGGTAGTAATTTGTAAGCCTTATCAATTTATCAAGATGCGGGCCATACGCATGTCCATACATGTTTGTGCATGTCATTTTTTGTGGCTCTTTTTTCTCTTTCTTTTCCGTTGTTGGTGTCTCTTTTTTATGCTTTGTCTTAAGTTGTGTTGTTTTGGCAGCTGTTGTCAAAATAATGTCACAAAGCGATCTTCTTTTTTGTTGTTGTTGTTGTTGTTGTACTCTCATATTCATTAAGCCACTAATTTGTACAAAATGAGGTTTAGCTTTTGAAAATCGGTTCAGTTGTGACAGAGTTATGGCTGTAGAAACTTTTGACCCAAGCTTTTTCTGTGAGTATAATTTCAATATAGAATTCGATTCATCGGATCACTTTTGACTGGGCTATGGGATTGATGCATTAATGCATCTTCAATCACATTTGATAACACTTAAGTACACTCAGCATTAGAGTTTCACCTATGCTTGATCAAGGAAACGCATTTGCAGACTAAATTGGCTGCTGATTTGGCCTATTCGTAAATGGACCATTGGGCATTCGATGGCTTCATTGCTTTGGGCCATTTATGCAATTATACCGTTTCACTTGGATTTGGTCAACGACTTCAAACGAAGTTTTTATCAAAAGCGCTTATCGCATGTGCTTGGCAAAATTTCAGCTTTAATTGCAGCTCGTTTCTGGCTCCTTTGAGCAGACTCTAATCACAACAAGCCAACCAGCACTGGCAATCTTCATTATTTGTTTATCTTTTGCATTTTCATTTGGCTTTTGCTTTTTGCCTGTTGCTTTTTGCATTTTTCATTTTGCATTTTTTGCCAAATGGCAGCCTTTCATATGGACCGCAACCCGCCGGGCAGAAATCAAAAGCGATTGTCGTTTGCATAGTCTGAATTGGTAAGACCTCGGGCCACGATCTGACCAGGCCATAACATACTTCGGTCATTTCCGCTGTGTGATTTGCATACCCTGAAATCGATCAAAATGATGGGGTATACCAGTTCAAAGTAACCCATTCAATGAATGAATCATTCCCTTCCTTAAAAAGGACAATTTAATTATTATAAGCAATCATACATAATACTTATAATGCTCCACAAAATGTTAAGGATCAGTTACTCCTCCAGCCAGGGTATCTGCTGGTCTGTCAGCCAGCTCCAGCTTGCTGTTAATTTGATTTTAATTGCAATTGGCAATTGTTGAGTATTATGTAATGTGACAATTGAAACATTGTAGACACTGGAGTGGGCTCCACTTGACACTCACAGCTGCCACTCTGCCACATCTACAGCTTCCCCTGCCTTTTCTCATGCCACTCCCACATACACACATACACACATACACACACACACGCCACACACTCTTCTCTCTTCCTCTTGTAGTCATCACTCTATCAAGTTGCTGCTTGCAGCTTGTGGCTGATGTCATCGTTAGTCAGTTGCAGTTTTTTGTTTCTGTGTGTCTCTCTTTCGATTTTGTGGCAGCTAGTTTTTCCTATTTACATTGCATATTTGCCACATGCTAGACGTCGGTCACTCGAGGCAACAGCAGCAGCAGCAGCAGCAGCAGCAGCAGCAGCAGCAGAAGACTTGAAGTAAACCAAGTTAAGCCGTGCCAACAAAAAAATTTAAATGCTGAGCAGCTGCTTAACATGTGCAAAGTGCTCGAATGCGACTCGAATGTTTGCTTTGGCTGCCTTGGCGTTTGTTTTTGGCCAAATTGAAATGATTTGGTCAGCAAAGCTGCTGTCCGATTTTGGCCCAGTTGCCCAAGGTGCAAGATATGCACATTTAGATCAAAATAAATAAAATTACTTGGAAAAAGATATCCAAAGTTGAAAATAGATAAAAAATTTAGTTCAAGCTAGAATATAGTTATAGTTAATAATAGATCGAAGATAGAAGTTTTTTCAATAATAAAATGAGTCTTATTAGATCTTAATAAAATTTATACAGTTGACGAAAAATATGGCTGGGTATATTAAATATTAATTGGGGGTTCTTCCTTTATAATAGTGCATTTTATTGCTATCGCTAATCGATTTGTATCGATAATCGCAAAAAATTAATAAACTTGATCTGAGTATTATAATCGAGAACTTATATTACAAATTTGAAGTCTATAGCTCTTAAAGTCTCTGAGATCGTCAGGCGGACAGCGAGACATAACTGCATCGAAATAACTGTTAATGCTGATAAAAAATAAAATATATGTGTATATATTATGGAGTACAAGATGATCATTTCCGCTTGTTTTACTTTTGCTCAACTTGATTATAGCCTTTTCTACCTATAAATCATGCAAGACTAAAACTATAAACTCTTTCCCATCATTTATTTGTTCCTCTATATATGTTTCTCTCTCTCTCTCTCTCTCTCTCTCTCTCTTATTCATTTTTTAGTTTATTATGATTTAAACTTTTGTCTAATTATTTTCATGTTTATAGTTTTTATGAAAGAACTTGTTTCATGCAAAATTAGCTATGCACACGCGGCATACAGAGATATATTACATTATAATCCATAATTTAACATGATAAATGCATGAAAATGATATTAGCGCGAATGCCAAGCTAAATTTTAATTTTCATTGAAATGTATTTTGGACAGAATATAGAAAATATTTTCATTCAAGTTGCAGAGGAGAGAGGAAAGAGAGAGAGAAAAATGGGGAAATATGGAAAACGAGAAAATAGATATGCAATTTCACACATCACATTTAAAGGAAAATAAACCGAGTTAAAATAAATGTCAATTGGCATTTGTTCACTGAACTGGCCTGGTTAAAAGTCCTTCACAGCTTGACAGCTAACAACTGGGAATATTAAAGTGAGGAGTGCTCGCCGAGGTGATATCCTGCGAGAAGTCTTTACTATAAATATTCAATTTATCTTTTAATTTCTTGAAGAAATTTTTTGCCTAACAGCCCATCAATTTATTTACTTTATATGTGTATTTTTGTAAAGGTTTCAACTGACAAACATTTGTATACATTTTTAACTATTTATTATACCCTTCACTTAACTTTGTTAAAGGGTACAAAATTGCATGAATGTATTAAGCAGAAATGTGTAAAATAAACAAGCACACAAAAATTGAACAATCAGAAAGTACACAAGAGACAGAGAGAAAAAATATAGATGGGAAGAGAAAGAGAAAGAGAGTGAGTGTGTGAGAGAGAAAGGGACAATATGTTTAAATGCGTGAATAAAACTAGCATAATAACAACAATTACAACAACAACAACAACAACGACAAAACTAACAAGAGTGCCAGTCAAAGTTGACAGGACAAAAACAAGCCAAATCCCAGTCCAAGCCCAAGCCAAAAAGCATTGGCAGACGCTGTCAAATCTGGCGCGCTGACAATGACAGCCAAGGGGGGGCTGGAAGCGCAAAGGCAACAGTGAAAAGGGGGAAGGGGGGTTTGTTGAGTGGGGATTGTAACAAGTTTCACAGAGCTAAATAAATTGTTTTCGCTACACAATTTTTTGGTGTTATGCGCGCCACTTGACTTGTAAATGGGCAATGGTTTCACACACACACACACACAACCAAAACAGACAGCAAAACAACCGTAAAAACAAAACCAAAACCATAACAAAAACAAAAGGAAAAGTAGAAGTAGAAGCAGAAGTCGTAGAAGAAAATGGCACAGAATGGGAATTCGCATTGTTGACCCAGTTATGAGCCACAAGACACTCCTCGAAACAAATAAAGAGCGCCTGGGAGAATGCGGCGAAAAGACTCCAAATATGCTTGGAATGCCTCGCTAATGACAGCTGCTCAACAAGGGGGGATGGGTGCTGAAAAGTATGCTTTGACTGGGATATGCTGACATAAGCGGGGTGCATAAAAATTAAAGATATATGAGCCAAAACGCTGACCATAAACTCGCCACAAGCAGCAACTGAGGCAGAGACAGCGTGACGCCAGCCAAAGAAAACTTTGGCATAGAAAACAAAGTTTTCATCCTGCAGGATCTGCTCAAACACTCACAAAAATAAAGCGCCCTGAAAACTGGAAAGCTTTGCTGTTTTTTTTAAATAATTTCCAATAATAAATTAAAAATTAAAAAATCGAACAATTATTATATATAAGGTGATTTAAGCTTTACGCTAAAAGTAAGGCGAATTTCTAAAATAAAGGTTAATTTTTTTTCCGAGTGTATAAGCAGGTACACACGCACGCACACAGACACAGAGAGACAGAGAGAGGGAGAGAGGGAGAGAGCTTTTAAGCAACTAACTTGCCACGCGATGCGTTGCCCGATAAGTCGACTTGGACATAAATATGACTTTCCGTGCGTACTTAAATAAATTTGCACGGAAGTGGAACACATTTCACCGCAGGATTACGCTAAGTGAGTGCATAAAATATCACAGCGCTCCATTGCAAAATAATGCCAAGGAATAAGTATTAGACTAGAATATGAATATAATAATTCCAACATTAATCATACTCCAAGTAAATGACATTGTAGACACTGTAGAAACACTCGGATAAGCTGGGAGTGACTAGCAAATAAAGAAAATAAATAGTTAAATTATTTATGTTATCAAAATAACTAATAGCTTTTATAGACAAGTCATAAATCTTGGAAATATAAATATCTGTTCTACGATTTTATTTTCAAATTTTATTTATCAGTTTAAGTTCAGTTTTTATATAAAACTGTTTGTGTGTTTTTTAGCTTGCAGATTCGCAGGCTAAAGAACACTAAAGCCCCTGTCTATGATGGCGTCGACGGTAGAGTTAAGGCTAAGGCCCTCCCCGAGAAGGGAGTGATGTTCTTAGTGCTACTCTTTAATTCCATGGTTCGCATCCACTACTTCTCCACTCCGTGGAAGTGTGCTGTGATTGCGAAGATTTCGAAATCGGCAAGCCGGATAATCTTGTCTCGTCATATTGACCGATAAGATTGCTGTCCACTCCACTCTCCAAAATATTTCTTGGAAGATTGTCGGCAGTCAGTGGCTTCCAGAGTGCCATTCCTGATCATCAGTTTGGCTTTGGGCATCACCATGGTACACCAGAGCAAGTTCATCGAGTAGTACAGCATGTCCTCGAGGCCTTGGAAAATAAGCAGTACAGCTCTGCCGTCTTCCTGGATATCCAGCAAGCGTTTGATCGCGTATGGCATGATGGGCTGCTTTTTAAGCTTAAGTCCCTTCTACCACCGGCGCAGTATTTACTGCTCAGGTCTTACCAGCTTGGCCGCTCTTTTATGGTTGAAGTTAGGGGCGAGCGATCAAACATCCGCCGCATCAGAGCGGGTGTACCGCAGGGTAGTGTCCTTGGATCTGCCCTGAACACATTGTACACCGCGGACTTGCCGATTCCGGCAGCCAGAAACACGCTGCTTGCCACATACGCAGATGACACTGTGTTCCTTACTAACTCCTCCACTGCTTGGAGAGCAGCAGCGGTTACGCAAAGGTTCTTGGATGGTTTTAGTACCTGGGCCAACCGGTGGAACGTCTTCATCAATGAGAACAAGTCTCAGCACGTTTGCGCTCAGGAGTCGTAACTGTCCAACCGTCCGACTCAACAACACGATCATACCTCAGGACAACCATGTTCGCTACCTGGGTATGTATCTGGACAGGAAACTTACCTGGCGCAAACACATACAGATCACGGCAGCAGCGTGTAGATCCAAAAGGGCGAAACTCAACTGGGTTGCTGAAGCCATCCAGCAAACTCAAGCTGCTGGTGTATAGGAGCATCATCGTGCCCACATTGACATATGGGATTCCATTTTGGGGCACAGCGGCAAAATCTTGGGTTAACCACATTCATACATTTATTAATATATTTATTTTTCGCTTTTTTATATCTATTTTAAAACTTATACCAAAAGGAGTTCATTTGACAATTTAAATATTTTTTAACTGTGTATTCTGGGTGTATTTATATATATATATTTATTTTTTTTTTAACTTTTTGCTTTTAATTTTTATGGAGTTGCTGTTATGTTTATCGTTGCTCAAATTTAATTATATGTCAACATTTATTCCAAGATTAATATAGTTGTCGCCAGTTTTTCAGTAATTTAATAACATCAGCGCGAGAGACAGTTACAAGAAATATGAGAACGCTTATCATCAGTTGTATGAAGCGTATCTCACACGAAAAGTAATCAGGAGCGTCGGGAAGAAACTGTAAAACTCCAAATATGCTGAGTGGCCACAGCATTATTTCAATTATGAAAAGTCGCACGTAAATTCTAAAACTGATAATAAATGTTGAGAAATAATTAAAATGTTTAAGAATCCAATTAAAATGGTACCTTATGTTGTTCTTCACATTCTGTTGCCCGAAGTGCTGAAGCTGTTGGCGAATTTTCTTATTCTCCTGGTAAATATGCTTGGCAGTTATGATGACCAATATTGAATTACAAGCCAGTATCAATAATGAAGGCAAATTCAAAATAATGACAACATACCAATAATTTGCTGAGTAATATATTTATAAGTATAATCTTTAATTTCAATGTGTAGTCAACTCACATTTCACGTGGTAATAGTTAAGCAGATAACATGCCGCGTACGTGATCAATACAAGCACAAAGGCAGAGCCCCAAACACAAAGACTGTAAGTCCGAAACTGTCCTTTATTACTACTTGGAGCGGACTCATACTTGTGAAGAACCACATTTTTCCATAAATCAAATGCCATTACAGCCATCCAGAGATAAATGCAAATGCTGGAAAAGACATAAATAGTGGCTGCGAAAAACAATTGAGATACCTCTTCAAATATTTCCAGATCATATTGAAACCTACCCAAAAAATAACTGATGATACCAATTGAAATAATTTCTGACTTATTTAGGGTTGCTGTCAAGAAGGCGACCAACATGCAAATCAAGTAGCACAAATAGCATTTGTCGCGAATATGCCGAACTCTTAGCACAAATATATAAACCAACATGGTCATCACCAACGCGAAGATACATATCCAAAAAACTGTAATAGTAATAATTTAAATAGTGCCCAAATAATTAAATTCATCAACTTTACTCAGTTTATCATCGAAAAAGCAATTAAATTCCGACTGCGGTTCGTTTTGTTCCCGAGATTCCAACATTGCATTGTATTCATCATCTTCGTCATCAGAGCGATACAAAGTACCATTCTAGTTGAATTGAGAAATTTTTAAGTGACTTCCAATCCATAATCTATCTAAAGAATCACCTCAAATACATCCCATCTATCATCTTTTATATGGAACACTAATTGCTTTGATGTATTACTTTCCATGCGTATTGCTTGCCCTACAACAAACTGATCCCGAAGATTCGTCTCGATTTGAGAACCATTGGCCAGTGTGATATTTACTTTGGGATTGCCCAGTTCCCTGGCACACTTGCCCTCATCGTCCAACTCGAGTCGATGGCAATGACAACAGTATCGAATGCAGGGCTTCAATTTACACACACATCCTCGTGTGTGTTCCCGGACCGAGGTAAGTGTGCCTTCTGTAATGATCTTGTAGCTATAGTTCCCAGTTTGCTCTGGAGGTATCAAAACCCCTGCGTATTCGTAAGATCCATTTGGATGTCGTTTGCTGTATGTCAAATTCACCGTATCAAAATAACCACAATCGGGTGTTTCACGCGATTCAACTGAAAAGCAGCCACAAATCAATAATAAAATAATTATGTTTACCTCGTTTTTAAGCATTTTAAGTTCGATTTAAAAGTAACCGCAGCGGAGCACACTTGAAACTCGAATGTGATCGAGATTTGTGGATCAAGCAAATGCGACCGATTTGAAAGCAGAGAAATAGGGAATATTAAATTACCCGCATTATGTCGATCTCAATTCGGAGCAGCAATATCATTCCCTGGAGTATACTAAATAATTGATTCGACTCGATAATTGTTCACTGTGCTGAAACACACAAATGTTGTTAATTGTGCGTTGCTTAAACTATTATCAGCATGCGCTATACGAATGAATGTTTAATCTGCAAAAATTGTTTCTATACTCTTTCTTAAATATAATTTAGTTTGAAGATGTAGAACTCATATAAATTCAGCAATGAAAAATATGAAAAATAATTCAAGGGAAATGTTACATTCTTTATTAAGTTTTCAAATTACAGCGAACAACAGAATTAAAATTTAAATATAAAAGGTAGAAACATTTGGGAATTTATTCTGACTTACTCTTTGAAGTGATATGAATGTAGAAAAATAGAAATTAGTTTAAAAAGAAAAACACACAATTAATTAATTGTAATGTTAAATATTTATTAATCAGTTACCATTTTGGCTTCGTCGTGACTGTGACAATTTTTTTGCTTTATAAGCATTTCGAATGGACAAGACCACTCCAGTTAGTGGCAACATTAATTATAATATTAATATAGTTAAATTTGTTTTTTTTATCGTGTTTAAATTGTTCATATTGTGTTTAATTCGCACAGAAATAAGACTGTGAACTTATGCCAAATTCCATGGCATTCAAAACAATAACGGCTCCTTTGAGAGTTCAAGTCAAGCTAAAATTCTCTTATCGCACACCACGCACTCTCGAACGACGCGCGACAAGCTCGGTCCGCTTGCTGCAGAGCATCGGCAATTGTGCGTGTGAGTGCTACGCGTTCCTCTTTCTCGCGATTTGAAACTATCGACGTTCTGGTAGAGTGTGTGTGCTTGGTGCGAGCACATTTTGCACCAATATGAGCAACACCCCCATACCGCCACACCCGGCGACTCGCCTGATGCTGCAGCCGCAGTTTCCTGGTACTCGCCTTCTCTTGCCTCGCTGGGAAAGCACCAAAATCTTGGGTTAACCACATTCAAGCACAAAAGAAGTATTTTTTTAGATTTCAAATCAGGTCGTCAAACAATACATGTGTAAATTAAATTATTCAGTTTTTTTCGGTGATTTATTTTGCTACTCACTCAAATCATTTTTTTCATATTATTTTTTCAGCAGTTTAAGATAAATTTGTACATAAAAAGTTTGAGCTTTTCATCAATTAATAAAAAGAACCGGAACCGCAACTTTATTGATTGAAATCGCTATCCAGAATCGATATACAACAATTTTTAAGAATATTTAAAGCGGATCGTATACCAAAAAGAGTTTAAGACCAATTCACTAAAAGTAGCTAAAAACCTTTGAAAGTAAAATGCAGAAACCGGAACCAAAATAAAATTCGCTTTATTGTATTTAATTTAGTAAGAAAATCGGCTTTCGACAACTCAAACATTTAATTTCTCGCACCCCATCAATTGTTTTCATTCGAGTTAAATAACGAAAACTTTTTCATTGCCGAAACTTTCTTTTCGGTATATTTGTAAACACTTGACAGCCCAAGAAGTCCATGCCAATATTTGGCATCATCAACAAACAAATTAATACAATTTGTAGACTAAGCGCCAAACTTAATGCCTACACCTAATCCCACCCAAGAAAAACATCCCTAGCCAAATAAAGCCCTATTGAGTGGAGTTTTCGTCTATTTGTCTAGTAATTAAAAAGTATAAAACCAGCAAATTAAACGCGCCAACTGTGGAGAAAGTTTTTCGTCATTTTTTTTTGGTTGTTAGCTGCCGTTTGCGCAAAGTTTTTGGCACAAACAAACCAACAAGCAGGCATCGCGTCGCCGCACTTAATTAAATTAGAAAGCACCCACAGTGCGCACAGTGGAACCAACGCGAAAGTAGCCAAAAAGTGACGCCAACCAATATTTTCGATAACTGACATAAGCAAAGTAGAATGTGGCATACACTGATAAGCTCAAAGAACTAAAGAAAATAAAAATATTGAAAATAAATAACAAATATGATGATAAATATTTTATTTTTATTTTACTATTTATTAAATATAATGAACAATTTATGAGAGTGGCAAACTCTGAACAGAACATTTATAATAATAAGTTGCTAGATATAGTAATATTGTTATGATAACTGTTAGAGTCAATTAAAAAAGAGAAAAATTAATATAAGATTATTAAATATAAGATTGTTTTATGTTTATAGTAAATGTAAAACATTGTCGAGGAAACTATCTTCTATTTGAGAATAAATTATTCTATAACTTGAATATCTGGTAATTCCTTATAGCATGTACTCATCAGAATAGCCAAGACATGATACTATATACAAAGGCAATGCATACGTGAATTAATTCAATCAACTATTAATATTGTTATATTATGTTATATCAGGTTAAATAAATAAATGATACTATATATTTCATTTAAAGTATCAAAATTAATGAATAAATGACACTATATATTTTATTTAAATATATATAGTGCCAACTTGCTAGCTACTGGAAAAGGGTACATTGAAAAGTAGACGTTACAGTCGAAGTCGCCGGAAATCAGCAAAACTAATGCCAAAACTTTGGATTATGGTGGAGGAGGTGGAGCACGAGGAGCCATGACAGCTGCTCGGTGGTCGTGTAAGTTGAGAGGAGGATCTGCTGGTGGGTTTATCAGTGTGCTTAGAGTGTTTACTGTGGCGTAAAATAGCCGACGACTTTGTCTGCCCAGCGAAATCTCTTTTTCCTGTTTTTTACTTCTTTTTTTGTTGTCGTTCTTTGGCAGCAGCAGGAGACAGCCTTGAAGCTGGTGGTGTGGGCGTGTCACGGCAAAGTTTATCTACTTAATTAGAGGCTTGATTACGTTGGCGATGCTGCTCATCTCAAAAATTGCGAATGGCAGCCATTAAAATTAAATGTGGGGCAGCGCAGATTGCGGTCAGAATGAAGACAGGAGGCAGGCAGGCAGGCAACAGGACACGGTCTGCACTTTGACATTTTAAAGCCGAGTCTTATCGTCTGCACGTCTATCTACTGCCTACTCCCTCCCCCCCTATTCGCCCACCCCCTCTGACTGTCCGCCCCCCCTTGAGTTTTGTTATCAGCTTATGGCTGCCATTTGGTTAGCAGCCCTTTAACTGCCGGCCATTTATCCTAGATTTGATTTATGGCGCAATTAAAAATTTGCACAAGCCATGTGAAAATGGAGGGAGGAGCTCTGCTGGCAGCCTAGTTTATGGGCGTGGCATCACACACACGCACACACACACACACATAGTAGTCGCGCTCGCATCGATGCAAAATTTATGGCAGCGCATTTATTGCCAAGCGGCGCATATGAAAATTTAAATGTAGCTGCCGCCTGGTGGCGCCTCAAACGCGACAAATGCCACAAAAACCCGACAAATATTATGTGGAACTGGCGGCGTGAGGCCACATGAGATTCTCATTCTCTTTGCGTTGCAATATATGTGTATATGTGTAAAACCTGCCCGAAAAAAACACTCGTTAAAGTGCAAGTTTCTTTAGTGCTAGGATTGTGGGGCTGGCGCGAGGGTAGCCACAACAGTTGCTGGCATATTGTTAAGGCAGCTTTATATAGAAAATAAATATAGAAAAAACTGTGCACGATCTGACTATAAGTTATCCTTAGAACTGCTCTCATTTTAAAATGAATTAAAATCAAATAAATCAGATGAGCTCGCTATATATATTTCTTATATAGTCCATTTATATGATCAATTGGTTATGTAGTAATTTTCTAATATTTCTTTATCAATAATCTATAAGCAAAATCCGACGTTATTAATATTAATATTCAGACAAAATTCTGATTATTTTTTATATCGGTTGCAAGCCGTTAAGGCGACCCTCGCCCTTAAGCGAGTCTTACCATTATCAGTTACTGCACGGCTGTGTCTCCTGCTGCCTGCCACCTCGCCCCTCATCCACCCAGTTTGCCTCCTGCGCCCGACTCCCAGTTGGCTGGTGAATTTTGGCTTTTGCCTTGAACTGGCAGCTGTTAGCCTGCACTTTGAGTAATCGCTGCCTTATGCCGGCTTTTCCACTTGGACTTGTGTCAAAAGATACACACAAACACACACACGTACACCACACAACACACACACACATGCATACATATACATATATTGTCGGTTGTGGCATCGTCAGTGCAACATGTTGCCCGGGTCATGAAATGTATATAAATTTCTTATGCGGCCTGGCAACTCGTAAAACACGAGGTTAATGTGGTAAATGCTGTCGAGACTTGTAGCTAAAACTCGGTTGGGTTGAGGGGTGTGTTGACGGGTTGCAAGAGGGAGTGAGGAGTGGGTGAGGGTGGGGGTAGGCCATGTAGTCAACATATTGTTGCGACTGTAAACTATTAGAGCTTGTAAGTGGCATTTAATGGGGTTGCTTGATAGTCTTCGTGAGTTGTTTGCATTGCATTTGCCCAACTGTGTGCATATTTCAGCGGCAAGTGCATGTTGCAATTACAAAAGTGCTTGTGGGCATGGTCAAGGAATTGCTCTAGCATACACAAAACAACGTGCAGTAGTAGCCTGGAGATTGTTCTCAAATTCCTAAAGTCCTTGAACTCAACTAGACCCAGCACAAAATGAACAGCAACCTTTTCTCCTGTTTTTTAGATAGTAATTTAGATATAATGAGCCAGGTACCCTTTTAACAACCCTAAAGCCATTAAAAAGGGGGAATAAAAAACAGCTAACAGGCAGCAGAGAGCAGCTACGACTTCATTTAAATATATGTATATGTTTATTCTTGATTAGCAGCAGAGTTGACTTAGAAGTCTGTAAATTATAGGTTTAGTTTTGCTAATATTAATAATTTATATTTAATATTAAACTTTTAAAGGTTAATTTGACAGTAAAACTAAAATATAATATTTAATATTATATTATATTATTATAGCATATTATAATAATAATTTATAATATTAATATAAGTAGTGTTTAACATTAAACTTTAACAATGAAACTAGAATACTATATTTAATATTGAATATCCATATCGATAAAACTATTATCAGCAAATATACTATCGATTCAGTAGCTGTCTGCAGGATATATCCCAGTCGAGCTCTCTCGACTAGAACATTTAAAGTTGGTTTTTTTGATATACATTTGTGCACATATCTAAACATTAATCTATTAGTAATTGGGTCGCTCTCGATGTGCAGCTTATTGTTGCTGCTCAACAGCTTCGCAACAGTGGCTGGCAAAAGTTAAGCAACGGCTGTTAACCCTTGCCGCTTTATGAGTAGGCAGACATCACCCAACCCACTCAGCTAATTATTATAAGCTGACAAATCTTTGCGGCGCTTATCACCAGCCAGCCAAAAGGCAAACGCAAACCAAACCAAACCAAAAATATCTAAGCCTAAGCAGTTACCCAAAATAAACTCTATTACAATGTTCTTGCCACACCCCCAATCCCCCCGTTGCTACTTGCTGCTGTCTACTTGATTAACATTCGCACACAAATTTAGCTTAACTTTTTTGAGTGGGATGGGGATTTGAAATTAATTTTCGACTGTGCTCCTTTTCGACATAAACTTCTAATTGGCAGCAGCACATTCCGTATACGCCGCGTTGTTTTCGGGCCCCCGCTCAACTTAGTTGCAACAACTTTCACGTGCCACCAACTTGTGCCAGCCAACTTCGATGGATGAGGGGGTGAGCCAAAAAAGTTATAATAGATTTCTAGTTTCACTCATTTAGTTGATTTTTGTTTTTCTCTCACATTGTTATTTTTAGCCCATTTTACATTTCCGAGCAGAGCTCTTGAACCAGCAAAAATCTAATCATTTGTAGTTATGGGCAAAGTTGCGCTTAGGAATAATTTCGAGAGGAAATCATTGTTTTAATATGAATTTTCATGTTGTTGCACGTTGTTCTTGCTGCCACCAGTTAAACATGGAAAATATATTCAGAATAAATGGCGCAAACCATGTGAATATTTTTAATGATGCGGAAAATGGAAATTTCGATGCATAACAAAATATTAATAATAATTAATTGGCTGTTGATTTACACACATCGAGAATTTTCGCATGCATGCCTGCATTTTGTTGGGTTTTTTTTGGCTTGTTTAAGTTTTTGTGCGAATTTAGCTATTGAATTTTATATTTTTGAATATTACGAACTTTCGTGTTGTGTGTGAAGCCTTCAATATTTTGCATAAATATAACATTTTAATTAAAAACTAGTTGAGAATAATAAATAATAAACATTGTTTGTCTTATTTATATAAATTTAAAATAAAATCAAAATAAAAATCGATTGAAATCATTTCGAATAATAGCAAGTAGCAGAAAAATAATATTATTATACGCAACTGATATCAAATTGTGCATAATAAGAAAGAAAGACAAGCCATTAAATAACTTAATTAGTTTTCGGCATTAATAATTACTTTTATTTGAAACCCAAACATGTTCAACTCTTTTGTGACTAGCGTAATAATTAAATAGTTAAAAAGTAATTAAGGTTAAAGGCATCGAATAATATTAGACATTTTTGTTGGTTTTACCCTTGGTTTTCCATCATAAATATTTTATTCGACTATTCCCCTAGCTATACCATCTGGTTGTTTGCTATTCCGTTTCCTATCCACGCCGTCAACTATCTTCAGTTGTTCTGACTATCTTTAGTCACGGCAAATCACCCATCTGTCAGAGTCAGAGTTCACCTCCATTTTGCTGCCCCTTTCAAAGTATTCGTTACAAAATATGAGAACCAAGCACATAAAAATAATGGAAACACGACAGAAAACGCATGTTGCTAACTTACAAGCTCCTTTTTGGCTCATAAGCTTGCAAGAAGCAAAAACCATTTGTTTTCTCTTTATTTTTTGCCCCACGTGGCAAGCTATAACAAATATCATTCTTCATTTATGGCAACAAGCTGTGAACATTGAACACTGAGCTTCTTCATTAAAAATCAATTAAAAACCAAGTGATTTTCCAAAGCAGATTTGGTAAATGCATCAGCTTGCAGCTATAAATACAGATGAAAAAATATTGCCAGGGCTTGCCAAGCCAACAGGATATTGTGTTGAACAGTGCCACGCCTGCTACTGAAGCCCTTTTTGGCCCAAAGGGGACAATGTCAAGCGTTTGGCAAATTTCTATTCGATTTGTGTAACGAGTTTTCTATAAACATTTTGCTTTTTAAAGTTAGCAGTTGCCAGTTATTGTGAGTGAAAGAGAGAAAGAGAGAGAGGCAGAGTGGGTTAGAGAGAGAGGGTTGCACATGTTCACATTGCACATTGCAGTTCCATTTACTTTTATGGCATGTGGAGATTTGGTTTGCGTTCTTGCACATGTCCACACACATGCACATGTGTTTTAAAGCTGTTTCTCGTCCTGGTTGCTTAGTGATGTTGCTGTTGTTGTTGTTGTTGCTTGTCGTGACATTGCCGTAAGCTTGGCAGCTCATTTCGACAAATGGCCGACAGGAAGTGCTCTTTTCCAGCTGACGTTTCGATTGTCCATGGCCACAAAGCCAACACTGCAACTTGCAACTTGCACAACTTGCAACTTGAAAAACTCTGACGCCATTTGTCAAATTAAAGTCCCACGAGCTCAAAGCCACAACTTGCCCATATATCTACTTAACAGACGTGCTCATCCGCCAAAAAAAAAGTATAAATATATATATGTATATATGTATGTATATAGGAGAAATTATTTTTGTTTTGCTTTTGGAAATTGTTTATTATGTTTATCTATCGAGACGCATTCAAGCAGCCCAAAATTGATTGAGTTAGTTCGGTTTTTTTCCGGCTTTGTTTTTATTGACACTTTCATTGAATAATGTTTTGATATGAAATATATGCCTTGACACACACTCTAAGCGCGGTGTCTAACATCTAACACATATTTTGGGGTTTCAGGTTTTATATTTGGGGGCTTTTGGGGTTCAAGTGTTGCTGACCGCTCTGGTCGCATAAATCAACTCGAATCTCGAGTCTCCAATGTGCTTGCAACAACAGGCAATTTTCGAGCAAATATTTTTTTTACTAACCATTGTTGTCCATTCCCATCCCTGCCCTGCCCCCTAACTCTAACCATGCCACCCAACAACAAGAGGCAGCCACGGAAGCGTGACCCAAATATTTGTTTGATTTATTAGCTGCCGTTTTTTTATTTTTATTTTTATTTTGTTGTTTTTGTTTTATGTGCCATGAAACAAGTTGTTGATATGTGAATATTTTGGGTAGTTGGACTACTTTTAGGCGTTTGCAATGCATTCCGGTATGTGTGTGCTGGGAATTTCAATTGAGAATGTTGGGCATGGCTTATCTGTGCACCTAATAGATACAGTCAGTCATTTTTATTGATTTATTTAATGTGAACAAAAATGCGAAAAGTGAATAACTAACTTAATATTTAAAATGAACCAGAAGAAAATATTAATATGGCTATAACAAATCTGTTTATCATAATAATCGAGATTTATATTTTATTTAATTTATAGTTATATAGTTATAGTTGGTGAATTTGAAGTTTTTTTGAAATTGAGATAATATTTTTTTACGTTGTGAAGCTGAATTGTAGTTCCGGTTCCGGGACGTAAAATGCAAAGTTTCCTGCAAAACTTTAGAATTGATGCGAAATTAATTCCGTTGTGTGAATGGATGGACTTATTATATCGGCTTCTGTAACTGGTTTATCTGATTTAAGTATAACTATTATTTAAGTCCATGATTTTAATATATTTATTGCTTTAGTTGAATATATATTTATATAATCTGTAAATTTCCTTGACAATATATTTATTACTTTAAATATATATATTTACAAATAATCTGTGAAGTTGCCTATTATCTGTAAAGCTCTCTGATTTTAATATATTTTTTGCTTAAGCCCAACACATGTTTATGCCGGCTTTCTGTTATAAGGTCATCTCATTATGTAGAGTATCAGGACTTCGTTTGTAGCCCAATCACTTTCCTTTTTATATGTTGCGTTCACTTCTTGCATTCTTTGAAAATGGAGTGCGACACAGGTGGCACAATAGTTCTGAAGTGCAACTGACAGATACAAAGCACAAGTTTCGACTAACTCGACAACAATATTTTGTGGCTGCACAAAATTCTCACCTCATTGTTGGCAGGCAGGCAGGCAGGTATTTCAGGTAACCTTAAGCAAAAGCCAACAGCACACGGCAAACAGCAGATGAGTAAATGAATGAATGAATGGATGAAGTGCCTGCAATGAGGAAGCGAACGTTAAAGTGTCGATACAAGATAAAAGATACAAGATGCAACACGTGCAGCTGCATCTTTAACACTTGCCAGCCAGTTTCTTGTTTATTTAGCTTGTTAGGGCCAAAAAAGTGAATCCGCTGTGGCAAGTGCGCCCCCGTAAAACTTTTACGGTTCTTCGGTTATGTAAGTTTGCCGCATTGCAAGTGAAATTCAATTTCCAATCGGTTGACTTTGGTTTTTACTTTTTTCTTTCTTTTTGTTTAGGCCAATGGGGACTTTGGTCTAATTCAATTGGCAATGGCTTAGACCACTACAAAAATTTGTGGCACCCAAATTTATGAGCTGTCCAAACGTTTTGTCTCTCCTGTTGCCATTCGAGAAGATTCGTTACGATTCGAATTGATTCAATTCGATTTGGTTGCCATTTGTCACGCTTTTCCCCCTCAGCCACTGCCCCCACCCTTTCCAATCCTCGTCTGGGAAAAGTCGTCGCAATGTCAAAGTCATCGACGCCCCAACAATTTGCCGGAAACTTGTTGCCCCACAATTGTGTAGCTTTCTGGTGTCTGTTGTGATATCTTGCATGATATGCCCACGCTTCAATTATTCAAAAGCTTCAAGCAACATGAAGCACACCACAGAGTTGCCCATATATCCCCCCCCACATCCACATCTACCCCGTAGCGACTACCCGCCACTCCAGCCACAATTTGCATTTATCTGGGTTTTTTTTTCCGTGATTCTAGTTTGCCTCTTAGCGTTTCTTTGCTCTTGGCATGTAACATAAAACTCGGCACAAATGGCGTCTAATGGATATTCAGATATTCAAGTCTTTTCCGTGGTGGCATTCGCACCGCTCGATGAATGTATTCACGGGTCAGATGTCCAATCGAAAGTGACCTGCTCTCGAGCACTCAATTTGTTGTTGGCTGGCATTCTAAATGCAAAGCGAAATGCAAATGTTATTTTCTTTCATCTACATTTGCCCAGCTGTAATTCCATTCGTTTCTACTTTGCGAATTCACTGTAAATGTGCACCATAGCTTGGCTTTACTGTTATCAGATCTCCATCGGTAAACGATTTGCTTTGAAAATAATATGAAATATATATGCAACTCATAGATGAATATGTATCGGAGTATATTGCATTTCAAAATCAGCAGAAATCTTATAAATTTTTCTTTATTTAATTTAATATTAAATTTAATTTTTAATTTAATTTAATTTGATTGAATTTTTACTCTTTGGTTGCCTTGACTGACTTTAGTTGACACTCAATTAATCAATACATTTTGATCAAATATTCCGTTTTTGTTTAAGGATATATAAATCGTTTTTATGTATGATTTATACATTCATCTGGCAGATGCAAATATTAATTTTAATAAATAATTTTATATATATAATATATATAATGATATATTTCAATCATTATTGTACATGAATTATAAATTGGAATATTAATACAGATAAATTGTTTGATTTGTCAGGCATATTTCATTATTTATGCACTAAATTGGGATCTATATAAATGTTGATGAGTTTCTGCTAAAAGAAAGCTACTTATTCAAATTCCAGCTTTCTTCAACTGGCATATGTTCTGGTCATCAAGCACACATCAATCAGTCAATCAACTGCCAGGCAATTGTAATTAATAAACAAATGCAAAATAAAACTAATTGTCCTTCATTTTCAAGTGGTGGACAGAAATATAGATTAATCTACTAGTTGGCAACTTAAAGAGATATTTGTCAAACACTGTCAGACAACGAATTCTCAACTGCTGAGTGATGATGGCCCCAAATCGAAAGCGTCTGCTGGGAAAGCAGTCAACAACTGCTTGGCCAGTTGGCCATTTCAATCAGAGAGCTGTTTGGCTGTCTGTCTGTCTGTCCGCAACTGATGTCTTCATCTGCTAATCACTTGACTGCTCCATTTGCCAAGCAGCTGTTGACATTGTAAGTGCCGGTGCTGCAGGTGGTGGTGCAAGTGGTGCTGCCAGTGGTGCAGCACGGTCTCAAGAAATCTGTTTGATTTTGATTTATGCAACTGCAAACTTCAAACAGCAAATTGCAAACAGCAATTTGCTAACAGCAAATTGCAAACTGCAAACTGCAAACTGCAAACTGAATACTCGATGCACCATTTCTAATAACTGGACTCGGAAGGTGCTCATAAATCAGCTGCCAGTTGTTGGTTGCATTCACTGCATGCTGCATGTGGCAAGTAACAAGTTGCCTGTTTTCCGCCTGCCTGTCAACGTTGGCGGGCCCAAAACGCAAAATGCTAAACTCAAAACTCAAAACGTGTCTGGCATCTAATCACTGGCATCAACGGCCTCTCACAGGCGGCAACACACAGTTGCCACACATGCCACATGATTCAGATGACACTAACAACAACAACAACAACAGCAACAGCAATAACCTTCCGCAATGTCAACTCTTGGCATTCAAATTACTCGACTTTGAAATAGATTTTGAGCGTACTTAATATGCTTAAGGAATTATAAATTTCAATTGAATCGTATTGCAGTCATCTGGCAGCTGAATTTAAGAGTAATTTATGTAGCTAATCAATAATCAAAATCTATTGATATACTTGCTATTAATACAGTTATCAAACAATAAAATTATTTTTATTATTTATATTTTATCTCGTTCTACAAGATGTTTTTGATATTATCCTTATTCAAAAATCTAAATCGATTAAATATTGTGTGATAAACTGGTATGTCTGGAGAATCATAAAGAAAGAAAGAGAGAGAGAGAGAGAGGGACGGATAGATAAATGTTCTCTATATATATAACTCTATATACATATGTATGTAACAACTATCTGATTTGATAATCTTTCTGGTTATATTTGTATGGTTGCTAGAGCTATTGAAAAGATCGCTGCTTTTGGGATTCTCTCTTTCTCTCCCTCATTCTCTCTCTTCTTAACTTTTAGCTTTATTATTATTAACAATTTTTTATTTGTTTGGTTTCTCCAAATTCTAGTTGGACTATTTACATTGTAATACTTATAGCTTTGGTATTTTGATTTTCTTAAATACTTTTGAAGATTTTCTTTTCTAATTGGATGTCATTTAGTTTGTAACTTCAATTTCAATATAAAATTTTTTCACAACTCTTTTTTTTTGTAGACTATTAAAATACATAAAAAAACTTTTTGGATTCACTCTATATATATATTTATATATATATACCCCATTGATACGCTAATTTTTGCACGGTATCTAATTAGCAGCAGCATTAAACAATGCGGCTTCTTAGCCAACTTCTGTTTGATAGAGATTTAAAGTTTAAGTGAAATGGCAGCCAGGGGCACAACTCCAAAAGTGTGTGTGCTTGTGTGTGTGCATCTATGTGTGTGTGTGTGGGTGGGTGGGGAGCTAGTGGGTGGTCCTCTGCGTAATGTTTGCTCTATATGCAAACATACATACTTAGATGAATATGTATCAGTTGCAGCAGTAGCGCATTGTGGACACGCATAGGTATGACACACGGCCTTTCTTCTGCACTTACCCCCTATGCCTCCCCTCCCCCTCCCCCTCACTCTACACGCCCCTTGATCTATCAAATTGCACTCAGGGAAAAAGAAAGTCTTTCTTTTTTGCACAAATAATTTTAATGATATAAGCAGAAAAGTATCTAAAACTCATGGGAGTTTTTTTTGAGTGTAGCTATGCCACAAAGCCTTCCCTCTACACCTAACTCTGAATACACCTACCCTACCGTTCCCCCTCACTCGTCCAACCCCTCGATCCATAAAACTGAACTCAGGTAAAAAATTAAGTTTTTCTTGCTTGCAGAAATCATTTTTAGAAATAAGCAAAAAAGTATGTCAAATTTCTAAAATTAATGGATGTTTTTTTTGAGTGTAGCTATGTGGCTCCTACCCCTGAATACCCCTGCTTCACTCTTCTCACTCCGCACACCACTCGATGCCCCTCAAACCGAGCGCCGCGATTCGCATGCAAATTTCATGCAAAAATATGTGCAATTTTCGATTCTAGACGATGCCACTGCTGCTGCTGTTGCCCCTGCCTCGGCTGCTATTGTGGCTGTTGTTGTTGCCACGTTTTGGAGCACAGCTGATGCCTCTGTTGCCGTTGCTGCTTCGGTTGCTGCAACTCGTAGAAATTTATGGCGCTTGCATGTCTGAATTTATCTGCTTGTTTCACATGCAAATGCAACGCAGTTCCAACTTCGTAATGTTGATAAAAATGAAAACAACATCGCCACGAGAGAGAGAGAGTGAAAGAGAGAGTGAGAGAGAGAGAGAGAGCGAGAGGGAGGCAACCACATAGCACATGGGCAGCAATGTCGCAGGAGCCATTCGAAATGCCTTTAACTGATTTTTTGTGTTTGGGCCACGCTTAAACGCAACCATGTCAGACCATGGCCAACAACAACAACAATAACAACAACTACAACAAGAACAAACTACAACAATGTTGGCAGCAGCAGCAGGTAGCAGCCACAGCTCACAGTGGTAAGTATATGATAAATGTGGCTTAAAATTTAAATGTGTAAATTAAACTTTGGATATTTAAAGACAAAAATGTATAATAATATATAATCGAATCAGTGGATCGCTTGAGAGAGAGAGAGAGAGATAGAAAGAGAGAGAGAGAGAGAGGGAGAGAGAGGGGGAGAGAGGGAGAGAGATGAAGATAAAGAGATAGAAAGAGATATATAAACTGATAGAGTGAGTGAGATACTTAGACAGATTCATAGAGAGCGAAAGATAAATATAAATAATGATAATATAAATAATAAATATATATAACTAAACATAATACTCGTTAAAGAAAGAAATAGTGACAGAAGGTAATTATACATATATATATATATATATATATATATATATATGAAGGCAAATAGAGAAATAAAATAAATATTTTCTTTTGAAGCGCTTGGCAAATCATTTCTATAAACAATTTAAGAAACATAAATAAAACTTTATTTTTTTGATATTCCACTGAATGGAGCCAAGGCTAAAATAATTTCCACATAGTTTTCAAACTATTCTTCGATCTTTGCTTAATTTCTTTTGTTTGGCAATCCAATTGTTGAACATGCATATTTTTTGTTAATGGCTGCTTTTCAATATTTGATGCCCATTGTCGCATTGTGGTCGGTCGGTCTCTGCTGGCACATTGCTCTTTCATCATACGTGTTCATTCATAAAAATTGTATATTTATTTGCATGCACACACACACACGCACAAACACTCAAATATATACCCACAACAACTCAGGCAGACAAACAGTTCAGATATAAATGAAGAGTTGCTTTGGGATTCCAATTTTGAATTCCGATTCGCTTCTGCCAGAACAGTTCACTGTGTTGAGTGAATGTGTGAGGGTGTGTGTGTGTGTGTGTGCGTGGGTGTGTGTGTGTGTGTGTGTGGGTGTGTGTGTGGGTGTGTGTTATTTTCTGACCTTGAGCTACGTGAGAGAGCCCATTCAGCAGTTGCTGTCCAGGTGGGACGTAGGGGCTTAGTTTTGTGCGACTGTTTTAATATTCCTTTAAAAGCATAAGGCTTTCTGCTCTGCATGCACTCAGAAAAAAATCATACTGAATATAATTTTTATCTTTTCTTAATGTCGAAGTGGATTTTACCAAAATTTCTATTTCTAAAGACAAGAAGAAAACTTTATAATTTTCAAAACGATTTCTAAATTTTCCGAGCGATTGTTTTTCCGAGTGTGAGGAATACTGTTGCCCGTGGTAGCAATTTTTTCATCTGTCCAGGTCTGTGTTCGTGCCCCTTGCCCTGCTTCACCTATGCCTTCTATGTGCCCCTGTTTCCTTAAGAGTTTGGCTGCCTTTGCGTTTTATTGCTGGCAGTTATTTGCTGCCACCTACGTGACTGCCAATCGCTGACTGCTCGCTGCTGGCTGGCTGCCACAGACTTTGATGTGGACTCTGCGGCATTGCTACATAGTGTGGCTCTGCCACGCCTCGCTTAGCTGCAGCAGTTGCCTTGGCATTCACTTTTAAGGCCACATATTTTAAGTTTACAAGTTTTAGGCTTAATACCATCAAAATTGACAAAGGCAAAACTAAACTTTGGACACACTGACTGACTGACTGACTGACTGGGTGGCAACTCGTGGGCGGATTCTTAGGATTTGTTGTCCCTTCTGGGCCAACTTTCTAAATGTCCGTGTTGACTTTTAATAGTCAAACGTGTTTCACTGAGCACTGAGCAGATCACAGCCCATGTCAAAATCATTTTATCCAATTTCAAGTTGTAAGTCGCTTACTTTAAGGCACAACTTGACAGCATCTAAGAAGTTCCCTTTTGGGTTTACTTAGCTTGAAGTTTGTGGAGGAAACACTTCATTGACGAGCAGGCACAGCTTTGATGGAATGTGCTTATCAATTTGTATGTACTCAACTATATAATTAAATTTAAATTTCAATAAATCAACTCAATTTTGCTAAGCTCCAAAACTCATGTGAGATACAAAATTCTTTTGGGTTTCCTTAAGTTGAAGTTTGTGAAGGAAATATTTAATCAGGGAGCAGGCACAGCTTTGATTAGTTGCTGCTTCGTTCGCAGATTTGTTTAGGTTTGAGGTTTGTCTTTAATCTTGACTGTTTCAGCTTCGAAGTACCTAAATCTAGCAACTAGGCACTTCTTAGCAGCTAGAGTTATCCAACTTAGTTAAATTTGCTTATATTTAAAGAGGCTAATTTTTTTTTCCAACTCTAAGCTTAACTAAATTGAGTCAAATAACTTGGCAATACTTAGCAGCTTAAGTTCTCCAGCTTAGTGTTTTAACTATATTTTATTTTTAGTTTATTTAACTAAGAGAAATTCATCTCCTTTTTCGCAAACTTATTTACTGTTTGTCTTTAATCTAGACTATTTCTTCTTTGAACCGTTTGGCTAAGTAGGCAAATTGAATTTTAGTTTGGACTCAAGTCAAGTGAGTGCAATTGCGAACACTTTGGCCAAAAACTTTCCCATGACTTTGGAGTAGGTGTGTGCTTGAGTGTGTGTCTGAGTGTGTGTATAAACGTGTCTGTGTGTGTGTGTAACAAGTTGAGTGTTGGCCCCTAAACTCTGCACAGTTGCAACCTGTTTGCCAGTTTGGCCCAGCACGCCCAACACTTCCGTCTTGAGGCATTTGCATGAATGGGCCGCATTGTCGATATATAGTGTATGGTGCTGTTGCTGTTTGCCACATGAGGCAAACAGGGAGCCGCTAAAATGCATCTTCAAAAAAGCATTATAGTCGACACAAAGCGATGCGTTCTTTACTACTACGAGCCAGACAGAGCGAACAAAAAATACAACAAAAAAAACAACACAAAACACAAAAACACAAAAACATAAAACACAACTGGCAGTTGGGGCAAGGACTGAGGCAAGACATGCGAAGAAACGCGTTAAACTTTAGTGTCCCAGGAGAGGCGGATGAGGAGAAGGTGGGCGGGGCGGGGTGGTAAGCATTGCTGTTAACAAGGCAAAGGCAAAGGCAGCAAGGATGGCTCCTAAACAAGGAAATTGTAACCCGACAGATAGCGAGACGCGTATAATGGAAGCACAGACATATTTTTCAGATTTTAACGAGGCTGCGTGGCAAAGGACTACCACTACTACTACTACTTCTTCTAAGGATAGCCATCTATGTGTTGCACTAAGAGAAAATAGATGGACCATAGATAGAAATTTGCCAAGCGTAACTCAACTTTTTACTCAGAAATTATATTGCTAAAATCAAATTAATTAATAAATTTCATTATTTCTTTTTGAATTTTAGAAAGTTTTCCAAATTTCTAATTTAATTAAAGAAAAACTTGCTGAATTTTTGTATGTGTATGTGATATGTGGTGTGGGGCTGATAGAGACAAGCAAGAAGCATTTTTCTCCGGCCAGTCCTTTGGCATTGTTAGATTGCTGGTGGCTTCAGCTGCTTCTACGCCAGAGTTGGTCAGAATTGAGGGCGTGTCAGTAGCACAGAGTGTGGCAACATTGTGCAGCAACATTGCTGTGTGATGTTAACTGTCGCTCCTATTTGTCATAAAAGTGGCTACAAAGTGTGCCAGGTACAAAAAAAAGACAAAAAACAAAATAAAAAGGAAAATAGAAAGAAATAAATTTTGCAGACTTCCTAAGCGCATGTTGGTTGTCTGTGAAGAACAACACATTTAATGTCATCCTGAAAAGATGCTACCACTACTTTAAATAGGCTAAAAGTCACACAGCTTGTGCCTGATATGTAAGTATTTTGCATTATTTATCAGAAATAGCTTTTTTTTGTATGAACTGTTTTATTTAAGAAACGCAGCTATTTTTATTTTTTGAGCTTCTTACTCGGGCTTATCGTTGCATAGCTATTGATACACAATAGAAAAGGGAAATCGTAGCAGAGCTAAAGTAAAACCATGAAAAATCGATCAATAATGGTATCCATCAACTCTGACCTATCTTAACTTGTTTACCGCTCTTGACTTTTTGGCAACGCCTTCTCATTGTTTCCAGTTCAAGTTTGTTGTGGGTTGCCAGCCAATTTGTTTTGATTGATTCGTATCTGAGGGCAAAGTTTTGCAAAGTCAATTAAAAATGCTAATTAATGTCTACTTTTTTGGGCTATATCTGTCCACTTGTCCAACTGTCTGTCTGTTTGTCAGACTCGACTTTGCCATGTGTCTAATTAACCGCTAAGCTCACAAAAAGTAATAAATATTTTATTTCGTTGAGATTCAAAATCAGATGTATGCATTTCAAAAGTACTTTAATCCCCGAACTCTAAAATTATTCACTATAAGGCATAAGAGTAAGTGTTACAGTTGGGGCAAAATATCGATTCGTATTTCGATTCTGTTTCAGACTTTTAATCGCTTAATTTCAGTTATATTTTATTAAGTTAGATAAATATTAATATTAAATGTTTACATCGACCCTTTTTATCGTTCAGTTTAAAATATTTCGACTATACAGCCAAAACAACTAAAAACAGGAAAAAATGAATAAGTAAAAAAAAGGAGTGTGAGGAGATTATGTGAAAGAATAAAATGGTCAAAGGAATCAAAAGGATTATAAAAAGAGGTCAGAACATATATTTATTATTTTGACAGCAACTGAATATTTTAACTGTAATCTATGACAAAATAGATTTTGTGAGTAACATTTTTTATAATTATTTAAATATATTTAAAAGTTTATTGTTTGCTGTCTTTCATATCATATCATATCTGCTGTTCAATTCTTTTAATTATTAATATATTTGTTTATATTTACAGGGCATTTGGCAGTCGTTCATGCAATTATTAATTAATAATTGCACTACTTTTGGTTTCTATGCATTTTGTTTTTCGTTTGCAAATTGCTGTGTGTTAAATGCAAGCTCAAATATTTAATTACCTAGCTGATATTTCAGTCAACTCATTAAAGCAATTAAGAAATGCTGCTATTTGTTAGCTGTGTGTGTGGGTGAGTGTGTGTGTGTGTGTGGGTGTGTGTGTGTGGGCATGTATTTTTTTTTTGGTAGAGGGCTTGTACTGAAATGCTTTTTTGGAACTTTTTGCATAGTTTAAAAAACATGAAAAAGTTGTTGAAAAGTTTCGTTTTCTTTTTATTACATGGCGCTGTCCCTCTCACGAGCTCACTCTATCTCTCTCGCTCTCCCTCTATGACTATCTCAGCATCTGCCTGCAAGAGTTGCCGCCTAGTTGCAAAGTCAGCTTTGCAGCTTGTTTGAGAAGTTTGGTCAACTTAATTAGCACGTTGATTATTTTTAACGCCCAATCGAGCACTGGAAATGATTTCATTACATGGATGCCTGTCGAGGGAAGGGGTAAGGGGGGTTGTGTGTGCGGGGTTGTGGGACTGGGAGTGGCTACCCTCCACTCCCCAACACCCCACTTCAGAATTTTGTCACATTGCTGATGGGATTTTTGGTTTGTCAAGTGCAGCATAAATTGCGCTATGATTATTTAATTGCCGCAACGTCTTTCCACAAGTTGCTTGACGAGACGCTGGCAGTGGGTGGGGAGAAGGCGGGCGGAGGGGATTTTTGCGGCATGCCTTGTGCAATATTTGGCCGAGAGTCGTTAAAGTGCTTGTAAACGTTGCAAATTAGTTGGCCCGCATATATATATATAAATTTATATATATATAAAGTGGCTGCCATTTTGACCCATTTGAATTCTTGATGACACTTTGCAACTGTTAATTTGCATTTTCTATCCACAAATTGTGGGGCAGAACACGATAAAATGCCGCAAATGAGGTCAATGCACCGAGGCATATTGACAAATTCTGTTTTGGTTCACCAAAGTGCATAATTAAATTTGTGGCATTATTATTAATTATGGCTTAAAAGTGGCTTTAAAGATTTCATAAAAAAACATATATAAAAGTTGACAGCTTAAAAAATAGTTTAAAGTTATATTCTTTACTTAAATTTGTGCAGCTTCTATCATTTATAAAAATAATTGAAGTTCAGAATTTAAATCAAATCAATTCTTGCTTACTTTTTTTTACTTTGGTATAGTCTATTAATATTCATAAAAATAATTAAAGTTTATACTTTGACAGTCATTGAGAAGTAAGTTAATTAATGCAATTCAAACTAAACAAACTGCATAGGCCAACTTGTGTCTGATAAATTTATTCAAGATATGAATTTTCAAGTAGTTTGATCTATACATATATTTTTTTTTATTAAATCCTTTATCAAATTAAGCATTGATTTAATTTCGATTTGGTGCATTGTTTTCTTAACAAAATGCCTTTAGTATCATCAAGGAAGTATCATGAAGGAATTTCCAATCAACTTAATTCAATTCTATTATTGTAATGTGAATTTTTCTTTTGAGAATTAATTATTATGAAAACATTTTAAAGTAGTTCATAGAACTGAAAAAGTTGTATTTTTATAAGACCTGTTTTAATTGCAATACTGAAAATTATTTATACTGAGTATCCATTAAAATAATTGGCAATTTATGGAATCTAATCTACGACAACTAACTAGGCAAATTCCATTCATTTAATGCCTGTTTTTAGTGCAATGTTGAGAAGTAATTATTTTGTTTACTTATCAAAATAAAAAATATTGGGCAATTTATAGATATTAAAGAGCCTCGACCTAAAAAAAGAACTTGAATTATATTCTATTATTTGAATGCCTAATTTAATTAAGGCGGCCAGATGTAAACACGATTCACTCTAACTATAACGGACCATATTTCATTTCATATTCATCACAGCCTGTGTCGCATTGTGTCGTCTTCCATTTGGTTCCATTTGTTGTCTCATTTAAGTCATGCAGCGTCTCAAATTAAGCGTTAAATTTAACACATAATACACGTTTTATGGCCCAAGCGCATAGCTTTATAGCTTGTTCTACACACACACAACACACACACCGCACACACACTCAGCTACCATCCCCCTTCCCACATTTTTAGCTGCTATCTGCGAGATTCACTTTTAAATGTAACTTGTTTGCCTTTGAGCTTACAACTGGCAAACAGCGTTCAACAAACATGCGAAGGGGAAAACTACAGAGCCAAAGAACCGAAGAACAAAGGTTGCAGTATTAAGAAATAAACATACACTCAGAAAAAAAAGTGACATTGAATTTTTTGATATTCTTCATAGTTTTTTTGCGGCCAAGGCTAACTCAGCATACTAGTCAGCAAGTATATTTCTAAAAACCTTCTTAATTTCGGTGTACAAAATATAAAATTTAGAAAATATATATGTCTAATTTTTTACGGTGTTTATTCATAAGGATAAGACAACACGCAATAATAGCTTTTGTTGTTGCTTACATTATTGATAAACATTAGTGTTTTAAGATTTCACTTACCCAAACATTTTAGATAGTTTATAATTTCATATAATTTAATTTGAACAAACTTTCGTCGGGCAAACTGTAATATAATTTTGCATTTCTACTTTTGAGAAATGAATTTCCTAAATTTAAAAATTATTCAGTTAGCTTTTTGCTGAGTGTATATATAAAGGAAAACACATGTATATACATACATATATATATGTATGTAAAGTGTGAGGATATCCATATCCCACATCATGTCTCATTATAATATCTACTCAGGCGAGATTAGTAAGAAAAATTTGATCGCCTGACAAATCCTATTTGCACGCTTCGCAGGAAAATCAATTTTCTTCGCATTGTTCCTCTTCTTCTTCGACGTCTTGTTGCGTCATAAAATCTTTTTTAAAACTTCATTCGACTGCCTTGGTTTGGTTTTTTCTTTCTTTTTTTTATTATTATTATGCTTGCTGCTGTGTTCTAACAACCCTTTTATCATTGATCATGCTTACTTACTGCTTGGGTTCGTTTCTTTTTTTTATGGACTTGCTAAGATGCGTGCAGCGCATCCTGTGAGGCATGCCCCATTCCTGTCCCTTGCCCCTCTATAAAAAAATACTCTGACTCATTGCGGCAGCAGCCACCGCTTAATGGCAATTAGTTGGAAAATGTTGTTGAGCTGGTCGCTTGATCTAGGCGAAACTATATAGTATATATATATAAATACATGTATGTATATATATATATATATATACTCTCAAGTTATTTCTACTGAAATCACACCCTGAAAAAAAAATCAGAAACAGAAAAGAAATAGAATCATTTATTGTCTGTGGTTAGTTCTTGTTCTTGGGTTCTTGAGTTGAGCGCAACTGCCACAATTTGATTATGTAATTTTAGTTGCTGCCCACATCCGCGGTGGCAACATCATCAAGTGGTGGCAGACACATTTAAGAGATACACTCAGAAAAATTATGTAATAAATGACTCTTACAGATTTTCTTGTTGACCAAATTTCTTAAACTTAGATAGGCTTGCTTTAAATTTTTTACTATTAGGAAATGCATTCCTAAAAAGTATAAATATAAATTCATTCATAAATTCAACAAATGCTAATATAAGAATTCTTCTATAGAGATATTTGAATAGATATTTGATTAGTTTGTTTATCAATTTTAGAAAAATACAAATTTAAATTTTAAAATGCAAACGCTGGTTTTAAGCAAGCCATAACTACAAATATTAGAAATTTACTTTTACTTTCTGAATAATTGGTTGACTAAAACCATTGGTGATTTACTAAAATTGATATCGACATTTTGCTCAGTGTACAAACTCATTGACAGGCCATTGGAAAAGGAAGCGTTGTTTTTGTTGCTGTTGATTTTGAGCTGTTTTTTTTTTTGTTGTTGTCGTTGGCGTTTGTTGAAGATTCTGTTGCTGTTGTTGCTTAACACGTGGGCGCTAGAGAAGTTGCAGACGTGCCAGCAACATTAATCACACACACACACACACACACAAACACATGCTCGAACAAGAAAAAGCTGATGAAAAGCCGGCTACGTTTGTGCCTTTGGAACATGTTCGCTAGCCAACATGTTCGCTTCTTGTAACTGCTGGCAACACAACAAATGTTGCTGCGTCGCTCTCTTCCTGCTTGCGCTCTCTCTCGCGCAGCATGTTGCCTAGACATGTTGCGCTCTCCTATTGCAATGCAGCACATAAACTAGTTAAAAATAAAACTACAAATTACCTATTTAAATTTAATACTTAAGTTAATTTGTTTGCCAAACTTGACTTGTGTTTGTTTTTAGTGCACTCAAGTTGCATTTCTGTAGCACTAGCTCATCCCCGTTTGATTCGCTCAGTGTAACCGTGCTTGTGCTCTCAACATTGCGGCGCATCAGTTTCAGATTCATTTGCTGGCCGTCAGATTCAGTTGTTATCTGTAAGTCGCCCCGTGTCGTCAAATGTACGGATAATGCAGCAATTTTCAAATTTTCCACAAAGTGTTCTGTTCAATTTTTTAAAAACATCAAACAAAAAGTCGTGAAAAAAATCCATAAAAAATATTTAGTGCACTAAAAATAAAAAAGTGTGTCTGAAGTAATTCTGTCAACCAAAGCGACAAATTGTCATTAAAATTGATTTTTTTTTGGCAGCCAAATTTGTCCGAAAAATTAACGCGCCAAAAAGTCGCGAGCAGCTTGTCATAAATATCCAACAACAATTTGTCATGTGTTGTTAAAGTGAAGAAAAAACAATAATAAAATAAAAATTCATTTGAAAAATATTTAAACAAAATTGTGAAATTGAAAAGTGTTGAAAGCGTGCCAAAAATTTTGACAAAAAGAAAAAACGCATTTAAAGCAAATAAAATTTCCAAGTTACTAAAACGCAATTTGAGGCGTTTTCAGTGTGATTTATGGCCACAAATAAAAGTGCATGCAACAAAAGGCAAATGCCATTAATAAGTGGCCGGCTGTAGAACGTGCAACAACAAAGAAACAAGAAATAAAAAATAGGTGCAGCAACAATGAAAATAAGTAATTAAAAAAGATGCAACCAGAGCAATAATTACGCATAATAAAAAAGTAAATAAAAAACAAATATAAAAATAAAGAGCAAAGCAAAAGATACAAATATCGACACATTTCGGGTTAGAGTTGGAGATACTCAGAGAAAAAGATACAGATGCACAGTTCAATTTCGAGCGAGAATTGCAGAGAAAAACATATTAAGAAAATATTAAAACAAAAAAATAAGAAAGAAGAACAAAGCAAAAAGTGAAAATAAACAGATAGCGATACGTAGATACATTTCAGGTCAGAGTTGCAGATACTTCGAGAGATACATAGTAATAAAAATAATTAATAAATAATAACCAAAAAAAAGAACAAAGCAAAAGGTGGAAAGATACAAATAGAGGCACACAGATACATTTCGGGTCAGAGTTGCAGATATTTGCAGAGATGGCTGCCTTCCGGCAGAGCAGCTGCAGCCGCAGCAAGGGCATCTTTCCGCTGATGTTGCTGCTGCTCCTCCTCCTCGCCGATCTGAGTTTCTCGGCCGAGGAGCATCCACATCGTCACTCGCACAATGCAACAACAATGAGTCCGACTCCGACTCCGACTCCGATTCGGAGCAACCGGCATAATCAGCAGCAACGTTTGCAGCAATTGGATGGTTTGGGCTTCGAGTTGGAGCAACACCAACTTCATCATCATCAACATCATCATTTGCGGCACGAGCAGCATTTGCGCGAGGAGCTCAGCAACAGGCAGCCACCGGTGGCAACTCTCAAACAACAGCCAGCTCCATTCCAAATGGAATTGGAGCAGTTGCAACTGCTGAGCACTGGGCCGGGGCAGCAACATCATTTGCGCCATCACAATCGGCATCATGTTGCCTGGGAGCAGCGCGTATTTCCCGGCCAGACAACAACTGCTGCTCCACTGATCACCACAGATGCACCCAATCTGCTCACCAATAATGATATTAATAATAAAAGTCCCAACATTTCCACACGTTATTTTGATCGCGATGGCATTTATCCGGCTGCTTGGATGCAACCCCAACATGCCACACGAGCACCCAACTGGCAACAGCAGCTGATCGATAGCGATGAGGATCAGGATGATATTGACGAGGATGATGATGAGGATGAGGACGAGGAGGATGAGGATGATGAGGAGGCTTATGATGATGCCGCTGAGAATGAGGAAAGCTTGCGCGCTGCCGAGGAGTTGGCCAAACAGATGCCACGCTACTCGTTCTTCAGCCAAAAGTTGCCACAGATCAGTTCCACCGAAGAGGATGATGACTCAGATGTGGAGCAGGTGGGTAGCCACAAGAGGGCAACCAATCGGCATCCCAGCATCTCGGCGGGACATACTAAAGCCGCCGCCAAGCGAAACATTTTCGATTGGCTCTTCAAGGGCAACAAGGAGAAGGTGAAGCACACCACGACGGAGAGACCCAAAATGCAGGAGGGGCAGGAGCAGAAGGATCCGCTGGATGCGTCGTCCAACAATGGCTTCTCCAATGAGCAGTGGAATAAAATTGAGCACGAGCATCATTTGATGAAGCAGCAGCACCAGAAGGAGTTGCAAGCGTTGCGCGACAGCAGCCGGAATCGAAATGTGCCACTGATAAGAAATGTGGTATTGGCACGCGGCAACATTGATAATGAGGTAAGTGTTTCGCTGTTTGGCATTGCGCCCATTAGCAACAGCTGTAGCTATGATGATAATGATAATGATAATGATGTTGTTGCTGATGATGATGATGATGTCATTGGTTATTGTTGGAAATATACGCACAGCTGATTAAAGTTGAGCATTTGCATTCACAATCGAAACTCAAACTCAAACGCAAACTGAAACTGAAACTGAAACAGAAAATGTGTGCCATAAAATAGGCCACAAATTGGATGGGTTTATGGCTGACTGGTCAAGCAGTTAGATTGATACGCAAACAGATAAACAAACTAACCCACAGATAGGCAAACAGACAGGCAGACAAACAGGCATTAAATATTTACACTGTGAGAAAGCGAAAGTATCACGCCAGTGTTCTGAAAAATCAAATAAATAAATAAAAATATTAATTCAAAAATAATAAATTAATACAAAAAATTCTATAAATATATATATATAAATAATATGAACATATTTTAAGATTATCAATATAAATACTATAAATATAGTGAATAAATTTTAAACCAAAATAAAAACATTAATTAAATAAATCAAATAAATAAAATATATGTAAATAAATTAATTTCCATTTTCAAAATTTTTGCCTCTTTCCTTGTCTTCTTGTGTATTCATTTAAGGTGAGCAAAAAATGTCTCAAGTTTCTTGAGATTAAATTTATTAAATTTGTATTTTGAATCGATGCGCTTTTTGTGAAATCTGAGGCCAATGGGAAAAGGAAATAATAAACAAACGAATTAATATATGCCAATTAAATAAAATAAATAAAGTAACAAAATGAATTAATAAAAATTGATTAATGTGATTACTTAATCAGAAATATTCATAGTTTTATGAAATCCGATTTTTCAATCATTATTGTATTAATATTGTGCAGTTTTGATATGGGTTATTGGTCTTGGCTGTAAAAGACTATCTTTTTGAAAAGTTTTTTATTTCAATCAATTATGTATTCGAATTCTTGCAGATTTATGCACGAGTAAAAAATGTATAAAATATTTTGAAATTAAATTTATTAAATGTGCTTTTTGTGTTAATAATAATTGGGAAATATTTTTGAAATGTGAAACATATTGTTATGCGCTGAGCCTATTAAAAATGGAAAAAGAATAAAAAGAAGAAAAATAAAATATTTGAAAAGTATTTTGCTAGCAGAAGAAAGCATCTCCGATCCCAAAGATTATATTCTTGATCAGCATAAAGTGCAGAGTCGATTTAGCCACTTGGCCAATTCGGAATACAAGTTCTCATTCTAACTTGACTTATTTCAATTCCGGCAAACATGATCAAATTTTGTATTCCATTCCTGGGTATTTTTGATATTCTATGTAACAACAAGCAACAAATGTATAATTTTTCTTGATTATTTAAGTTTAAAAATGTGTATTTTCTGAAACATGAAATTGTGCAATATTTCGAAATGTGAGACATATTTTTATTAGTGAGCGGTCTACTTAGAGTTCCAGGCAAGACAAGGAAAGAAAATAAATTCAAATTCAAATTATTTAAATTTGAAATATTTATTTATTCTCTCCGTTTTTACACTTTGCCCCTGTGCGATTATGTGCCTATATTTTTCGATGGGTTTGGCTCAAGCACAGTTGTGCATATTAAATATGTGAAAAGCTCAAAGATATCTTTGGAATTCCAAACACAAACTTCCTAGATCTAAGATGAATAATATTTTATTGAGAGTTGTGAGAGACCTAAAAACAACTTCAAGCCTTAATTTAAATGCTTTAAATAACAACATTTTTTGAACATTAGCAAAGATGGCTTAATCATTCCAAACATTAACTGTTTAGATAAGGAAAGACTAATTGTTGGACCTTAATAATAATAATATATTGTTCAGAGTAAACATTTGCAAAGATTGTTTAATCATTCCAATCTCAAAATGCTTAGATAAGAGATGATTAATATTTTATTTGGAGTTGGGAGAAACATAAAATCACCTTATATAAATATTCACTAAATTTTAAGTCTATTATTTAAAAGTTTGCTTAATTTCTCGCAGTGCACACTGCTGATAAGTTACATATGCATAATATATACAATACACGCACTGACCAGCGCTAATTTCGTTCGCATTTTGGCTGTCAGCAGCATCAACAGCAACAGCAACGTCAACAGCCACAGCAACAACAACAATAACTTGCCTCGTGTTTTGTTCAGTGTGTTGTTGGATTGTTAAATATTTAACTGACATTTCGTTAAAGAGGCAAACGCTGATTTTGTGAACAGCAGCTGCTGTCAAATTGTTTGGCCAGTTGTTCGGTTATTTGGTTGTTGTTTTTGTTGCTGTTGTTGCCCCTTTGCGGCTGGCTAATTGAAGCCAACAGCAACAACCAGAGGTAGCCGCGCACTTGCAACTATTTGTTGCATTTAATTTGCGCTTTTTGCAAAGCTGTACGTTGTTGTCAGCTTTTAATTGCATTTCGTTCAAATTTCATTTTCTTTGTTTCCTTTGCCATTTTCCATTTGATGCGTTTTACTTTTCCGTTTTTCTCGAGTTGCTGTTGCTTTGCACCTCCACACACACACACACACACACACACCCACACCCACACCTTCGCCTAATTGAAAAGGACAAATTTAATTAGCCCAAATGCAAACAATTGTTCTGCCAACAAGGTGGCGTTTGGGATGGGGGCGTGGCGGACTACCCGCATCAAGTAGCAAAGTGGCACAAACCCGGAAAAACTGGATAAATGGCTGACAAACCAAAGAAAGAAAGGAATTTTCTTTGCTTTTTTTATCAACTCGCCATTTTTACGACTTGAGCAATTTTGTAGTTCTTTGAGCAATTAAAATGGTTCAAGTGTTATAAAAGGAGATTCGCAAGGCGAATAAACAAACTTGAGTAGAGATTTAAGGACTTATATAAATGGATATACACAAGGAGAAAAAGTTTATTACACATTTGAGTTTAGTTGAAACTGTATGTCTGCATGAGAACATCTTGAAACAAGTCATTTATTTTATCAGCAAAACAAAATCTGAAGTTTAACTTTGTGTTATTAAAAGATTTAAACTTTGTCTTTGCAATACTTTTCAACATGCAGTAAATGCTGTAAAGTTTTCCTTTTTTTTGTGTTTGAGTTTTTCGAAATATTGTTTTTTAATAAAATCGGCATTTTAATCCAATATACACAATATTTGCATTTACCAAATGTCTGCTGCTTGCTTACAAAGTTATTAATAGCTTGTAAAGATTAATTTGAACATGAGAAGAAAATCATTTCTCAAATATTGTTGGCACAGCTCGCCTTTTGCTGCTTCTTGGCTCGACAAATGGCTTCCTCTTCGCTGCCAATTGCCACTTGCCACATGCCACTTGCCACATGCATACATATTTAATTGGTAAGAACAATTGCCGTCATAATTATCGCATAATTATTATTGCATTTTTGCCGAGTGCCGCAAGTAAAATAAAAATAACAAACAAGAAAAAACTGAAGCGTGCCATAAAAATCAACTTAAATGAAATCAACGCGCAGAAAGATAAAAAAAGACAAAAAAATACCGCTCGAAAATATTGTAAATATCAAAATAAACAGACACGAGAGAAAATAACAACAAAAACAAGAAAAACAGCAGCTGCTGGAATGAATACAAACAGCTGCGACAATAACAACAACAAAGGGAGGCATTCGGGTTGGGGTTTAGGTTGGGGCGGGGGGTTGTTGTATGGGGCAACAAATACGAACAACACAAAAAGAATGCGACAGGTGAAATTGGCGTACTGCCATTGAGATGACAGATGAGGCGCCTCTGATCCACAACCCTGCCCCTCTGCTGCCCATCAAATTAATATACATATTTACAGTTGTCTGCGGATGACGCCGTGGCGCTTTTGTTTCCTTCCTATTTGCCCCAACTCCTCATGCCACATCCCCCCCCGCAATCTCTTTGTGCTCAGTCACTCGCAAAATGTATCTCAATGTTTGCATAATGCATTATTTGCATGTCGCACTCATTGCTGTTGATGTTGTTGTGGTTGCTGTTTGCTTGTTGCTGTTGCACTTAATTGCAATGTTGGTTCAACATTTTTTTAAACATTTATTAATACCCTTGAAATGCTTAATAATGGGTATGTGAGGAATACAATTATGATTGAGATTGCGAAGCTTAGTTTGGGTTTCATAGCTCAAGATTCTCAAGATTGACTTAAAAATGTAAAGTTTTGGAAAACAGAAAAAAAGGTTCAAAATTTGTGTATTGAAAATCTTGATTTTGAAATCCATTTTATTTATTTACAATAATATTAATAATTGTTGTGGAAACTAAAGTTGATTGTTTCTGGACAAGTTCATAAATTGGTTTCAATTATAAAAAATCAATTATTAAAATTATACAATTGCATTTCTGTATTTCGATTCGGATCCAAACTTCAATCGGTAAATTGCAGTTCCGGTTTTAATACCCTCAACTAATCTGAAACATGTAATCCTCATTTAGGCTACATTTCTATAAATTCACAGATTAAGTTGCAATTCCATAAACATGTTCATTTGATTTTACTGATTTATTGTCATGTCATTTAAGAATATTAAATTAATTTACAGGAAATTCGTAAGTCATCTCTCTATCTCCATCTCTCTCCTTCTCTACCTGCCTCCCTCTTCCTCTGTCTCACTCAAGAACATTGCTAGCTGCTAGCTGCATTTGCAGCAATCTCTGTTGTGCTGTTAATTAACGCTTCATGTGTGGTTAACCCGGGCGTATGCGCAACATGCAGCACTCATTTAAAGTAGGGTGTTAATCAGGCTAAAATGTGCATAAAATTAAAATTACAATTGCAAAGGAAATTAAATTTGTTTGGCAATTAATTGTCCCAATGGAAATTCAATATTTTGCCATAACCAAAATAAACACAAGTGCAAACTGTGCTGATTGCTATGAACAATCAACACTGTATTGTTAGCACTCAAACGGAAAATACATTTTTATTCTTTAAAACTTAAATCTGGATTTTTGAATATTTTTTTAAGTAGAATTTTAAATTTTTTGTAAATACATAAATAAATGAGCAGCAAAGTAAATTACATATTATTAATTTATCAGTCAGCATTGTTTTTGAAATATTTTAAGAACGGTTTCCGAAAGACTAAGAAAAGATTAAAAGTGTAAATCTATGAGCAAAAACTAGGCAGAGACGGTTTTTTTAAAAGCCAGAATATTCAACTAACAACTTTTAAGCTTATAACTAATAATAATGTGGATCGTCTTTTATACATTTTTGATTTAATTTCAGATGTTTTTGAACTTGGAAACAGATTTTGGCTCACTTTTTTCAAATGTTTAATTGCAATCGAAATTGTGCTTGAACTAACAGCTTTGCTTTGGAGGAGCGCAAAACTTACTTTATTCTGCTCAGGCAGAGGGTGTATCATTTTGCATGGCCAATTTATGATCACATCCCTCTTATTTAAGGGGCATGAATACGAGCAATTTAAGCTGCATTTGTTGCATGATGCTTGCTGCATTTAAATCGCTTGCCTAATCCCTTAAACAGCTTTTTGAGCAAAGATCTACATTTCAACTAGCAGCAGCAAAAATAAATGGCAAATAAATCGACGGCAATATTTGACCAAAAATAAAATGTTTGCATTCGAATGGATATTTTTGCGGTTAACCTTCTTTTGCTGGGCTTTTGCGCTTGGACCAAAATGGGTGTTGCACAAAAATCGCACGCAGTCGAAAATATTTGCCAACATTTTTTTTTTTTTTTTTTTTTTTTGCAATTTGCAATGCTTTCAATTGCTGTTCAAATGTTGTTGTTTGCTGTAAGTTGTTGGTTTTTAGTTGTTAGCTGTTGCTGCTACTGCTGCTGCTGCTGCTGCTTGTTGTCTTGTAAGCTGCACTCATAAAAGAAAGCTCCAAGTGCAACTCACCATATTATTCATAAAGTGTGTTTTTAAGATCCAGCTTATTTCTTGTCTCAATTTCAGTGCACAATTTTCCAAAACTTTTTCTTACTCTTATTATTAAAAAATATTTGTATTTTAAGATTAAATTAATTTAATTTAATAATAATAATTTAAATAATTTGAATAAGAAGTGGAGTCAGTAAATTTTATTACTTCTTTCTGAATTTTAAAAAAGTTTTTTCTTTTTAGTAATGCTTTTTAAAATAATAGAAGATATTTATGAAAATTATATTTTTGGGATTATTGATCTTTCAATTTTGAATTTTTTTTTTAAATATTCCTAAAAACAAGAAAAACTGTCTTGTTTTCGGGCAGATTTTTCTAGATAACAATGCGATTTTTTCTGAGTGTATGCTGTTGTTGTTGCTGCTGCGGCTGCTAGTTTTTTTCTGGTGTTGCTACTGTTGCTCTTCTTTGACCTTTTTGAGCTGTTTCAATGAAGCTCTACATTTGCAAACTCACACACTCACACTCGCACACCCCACAAATACTTTTATATAGCAGCAGCAAGCTGGCACGCCCCCTTCGCCCACAGCATGTGGCACGCCCACGTTGTGCTGTCAGTTTAGCTACAGATTTGATTGCTGCTGCTGATGCTGTTGTTGCTGCTGCTGCTGCTGTCGCTTTATCGTCTCTGGCATTTGTAGTTGCAACTCGTATCTTGCTGTGTTCATAAGCTTTTAACAGCCTTTGTGTGCGATCTTCCCCCTCTCCCCCTATCTCTTGTCACTCTCAATTGCTATGGCAACTTCCCTGCTGAGCTGCTTCCCTTCGCATCCCAATACTCCCCTCTTTATCTCCAATGTTATTTCCCTTTCTGGTATTCTGTTTGCCTTTTAGCAAATGTGTGTTTGCAACAGAATCAACGGGAACAGCAACAGCAGCAAAAGCTGATGGCCAAATTGCGCTTAGTCCGCACTTCAATTGGCAAAAGCGGCTCACAGTGAAATGAAAACTAACCACAAAAGTGGCAAACAAAGCCGCTAAGCAACACCAGCAGCAGCAACAACAACAATTGCTTTGACCTTGACGTTGAGCTGTGTTGCACAGCAGCAGGCCACACTGACAACAACACGACTTCAACAGCTTTATGCAACACACATTGTTATCGCTTAAGAAAGCAATCATCAAGTTGTGTAAATCACTGTACAAAATGCACGAGGATGGCTAAAAATGTTTGATTGCAACAATTCCGTCCGTTGTCTTCTAGAATTATAATACATTTAAACTTGAATTGGTTTTCATTTCAAGATTAAAGTGGCAAAAGAGCATATGAAAGTCAAGTAAAAGCTTGACAAGTTAAGATTTTCAACAGCCGTAACATTAGCAAAAACTGAGCCAATTAGCGGTTTTTTGGTCACGGTTTGACCTCTTCTTTAATTCAGTAACTTGGTCAAAACTAGTTAAAATTCAGCTTTAAAAAACAAGTACGAATTTTCTCATTTATTTATTTTTATTTTAAATTTTGACTCTAATTTGATTATTGCTGTCAGCTGTTGTTGCTGCTGCTGTTGCTGTTGCGTGTTGCATGTTGCTGCTACTGTTGTTGCTGCTGCTGCTGTTGTTGCTGTGTTTAACTGCTTCATTGCAGTTGCGCTCTTGCGGCTATTGATTATTCTTGCTTGCTGTTGCATGTGGCATGTTGCTGCTGTTGTCGCTTTGCGTGTTGCTGCTACGCTACCATGTTGCATGGCAGTTGCTGCTGCTGCTGCTGCTGCTGCTGCTGCTGCTGCTGCTGCTGGTCCTGTTGACATTCACCCGCATATCTTGCTGCAAAGTATTTTCTTTGTTTTTATTAAACATTCCATTTACTTGTTTGCTATTTGGCATGCTTTCATTTGCCGCTGGCAATCATTAGCAACAGTTGCAGCTGCAACAACAGCAGCAGCAGCAGCAGCCAAGCTACTCTTGTGTGGCTAAAGTCAAGAATAAATATCAGCACTTTCAATTGCACAACTTTTGCTTATTGTCGCTTTGAAATTGCTTTTCATCTTCCTTTGCCAAGTGTAGCCATTTCTAATTTTCGTTGGCTGCAAAAGTCGCCAGAATTTATTGCTGCTTTCAATATAAATTTTCACAAATTCTTTTCCAGCAAAAAGGCAACATAAATCCTCACAGCCAATTGGCAAAGAGTTCGCTTCCATTTGAAGTCAACTCGATGACTTTATTAGCAAAACAATTGTCTGAGAGGAGGTAGTTATATATATATATATATATATATATATATATATATGTACATATATCTATATTTATAGCTGTGCTAATTTTATAAGCCCATTTATTTCCGACATTTACGTAATCAGAAAAGATAGAAACATAACAAAATTGATATTTCTTATAAACGAATTTCATCAGCTTTCAGAAAGTGATAAAATATAACTATTCAAATAATGCTTTTCACTAAGAAAACCAAAAAGGAATTAAGAATTATGAGCAAAATCCTTAATAGTAACAATTAAATCTTTCTTTGGCAACTGGTTTTCATGTTTATGTTATTTTAAGTAAGCCAAAACAGTTTCTTATCGGCATTTTAATCTATTACTTGGCTATTATTTATAAGCCGTCTTTCTACCTAGATTCGTCCATGAAATAAAATTGTAAAATATTTTTCACTCTGCTAAATCTTTTTTAACAGTCAACAAAATTTCCAATTCGAAATTCACAAAAATCATTTCTTTATATCAAAATTTTTCATGACCATAGCTAACTCATCTTTTCTGTCTAAGAATTAATGAAAGCAAGTGTTCTTTTTACGATTTGTCTACAACCGTAAAATGCATAAAATATATATATGTACTTCTCTGATAAAGAAGCCCACTCCACTTCCCACTGTGCCACACATGTTGCAAAGCATTCTTGGAATGCCGCTAAATCTCTTGCGGCTGCAGCGGTTTCATCACTTTATAAATCATCATGCAGACATATATAAACATATATACATATATAAGAGCAGAGAGCAGACACACACTGAGAGAAAACGACGACAGTTTGCGCGCTAATCGGACAGCAAAACTTTTTGTCAGACAACAACAAGAAATTGATATGTATTTTTTTTGCTGTGGCTGCATTCGCATTCCCTTGAAATCAGTTACATATGTACATATATAATTATATATAGATATGGTTTATAGTATAATCCAAAAACTAAAACAGATGTCAGCGGGAGATGCTTTGTCTCTCTCAGTTGATGCCGACTTTGTTTTCTTCAAGTTGATGTTGATGATTTTGATGAGTTTCGTTGGAATGCATTATAATTTTGTCTGTCTGTCTGTCTGTCTGTACTCGAATGGAGGTCAAGGTATTTGATGCATTGCCCACTAATTAAATACCTTTCCACTTGATTACAGTTAGAACTGCCTGTGTGTGGCGATCTCTGCTCAGCGATCACGTGGCAATGACATAAGAAACAACCAACAATCAAGTCACATAAATAAAACTATTACGTGACTGGCAAGTTGAGCCTGTGAATTTATAGAGAAAATGCGTGAATTTCCCGCCACTTTTGGCTGTGACAACATTAACACCTTTCCGTGCCACCATATTGAGCTAAGGTGCTTACTAATTTGTGCATAATGCTTACATATTGCCTAACTTTTTAAAGAGCCACAATCTTATTTTTCCAACATCAATATTGGCAGTTCCTTATTGCCTGTATTTTTGCTGGATTTTTGTCTTAACTTTAAAAAGCATTTTCTTATTGAAAAATTCTAGTTGGAAAGTTCATCATGACAATAAAGTTGGGTTTTAGCGTGAGTTATTTTCACTAGTGGCTCAAGGGCATTCCAGTACAACTAATCAACTTGCAAACACACGCACACACACACACACACACACACACATACACACTCACTCACCTCAAAGTCACCAAATATGTGGTCCCCTCCCCCTCGTCGTTAAAATTTTGGTTATTTCGTACGCAACGCTTTCAAGTGACAAATAGCAATAAGAACAACAAAAGCAACAAACGACAAGCGACAAGCGACAAGAGACAAGCGACTGGGAAATAATATGCCTGTCAAAAGCGCAAAAAACAATAAATCATGACAGCAAACGCAATGTGTGTGTGTGCGTGTGTGTGTGTGTTTGGTGTTGTTGTCCATTTGGCAATCGCCAAACATGCCCATGCCCAAAAACCTATTCCCATTTCCGAAAGCGCCAAATAGTCACATAAGCCTCAGAGGGTGCAGCTAAAAACTGAAGCAACAACCACAACCATAACAACAACAATAATAACAACAACATAAATTATTGTCTGTTGTTGGTTTTTGGGTGGTTGGGGTTCACAGTTCAAATATTCCAGAAATGTAATGAAGCCCAAATAGAAAATGAGAGCAGTGAAAAAGTTCAACTCAAAATTGTTGAATGCTTATTGTTGATTGTCGATTGTTGATTGTTGATTGTTGCTCAGGTGAGCTGTAAATAAATGTGATGCGACTGTTGTTGTTGTTGCATTCTAATTCATCAAGCGTTGCACATAAATCAAACCAAAACGTCAGTTGGCCTCTTTTGTTTAGGGAAATCAATCAAATCGAGTCAAACCCAAACCGAAAAATCAAAAACCAAACTCCAAATTCAATTGCCAATGTCACCTGCTGTTTTTGAAAATAGTTACCTGTATTTAATGCCAACTTTACTATTCAGCTCTGCATTGCACCTGTTTGTTTGGTTTGATATTGCTTTTGATATTATCTCCAGAATAAAAAGGACAAAGGCTGAACTGCAAATGACTTTATTGATGGCAGCAGAAAGGTTCGCTTCATTAAAAAATAAACATAAGTCTTGACATACACATGATCACCTGTGTGTGTGTGTGTTTGTGTGTGACAAAGAGACGTCGCAACACAAATTGCGGTGCTATTAAAACAAAGTAAAAGCCACGTTTAGACGCTGACAAAATAATGCGACACGCCAAAAGGGGCAAAAACAGAGAACCCAAAAAACACAACCAACTGTCAAACGACTGTGTGTGTGTGTGTGTGTGTGAGTGTGTGTATGTGTATGACAGAGTGTGTCACTTTGTGCTGTATGACAAGTGTCACCTAGTTAAACAGCACAGTGGCTGCGAATCTCAGTTAGAACTGTGAAAAGATACTTGCAAACAACTTCTAAGATACAAAAGTATCTTTTTTTTGATTAGCGTTGAAATGTGTAAGTAAAGTGAGATTTAAGAAAAAGATATTGTATCCATGTGTGTGAGAAGGAATTCCTCTAAGATATCAATCAAAGTCTGAAGAGCTAGCATATGAACCAGAGTTAAAACATAAAAGATTGAAGTTCGAAGATTGAAAATTAAATACAGGGAAATAGTTGGTTTGAGAATTTTTTAATCAAAGTCTTAAGAGTTCAAATATAATAGTAAATTGAGATATAAGAGAAAAAGTTTGTGTCTATGTGCATGAGAAGGAATTTATCAAAGAATTCAATTAATGTTTTAAAATATAAATGTGAGAAACACTTGATGGAAATTATGTGCTGTCAATGAATTTATCTGCAATATCAATCAAAGGGTCAAGTTTTTGGGAAATTCTAAATTAATTTGTTCCAATTTTATGTCAAATCCATAAAAAATTATCATTTTTATAAGAAAGAGATGTAGGTTGTGCAATAGTAGAGGCATAAGAAAAAATGTAATGGAAATTGAATAAGAAACACAGATTTGATCAACAAAAACAAATTGTCAATTTGCGCAAAACTAATGTCATAAATAAGTAGTTCTCATTTGCAAGCAAATAGCTGCCAATTTGCACTCATTCAAATCGAACTCACCAAGTAGACCGTAAATTTGCTGATTATCCATTTGACTTTTGCCATGTTCGTTTCAAGATTGCGTCCACGGTGCGCACAATTATTTCACATGCAGAGTTTCTGTTGCACTCAGTTCGCTCACTTTGACAACAAAAATAAAAATAAAAAAAGAGGCAGACTGAGTGTGTGGCAGCAGTGCATTTGGCAGGTAAAAAAAGGAGAAAAAAACAAAAATCAATAAGCATAACTCTTGCCGCTGACAAGATCAACATTGCACTTAACCGAAAAGTTTGTGCGATTTTCTGCCTCTGAGTGCAATTTGCAGCCGAATGAGTTTTTCAATTAGTTGATGACTCAATTTCCTGTATCCCAAATGTCAAAGTTTATTATGCGATTAAAACACGCTTTGGGTTCAATTCAATTTAAGTTTTTGTCTCGTGACCAGTCAGAGGCAAAACTGACAGCAAATCGAATGCCAATGCCAGCAAACCATCAATAAAATCATAATTGAGTCGATGCAATGCGATTGGCGCAAACACAAAAAAGCAGAAAGAGATAAAGACCAGTAGCAAAAGTTTATCTGGCATATCGGCGGTGGTCTTTTTGTCCATATAGTCGTTGCGTTTGCGCATTTCTCAAATGTGTCAGCGAAGACAATCACGAAATTGAATTAGAAACTTTCAACGTCTCAAGTTGCAAGGCGCTGTTGCATTATGCATGAGGAGTCGTCATCGTCATCGTCGTCGTCGTCGGTTCGTTTGACTTGCGCACAATGCATCAATAAATTTCATCAATATTTCACTTTTTTTGGACATTTTGATTGCTGCTTGCTGCACGTCGTAAACATTTCTTACACAACTCAACAACAATTTTATTGATTGAAACAAAACACTTTGACACTGAGCCACCGAAAGAGGTGTTTTATTATTGGTATTTACCCCACACTCCACCACCTTTTCTTCTTCTTTCATTTAACGGTGCTTTCTAGGGTGTGGCACTGGAAATACTAGACAATACTTTATTTTACAGTTGAAGACTTTCGCTTTTCGTACAGCAAATTTCGTAATTTTCAGATGAAGAATTTTTTTTCCCTCACGAAATTTCCCTCAACCGGAACTGTGTGCAGGCTAATTTGTGTGTATGCTGTGTGTTGTGTGTTGTGTGTGTGTTTTCACTGTTGCACAGAAAACAGAGCCAAGGCCATGTCTATAATTATAAATACCCCCTCACAAAAAGATACACTCGTCTGGTCTCGGCGGGCCACTCAGATTAGTTGTTTCACTCGATGATTCATAATTGCTAATTGCGTGCGTTTTGCAGCCAAGGCTAAATCTGACACATCAAAATAGATTTGAACTTTGCATAACTATGAGCAGCGCAGGGTCTGATAAATAATTAATTACAAAAAAACCTAATTTTTATCAGTTTTTATTTTCACAATTGTGTTTTTTTTTTACACAAATTGATAAGAATTCGATAAAATGATTTTATATTATATGAAAACTAAATTTGAAGTCTTCGGCACTTGTAATCCCTGAAATCGGCATTTTAATATAAAAGGACAGACGGGCAGGACTAAATGAATTCCTCTGCTGATGCTGATCATAAATGTTGCCAAAGTTTATTATACCATTTTTGCCATCCTTAACATTTTGGCTTTATGATAATAGCCCAATCTTTGCCAGCTGAAAACCAATTTGCTGAGACTAATTCTCTTTCCCAATATTCCCCTTGTTACTCTGAAGAGTTTAAGGACCATATCTTAGACAGTTATTTAACTAGCAACTATAAAAGCTATATTTAATAGTTGATATATAAAAATCGGTAGTAAAAAAAATACATATTAATTTAGTAGTTGTTTTCTGCTCGTTTACTGCCTCAACATTGTGTTAATTATATGCCAACAAATCGCTTGATGCTAATAAAGCAAATTAGCTACTTAATTGCTCATCGTAAAACAAATCGAAAACATATATATTTATCTATATATATGTATATATATATGTATATATATATCTATATGCATATATTAATGTTTACAATAGCAGATTGCTGTTGAGATAGATCAGTGATTAACGCTAATAAACAGAGAGCTTTCGAGCTGCTTCAAGGTTTGGTTCATTAAGAGCATTGCCCTTCGCTGAATGAAACTCAATTTCAAATACGCAATCGGTGTTCAATTGTGGCATGCACCTGCTGTGCAGTGGCGTGGGGGGAGGCAACAGCATTTAACCCTTGGGCAACCACATCAACTTAACGATATCAAGAGGGGCAGAGGGGGCAAACTATTGTTAATCACTTCATCAACGTCAGATTCGCCAAATGCAAAATGCAAAACGCTAAAATTCTAGCAAATCTAGCAAAAATGCAACAAATCAGAGTCGGACTCAGAGTCAGAGTTGGAGTCGCCACAGCCGACGGCGAAGCTAAACTTGTTGTTTTGTATCCAAGTATCTGTGGCAGCTATATATGTAAATATATATACACGAAACCTAGACTCAGACAAAAACTCAACGTCATCGAAATTGTTTGCGGCCTTCGTGAGTGCCCCGCTTTGTTGCAAGCAGCAGCCACTGCTTGTCTGGCTTTTGGTTCGGGGCAAGACTCTTGGAATTATGATGTGCTCGTGCCTGGTGAACTGCGATGACTGCCAACTAATAATTGCCAACTGCAGGCGACACACGTTGTGGGGGGCATGGCAAGAGGGGGCGGGTTGGGGTGGGCAAACAAATTTGCATAGAGTTGCAAATCATTTGGTTGCCAGCGACTACCAACTGACAACTTCGGTCTTTGGCGTTTTGATACACTTGCCAAGAGGACACTTTAATTTGGTCACGAACTGTGCAACAATATTAGAAAAAAACGAGAAAAGAACTTTGCGAAACTATAAATCAAATCTTTGCTTGCATTTTTTTCGGTGTAGATGAGTCTTCTCAACAGTAGAGAAGTGATATTAGCTGTGCCCTTTGTTACAGTGAAAAAAATATACTTCGATTAAAAAAATTTAGTTTTTTGAACATATTATTTGTATCAATATCAAATGTTTCATGATCCTTACTTGGATTATTCAAATCTGAATAAAATATTTGTGCTGAGCTGAAAGAATTCGAGTGCTCGAAATTGTTAGCTTAAAAGCAGCTAAAACAGTTAATTAGCAGTGAGTTAGGGTATTCGATTTTCGGCTTGTGTAGAGTTCGGCTATTCTTTCATGTCTCATTTTACAACTGTTGGTTTTTGCTAGTTGTTGGTTTTGTGTTGACTTGTTATTTGTTGCTATTTGCATTCCAAAGATTTGTTTATTTTGCGCACAGCTTTGTTTTTTGTGTTTTGCGATGATGTCATATGCAGATGCAAATAGTAAATGAGTGGATGAGAGGAGTGATTCGAATGGGTGACACTCAAAACAGCCAAATAGCTTATCTGGTTGCTAATCTGTGCATTGCCCCGACCCCAAACGACAAAGGTGATGCCGATTTGCAGCGGTTGGCTCAAAGAATTTAAATTGACTGCCGAGTGCAGGAATTCTACAAGTATTTAACAATTGGCTGACAGCTGTCAGATTTGCCGAAATGTTTTGCCAACTAAATTGTAATTTGTTATTTGCATTCTTTTCGTTGCAGGTGAGTCTTTAACGACATTTCCGAAATGCCAGCTGACATTTCAAGCAAGGCACACTTTGACAAAAATGCTGTAAAAATGTTTTTAAAAAATCAAAGCAAGGCAAGTACACTTTGAGAAAAATGCGTCAACAAATTGAAAGACAATGAGGTAAAATCATAAGAAATGTTTTGTCAAACATATTTTGTTTGTTGATTGATTTATTTATATTAGAAAAAGTAAAAATAAATTACCATAAATTAAAAATACAATTAAATATTTAAATTATAAGAACAATAAGAAATAATTTGACCAGTGAAAAGTTTTCACTAAAATCTGCAAGCAAATTTCTACTCAGCTTAAAACCGTTTTGAATTCCAATTTGCAAGGCTCAAATTGAAGCTGGCTAATAGGGAATATACAAATGTGTAACTAACTGTGGCTCAAATTGCACTTACTGCTTTGGCTTTTGTGTTGTACAAGTTGGTGCCTTAATTAGGCGATGTCTTCGTTTATTCCCCACGCAATTTGTCACTCAGCTCAGCTCAGCTCATCTCGAGCAACATTTCCCCAAAGTCGCTGCATGAACTGAAACCCACAAAGCCAACTCGCTGTTAACGTCTTTTGCTTTTGTTGGCAGCACCCGGCTGCCGGCCCATTAGTCACGTCAAATCAACACACACAAACACATGCACACACACACCCGGAGAGACACTGAAAACAATAAAGTCAAAGTGATCGTGTCCAATTGTTGCCAGTTCTGTTACAATTGCTGTTGTTGCTCGGCAACCAAAGCCAAACCAGCAACAATAACATGGCTTGCAAATATTTGCGCAATGTTGACAAACTTGTGGGCCACTCTTCACCCCCTGCACACCCCTCTGCCAACCACTCTAGTCTATTACATTTTGTCCTGCGTTTGCCCACTTAATCCCAGTTGACCTCCTCCCCCACAAGTTGGCCTGACATTTTTCTGTGTGTGCTCTCGGGATTTTGGGTCTGGGCTGGCAAAATGCGCAGACTGTCCATCAACTGACCGCAAAATGTCACTCAACTGACGCCTCGATGAAATGGCTGAAAATTTGTGTATTTTGTTAACTTTTGCGGTGAAAAATAATGTTTATATAGCGAATATAACAGAGTCAGGATAAGCCAATTTTGTGTGAGCAAAGTCTTTGGCTCTTAAAAGTATTAGTTTGTCATCAATTGCAAATAGGTTATATGTAAATTTTATATATAGGTTTAAATAACAGGTTATGCATAGAAGCGAAAATCGAGAAGAATGTTTATACTTATATATAAAGAGAAAAATGTTAGCTGTCTATGTATCTATCTATATCTATCTGAAAACATTATTCACTCTGCTTCTCCTTAGCTATTTCTTTGTACTTATCGATAAACTTTCTGCTCTTTTATACTTATCGATAGATACTCTTCTCTCTTTCACAGCTTGACAATAGACATATAGAAATAGCGTATTTTGTAGTCAAGTTTGTGATTTTTTCCTCGACTATCTTTAAATGTTGTATTAAAATGTGACTTTGCCTGCTCTCACTAATTCAGAAGGAGTATCATCAACATCCACGTTCGACAACCTATTCAAAAAAGGCTGAACGTGAAATTAGATTCCTTTTTGTATGTATGTGTGCGGGAGTGTGTGTGAGTGTGTGTGTGGATATGTGTGTGTGTGTTTTTGTTGCTGTTGATGTGCGAATTGAATTTGCATATTAACATGCTGACTGGCATGCAAAAGTATTTGTCCCATAACACACATTTGTATGTATATGTATATATTTACCTGTATGTCCGCATTCGTGAGTACACACACACACACACACACACACCACCACACACTTTTGCAGCAAACCAAATCAGTTTAAGGCACACGCCGCTTCCTGTGCACCTCTTATTCACCTCGCACTTAGCTGCCCGCTTCTGGAATGTGTGCAGCATGCCGCAAAATGAATTTGCGAGCAGATATGCCACAAACAACAACAACAAAAAAACGCACTAAAATTAAGTAAATCGCCTTAAAAACTGCAAAGTTTTTCTTGTTTAAATAATTTCAAAATATAAGAAAAAATGTTCTAATAATTAGAAAGTCTTGCTTTAAATCGACAATCCCAAAAATATAATTATATATTTTTTTTTTAATTAAAAACTCTAAAAAATTGAAATGCAAGCAACAATTTTGAGAAACAAATTGAAAATCAGCAACATATTAAATAATCTGAACTTATAAACTATCCAAAATGTTTGCATATGTGAAATCTAGAGGAGGTTTATTAACAATATAAGCAACAAAAGCTAATGTTAAATATAGTTCCTTGTTCTGAGAAACATTCTTTCCGAATAATAAGGTGAGTTATCTGTAGCGCCAGAAGTATGGCGATTTCCTAAAATTCAGGGCAATATTTTTTCTGAGTGTAGCTCAGCCTGTCTCATTTTTAAAAAAAACATCCGCCAAAAAATCGGTGGCGCGCAGTTTTTGACCAAACTGCTGCCTTATACTCTACCCGCTGGGTACTAATGGCATTTTAAGTGGATTTGTGAATGCCAATTTAAGGCATATTTAGAAGCGTTATTAATAGCGAGAAAATGCTTACAAAAAGTAATATTATTAGTCATAAATTATGAAAAACTAGCAGCCAAAATGCTAGTTTTAGTTTCAGAGCATTTTGCTGCGGGTTTTTCGGGCGATTTTTATTTTGTGTGCAGCAGTGAAATGGGTTTAGTGCATTCTCTTCTGCTTCTTTTGACTGCCTGACTGGCAGAGTCCTTCGTCCTTCATCCTTCGGCCTGCGTCCTGCGTCGCTTTTGGCCTTCACTTGCGCCGAGCTTCGCATGCAAGGCAAACAAACACAAAACTGCGGCAAGAAATTTCGGAGGGGTGGCGTTGGTGGGGGGTGCGTGGACTGCCAACGTACTTGCCACATGTTAGACATTCTCGATGCCACACGGTGGACAGGGACATGGACAGGCAGCAAGCAGCAGCTGCTCCCAACTGGCCCACTAAATCGAGTTTTGGCCCACGACTTGGATTTATTTGCATAGCTGTGAATTTAAAGCGTTGCCAGGCACTTAAAGATTTTGTGTGTGCCGCACACACACGCAAGCCAAGTGTGTGTGTGTTGGGTGTGCGTGTGTGTATCAGTAGTAAATGGTCACTGGTCAGGCAGTACAAAAATTACGCACACGACTTTAAATTGATAAATCAAAATTGCCATAAATGAAATGAAGTGAAAAAGTTTTTTGATTTTGTGAACATTCTGTGAGATTTTATTAATTCGTTATTAAATATTTCAAACACATTTTATGGCTATTAAAATTTTAATATTTCTTTTGGAATGGCTGTTGAATGAAACGGGGGCATCAAGTTCAGGTTCAGCCAAAGAAACTTTCAACAACTTTCAATATTTATTGAAGTAGCTTTTGAAGGAGGGCGAAAAACAATTAAGATTCAGAGACAGAGAGAGAAGGACAGACAGAAAGGGAGAGAGATGGGTAACTTAAAGGCTTTGCTTATTTTTCTGATATTCTTAGAATGTTTATTGAATGCATTTGGTAAATTGCGTCCATGTTCAACTAAAGAAAGTACCCCAGAGAGTTTCACCATGTGTTAACCATTTTCAGTTCATTTTGAAAGTGAGAGGAAACAATTAAATTTCGTAGCATTTTATAGCTCAAACAATTTTTATTTCAATTATAGATCGAGACAGAAAAAGATATAGAGAAACGGTTTTCATGTCCATTTATATATTACTTATAAAAGAGAGAGAGAGAAAGAGAGAGACAGAGAGAGAGAGAGAAAGAGAGTGAGAGAGATTTTCATTCCCATTTAAATATTATTTTGAAGACTGAAGACATTAAACTAAAAAAAGCATTTTTCATTTGCTTGCTCATTCCAATTTAATTATTACGCCTAATACAAAATATCTGCACAAAATCAAATAAAGCCTTATCGTTTGAATATATATAATATGAATGTGGCAGCATTTGTTACACTGTGCAGCCTGCTCAGCTCAAGCTGGAGAGTGGTTGACTTAAGGCGATGTCGTGCCCCTAAGCCTTTTTGCGGGCAGGGCACCTCGTGAGCTACAAAGTCCTGGGAATACCTCAACTAATCCTCGTGCTACAAACAGACCCCACTGAACTGGAAGTCGGAGCTGCAGCTGAAGTGTAAATGCCGTCATAGTTCGTGTACCGACATCAGGTTCTGCCTCAGCTCCAACTCGAGCTCCAGCTTGTGACAGGCACAGAGAGCTCGAGTCATCGTCATCGTCATGGCCAATGTCCATTTCCCCCGAGAATCCTGGGGCACGTGCTTGCTCGAGAGGGGGCACGTACACTCGCAAAAATAAATGCCCTTGAATTTTAGAAGTTCGCCACACTTTCGGAAAATTGATTTCTAAAAGCAGTGATTTTCTCATCTTATTTAAAAAGTAGAGTAAATTTATTTACTTACTTCTGAAATTTAGAAATGATTTTTTCTTATAATCAGTTTTTGCATTTCTCCTTTTAGCAATGTGTTTCTCAATAATAGAAAATATTTCTAAATATTTCGATTCTACTTAATATATTTTTTTCTTTGAAACAATAACAACTTTCACTTTTTATTTCGACTTATGGAAAATCAGTGTGCTTTTTTTCTGAGTGTAGGAGTACGAGGCTGTTAGTAGGGTGGCAAGTTCGCCTGCTTATTAGCCATGCAGTTGAGTGCGTGTCATGTTTCAGTTTGCCTTAATTAATTTCAGTCAGCTAAGTAATCTGAGAATTCACACAAAAAACAGTAAAGAAAATAAAAAAATAAAATATTATGAAAAGAGGGCCACAAACAAAAAACACTGCATACTTTTTCCAGCACAATTTGCCAGATGGGCAAGCGAAAATGATTTGTGTAGGGATGACATAAGATAAGACTTAAGGCCATTCTGCATTCTAACCAAGTGGAACCATTAGAGTCGTAATAATAAACTCAACACTTATCAAGTGCGTGCTGAGAGCCCATTAAGTGTAAATTTGAATGAATACAATTGAATACAATTTGAATGGCATTCTTAAATTCATTTCTAAACTAGGCAAACATTTTTAGTTTCAAATCGTTAGTCAAATATTGGCAAATTGCGCCTTTTGTGCCATTTGTCACGCTGTCAAGTGTTCAAACTCAATTGAGAGATTGATCGCCCCAGCAAATTTTCGCGCTAATTCGTTGCGAAATTGTACTCCAAATTGGAATTGCAACTCTGAAAAGCAAAAGCAATTTAACCACTACACAAACACACATATATATATATCTAGATACAGATATTGATTTAGAATGAGTGTTTTATCGCTGGATTCCGGCACAAAATCCAATTGCTTTAAAGCACTTGGCAAAGCACATCGAACTTTTGAAAACGCGTTAGCTGCATTTGCAGTGCAATTTTTGATTACATTTCAATCGCCAAGACTTCATTTCGTCTGATAAAAATAAACAATTTCGAAGGCGCCTGTTGCGAGAGCTCGACGAGCAGATACCCTAAAAATAAACTGTTACAATGAGAGAGAATATATGAGTACGTTTGGAGTTAACAAAAGTTGTGCTTTAATTGCGCTTGTCAGGGTATATAATTGATCAATTGTAAGGCCAATCTTTAAAATTGCGTCTCTTATTACTATCGATTTTTATCGATATTCGCCAAGCGGGGGCATCATTAAAAATATGTGAATTTTGTCTGGTTACATTCATGTAATAAATAAATTATACACCTTCTGATCAACTCCGAGAATTCTTCCGTCTGTCACATATTTTTCCATCATCAGACCCTTCTTTCATATTTGCAATGGGTCTGGGGTATATAGCGATAAAGTCGACTAGTTGGCAAAAAATGGGTCACGTGCCGAGTGGAGAGCGTTTGAAAAATGCCAACGCAAACACTTGCAACAAAAATGGTACACAGCCAGCACTTCTGTCTGTAGGCGTGGCACGAATCGCAGTAACAAAAAAAGAAATAATTGAAAGGAGAGTGGAAAAATCACATAAAGTAATAAAGTGCAACTAGAAAAATATTGAGAAAAATCTATCAAAATTATATTTCAATTGCATCGAAACTGAATGGCTATTTTTATTCCAATGCGAATCAGAAAAGCAAAAAAAGCGAATAGTCCTCGACGAATGCAGGAGTTTTTCCTTAAATCGAATACAAAAACTTTTTCCGGTCGGAAAATGATTTAATTGAGCGTGGTGGAAAATATTTAGGTTTATCCGCCTGCCAACATTTTATGCTTGTATTTCAAAGCGGCAAAATTATTTCAAAAATACTCAAATACCAAACCATATTTGGATGAATGCTTAAAATATCAAAAGTTCGCAAACATGGATAAAAACAATAAATGTGAAAAAACCAATCTGTGACAATAGTTTAAGCCAATTTTCAAAAGTTGTTGTTAAATCTCGCATAACTTTTTATAGAGGCAGGAAATTTGTTAATCGAAAAGAAAAATACAAAATGTTTTTTTAAAAAATAAAGTATTAATTAAATTTATTAATTTAATATTTTGGTGTTTGTTTTAATGTTTGAAAAACCGATTTTTTCAGTGATTTGCATACATTTTGGGAGTCAGTAATATAACTATAGATGAAGTCACAGTCCAGAATATATTGTGCTTAAGTTCTGTCTGATATTAAAGTATAATCAAATATTATCTCAAGTTTGGTTAAAATGTTGTGATTTTGACTTCAAATTCTAATTTTAAATTCTTGTCGAATCTCTTATTTAAACACGAAAACATAGTCCTGCCTCACTGTCACTTCTGTTGGTAACTGTGACTGCAACTGCCAAAAATGCTGCAAAGTTGCAAAATGATTTGATTTGTGGCACTGATTTGTCGGCATTGTTGTTCTCGTCGTTGTCATAGAATATTCTCGCTGCGTTTCCATTTTGCATGCCAATGTGCAACAAAGGCAACAACATAATCAGCTTAGTTTCAGCTTTAGCAGTGAAGCCAAACTCTGGCATCTGTTAAACAAAATGCGCATACGCCGTGTTGTACGTGCAACGATATCAAATGAAAAGCGTGGCTAAAACGGAAAAGTGGCGCTGCAGAGTTATTCACATATGTGACTGACTAAAAGGAAATGGAGGTGTGGAATGTTATCTGATGTGATGAGTGGATTAGATTGCCATTGATATCCTCTACGTGATTGATGCCTGCCACGTCCGCAAGGCTATTTTTGGACGGCTTCTCTATTAATAGACGGATTGGGCTTACTTGCAACAGACAAGCCATCAATTCATTTCAAAATTTCAAAACGTGGATAAAGTTGTGGAGACATGACTCAACTGAAGTTGACTTTATTTATCAAACAGTTCATTAGCAGACTTGACGAATTTCTAAGATTTTGAGGCCACATATTTATAAAAAAAAAATTGTTAGCCAACTCAATTATGCCGCTTGATTAAGGCACAAATTTGTTGGTTTTGTTGAAAGCTAAATAAAATTCTTAAGTGTTTGATATCTTTGACTATAGAAAATATAAGAGATTAAGAATATTGGATGCTTAACAATATTAATTTGTAAGCTTCTAAATTAATGCAAACACTCAACAAGCTCAAGGCCTTAGCTGATATTGCTTTTCAAGCCTTAAGTTAAATAAATAAATAAAATATTGCTCTCTCTGCTCAAAGCTAAATACAATTTTTATGAGCATTACATTTTTGACTACTTATTGTTTGAGGATTTATCTTTAAGCCTTAACTATCATTTAAATTGCACATTTAATATAAAGTTGGCTTAAAGTGTTAGCTGGTTTAATAAAAAATAAATAGATAAACTATTTCTATCCTTTGCTAGATATCAATTTCTCACCAGCTAGCTATCTTTGACTCTCAATAATTTCAATATCCACCTGGATGGCCTCAGTCGCAGTGCTTTACTCGATTTTCATTTAATGATAGCTCTCTGGCATGCCTCAAACCCATCTCGGATTCGACTATAATATTAAACTTTGTTTTACTTCCATTTCTGTTTCGGCTTTGATCTGACGCATAATCCACCAAGCAAACCTCTCAGCTCCATTGCTCCATCCCTGTGCTCATCAGCCGAGTTGCCTCTAATGCTGTTTGGACAATCCTTCGAGTCACAGTCACACCTAATGCTCCACCTCCCTCCCTTCCCCTGTCTTCCTCCCCACTTTTACAGTCTCTGTGCTTATCTCTTTAAGCTTTGGTCACGTAACAAGCAGCTCATTTCCCCAGCTGCCGTTGGGACACCAGCAGCAGCAGTTGCACATAGATAGCTGTACACTCAGAAAAAAAAAAACTGAATTTTGGAAAATCGCCGTGTAAACTGGAAAGTTTTTTGTTTTCTAGAAATAATTTCTAAACAGAGGAACATAGAAAAAAACACCCTAAAAATTTAACATATATTTTTTCTGAATTTTGGATATTTTAAATTTCTTAAATTCAGATCGATTTATTTTTTACTGAGTGTAGCTGCAACTCCTGCTGACAGATTTTTACTTTAACCGGTTGCGTTGTCCCCTTGCCACGCTCCCCGCCCCTTGACACAGTCTTTAGCATCGCAGCTCATTAATCAACTGGCGCTTCACACGATGCGACTTCTTCGTCTTTGTCTTTTGCTTTGTTTTTGTCTTTGTTTTGGTCTTTATCGTGTTGACGTTTCGCCTTCAAACCGTCGCTTCCTGGGCGTGACACTCGACACTCGACGCACGACACACACACACACACTCCCATCTTTTGTTTTAGCTTGATTTATTATTTAGTCAGTGATAAGGAGTTCTGCCTCCGGCAACTAGTCCGCCTTCGTCGTCCAATTAAAATGTGCCCAGCTGAGCGATAAGTGACACGCGAATATTGAATATTGAAAAAAGTTAGTGCCATATTTTGTGTGCCGCATGCCCCAAATATCGGCATCAATTGGCTGCCTTTAATGCATACAATTTTTACAGTTGAGTGGTGTCAGGGGCGACAGTTGGGGTTGGGTAACTGAACAGTTTGTGTTTCAATATAACCCGTCAACATTCGTTATTGCCACTCCAGTGATGAGTTCTTTCACAGGCCAAAAGAGACAGAGACATAGACGAAGAGAGAGAGAGAAAGAAGGCAGCCAGCCAGGCACTTGAGGCACACACCAAAAAACACGCAACGCACACACACACGCTCTGCACACACACACGCTCTGCACACACATTCCTCACACACACTCAGCACACTCACCCACAATAAACACCCGATTGCACTTGTCTGAAATGCAGCTCACAATTTTTGCTGACTTCTGTGCACACTTGCAGCTTCCCTATAATTGCTGCAACAGATGGCATATGCGATAATCATTAAATTTTCCAGAGGTTGATTTTTATCGAACTTTGAAAAGTTGTGTGTTTCCAAAACTTTACTTCCGTTGGCATATCCACAAATTAGAGAACAAATCAGTAAATCCTCTCAAAGATTCCCAAATAGAATAATAAAAATAAAAACTTAATGGATTGGATAACTTAATCAATTTGTTAGCTTATTTAATGGACGATGTAGGACTGGTTTTGAATGAAGTGTAACAAATTATACTGCCTGGAGTTAAACCAATCATATTATGTTTACTTAACAATATATATTGATACAATATTGAATGATTGTCCTCCTGGAAATAGATTTTAAATTAAGGGAATAAAAAGAGAGATTAATCTATTTATAAGCTTTTGCTGATTGTGCTTCGACAAATTGTAAATAAAAATTACAAAAAAAAAGTTGATGTTTATTATTATTAAAGTTATATTTAGCATTTAGTCTACAGTTCATAGTCTACAGTTCATAGGGTATCTCAGGGTGCACCCACTCCCCCCTCTGCATTACTCCTAGACTCCTTTGAGCTGTTGTTCGTGGCTTGCATCATTGAGTTTTGTTCAAGAACAATTCTCTTACATGGACACAAAGACTGTGTGTGTGTGCGAGTGGGTGTACTGGTGTGTGTGTTTGACATTGTTTGAGTGCGTTTTGGTTTGCTGAGTTGAGTGCTGGTGTCTGTATGTGACTGCAATGCAATGCAATGCAGGTTTTCCCACTCCGTCATCGTCATCATCATCGTCATCCTCGTTATAAATGTCGCTGCTTTTGCAATTTTTTGGGCAAGATGTGAAATGTCAGTGGAAAATATTTCATGTAATTTTGCCTTGATTTGATTTGCTTTTGGCTTATTTTCTTTGCATTTTCCAACATATTCTGCATTTTACTCAGTACATGTGAAACTTGTATCCTTGTTCTCAACTTTTTTACACACACTTTCAAAGATCCGCATTTCATTTTACTATTTGTGGTTAGCAAATATTTGCAAACTTATATTTGAAGAACGTGCTTAACTTTCGGATATTTTTCCTTCATCTATTTTCTGCTGCTTTGTCTGCTTTTTCCTTCGGAAAACGTATTTTCTAATTTTCGCTGGCTGCTTCTAACGGCCTGTCAAATAATTTCAACACTTTGCGGCATTCTAGCCGTAAAAAAACTTTTTCGCACAATTAAGTCGCTACCATAGGTGGGAGCAGGGGCAGGGGCAGGGGCACGGCCATTAAATTGTGGCCTCAGCAATCTTCTTCTTCTTCAGGACATTGCTGTCGTTTTGGCTGCTGCGGCGACGTCGGCTTCTGTTGCCCGCCAACTTTGTTAAGCAATGCCGCAAAAATCACAACAACAAAAAAAACACAGAAATTTAATATCCTTGCAAATATTTTTACATCAACTTTTATTTAATTTTTGAAGTGAAAGTTGAGCACAGTTGAATCTCAGCTGGCGCCGAAATGGTTTCCATAAGGTTTTTGCGTGACAACCTAGTCAAGAATAATTTAAATAGAGACGAGAGAGACAGGCAGAATGAGGGTGAGAGAGAGAGAGAGAGAGAGACGATTTTATTACAAGTGGTGCAGTTGACTTTAAGAAAACTTTTCTAGGTGAAAACCATTTACTCTAAAAAGCAAGCTGCTCGCTTTCTGGTTTCATACTGCATTTATTCAACATTTATTGAATATTCATTCATATTCATTCGACACTCATCAAATATTTTATTCAATATTGATTTCTTAAAGCTTAAACTCACACAAGCAAAATAAAGATACAAATCTCAACAAGTTAAATGCCTTTTTTTATAGATATTTGTATTTACTTTTCTCTAATTTTATAACAAAAGCCAAATGCAAATGAAGAAAACGGGTCTATTGAAGTATTGCAAATAATATTGAATATCGATAAAAATCCATTATCGATAGCATTAAAAGTGACACATTTAAAAGTACAGGCCTCCAATTGATGTGTAACATAGCCAGAGATGTGATTAAGCAACTGTAAACATTTTATTAATATAATAGAATATTTGTTGGGTTTCGGAAAAACAATATCCCACACTCTAAAAATTCGAACATAATATATATAAGACAACATCCACCCATATTAGCAATTAAGCTTAAAGCCTCAACTAAGTTGTATGGCTTAGCATGAGATATACAACTAGTAAAAATGAATTATAAATTTAAATTAAATAATATTAGAAATGAATAGTTGAGTGCAGGGTACCTGCTGGTCGAGCCGTCTCGTCATCTGCACTCCAATTTGTTTGTATTTGGTTGAATGCCACGTCTGGGTTGTTTTATTCTCGAATCGATTTGTAAGCAAAGTAATTTTCATTTAATTTCACTTAAAATGCACTCAAATTGTTTCGTTTTGTTATCGCCAACGAAATCGACGAGTGTAATAAAACCAAAGACCAAAACTAAAATGAAAATCGAAATCGAAATGGAAATGGAAAGGTGCAACAAATGGGATGACTTGCTTGAATTGTTGTTGCTGCTGTTGTTGTTGTTGCTGTTGTGGGTTGCTTGTTTACATTGATTGCTGGGCAGATAGAAGAAAACAACAGCAACAACAACAACAACAGAGAAAACACACAAAGAGCTGCTGAGTTGAACAAGAATATCCTGTTTATTTTTACAACTAAAATGAACAGTCAGCAAAAATGCATACGCCTACCTGAGCAGACAGACAGACAGACAGACAGAGGGACAGACAGAAAGCGGGCTCAAACTGAGCCTGGTCAGGGATTTTTTTGTTTCGGTTAAGCATCAAACTAATCCAATTAGTTAAACAATGCTTGGCCAGTTGCATTTATATGTCTGTCTACATATACATATACATACATATATATGTATATACTTATTTTTTTTGTGTGTGTGCCACGCCTCTAACGAGCTGAGTGCGTTGTTGCCTCGTGCTTCAAATCGCATCAAAGCGGATCGCATCGGATCAGTCTGTTTCTTTATTTTGAGTTTTGTTGGCCTTCTCCTCATGTGGCTTATTGTGTGGCTATTGTTGGGCAGCCGTTTGCGTTTTGGCAGACCCTCTTCTGAAAGACCCTCCATTGTCTGCCATTTACTACACTCAATTAGAGAGCACGTAGCAATCCTCAGCTGGGCCATCATCCATCAGGGCATCCAGTGCATTTGGCGGTGTTTGCGGCACCAGCAATAAAGCCATTTCAATTTGGCCCACAAGCCACGCACGTTTCAGCTCATAATTATGGCTTCTATCTATGCTTAGATAAATACACGCAAAAAAAACGGTCAACAGAATAAACGCACTGTCGCTTAACATACACTCAGAAAAAAATCAACATAAATCGTAGCAAATTGTCCTAAAAATAAGAAACCTTTTCGTGTATTTAGAAATAATTTCTTAATATAAGAAGAAATTTTTCTTAATTAAGGCTTCAAACAATGGCAAAAATATGATTTTTTTCATTTATTCAAAATATTTTCTATTGTTAAGAAATGCATTTCTAAAAAGCAGAAATGCAAGCGCTCATTTTTAGAAAAAGCCTTTTGTTCTTTTGTACACTTATCAAAAAACACAATGGAAACTAGACATATTTTCTCTAAATCGTAAAAAAATACTTTCTGAATAATAAGTTGAGGCCAAAAGAGTACTGCAAATATCTCATATCTTCTGAGGAATATATTTATATTCCTCAGCATCAAGAATATGTATTCTTTATATTTATATGCTTAGCGTATGAGTATTTATCTGAGTGTATGCAAGTATTACCTGGGCTTTAACTAACTCGCATTTTGTGGCCCGACTTGGCAGCTACTTTTCATGGCATCGGTTATGGTTATTGTTCTGCGTTCTACGTGGCTGTTAACTGAAATTGGCCAAATTGTTTATGCGGCTTAGAACGTGGCCAACGCATGCAGACGATAACAGCAATAGAACAATATTTGGCTTACAGTTGTCTGGCCAAAGGGTTGAAGGGGCAGACGTTATGTCTTTATGTTTTTGGCCATGCTGTGGCCAAATTGAGTCATTTGGCTGGGCCAATAACGGGTTATGTTGAATACATTAGACGCTCAGGCCGTCATTTTAAATAACGCCAAATGACGTTGTTAAAGCTTATGGCCAACATAATCCAATATTCAGATAATTGAATAACACAAGCCAAGCTAAGCTGCGTTTCCTGTCTGCCAATTTATATTACGATCTTAATAATATTCACTGACTGAACATTTTTACTACTAACCAAATGCAAATGATGTAATTTATATGTGAGATTGTAATTGGTAATAGTTAGCAAACAGTTAATTGTTTAAATGATTGTTTAAATTGTTATGCTGTCAAAGTTGAAGTTTTTTAAATGTTTATTTTCTGCCTACTCTTTAACAACTTTCAATTGTTGACGTATACAAAAATACTTCAACATTTAACTGATTGCTTCAAATTTTCAGCTGTCTCTTTTCTAATCCTATTTCTGAATTGAATATTCCTCACAAGTGCAACATTTATTGTTAAATGTTTATTTATTGCTTACTCTTTACAAGTTTGAGTTGCTATGGATAGAAAATACTTGCAATTTTAAACTGTCTCTTATCTAATCTTATCTCTTTTCCGCATATTCAAAATATAATTTGGCGCATTCCAAATCAAGTTTCAACTGCTTTGCAAACACCTTCAAATAGTTTCCCATAAAAATAACATGTTTAATTTTCATGGTGTGAAGCATTTTCTTCCATTTTTTATTATTGAATGTGGCGAGTGCAGTTAAAAAATGTGCCCCCTTCTAAATTTCTCACAAAAAGCATTTCCATTTTAATCGGCACACACATATAACACCTCAAACCCCGCCGACTTTGACTAATTGCTTTTCAACACTGGCGATTGTGGTTTTTATAGGCTCCTTTAATTAGCCTGCAGGTGTGGCACAGACTTCAACTCCCAACTTGCCACCAACTGTTGCAGTTGCAGTTGCAGTTGGCGTCTGTTATTGTTGTGTTATTGTTGCAGTTGAAAACTGTGTCATTGGGTTGTGGATTCTGGGTATCCGAGTGGCATCATCTGCCCAACTTGCCACCCGTCTCGCGTCGTCTATTAGCCGCATCAGCGGCATCAGCCTGCAAAGGCTGCATCACTTTTTACTGCGCGTCTATTTACATATTTTAGCTGAAAATGCAGTCGAACTGCTTTGCGCCTGTCTCAGCTTCTGCTTCTGCTTCTGCTTCTGCTTCTACTTCTCTGAAATGCATCGTAAAAAACTGAAATGTTTCCCCGGTTCCTCCTCCTCCTCCGCGGCTGCTCCCTCTCCTCCTCCTCTTCCTGTCACTTGCAACTGATTTCTGTTTTTTGTGTCTGAGTTTCGTTTCCACTTATGTACAGATACAAAATTTGATTCTTATACGAAATATAGTCATTTAATTACCAACAATTAACTACGGGTAATTAAAGTAATTAAATAGATAATAAAGTTGCAAACACAATTTCACAAATTGTTCATTTGATGAATATTGATTTAGAATTCCTTTTGTTTATTTGCTTATCACATTAATTTGAAATTCCTTACATTTTATTTTGTGTAATTAATTATAATCATAGTCATTTAATTATGCACAATTAACAACTTCAAATTCTAGTAATTAAATAAAACTTATTCATATCAAACTTTACTCATTTTATGAATACACATTTCACATTTCAAGTTCACATTTCATTCAGTCTACATTTCTATATATTATTTTCATTTGTTATAATAGATAAACACACACACACACACACACACAAAGAAGTGGTTTAATCTGATCTTCATCTGATGCTTGATTTGCATATCAGAAATGCCCTCGTTTACTTGGCTGACCTTTGACTGCTTTCCGCTTGCCCTTTCAATGTCAGCTTTTCTCATGAAGACGACCAAACAAACAACTGGCTAACATTTAACTCCCCCTTCGGTCACTCATCCCACACACGCACACCGAACAGAAACACACACACACAACATATACACACATGCACACCCAGGCCGGAAATTGCGTTGTTCACCCTTTTTTCCGTTGGCCTTGGGCCACATTATTTGAGTTAAGCCAAAGCTAGTCAAAGAGTCAAAGAGTCAGACAGACAAACAGTCGAACAGTTGAACAGTCTGTCCGCTCTTCTTCTTCTTCTTCTTCACTTACTTTATCTTAAGTCAATTTGCTGCCCCTCATCAACATCTTGAAGGGAAGATCATCATCGTCATCATCATCATCATTATTTTTATTTTATCACTAACTTCATCTGCTACTTTGTTTTTGAGTAACCAAATCTTAAACGGTTTTAATACACTGTTTGTAGTGTGACAAACTGAGTATATAGGGTATGTATAATATAATATATATATATATATATCTGATATTGGGTTGCTTATAAAGATAAACAGATATGGCTAAGTCGCGTCAATTCTTGAAGCTGCTCAAGAATATTTATACTCACTTCCTTCTGTATGTCACATACTTTTCCACAACTTCATCATACCCATCATTACATTTTAATATTTTTCAAGGGTATATAATACAGATCAAGGGATCTGTCTCTTTTTGTCTCTCTCTCTCTGGACTCAGCGTTGACATATTTATGGCCAAGTTGGCCCGCTGTTAAATGCGATTCCCTTAAACAATTAGCGGGGCAACCTTTGACAGCGGAAATAACTGCTCTGAGCTAGGGTTGCACTGCAGATAGATATACATATATATATATAGGGGTGTTTAGATACTTAGGGGTTGCTGTCATTATCTGTGCTCCTCTTCTCTGCTCGGCTGTGATTTCATTAGGCTCTTGCTTAATTTGGTTTTCCTCTTTGCCGCTCATTGTTTTCATTCACTGCACCTTTTCCTAGGCATTGACTTTGGTTTCCATTTCAATTCTGATATGTCAATTATTTAGCAGGATATATCAGTTTCCCCCCACCACTCCACACCCCCCTTCTATCCCCTGGGAGACGCTTTCAATTCGATTTTTATGATTTTTATTCCTTTTTGCGGCTCATTTTTTGTTCTGCTTCATTTGCATTTTGTATTGAATTCGTATTTCGTATTCGTATTCGTATTACTTTATGTAATTCACGTATATATGTATATATATGTATATATATATATATATATATGTATTTGCATTTGTCTGCGGTTTGTCTTTGTGGTCTTTGTGGCAGCTGCTGCTGTGGTTGCTGCCTACAGCTGCCCCCTCTTGTGGCAGTATCTTTTTCTGTGGCATTGCAAATGGCAACTTAGGCAAATTGAAAGCGTAGCAAATGCGAGAACAATGCCAACAAAGCACGGCTAATGGACAAAAACACTGGGGAGCAGCAACTGGGGAAACAGCGCCAACAGCACAAGCAGCAGCAGCAGTTGATGATGATACAACACCAGAGCCAATACAATCTTTCATCAGCCTCTGCAGCAGCGGCAGCAAATTTGATTTCCATTTCAATTTCCAATTGCGAAAAACTTCCTCAACTGTTTCACCGATCTAATTGAGGCCTGAGTCTGCTGCTAACCTTGTGCATATATTTCTACATAAATATTCTTGGCCTGCACAAGTTGCATAAGGTAAGAAAAAAAAGCATTGGGAAATTCATTTTAATTAGCGGTGAAAAATGCGGCATCGCTGAAAACCGGCAACATCGCAAAAATATTTCCATTCCGCCCCAAACAAGCCGCGCTGTCAAAGGTCTCAGGCGTAAAACAAATAACAAACAACTTTTATATCTTTTACTGGTCACCAGCAGACAGTGCTGCCAAGCACTATCCACAAAAAAAGCTAAATTTATTAACTTCAAATTGAAGTCTAAAATTATTTGGTTATCCATTTCAGTCATTTCTTAAATAGTATGGCAATTTATATGGTTACAATTTGTTGGTTACTAATGCATAATGAATGGAAACTTCAAATAAATAAACTCCAATCATCCTAAAGCCATAATTCATAATCATAAAAACATAAGTGATTTACAGCTACTAGACACTTATTTTAATTATTATTATTATTATTATTCAATCAAAATATATAAAAATTATTATTATTATCATTTTTGAATCAGATTTCGTTTAGCTTAATCGGACATTAAAAATAGCCATTTTTTGACGGCGAAAAGCGCACATCTCAGCAAAAACACTCCGATATACTGGCTCTGTTTGCCACAGATTGCCCCTCAGCACACAGCCACCGTGCCACACTGCATTCGCTGCCACAATCGGCGCCTGGGTGGCCAGCTGCTGCTGCTGCCCTCCGCTGCTGCTGCTGCTCTATGTGCAACATAATAATTTGTAAACATTTATCAATTATGCAGCAACAGCGGGAGCCACAACACAGCAAAAACAACAATGCTGGCTACTTGCAACGCCCCAAAGATGCCCCAAGCGAGTCGAGCTCAAGACTTAACCGAGCTGGCAAACTGACAACGTCCAAAACTGGCCACATATATTTTCCACATAGGCCACGCGGCAGGGCGTCTCCACCTCCCCCTCCCCTCTCCCCACTCTTCCTCGACTTATGCGGTTGGGTTTTGGGGCGTTGATTTGCCTTGCCCCAAACACACAATTAACTGCAAGTGGGTAACACCTCATAATCATCAGCAGCAGCAGCAGGAGCAACAGCAACGGGGGGCAAAGTTGGAACAGGTGCCACCTGAAGATGACGACTCTCACACCATGTTGCACTTGCACGCTGCACGCTGCACGGTGCACGTCGATCTGCGGTCAGTCAGTCAATCGATCAATCATAAAAACTGCTGCGTGACTTGTTGACAACCGCAGCGAGCAACAATAACAACTTAATCCAATTCCACACAGCAGCATGTTGCTGAGCAAATGTTGCCAACGTGTTTAAATGAAGCAAGACTAATTTTAATTCAAGCGGATATAAAGGACTTTACTTCTAGGTAAGGTAAGAGATGGAGAAATTTATTCGTGGAGAAAGTTAGATAGTTCCAACAATGAAAATTATTAAGAAATATATTTTTAGATATAAAACACTAGTTTTATTAATGACTGATTATAAGAAATATATTTCTAATAATTGAAATGTGTATCGAAAAGTTCGTGCTTTTCAAAAGATATGGAAAATTATGGAAAATGTACTGCGGCTTCTAATGTTTGATGAGTAAAATAGTAAATAAGCAAATTTTATTTTCTGAACTTTAAATGCATTATTCTATTTTTCTTTTATTGGACGTACTAGAACTAAGTAAACTTAGAGGTATTAGTAAGTCTGTAATGATAATCTTGGAGTGAATTTATATCTTGTGGATTATAAGGTGGTAAAGGTGATTGTCAATGTTTGCATTCCACTTTTTAAATATTGACATTTAAATTATAAAATCACAGCAAAGAACTGATCTTAGCAACATGTTGCCCAGACAGCTACACGCACGCAACATGCTGTGCAGCAGCCAGTACGCACTTAGAGTCTAGCAACATTTGTGAATGGCTGCTCTCACGCACTGCCCTCCCCCACAATCCCAACCACTACTACCACTATCTCTCTCATTTGCTCTCTCTCTCTCTCTCTTGCGCTCGCTCCCAGTCACTGTTTATGTTCGCTGCAAAATCAGCTGTTTTGTATTTTGTCCAGTTTTTGGTTCGATGCAACCAAGCAATTGAGTCGACTGCAAACTTTCGCCGTATGTTCGCCCAGCGGGCGAATAAGCGCTTCAAACGTCGGTCGAAAGCGAACGCGTGCACATCTCGCCTGCTTCTGCTTATACACATGTGTTGGTATTAGTGTCGGTGTGTGTTTGTGTGTGTAGTAATGTGCGTGTATCTCAGCTAATGTTGCTATTTGCTTTAGCTGCGTTGTGCAATAATCGACAAAATATTTCTGCAACTGGTGTACAAAGTGGAAGTTCTCTTCAAGAAGAACACAAAGTGGAAGTTGCGCTGGAAGACAGAAAGAGAGAGCGATATTTACACATTTAGCAACAGTTTTTCAATTTAAATTTCTCAATTTTCCCAAAACGAAAATTCGTCCATTTAAAACACATTTACAAGTGCATCTGGCGTTCAAAAAATACGTGAATAAATGTTGACTGGTTAATAATGAATAATGAACGATGCATGCTTAAAATATTTCAAGGGATGGATTTTAAATAGTTGGCAATAGTTTTTCCACAAAGCAAACATGTTTAATAATTAATTCATTAGTCACTCATTAATCAAAACAAAACTGCATAAATTTTAGCTTGCTGACTAATGCGATGCGTGTTGAAAGTATTTTAATTTCGAAATAAAAATATATATGTATGTTAGTTTTTCAATGTTTTTTTTCTTAGTTTTACCTTATCATTTATTCACAATTGAATCATTTAAGATAAAAAAAGTGAATAAATTTTGGCTGATGAATAATCGAATTGATGTTAAAAATATTCAATAGAGAGCGAAAAAATCATTTTAATATTTGTCAATAGTTTTTCCGATTGTTTTGTCAAAGCAAACATGTTCAAAATTCATGCATTCAAAATTCATTCAATTGCCATTCGTTAATAAAAAAAATCCGCATATATTTCGACTTAATAAAAAATGCGACGCATGTGCAAAAGATTTCAAGAATTTGCCAATTAAAAAAAAGAAAAACCAAAAAACAGCATAAAATTATTTTAGTGTCGACAACGCAGTAATTGAAAAACAACCAGCAATTAATTAAGGAGAAAAAAAGCTGAAACAACCGAATTGCCGGCATTTAATTAGAAAGTCAAAAAAATAGAGAAAAAAGAGGAAATGCAGCAAGGAGAAAAGTTGTTGCTGACTCGAAGCTGGAGCCTGATTCTGACTCTGAGTTTGACTTTGACTTTGAGTCTTTGGCTGGCCAACGCTAATGACCCAGAAGACAACCTACCCATGGAGGAGGTGTTGCCCCAACAACAACAACAACAACAACATGATGAAGATAAAAGCTACGATGTGGAGCTAAGAATGCTGCAGGCAGTGCCCAGCGAGGGGCATCAACATCAGCATCATCATCATCAGCATCATCATCAGCATTATTTGCGGCATTTGGACAAATATCAGCTGGCGTGGGAGCCACAAAAACAGTTGCTGCAACAGCGCAACAAGAATCATCATCAGCATAAATCGCAGTTGCCACAAACAGAACGGCAAAGCTCAACAGGCACAAACAATAAAATGGGGCAACAGGAGAAGAAGGTGCAGGCGGAGAGGGAGACGGAGGCGTGGCAGGCATCCCAGAGGTTGCAACATGAGAAAATCATCAAGTGGTTGTGGCCAAGGAACTCAAGATTGAATGGCAGCTTCGCATTCGGGATTAACGATGTGAGTAACTCAACAACAGCGTTGCAAGTGTTTGATTTGCCACCGACTGTTGCATAATATTCATGTCACATTTTATATGCCAATTTTATGTTGCACGCAAGTTCTGTTACTCTTGCACAACTACAATTTCTGATAGGTTTCGGCTATAAATATGCATTTTATAAATTGAATTCTTTTATTTTGTATAATTTAATCTTACATGCTTAGCAACAACAAAAAAATCATTAGAAAAGCATTTGTCAGCTTTTGCCAAGCAAAAAAGTATCTTTTATATAGAAATGCAATAATTGTTTCGATTGTGATTCTGCTAACAAAGTGTGAAAATTGAAATATTGCAATTATAAAGCACGAAAGACAAATGGACTTTTAATTGGTAAAAGCGCCACATAAATTTCAATTGAATCTGAACAGTTATGCCGGGCAGCAGTTTATAACAAAAGCGTGCCACAAGCCGAGCAATCAACATGCAACATTCAACAGTCGACTAATCTATGGCTAAAGATCTCCACGAAATTGAATGGAACGTGCACTGCAATCCCAATAGTAAAACTCAGAATAAACTTTGAATAATCAATTTGTATGCCAAGTGGCTGACTCAAAACAGAAACTGAAACTGAGACTGAGACTGTGAAAACTCTCGAGCATCGACGGAGGCGAAACAATTTGCTTATCATTTGTTTTGTTCTATTTACAATCAAATTAAATCCAGGTGAATCTGTAAAGAAAAACCTAAAAGTAAATTCACTTGCAATGACGTCATTCATTGTGAAATAAATACTAACTTGATAGTTGAACTTAAAGTGAATGAACTGCCAATGGAGCAATTACTATTTGTGTGTAATATTTAATGGGAAACCAAATAGATTGAATAAAAAATCGATTCTCATAACTGAGATTTAATTTATTCATAAGTAAACTGCAGGAAAACAGCAAACTATGTGTAATCAACTATTTATTTCTGCGAACATATTATATTCTATGATTAAATCAAATAAATAATACAATATATTAATATAAATCGCAGTTAAATTTCTTTCATCTTACTTATGTATATGAATTTATGCTAATATCACTCTTTAAACTTTACTTGCCAAGTAAATAACAGGTTCAATTGCCAAATTTTAAAATTTTTATATTTGATTGATTTTACAGTAGATTGAGAATCTAGGAGAATAGGATATTCCTTAAATCTTGCATAAATAATTCAAAGTTAGACAAACATCAAATGCCATTTAAATAGTGCAATGCAAAAATATGTTTTGTGCTGGATATTAATTATTAAAATAAGTGACAAAACTAGAAACAATTATAGTAAGTACTTTAAATCTCATTTATGCAAGTCAAAGATCGACGTATCTTAAATCTCATTTAAATAATCCAAAGTCAAGCTCAAATATAATACAAATATTTCAGTCTTGTCAAAATTCCTAGATTTCAGTCCTTGTCCGATCGTTTAGCAATATAAATACTTTAAATGCTTAATTGCTTTTGGGTATAATTCCCAATTAAGATTAGGTTATCTTAAGTTTTGTTTATTTACTTTTTTTGCAATTGAAGTCATTAAGGAACCACTTGAAAATTGTGTGGCAACATCTGCATATATATATTTTTATATATATTCCACTTTCATCTGGCTAAACTCTTTGCATTATTAACAAAACATTTGTGTTTAGTTGCCTTATGGATTATTTTCCTATCACTTTTCACACTCGATTCCCGAATCGACACTCAACTTTATTTGCTGCTTTTATCGAAGCCGACACATTTGCACCCCTGCCCCTGCCATTGCCACACTTTCTTGATAGTTTGTTGCAACTTTTGGATTCAGTCTATTGCCTCGCTTCTGCTTCGGTGGCGACTCCACTTCCACTTCAAACATTTTGGCGCAAGTAAACAACGCACAAAATCAGCAGCTGCATTTTCAGTTTCACGGGGGATTGGGGGACTGGCATCGAGGGGGGCCTTTTGCTGCTGTTCAATTAATTCAAGGCATTAAAACAATTAAGCGGCTGCGTGGCTTTATTGACTTGGCACACTCCACACCCCTCTCCTACTCCTGCCCCACCTCTTTTAGTATGTTTCTTGTGACCCAATTTTCACACAAATTAGTGCAGCTAATTTTTAATGATGATTTTTTTTACTTATTTATTTTTTCTTATTTTTATTTTGAGTAACGCCTTTGCGGCTGAAAACTACTTCACTTGGCCTTTTTTCATAATTTCCATTTTTCTTCATTTCTCTGGCTTTTTTTACGCAATTTATGAGAATTCTCCACCCACCACCCCCAACCCCTTTTCCCCCCTTTATCCATTTGCCTTATTGCTCAAAGGCGTCGCTGCGCCGACAAATGCAATTGAAATAAACATGGAAGAAGAATGCTGTTTGGTCTGCTATTTTTAGGGGGGCTCTCAGAAGGACAGGGGAGGGGCTGGTGTGTGCAGCAGGCCCAGAGGCAAATGACGCCTTCATCATATTTTTTCAAGGGTGCTATGGCCCAGCCCAAGAAAAATGGAGGAGCAGTTGAAGCTAGAACCATGGCCAACATTCAGCGTCGCCTGCATGCGTTTCAATTCATTTGCACCTAATTGTCATGCAAGGGCTGCGGGGCAGGGGAGAGTAGTAGGGGGTAGGGATAAGACTATACAGCCTTATGCACAGATATATAGACATATGTATGTACAAGTAGCTGCATCTGCTATCTTCATATATCTCTCGCTATCTACATCATCTCTGCATCTTTTCTGTTGCACTGCACACCATTTTTGGGTGTTAAGTGGCGCAAGTAACAAAAAGGAACAACAGACAGATAGGCACCCAATTTGGTGGACAAAAGGAGAGAAAAATGTGGCTTTTCTATATAAAAGTCAGCTCTCAAAAACTTTTAGAAACCAGACACATTCAATTTGGAATAATAGTTCTCATCTACAAATATCAATATTTAATTTATCGATTAACAAACTGCTATCAGCAAGCCAGCTAAGCATTTATTTAACAGAGCATCAGCAAGTCGAGCACTCTCTACTGTAGCATTCTAACTTGTTTACTATATATAATATATATATCTGCATACATATGTATATATATATGTGCTGTTATGGCTATATCTAGAGGTTGGCTCCGTCACCAGCTGGCTGCCACATTTTTTATCATTTGCTCCACATCTACTGCTCTATCTCTCTGTCTCTCTCTCACTCTCTCTCTCTCTCTCTCTCTTTCTTGTGGGTGTTGGGCATGTTGTTGACTTAATCTGCATTTTTTGTAGCCTCTTTTTGCTATCTGCTATCTGCTATTTGCTATTTGCTGGCGAATGTGTTCGCATTTTTGTCGCTGCTGTCCTGGTCAACAAGAGTGAAATTTGCATAGTTTCCGGCTGCAGTTCTTAAATTTTATTACAAAAAAAGGAAAACAAGAAAAAATTAAGTTAAGATAGCAAACATATTAAAAAATTGTGGAAACTTGCATACAACTATTAAAAGATGTGCCATAATCCTTACATATATACAAGCGGAAATAACACTGGCCTGTTAAACACATAACCTTATTAGATCCCTCATCTAAACTTGTACTTGTTAAAACTCGGATTCTTCTCATATGCACACAGATGAAAATTTAACCGAACTTTTACTTGTTTAACCCCTGATTCTCCTCATTTGCATATAAGGCATTGCTTTAATGGGAATATCTGCACAATCGCACAGTAACAGAGTTCTATAAAAACTAAATGCTGAACTTAATAATCAGACTTCCAATAAAATACCAAATAGAGATTAATGATCAATGATTAGTTCAATATCAAGCAAACAACTTGATGAATCTCAAAGCACTTCAAATCAATTCATGCAAAAATTGCAAATATATCAACTCAGTTCAACTGCCTTCATTATCCTTCTTCTTCTAAAGTTCTCTAGCTACCCTCGGAATTTTTTTGGTATCAGTTTATTTATCATATAAATTATAATATAATTATATACAATTGCTTATTCGGAGCATATATTTATTAAACTAATTTTGTATATTTAAAATTAATTAAAATAAGCCACAAAAGCCTAACAAATCGAATACTAACCAATCAGTTTCCTTCATGCAGCAGTAGTTTCAGTATAATTATAAAATTTCCATAAATTTTAATCAAATTCACTTTGGGTCTACATAAAGTGCAATCTTTGGGGTGGAGGCAGCTCCCACCTGCACATAAAAAACACGCCGCACACAAGCGATTTATGTTTACACTCTAAATGAATACCAATAAATTATAATGTCATCCTAACATAAAATTTATATAAATATATAATGATTTATATATATTTAAACAGGCTTTGAGCAACACTTAAGTGCATAAGATAAATAACGAGAAAAATTATTTGGCCATCTAAGTTATTTTTTGAAATTCTTGATGAACGTGTTCTAATTTTTTGGTAAGTCGAGAAAAAACTCTCCACACCCATAATTCCTGATCAGCATCAAGAACTGAGTCTATATAGCCACATCTGTATACTCTACACAAGTTTATCAGATGATAAATCAAATTATTATCCATTGTTTGAACTGTCACGAAACTGTGTTGAGATTATGGAATTCCCTTGTACAAATATGTGACTCAATTGTTCTTCCTCTTTTATCTCATCTGGGCTTTTGTGCAGTCAGCACGCAGAGTATGCTCAGGACTCCAAGTCTTGTCCAGTTTTGTTCGGACCTGTCCAGCTTTGTGCAGATTCGTGACATTTCAAGCGCTGCTAATTTTTTGTCACCTCAAATGCGATAAAGTTCTCTAACCAGGCAGTTGTAGCAGTTTTTTTTAGCCAAGAGCTCTTTTGTCAACTCAACTGGGTCGAAGCACAAAGCTGCTTTGACACGCCCCTAACCTCCCTGTTTCGCCCATTTTTGCAGCCAACAAACGACGATTTTCCATTTTTCTCTTTATGGTTTTTGTTTATGCAACCACTTTTTGCATTCGCATTTATATTTCGACAATGCTCGCAAATGTTATTTTTATTTATTTTTATTTATTTTTATTTATTTTTGTTCATTTTTGTTTGCATATTAAATTGCTTTCTACTACATACTCGCGTATTTATTCCATTATATTTAGTCGTGTCGAATTTCAATATTTCTCTTTTCCTTGAGCATTTTTCACTCAGTCTTCTTTTTCTGAATTCCATTTGTGTTTTCGTCGTTTATCGCCACTTTGGGGCCTTGGGTGGCCTTTGAGCCCAAAGCGCTTTTTCCTAACCGCAATTTGCGCATTTTCACTTTTAGTTTTAATTAACTAAAAATTTGGTGAATATGCGACAAACACGTTGCTGACCCCGCTGCCCCTTGTCCCTACCCCTCCCCTGGGGGTCGCTTTTCTTTGCCTTTTTCTTTACGAACCGAATTTTGCCCTTTTTTAGTGAGTGTTTTTCTAATTTTGACCAAAAATGTGCTAAGGAACTTTTTTCATTATTTCCACAAAAAGGTTCTATTACGCAGAGTTGAACAAATATCTTATATCAAAAACATATCGTATCAATATCAGTTTCGTCAAATCGAAACCATAACCCGATTGGTTTTCGGAACAGGAACGGGAACGGGAAGCGAGATATGAATATTAAAACTGCTGTGTTTCAATATTTAATATTCTTACTCCTAGTTTGCACTCAAGCTTTCCCTTGCATTACTTTTGCCTTTAACTATCCATCAAATCTGTTACTATATCGTATATAGCGCCAACTCCTTAGTGCACTTTAAGTTATCTCTTATCCAAAGAATTGCATTTGGTTAAGTGTATTTTAGTCTGGTTTTTCCAACTGGATTTTCTCGCTGGTACACTTTTTATATTATTTATGCATTTTATTTGCATTAACAGCAATTTTTACTACTTTTTCTCATTTTGTGTGCTTAATTTTTTTTTTGGCCCTTTTTTGTTTTGCCCACATTTTTCCGGCACATTTTCACAGCAGTTTTCTTCTGGCTGCTGACTGCTGCTGGCTGCCGGCCGCACATTTTTAATTATTTGCAAATGGAAGACTTTCGGGGCGGTCTTTCGGGCTACTCATTGGTATTGGGCCTCCGGTCCTTTGACAAAAGGATCTGCTGCCTGGGGCTGCACTCCAGGCAGCCTCTCCCCATCTCTTTCTCTCTCTCTCTCTCTCTCTCTGTGTTTAACCAGCTGAAGGCCAAATTGTATTTTTGGGCAACGCTCAAAGTGCAAGTTTCGTTTTTGATTCAGTTTTATTTTTGTTTTTTGGTTGCCTGCTCAGCTTGCGGCTTTAATTGTAGTCGATGGCAGACACTCTTTCAATGCGCCCGCGGTTGCCACAACAACAACAACTAAAACAACAACAATGAGAACATTTCTTTTGTTATGTAAACTAATTAAACATTGAATGAGGAAACACCCAATTCATCCTCTTTCTACTCTTTGCCCAGGTGCCCAATTGTTGTTCTTACTTTTGTTGTTGATGCCACACTATTAATTTGTTTTTAAATTGTTTCTTCTGCGTCTTCTTCCACTTCGTCTTCTTCGTGTTTTTGTGAACGGATTGAAGCCATGGCCAAAACTTGATTAATGGCCACGTGGACGTAACTTCATTTTGATTGCAGCCTGTCCAATTGGCCGGCACATCATTTGTTCTTACCAAAAAAAACAAAAAAAACACACACACAAATACAAACAGCTCGGCCAATATCAATAGAAAACAACAAGAAAAACAATCGAAATGCGTTTGGCTTTTCAATTTTCCGCCGCAAACGGCTTTTCCTGCTCATTAATCAGTTTCCAATTTTTTTCACATTTTTTGTCCGATTTTTGTTTGTGTGTTCTCTTGGCCAAAACAAATTAGCTGAGCAGTCGATTTCAATTGGCTCGTGAGTATTTTTTATTTGTAATTACTTCAAATCCGACTTTGGGCCAACAACAAAAAAATGTGCATGCGTTAAAGTCACGCTCGAAACATGGCCCAAATGCGAAGTGGACATGTTTGAGTTGTTTTACTTTCGAGTGTTGAGCAATTGTTGTAAGTGTTTTTTTCCCCCATTCAGTTTTCATGCGTTGCAGTTGCGTACAATTTCATCATATGCAGATTAACGTTACATAATATTGCTTTATATTTGGGTAGGTGGAAATGTGTTGAAATGCGAACAAAATCAATATAGAGAGAAAATTAAAATTGTGCTATCAGTTACATTTAACGGCATTATTCGATGTACACTTCATTTAATGCATGTAAGCGCCATAAAAAATGAGGCAGATAAAGGCAGAAATACTCATTAAAAGCAATAATTCAGATTGCTTTCCATTTCATTTTCATAAAATACCCGCATTAATTATTTATACACTTTTGTCTACAGCAGAAAATCTTGTTATGCCCGAAACCCATATTAAGAATGGGTATTAAGGGTATGATGACATTTTGCAGAAGTATGTCACAGGCAGAAGGAGTACTCATCATCAATAAGGTCCTTGCAATTGATATTAAATATAAATTATATATATTATTATATTCTATATTCATTAATATTGCATAACAAAAACAGGTGTCAAACTACTATAAGAAAATTGACTAGGTATTTTACAGGGTATCTCCCAGCTGAGTTCTCTCAACTAGAGCAACCTACAAATTGAGTTTTGCTTGTGAATATTCTTAGCGCAGTTGAGTTGTCCAACTGATTGAGTGATTAAGGCCAATCTTCGCTCAAATATTAGGCAATATTATTTATAGGTTTTGGGGATCAATAAGTAATTAGCAAAAAAGACTCTTTTGGTTTCAAATCTATTTAGTATTTATATTGAGCAATTATCAAAATCACAAAAGATTCGCAATTGCTTCTTTTTACTTAATTTATTTCATTTGCTTTGCTTTCTTAAGTCAACAATAATTTAATTCTCCAATAAAATAAACAAATGATGAACACAAAAGTCAAACACATTAAATCTAATTTAAATTTTATATTATTGTTTATCTGATTCGTTTTCTTTTCTGTATTTTAGTATTTAAATACCTCCATAAATCTGATAAATATTTAATATTCCTTTTAATTACACTTTAAATAATAAATTTTTTTTTATTACTTTTTTAATTTGCTGTGTGGACCAATATTAGTTGACATTAAATAAATAAATAAATGCCTGATAAGTTTATTGCTGCGGTTTTCTAAATTTCTCTTCAAATGCATTCTGAATCCATTTATTTGCTTTCCAACTGCTGCACATGACTTGCACTTTTATGTGGTTGAATGTTTTGCTTCAATTAGCTTAAAAGGCAGCCATAAATCGAATGACACCTTGAAAAGATAAGAAGTTTATTCACAGACACAAAAACAGGCAGGAAAGTTTAGCTGACTTTGAAGTAAGAAGTTGTTGTTGCATATTCTGTAATGGGAAAAGTTGCATCGACAACCGATTGAGGTTCAATGGCCGGGCCAATGCCACACTTGCCACAGTTGCACCCCGTTCCCTTGAGGCAGCTGTTACTGCGAGTGCAAGTGGCACTTTTTACTTGCAATAAACATGTAACAATAACAACAACTGCCTACACAAAAGTATAAACAAAGCAATTTGCCGCTGGCATAAACAAAAGACCTGCACTTGGTAATACCTGACAGAGAAAAGGGGATAGAAAGAGAGAGAGAGAGAAAGAGAGAGAGAGTGTGAGAGAGAGAGAGGAGCGGGTTGAGAACAGCACACAAGGTAAGTCAAAAGATTTTCACTTTACATTTGTGTTCTGCTTTTCTCGGCTGATTTGATGACACACTTTTTTTGTGTACACTCAGGAAAAATCTTTTATTCAGAAAGTATATTAAAAAATTTCAGTGGGAGGGGCTTCCCACTTTAGGCTAGGTCGAAACTTTTTGGCAATCCATTAAATATGCTCGCCCCGTTGGACTGCCATCTAAGCAAATGTCAAAGTGGATATATAAAAGGAAAGAAGAAAAACACTGGAGTTAATGAAGCCCAACGCGCATGTCGAGCAGCAAATGAAGCCAATCGACGAAATTTCATGAAAATTCCATCACAGAATATTTTTCAGCAAATGCAAAAAGCGACAAATTCACAAGAGTTGACAGGCAACAAAAAAAATATATATATATTACAAAACTAACAACGTGCGAACATCATTAAAATACAAGTGGAGTTCACTGAGGTGTTTTTAATGGTGCCAAAATAATGAGCCATGTAAAAATGTTGCTTGTTAAAAGTTAAATACAGCATAAATTCAACAATTTAATGCTGATCGTTTGGGTAGATTTATGACATATCTATTACTTGATTGTAAATAGATATTTGTGTGTACAAATATGTGTGTCCAAATAAATAACTAAATAAAATATGCAGAAAAATCTTGCAGCTGAGCAATTTGTTAAATAAGAAAATAATATTTTCTTCCGTGTTTTAAAGTCAATGTTGGTAAAACTGTCACAGAATATCAATGCCTAGTCAAAGCATATGCATAACAGATATTTCTTAAAAAAAAAATTGTGGCTTTTATTGACCACGTTAATCGATTTTGATAGATATCTGGCAAACGGACAAAACTTAGCGAAGAAATAAAATAAGCTTGATCTGGGTAAATGAGAACTTTTACTTCAAATTTGGAAACTCGAGCTTATAGTCTCTGATATCAACTTCTTCATACAGACGGATAGCCGGACACGGCTTAATTCACTAGCCTTTCGATGCTGGTCTAGAATATATATACTTTATTGGCTCGGAGATGCTTCCTTCTGCCCTTAACATACTTTTGCAAAACTTTATTACACATTTTCAAACTGGTCAGGGTATCAGAATTTAACTTTTCTCATAGTCATAAATTCAATTACTCCCAAAATATAAGCAAGCTGAAAAATAAATGTAAGCCATAATCTGAAAAACCCTCTTTTACAGCAAAACAACTATACTCAAATCAATTCCAAAGTCTGATTAAATCTTATTTTTATTTGGACTGCCCCTATATTATTTGTATACTTGTGCCGTAATTTATTGCTAGCGTTAATTGCTTGCCACAGGGAACAAATGCAATATTTCATCATCTAACTCAGTTATTGGGCATCCTGTGTATACATACATCTATATATACATATATATGTATTTGCTTCCCAATTGTTGCAACCACCCACACAACGATTGGTGTGACACACAAATGCTATGTGCTTTAATTGACAAGCAAAAAGGGCACACTAAAACGATGAAACCCCTGTCAAAATCTCGCCATGACGTAAACGGATTGAATATGCGGGCGAACAGACCACAACTGCAACTGCAACTGCTATCTGTATATCTGAGTATCTGTGTATCTGTGTATCTGAGTATCTATTGGTTGCATGCCGCACACAGTAGCCGTAGCTCAAGTTGCCAAGTGCAGCACGCATTGAATCATTCAGTAAGTGTCTTTCAGTCAGTCTCTCAGCCAGTCAGTCAGTCAGTCAATTATACAATGTTGCCTGGCAACTGGCGACGACCATCGAGATGATATCTATTAGATACATGATTCTTTTTCTCCCTCTCCATATCTGTTTTCATTTTTTTTATGCAACGCAGCTAACTGAATTTATGTCAGTTTCTATGTGCGCTTCACATGCTACTGGTAACTTGCCCCATCATCATCATCATGATGTTCTTGTTGATGACTCCACTGACGTTTCATGAACTTTTTTTTCTGTTTTTGTGTTTTTTTTTGCTTCTATCCCGGGGCTATACACATGTTGTGTGGCAAGTTTAGTCTCTGCTTCTCTCTTCTCGTTTCTTTGTCACTCGTCAGCTGCTTTTGTTTTTCTTTTTTGCCTTGAATGCATTTGCAGTTTTGCAGTCTTGCTTCTAATTTGCAACATAATTAAATCATAGACAGAAAAAACAAATACTGCCCCCGCAATGCTCTGCAACATTTCTGTGTCATAACTTGGCCTGCAATTTATGGCAGCTGCTTCGATTCGAGCTAAGTAAAGTCAGCCATAAATTAGAACTCGAATCTTGCAGACAGCAAAAGTTCGAAGCCAAACCAAAAAGCCAACAATAAATAACCTTATATGCAAATGGAAACAGTGTGGCCAGACTTTGCCCACTCTGACAAAAAGCAGCCGACAATTGACATGAAATCATAAACTTTGTAGTGTTTGCTTTCAGCCATAAATAGAGAGATGAAAAAAAGGCAAACAAAACAGTGAATTTGCAATTGCAAAAGGAAAAGTGAAGAAAAATAAATTTTCCTTCTTGGTCTGCTTTGTTCTTTGTCAAATGGCGAATGTGACCAAAGAATGATGAAAAAGGCTCAAGAAAAATAATTGCTTGCAATTATTTTCACACGCTGTGGCAGTGATTGAGTACTGGCACAAATGGCAACACTTTTTCTTTACTCTTTTTAAATTAACTTGGAATAAAAGGGCACAGTTTATTAATGTGCCCAAGTTCTTGAGAAGAATACATTTTTAATCTAAGATAAAAATCTGCGTTTATGTGGTGAACAGTTGCCTTAAGAGTATCTACAAACTTTACAAAAATTATAGTTTGTGTTTGATTGATTGATAAGACTAAAAGAACATTTACAATATGTCGGAAATTTTGCAGAAGACCTCTTTCATCAATCAAGACTGATATGAGGGCTGTGAACTCTGATCACTAATTGATTCGCACCCAAGCACTTAATGCAAGTTTCTTTCCCTGAATAAATAAATAATCCTTCTGCCAAACTTCTGCTCATGTATTTCTTGACGATTAGAGTAAATCGATATTTTATGGTTCAACTTCCTTTGAGAAATCTTAAAAACTCAAATCGTTCTTCAAATAGCGTTAATTTTCCCCATACCCTAATGTTATCGGCTTCTCGAACTTGGTCAGAGTGATTATTACCCATACCCAAAGCCAACTCGAATGCATTATCTTCCACATGCTTCTGTGGATTCTTTGAATTAAATTATATTCCACCGACGCTTTATTTATAACTGAGTATTAGGCCCCATTAAGATTGATCGCTCTCTACTTGCTGTCATAAGATACTTCTAGGTAAAGTAAAACAGGAAAGAACTTTTGCCCTTAGCCATATTACATGCCTTGTAGACTAGAGTTCATCGACTGACATCAAAATTTGTAGTGTGAAATAAAGTTTATTCAATATGAAACAATTATTTTACAAAATGTTATTTTTTATTACTTAGAAAAAAAAAAATATTTAAAATATTTAAGAAACAAATATTTGTATAAATCTAAAATAAATAAGGCATTTTAAAAGTTTTGTGTTTCACGATATATTTCAAGTATAAGTCAGATAGTCTAGTTGGCAGACAGACAGACTGAGGAACATGCCCAAATCATCTTGGTTTATGCTGATCAAGAATATATATAGCTTATGAGCTCGAAGCCGTCTATTTCATTGAGCTACAAACTTCACATGAGACTCACAATACCCGCTGGCTATAAGCAATAGGTGCTTAAATGTGAAGAGCAAACACTTCGCATACACTTCGCATAGCAAAGCACACAAGCTGAAAAGCCATTTGGAATTAGACACGGCACTTGCAACATCAACTCAGCTGACAGCTTGTGCAGCTGCCTCCGCACAATGGAGGCACATCGGAGCTGGCCACGAACTCTGACCCAAGATCAAAACGATGAAGATGAAGATCAGCAGGCCTTGACTTGGCTGGGCACTTGTCATGGTCAGTGGTCCAAGTGGATGCCACATGCAACCAGTCATGGCATGCCCCGTTTGGCAACGCCCATTCATTAAACACACGCAGCGCAGAAGAGCTTCAAATGAATTGGGTCTGAAGGAAAGAAGCCCAAATGTGACACACAATTCACGCAATTTGTGGCACGCAACCAACGCTTCAAGGGGGGAGAGGGGGAAGGGGGGCATATGATGACTACCCAACAAACCCAATTAAGCAGTTTGATTTGTCGTTTCACTTGCCACACGCACCCAACTAAGGGGCAGCCACATAAAAGAACTCAACCTCTAATCTTTAGCCATAAACCTTGATGCAGCGCATTTGAGGCGACATTTGACACAATGAAAGCCCAAAGAGTTTTTATGTGTTTTTATATATCTAAGCGGGGAGTGGGGGGAGATATATATATATATATGATTTTTACTATCGATAATAAAAAACAATTTTCACTCTTGTGACCCACAGTAGTTGGCTTCTGTTTATGGTTTTATAGCCAACAAACTGTCCAAAATCCCCCGACAACAAGGCGCCATTTCTCAAAATAGAGTCAATTGTTCAGTTTCTCATTCAGTCAGTTGTTCAGCTGGCTTCGTCAATATTTGCATACGTTACGCCCTTAAGATTTTTATGACTTTAAGTCGGCCACTCAACGCCGCTTTAACGTAAGCCCAATATAAACACACTCGTAAATAATCCAAAAAATTCAAAACAGCTATCAAAAATATGTAAGTCGAAAAAGTGCTTGAAATATTAAGCAAATATTTGTATTTATTTTGAACACAAAAGGAAAAAACCGAAAGTTTCACACACAATAAGAAAAAAGAAGAGGTGGGCGTGGCAGCATAATTAGTCAACTGTTGTTTGACCTTTTGTTGGAGCCGTTGAAGATTTATTGACACCTAATCGAATGCAGTTTACACACTTAACGCATGTTAACCCATTGTTGCCCGGCCTTTTGTCATTGAATAGGCAAACATTTGTCACGCCACAAAAGAAGCTTTGAACTGGGCAAGCTGAAGTTATATCGACGTCGGCAGCAGCAGTTGTTAATCGATATTTAAATTGAGTCAATTTGTGCGCAGCCCCCATGAAACCGCTCAGAATATTTGTTGTTCACAGCGCGTAAATCGTTTCCCAGTTTGTTGACTCAGTTTTCCATCTTCTCGCTGTGAAAATTCACTGGGCGTCATCCATTTGAACTGTGCGTGTTCCGTCTGTGTAAGCTTTAGCTTCAAATCATTAAACAAATGACTGTAATTTCAATATTGAGGCAAATAACAATTAAAACAATTAAAATAATTCGCTCAATTCAAATTAAGTTAAACAAGCTCAAATATTCTAGTCGAGACACAGCTTGACTACCAGATACTCTGAAGCCAGCCTTTAGCCATATAGAAGGTTACCTGATAGTGGAATTTTCTGTATAAAAATACACTTACAATTCTACACATTTTACAGACTTTATTTTATTCAGTTGATAATATATAATATACTTAACTTATTTTAATGTTTGAGTTCATTTTTGTCCCAGTTTGTGCTCTGCTTGAGTTGTGCTTCTTAGGCAGCTGCGGTTTCTGTCAGCAATGATGACAACTATGATGAAATCATCTATTTTTATTATTATTTATTTATTATGTTTAGGTATGCTGTACATACATACATATTATACATATATAGGTATAGTTAAAATGTAGCTTTTTGTTTATTTTATATTCAGCTGAATTTATGGCAGTCTAACAACAAGACATATCTAGTTATCAGGGCAGATACTTTTTCTGCTCAGTTCGATAAGCAGTCGATTATAAATATATATATATATGTATATATTTATATATAACATAGATATGTAGTTGTTCTCTATTTGCTTAGGGCTTAGTCATTTTGGTTTACTGAATTGGTCGTAGTCTGACAACTAGACTGACACTTAGATATCTGAGTATCTGGTCACAAACACAGCTACAGATATGTTGAGGCAGCACTACAGATGTCGATACACTCTGAAAAGAAGTAAAACTGAATTGGGAATCGCCCTGAAAACTAGAAAATGTTTCTTATTTTCAAAATTAATTTCTAAATATGAGAAAATTAAATTTCTGAGAATTTGAAAAGATTGCACTAAATTAGAAATTAAATAATGAGTTGAGTGTCCCATGGCGACAAAAGTTTGGCTAATTTCCAAAACTCAGTGAGATAATTTTGCTGCGTGTACACAGATAGAGATAAGCAGCTAAATAATGGAATAAAAAACTGTCGATTGTCAATTGTGGATTGGGTAGGTGGACGCAATGCGTAACTAAAGTTCATTGCTTCGAGTCTGCACTTGAAATTGCTTTTTGCTGTAGTTGTTGTTGCCGTTGCATTTGAGTTTTTGCTGTCGTGTTTCGCATGGGCAGCAGCCACATTGCATTATCTTGTCAATTCCAGAGCATATCAAAGTATTTTTTATTTTTGTTTGAGCATTTTCCGTTTTTTGTGTAGTTCCTAAGTGCTGGGCAACAGCATGTCAAATGCCCCAAAAACACAAGCCCTACACAAACAAGACTCGACTTTGGTGTCAGTTTGGAGTTCAACCCAAATGCTTCGAGGGCACGTCGAGTGTAAAAAATAAGCTTACAAGTATTTGTGAATGGAGCAGAGCAAAGCGGAAAAAATGCCAAAAACATAGCAGAAGCTCAGTAAAAGGCAACTAAAAGGAAATCAGTTGCTCGATAAGTCAATATTTGTAAATGTAGCGAAATGTGACCATAAATGTATATATATATTTATATACGGATTTAGTTTTATTGGCCAGCAGGAGGTATTCGAATTTTGTTACGAAGAATCCCTTGAATATATATATATTCTTGATTGACAGATAAGCTCTAACATATCAGGTCGGCGGGGAATATTTTAATATTTTTTAATAATATTTTTTTTGGGCGATTATCTAAATTTCAGAGAGATTATTTTTCTGAGTATAGCGAATTAATTCTATAGCTTTCTAAGTTCAGAACAAGACAAATAGCTCAGATCCAAACTTATTTTTTAAAAACAGACAAATATTTCAAAGAACGAACATCAATTTAGTCGCAAAGAGTAAATAATATTCGGCTTACCCAAACTAGTCGTTCTCACTTGTTATAATCATTAGTTTGATGGGCCAGCAATCTGCTTGGCATCGAGCCAGCTGCTAGTCAGCCAATCGATCTGCCCATATATTATTCCAAATTTATTCGAATGCTTAATCAAAACAGCAAAATACAGAATAAATAAGCTACTAAATCCGTTCGATTTATCAAAATGAATCAAAAACTATGTTAAGCATGTGGCTATGCTCAAGTAAATGTATTTAAAGAGCATCTAATTGGCTGTATAAGTTTTGTGTTAGACATAGAAATATACTTATATGCTATGCTTCTATATATGTTTATGTGGCACATTTCTTTTTTTGTAGTAATTAATGTTTTTATCAGGCGAGAGTCAAACTGTGCAACAGATACAACTACATATCTCTTTACCACAACTCGTCTCCAGAATTTCTTCCAAATTGCTGTAATAATCAGAATAATAAAAATAATATGTATAATTATCAATAATCACTGAACAACTCGCTGCTTGAATGTTGAAACTTGTCAATTGAAATTGGATGCGTTTTGGTTATCACTTTCCATAAATTTGTCACGCTTCTCACACAGAAATAAAACACCAAAAACAAAAAAACAGAGATCAACACCCTATAAATAAAGTCACAGAAAATACACGGAATTATGACATAAGCCAAGCGCACAAACAGAATACAAAATAAGCAACAAAAAAATAAAGAAATTCGAAATGGGAAAATGGGAAAGACAACAACAACAAGAACAACAAAAAAGACATTATCAATTACGCCACTTAATTATTTTTATTGGAGCATAAAATGCTCCATTTCTCGTCAGAGCAAGGCGACAAAATGATGCGTTGCAAAGACCGCAGACCAATTTGCTCCCCACTCGAAATGTGTGTGTGCGAGTGTGTGTGTGTTGTGTGTGTGTGTTGTGTGTGTGTTGCTTGGCATGTTGCACATGTGTCAATGATGTGCTAATTGTCGCGTGCCCACTTTTGACAGGCTTCTCGGTTTCGAGGCCTGAACTGTGTGGCATGTTTGCCCCCCTCTTGTTCTCTCTCTCCCTCTTTGACTGCCTGTCACTTTTGTGGCATCGACATTTTGCATATTATTTTGTGCGTTTACCGTTAGCTGAATAGGAAAATCTGTTGCCAATTTTGGGGCTTGGCCCAGACAAAAAACCTAAATTGTCAAAGGCGAAGGCGTTTCACACTTTCCAATTCAATTTGGCCCATTTGCTGCAGTTGAAGATTGGACTTGATAAATGGCCTAAATGGGTTATTAACTAAAGCACCGACAAGTTAACAAACAAAGAAACAGACGCATAAATACATACTTTAAAAAAAATATATGTCTATTAAAACAGGCAATTATTCTTCGATATTCATTAAATATTTTTTTATTTGATTTTTAATTTCATTTTCTTTTTTTTTTAATTTTCGTTTTCCCATTTAGCATCAGGCAATTTATAAAAAATGTTTCTTTTAATAATTAAATACACAAATGTGCAAGTTTTTATTTATAATTGGATATCAAGTTTATTCCGGATCCATATAAAAAACATAAAAAAGTAACAAATCAGCGCCGCAATTAGCTCTATTTTCAGTTGATTTTTTTTGGCTATTTGCAACATTCAATTTTGTTGCACTTGTTGTTGCTGCAGTGGCCGCTGTCATTGCTATTGGCAATTAAAAAAAAAGCTTGTCAGCAAGAAAAAATCACAAAAAATATTTATATAAACTTGCAACAGCAGGTCGAAGCACACATGTGGCATGCATAATTCAATAGCGCAGCTTAATTGTCTTTTTGTCTGGATTAAAAACAATTTCAATTGCTGAATTTTTATGCGCTATTTATTTGTAATACGCTTGCCGAAGTGGACGTTATTATTTTGGCATGAAATGTGTGACATGAAGTGGATAATATGATAAATATATATAAGGCATATAGATTCTTGATCAGAGTGGATATATATATAAAATGATCAGTGTAAAGTTGAGTTCTTGTTGAGACAACTTTTTGGTTTGCCAAGTCATGCAAACCAAACCCATTCAGTATTAACATATATTGTTATGATTCTCATATCTGCCAGTTTTAACTACTATATTATATATTTTTCATAACAATAATCCATTCGTTTTTTAAAGTGTATTTAATCTTCTGCGTGCTGTTCTCTTTTCAGTTTACTTTGTCATTTATACGTTTTTTGTTGCTCAAATAATAATTTAATTAAAGTGCCGTCAATTGACGCCCACGCGGCAAATCAGAAAAGCCAAAAAAGAAAAATGATGGAAAATCATTGCAACAAAAGCAAAATATTAAAAAGTTATTTTTGATGTTGATTTTGTTGTTGTTGTTGTTGCTGCTCAAAATAAATGCAACAAATTGTTGCCTGTTCGCAGACTGTAAAAGTTGTGCGGCATTGTTTGCGTGAAAGTTGCCAATAAATTTTTGATAGGAACCTGGGAAGCAAAAACCAACAAACAGCAATAGAAAGAGATAGAGATAAAAGTATATAGAAAGAGACAGAGATAGATGATGAAGACAGCTTGAACTTGAGTTTAATGTTATACATTACATTAAATCGCAATTAAACGTTGTAAACGTGCCAAGCATTTCACTTGCCAAACATTTGACAAGCAGCATACGCAGCTGTGCAGCATGTTGCCAACAACTTGCAGCAACAACAACAACAACAGCAATTTGCAACAATATTGCATTTGACAACAACGCCCAAGTGCGGACAGGCATCAGTTTGGTGTCTTTTGGATCCGTTTTTGCCACTTGATTGATGGCCCATTTGCCACATGAAGAAGCAGCAGCAGCAGCAGCAACAGCAACAGCCGTTGTGCATACTAAATAAATGCCGCATGACTCAACAAGTTGCAACACACACCCACACACACACACACACGCATATTTTGTGTGTGCTTTTTTAGGACTTAAGCAAAAAGTATTTTTGACAGCCAATTGCGGCAGGTAAACGATAAGTGTTGTTGCCACACATCAGTAAATACCCTGCAACATCAAAATAGTTGTTAGTCTGTCGATTCGTTTGGATTTGTATGCAAATCACTTGAGCTTGCGAGCTTATCTGCGAAACTATTTTATTTTAATTAGTGTTCAACTCATGTCAAGTATTATAAATGATTGCTTTCATACTTTGCCGAATGTGAATGAGCTGAATGTAATGAATGTAACGAATGTGATGAATGTGATGAATGTGATGAATGTGTTAAATGTTATGAATGTGATTAATGATCCACTTGACACCATACGCATAATATATTGAACTCTGTCTATTTAAGCAGAACAAATATGTTTGGAACTATATATGGATAGAATATATAAAAATGCAGAAGAAATGTTTTTAGGAATGAATATGTTTTGTAATCTATACAACTATCGTTAAATACCCATTATGTTAGAGATAGGTATGGCATCTGGCATAGTTTCTCTCTAGCTGAACTTAAATTGATTGTCTGCCTCCGCAAATTGTGTCTAGTCACAAAATTCTGACATAGCAACAAGTACAAAGCATAATGTCTTATAAGCGAGTACTAAACTAGGCCTTCGGCTGTATTTTATGTATATATTTATAAATCCACCTCAACTTTCTGCACCACCCACTCTCTTTGTTAGGACTACAATTTTCCCTCTTTCATCTAGAGACACGCCATTTGTATGCCAATCTTGGCTGACAACCCAACTAATTGCTTATCATGCACAACAAAACGAAGGTGTTTATTGAAACGTAATTGAATTTGCTCAAGTTGAATGTCGAGGGCGATGTATTATATTATTATGTTATGCTGGTTGTATGTGCAACAGTCGAGTAAGTGGAGTACTTGCCACATATTTTTGCAGCCTGGGTGGCTCGCAGATAAAGCGCTTTACGTGGAACTTGAAATAATTGTTGGGTCTCGAGGCATAAAAATGGAAAGGAATGGACTCGTTGACCATAAGCCACGACTTCTAAATTCCAGCTAAAAAAAGCTTGCAGCTCCCCCCTCTCTGTATGCAGTTGCAACAAAGTTTGAACCCACAGCAAACTACAACTATAATTATTCTAATGCTTATTTTTTCAACTTACTCTGTTGCAGGTAAGTGGTGAAGACACCAACCACGATGATGGGCATGTGAGTAACAGTAAATCATGAGTGCTGCTAGAAGGCACCACCTACATGTGTTGCATGCATCAGCTATCCCTGCTCCAACCCCATGGGTGCTATCTGTGTGGTCTGCAATTGGCACAATGATGTGAGCCACTCCTGACAACTGTCGTCACTTCCGCTGAGAAAAAAAATGTAAATGGCAAATGGCAATTGTGCAAAGCATTGAACTTGCCACAACGCCCCCAACAAAACAGACTACACACACACACACACTGCTACACATGCTCTGTGTCTGTCGATCGAGAGAGGTAGTTGAACCCACAATGATTCCACTCTAAACAGCAGCAGCAGCAGCAGCAACTGCAGCCACAACTACAATCTATAAGCAAGTTTCCAGTCACAAACAAACTCGACTTGTAGTTACCCTGTACTAAGCAATGAATTTCAATTTTAGAGTGTAGCAGATGGAATGCTACTCAACCTATTAAACGGTTATGTTACATTGATTTTTTTTACAATTTGAACGAAGAACAACAGCAACTTAACGTCTATGATACAAATATGCACAAAGACTAAACAAATAAACATTATGCCAGTCAAAACTTCTGACCTATCGATTCATATCGATAAATTTGTAATCGCAGTTGTGATTGCTAAAATGAAAAACTGGTTTTGCACATGATCAACACAAATTTGAGTTTGATGTTTCTACTCTTTAGCTCTGATCGATTTTACTGCTTTACTATTACATGTACATAAGCGTGCAAACTACCCATTTGAGCAATTTGAAATACAGGGTATTCGGAGAACAACAAGGCGGTGGCGTCTGTTTAACGATCGTGACCAATTTGTTGGTCAAATCAACAGCGACATGAGCAAATATTTACATTCTACGATCGTCTGTCTGAGTTTGGTTTGCTCTCAGTTCGTTGTTGACCCCCACCCACCCCTTCTTACCCCTCTCTAATCGATGCCTTTTGCGGGCTTGTCAATCAACTCGGGTGCCTCGAATACTCAATTCATTTATGAATGCAATGTCTGAGTGCTTTTTTAGTACAGCTAGAAACTGCCATAAATTGCTGATTGTTTATGGGCAAATTTGATTTGCAAATGAGTTTGTCAAATGAAGTTGGCTTAATTGAATTGTTAACTGGAAATCTTGGGCGCGGATTTGACGACGAGTTATGTATATTAAACTACTAAAACAGAGAGAGGAACAGAAAGTGCTTCCAAAAACTGAAACTAAAACGAAAACCCTTTTGACCCACTTACAAGGTAGCTGTCCCTTAGGGCCAATGGCTAAAAGCGTCCTTTCAAGTTTATGGCTAACAGTGCTGTATGCGGACTTGCCACGAGACAATGTGGTACAATGTTTACGTTGCTCTGCGGTTGCTCTTTTGGCCAGCAAACGCCAAAGCAACCGGCAACAACAGAAACCTGAATCACAATTTACTGTGTGGCATACCAAAGTTTAGATATGCTTCTACAATGCCACTTAAATAATGTGCTCTTACCCAAATTGCTTAACAAACACTGAAAACTATTTCGAATTTATCCCAACAGAAATGGGAAATCAAGCATTTATGTTTTGGCTACTAAATTTGGCTTTAGTTACAGCTATAAAGCAAAATGCCTGAAATAAGTCTGACTAAAATCAGAATGTGTGCGAATAATTCTTAGTCTGCCATTTATTAAATATTTTAAGTTTCTTCTTTAGTAAAAATGTGAATTGCTAGAGCAAAACATTTTTATCCTATCACTGTTCATTTTAAGTTTATTCATCTATTTTTCAATATGTCTTTCGCTCCAAGTCAAGTGGTTTTTATGTGTTACACTTCACATCCCCGACACATTTATAAATATGTCTAGGCTAATAACTTTTTATGATGCACAAATATTTAATCAACAAAACTGTCACAATGTCTGTTTATAAAAAGTATTTAAAAAAAAACACAGCATATTACTGCATAAAATGTCATTTTGCATTTGGCAGCGTGAATTTATTTGACCGTAGCCAATTTGGACTACTGTCAAATGCAGTCAAATGACAGCAAACCAAATGCGATATGTCAACGAATGCAGGGCGCACAGCAGGAGGGGGGGCGTGGCCATTAAAATGACCATAAAATGCATACATACACCCACACACATCCAAACACACCCACACACACCCACGCACACACGACACTCCTGAACAAAAGGTCAACAAGAGTGGCAGCAGCAACAATGACAACGAGACAACAAAATTAAAACCGTTTGTAAACATGTTAAACATCAGCGAAAATATTTAAGCCAATATTTGCGAAGCATGCCAGAATACATGAAATATGCACAACTGGCGTAAGGGACAAAGGGAAGGGCAAGCAACTAAACTGAAATGGGCAGATTTTCAATTTGTAGCCACGTTATAACTCCGAATTGTTTTGATTGCGAAAGGCTTTCTGCCTGGATTGGTTCAGTGGCATTATCCGTTTGAATGGCCAACACTTTTTAGCCATAGCACGCCATAACTTGGCTGAAACCGAAGCGAGGCAAATATTGATATATTAAATGAAGCTCTGCTCTGTTGAAATTTGCATTTTAAACAGCGCGCAAACATTTGCTGGCCAGCATAAATTATTAAATTTGTTTTGTTTAATCGCCTGCCTGAATCTCTTCTGCGAGCTTTAATTACTTTTTTTTTGTTGTCGTTGCAAGCGTTGCAATTCACAAAACAATAATTTCATATATCATAAAAAAAACATTAATTTACCATGACACTTTATGTATTAACCGATGTAAGTCAACTAAACTGAACTGTGAACAGCAGTTCAAATGAATTTAAATTCATTTTTGAATACCCCAATCATGTTGTAAATATTCAATTTAATTATATTTGCATGCAGAAAAGCACTTTTGGGTAAAAATTCGAAAATGGTAAAATGCTCGACTAATCGATAAACTGAAATTAACTTTTAGATAGATAAACGTTTAATATTAGTTATTTTTAGTTTGTTCAATAATCAATCTTAATCAAATGTTTACAGTTGATTGATAATATCAATTGTAATGGTATGTATATCTTCACAATTATGTTATTTATTGATATCTTAAATCGATTTATCGATAAAATGAAATAAACCTGATTTATATGTATGTCGGTTACGAGAATCTATACTTTCAATCTGTCAAAAGCATACGGAGACGACTAGATAGCCTCGACTTTAGTTGCTGATCAAGAATATATATACCTTTTGAGGTCGCTGGTGTTTCCTTCTTCCCTGTTACATTCTTCTGCATAACTTCAATATATTTTTAATCATTTTCAATGGATTTAGGTTTATTAAGGATTAATATTGTTACTGTCTTATTATTTGTTTATTTTATTTTATTACTATAGCTTAAGTCAGGAGAGTTGCAATAGCTCACATAGCTCCATTGACAGATCTCTAACTATAATTTAAAGTACATCTAGTCATATTCCTATATTTCTATATTTTTAAAGCCGATCGTTAGCTGTAGAAAACTGTAGCTATTGAAAGATTCCCGACAGGCAAATTAAGAATACAAAAAATAAATTTACACCAGCTGAGCATGTAATTATTATCCAACAATTGTGAACACCAACAAAATTCTGGGAATGAAATTTATCTGATAACTGATGAGCAGACAACACTTGAGCTTGTAATTGATCCACACACAGTGGATAATGAATTAACGCCACATGAAGAGTGGCTCGACTCCTTTGCCAGCCGCAAAAGGATCCCAAAACCACAACCAGAACCGAACTCAAATCCAAGAATTAAATGAGCTGAACACAGAATCTACCTGCTGACCGTTTTGGCTATGTTCGAAGTCGGAATCGGAGTCGGAGTCTCGGTTTGAGTTCTCGCTTCATTAGAGTCCATTAGAGGCGGCAACAACAATGGAAATTGCTGCAGCTACAAATGAAAAAGGGAACTGCTGGGAGGGGTGGGGCAAGTTTATGGGGGGAGTGGAGAGCGGGGCAGTTGTTGAGTTGAGCAAACAACGAGCCAAATGGTAGCAACTGGGAAGCCACAGCGAGATACATTTTTTGGGCTAGTGCAAACACAAAGTTCAAAGTGCAGTTGTCGAAAGGGGAAGGGGGGCAAAGGGAGGCAGGTCGGCTTTATTTTGTAGGTTTAATGCACGATAAGCGAAATCGAGTATTACAAAGAAGAAGCACACTTGAAATAGCAGCCGATAAGGCCCAAACATATATAAAAGCAACTCAAGAAGCAGAGCTAATGAGGCGTGTGGCTTTCTCTTGTTCCTCGCCCTTGCGGCTGCCACAACAGTTCAACAGTTGACAGGGGACCACATAATCACCCCTTTCCCTATCCATCCCCCCATAATAGATAATAATAATTATAAGCTGAGCCGAAAAGCTGAGCTGACAATGTGAAAAGGGGCATAATGCTGCTGTGCCAAGATATGTAACTGGCAGAAGGAAGCAATTATGAACTCATCAATTATAAATATTCCTGATCAGCATTAACATTAATTAACTGATTAATATATTTAGAAGTGCAACAATTACATCTCTTATAAAATTCTTTTCTAGCTTCTTCAGCCTTTCCCCTTTCATTTCAATATTTGCACTTCCATGCCGATCAAAGTTGGAATGATTCCAAGGGTAAATTTAAAATCAGTTTCAGAAATTTATTTATTAGAATTATTTTAAGAGTGACAACGAGCAAATATATATAAAATACGCATATAAAGTTACAGCTTGAAATATGTTTCTTCCCGTTGCACAGTTGGGAATTAAATTTGAAATATAAATTTTCGTTTACCAAAGGCATTTCAAGATTATTTCAAATTGATTTCCGATAACAATAATAAACGCAATTGTAATTCCAATTTATATTAAACAAAACGTACTTTCCAAATACAATCAGTAAATCAATAAATTCAACAGCTGATTTCAGGGTATCTGCCAGTCGAGCTCCGTTTCGAGTCTAGCATGCTGAGCAGCTCAAGTCTAAAATACATGGATTTCATAAGTTTTTTAATTAAATGGCAATCAAAGTAGCAACCCAAAACAAGTTACAACTTTTTGGCCACGAGATGTTTCCAAAACTATGCAGACGGAGATGGAGGAAGGCAAACCGAAGCCAGATGCGCTTAATTAAGGCGAGGATTTGTACTCGAGTGAAGCCAATGCACCCAGAATTGATGGCCTGTGCTCAGCTTGATGAAAGATGAGATGTTCTTGAGAAATTCTCTCAGCAACTCGAGAAATGTGATTCTAAAGCTCATCATCATTTATTTAAGAGCATCTTTGACTGCTGCAGCGTCATGTTTCACCAGATAAGCATTGATGAAAAATTAAATAAAAACTCGAAATCAATAAATTGCAAATGTCTCGAAGCAATGCGATGCGAATCGCCCACAGCACGACTTGCTACAAGCTGTAAAATCCCAAAATATAGCATCATTAAATATGCACATCAATATGTATATATATATGTATTTAATATGCATATACATATATGTCTGCTCGGTGTGCGTGGCAGATAAGCGAACGAACAAAATGCAACTTAAGAAATAACGCCAATGAGAAATTCGATGAAATACGACAAAAATTGCATAAATTATGCTCCACCCTAAAAATATTCTCGTGTGCTTGAAAATGTTTGCAGGCGGGCTGCTCAGGCAGCTGTTAATTATTTGAGTAGTGCTCGACTTAAAGATACCCTTTTTTAAATAAAATACAAGTTTTAAATACGCTGAAAACGATGAATTAAATTTGAAAAATTAGAAAGTCCAACTTTAGTTGCGAATGTTTATAGTTATAGCTTACTTATTGTAGCAGGCACATAAATGAACATAGGGTAAGCAATTCAGATTTATGCTGAGTTTACGTGACATTTGTAAGGGATCTTGAAATGCATCTTCAAAGTCAAAATAAGTTGTTTCCATTTCACTCGAGAGCAAATCGCGTAAGGAACGCTTGTGCAACGTGAGCGGCAGCAACTTGATCTCAATGCAGCTCACACGAATTTATTTTCAATCAATGTCGGCCACGCCCCCCCGCCAGCCCCATGTTGCCGTCTTGGCTTTGCCATGTGCAACAACTTTGTCGCCTCGATTTTTTCTCCCAGTTTGGCATTGGGAGCGCCACAAAGCGCGTGCCTCTAGAATATTTATGAGCTGTGTCCGTCAACGAACGACGGCGAAAATCAACGTTGACCCACTTGGCAAGTGACAAGTGGCAAGTGGCAAGTAGCAGGAGGTAAGCAGACGGCAGCGACAGCTCCCACTACTACGGCCTCCAACTTTGAGGGAGAGCAAGTGAAAGTCAAGAAATTAATTTCGCAGCAACTCATTAATATTAAGTACACAAAAAAGAAAACCCCAAAAAAGGACATTAGACTTGCACACAATGATGAGTCGTGGCAAGTCGCCTTTTTTACTCATTGTAATTGCTGCAACATTCATGACATTCATAAAAAAAAGTAAAATGTGAACCTGAAGCTGAATCTCAGCTCCAACATTGAATGTTAAATTGAAAACAACTCGATTCCTGCTCCAATGGCATTTCGATTTCCGTTTCCGCTGCGTTTCCATTTGCGCTCAATTGCTGCAATGTTTTCTTATATTTACACATTTATTTTCTCCTTTTTGGCAACACAACTCTTTGACCCCTCTGCTCTGCCGTACCATGCAAGTTGTGATTTATTATATGAAATTACAGCGGCTGACAGCTAGCAAAAAATACAAAATATAAAATTCTGTTTGGCAAGTAACGGTTTAGTTATGCTCTTTTATGAACCAATATGAAATTGGAATGAAAAAATAAATAAGATTATTTTTGTATTTAAAGAAGCTTTTTATAAATATTTTTTCATTATTTTTGCAATATTTTTCCTCTTTTTTTTAAGATGTAAAGTATATTTCCACATTTTGAAATTGCATAATAATTAATTTTTTATATTGATATTTACATTACATTAGCATGTTTGCCCATTCAGTACTTTTGTATATCTTTTTTTATATCTAAAAAAAATGTGTATAAAATTTTTTTTTTTCATTTGCTTACTTATATTTGGCATATTTTGCTGGTAAAAAATCGAAATAAACCTTTTATGAAGTATACATGAAACTGAAATGAGTAAAAATTATTCATTCAAGCCCCAATCAATTACTTAATTATCATATTGAGATTTGGCTTAAGGCATGACATGTTTTTGTATGTTGTTATCAAAGAATTTAATAAATCCCCAAGGTTTTTACATATCTGATTTTCGTCTGGGAATATGTTTTTGATAACTACCTGAAGTGCTTGCTCAAGATAAGCCTCCGTTTTATATTTCTCTCTTTCTCTAGCTCTCTATCTCTGACTGCTATCTGCCAGAGTATCGCAGAGGAACAACTATTTATCGCCGTTGGCTTTTAGCTTGGAATTTTTCATTTCTTTCTTTCTTTTCTGATGTTTTTCTTTTTGTGTTTTGTCGGATTTCCGGTCAAATCGATATCAGCAAATTTATGAGCGCGTTGCCATACTAAATGAATTTATGGCAATCGCTTAGCGCTGGCAAAAGAGTTGTGGGCGGCACAGGCTGTGGGGGGGCGTGGCTGTAAGTCTTGTACTACAAAATATGCGTAACTTTTGCCCGCACTCTGTATGTGTGTTGGTTGTGCCCGCAGCAACAAGCCCGCAAAAAGTTGGCAACACTGAAAATTCATTTTGGGTTTCTGGGCTTGGTTTCGTTTTGTTTTTATTGTGTGTGTTTTCATTTTACTTTTTTTGGTGCTTTGCTGAGCGAAAAGTTTTTGCGGTTTGTGTTTTCGCCTGAAAGCAGACTTTCAACTTTGCATAACCTGCAGAACGCAGCAAGCAGCAAAAAGAATGGCGAATGAAGCTCTGTCTGCGGGTCTGTGCCACAATCCTTGCTTGCCCCTTGGCCGTCATGATGGCAAGTTGCAATTTTAAATTTGAGGCGTTCATAAATTTGACACTTTTTGGCTTCATGGCCAGTTGGCTGCCAGCTGCTGCACTTTTGCACCACATGCCGCTGCCACATGCCACATGCCACACGCTACACACACAGTCAGCCAGACAGGCTGCACAAGTTGCCAAATATTTCTGCGGTTTTATCTATGCAAAGTAAACTTTTGCAGGCCAGTTGAGCGAACTATGGCTGGTCATGCAAGCCGAGCCTGAAACTGAGACTGAGAGGAAGACTCCTTGAGGAACTCCTTGTTGCAGCAGAGTATTAATTCCGACGAGTTTATAAATTAGTCTTAGTCTCAGTTAACAGCGCCTCTCTTTTTGCACTTGAAATGTTGCTCACTTCACTTCTGGCAAGTTTCCTAATTAATTTGCAGACTGCCAACCAGCTTAGAAACATGATTTATTTTGCTCTGAAAGTGTTGAAAACCTCAATAAATCATTGCTTCCGCAGACTATTATAATATGACTGAAATATGCTCAGAACAACTAAAGTCCATTTTGCAAGCCAGAACTCCGCATATAAAATGCTTGAATATACATAAATAAACAATGCTTGCAATGCAGCTGACTAAGTACACATTCATTAAATGCCCCAACCCAGTTAAAATGTGAGAGATGTGAAATATCAAACTAAGTAGGCAATGCCCAACAATTCTCTGATTCAATTCGTAAATGTTTTTATAACTTTATTTAAGTTTGTATACTCAAATCTACCAAACTATTTGTATGCTCAAAAATATCAAGCCTCTAATAAAAGAAACCTAGCTGGAAGTGTGCAACTCAGACGGAGGTGTTGGAGCCAAAGCAACTACTTCAATAGCTGCACTCGCAAGTCACAAGCGTCAAAAGTACATACTGAATTAAATATATATTTAAAGTTTTTTTTGTTTAAGTCATACATGAGCCAGACTAAGAGCAAACAATAATTTATTTAGTATTTTGATTCAGCTCTCTAGTCATTTATTTTATCAAGCAATGTGAGACTATCACAACAATTATTTTGAGCTCATTTCTTATACGATTATGCAAACATCAATGAGAAAGAAGCTAAAATCCCAATTGGAAAAAACATCTACCCCAATCAGGTTTTATTTCACTATTTAATCCTGCGATAGACAAATATTAAAACCTGAGTGAATTGCAGTGCAACAATTGATGGCTTTCTGCTTTCAGTTTCCCATTTGCAGATTTAATCAAATCATAAATTGCAAGCTGATGCTGAACATCATCAGCAGCAGCAGCTGAGGAATACCCTAAATCTAATTAATGTCTGCACAACTGTTGATGACACTTCCGTTTCCGCTTCAGCTTCCGCAAGACTGCAACGAGTGGCAAATTTATTACCTTTAGCGCTTAGCAGCACTTTCAATTGCTGCACTCAACACAAAGCACTCAAGGGGGCAAAGTGGGGTGGAAAAGGGACAAGAGCTGTCTGTCTGTCTGTCTATTTGCTTCTCTGTCTGTCTGGTCTGTCTGTCTGTCAACAAAGTTTAACGCCAGGCGTTTGCTTATTAAAAATGCTAAGAGCTGCTTCTTTTGAGTGCTAAAATATGGCCAAAACGGGACATTCCTCTTCCAACTGCTCCTCCTGCTCCCTCTCCTCATCCTCCTCTTCCAGCGCCTCCCCTGCCTGGTTGCTTGTCATATTTGTGCGGCGTCAAGTGGCAAACGGCGCTGTCAAGTTGATAACTCAGCGTAGCAACGAGCTTTTATTTATTGGCCGAACGCGAGTCAGTTGCAACATCAGCCACAGCAACAACTACACAGAAATCTACTTAAAAAATGGCAATTGCCATTTTAATATCCTAAACTCATTTTAAATTAATAATGTGGAAATAAATTAAATATACTTATTCAAAGATGTGCAACATACAGAAGGAGGCATCAGCGATCCCATAAAGTATATCTATTCAAAGCCGTCTATTTATGACTTTAAGAAACTGATCTCAGAGCATATAAGAGCTCAAGACTTCAGATTTGAAATATGAGATCGCAAATCTTGTTTCTAACATATATATTAATATATATACATTTATATATATAATAAAACAATATTTGTTTAAAAATATTTTCAATTTGTTCGTTCTCTATTTTGCTTCACCATTAAATATTCGCCGCAAAAAATTTAAATAGTTTCTAGTTTGTTTGCGTCTTCTTCCCATTCTCCTTCGCATTCGCTGTGGTCTGCAACACGTTTAGCAAATTGTTCGCTTTTCGCCTCACGTTGCCTGCTTTGTGGCGCCTTCAGGATTTCAGTTGGTTTTTGCTTTGCCTCGACTTGCATTGAATGCAAATTGCGCATACGCCCTGCATGACAATTACATTTTCATTTCTAATATTTATTTGCATCACAGAACTTTGACATATAGCAAAAACTACTAAAAACTTTGTGCGCGATAGTCGCAAAAGCAAATCGAAAAATATATAAAATAAACCGATGTCAAAGCTCAACTAGAACTTCATCTGAAACTGGAACTAAACTTGCTAAAACCTAAAAAAAGAAAGCAAAAAATACAAAAGAATTGTCAAAATTTTACTTTATTTTGTGGCAAGTTTTGTTGCCAAAGTTTTGCAAGCAAATAAATGGAAATGGAAATGTGAGGAACTAGTGTGGCATTTATAACAACGAGTCAATGCTCTAAGACAAGTCACTAAAAAAAATAATAAAAAAAATATAAATAAATATAAAAACAAATAATAATTTATTAAAAACATTCATTATAATAAAACAAACACTAAAACATGTTTTTTATTTTCAGCAGCTTGTGCTTAAAATGCAAGCTGTATCAGAAAATAAAAAATAATATTTATGGTGTGGTATTAAGGTATACATAATACATATTTATTATTTAAACATATTTTAAGCAAGGCTTCAAATCGAAACGAATATAAATTGTGAATATTTTCGTTTTTCGGTTCCATTACGCTATAATATGAACTAAAATATCAATTTCTGTTAAAGGTTATTAAAAAAGAAATGCTAAACATCGATTTTTCTAACGTTAAAGTTGCAGTTTCAGTTACGGTTACATTTCAGGGCTGACAAGCTGATTCAAAATATTAAGAAATTAAATAAGCTCAAACTGTCTGCAGTTGTCAGATATTCTAGTTGGTAGTCTCTTTCTATGTTTTTGTCTGTCTTTTAATACTTGAAGTCTCTGATAACAGCAAATAGTTACAGACCATTTACCAAAACAATTGTAGCAATTTATAGAAAGAGTTTGTTTTGGCCAAAACTCTTTGAAATGTGTTACGAAAATAAGCTGCTTTTGTGAAGAGTACACAGAAATGCAAGTCAGAAGTGCTTCCTTAATTGTTGTTTACACACAGACGCAAAGTGTAGAAGCAAAACACATACACACACACACACACACACACACACACACACACACACACACGCACCAACCACACACACACACATACCGCTTGAACTTTAACCCTTGTTGGCCCGGTTTGCCTGATGCGTTTTGCAATGCATATAAATTTCATTTGTTCAACTTTATAATGGCAATGAAGTTGATGTTAGCACTAAACTCTCTTTTATGTGCAGATCGAGTGAGATAGAGAGAGAGAGAGACAGTGGGGGATAGAGACAGAGAGATAGCGCGAAAGAAATACATATACAGAAAAAGTTTTGTTGTGCAAAAGTTGATTGTTCGCAGCAAAAGTTTTTCTTTTGAGGTAACGCATAAATTTGTATTATTTATTGCCGCTTGTTAAGAGGACAACGCTGCAGACCCGACTGCAGCCCACCTCTGTGGTTACATCACGGTGGCTTAATCTATGTGGTTGCTCTGCCTTCCATGTCGGTGGTCTCAACTCCCCTTCAATTTCCCAACGGCTCAATTCCCCAATTGCACTTTAAAGCTGTCTTTGTGGCGGAGTTGATTGTGTTTTTTTCCTTATCCCTCTGGCATCTATTGACAGCCGAATCTGTTCATTGAAGTTTTTATTGCTCATATCACCCTGTTTATTCATAGCAATTTTTATTGCTCATATTTCCAGTAAAGAATGCTTAAAGAAATGTATATAAAAATGTTGGCAGATTGTAGATATTTTTTATGCAAATTGAAGTTCCTTAAAAAAATTTACGACTGCATTTATATAAGATTTTTAGCTAGGGTAATAAAAGAAAATATTTAGCAATATTGTTTCCCTTTGGGGCTGAAAGTGTTGAAATTTGCTTGTTATTATGAACTATATACAAAATTAGATAACTAACTTTATAGAATTATTATTTTATGCACATTTGTAAGGATAATACTTGAGAAGGTTTCGGTTTTCACAAGCAATCCACCTTCCGTTTGTGGTAGTTGTAGGCTATCTTTGCTAGCAGAGCATAATAATTAATAAATAAGTCAGCATATTTCGTAGAATTTCAATCTTTATGAGCAATATTTTTTGTTTGCGGACAAAGCATTTTATTTAAGGCTTTGCTCGACTCAAAACGCCTCGAGCTGCTTATTTAGTTGGTGTTGTATTAATGTTAGAATAATGTTGCTGGTGCCCAGTGGGAGACTTTAGCACCATCTGCAAGAAACACATCACTTTTGCCTTTTGGCATGTGAAATCTAATTATAGCGCATACGACACGTATGCCCAGGTAACTATGTTATATTTATATATGTATACATACATATATGATATGTATATATTTACTCACAGCAGGTGGCTGTTGCTGCTGCTGCTGTTAAAATTATTTATGAGCTTTTGCGCAAATTTCCCAAGTGCCTGATTGCCAAGACCTGAGCTCTGTTCGAGTTTAAAGAACCGGTGAACCTTTAAACTTTATGTTCGAGTACATGCATATTTGATGAGTGTATGTGTGAGAGTACTTGCTATCTGCGTCTTCAGCCCTCAGATATCCTGTTAGTCCTCTTTTTTAGCTGCTGACGTCGCACAAGGGATGCATTTACATGCGTCTGTAATTCAAATCGGGCTTAACTGGCAACGCTGATGACCAGGCCGGCAGGTCACTAACTGTAAAATTGTAATGGTGGCCCCAACTCAACCCTGTACCTGCCCCCGCCCTTTCTTAACCCTTCTAGATTGAAGCTGTCTGCAATCGCAGCTGTTGAGGCAAGACTCCTTTCCTCACCAGGCTGCCACTCACAAAGCTATTGTCAAACACAGCGTTGAATGCAGGGCACTGCTAAGTTCATACACTCAAAAAAATATGATGACATGAGTTCTAGAAAATCGCTCTGAAAACTAGAAAGTTTTTCGTATTTTCAGAAATATTTTCTGAATAAAAGGAAAAAGATTATAAACATTGGGAAGGCAATCCAAAAAATTCTTAGAAATATTCTTATTAAATAATAAGGCGAGTCACTATGTATTCAGTTTGAATTTTTTCGAGTGTGAGCCCAAACGTTCCCCGTTGAGCCCCTTGTGAGTGTATCAATCGCCTTAATTTAGCCAGGTGCACCTTCATCGTCAGCTCTCCCTGCTAAGCTCCCTTCGACGATCCAACTAACGAGCCGCTCAATTTAATCAGCTTTTGTGCAGAGATATCCACAGAGGAGGAGGAGTGGGGTGGAGCTGGAGTGCTTATGTGGGGTTTACGTGGTTGCAACTCAATGCAGAGTGTACTCAAGAGAACTCGTGATAAGAATATTAGGAATATAGAGGGATCTGTTTCGAAGTGTGCAAACTATTGCCTGCAGACAATCGATATATAAATATATACAAATGGGACAAAAATAATAATAATAATTAATTTGCAAAATGCTAAACAGAAATAGTTCAAATATACTATATAAAAATAATGCAAATATAATATGAAGACAGGCAAAATTGAAAAATAAATAATTATGAACAAAGAAAAGTCGTAAAATTGATCACAAAAGTATTTTGTATTTGGTTGCACAGCCGTCGTTTGAAATAACCGACAAATTGTGTCCTATTCCTGTGGGGTATACATATGTATATAACTATATATAAAATAAAAATTGCCAGAGTTGCCAAGAAAAATGTTAAATATTTTATTCAATTTACAGATGATTTGGCAACTTAATTCAATTGAACTACGCTTCACATTGCATATTTTTATATGCTTAATGATTGAATTGGAAATTTATCCAAACGAGATTATAGTTTCAATTAAATTATAATAGACATGTGCATTTAATCGAATTTAGCTGATGGGCAGGCTTAATGGTTTTTATACCCATTAAAAATGGGAAGAAGAGCATAATGAAATTGTGCAAATCGTATGCAACGGGCCTCTGCAAGCAGCCGGATCGATTTAGCCATGTTCGTCTGTCTGCCTGGGTGCACTAGACGATCACAGAGACTATGAGAGCTATAGACTTTAAATTTTGAATATAAATTCTTTATTTATTAATAAAAATCTTTATGCAGGGTATATTCTAGTTGAGCTCTCTCGGATATAGTTTTCTTATTCCTTGTCTCAATTTACGTTATTAATTTCTCCAAATATTTTTGCTGAGGAATTAATTCATATTCGCTTTTTGTTCATATTCAACTCAACTAAATAGCTTATATCAGTAAGTATATTTATATATGTTTATATATATTATATATGTATATATTATATATAAATATTACATATATATATATTTATTAACTCCTTTCCTCACTTTACACAGTTCTTTGGCAATTCCAAATGTTACCTTTGTGTTTTTTATGGCCATCCGCAAATCCAAATCGATGGCCAAGAAACGATTTATGTCAGCCCAATGGCTACTGCAACATCAACTTGTCCAATCAAGTGGGCAAGGGGATTGGGGGCGAAGTGTTTTAATCAAATTGAATTGGTCTTAATGCCTGTGGCAATGGCAACATGTGGCAATGGTCAATGCGGCTGGCCATAAAGCAAAGCGTGGCACTCCAAGCCAAACAATTTCATGTATTTGCGCATTAACGCCACATTAGAGCTTTTAGAGAGCGGGGAGGAAACCGGCGGTGGGGGTATGTGGCAGGGGGGCGGGGCAAGGGGCACAAACAATGGACCTATTCATAAGGCGCCAAGGTTAAACCGCTAAAAATCATTGAGCAACGTCAAAAGAGCCATTGTTTTTTTTGGCTATAAGCCAACACACACCACAAACACAGTTACACACACACACACACACACACACACTGCAAGGCATGCTAAGTCAAATGAAATGAAGTAAAGTCAAATGAATGGAGTACAGCAGCAGCAGCAGCAACAACAACAAGAAAAAGGCCAAGACGTTAAGATTTATGCCAATTGCTTTTGAGCACCTTGGCGCACCTTCTCTCCTCTCTCCCCTCCACCACCCTGCCCACCACCCCTCCTGCCACAACCAAACACTTGCAACTCCTGTGTGACTAATGAACTGACGCAGTCTTAAGTCTTAGGAATTCGCCTTCACATACACTCAAAAAAATACAGGAACTAAGCTTAAGGAATAAAAATTTAGGTGAAAAACTTGTTTGGATTTTTGAATAGTCCTTAAAAATAATGCATAATATTTATATATTTACTTAAAATAAGTATATTTATTGTATATTAATTAACTATTGATAAATATTAATTATTTTTATACAGACCCACTTTTTCTCAGTATACGCCTTCAAGTCTCCGCTGCGGTTTCTTTGCTCATTTTTGGACATTTTGCCGCCCGCTTTCGGCTTTTATTTAGCCATATTCCCGCCCACATCGTCTATCGCCAACGCTTCTATTAAATGAACTGTTATTTCTGCTCATTTCTTTTAACGCTTACCAACACTGCTCCACTGCACTGTGGTCTGCCTCTGTCTCTGTCCGCTTGTCCGTCTGTCTGTCTGCCTGTCTGCCTGCTCATTAATTTCGCTTAACTTCACAAATTGCCAATTGTGCGCATTGGTCAACATTTTTTTTGTTATTCCTTTTAATGTTGCTTTTGTTTTTGTTGCTTTTGTTTTATGTTTATGTTGCTTTTGTCGTTTTGTTGGTCTACGTTTGAGTTCTGTGCAGCATTGTTCTCAACGGCTGCGTTGCTCGTATTTATTGCCAGGCCTCCCAATTTGTTTTGTATGCTGCCATTGTTATAAATAACACTGGCCCCAAAGAAAGACACATTTTCGTGTTGGCCCCATGATTTGATCATTGTTTTTGTGCCTTGACTTTTATTATATTCGGTTTTCATACCTTAAATTATTGTAATATTTTTATACCATGTTGTTACAGTTTTATATAACACTGACCAAAGTAAATTCCTTGAACCTCTGTTTTTGGTTTTTTATTGTAAGAGATCAAACTGTAAAAAAACATTATTAAGCAGAATTATCTGGAAACTCATTCAAATTTTCAAGTGAACTATATAACATTATTCAAATTTGTAACCATAATCGCAACTTTAGTCGATATTAGTAGTCTTTATAATACAGAATACTATAGAATAAGAGTAACGGAACAAAGTACATATAAATATATGTGAAACCAAATAAATTTTTCTGTTTTTATACTTTATAC